>OZ008368.1:250853437-252110937 GCA_963931995.1 Phaonia tiefii | reverse complement strand
CCCTTACTGTTCAATATAATTAAAAGATAAAATAAATTTTTAAATAATTTTTTTATTTCATTCTCAAATAAGCAAATTACCGTGCTCCACCCTGTTTATACAAAAAAGATATAAAGCTCATGGCATAAGTTACTTGGCTTCAGTTGTACATAATGAATTTCTTTTTTTCAGCTAAAAACATTTGTATTCGAGCACGATTTATATGAGAACACGGTAAGAACACGCTGTAAAATATCGGCCCCAGCAACATATTGCTAGAACCATGTATATGTTTGCAAGCATTGTTTTCGTGTATTGAAGATCTGCTGCTTTTTATTTCTTTATTGTCTGTCACGTTTAAAGTTTCAGCTGTTGTCAACAAATGAAGTCACATTTGCGTCACAAATACATATATTACAACCTATTAAACATTGCGTCTCAAACATGTTATATTGAATAGCAACCACAATGCGTTTGGGCACAAGTATACTATATTTGCGATAAGCTACAAACACATTATATTTGCAGCCAAACAACAAACAAAGACAATATTTTCAGCGTGAATTAATAGTCAAATTTGAATCTCGGCTAATGTTCTAAATGAAACGTGTTTACCTTGTTAGTGAGAGAATGAATAGACAAATAATAGATGTTTAGTAAAGACGACAAGACACAAAACGTACGACCCGACAACCACTGGATGTATAATGTCCAGGTAATAGGTACTTCTCAATATTCTGAAAAATCCAGTTATCAACAAAATCTTTGCGAATTTTTGAGTGCTCTGTTGCTGCAATCATGTATGATACTTCACGAAATTCCGAAAAATAATATCTTGAAGAAACATACCAGTCCTCGTAGACTGAAATTTAAAAATAAATATTTAATTTTGCACCTGAAGCATAATAAAATAATAAAAACAAAAATAATACTTTTGAGATTGACATTATGTGCAAAAACTAAACTACTTGAAACCTTGCCATATTTTTATTTTTTTTTGTTAGTAGAATAACAATGAAATACCAAGGAAGTCTACATGAGAGATAGAGGAAACTGTTATTTCACTACTTGGATGCTATTCATTGATTTAAAAATATACATATGTACTTGTTCAAATCCTTCATAATCCAAGTTTCAAGAAACTCTTTACGTATTGTTGGTTCAGTTTTCGTAGCAATGGTTGTTAACGTTTGGTCTGGTCTGCTGCCGTAATTTATGGGAAATATTTGATACATATCGTAATCAGTGTGAAATCGTATATCTATAAGACCGTCATCATAATCTGAAACTTGAAAATTTCAAAATTAAATTTCAACATAAGCATACTAATTAAGTAGGGTGGCAACTACCGCTATTATGGACATAACACCTGTTAGAATAAATATGTGATGATGACCACAATACTCAAGGAAATTAACATTCAAAAAGAATGTACAAGTAGAGAAGAAAAAACCGCCGCAATGTGGCAACCCTCGTAAAAGAGCAAAAACGATGGACAAGTAGACAGTCAACATTTCTCTTCTCTCAAATGCCAACAAACAAAAAGTGAAACCCTAGTACTTCTCTACTCTCTCTCTTACTCTCTTCATTGAATATTTCAATACACGAGCAGCCTTTTGATAGTGTTATTGTATATAACTGTACAAATTCCAACCATGTCGAAGAAAAATTACATATCTATGCAAAAAGTATGAAATAAGCAAGATATGACGCGAGAGAGAAATGTGTTTGAGTGAACTCCTAGTACTTTTTGGTTCTCTTTTACCAGGGTTGCCAAGTTGCGCACGTCTTCCGATCGTCTAATTGTAAATCGTCTTTGAAAAGAGAACTAAAAAGTCGGCGCGATTCACTCAAACACATTTCTCTCTCGCGTCGTAACTTGATTATTTCATACTTTTTATATACTTTATGTAATTTTACATAAACATGGTTGGAATGTCTATAATTAGATACAATAACATCATCAGAAAACTGCTCGTGTTTTGCAATAATCAACGAAGAGAGTAAGAGACAGAGCAGAGAAACGAGGCGTATCACTCGTTTTGTTTTTGTACTCTTCTCTACTTATACATCCTTTTTGTAACATTACACCAAAGCTTCATTCCACAAAAATACTATGCGGAAGCCGGTGCTGGACCCACCCCAGAGAAGAAGCTCCCTAAGCCCGGCCGAAGTCCGGCCAAGCAGATCGCTTTATAAGAAAAAAATACTATGCGGAAGCAGACGAGAATCCCCCTAAGCCCGGACGAAGGCCAGCCACGCAGAAAACATTAGAACACCAAAATACTATGCGGAAGCCGGTGTTGAACCCAACCCAGAGGAGAAAATTCCGAAGCCAGTGTTGGACCCACCCCAGAGAAGTAGCTCTCTAAGCCTGGCCGAAGGCCGTCCACGCAGAAAGCTTTATAACACAAAAATACAATGCCGAAGCCGCGAAGCCGGTGTTGGGCCCACCCCAGAGGAGAGAACTTCTAAGCCCGAAGGCCGACCTCGCAGAAAGCTTTATAACACAAAAGTACTATGAACTTTAATATGAACTTTAATGCTGAACTTTAAAATCTCCGGTCTTTAAAGGGTTATTGATAAATATTATACCTTAAATAAAAGGTTAAGGTCTTGCATATTCTCGGACCCTACCAAAAAATAAGTATAATAGGTTTTTTTTTAAAAAAATTAAATTTTGTCAATAAAGTGAGGTTAAAAAATCGTTTTTTAACTATCACCTGATGGGTTAACAGAGTTTAGAGTTTAGAAAGACCTTGGTAATGATACTCATTTCAATCACATCGGATAATGTATGGCTGACTTATGCAATAGGTCATTTGCTCCTAAAGTAAATTTTCTCCCTAGCGGCAATCGTTAGCACCACCTACAGATAATCATTACCATTACTTATATTAGCGGTCACCAACTGGTAACGATCGTCAATATCTAGTCGCGATCGTTACCACCTAGAGACGATTATCATCACTACTATTCCAGTGACTTTCTAAAATTTCCGGTTCAAGAAAAACAGCTGTTGCAAAATCGTGGTATACTACTCCATGGTCAATACCTTCAGTGGCTAACATCACCAACTTTAGTGGCGGTCATCGCCACCTTTAGTGATGGTCATCACAACCTTAGTGTTAATCATAGTCACCACCTATAGTATCAATCTTGGAGGTGATCAGCATCTCCAAGTGGCAATCATTACAACCACCTATAGATAAACCATACCATCATTTATAGTATCGCTCACCAGCTGATAACGATCGTCAATATCTTGTCGCGACCATCAACACCAAGAGACGAATATCATCACTACTATGCCAGTGACTTTCCAAAGTTTCCGGTTCAAGAAAAACAGCTGTTGCAAAATCGTGGTATAGTACTCCATGGTCAATACCTTCAGTGGCTAACTTCACCAACTTTAGTAGCGATCATCACCACCATTAGTGATGGTCATCACACAACCTTAGTGTTAATCATAAACACCACCTATGGTATTAATCTTGGAGGTGGCCAGCATCACGACTATAGATAATCCTTAGCACCACCTATAGCTAATCATTACCATTACTTATAGTAGCGGTCAGCAACTGGTAACGATCGTTCAATATCTAGTCACGATCGTCACCACCTATAGACGATTATCATCGCTACTATTACAGTGACTTTCTAAAGTATCCGTTAAAAGAAAAACAGCTGTTGCACAATCTTGGTGTATTGCTCTATGGTCAATACCTTTAGTGGCTAACATCACCAACTTTAGTAGTGATCATCGCCGCCTTTAGTGATGGTCATCATAATCACCACCTATAGTATCAATCTTGCAAGTGACCAGCGTGACGACTATTGGCAATCATTAGCACCACCTACAGATCATTACCATCACTTACAGTATCGCTCACCAATTGGTAACGATCGTAAATATCTAGTCGCGATCATCAAAACCTAGGGACGATTATCATCACTACTATTACAGTAACTTTCTAAACTTTCCGGTATGAGAAAAACAGCTGTTGCCCAATCTTCATATATTACTCTATGGTCAATGCCTTTAGTGGCTAACATCACCAAGTTTAGTAGCGATCATCGCCATCTTTAGTAATAGCAATCACAACCTTATTGTTAATCATATCCACCAACTATAGTATCAATCTTGGAGGTGCTCAGCATCACCACTAGTGGCAAACATTAGCACCACCTATAGATAATCACTACCATCACTTATAGCAGCGGTCACCAACTGGTAATGATCGTCAATATCTAGTCACGATGGTCACCACCTATAGACGATTATCATCACTAATATTCCAGTGACTTTCTAAAGTTTCCGGTCCAAGAAAACAGCTGTTGCACAATCTTGGTATACTAGTCTATGGTCAATACCTTTAGTAGCTAACACCACCAACTTTAGCAGCGATCATCACCGCCTTTAGTGATGGTCATCACACAACCTTAGTGTTAATCATAGTCACTACCTATAGTAGTGGTTTTAAGAATCATTCCTAGGAAGTTCATATGTTCTAGAAAGTTGTTTATGGAGATCTTAGGTACAGTTTTGTAGTTGATTGTTTCCTTGAATTTTGAACGGTTTGCTACCTATGGACCTGAACAAGGGAAAAAAGGTAAAAAAATCCAATTTTTTTTGTTTTTTATGGCAAGAGCTACAACTTTCCTTCAGAAAGTAAATCAAAATTCCGAACGCATTGCAAGATATGAGCCTGACAAAATGATCACTTTTTTGCAAAAATGACACCAAGGTCCCAAATCTTTGGGGCTCATAAAAAACAATGTCCATGACTTTAGTAGTGGTGTCCGTATATGGTTATATATTTTCGTGTTGCACTGTGTAATCATCACTTATAGTAACACGCACCACATGGCAACGATTGTCAATACCTAGTCACGATCGTCACCTACTCGAAACGATTATCATCACTACTATTCCAGTGGTTTTCTAAAGTTTCCGGTCCATGAAAACAGTTGTTGCACAATCTTGGTATACTACTTTATGGTCAACACCTTTAGTGGCTTTAGTGATGGTCATCACTACTTTAATGTTAATCATATACCTCGTTTATACGGCACTAAAAACGGCTTCCAATGAAAGCGCTGTGGTTCGATACGCACGTATAAACACATGCCATAACCGTATCTAAAAAATTAAGCGTAGCGACGAGAATCGAGATTTCAATTCGACTTGACGAATGCCAAACCGTAGTGAGTGTCCGTATAAACGCCTTCTTTGCCAATACGCTCATGCAAATTACTCTGCATGGCCAATATTGTTCTATGCGAAGTATTTTCACCGTCGAAGTGCTCCAATTCATGCTGATGGTCATTAAGATAATGCGAAAAGATATATCTTCGCTGTTTTCGCAGTCGCTCAATTAAAAGTAATAAAAATTGACTCAATTGGCTCATACCGTGTACCATAAATATTTGATGACTGATAATAAAAATGTCAACAAATAATCAGCTGTTTTCGATTCGTCTTCAAAGTGTGATCACACAGAGTTGTTTTCGTTGTAACTATAAACGGGCGCGGTTTATGTGTATCGAACCACAGCGCTTTCATTGGAAGCCGTTTTTAGTGCCGTATAAACGACGTAATAATCACTACCCATAGTAGTGGAGGTGATCAGTATCACCATTTATAGCTGCGTTCGTGATCACCACATATAGCGGCAATCGTGATCACCACTTCTCATGGCGATCATCATTGTCCCTTATAATGGAGGTCATCATCACATTTTGTTCATGCGGTCATCATCATCACCACCTAAGTATATTACCGAACACAATGTCACTGTCACAATCAACTATAGCGAATGTCACAATCAACTTTAGTAGTGACCTGTTAGAATACAATAACATTATTTTAAACTTTAGTTAAATATTATACTACATACATAGTTAGTTGTTTCATATTTTCATATATTGAGGAGATAGAATATCCCGAGTATTTACCAGCTGACAGTTCACAAACCCAACATTCATTCCAAAGCATAGCAATAAATAAATGTGTGTGTTAAAACTCATACATGTGTAGAATATGAAAAATCCAACTATCTACAAAGTTTTTACGAATATTCATTTTATTACGCCAACGCCCTCTTGGAGACGCCTCGTGAAGTGTTAAAACTCGTGGCTCGAATTCCCAATCGTAATCAGCATCATACATTTCTATAGTTTGTACTAGTATTAGTAAATAGAACAAACAAATATTACATCAATATAATGAACAAATTGTTAATTTAAAGAAAACAATTTAATCAAATCATATGGCGAACGTGTTGTCATGATATTCAATATATTGAAGGATACAATTTTATACATTAAAAGCATTTTTTCCAATAACAAAAACAGAAATATCGTTGGTTGGGATTTGTTTTAATCTTTACTTATACCAGTTTGGTATCAGTCTTCTGTGCAATCTCTTCAGCAGCTAAATATGGATATTTTATAAGGATAGTAGCACTGAAAGAGACTAGAGTTCATAGAGTAATGATGTATAGAGACGCAATCTCTCTCAGTATTTTGCATGTTGGAAAGTGTTGCTTTAATAATACCAGATAGAGGCATTGGCTCAAACCATCCAACAATAAATCTGCAACGGCATTTCGATTTGTGCGTTAACATTTTTATATAAATACACCACAAACATATATTAACAATAAAATATATCAAAAAAAAAAGTCCAAAATACGTTTAAATTTCACAGTTTTTCATCAAAACAACATAAAAAATTCAAGTCAACAATTTTTGTAATTCCACCTGGTTTCAATCAATCTACGTCAAATAAGTCTCTGTCGCACAGACCGCACCACGAATTTGTGTGAAAGAAAATGTCAGATGAAAATAATGGCGTCTCTATACATCATTACTCTATGCTAGAGTCTTTGGAAGTTAACGAAAAGTGTTGCCATCGTATATAAATGATATGGATCTCAATGAGTCGACAATTTATTATAGGATTTTTTTCTAAAGGACGTGACATTGGCACTATGTGATATTTGGTACTAGGACGTGATATTGGCATTATGTGACCTCAGCCTAAATCATGATTTGAAAATGCAGTTAGAAAAAAGCTCATTGACGATGATTATCATGGAGTTTAGCATTAAATTGCCAACGAAAGCAAGTGAGTGATCGAGATTTCATTAAGCTGTTTTGAATTTTAGTACTTTATTAGTTCGCATTTAGTTTGTTTGTATTACTTTTGATAATCATTGAAGATCCAGGTCTCTATAAAGTCTTTGCGAACATAGGGCTCCGATATATCTTGTTCTTCATTTCCTCCAAATTTAAGGATGGCAGTGGTCTCAAGTACGGTTCGTGTAGAAGCTAATATTACGACATCTATATGAAAAGGGGGTTTAAAATATTTTGTAGCTTTTTATGTAGTAACATTAGATGGTAAAGATGAAAAAACCGTAGGTGGATTCACAAAATGCCTTGCTCTGGCATTACAAACCCTACGGGAAAGGTGAGCAATTAATCTAAGAGCATTTATCCGGAGATAGATGGAAAGAGGATCCAACACTGAACTAGTACTAAATTGTCCAAATAAAAAGTGAAATAATTTCCCAGATTCGTTTTCAACTTTTATC
Organism: Phaonia tiefii; assembly: GCA_963931995.1. Taxonomy (NCBI): domain Eukaryota; kingdom Metazoa; phylum Arthropoda; class Insecta; order Diptera; family Muscidae; genus Phaonia; species Phaonia tiefii. The sequence goes on along the minus strand of OZ008368.1, from coordinate 252,103,357 downwards.
AGGTTTAATTGGAATTTATTTGTGACTTATTCTTATTGAACTGGCTGTGCGACTAGAATCATGGACATGCATCCCAATATGGATCCATTACCGGCAACAATGTATCTTAGTCGGGCCCATTACCCCTTCAATACCAACACCATGCTAATGGACATGGGACTGTCGGTGGAGGTGGAAAGTTTTTGATAGCCATTCACTTGGGAGTGGCCAGAAATAATTCCTTCATTGGGCAGTCGAAGCAACTTACTACTTCCACGCAGTATGTCCTGGGCAATGGCTTTATCGGAAACCTCTTTACTCGGGGATCACACACGGCAATTTTACTTGCGCAAGTCTGGAGTTTATAGGGGAGAGAGAAGAAGAGCTTCTATTCCCTTCCCCTCTCTCTCCTATAAACTCAAGAATTGCGCAATTAAAATTGCCGTGTGTGATCCCCGAGTTAGCTACCTAAAGTGATAAGGCGAAATGAATGGGCAACTTGATTGATTATGGGATTGCTGATACGTCTCAGGCTTATTAGGTGACCCTACCACTGAAAGTCTTCGAACTAGTGCACATATTATTTTGCTCTTTGAAGTCGTATAAGCCAACACCCCTGGCCAACGGCGATTCAAAACTGAAGAAACCAAAATCCAGTTTCGGCACACTGCATTCTGATCAGCGTCTGATCGATAACATGATCATCCTGGCAGTAGGTAAAATGCAAACCACGGGCTTGCATCCCGCCACCGTTATATAGGCAATGAAAATACACGGAAAATATGGTAAACGAAGAAACACCCTAACCGTTGACGACCTTTGCGAGGGACCACAATTTAAGGAACATAAGAACATTATACAGGACGGGTGCCACTTTCCAATTGGCGGATGTCTTCGAAATATATAAAGGTGACATCACAACTATCCAGGAAATGCGATGGACAGGATATGGTAGCAACAGAAAGAAAAACTGCGATATTTACTACAGCTGCCACGAGCGAAAGCACAAATTCGAATATGGATGCGAATACGGAAGCGGATTTATAGTTGGAAAGAGACAGCGACACCTAGTTTCACTGTTCAGCCCAGTGAGTGAACGCATAGCCACAATTCGCATCACAGCGAAATATTTCAACATCTCATTAATTTGTGTGCAGGCGCCGACAGAGGATATCGACGATGAGGTCAAAGAATCATTTTCTGAGTGTCTGGAGGAAGTATACGAACGCTGCCCTGACCACGTCATTGACATTATTCTAGGCGATTTTAATGCCAAATTGGGAAACGGAAGGGTCTTTCGACCAACCATCGGTACTCACAGTCTACATGCCACCACCTCCGATAATGGAATAAGTCTGATAGACTTCGCCGCTGCAAAGAACATGGTAGTTAGTAGCACACGATTCCACAATAAGGATATGAATAGGGCGACTTGGTTATCCCCTGATCAAAAAATTAAGAACCAGATTGATCACTTTTTAATACATGGCCGGCACTCTCCTAGTGTAATGGATGTACATGTGAATCAAGTTGCCAATATCGACTCGGATCAATACCTGGTGGCTGCGAAAGTTGGAACAAGACTGAGCTGGGCAAAAAACGTACGAAGTCGAACACAGGAAACTCTCTCCCCTGCTAGAACAGAATACGCAATGTGTAAAAACATCTCCCATTCTTTGGAAACCTCTACAAGGTCTAAACTTAGCTATCAAAAACCGCAGAAGGACAAGTCAAGGAGCGACGAAGAATGTCGCATTGCAACTGATGAAAAAGACGCTGCACGTATGGCAACGAAACAGTCAGTTACAACGCCTACTGCGTACGAGAGGGTCAAGAGGCTGAGAAGGGAGGAAATCCGCCTATTTAGGCCGGAAAATGGGAGCAGAGAGAGAGAGAGTGAATAGTGAATTCATTTAATTTGTTTTGTTTACTTTGCATTATATTGTCCAAAAACGCTGCCAGACAAATTCCTTTAGACTTTTTTTAATACATGGTAGCCCCCCCGTATGTCCGAACTTTGGAGGCCCATAACTCCTAATATAGAATTTTATCCAAACTTTTGTATCTTACATTTTCAGTTTAAAATTATATCTTCTACCCCACCGGTGGACCGGTTTTCAATTTTTGATTACTGTAATTGTGATAAACAAACTCAATCAGCTGTGTTGGTGCAACCACCTTCTGCACTACGCATTGCTACAATGGTAAACAAATGGTATCAGCTGATCGCTTAGTACACCGTAAAAACAAATCTGCAAAAGTTGTACTATCGTAAAATACTTTTGTATGGAAAAAATCTTCTAGAGTTGTACGACTGTTATAGAACTTTAGCACATACGACACATACAACAGTTAGGACACTCTTGTGATCACGCAAAGAGTGTTTTATGTACTAAATACACAGAACGACCTTTGTGAAGCCTCATTTTGAAAGAAGGCGGAAATGCCAAGAGACGCGTTTAAATCCGTATAAATTGTTGATGAGTCGAGAATTTCAGCGGATTCCAAGGGCAAAAGTGGGTGGCTTTCTGAGGTCAATTCTTGAAAAACAATACTTCGCAATAACCGCATGGATTCGAAAATTCCTACACTGAAAGAATATCGTTACACCAAATCGATGATAGATGTTCATAAATTGTTCTTCATTGAATTGATGACAAATTTCATCAACTCAATGAAAAGATCCGTCAGTTTGAGGATTGTACGTTCCTTCACCTTTTTCAGCTTCATTGAATTTATTGTCATCTTTGCATCTATCTTCATCATTGGAATTTAGAAATGATTTGTGGGGTTGATTTAAAATATGGGCGTAGTATTGAATAATAAAGTGAAAGAGAGAAAACTTAGTTTACAGAGGTGAAATAAATACATAATAAGGGCGGATCAATAAGTCCGTGACTTTTTGAATGAAACACAGTTAGTTTTGCAAAAAAAAAATTATTTTTCATTGATCTAAAAGGAGATCAATACACTTAGTCCAACGTTTCTCCAATTTTCTATCCCTTCCAAATAATAGGATTTTTCGAGTTTCATAAAATAGACATATGTCTGATCAATAATTTCATCGTTGGAGCTAAATCTCTTTCCAACGAGCCATTTCTTTAGGTTTCGAAATAGGAAATATTCACTGGGGGCTACATCCGGAGAATATGGCGGATGAGGTACCAATTCGTAGCCCAATTAAACAACTCCAAACAATCCTTTGAAGTTGTCACACGATTACGTTTATGGTCAATTGAGAGCAAACGCGGCACCCATCTTGCAGACAGCTTTCTTAAACCCAACTGATCATTTAAAATCGAAACCACTCTGACATATGAAATGCATATGGCATCAACAATCTCACGAACTTTTACTCTTCGATCGGCCAAAAAAATATCGTGCATTTTTTCGACATTTTCGGGTGTATTGACCTCAATTGGCCGTCCAGAACGTTCGGCGTCATTTGTAATTGTGCGACCACAACGAAGGTCAGTAAACCACTTTTTTTACCATTGAAATCGATGATACAGAGTCCCCATAGTATTTATCATGCTTTTCCTCGGTTCGATTGGCGGTTTTTTTTTCGCAAAATATAATGTTTCACTTTTTTCCATTTTTAAAAAAATGCACGAGGTTGTATGTTGTGAACAGCTGTTAAACGCAAAGTAAATGACGGAAAATTTGACAGCAGTCTATTAACATGTGGTACTTGATGGGAGCAGTGTTGCATTTTATATAGCTACGAAGGAAGTGCGAAATGTCACGGACTTATTGATCCGCCCTCGCAGAAAATAGTACAATAAACAGAAAACTATATCCACGCTATGAGCTTTTCCTATGTGTATTATACCCTAATCTTGTTAATTTTTTACAATGGCTGTCACTCATAGTCCAAAGGGATTGGCTAGATATCATTGGCTAGATATTTACATTAAAATGATGACGAATTTACATCAAATTGATGACAAACTTACATCAAAGTGATGATGGCTGTTGACTATAAATGTACAGCAGATTGATGAAGAATTTACATCAAAATGGTGAAAAAGTTACTTCAACTTGATGACAAACTTACAAATTAATGAAAATTGTTCATCAGCTTGATGTAACGTTGTCGTTGAATCAACATAAACCATTGATGAAATATATATGAAAGATTTACGAAATGTTCTTCATCTATTCAATGAAATGTGTTGAAAATGTGGAAAATGAAAATGGGATGAAGATTTACGAAATGTTCTTCATCAATTCAATGAAATGTGTCGTAGGTTGGAAAATGGGGAAATGTTTCATAAAAATTCTTAAATTTGATGCAGCCTTTTCTTTCAGTGTAGTATTGGTTTAGTAGCGCATGAGACTGAGGTCGGGGAATGCACGGAAATCTCTGGAGGAAAATGTAATAAAATAGTTTTTTTGGAACGAAGTTCTAAAGTCACAGTCGATCTATGACGGACTTAAATTGACAAACACGGATACACATTAACAAGATATTTACATCAAAATGATGACAAATTTACATCAAATTAATGACAAACTTACATCAAATTGATGGCAAACTTCCATCTAATTCTAAATGTACAACAGATTGATGTGCAATTTGCATCAAAATGGTGAAAAATTTACTTCAACTTGATGACAAACTTACAAAATGATGAAAATTGTACATCAACCTGATGTAGCGTTATCGTTGAATCAACATAAACTATTGATGAAGATTTATGAAATGTTCTTCATCAATTGAATGAAATGTGTCGTAGGTTGGAAAATGGGGAAATGTATCGTCAAAATTAATAAAGTTGATGCAGCGTTTTCGTTCAGTGTAGGATCGGTTTTATAGCGATGGTGACAATGAGGTCGAGGAATACACGGAAATCTCTGGAGCAAAATGTATAAAAAAGTTTTTTTGTAACGAAGTTCTAAAGTCACAGTCGAACATATGAAGCCTTTTTAATTGACACACATGGATAGGTGGACTCCAGCAACTATCCAGTATTTTTTGTCGTATCCAGTGATTCCTTTACAGCATCGGGGATGCAAGCAGTGTTTGGGATACAAAATTGCACACTGGCTGCAATAGGCTGTTTTTATTTTGACTGATATCCATGGCATATTGAATAAGTTTGCTTCTAGAGAACAAATAGGGTAACCATCACCGCAAGAAGTTATTTGCGTGCAGGATTATAGGCAGTTTTCCCATGAACACATAAAAACTAATGACAGTTTGATATTTTAATTTATACATTTATCGTGAAATATCTTAAAGCGTTTGATGTATTGAAAGCTTTTTATGAGAATTTGTTGCTGGACAAGGTCATTCTTTCAGCGCTGTGCGATTCTTATACATTTTTATATTAAAAACAGATAATATTCATACTTTTCTACATCCTGAAATATCCATGTCTCTAGAAAATCCTTACGAATTTTCGGCGTAACATTTGGTCCCGGGGGACCGGGTACAGGACGGGGAATTCCATTCGCTGCAAATGGCAAAGGTGGACCGGGCAACCCAGGCATGACTGGACTATTAAGTACAATCGCATCTAAAATAAAATATCTTATTATCAACAAAATGGACGTTATCCCACATATGTACTCGTATATAGTAGAATGTCAGATAGGAATTAGAAGGAGGTAAGTAACAAAACATTCGCATAAGTATAAAGTATCGGTTATCACCAACACCCGCTCGCCGCTAATCGTATATCTTTAACGCCTTTTACCAAGTTTAGTCATTTTAACGGAGATGTTGAAATTACGAATATAAATGGGATTCAGACCAACCTAAAATCTGAATTATATATCCAAGTTTCTATAAAATCTTTGCGAATATTTATATTATTGTTATTTTTTGTCAGATCTTCAACGATAACATCCGTAATTTTATCAGGGTCAGCATCGGCCTCAAGACTTTCGACGGACAACTCTAGCGGTGCATCAGCCAGATAATCATAATCCAGCTGTGTTTCTTTGTGCAAAAGATTTTACCAAAAAACAAACAAAATATTCTTAAAATTTACTAACGAAGAGGGAGGTATTTAAAATGCAAATCGGATAAATTCAAGTTAAAACGAATGACCATATTGTTTCATAAACTCGCAAGCACGTAGTAGCCCAGTAAACCAAATTTGCCGACAATGTCTGATATCAGACAATTCTGAACAATATATGAACTCTGTCAAGAATTCTTACCGAAATCATTACGAATTCTTTTCGATTTGTCTGACGGTTTTTTATTTGTTATGTTCCGAAATATCTGAATTTGTCCGTGGGATTTTTATTAATTTTTTGTTCAGACTTCTCTTAACGAGCTCGCAACGCATTCTGAACTATTTATCTGAGGTAGTCTATTCGTTTAAAATTTTTGTTATTTGCTTCATATTTTACAGTTATTTTTATTGTGTTCAGACATGTCGGAACTAATTCTGAACGAATTCTTAACTGTTTGGCTGAGGTATTTTTATATTTCAAATTCTTGTTTTTTGTTTGTTTACATTTACAGTAATTGTATTTTTTTCTCCGCATTGTAGTTTTGTGATGATTTTTCTATTTCATTTCTTAGTTCTCTTTAAGCATTCAGGGCTACTGTTCAGCAAAAAAAAAGTGACAAAATTATAAAAAAAAAATAATAACACGTTATGGTATAATTTGTTTGAAAAATAAATAATTTTAGCTAAATTTGTTTATTTAAACATGTCAATAAGACTTAATTCCTGAATTCTGACCGAAATCGTTCAGAATTCGATCCGAGAAATCGAAATATCCCTTCGAATTTCTCAAGACTACAGTTCAGAATTCTGTCAGAAATCGGTTCGAAATGTCGGTAAAAACAATAGAATTCCCTCAGAGAAGTAGTTCAGAATTCGTGTCAATCCTCTCATATATTTGTCGTTACGAACTCGGTAAGAATTGTGATCCGAAATCGGAACATTTTGCCGATTGTCGTACATAATTCTCAACGAATTCTGAACGTTTGGTTAGCTGGGTGGTTACCCAACAAAACTGTTCATTTATCTGTTTTCCTTTAGGTAACAGGGTAACAGTTTGCACAGTTGATAACTTAAGTTAACAAAAACCAAAATATTGTAAATGTGAACATAACGAACATTTTTATCAAAATAATAACACATATTCATTGCAGCAATTAATAGTATACATCGCAACAGTCAAATGAATATATCACAACAATGAACTCCGTTGACGACAATTCGTCCCAGCCAAAGGGCTACATCTCCGATTGCCATGACTTCTGCCTGAAAGATACTACAATGGTTTGGTAGGCTTTGTACAGGGCCTAGAGGCAGACTTTTAGAATAAACTCCAAACCCAACATTGCCATCTAGTTTGGAATCATCGTTGTAAAAACTTAAATATCTTTTATAACCGGATATGTATCCCATCCAATCCCGTCTGATCACGATATACGTCGAGAAGTTTCTCTGAAAAGTAGAAGTAGTAGAAGTCATGTAACCGACTTCTACTGAAGAATGCTGCCTATTCCTTAAAACCGTTACATGACCATATGCATCGCGAGGACTGTCTTTGGCGTATTAGCGATGTTGAAACCGTTTGCCTTGCCAACAAATCTAGTGGTAACAGATGGAGGATAAACTACGAACTGACGATAGGGGCTGCGCAAGGCGAACCGTGACAGACACCATTGCCATTCTCTGGCCTTTTGTCAACAGACTTAGCCAAGTGGTATTTTCCAGTACCGGCTACCAAACGACAATGCCGTAGAGCAATATCCTGCAGACATTCGCTGTATAGAAGTATGCAGTAAGCTATTTTCGAGATAGGCTCCATTGCTATTAGATGCAAATTTTACACCAGTATAGGGCTACTGTATCTCTACTGATCCTATCCCTAGTGTGAAGCTAAAGTTTCTGTCAAGATTTACATCTAAATATCCGATTCAGCGATTTTTTTGTTTGGAAAATTTTCGTTTTAGCGTTTTTTTTTAAAAAGTGATGCCATATTGAAGACATCCATTGGTTAAAGCCTTCATTCGAGGTAAAAAATATTTACTATTTTTGCGATTCGACACACCGTTTTCGAGTTATAGCCACTTTGTTATTTTAGCGATTTTCTTATTTTGGCGATTTTTTGAAAACAAAAATTCTTCCATACAAATTGGATCAGTTTATGAAAAGACTTTACAAACCTGCAAAAATTGGGTATTATTCTAATTGTACGCTCCTATTCCGAGATATTAATATGAGGGCCATTTTTTGTTTGAAAAATTTTCGTTTTAGGGATTTTTCCGGATGGAAGAATTTTTTTTCCGAAAAGTCGCCAAAATAAGAAAATCGCTAAAATAAAAAAGTGGCTATAACTCGGAAACGGTATCGGTATGTCGAATCGCAAAAATAGTAAATTTTTTACCTCCATTGGAGGCTTTAACCAATGGGTGTCTTCAATATTTTTTTATTTGAATTTTTTATTTTGGCGATTTTTTGAAAAAACAAATTCTTCCATACAAATGGATCAGTTTATGAAAAACCTTTACAAACTGACAAAAATTGATTATTTTTTCGATTGGACGCTTTGTTTCCGAGATATAAATATGAGGGGTTTTTAGCGGTTTATTATTTGAAAAATGTTCGTGTTTGCGATTTTTTGTTTGAATTGAAGACACCCATTAGTTAAAGCCTACTCTGGAGGTAAAAAATTTACTATTTTTGTGATTCGATGCACCGTTTCCGAGTTATAACCATTTTTTTATTTTAGCGATTTTCATATTTTAGCGACTTTTCGAAAAAAAAAAATCTTCCACGTTATGAAAATCCCTCAGAAACCAGCTAAAATTCGTCATTGTTTCGATTGGACGCTCCGTTTCCGAGATACAGAGATTTTTCCTAATTTTTTCATATTTTCGATCAAAAATGGCTTACCCATCGTCGTGGGTAGCCACCCATTATTTTCCCCATTACCCTGAGGGTAATGGGTAATCGTAATGAGTAATTCCCCATTGTCGTGGGTAGCTATCCATTATTTGCCCCATTACGCTGAGGGTAATGGGTAATCACAATGGGTAATTCCCCATTTTTGTTGGTACCTATCCATTATTTTCCCTGTACCCTGTGGGTAATGGGTAATCGTTCATTACACATACCCCACGACGATGTATATGGGTTACACATGGAGGTGTAAATACGAACTCTGACTAAAAAACAGAAGTTGACAAATATTTAGGAACTATTTCAGTATTGATCAAGCAAAACTATATTCAATTCTAAATAATACCTAAACCCGACCATTTGAACAAACTTGTGTTTCAGTGATCGTCTCATCAATTGAACCACATTTCTATCCGTTTATCAATTTTTGAAATGAAACCCCGAAAAATGTCTCTACCGCTTAGAGACAATGGCTGAATATATGAAAACTTCTGCTTACTGGCAATTAGTGCAAATTTTCTCCGGATTTATACCCAGCTCTTTCTCCGTCTTGATTGTGTTTTGGAGCACATCTTTGCACGTGCACGCTGAAAATTTGTTCTTTTTTTGATGCAAATATAACGTGTTGGTCGCAAATATATTATACTTGTGTCCAAATATAACCTGTTTGTAACTTGTCTCAAATATATTATACTTGTGTCCAAACACATTGTGTTTGCTGTTCAATATATCATGTTTGGAACACAATGATTAGTAGGTTATAATATATTTGTTTGTGGCCGAAATGTGGCTTTGTTTATTGGAAACTGCTGCAGTCAAAAACGTGACAGACAATAGAGGAAAAATTCACGAAAACAGTGCGTGCAAACATGTACATGGTTCCTGCAATATGTTGCTGGGGCCGTATATTTTCCGCGTGTACAATACAAAAAAGGAAAAAAAATGGTTTCCCATTACATCCCATGAAGGGAAAATCTTCTCACAACCAGTGAGCTGCTCGATTTCTACTTTTAGACTCACTCATTGGGACCTACAGTTTCCTCCAGTTCCGAGCGGTATTTTAAGAATCCAAATACTAGATGGTGTCGCCGTCACTTAACGAGGTGACTGCCATCGAAGAACATTTAATGTGGTCGAGAAGGGATCGATCGAAAAGGGAATGATCTAGAATGCATCGATCGTTCGAAGAGAAGGGACCATATACCAGAGCCGCGCACACTATCATTGCGCGACTGACGGCCACGACTTTCTCCTTACGGTACAAAGAGTGAAACAATATGGTCAAATGTCATTCCATACTTGGTCATTACCCATCTTTTTATTCCCACACATCTTCGATACAGTTCAATTCACGAGAATTGCAAGTCAACCTTAAACTTCGAACACATCAAATCCATCGTTTTTAACTTACCCTTGTTGTATGGATAATTAGCATTGGTCAATGTTACCAAGCCCGACTTTTTACCCGGATAATCGCCATAACCCCTTAACCATGGAGTACGGGTTTCGTATGAACTCAAGTCACCGATGATTTTTTTCGGATCAAAATCATTACCAGACTGTAGCAATAGAACACTTTGATCTACACCCAAAAGACCCACAAATGAATCGGGATCAGTCTTAATATTCAAGCTAACTTCTTCGCCAGGTTTAGTTTGTTCGGGTGCGGTGATTTCAATCTGCAATTGTTTCAAAATTATTAAAATAAATTTATTTACAAATTTTCAATATTAAAATACCTTATTTTCAAATTCATCTTTGAATGAAACGGTCTCTTCATTAAAATGTAGATCTGCATCTTTGACATAGTACGCATAGATTTTGGCAGTGGGCACCATATCGAAGGTGGGTTTAAATGTGACGGTATGTGATTTTTCATTATCGGCAACTTTGACATATTCATGTTTTAACATTTTACCACGTCCCGTGATAACGTACACGAAGTAGGGCAGGGGATTATCTGATTTGACGTCAAAGGCAATATCTTCACCTAAGCGAGGTCTGAAATAGGCAATGAAATAAAGGTTAATATATGAAACTGAGGCGGCAGTGATGGAAAGCAAGTATTAATTTTTAGTTAATTGGAAAACAATTAGCAATTGTGGTAAAAAAATACTGGCAATTTCAAATTCATGAAATAAAAATATTCGCTTTGATAAGCCTATTTCACTGATCTCCCTGTCGTTTCTTATAAATATTAACACCTCGTTCATTAATTTTAGGAATTAAATAATTCGTACAATAAATGTGTTCCTATGTAGAATAAATCCATTCACAAAATTAAAAATAAAGAAGAATTTGGAAGCCTTCCAACATGTAATAGGCATATAAGGGTGTATCAGTAACATTGCACTCTGTAAATTTAGTGTAATTTGTTGGTGCACGTGGCAACTCTGACACTTGGCAGCTGCTACATGTATTTATTTCGATTATTAAAAATGGATCGCTTTACGAAAGAATAATACGTTATAATTGTGAAAACTTATTACAAGAATTTGGAAAGTTATGATGAGATCGCTCGCAAGCTTCGAAGAACTCATTCGAAGAGTGGTCAAAAAATTTGAAGAGACTGGGTTGGTTGTTTCTTTGGGTTTTGTGACATCTCTGGTTTATACCAATAAACCAGAAACAATTCCTGAGCTCAAATCCGAGATCCAACGCGTCATCGGTGAGATACAGCCACATCTCTGTGAAAAAGTCATGGAAAATTTCATGAAAAGAGAAATGGCCTGTCATCAGGGCTGTAGGGGCCATTTGGCGGATATTTTACTCCATACTTAATTCTTTTCTTTACAATCCAATAAAAAACTCACAATTATGTCAAAAAATACGGGTTTTTATTTTAAAATGAAAAATTGTATTCTTACTGAGACACCCTTAAACAATATTTTCTTAAACTACATCATTGCCAACTGAACATTAAAAATAATTCTATTGAAATAAAAAAACCCACTTCAATATTCAAATAATTTGTTGCAATTCAAAAATGCAATTTGATACTTCAAATACATCAATTGAAATTTAAAAACTAGTTATCTATTGGAAATTGAAGAACATCAGTTGAAATTTAAAATACATCAGTTAAAACTCAGAGAACATCAATTTAAGTTCAATATAAATCTATTGATATTCAAAATACATCAATTAAATTCAAAATACAAAAATTCGAATTTAAACACACAAGTTAAAATTTAAAGAAACAGAAATTGAATTTTTGAAAACCGATCAGCAATAAAATTTAAAACATATTTGAATTTTAAAAATACTAATATATAAAATACGAGGGTGGTCCCAAAATTAGCCGACCTGACGTATAGATGGTGCACAGTTGGTTGGTTGAAAAGGCTGCTATACAGCACGCGGTCTAGCACACTTAGGCTAAAGAAGCCTATTGCGATACCTGCAGTTTCCTCTCTAGCAACTATTGACGAGTCGTCTAGCCAATTTGCCCTTTCAATGAATTTGTCTATAAAGCCTACAGCAATATCCTGTAGGGCTACGATGCTAACTAAATGTGTTCCGAATATCCTACTTCTCAGTCCTGCCAGAGCAGGGCAATCCAGGAGAAGGTGTTTCGTCGTTTCCTCGTCCTCCTCCATGCAGCATCTACAGAGAGTGGAATTTCTATGTTCCAATCTTGTCCCGTAAGTGTTCCCATCATTGTGGATAACCTGCCTCTCGGCAAGTTAAGTAGTTGCATAGTCCTCTTCCTGTCCACCTGTGTCCAAAGGACCCTGGCTTGTCCGCAAGTTGAAGTAGGTCTCCACTTGTGCTTGAACATATTATCGGCCCACTGCTTGATCTGCAAACGGCAGGTAGAGATTGGCATACTAACACCTTCTTTAGCCGGAAGAACCTGTGCCGTAGTAGCCTGTCTAGCTAACGCATCCGCTACGCAATTGCCTGGAATGCCGCTGTGTCCCGGTACCCAGATGAGCCTGATGCCAAAATACTCTACCATCACCCTAAGTGATGAGTGGCATTCTTTCACCATCAGGGACGTAGCAAACATGGCTTCCAGGGATTTTATGGCAGCCTGGCTGTCTGTGTGGATACATACATATTCTCCGGAGGGTTGTGGCACTACTTTTCAGTAGTTCAGCAACTTCCAGTATGGCGGTAATTTCCGCCTGAAATACACTACAGTGATCAGGCAGCTTGAAGGAGATATTTACATTTAGGTCCGGTGAATGGATCCCATAGCCTACTTGCTCGTCCAACTTTGATCCATCCGTAAAAAATCTGATACTACTGGTGTCCCCTTCGAGTGACTTTTCCCAGGTTTTCCTGTTCGGAATAGAAGTCCTTAGATTTGTGTCCTTGGTAGAAGGTAGGGGATACAGTAGTCCGTTTTTGCGGGAATAGAGTTGATCCGGTGTAGTAATACAGCGTGTCCGGAATGCCCCGATATCAAAACGCCACAATCTCTGATTCTCACCAGGGATGTAGCGGCTGCCGATTCGGCCATGATATCAGGAGTACAGAAGTTCAGAATAGCACTAAGTGCAGTACCTGACGTCGTGCCCATTGCCCCACTAACGCTAATCAGTGCTGATCTTTGCCCCACTAATGCTAATCAGTGCTACGATGCCATAGAAAGTATTGGTCTGACTATTGCCGTATAAATCCACATGGTGATCTTAGGAGACAGTCCCTAGCGCTTTCCTATCGCCCCTTTACAGCAGTAAAGAGCAACAGATGCCTTTTTCACCCTCGCCTCCACATTCGGTTCCCAAGACAGTTTTCTGTCGACCTTTTGCGTAAACTGTAATTGCACCCCATTAACTGACGGCAGTTCAAATGCGGGTATTTTATATTTTCGAGAGATGCCAGTAGTTGTAAAAAAAAATATTTTGGTGAAGAGTGGCAACCTCATAAAACATATGTTTTAAGTTTGATGGCGCCACGTGGTTTAGTATTTTTTTCGAGCCATTACATACATGTAAACGAACTCAATGAATTTGTAAACATGTAAAAAATTTGTCACCCTATATATAATTCAATATTTCCATTTCAAAGGTCTCAGTCCAAGCCTAGCTAGATTCTACTCTGGGGGAGGCTGCTCCTTCGTTTACGACTGTAAAATATTGGGTAGCAGAGCTTAAACGAGGCCGTACGAGCTGCCAAGACGAACAACGTCGTGGTCGACCAATTGAGGTGTCCACGTCAGACTCGGTTAAGAACATCCACAAAATGGTTTTGAATGATCGTCGGCCGAAGTTGTGTGACCTAGCTGAGATGATAGGCATTTCAAAAAGTGCTGTACATCGTATATTGGCCGAAGATTTGAAGATCAGAAAGCTGTTGGCAAGATGGGTGGCGCGCTTGCTTTCAGTAGAGCAAACTCAGCGTCTTGAAGATGTTTCAGTTGAGTGTTTGGCGATGTTTCACCGCAATAGGGCCGAATTTTTGCCTCGATTTATAACCTGAGACAAAGGAACAGTCAAAGCAGTGGACTGGAATGGGAGAATCGTGTCCAAAGAATGCGTATGCGGTTCATCTGCAGGCCAGGTCATGGCGTCTGTTTCTTGGGATGCGCATGGCATAATTTTTATTGTTTAACTTCAGGAAGGAAACACCATCAACGCCGAATGTTATGTTGAAAAATAATGAAATATTTTCCCTACTTTTTTGGGTTTTATTTGTTAGGTCGGCTGGCTTTTGGTCCGCCCTCTTAGATTAATAACACTGTTGTAGTTGAAAAATATATCCACGTTGTAGTAAATTGTATCGGTTAGAGGCAAGTCTACTGACTTGGTCGATTGCCATGAAACATCCATTTTTACCAATTCTCAGATTTGTTTTCCAGCATAAGGGAAGGAAGGGAAGGGAATTACTCACAATATTTGGACACATTGTAGTCATGGCAAAGCTGAATAACTTTTGTGAACATATTAAAACAATCTGAACGTGTCTAGTTACCCTAAATAGCGCATAAAGGCCACTTTGTATCTTAAAAATTCTAATTTGTATGTATATGTCATCATTACGACGTGTCCGAAGTTGTCCGACTAAATTTAAAAAAATTTTAAATTGCAAGACCTTTAATTTATTCTTCTTTAGTTTCTCAATGTAATCAACAGTTTCGCGGTTATAAAAAAGGTATAATGAACAAAAAATGTTTGTATTTTTAAAAAATCATGAAACATAAGAAACGGCAAAAAGTGTAAAGTTTTCTTAGTTTATCCTAAAATGAGATATGGATAATAAAAGTTGATGGACGCGTTTCGCTCTTATTCACAATTTAGTGAAGGTATCTCATTTTGTCAATAATTGTGTTTTTTTGTTTGGGTTGCATATGATGACCGAGTTGGAAATTTTGTCTTGAAGACATTTTCAGTAGTATTTTCCTAGGACAATATCAGTAGCCAATGACAATTTATATAATTCATCTTCATGACATGTCACTAGTTTTGACTTAGGTGACATAAATTGTGAAGGGGCTGGGCTGACAATCTATGTAAGACCGTCCTACTGATTTGGCAGCACTATGTCATGGCTGACTCTAACTAATCCCAATGCTGAATTTCGATAGAAGAATTCTCCATCATTTGTCAATTGCGGCTCATATGTGTGGATTTTCCAATTTTTGATAAACTTCAAACTGAAAAATTTATATTTATTTGTAGTTATGAAATATATGTCATACATTTTGAGAATTTATTGCAAAATATTTGCAATTTGTTAAAAGAACATGCAAATTTTCAGAGCGTTATTAATCTGTGGTCACAACCAATAACAGCCTAACTCGAGTTAGAACAAAATTGAAAAATTTTTTTTGAGAAGTCACCGTGCTCAAATAAGCAACTCTTTTTTGTTAAGAAGTATGTAAAAGAATTTGTTTCCTTGTTATCTGTAACAAAGTTATCACAAAAACTCCGACTTCTGATTTCCAGTAAAGATATTAAACTTTAAACTGCTCTCCTTGAAAATTTTAGAATCGACTTAACCTGGGATCACACAATTTGTACATTTGGCTAAAAATTTGTCATATTCATAGACAAATCGTGTGATCTCTAAATTGCATTTGTCATTTATCAGAAATGCCAAATATTTGGCTTCTTGTGTCAAATCCAAAACAACCATAAATGCCAAATCGTGTGAACGCAATGCTGCCACAGAAGCCAAATCAAATTTATGAAAATGGCCAAATTTCTGATTTGCCACTTGAAGACAAATGCAAGTGACAAATATACAAATATTGTTGACAAGTGTAAGTGTTGCCAATATGTTGATTTTTTCGAACTTGTTATGATTTCAATTTCTTTGCCATTTTGATTAATAATTTGGCATTACTACACTTTAGTTGGCTCCTCACCGATTTCATAGAATTTTTTAAACGATTAAAAATGACCGACAATTTTCTTGGCGGTCAGTCCAACTTTTTGAGATATAGGCCTTCAAAGCTATAACTCAGGTATGTATGGTCCGATCTTGGTCAAGTGAGTATCTTTAGAAACCTCATACAAAATTCTATAAATTACATTATATAAATTTTTTCACTTTTATTAACCCATTGGTGGAAAATTCACAAAAAGAATTTTTTAACCTCACTTTTTTGATAGAAACCTATTTTTCTCAAAATATGGACGTCGTAAAGTTACAACACTTCAAGCTTTTTTTAAGGTATAATACTCTGCGGTAACCCTGTAAACATCAGAAATCTGGGTCAAGAGATATCAAAGTTATAAAACTGAAAAAAATGTAGCATGTCACAGTCGAGTGGCATTTTTTTGTATAAAAATTTTTTTTTCTTTCTACTCAAGGATTGCCGGGCCGCATATTATGCCACTTGATGAAAAAATGTTATGTTATAAATTTGGGGAAAATTGGACAATGTTAACACGTCGCGCCCGAAGGTCAAAGTTCAAAAATTTTGAAATTATGTTTTTCTAAGTGACAGATTGTTGCAATATACTTATTTTTCGGCAGATTTTTGCGAAACTTGGTGGGTTTGCAACACAGAAGTTACTTTGTATCTGGTAAAAATTTAGGCGACATGGGGCAACGTTAACACGTAGCGCCTTTAGGTCAAAGTTGAAACATTTTTAATTTATCTATTTCCAATAGACAACTTGCAGAAACATACTAATTTTTATTCGGATTTTTATGAAACTCGGTACAAATGTAACAGTGAAGTTCCTCTTAATCTGGTAAAAATTAGGACAAAATTGGGCGACGTTAACACTTACCTCCTCAAGGTCAAAGTTCAAAAATTGATGAATTATGTATTTCCAATAGTCAGCTTCGAGCAACATACTCATTTTTTACCAGATTTTTACCACAAACTTCGTAGAATTGTAACTATGAACTTGTTGTTTATCTGGTAAAAATAAAAAAAAAAAATAAAAAAAAAAACTTTGACCTAAAGGCGCTACGTGTTAACGTTGCCCCATGTTGCCTAAATTTTTACCAGATACAAAGTAACTTCTGTGTTGCAAACCCACCAAGTTTCGCAAAAATCTGCCGAAAAATAAGTATATTGCAACAATCTGTCACTTAGAAAAACATAATTTCAAAATTTTTGAACTTTGACCTTCGGGCGCGACGTGTTAACATTGTCCAATTTTCCCCAAATTTATAGCATAACATTTTTTCATCAAGTGGCATAATATACGGCCCGGCAATCCTTGAATCTCAAAAGTAAGGGAAAAAATTCCACTCTAATGTCACAGTGATCAGTAACATAATAACATTGGACATTGAAAATAGGGGATCTCCGACTTGAGACTCCCTTGTTATTAATTTACTTTGTAAACAAACCGAAAACCCCTTCCGGCCGGAATTTTGCTATCAAACTTTCTCTCTGGGCATTTTAGACTTTTTGAACGTGAATATCTAAGGTCTTTGAAAGGTTAATAAGCAGTACTATACCTTAAAAAAAAGCTTGAAGTGTTGTCTGCTTATTAAATCAAGAAAAAAACTAACTTTACGACGTCCATTTTTTGAGAAAAATAAGTTTCTATCAAAAAAGTGAGGTTAAAAAATTCTTTTTGTGAATTTTCCGCCAATGGGTTAATAAAAGTGAAAAAAATTTACATAATATAATTTATAGAATTTTGTTTGAGCTTTCTAATGATACTCACTTGACCCAGATCTGACCATAAATACCCGAGATATAGCCGATTATATACTCAAGTTCTGAAGGCCTATATATCAAAAAGTTGGACCGACCGCCAAAAAATTGGCGGTCATTTTTAATCGTTTAAAAAGTTCTATCGATAGTGAAACTTTGCTGTAAATCGGTGAGGAGAAAAATTTCAATCAAAATGGCAAAGAAATTGAAACCATAACAACTACGAAAAAATCAACATATTGTCAACACTGTCTCCTCTCGCAACTCAGCAGGTGTTTTGACAAGTAAAAGCAAAACATTAAGCTGGTTTTTTTATTCCCTGCTAAACTAATTTTTCGACGACTTTGTATGGGGAGCCGCTTAATATCGCTTTGCTCCCCACACAAAGTGGTCGAAAAATTAGTTTAGCAGGGAATAAAAAAACAGGCTCAATGATTCAGTTGATTTTACCATTTTACTTAATTCAATGTGCGTTTAAATAATAGTAAATGTATTTATGTAACTGCAGCGAGTTTCTTTTGCCTTTGCGTTACCATCATTTTCGTTTATTTCACTTTACATTTTACAATAAAGATGTAAAATTATGGTTGACAGCTGATCAGCTGTTTTAGTGTTTATGACCAAATGGTTAAATCGTGTGAATGAACTGGCAAATGTTTGTCACTTTACTGCTGTGTACAAATCATTTTGATGTTTAATAGCCAAATCGTCTGATCGCAAAACAAATCATTTGCACATCGATACCCAAATGCACAAATGTGTACAAATCTAAATTTGTCATTTTTTGTACAAATGTACAAATGGTGTGATTCCACCTTTAGGCTGTTATTGTTTGTGACCACAGAATTATGTATATATGTACGTCTCATTTCTTGTCATGTTATCTTTCAGATTTTCAGATTATCGTGCAACATGACAAATGCATACACACACATAGATTCCAATAAATAAGTACATATGTATACTGACTGATGTACAACTGACTGATGAATGATGGTTCCTCAACTACGTCTTGTGTAAATGTGCGGATGATTCTTGCTGACGTTTGACCAAATGTATGAAAATGTCAGGGAGTGTTATGACGTTTTTTGTATGGGAGCAAATCGGAAAGTCAGCAGTGACTTTGACATATCACTTCTTTGCCATTGTAGAAGTCTATAGTAAATTTCCAACTGGGGAGTAATAAATGGCTTTAATTGTACTGAATGGATGGCAAAAATTTTCTCTCGCTGTTATGTACAAAATTCAAACGCTGATGAATTTTTTTATTACCCTCACAATTACAAAAATAAGTAATCAAAGGTTAGTTCTATCTTCTGATTGCATTCTCACGAAATGCCCACAAGCAAAATATGTATGTTAACGTATCAGGAAACACAAACAGGTGGATAGTGCACCCTTAACAGGTGGACCCATTCATATGTACCTGTAAGTAAAATTATTGTTGAAATTTTGTCTATTTACTTAGTCGGTGGTGCAATGGGTAGTGTGCGCGGCTCTTGTACATGAGATCCTGGGTTCGAACCCTGCTCTGACCACCTTCAAAAAAAAAAAATTTCCTTCGGCAGCGGTCACCTCGCATAGTGACGGCGACACTATCGAGTATATATCCATTAAAAAGCTTCTCACAATACGGTTCGGAATCGGTGTAAAACTGTAGGTCCCAATCAGTGAGTGAAAACTGGAAAGCGCACAGCTCAGTGATTGTGAGAAGTTCTCCCTTCATGGGATGTAATGGGAAACCATTTATTCATTTTACTTAATCGACACACACTTAACAGTAGCGCCCATTCCTACCTATGTTTGACAGGTAAAAATACTTAGTACTTATTGCAGTTGACGGGAAATGAAATTTGAGGTGATACAGACATTTCATGGATACCGATCAACTCCGTAGATTTCCCTCTAACCGATACAATTTACTAGAACGTTGATACAAAAAATTCACTTCAACAGTGTAATTATTCAATTTCAGTAGATGAATTAAATATTCGATTGTTGATGAATTAAAAAACGCACCGGTCTCAGAAAACGCATCGGCCTCAGTGCTCAAAATACATATCGCGAGATTCGAGTCATATATGTATTTCCGCACGCAAAATGCAGATATCAAAATTTAAATTTTTTGAACCCGCGCTCTTGAGTAGGTTGGAAAAACGAGCTCTAAAACCACTCGTGATTTGGATCGTTTTTGTAAAATTTATTCGCTCATGGTCGCGTGCGTTGAACAACAACTACCTACTCGCACTCCCTCAAACCCCTTATCTGTTATGAAAATGGGGCATGGGACTGTCCGTGGAGGTGGAAAGTTTCTGATAGTCATTCACTGGGGAGTTTCCAGAAATGATTCCATCATTGGGCAGTCCAAGCAGCTCACTACTTCCACGCAGTATGTCCTGGGCAATGGCTTTATCGTAAACCTCTGTTAGCTAGCTGGAGTGAGAAGGCGAAACAAATGAGCAGTCTGATTGGTTATGCGATCACACTGATACGTCTCACGTATAGTAGGTGACTGATGTCACTGAAGCTCATCAATCCAGCGGGCATATTCTTTTGTCCTTAGATGGCGGATGAGCCTAACATATGGGTGAATGGTGGATATAAACCAAAAGAAGAACATCCAGGTTCGACATATCGCATACTGGTCAGCATCTGATCCATAATTGGCGGCTGCAATCAAATATCCTGGCAATAAGTAAAATGAAAAAACTCGGTGGACTGGTTTTGCCTCCCGCCACCGATCATAATGGCAGTGGATATGCGAAAACGAAAGAGAAAACATAAAAAACCCTATTTGTTGACGACCCCCGCAAACGTTATAAGGACCACATATTTCTGATATACACTTGGAATATAAGAACTCTATATAGATCCGGAGCAAGTATCCAATTGTCAGATGTCCTCGAAGGTTTAAGGCGACATTACCGCTATCCAGGAAATGCGATGGACAGGACATGGCTGCACAAGGAAAAAATTGAGACATATACTACAGTTGCCACGAGAAAAAAAAACATGAATTTGTTTGGGGATTTGTAGTTGGGAAAAGATTGCGACATCTCATCTCTCTGTTCAATCCTGTGAGTGAACTTATAGCCACAATCCGCATGAAAGCGAAATATTTTTATATTTCCCTAATTTGTGTGCATGCCCCGACAGAAGGGAAAGATGATGATGTCATAGACATATTCTATGAGCTCATAGAGGAAACGTATGACCGCTGCCCTGGCCATGACATTAAGATTGTACTAGGAGATTTTAATGTCAAAGTAGGAAGGGAGAATGTGTTTAATCCAACTATTGGCAATTTCAGTCTACATGCTGACAGTTCCGACAACGGTATGAGACTAATTGACTTTCCGCTTCAAAAAACATGGTCATTAGTGGTACAAGATTCCACCATTAAGACATCCACAAGGCTACTTTTGTATCCCCTGATCAAAGAACTAAGAACCAAATTGATCACGTGGTAATTGATGGAAGGCACTCGTCCAGTGCAATGAACGTACGAGTGATCAGAGGAGCTAACATCGATTCTGATCACTACCTAGTAGAAGCAAAGGTTCGCACAAGATTAAGTAGAGCGAAAATCGTACGAAACCAGACGCAGAGGAAGCTGGACATCGGAAAGCTGCAATTACCAGAGGTAGCCCACAGCCTACTCAAGGAAGCTCTCGCAACTTTTGGCACAGAACCCACCCCCTCCCGATGACGATCCTGATGCGCAGTGGAAACCCATTTCCGGCTCTACAAAAACCGCCGCAACAACCGTACTTGGTTTTGAAAAACACCTTCGCAACAAACCATGTAAGATGAAGAGCATCGTATAGCAAATGATAAAAAGAACGTTGCACGTATGGCAATGCGACTGAGCGGTAACCGTCCGAAATCGTCTCTTCAGGCGTAAGAAAGTGAAAAAGGCGTGAGAGTGAAAGCATTAAGACATACTGAAGGAGGACGAAGCCCGAAAATCTACAAAAAGTCAAGAACGGAACTAATGGGCATGGTTCAGGGCCCCCTTCTGTCAAGATAAGGACGGAAATCTCATCGCAGATGTGCAGAGTATGTTGGGAATATGGCGAGATCATATCTCCGCGCTACTCGTATCTATCAAATGAAGATGAAACAATCGATCACAATTGGATGACGACATCCATTGCCGCACTCCTAACCAAGACGAGGTCAGAAAAGCTATTTCCCGGGTTAAGAACAACAAAGCTGCAGGAGCCGATGGATTACCGGCGTAGCTGTTTCAGACTGGCGGCGATGAGCTTATAAGGTGCATGCATCACCTCATTAGCAAAAATTTGGAAATTTGACAAGGATTATTTTCGTAGAATATTTGAATGCTTTATTTCAAAGTTTGTTCAAAAAGTACCCAAAATGTATACTAAAATTAGCAGCTACGGATTCAGAATGGACTGCGAATTTATTCCTCATTAAATTCCATTATGGGTCGTCAAAGAAACGTCCTTTTTGACTTTTTTTTAAACAAGGCCAAGTAATCTGCAGCAATATTACCGGCAAAATATCCAAATGTTCTAAGTTTATAGTGGAATAGACTTCTCTAGAGCATTTAGCAGACAAGAATCCTTCATCTTGAATTAGAAAATGACCTTTTAGTCCTTTTTTAAAAATTTAAACCTTAATATTCAAATCTGAAAATTTACAAATATGTTGTCAGATAAATATATATAAATTGATCAAGAAGGTTCTATTTACTGTTTATATGTCCATTGGTAGTTTCGTCCACCTCCAAAGCATAAAGCTAAATTTTGTTGCCAACTGTTATAATCATGATTGGACCATACCAGTGTAGCTTTAGGCCTGGAAAATCGAAATCCTGGAGAAGACCCACGAAAAACAAATCCACACCTATCATCTATTTGTCGATTATAAGGCGTTCTTCGATAGTACAATACGGGAGAAACTCTACGAAGCTTGGTATTCCTGCAAAACTCATACGCCTTTGGAGGATGACCTTGACCAACACCAGGTATGGATCTTACCGAACCTTTCGAAACCAAGCGAGGCCTCAGGCAAGGCGACACCCTATCGTGCGATCTCTTTAACATCTTAATGGAGATCATTATAAGAAAAGCTGCAGTCAACATGAATAAAACCATCAGCAGCTAAAGTCACATGCTGCTCGCGTATGCTGATGATATAGATATAATTGGGCGCACAATTAGAGAAGTTAACTGAGGAGAAGACAAATGACGGTAAATGAGGACAAGACAAAATTAATGGTGTCAACGAGCAGGGCCTCCACGCGATTAGACCAAAGCGTTGATAACCGTTGTAATTTCGTGGTAGTGGACGAATTTATATACCTCGGACTGCCGTAAACAAAAACAACAACGTCAGCATTGAGATCAAGCAGAGAATTGTGCTTGCGATTAGATGTTAGTTTGGGCTAAGCAAGCACTTTAGAGATAAATCCCTCTCTCGAATGACGAAAATCCAGCTATACCAGACTCTCATACAAATTGTCTTGCTTTATGGCGCAGAATCCTGGGTCTTATCGCAAACAGATGAAACATCTGTGGCAGTCTTCTGGAGAAAAATACTCCGGACGATTTATTGCCCTATAGCGCATAACGGCGAGTATCTGCGACGCATGAATCATGAGCTGTATGAGCTTTATCCTGACAGTGACATAGTTAAGGGGATCAAAATAACGCGATTGCAGTGGCTAGGCCATGTCAGTAGAATCGATGAAGACGAACCAGCTCGAAGGGTTTTCGAAACCAAACTCGAAGGAAGACGAAAAATAGGAAGACCAAGACTCCAATGGAGGGATCAAGTTGACGAATCCCTACGTACAGTCGGTATTGCCAACTGGAGAGATAAAGCAAAGGATCGAACTGATTGACGAAATATGTTATCTTCGTTTTGTAAGGTCGCTTACCCCACGGGGTTGTTCGAGACCGGATAAGTAATAAGTCGAACGATCGAGCTGTGAGGCCTGCAACGGAATTCTGTAACTTTTTAACAAAAATAAATCGGTAGTTAAATTGACAAAATTCGGAAATTTTGCGATGAAATTTTATGAATTTTGACAATTAAACTAGAGATTTTTATCGTTAAAATGTTACAGAAGTCCAATGCTGGAATTAACTATCAATTGTTGAATATTAACTGTCGAATTTCTGAGTTTTAGTTTTCAGCTGATAATATTTGAACTACAATTAATGTGTTTCAAGATCCACTTGATGTTTGACTAATTTAAAGTGATGTTGTAACCACAAAATTTTTCCAAAGTTGTCGCCATTGTTTGTATCTGGTATTCTGGCAACATGGTAACAACAAAAAATTCACCTCATAACAAATAATTCACCTTACAATAACAGGTTGTCAGAAGCAGAGAAAACAAAACAAAAACATTTGGTCTTCTGTACAAAATAAAAGCGGCAAAAACGGAAATGTAAGTATTAAATAAATTTATGTTTAATTGAATTAAAGTTATTACATTATTATCCAGCGCACCGCGAAGGCACAGCCGGAATGCTCCATATATTATCTTCCTCAAGGAACATCCAGAGATGCTAAGCGGAAAGAATACACCTGCGCATTTGCAGCAAATAGAAAAAAAAATGTACTTTATCACCAACTCTTTGACCTACACCAAATTCTCACCACCGACAAAAGTTTCTGCGCTGAGTTCAAGAAGTTTTATTTCCCCCACGATGGGGCCAACTTCTCGAGATATTAGTCTTTAAAGCTTGAGTATATAATCGGTCATGTTTCAGATATTTATAATCCGATCTGGTTGAAATGGGTATCATTACAAAGGCCTTTCTAAATTCTATACATCAGTGCATAAATATATAAATTTGTATTAACCCATTGGGGGCTAATTGAAAAAATGGGGTTTAACCTCACTTTTCTGATAACATTTTTCAAAACAAATGCCCTTTTATGCTTCATTTTTGGTAGGGTCCGATAATAGACAAGACCTTACCCTATTTTTAAGGTATAATACTCACCAAAAATCCCTTCAAAGACCGGAGGTATTTACGTTCATAATTTTGATATACATTTGGCGCTTTTCCAAGCTTTCTAACACAAAAGCAAGCCCTTTCTTCTTTCTCTCCATTTCCATAGCACAAAGTGACAAAAGTCTAGCATCCATTTAATTATGCCCTCTTGTTGTTGCAAACTACGTTATTTTTCCCTTATAAACATTTATTGTTTACTTGTACAATTTATAAAATGTTTTTGTATCAACTTTCCGGCAAACAAAACAGCAGGTAACAGTTGTTAATACTTTTGTCTCCAAAAAAAAATGTGTCAGAATACTAATTTGTGGTAAATAGTAACCGTGGTGACTTTTGTCACCCTGTCAGAAAAAGGCTGTGAGTGTCAATTAAAGTTCATGGAACTTCAATTGTTGTATTTTAAAATTCAATTTCTTGTTTCCCTGATATTAATTGGTGTTGTCTAAAGTTTCACTTGATGTTTATTTAATTTTAAATGGAATTTATTGGAGATATTAATATTAATTGCAATAATTAAATCAGTGAAACATTTGAAATGAAATTTGTATTAAAAAGTTAACGAAGAAGTGTTTTTATTTCACTATAAAGAAACTGTTAATCAATTCTATGTGGAATAGTGAACTTTGGAACTTGTACCCGAAATTGTCTTTTTTCATTAAAAGAACGAAAAAGTTCTTAGTTTCAAATTAAGAATTGCCAGCGGTCAAAGAAACACCAAATATCAACAACATTCCCATATATCATTACAATTGTCATTCTACAATTGCAATTGTCACCAATGATAAAAGAATGCAAATTAAAAAATCCCAGTACTGCAATACGGTCACATTCACAGAAGCACAAAGCGTCTCTTATAACACTTTCATATTAAATTTTACTTACTCTTTCGTTTGCAGTACCACCTTCAATGGCCCGAATGTCTCTTCTGTTTTTCCACCGTCATCTTCCTTTGTAACCGTTTTCACTCTTAAGCCCGGGAGTTGATGTCCCTTCTCCTCAAACTGTATAGCCACATCACCATAATATTCATCATCTGGCAATGTCACGGTAAATGCTACCATACCATTCTCATCGACTTTACTCTCATAGACCAAACCTTTGTTTTCCTTGGGTTTCTCCTCTGGATTCGGTGAAAAGTAGCTGTCATATTTCTTTATGGTCAACGTGGCCATAGATTTGGCATCTTGCACTGGTGACCCGTCCAATTTCTTGATGAAGGCCTTTATCTCGAAGGGTTTGTTGACGAAGTAATCGGTTGGTTGTTCGGGTACGGTGATGCGATAACGTGATTTTTCCAAATGAATGGAGGTGGTCTTATTTTGTTGGATGCCAGTGTAACCTTCGGTCACCACGGCTAGAACTTGCAGAGAAGGCATGTAGACGTATGACATAAATGGATGACTTGTTATTTCCAGATCCTTCTTATCGAGTTTCAGATCTTTTACGAGATCGATTTCCAAATGTCCCTTGCCATCGATATCAATAGATTTTTCCACTGCCTCACTACGGGGTGTACCAGAGACAGTTATGGTGGCTTTGCCTTTAACCGGCTTGCCATAGGTATACTTGGAACGTACGGTAATTTTGATAACACCATCCTGAATGGCCACATCCTTGGCGGTTTCTATGTCCACACTGAATTTGGGCAAAACGTATTTGGCAACTTCGAATTTCTTTTCGCCAATTAATTTACTTTCTTTGCCACTCGTAACCTCCAACAGCCAGTCACCCAACACAGGTTGCTCGGACAGCTGAAACTCTCCACTGAACACACCCTTGTTCAATTTGATGTCCTTCAGTTGTTTAATATGATTTCCGGCCCCATCGCGTATGCCCACATTAAGTGAGTCCTTGAGTTTTGCCGGTCGGGTGTTTTCATCCAATGCCAAAATTCGGTATTGTACCAAATCTCCCGGTTTGTAGACGGCCTTATCGGTTTGTACATACACCTTGGGCTTCTCTTCGTTAAAGTTTAGTTCAGTGGAGTTCTTAAATATCAATCCCTTGATTCCCTCGGTCTCGAGTTTGTATTCGCCACTTGCAATTGCGGGCACATCGAAGTGTATCACCTCAGTGTGGGAGGGTTCCACCTCAACCGTTTTACTTTCATTATATTTGGGGCCAGTAATGCCAACTTTTACCGATGCCGGCTCGGGATTGTTGTGTAATGTAACACTAACCGTGTACTCATAGTTGGATTGAATGGTACCGGGTGCCACTACGGTGTAGAAGCTGTAAAGAGAGAAAGAGAGAGGTGATAGTGATATTCAAAAGATAAAGACAGATATTTTGGATGTATATTTTAATGTGATTAAGTGGTTTTTTATTAGCTGCCAAATAATACGAGTTTCACTAATGAGTTTGCAAATTGGCAGCATCTATTGAATGATGTGAAAACTTGGCAACACTTCTGCCATAAAGACAGACAGTTGTATTCATAGACGAATATAGGTATAGATACATTTATTCTCTCATCTGACTTTTCATTTCACACTCTTCATCGTAGGTTTGTGGAAATGAGAGAAATTAAATTTAAAATTAACTTACACCAGGTGGAGTTACAAAACATGCTCACTTAACTTTTTGAAGTCAGTTTGGTGTAGAACTGAAAAATTTAAATGTATTTTGCACTTTTTTGTTGACTTTTATCGTTAGTATACATTTGTATTGTATTTAACACAAGTAGTTTGCCACAAAAACACGAAATGCGGTTGTTGTTCCTTTGTTGGACGTTGTTTACTATTGCCTCGATCTGGTATTATTGAACCCATGTTTTCCATCATCCAATGTTTACTTTCCACCGTACCTATGACATTTAATTTATAGAGAGAATAAATGTATCTATACCTATATTCGTCTATGGTTGTATTTCTAGTTGAACTTTGTCATAATTATGGTTTTCGGCACAGTGGGTCGCGCGAGACAATTTTTGCGGGAAAATTATTGCATTCCCATCATGAGCGCTGACAAATGGGGAAAGACAGTTGCGATATAAAACGACGAACATAACATGAAAATGGGAAATATTCTGGGCGACATATAGACATATAGACCACTCAGGAGAGATCCAACGTCAAGTCTACTGGGGCAAATCGACAAACTAGTGGATAGATTATTCGACGAAGGGTTAATTGAAGCGCCCACGAGGAAGAAATTGGGCGCGAGAACATCAACAGCCCCCAGTATCTATGGTTTGCCTAAAATTCATAAAGAGGGGAATCCTTTAAGACCTATTTTCTCACCCATAAATGCTCCTGGTTATGCACTTTGGAAATTTATGGTCGAATTACTCAAAAATGTGACGAGAACCTCTGAATATAATGTCAAGGACGCAATTGATTTCAAATCCAGGATAAAAACTTACAAATATACCAAGACTAAGTATTAGTAGCGTTTGATGTGGTCAATCTTTTTCCAAGTATACCCATAAATTTGGCATTAAGAACCATAGATGAAAAATGGAATAAAATTGCGGATTACACGACTATACCACAGGATATTTTTAAGGAATTCTGTCGTTTTGTATCAAGGATACGCGTTAGGACTAAGGCTGACGCATATCATCGGAATGTATTTTTTCAAGATGGATTCAGTTCAAAATGTTCCCTTTGGTCCAATAACATAAAAACAACCGGTCTCTGGTCTGTCGAAATGGAATTGACCGAGCCTTGGAGGGCCGATCGTTGTAGATATGCTATTATATGGGGGAAATATGGGTTTTATTGAGAAAAAAATTCAATTGACCCAATTAAAATTATTTTGTCGTGTTCAGTTATTGTGAAATCGAATTCTACGTGAAATAAACTTTCCAGCAAGCTATTGCAATCAAAAATCGAATGATAAATACGCAAACTGCCATACTTATGTGGCTTGGCAACCAGAGAAAGTGCGCGAATGGTTGTGACAGAAGTGTCGATGTTTTGGAAAAAAGGCTCGTCTACCAATAAGATATGAAGCCCGCTGTATTGATGCCGTTGAAGCATTATACGAAAAGTTTAGAAACCTGCGCAAAAATCCAACAAGTACGTTGAAGAACCAAGTCGAGAGCGAGAAGAAATTCACTGAGGAATTGGACAATTTGTTTGATATTGCCTCCGCAAGCGCACCAATAAAAAATCAAGAAGATAGAGATTTTTTAATGATGCAACGGAAAAAGGGAGGCAAGGTTGCATGATCGGCGTCGATTCGAGATTGGCAGCGCAACAACAACTGACGGCCGACCGCATCAAAAATATCGAAGCACGAAAAAGAAAACACGATGAAATGTCAAAACAGGGGGTAAGAATTAGTATTTCATTTGAACAATCATAATAGCCGATTGAGGTTATATTATTGATGTCTTCTTCACAACAGTTGAAACAGAGTTTTATGATGGTGATTTCTACGAACACGAAGACGAGCATAATCGCGTATCTGAGAACGACGATGAAGCGTGTGGCTTTGCAGCTGCACATTCGCCCGATGTCAACAATGAAACCAAACGCCCCAAAAGAGGAACGAAAAATTTCATCAATATGAGAATAGCGTCTGCGATGGATAAAGCAAAAGTGACTGATGGAGATGCGATCCACATCATTATTGCTATGGTCGAATCACTTGGGCATAACGTCGAGGAATTGGTTATGAACCGGACCACTGGTCCGTAATATGCGTTCCGAATTTCAAGCTAAAGCAACAAAAGCTAGGTTTTTTAGAAACGTAATTTCATTTAGTCAATATTATTTTTGAGAATGCTCGCATTTGACCCGTACCGTTTTTCTACATTTAATTGCATTTGATACGAAACTACTTTTAGCACTGGTTGGTAGAGAAAAGGTAAACAGGATTGCTGTACTCGTAAGCGGTGACGGGGCCAGCGAGATTTCTCGGCGAACCTATCATTAAGTCTTCAAGTGGTGAAAATTGCGCCTTGACCGTACACCAGTTGCTGTACGAGTACAATCTTTTGGATCGAATCAAAATAATGAGTTTCGACACGACCTCGTCGAACACCGGGAGCTAAACAGTAGCATGTCTCCATATGAAACATCTGTTCCATCTTGATCTGCTGAGCTTGCTTTGTCGTCATCACATGTATGAAGTCATACTTCGAGGTGTTTTCGAAGTCAAACTGGGTAAAACCAGTGCTCCAGACGTACCCATTTTCGAACGATTCAAAGCTGAATGGAAAGCTATCAAATTAAAACCATTCATAACTGGAATCGATTATGCCACTGTGCGAGCAAAAATTCCAGAAGTGGTTCGCACTGAAATCGCAGCATTCTGTCGACGTCAGCTTACAGAATGCCAACCACGTGATGACTACAGAGAGCTGTTGCAGATCGCCCTCATATTTCTCGGCTGTGATGATGGGGATTTTGTCATTAGAGACCCAGGTGCGAGCAGTCACGCTTGTTTCATGGCCAAAACCATTTACTCGTTCAAAGTTTACTTATTTCGTGAACATTTCCATTTGTCACCAACTCAACGGAATCCGTGATATATTTATTTTTCTAATACATATTTACATCAAAACTTGGTTCACCTGCACGATAACGTTGTCAGCGCCAAGAAATGACTTAAATTTTCTTGCAAGTGCAGTGGAATATGCACAAGTCGACTCTCGTGTGTCGGACGAAATCCTGAGGAAATGAAAACTCATCTTTGGTACTTGTCTGCGGATTGCATGGGATTGGCCTTCATTGATCCATACATTTCGCTTAAAGACTAACGCAAAATGGTGAACCGACTTACCGTTGACAGACCAGTCGTGAACTTCATCGATGGAAGAATCGTGGCGGGGATCCCCAAGAGTTGCTGTTGTATAGCTTGAGAGACCTTGTGTCGAGTAATACGAAGAAATTTTTCAGTCGTATCGAAATATCTTTGGATTTCACGGAATCTGATACATCGGAATGGTCAGACAATGAAGATTACATGAAAGGTGTCCATTATTGCAAGAGCTTAATGGTTACGAACGATACAGCCGTACGCGGCGTCAAATTTATGCAAGACTACAATAGAGTTTTGACGCTCGATCCACAAGAGAATCAATTTCCTCCGAAGTACACGAAATCTTGTCTGATGGAATAAAACAACCGATATTTCGAAATGTGAGGAAAAATTAATGTGCTCTAAGCGACATAAGTATGGCAGTTTGCGTATTTATCATTCGATTTTTGATAATGGCGGACATTATAATGAAAGTATTACTTGACACGACGCTCAATACATTAACGAGGAGACCGAAAATTATAACTCAATATGTTGACGACATATTTGTAATCATTGGGAAATCTGAATTGAAGAGCACGATGAAGGCGTTCAATTCCTTCTATTGAGAACTTCAATTTACAGTGGAAGAGGAAAGGAACCAACAATTTCCATACCTTGATTGCATAGTTATAAGACAAGGTGGAAATTTAAAAGTTGACTGGTATAAAAAGCCTACAGCGTCAGGACGACTGATAAATTATTATTCTAAGCATCCTAGCAGGACAATAATTAATACGGTCAAGAATTTTGTTAACAGAGTGCTGAAAATAAGCGACGTGATATTTCAAGGGGAAAGTATGGAGAAAGTATGAACGATTTTATAAATGATCGCTTTTCCCCTCAACACGATTGATGACTTGCTAACACGAACAGATTTGAAACCACCAACACCAAAGGATAAAACAAGACCGGAGAAGATATATAAATCTATAACGTATGTGCCGGGACTCTCTGGAAGTATCAAACATTTATGGCAGGCGAAAATACCATTTAGCTCCAAAGTTTAACTGTAGGCTAAATCGCCTTTTTATTTGGACTAAATCGAGAATCGATACGGATGACAAGCCAAATGTGGTGTACGAAATCAAGTGCAACGGTGACAAAACCAACATATGCCACAAGGTATATGTGGGTACTACGATGGATAAACTGAAAACGGGAATTTCATCACATAAATCGGACCAAAGGAACAAAAGACGAGGATCTAAAAACAACTATATTTGAAACATATGGTAGGGCCAAACAAGAACAGAACGAGACAACTACAATGAGAATAGTTCGTTCTATAAATAGAAATTTCAAAACTTCTGCATCAGTGCATGTAAGTAGGAAAGCAATGTGTAAGTAAAAAAATAAAATAAATGGTTTCCCATTACATCCCATGAAGGGACCGGGGAGAACTTCTCACAATCACTGAGCTGTGTGCTTTCCAGTTTTCACTCACTGATTGGGACCTACAATTTTACACCGATTCCGAACGGTATTTTGAGAAGCTTTTTCATGGCTATATAATCGATAGTGTCGCCGTCACTATGCGAGGTGACCGCCGCCGAAAGAAATTTAAAGGTGGTCAGAGCAGGGTTCGAACCCAGGATCTCATGTACAAGAGCCGCGCACACTAACCATTGCACCACCGACGGCCACAATGTTTAAGTAGCGACAACAATCGCTGTGCACACAATCAGTCAATAAATGTCTTCGGTTAGTGACTTGTGTAAATACACACCGCAGTGGCTTAACGGGCTAGACGCTGCTGAAGATGATGCTTCACAAACATCGAAACGATCGTCCAGCGAATGTGAGTTCGAATCCCACCCGCGGCATTTACATTTTTTTCACTAACCGGAGAAAACATGATCTCTAACAGCCTCAAAGGAAATTACAACCTTTGGAGCCTTTCGAACAAAAAACAGCACTCGCAGCCCACTGTACGTTAACTGCACACAGGCCAAACTTTGGCGAAGTCATAATTCTAACTGAATAGAAGATTTACTCACGACGTCTCTTTCAGGAAATGTTGCATATTATTGACGTTCCATCTGCGAAAATACTCAACTACAAGCGCGATACGGACCAATGTGCACAAGTTTAAAGACTCACAATGTCAATAAAAATTGGGATCACTGCTGTCAAGATAAACAGTTAAACAAACTAAATGAGTGGTCGAACTCACGGGCGATGTTTTAACACCTTTTTGTTACACAGTACCTGTTCGATTTGTATGAACACAGTAGTAAATGTTACTTTCAAAAAAAAAAGAATAGAGTTTGTGCTGAAGGGTCTTTTGCTATTAAACTTTCTTTTTTCTTATATCTGCTTTAACATTAGATGTAATATTGTTAGAATAAATAAAGCAATATTTAGAGCGACGACAAAAAGTATTGAATATTATAGAGAACTTATTGCACTCTTTTTGCGCTCTCATGTAGAGAGTCTGAGTAAATGAGCATAAACGAGTCTTATTGTCTTTATAGAATATTTCAATATAAATACACCATTTCGACAATGTTATTACATAAAACAATACAAAAAGCATAAATGTTTCAAAAGGCATCAATGTTTCACATCAAAATTATGAATGGACCAAGTTATGACAAAAAGAGTGTAATACATTTTGAATCATTCGCCAGTGCTTTTGAGTCATACAATTCGTTCCATGAGTTCTCTATACTATTCAATTCTCTTTGGCCACGACGACCTGCTTGTTTGTTCGCTGTCGCTACATCAATACCATCATACTTATTTTCGGGCAGAGACTATTGTTGTACAACAACCACGCATGTGATACTAACGCTGTGTATTGTTTGCATGTGTTCACTTTGATAGATTGCCGTACCCCTCCATATAGATGTTAACACATCGAAAAACGTAGGTTCCCATTACATTTTATGAACGGATAACGGAAAAAGATTATCACTACCAATGAAATGTGCGTTTTCTAATTTGTAGGGCCCCCTAAACAGGACCTGCAGTCTACGAACGGTTATGCTTTAAGAAGTTTTTTCACGGTAAACTTCTTGATAGTATGACAGTCAATTAGCGAGGTGACAGTCTCCGAACCGAAACAATTAAATGCGATTAGAGCGGGAATTGAATCCACATTCTCATAGACAAGCATTGCGAACTCCGACCATTGCAACGCTGACGGTCACAGACAAACATTTAGTTTGTTGAACAAATTTTAAATTTTAGTTTAGGAAGATACAGGTATCCAAAGTTATACGAATTAATTATGTTCCTTTGAATTGAAACAAATTGGTGACTTTATCCGGACACTTGTATGGTGCATTTATTTTCTCCTTTTATTGACTATTTTAGAACCTCATGAGGTCAGATGTCGTACACATATTAATTAAACAAATTTCAACATATCCCTCCAACTGGCTCTATCCTTCGCCTTTTCTCGGAAGTTGGTAACACCAAGGATACGGAGTGATTCTTCTGCCTGGTCTTCCCAGCGGAGTCTTGGTCGTCCTCTTTTCCTGCTTCGATCGTGTACGGTATCGACAACCTTTCGCGCTGGCTCATCATTGTTCATTCTGATAACATGGCCTAGCCAACGCAATTGACCTAATTTGATTCGTCTAGCAATGACCACGTCAGAATATACATAGGTGATATAGCTCTTGGGTCCAACGACGTCGGTACTTGCCGTTATCTTTAACAAGACCATATATTTTACGGAGAATTTTTCTCTCGTAAACTCCCAGGTGTTTTTCATCCGCATGCGATATAACCCAAGTTTCGGAGCCATATGTCAGGACAGGTACAGTGAGAGTCTGGTACAGCTGGACTTTTGTCTGCCGAGAGAGGGCGTTGTTCTTAAAGTGCTTGCTGAGCCCAAAATATCAACAATTTGCAAGCACAATTCTCCTATTAGTATCCAAGCTGACGTTGTTGCCCTTGTTCACGGCGCATCCAAGGTAGACAAATTCATCTACCACTTCAAAATTAAATGGGTTGTCGACGTTCAAGTGCGGACCAAGTTAAGAGGTTGGTCTATTCGTTGACACCATCAATTTTGTCTTGCCCTCATTAACAGAAAACCCGCACCTTCGCTGATTCTTTTTCGATTCTTAAAAATACTGCAGGCACCTGCCGCAAATTTTGCCCAATGACGTCTATGTGATCATCATACGAAAGCAATGTATGGCTGTTCGTGTTAATGGTCTCGTTCGTATATACTGCATTATTATCTCCATTAAGATGTTGAAGAGATTGCACGAAAGTGTGTCATCTTGTCTCAATCCTCGCTTGGTACAGAATGGTTCGGTAAGGTCTTTCCCCACCTTCACTGCTGATTTGGTGTTGGTCAGCGTCATTCTACACAATCGGATCAGTTTTGGCGGAATCCCACGTTCAGCCATAGCTTCGTACAATTTTCCTCGTATGGGGCTATCGAAAGCAGCCTTGTAATACAATCTACACTGTCTTCCACAATCATTACCTCCTGATCTTCAGTGGAAGAATCTGAGCGGAGTAGTGAAAAGTGGTCTCTCCAAATTTTAAGCCCACACAGCTTATCAGTCGCCAGATTCCCATTCTCGTCGTTGCAGGATGGCAGCCCATTATTCGATCTTCTTACCCTCTGGCAAAATTTTCGGGATTCATTATTCATCCTGCAAAATTCGGTATTCTCACTCACCCTTTGCTCCCACTGCCATTTTTGTCCGCCCTTCTCAGCCTCTTGTACCGCTCACGTGCAGCACGCGTTGAAACTGACTGTTTCGTTGCCATACGTGCAGCGTCTTTTTAATCAGTTGCAATGGGACATTCTTCGTCGTACCATGGCTTATCCTTCTGCGGTTTTTGATAGCCAAGTTCAGTCCTTGTGGCGGTTTCCAAAGAAGAGGAGATGTGCTTCCGCTGCGCATCCAGATCCTCTTGATGGGGGGAGGGGTATTCTGCCCTAGCAAGAGGGTGAGCTTTTGTTGGTAGGACATTAATATCTCCGGTATCTGTAGCTTGTCAGTATCTAGCTTTTGCCGTGTTCGACTTCGTATGTTTTTCGCCCTGCTCACTCTTGTGCAAACTTTTGCAACCACCAGGTAATGATCCGAGTCGATATTGGCACCTTAAATCACACGTACATACATTAGGGCGGGTCGAATTGTAGAGGGCCGAAAAAATGTAAAAGGGCACATCGCGATTCTTGTTCTATGGGTCATTTAAAGAAAGTTTGCGAAGAAATCATAGTTCTAAATAGAATTTCGAGCCCCCGGATTTTTCGAAATAGGTTTTTTTATAAATATTCAATAATCGAGTTAGATATTGGACTAAAAAGGCAAAAGAAAATTTATTTCCTTTAGCTAAATGTGTATTTAGGGGTTTTTTGGGACGACGAATCCATTTTTGGGATTTATTTTTATTTTTGAGCACCGCCAGTGGGCGCTTTCAACCATTTTTTGGGATTTTATCGCATTTTTTTTGGGGAAAATTGACGAAATTGACAAAATTGTTGTGAAACTTGACGAATATTTGAGATTATTATAATGCAGTCCCAAATAAATAGCCCATAAAAATCGAGTCAATGAAATTTAACAAGGATTATGTTCGTAGAATATTCAAATGCACTATTTCAAAGTTTAAAGGGTCCTTTTCGGCCTTTGTTCAAAAAGTACCAAAAATGTACACTAAAATGACCAGCTACGGAATGTTTTACGAATTTATTCCTCATTAAATTCCACTATGGGTCGTTATAGAACAAAGTTCTCTATCTTTATTTTCAGAACTCGTTCTTTCATTTTCACTAAAATGACCGCCAAAATATCCAAATGATCTACCAGTTTATATTGGAATAGACTTCACTAGAGGATTTCGAAGATGAGAATCCTTCATCTTGAATTTGCATATGTGCTTTTAGAACTTTTTTAAAAATTTAAATCTTGAAATGTTAAAAGTTAAATGTGAAATGGTTCTATTTTGTTCTCCAAATATAACAAACAAACATGTATATATTGCTCACGAAGGTTATATTTATTGTTAATATGTCCTTTAGTCCCTTTTCAAAAAATGTCTCAAAATTCCACCAAAAGTGAAAAAACAAAATAACATAAATCCTTGTAAAAATATGGAAGAATTGATGAATGTCAGGGGACGCCCGGACGGAATGAAGTTCCTTTGGCTATCTTTATCTTTATAAATATAATTCTACTGCACGTGGGTTTGTGACTGAACTCCTCCTAAACTTCTGGACCGATTTGAATGAATTTTTTTGTATGCGTTTGGGTGGCGCCCTCGGTGGTTTAGATTTACTATTCGGTCCAATTGGACAATGCAGGACAACGTCTGCCGGGTCAGCTGGTATATTATATATACGAGTTAGTTCAAACACCCCTAAGTCGCCCGTTGACAAAAATGATAACTTAAATGGATCTTTAGGAAAAGTAACTTTTTGTAAAATAATAAACTTTTTTAAGAAATTTGTTTTTTATAGAATGTATTTTATTAAAAAAGAAGTATATTTTTAGGTCGTTTTTGTAAGAATGTGTATTATATTTTCACGAAAAAGTAATTTTTAAAGAGAGAAGCTTCTTTTATTAAAAGCTAG
This sequence comes from Phaonia tiefii, assembly GCA_963931995.1. NCBI lineage: Eukaryota > Metazoa > Arthropoda > Insecta > Diptera > Muscidae > Phaonia > Phaonia tiefii. The sequence goes on along the minus strand of OZ008368.1, from coordinate 252,066,121 downwards.
TGTTTTCTTTAAGAAAATTTACTATTTTTAAGAAGAAGTACTTTAAAGTTTCTAAATTTATTAATTATTTTTAATATAAAGCCTATTTATTACCTTTATATGCTTTCGGTGAATTCATCAAAAATATATCCATAGAAACACTCGTCATATTCATGAGAATTCCTTTATACATACTTTCGAAGCACTAGCATTGGAACACTTTCATGCACAACTCCTTTTTGTCATGTAGAAAAACCACTGTCGAAAAAACAGGCATGATTTGTTTTGTCATTACAAAACAACAAAACAGAGGGTTGCCATCAACAATTTTATTGTTTCAAGCTCGCGGTGCTCTACGTCAACTTTCATCATTTCCCTTGCGGGAGTTTTTTAGTCCGCCTGTTTTTTAAACTTATAATTTTCTAAATTTATTCGTGCTCAAGGCCGTTATAATATAAAGCTTATTTATTAGCTTTATATTATTTTCAAAAAAGTCGAGCACAACTTTGAAAATAATATAAAGCTAATAAATAAATAATATAAAGCTAATAAAGGCCTTGAGCTGGAATAAATTTAGAAAATTATAAGTTTAAAAAACAGACCGACTAAAAAATTCCCGCAACGGAAATGATGGAAAAGCCATAAAAGTATGAATTTTTAAGAACAGATACTTTTTAAAGAAGTTGTACTCTTTTTAGGAAAGGTTATTTTTTTTAGAAAACGTACTTATTTTCAGAAAGGCTACTTATCCCAAGAAAAGAAAAGGTACTATTTTGTTTTTAAGGAAAGGTACTTTTATTTTTGTAAGGAAATTTTTTTTTAAGAGAAGGTATTTTTTTTGAAGAAAAGGGGGAATTGTTAAATTTTTAAGAGTAGGTACTAATCTCAAGAAAAGTTATTTTGTTTCACACAAAATGTACTCTTTAAAGAAAGGGTAGGTTTTTAAGAAAATGAAATAAAAAAGTGGGGAATAAAAAAGTGAAAATGTACTTGTTTAAGGAAAGGTACTTATTTAAAACAATTACTTTTTTAAGAAAAGGTACTTTTTGTATGATAATTTACTTTTTTTAATAAAAGGTACACCTTTAAGATAAGGTTTTTCTTTTAAAAAAAGTTACTTTGTTTAAAAATATGAATATATATTTTTTTGAGAAAATTTACTAAGGAACGAAAAGGCACTTAGTTAGGAAAATATTCTTTTTTTAAACTTCTTTCACTTTGGCCTTTCTAAATTTACTTTTCATTGTGTTCACAACTACAATATATACTAAATATTGTTTACAGGCTCAACCTAGAAAACTTCTCATTAAACAAGATATATCCCAACGTATGTTAGTCTAGACACAAACCAAATCAAAAGTAACCACTATATAGTTGATAATACTGGGTTGTAGCATAATAGTGTTAAAAAAAAGTTGTTTAATTTTTTTTCATTTAGCACCCATCCCGCTACGTGCGATAAGGAACTTTGTTCCAAAAATAAATGAAATACATTGATTTAAAAAAAAAGTTATTTGAATTCTATATTGTAGCAGAATTGGCGCGCCACCCGTAATTATAATTTTATGTCATTTCATTCTGAATATATAGCAAAACAACATCGGGTGAGTATGTTTGGGTCAATCAGTATTAATGAGAGTACGTGACTCTTGTACATGAGAACGTGGGTTTTCCCTGCTCTGACCACCTTTAATTTTTTTCGGCGACGGTTACCATACATTGGGAATGCGACACTATCCATAAATAAGTCACATAAAAAGGGTTGTATAAAAACCGCTCGGAATCAGTGTAAAAGTGTAGGTCCCCATCAGTGAGTGTACAACTGCAACTGTGAAAAGTTCTGCCCTGTCCATTCATAGGATGCAATGGGAAAATCTTTGTTGACTGAAATTCCACTTCCATTCAAAATAAATCCTATTCATAAATCCGACATGCATTAAACGAAAAGCAGTTTGTAGCAAACACTTTTCGTAGCTCCCCAGCAAAAATAATATGAAGTAGTTCTAGTAGAAGTTATTATTTTTGTACATCTTCTGCAACATTATGCGCATATTTAATGCAATTTTGATTCTGATCAAAACCAACTCCGAAAAATCTACTTTTGCATCACATCCATTATGATGCAAATTTATTAAAGAGCTAAAGGGATAGTGGAGAAGTGCAAAGATGCCTAAATATATTACTTGTTTTTAATTTGTATTTACTTTCTTTCAAATTGCTTTCCAGTTCCTTTCTTTTCACCTGTTGACAGAAGCATTTGGAGTACTAATAAAAGGTCAATTAATAAAATAATTAGTTATATAACAGGTTAAATAGTTAAGACCTAAAGTTGTAGCTTAAAGTCATAACTTATTGCCAAGATTCAAATGACAAGAAATTTAAAAATTGTTGAAATAAAAGTTTTGGTTGCTCGTTTGCGGACGAAATGTAGCAGAAAACAGTCAAATAAGAAGTAGTGCTGCGTTGGACAACGTCATATTAAAAGTAGTACTTCTGCACCTAAATTAGTACTACATCTTACCAAGTAGTGCAAATTCTACTTCTTGGTATACTCTTTTTTTGCTGGGTCGTAACAGTTTTTTTTAGTTTGGAGTAACTATAACTCATTTGCGGTAAATGAAACAACAATTATTGAAATCGTTTTTAATTTCTCGTACACGTTTTTGTTTAGTTTCGAGTTGCAAACGTATGAACGGAATATTTAAAAGTATATTATAAACTCTATAACTCCCTTTCTATGGATATAACTACACATATGTATAAATGTAATACACTAGCACGGTCTTCAAAAATGCTATACCACGGAAAAATACAACTCTGTGATATTGTGTAAAACTCACCTCAAGCCACTGCAACAATGCGAGAATGCATGAGGAAAAGACGAACATGGTGGAAAAATGATGTCTGTTCTTGTTGTTAGAATTATAGGCCTTTCATTGATGTTGATACTTAGGGATCTTCGATCGATACTAATTCGCACATGTGAATTGCAGAATTGAGTTTGTATATATGCGATTGATGATCAACCGATGGTATCAATTCAGGCACAGTAGTTAGGCATCTGATGATGAACTTGTCACGGAGTTCGAAACTAGTCATGCCAGCGAGTGTGTGTTGAACTGAATTGTCTATTATTTCCAACAAAAAAACCAACCATTTTTCAATTCGAAAAATGTACATGACTTGTAAGCTTGTAGTATGAATTTCTTATACATTAACCAAAAACTAACAAAATCGGTCAACAAAATTCAAATTCAAATAAATAATACATATATATGGGACACCCTAATAAAAATTCGTGTATCACACAAGGTACGATTATATAAACGGGCTACTTTAAAAACGTATTAAGTGTTTTATTACTTAATATCAGTTTTTGTACACTGGTTTTTTGGTATAACGGTTTGCTATTGTGTTTGTTTACGAAATCATTTATTATTCATTTAAATAATTATCGATCTTCTTGGAATTCTGGTTTTTTATTTTTCATTTACTTTTTTTTTGGCACCAGCGGCAACAACAATAGCTAATGGTGCGCTTAAGTTAGTAATATGATTGTTTTTATTGCCAAGTTAAACCTGTTTTAAATTATTCTTTATATCAATATAATCGAACACCAGATGTCACTCCATTTCCAACAAAAGCTGATAAATACAAAATTGATATGATCCCACTTGCACGGTAGGGTCAACGGAAATATTTGATAACGTTGGGATGATTTCAAAGTAGCTGTTGTGATTATCTTCCGTAAAGGGGATAAGTCCAATTATATAAAACACAGATATGACGGGGTATTTTTCTAACTGCTTCGCCAGATATAGGGCAATTCATAAGGTTTCATTTAAAATCAGTGTTTCATATTCTTAAATTTCTAAATTCTAAATTTCTAAAATGTTATTTCAGTACAATAAACTTCGAATTTTTTTGTTCAAGCGAGCGAGTTTAAAGATCTGTAAATATAACACGCTCACGAGCGTAACAGGTAGAAATCGCGAGCAAGTTTAAAAATTAAATAGCGCAATATACGATCCGCTCGCGTGCTAGCGCGAAAAGATCGGATCGCTATTCCAAATCTTTAAGTTGTTTGAAACAAGTGTTTGGAAATTTCATAATTAAATTTGATACTCCTTGTAAATTTTCGTTTAACAAATTTTTCCATTTTTGTCATAAGCAAAATAGTTTTCATCTTCATAATTTTAGCGACCGTCACAATGAACATGTTCAAAGAAACTGACTACAGCCAGTTTTGCTTAATTTTTTTGCACCAGAAGATCCGCTCTTTTTCGCTCGATCCCAAAATTTGTTTGGCTCGCTCGCGATCGAGGGCAATGAAGTAAAAGTATGTAGAGCTCGATCGCGAGCGAATCGAAAAATAAAAAATTTAAATAAAAATCGTATTGACGACTTCGAATCCTTTTAACTCGGATTTCAAGTTTTAAAACGAGCGAGTTATTGAAGATTCGGCTCGTGAGTCGAGTTTTTCCGTACCTGCCTGTAGCCTAAGGGACGTTCACACACAGTGACGACGATGTTCATCATGGGTGCTCTGCACAACACTCTCATTGAAGAAGTGTTATATTTTTGTTGCCAGTCGATATTATAAGCCAGCTGATTGATTCTGCGTCTGCCATCAGGATATGGCAACTTTTATAATGGGGCACGGTCGGATTCGGCAGTGAGATAGTACCGAAAGGTACATCCAATATTTCTGCATTTGTCGAATACTCATAAGCGGAATCTCTATTCGATCATGTTGAATGTTTATGAAATTAGACTTGCAGAGTGTTGCAAATACCTCGATGTTATTTTGGATAGCAAGCTTAGTTTCAGACCCAACTTAGTGGAAAGGGCAAAGAAAGCGATGATAGCCCTGTACACCTGCAAGAGGGTGTAAATTTGTAAATGGGGACTTTCTCCAAGAACCATTCACTGGATCTATTAAGCGTTGCCGAGGCTGATAATGCTCTATGGGATTATAGTGTGGCGGCAGGTGCTTGAGAAACCCACATATTGTGGAAACTGACTACGGTTTAGAGATTGGTGCCGATGTGCATCACGGGTGATCTGGACACCACTCCTACTGATGCACTGAATGTAATGTTATATTTGTTGCCGCTGGACTTTATACGCAGACAGATTGTTTGTATGACTGGCTACAGGTTAAGGCATCCCCCACAAATGGCCGACGTCGGTTATGGAACACTCATCAAAGGTACTCCCAACATTTATGCACTTGCCAAATACTCGGAAGCCTAACTACTATTCGGGCGATAATACCACTCTCTCAGAACGATAAGGGATTCTTGGATCAAAGTAGTTAATGGTATAAAAGGATGTATGCATTTCGGTTGAATATGCCTGATCAGGTTGGGAACGAGTTCTACTCTTGGAAACTACGGTTGCCTCTTTCTCATAGACATTGGAAAATTCGGGAGTGGCCGGCTAGCTGAGCGATATGGGGCAGCAGCCCTTGGGTTCAATGCCTTCTCTGAAAGTCAGGCCGTAATAAGGTCCTTAATATCCCTCAGGACTGTTGAAGATCTCTTAACGGGAAGACACAGCGATACGTATTCATCCCATATGGGTGACAGGACAGTGGAACCTGGGGAACCGAAGAGCAGATGAGTTGACGAGACTGAAGACTACTTATAGGTTCCACAGGAACGGGTAGCTTATGAGTTTATCCCGCAATAGCTCTTCTATATGATGCTTCAGAAGTAGACGACAGGAACAGGTTGTATACGCGCAAGATAAATCCTGCTAATAGGGGATTAGAGGAGATTCATAAACCTTCTGCTGCAAGCCAGGCCCAATGTATCAATGATTGCTTTAGTTTCGGTGATACATTGGTTGATTGTTACAGATGCCATGGGACTAAAGATCAGTGCAAATGACTAATGTGACTCTTCACTTCTCTTCAAGTGTCCAGTACGAGTTGGTAGTAGTTTGGAGTAGTAGGAATGGACAGGATCTTGAACTTGTTTGAGCAAACTATGTGGCTCGCTGATGGGCCTAGCGCTTAATCTCGTTAGCCCCGGTAGTAGGTAACAAAGGGGCTGAAAATTATAAGTGAGGCTCGGTTTATTTGAAACTGCTTATCGACGAATTGAAATTCCCCCATAGAAATATACACAAGTTTACACGAGTCAAACCTTCAATCCAATTGACCATATATTTGCCGGCAATATGTAGGGTTCCTTGCTAGACGTCAAAACTAGACGAGGTGCTGATATTGATGGCGACCCCCAACTCTTAGTGGAATCCTTCAGTCTCCATCCAGCGGCTGTTAACGGTATTAAAGCAAAATCGTAAAATACACTACGGGCCGTCTGCAGGACCCGTTCTTATCGATGATGTATGATCATATTCTATGCTCCAATTTGACACAGGATATTTAAAATAAGCTATTATTTGATCGCTGAAGGAAACAGCCATGGAGGTCGTTGGTGGGAAAGGATGTGTGAAAAAACCTTGGATTAGTGCAGAATCTTGAACGGTAATTCGGAGTCGAGAACTCCTGCACAATGTGCGTATATGATCGAAGACACCAGCGTTAATGAGGTAGGTAAACTCATACTATCGTCAATCAGCATGTAGAGTGGGCTACATGATCCCTTCACATTACAAACACTATCTGGAAAATATAGCGGAGGAAACCGGGAGGCTGCGCGTACAGGTCGCCACCGTATTGTGTTCTCTTCGATGCATCGTTAAAAGCTAATGATGGCACGGATATATCAACACCCGATCAAAAAAGTGGAGAGATGGCGTGAATTCTTAACGACACAATCGAGGTTTCCGGATGATGAAGATCATTGTACCCCTTCGGCAGCATATTCACGTCGCAACTATAGAACAAAAATTTCAAAGGAACCCCCTTCGCAAGCAGAGATCGAGGCGGAACTGGGTGAAATGAAGGATCACAAATCTTCAGGTCCTGATAATATTCCAGCGAAACTGTTGAAATATGGTGCATCAGCGTTAGCCAACATAACGGCCATCAGAAATGCATTGATAGACAACAAAATCCCTAAGGAGTGCAAAACGGTAGTGGTTTCGAATATCCCGAAAAGGGCCGTCTAACGCTTTGCAGGAAATGGAGACGTATTACATTGGTCAATGCAATAGGCAAAGTAATGCCGACCCTTAGACTTCAGCGGATCTCGCCAGTGGTGGAACCAATTGTACGGAAAGATCAGGCGTATTTCAGGCCTAATACCACACTGGTATGGTCCAATCAGGTCAGCGATAATTGATATTAGTCTTTCGCACATTATTCATGATAGAACCATATATGCTATGGATAAAAGGCTTATTCCACGGTAGTTGGCACCGAGACTCGGGTCACCTTTTTTAAATATGGGACATAGTACACTGAGACTCAAATCGCCGGGCATGGATTCATCTAACCAAATTTTGCTAGTGAGCTGATGCACGCACCTTATCAGTTCATCGCCGCCAGCCTTAAACAGCTCAGCCGGTAATCCATCAGTTCCTGCGGCTTTATTGTTTTGAAGCCGGGCAATAACTGTTCTGACTTCGTCTTGGTTAAGAGGGGGCAATCGTCGTAGTCGTCCAAATTGTGATTGGTTGTCTCACCGTCATTGGATATCTTAGGCACCACTAGCGCGAAGAAATGATTTCTCCATATTTCCAACATGCTCTGGACATCTGCGATGAAATTTCCATCCTTGTCTTTACAGAAGGGAGGCCTTGCATCACGTCCATTATTTCTGCTTTTGACGTTTTGGTAAAATTTGCGGGCTACGTTCTTCCTTCTGTATGTCTCAATTTTCTCATTCTCGTGCTTTCTCCACCGCCGTTTCTTAAGCCTAAAGAGACGGTTTACCTCCTTTCTATTTCCCTATACCACTCAGTCGCAGCTCGCATTGCAATTGTCTGAAGCACTGCCATATGTGCAGCGTTCTTTTCATCAGTTGCTATTCGACACTCTTCATCGTACCATGGTTTGTTGCGAAGCGGTTTTTTAAAACCAAGTACGATTGTTGCGGCAGTTTTTATAGTGTCGGTAATGTCGGTGTCAGGATCGTCATCTGGAAGGGGTGGGTTCTGTGCCAAAATCACTTGCCAAAGACAGAAATCGATGGCGAGAATTCGTTGACGCCGTATGTTCGTCGCGAACTTTTTATTTAATCTTCGTGTTTTAATATTGTTTAATATTGTCATATTTTGTTGAATTAAATAAAGGATCATAAAGGATGTAAATTAAATATGCATGTTTTTTTTTTGTCAAACAGTGCATTGTGTTGGCGAAGGAAAATTGAGGTAGTGGAGGGTGGAAAGTGGGAGTAGTGTCTGTTGACATTTGCCTTGAATCTTTGTATGTCACAATTGGTGGGAAATACACTAGCCGCAAGTTTATTCCTCATACGGACTATACGGCTGAAGAACGAATTTTCTCTATAGTGTGTAGTGCGGTCAACTGACCACTCAATAAAAAATGAGAGTTCCTGGAAAGCCGCGTAATTCGGCAAAATATCCTCACATCTGACTTAAGTTGACGGATGTCCGAGGAACACATACCGTGGAAGTATCGATAGAACAGCGACACGCAACCCACATTTCGACGATGCTCAAGGGATGCAATAGAGTTGGATACCCTACTCTCCCTATCAACACCGCCGCTCTCCTCTGGACATGGTCGAGAAGCTCCAAAGATGTCCTAAAAGCACCTGCCCATATATGGGAGTTATATTCCATCTTTGACCTGTAGTTGGTGTAAATATTGAGAAGATCAGATGGAGTGAAGTATTTCTTGCACCGCTTTAAAAAGCCTAGATACTTGAATGCATCTTTCGACACTTCAAATACATGTTTTGCCCAACGGACATCACACTATATTTTCATGCCCAGAACATCAAGAACATCTGATTAATCAATATCCACACCGTCCGTAGACAATGACAACATACCTGGGTCAGCAATCCGCTTATGCGACAACAAACAGCACTGGGTTTTAGCCGCATTAAAATCTACTCTATTCATTCGACCCCATTCAACAATGGACACCAGATCCCGGACGAGTGTTTCATTCATGGTCCGGCATTTGACTTCAATCTCTTGAAGTCTTGTCCTACAGTCGAATGAATCAGAATGACACAGATTACTTTCATCCGCAAAAGAGTAGATTGGATTCACAGTCTGACCCAGGCGATCGTCAATGAAAATAAGAAAAAGAGAAGGAGAAACAACAGAGTCCTGTGGTACACCTTCAGTCAATTTATGCTCGTCGGATGAAACCCCATCTACAACAACTCGTATAGCGCGATCTCTGAGAAAACTCGATATAAATCGAGTGAAGTTATCACCAACACCAAAAGCAGCGAGCTTTAACAGGAGTGCAACGTGCCATACTTTGTGAAAAGCCAAGGAAATATCAAGAGCCAATACATTACTCTCACCAAGCCGGCGGATGGATCGACTCCACTGTTACGAAGGGAACTGCATCAGATCTCCGGTAGATCTCATTCTACGGAAGCCATACTGCCGATCATTAAGAAGGTAATTGAACACATGATATTTCACAAAACTGTGATTAACCATACTCTCCATAACTTTCGAGAGCGCAGAACAAATTACAATTGGGCGGTAATTGGCAGGTAATTTTTAGGGATTGGCTGGACATTAGCAACCTTCCAACGCGCTGGGAAGACTCCCGCACGGTATGCAGGGTTGCGCTGTGGACGTGTCAGCGTCGAAGAGCAGCTACTTAAGACCAGTGCAGATATGCCATACGGGTCCGGGATTTATTTTCGACGAGATTCGCAGGAATTGCATTGAAATCTCAACATTTTCAATATGTCGAGTTAGATCAATTGACATCTCAGTAGCTAACACATTTTCCCATGTTGTGATTAATACAAAAGTGAATGCCCTTTTTCACTTAAATATTCCTTTTAGAATCTTAAAATATTGTCTACTACGGTCCTCAAGTTTTTATTTATACATGGTATCAATACTATTTAAATTGGTAACAACCTTTTTTTTGTAAATGACCCACTGATACGGTAGCATCAATTCGACAATGGTTTTCGATAAAATAAGACAAAACAAATTAAATTAAATTTTTCGACAACTCGCTTAGTTATGGAGATATCGTGTGGTAAAATTTTAAAAAATTAATAACTTTTATAAGCCCAGATATTAAATAAAAGTTATCGATAACTTCATTAGTTATCGATGTATCTGTGGCTGTAACGTTTAATATGAACTACCTTCAACAATTTTACTTGTAATTTTGTAACAATCCAATGAACAAGAGGACAAACAATTAAAAATTATTTTAAAAAAAATAGCGCGATAAAATTTATCGAAATGAGGGCCACGGAAATCGTACTCTTGGCAATATCTCGATAACTACTACAGCTATCGATAAATTGTATTTCAATTTTTCCGAATAGTTTTCAAAGTTCTACAGAAAAAGTTATCTTTTGAAAAGTTATCGTTGAAAAAAGCTATAGATTTTTAAAACTTTAACCCTCAATATCTCGATAACTAAGCGAGTTATCGATAACTTTTATTTAATTATTTCTGTTTATTTTGGGGTGTTCTAAAACAAAATTTATCGAAATGAGGGCCCACGGATATCGTACTCTTGCCCACTCATTCAACCCACTCACATTCAATGTACATTATCGATGTTGTTCAGTGTAATTAAAATTAAGTAAGATATTCTTTTAAGCGGGTCACACATTAGCTAATCCTAAGCATGATAATCGATTATCGCCACCTGTTACCAAGTAACAATGTAATAAATAGCTCTCTCGTTTACATCCAATCAATTAAACTAATCTTGTTGATTGCATGAATGCAGCAAAAAAAAACTGAACTAGTCAAGCTCATGTTCGCAATTCTTTGGTCCGCTTCAGACGGAAAAAGGTAGTCTTAACGAAGTCGTACACTGCACTATTTCGAATATTGGAGCTACTTAATCCCAAGACTCCCAGCCAATCTTGCCATATTATGGCTAAACCTAGACCCTCAACTCAGTGTTTGCGCATACCGGCATCCTGGTTTAATCAGTGTGAATGCCGCTTCATTAATATTTGCAATCAATCGCATTTATCACACAAACCAAACAAAACAGCATCCGAAAACTTAATTACCTCTGCAGTAATGGAATAAATTCGTGATCTAAACCCAAATACTTTTCCACTTAAAAAAGGGGAAAACCCCAGGGCTACCTACCCCCATCCAACAATCATATAAATACTAGAATACCAGGAAAATCATATACAATATAAAAACTCACCCATCGCCATTAACGAATATCAAAACGTGTAGAAATATAAAAGCGAAACTTATTGTTCGCTTCATATTCTTCTAAGATTTATAGCTGCTGTTGATAAGATTTCACTAAATCAAGATTCACTTTGTCACAAGTTATCACAACACAGATCTGATGGTTCGCTTCTATCGCTACCAGACGTGAACTAAACCAGACTTAAGCGGAACAACGACTGAGTGTCAGTTGAATGGGACAAAGCTTATTTGAATGAGAATTAACCTCTTCACCGTGGTAGAATTATATATACATGGTAGTAGCAGCAGGTGTTGTTGTAGTTGTAGACAGCAACAACAGGCAGTTTGATGTTGTTTCATTCGCTTCAGTTGACAAACTTTATACACATATACATATATTTTCATTTCATTTATAAATTCATCTTTATTAACATTTGCATTTTAATATATTTACATAGTTTGAGATGTTATCTTAGATATTACTACAAATAAGGCATATTTAATTTTTTGCTACCTATGGACCTGAACAGGAGAAAAAGGTAAAAAAAATGAAATTAAAAAATTTTCGGCAAATTTTTCACTTTTGCGTGCTACCTAAACAGTGTTAAGAATCATCTCTAGGAAGTTTATATGTTCTAGAAATTTGTTTACTGAGATCTTAGGTAAATTTTTGTAGTTGATTGTTTCCTTGAATTTTGAACGGTTTGCTACCTATGGACCTGAACACGGGAAAAAAGGTAAAAAAAATCGAATTTTTTTAAGTTTTATGCAATTTTGATCTAGAAGGTAAAGTTTTTTTGATTTTATATGTTCGCAATTTTTGTTCTTTATGACAAGAGCTACAACTTTGCCTCAGAGAGTAAATCGAAATTCTGAACGGTTTGCAAGATATGAGCCTGAGAAAATGATCACATTTTTACGAAAATGATACCGAGGCCCCAAATCTTTGGCGGCCCATAAAAAAAAAAGTGCATGACTTTGGGAAAAATTGGGAGACACGGGTCTTTTTTTTTTAGTCTTTTATCACGTAGTGGTGTCCGTATATGGTTATTTTGCCATGACTTAAAAAATTACACACAGTGTTATGTATCTCTAATCGGAATCTTGTGTTGCAGAGTAGATTTTGGTAGTTCATGAACTACCTAGTTCATTTAGGGTGACCAGACATCACCCTCATGAACATAATGCACATGTTCAATAACGCGAGTATGTTCGTGATTGGTATGTCCGGGCACCTTAAATGATCGAGTTCGAGAACTAGTGAACGAGTTCGACACAAGTCTAGTGCAGAGTGTTACCACTAGAGACCAGCATGAGTATACATTTTCACACATTCAAATACATTCATGTTTTTTGAATGTGTTAATGTTCTCATTCTACCCAGCGGGCAAAAAACCGAGCCTTAGCGAGTGATACGCTAAATGCTCGCAAACGGGATCAGAAGCGAGTATTTACCGGACCAAAACCGGGGGAGAAATTAAACTCGCCCAAATATTCGCAAACTGTTTCAAAAACGGGTGCTAAACGGACGAAAAAAGAGAGAGAAACATTGTTGTCGTTGTGTCGTGCGCCAAACAAAGACACACACGTGCAGGCACACGACACAACAACAAAGTTTTGGGCAATTGCATTTTGTTTTATTTTTCGTGTTGTTCTCGCAAAAGATATTGCAAAAAGTCTTGCAAACGAATCTCTTGCAAGACATCGTAAACGAAACTTTTACTGCCACAAACTGAGCGACTGATGATTCATTTTCCGATCGTTTTCGGATCTGTTTTCGAGAGTTTTACCCGCAAAAGTTTCGCGTAACTCTCGTATGCGATATCGTATACGAAGTTTTGGTCCGCTGGGTAGCGATTAGAGTACGATACATACAACCATTCTTCTCAGCGTGTTGCATCGGGTATGCAACACAATGAAACCGAGCATAGAGAGTTCTTGTATGAAGGAGTATATTAACTAGATTGAGTAAAAGGTCTTTAGAGACAAGCAGAACTATTCGAATAATGAGATTTATTCATGAGATGTATTCTAATTTCTTTGGAATAATGAATATGATTAAAATTAAGTCAATTTTAGAAATGTAGCACCCATGCGTCACTAGATTTGATGTCGAAGTTGAATGTTTCAAAACTTGTTGGCAGTTATTGCAACTGACATCTTTCATTTATTCGCCGTCTCCATCCACAATTAAGGAAAAAACTTCCCAAACTTTCCTGCGGCCTTTTTTCTCCTTCAAAACGAGTTCACCCCTTGAAATTCGCGAAACAATACTATTTTATTATTTTTAATGTTTAATAAATTATTTTTAAAATAATATACATACTTCATCAATTTCCATTTTCTAATATATATTTGTGCAGTTAAACTCATAAACAACTAATATTTATTTCTGTTGTCTTCACACAACGTTGCTGATATTTTCGTTGATAGAAACAAATGAGACCCATAACCACTCATAATTTTCCGTTTTTTCATTCGAATAGTTCTTATGTATTCGAATGGTTTTTACATTCACGAACATTTATTGAGTAAAATGTTGTGTTGTCGTAACAGAATTGAGACGAACAGAGTAGTTAACAGAGCAGAGATTCATACAACATTCATTCCAAGAGCACACAGGAACGTATCGGTTCATTTCGTTGTTTAAACTATTCGGACCGTTGGTATTGGTACAGTGAGATAATGAATGTATTCTAAAAGAGAGTGCATTCATGCAGGATACTAGTTACCACCTATCTTTGAATTACGTTGAAAAAATTGCATTAATAATTATTATTTGTATTCTATTTTATTTTTAACGCATTTGTTGTTATTTTCTTTTTGATTGTTAAAAGAATCGAAAAGTCAAAATTCCGGACACAAATTATTATTTCCGTTAGGATTAATTTTGGCGTAACATTTCCGTAATTGATTTTGTCTACGAAATTTTCGCAACGATAAGGTGAGCAACATTTTCATTCGCGATATTATTGTTATTTTTTTAATGCACGAAAATTCCATACAAACTGTATAACGGGCTTGAAACGAAAAATTACATGAAACAATTTAAATCAGCTGTTCAAACGAGTTTACCTTCTAGTAATTCTACTATGCTATGTGGTATTGTTTGGTGGGATTCTCTCAGTCGCACACTCCCCACTACCAGCCAGTGTTGCCAGAGACCGGCTAAAAAATTATGCCAAATGTCCTCAACAATTGTAGCATTCCTATAAATTCGCGTTGCAGTTTTTTTTTAAATTTTGAACCCCAAACATATACCGTCACTCCTAGAAATTAGTGTTCATTTCGTCTTTGAGAATATAAACAGCTGCTCTAAGTAAACGGTGGTTTGAAACACCATTATTTCGAAGCAGATGACCAATTTGACATTTATGAAGTGACATATTACACTGTTGTAGTCGAAAAATTTATTCGGGTATGGCTCTACGTGCCATACTGCCAACGTTACAACCGATAATTCGAAAACCGCATAATCAGCCGAAACACGAAAGTCCATTGGCCGTCTCGCAGCTGCGATTTGACCCCGTTAGTCTATTATACGAGTATCTGGGCGCCTTGGAATATAAGTGATACGCAAACAATACCGAGTCCACTGAGGACTTAAAACACGAAATCAACGCTGTCGTTCACGAGATAGCGGCCGAAATAATCGAAAATGTACTAAAAAAGTGCATGAGGTGTCAGGAGACACACGGTTGGAACGAAGTTCCTTTCTCTATATATTATATACTAGTTAGTTCCAATACGCCTAAGGCGCCTGTTGAAAAATACTGTAATTTAAATTAATCTTTAAGAAAAGATACTTTTTGTAAAATGAGAAACTTTTTTTAAGAAATTTTTTTTGGTAGAATATATTAAAAAAAAAAAGTATATTTTTAGGTGCCTTTTGTATGAATGTGTATTATATTTTCCTGAAAGGGTCCTTTCTTTAATGAGAGGAACTTCTTTTATTAAAAGCTAATGTTTTTTTTTTAAAGAAAAGAAGCGCTTTCTGTAAGAAAAGGCCTAAGAGTATGACTTTTTTTTTACAAAGAAGTACTTTTTTTAAGAACAGGTACTTTTTAAAAAAGTGGTACTCTTTTTTGGAAAAGGTTATTTTTTTAAGAAATTGTACTTATTTTCAGAAATGCTACTTATCTCAAGAGAGGAAAAGAAAAGGTATTATTTTATTTTTAGGAAAAGGTACGTCTAAGAAAAGGAATTTTTGTAAGAAAAGAAGGTACGTTTTGAACAAAAGCTTTTTTGTGACGAACATGTACAATTTTAAGAGTAGGTACTTATCTCAAGCAATGTTTTTTTTTTTTTACAAAAAATGTACTCTTTAAAGAAAATATAGTTTTTTAAGAAAAGGCAATATGTTGTAAGATAATGTACTTTTTTAAGAAAATGTACTTAATTAAAAAAAAAATACTGTTTTTAAGAAAAGGTACTTTTTGTAAGAAAATTTACTTTTTTTGATTGCTTTTTTCGTTAAGATAAAGTATTTTTTTTAAGAAAAGGTAGATTGTTTAAGAATATCAATTGGTATTTTTTTTATACCCTCACCATAGGATGGGGGTATATATCATTTAATACGTAAAAAAATGTAACACATAGAAGGAACCAAATTAGACCCTCAGTATCTATGGACGAAATCCGTTTTAGCTTTCTCTAAGACGTTTGAGCCATGTCCGTCTGTCTGGCTGGCTGGTCAACACGATAACTGCCGTAAATCTTTACAGCTGACAATGAAACTTTGTCAGTGACTATTATTTGCCAATATTGAGTTTGGGATTGAAAATGGGCGTTTTGAACACGACCCTTTTGGTACCTCCCATACAAATCGACACATTTAGCACAAAATCATATTTCTTTCAAACCTTTCGTCTGGTAGATGTGATTAGCTTCGACTCTCACACCGGTTAATAATCTGTAAATGCCTACTTAACTGGAGGAAATGGTCGAGATTGTCACGCCCATTCTGGTACCTCCCATACAGAACAGGGTGTTCGACCGGATTGTCAATCCTATAAATCGCGTGAAACACTCCCGACCTTAATGAAATTAGGTATAAGGCTTCACATTATCAAAAGCTAATCACCGATTAAAACAAGAGTGATTTTGCCACGCCCATTGTGGTACCTCCCAGACAAAAGTTGTTTGGCCGTCAGGTTGTTCGGCATGAGAAGTCCCGCAAAACCAAACCAATCTTTATGAAAGTTTGTACTAGTCAGTATTTAGCAAAATAAAGCTCTCCTGTAGAAAATGAGCTGTTTTGCCACACCCATTCTGGTACCTCACATATAAAAGTTGGGCGGATGACCGGTTGATCGACACGATAATTTTCATAAACAACAACCAATCTTAATAAAATTCAGTACTAGGCAATATTTTGCTAAAAGCTACTGTGTAACTAATAATTGACTATTGTGCCACGCCCAGTTTCGTACCTCCCATACAAAAGTTGGGCGTATTTGGGGTTTGCCGACTCGATATCTGCAATAAATCGTAACCGATCTTAATAAAATTTGGTACTGATCAAAATTTTAGCAACAACCTGCCATGCCCATGTTTGTACCACGCATATAAATATTGGAAGGGAAACTAACTAATTTGGGTATTCAATAATATTTAGCGCAATGTCGTTAATCTGCTATTGAATACGGTCACCTTTGAGTATGGGCGTGTTTTATTTAACAGAACTCCCACTCAATGGATGAGGTATGGTATGGTGAGGGTATGATTAAGTCGGTTCACCCGACTGAAACTTATGTACTGGTTTTTGAGAAAATTTACTTTTTTAAGAAAACACACTTAAGAAAATTTTATTTTTTTAAACTTCTTTCACTTTTGCTTTTCTAAATTTACTTTTTATTCGTTTCAAAACTACTATATGTAATAAACAGGCTCCACCTAGAAAATTTCCCATTAAACAAAAAATATCCCCCGGTATGTAAGTCTAGACACAAACCAAGCCAATAGCACTATGACCCCTTTCACACTCGGCAAGTTACTTGCGCAAGTCAGTTTTTCAACTTTCCGAGTACAAGCAAGTCTGTACTCAAAATTTATTCCCCTATCCCTACCTTACGTCTGTCAAAAACAAACCAAGACTTGGGCAAGAGACTTGCGCAAGTAACTTGCCGAGTGTGAAAGGGGTCTATGCATCATTTTGCAACCTAAACATTTTGATACGCTTGAGACTCAAACAACTGATAGTTACTGGTGAGTGAAGAAAAATCCTAGTTGGGTTTGGTCTGATTGACTAATGTTTTTTTTTTAATTTGCGTTTGAAGTTTTAGGCTTAGAAATGAACTTTTGATAAAGAGAATACTTTTTGTAATACGTACATCTCAAAAACTATTCACATATTTGCTCAAGTGCCTTCGACAAAGTTGTAGCTCGTGAACTGCCCTACAAAAAACCCTCAAACGTTTATTTAAAAAAATGCCACCTTCATGTTGAAAAATTTATAAATTTAAAATTGAAAAAAAACTAAAATTTTTCCTCTATTTTAGGTTATTTGTCCATCTCTTGGATCCACAAAACCAATAAATAGTGTGAATAGTGTAAATAGAGTGAAAAAAATTTTATACAAATTTTGACGTGAAACTCATTACCAAGGAAATTGGTCTCGGTGCTTTGTTTGCCCATATATTACGTACTTTACTTTAAAGTTAAAAATAAATAAAAACAAAACCCGTAAAAAACGGCGAAAATTTTATTTTTTACATTTTAAAGTTTTTGATCATGAAGGTGGAATTTTTTGAATAAACGTTTTTTGTCGGGCAGTTCACGAGCTACAACTTTGCCGAAGACACCCAAGAAAAATCTTGAACAGTTTTCGAGATGTAGGCATTACCAAAAGTGTTCTGTTATCAAAAATTCATTTCTAAGCCTAAAACTTCAAACGCCAATTAAAAAAAAACCTTAGTCAATCAGACCAAACCCAGCTATGGTTTTTCTTCTCTCATCAGTAGCTTTCAGATTTTGTTGGTCTCAAGCGTATCAAAGTTTGAGTGTCTCACTGTGTAGTACGTGTCATAGATAAAGTAAACAAATAGATGAAGCACAAGTGTTGGGAAAATTTTAGTGTAATGGGTAATTTTCTAGATGTCGTTGAAAGCAATAAGTGGAATTTTTATTGTTCCCAAAAAAAAAGTCAAAAAATACGACAATAAAAATCTAAAATTTCATATCGAAAGAAAAAATAATGTTCAAAAAAAATATCAAGAATACAACACGTTACTTAACATAGAATATCTGATGGCCATCGAATTGCAAAGTCATGTCACCACCGTCTATATCCCAATATAAATTTGGTTCTTCCTCCGGTTCAGCTACCATTCCTTGTAACGGTTTTGGCAACTGTGACCACAGAAGTTGCTACAGTTTTAGGATGGGGAAGAGTTTAGATTAAAAAGGCGTTCCGGGATTTTGATATCCTATATCCCAACTATTGATGTCCCAACACCGGCCTCATGGCTTTGAAATAGTTTTTTGTTATAAGAAACAAATGCTATTATGTAAAATCAAGTAAATTTTGTCACATTTTCTATTGTTTAAATTACTTTCACAAAAATTTCCCACAATTTTGAATAAGCGTCAATGAGGATTATGGGAAACTTCAGTGAAAGTGACAGTAGAACAAGACAGCACCTAGTGAACAAAGTTGTCAATGGTCGCGCTATATCTATTATTTCCTTTATCTATGGTACGAGGGTAAGAGTAAGGGTTCTGTCAAATGTAATTCCGTGCTCAGGGTTGTATTTCATGGATTTGCCAGTCTTGCACTTTGGCTTTTCTAAATTTACTTTTTATTGGGTTCAAAACTACAATATGTAATACACAGGCTCCACCTAGAAAACTTCCCTCTAAACAAAACCAAACCAAAAGTACCCAATATAGTTGATAATAATGGGACGTAATAAAGTAGTTTAAAAAAGTTGTTTAACATTTTTTCATTTAGCCCCCCATCACGCAACGTGCGATAAGGAACTTCGTTTCAAAATTGGGTAAATCGAATGAGGTACTGTAAAGCAAGTCGTTGAAGTCTTTAAATCGATGTTGTATGTCATTCATAAATGTTAATAAAGTCATAATTTTAAAAAAATGTGTATTAGTATTTGATTTTAAAGCTAGTTAAATGCAAAATTGTACATGGCCCAATAAGCATATTCTGATTACAACGAATAACAAATTACAAAAAAAGAGATGAATTGGATACCGTTAAGACACATTTGAAGATCATATGTCTCAGCGTTGCATTTTTTTGCGAGCAACTGTACATGTGCTTTCAAAATATTTGGGTTTGGTTGGGACCCAAAAACCACTGTCGCATAGTGTTACTACTGGTTGTATAAATTCTGATTATTGGAATTGTGCTAAACGACAGTTGACATAATTTTTAAAAAAACAAGTGCCAAAGCCTAGAAAAATTATGTCAAAACGGCACAAATTACGTCAACATGGTAACACTGCTACTAGCTAGCACATCTCTCGCTCTCTCTCTCTCTCTGGAGGTGGTTTTGAGAAAACGGGTCGAGAACGCAGTTGAGCTTAAAACAAGACACAACTATAAATAAAAGCCGGCTTGTCTGATAACACCAAGATGTATGGGGCGAAGGAGTCTCTGGGTGGGGTATACAAAGGTTGTAAACAGAGGTTGGATACGTTGACGGATCTCAGCTTGAGTGCCGGTTTTATTGTTTTGTTGGGCATCGATTTACTGAATCCCAAATGATTCGAGAGTATCTGACGTAATTTGTTTATAGTCTCCGGCTGATATTTTACGTTGCGGCTACTTTGGGTAGCTGTAAGATCTGGAAGCAACATTGTTGTTGTTGTTTTTCAAATTACTAAATATATACAACTTTAACATGTTGTTGATAATGATATATGTATGTCCACATTGTTATACCCTACCATTGTTGAGGGAGTATTATAGGTACGTGATGATGGTTGACACACCTGTGAGATTCGGTGTTGCAAATGTAATGAGCGCCAGTCATTTGTACAATGGACAGAATCGACGCCCACACAAAAAGTGCAGGCGTTCGCACAATCTCGGAACCATAGCATTTTTTTCGCTGTATCCTAGTTGTTCCGGAATAGTTTTTATTCAATACCGATCACGTACATCGTTTTTGGGTTTTCAACGCCGTATTGCCATTTGAATTCCGGTCTTAATGCCCTGACGGTATAACACCACTAGAGTTACCAGGTGGACTATATATTTTGGTCCCCTGGCGTCTGAAACTTATGCGAGCTGCACCAATATATCCTATATTCCCAATAGATGGAGAGAATTCAAGGTGGTACTCATTCATCGCACATTAGTTCAATTAGTATGTATTAGTGATGCACAGAATCGAGGAACCGGTCCTGCAGAACCGGTTCTTTACAAGACCCGACCATACTGCTTCTTACAAGAACCGAATAACGGATCCAAAAGAACCGATAACTGTTCCAAAAGAACCGAAAACGGTTCCAAGTGGACCAAAATACGGGTCCAACTGAGCAGAAAACGGTTCTTAAAGGAACAAACAACCGAAAAACGCTATGAAAAGAACCGGTTTTTAGAATAACAGGACTCGGTTCAAAAGATCGAAAAGCATTATCCTTTGATGGTATGAAAATGTGTATTTTATTCAAATTTTATAGTCTTATAATACGACTACCTGAAAAGCCCGATACTTCGTTATCGGTAGTTTTATGAACTTTTTAAACTTCCCCCCTTGTACTCGCTAACTTACCAAGTTTCTGGGCTAAACTGCAAATAGTACCATACCAGGGAGTCATGGCATATCCGAATTAACTAATATTGAAAATTGAAGCTTTTTAGCCAAAGGTGTTTGGGCAGGCCGCCATGGGAGAGATTTTTCCGCTTTTTGCCCATCCCCGTAGGTAATTCCAAAAATCCTGTCTTAGCGGACGGCAGCGCTAGAGGATGGACCTCCATGCCAAATTGCAAGTTCCTAGCTCCAGCGGTTAGGGCTGGGCGATGTTGAGTCAGTCAGTCAGTCAGTAACGTTATTCTTTTATATATATAGATTACACTTAAGCCTCTCTGAGACAGCAATTTTCTGAGAACCGGAACCGGTCAAAATACCCGGTTCTTCTCGGAATCGGACTCGACAGAACCGGTTCTTCAAAAACACGGAACCGTACATCACTAGTACGTATCTCATATTTTCTTGAAGAGGGTTATTGTCTAATACCTGTAAACGACCGCGGGTAGTTGGCTAGATTAGCTGGTAGTTGCTGTCACTATCGTCACACTTAACCCAATGACGACCGTTGTGATGTCAGAGGACAGCATACTCCGTCCACATCGTTGAATCTGTAAATTAACCTGGTATGGTTATGGGGTGTTCACACCCAACATTCCCGCATGTGGCTGATAAAGAGACGTTCACTAGACCCTGACAGACCAATAGGTAGTCTTCAAAAGGCCCTAAGGTAATTCAGTTTAACTTCCAGAATGCCTGTTAGATCTAACATTAAGTAAGATACTAAATAGTTTCTTCGAAATAAAAATACATCCCATGAAGGGATTGGGGAGAGCTTCTCACAACCAGTGAGGTGTGCGCTTCTATGCTTACGCTCACTGATTGCGACCTACAGTTTTCCACCGATTCCGAACCGAATTTTGAGAAGCAGTTTCATTGCTAAGTACACGATAGTATCGCCATCACTAAGCAGGTGACTGTCTTCGAAAGAAAGTTAAGGTGGTCAGAGCAGGGTTCGAACCCACGTTCTCATGTACAAGGGCCACGCACACTAACCATTGCACCACCGACGTCCTATAACACTGTGGGTAATTGTTTAAGTCATGGAAATATAACCATATACGGACACCACTACGTGATAAAAGACCAAAAGAAAACCCGTGTCTCCCAGTTTTGCCCAAAGTCATGAACTTTTTGTTTATTAAAAAAAGTGATCATTTCTTCAGGCTCATATCTTGCAATTCGTTGGGAATTATGATTTACTCTCTGAGGGAAAGTTGTAGCCCTTGTCATAGAGAATTAAAATTGTCAACATATGAAATCAAAAAAACTTCATCTTCAAGGTCAAAATCGCAAAAAACTTTAAAAAATTTGATTTTTTTTTACCTTTTTTCCCCTGTTTAGGCCCATAGGTAGCAAACCGTTCAACATTCAAGAAAACAATCAATTACAAAAATGTACCTAAGATCTCAGATAACAACTTTCTATAACATATGAACTTCCTAGGAATGATTCTTAATACCGTTTAAGTAGCGCTTAGGTAGCGTTTAGGTAGCCGCAAAAGTGAAAAATGTCCCGAAAATTTTTTGGAGGCCCATAAAAAAAGGGCATGACTTTGGGCAAAACTGGGAGACATGGATCTTTTTTTGGTCTTTTATCACGTAGTGGTGTCCGTATATGGTTATATTTTTTCGTGTTGCACTATGTAATCCAACCTATAGTATAAAATGCCGGACAGTGACGTATGATATTGTTACGAATAAGTAAAAGCTTTTGCTTACTGTTAATGACTCTACTAACAGTATGTAAACATCAGGCGGTTAGTTCTGCGCCTGAAAGTATGCATTGTAACAACGTACCAGCTCGCTAAACCAGTAGCATGAATTCACCTCAGTAAAGATAATTCTCCTGTGTAGGAGAATGTTCTACAAAGATAAACAACAACAACAACATCTATTTTCTAGAAGGTTCTTGAATTCGCTAGATATATGTACCTTCATTTGTGTATGGTGAGTTGGTATAAATAGCGGAGGTCTTTGGAATGGAGAGTTCAGTTTGTGATTAAACCCCGTAAAGTAAGCAACGCGAATTGATAATAAAATACAAGACTTGTTAAAGTGTTATAAATAAAAATAAACTGTTGCACTATATAAGTAAAATAAAAGGAAGTGATACCGTTGTAATTATCGTAATTAAAAACGAACCTTGTTTTATTATTGGGAATAAAACAACGCAAAAAGGACGAATAAGGAAATTCGTAACATTGGTGTCAGAAGTGGGATTACGAATTAAGGACAACGATGAAGTTTGAAGAACTCAAAGTTGAACAACTAAAAAAGGAGTTGAGTAAATTGGATCAACCGACAGCTGGTAATAAGGTAGAGCTGCAGAGGCGATTAATAGAAGAATTCAAGCGCCGAAACATTGACATTGACAAATACCAGTTTGAATGCAAAGAAGAAATGGAGATATCTGCAAATGAAGCAACTGGTAATGTAGATGTTTCTACAATGTTTGCGGCCATGATGGAAAAGTTTGCAAAATTGGACGAAAACTCTAGAATTATTAACGTGAAGCTGGATGAAAATTCTAGAATTATGAACGAGAAATTGGACGAAAGTTCTAGAATTATGGATGAAAAACTTGAAAAGAAATTTGGTGAAAATTCTAGAATTATGCAGGAAACATCAAACGCCACAAATGACAAGCTACATGAAATTTCAGAAGCTATGAATAACATGGAGATACAGGTTAATGATCAATTCGGAAAGGTCGAACAGAAATTCGAGGAATTTCAGCAGAAGATCGAACAGGTCGAACAGGATGTGGAGGAAAGATTCGCCGAACTGGAAAGAAAGATGAATGATCTCCAGTTGCAAGAAGGGCCAGTTCGAGTAATTCCTGAAGGCTCTAGTAGATTGAAAGCTCCCAGTTTCGATGGCTCCACACCATTCGACGTTTTTAAATTCCAATTCGAAATGGTCGCAATTAAGAACTTGTGGAACAGCAACGACAAAGCAGTAGAGCTAATTTTAGCACTGAAAGGCAACGCAGCAGAAGTCCTTCAGAGCATTCCCGTCAGTGCCAGAAACAACTATGAGGATATACTGGCTGCGTTACAACGCAAGTATGGTGGCGATCACAAGAAGGATTTATATCGCATGGAATTGAGAGGCCGAGTGCAAAAGCATAATGAAACGCTTCAGGACTTCGCAACCGAGGTGGAACGTTTGGTGTTGATGACTTATCCTGGTGAGTCCCACCCATTCTTGGATCAATTTAAGATTGAAGCATTCGTCAACGGCATCCGTGATCCTGACATAAAATACGTGACTTGTGCCACACAAAAAGCTACATTCGCCGAAACTGTTTCGTTCGCATTGGCACAGGAGACAGCGAAATTTGTGTCCAAGCCTCAAATACAAAGAGTTAGAAAAATTGAAATGGAGTCGGAGGCAGGAGATTTGAAGGGTGCCATAAACGATCTTAAAGAAATCACCCAAACCCTCAGCAAGGCGTTACCAGGCGGAAGTAAGCCCAGACCAAAGTGCTACAATTGCGACAAACCTGGTCATATTTCACGAAACTGCAGAAAGCCACGAAAACGATCAAGATCGAGCTCACCCCAACGTGGCAATAAACGGGTAAATTTTACTACACAAAATGAATCTCCGTTAAACTAAAACGAGCTAGCCCAGAGGGGCATGGACTAGCTCCCACAACCGAGGGCCCCACGATCTCCATCTCAATAATACAACAGAAAAACAACAACCTCACTGTCTACGGAGCTATCGGTGGTCGGAAGCGCATATTGACTATGGACACAGGCGCGTCACAATCTATCATCAGATCTGATTTGATAAATGGACCAATGGAATCGTTACATGGTGTAAGACTCCGCACAGCAACGGGTGAACCAGCAACTGTACATGGTAAAGTTAAATTGAAGTTAGCCATTGCCAACATGAGCATCGAACACGTGTTTATTGTCGCCGACATTGTAGATGAAGTGATAATTGGCGCAGATTTTATGATTGGCCAAGGCCTCAAGTTAGATATGGGGCAGCAAGTTTTGACGTGGGCTAATGTGGAAATTCCTCTCAATGTGGGGTACGACAATACAACACAGATTAAAAGGCTGATCGCTTACAAAGATGTACAATTGCCACCAAACTCAGAAACCATAGTATGGGCCCGAATGGAGGGAGATTGTGAGATCGGCGGTTTGTGGGTAGTTGAACCGGCAAGAATAAACAACTATAACATCATCACTGCCAAAGCTCTAGTAAGAACTAATAATGAAGGATACTTGCCTGTACGAGTTCTAAATTTGTCCAACAACGAAGAGGTGATCGGCGACCGCACAGAAATTGCAGAATGTACACCAGCCGAGGCGGTCATCAACTGTGAAGTTAATTCTGACTGCAGCAAACTATCAGAAAAGGAGCAGAAAGTGCTGGAGTCGCATCTCAGTGAGTGGGTGCGAGAACTAAAGCCTTCTGATAGGAACAAAGCAAAGCAATTACTGTGGAAGCATGCGTCTGCCTTCGCCCTGAAAAAAGAATGCCAAGGTAGAACATCAATGGTAAGGAATGACATCAATACAGGGGAAGCGAGACCAATAAAACAGGCGCCCAGAAGTCTTCCACTTGCAAAAAGAGATGAGGTAAAGAAACTGGTAGCTGAAATGCAGAAGGATGGTGTTATCGAACCTTCTTCAAGTCCATGGAGCTCGCCGGTGGTACTAGTTAAGAAGAAAGATGGAAGTACCCGATTTTGTGTGGATTATAGAAAGCTCAACGACGTCACCAAAAAGGACAGTTATCCACTACCAAGAATTGATGACACATTGGATACGTTGTCAGGAACAAAATGGTTCTCCACGTTGGACTTGCAAAGTGGTTATTGGCAAGTAGAAATCAGCGAGAAAGACAAGGAGAAAACTGCATTCAGCGTAGTGGATGGTCTGTGGCAGTTTAAAGTAATGCCATTTGGACTATGTAACGCTCCAGCCACCTTCGAGCGATTAATGGAGTGCGTGTTGAAAGGACTTCATTGGCGAACATGCTTGGTGTACCTAGACGACATCATTGTCATGGGGAAAACATTCGATGAACACCTGAAGAATCTTAAAGAAGTCCTTCAACGTATAACCGCGGCTGGGTTGAAACTCAGCCCGAAGAAGTGTTCTCTGTTCCAGAAAGAAGTAAAATACTTGGGACATCGAGTGACAGCAGATGGCATTTCCACCGATGAAGACAAAATCCTGACAGTGAAGGATTGGCCACGACCGCAGAATCTCCATGAATTACGCAGTTTTCTAGGACTCTGTACGTACTACAGACGGTTTGTGCCGGGTTTCGCCACAGTGGCTGCAAGTCTTCACGAGCTGACAATGAAAAGTCGGCCGTACTGTTGGAGCGAAAAACAAGAAGAGTCATTCCACCAACTGAAGCAATATTTATGCACGGCTCCTTTGCTTGCATATCCTGTTGCTGGAGAGAAATTCGTGTTGGATACTGACGCGAGTGGTTACGGAATAGGTGGCGTGCTCTCGCAGGAAATCAATGGCCAGGAAAAAGTTATTGGGTACTACAGCCGAATACTCTCAAAGCCATAGAAAAACTACTGTGTTACGAGACGAGAGCTACTGGCAGTCATTGAGTGTGTCAAACACTACCACAAATATCTGTACGGCCAGCCTTTTCAGTTAAGAACCGATCATGCGGCGCTAAGGTGGCTACTGCAGTTTAAGAACCCCGAAGGCCAACTTGCTCGTTGGATTGAAAGACTGCAGAGCTATGACTTCAGCATTGAGCATAGAAAAGGAGGAAAACACGGTAATGCTGATGCCCTGTCACGTCGTCCATGCAAGCTGGAATGCAAACACTGCTCAAAAGCAGAGGTGAAAGAAAACATCATTGACGTACGTCTGCTTCGACTAGAATCCAACGAAGACTGGTCAACAGCACAAAGAAGCGACCCTATACTGGCAAAAATCATTTCTGCAAAAGAAAAAGGTGAAAGACCAACACGCAATGACGTCGCCTCAGAGAGCCCCCTGATGAAAGCATACTGGGCCCAGTGGAACAGCCTAAAATTATTGGATGGTTGCCTATACCGGTTATGGGAAAGTGAGGATGGTAAAATAGTCAAAAAGTTAATAGTGGTACCTTCCTCCAAGGAAAAAGAGATAATGACAGAATTCCATAATGGCCCGAGCGGAGGACATCTAGGAATAACCAAGACCATTGAAAAGCTAAAGCAACGGTTCTACTGGATTGGCTGTCAACAAGCGGTAGCCGATTGGATAGCAAATTGCACCCAATGCATGACAGCTAAGGGACCAACGCGAAGAAGTCATGGCCACATGCAGCAATACAACTCAGGTGCACCCTTTGAGCGTATAGCTATGGATGTGGCTGGTCCATTTCCCGTCAGTAGCTCTGGAAACCAGTACGTCTTAGTGGTTATGGATTACTTCAGTAAATGGCCCGAAGTATACCCTGTTCCAAATCAGGAAGCGAAGACTATAATTAAAGTGTTTGTGGATAACTGGATATGCCGTTTTGGTGTCCCCTCGGAGCTCCATTCGGACCAGGGTAGGAATTTTGAATCGACCATCTTCAAAGAAATGTGTGAGTCATACGGTATTCGGAAAACAAGAACAACACCATTGCATCCTCAGTCTGACGGAATGGTTGAAAGATTCAACCGAACTCTTGAAGAATACCTAAGAAAAGTAGTCAGCGCAGACCAAAGAGATTGGGATGAACACATACCGAAGTTCCTTTTGGCTTATAGGACGGCCACCCATGACTCCACTTCGCGAACACCCGCTAAAGTAATTTTCGGAAATGAGCTGAAGCTGCCTGGAGATTTGGAGTTCGGTACCATACCAGCGTCTGACCCTGCGAACAGTGATGTCAATTACCATGATACGGGTGATCTTAATGATCTCCATGAATTTGTGCGCAACAAATTAAAAATGGTCAGTAACAAAATGAAAGCCAGATACGACCGAGCGGCAAATTCAGAAGGATTTCATGAAGGCCAGCTAGTTTTACTGTTCAACCCACAGCGCAAGAAGGGTTTATCTCCAAAACTTCAGACTCACTGGGAAGGCCCTTACAAGGTTGTCAAACGAATAAATGACGTGGTTTATCGAATCCAGAAAAGCCAAAGTCCAAGAGCTAAAATGAAAGTCGTGCATTTGGAAAGACTAGCTCTGTATGGAAAACGGAGGGTTGAGCCTGCTCGGGACGAACAGGCTTAAGTGGGGGGCAGTGTTACGAATAAGTAAAAGCTTTTGCTTACTGTTAATGACTCTACTAACAGTATGTAAACATCAGGCGGTTAGTTCTGCGCCTGAAAGTATGCATTGTAACAACGTACCAGCTCGCTAAACCAGTAGCATGAATTCACCTCAGTAAAGATAATTCTCCTGTGTAGGAGAATGTTCTACAAAGATAAACAACAACAACAACATCTATTTTCTAGAAGGTTCTTGAATTCGCTAGATATATGTACCTTCATTTGTGTATGGTGAGTTGGTATAAATAGCGGAGGTCTTTGGAATGGAGAGTTCAGTTTGTGATTAAACCCCGTAAAGTAAGCAACGCGAATTGATAATAAAATACAAGACTTGTTAAAGTGTTATAAATAAAAATAAACTGTTGCACTATATAAGTAAAATAAAAGGAAGTGATACCGTTGTAATTATCGTAATTAAAAACGAACCTTGTTTTATTATTGGGAATAAAACAACGCAAAAAGGACGAATAAGGAAATTCGTAACAATATGTTCCAAGCTCTCCTGCTCCATTTCATCCCCAATGCTTTTGCAGTAGGCATGAATTGAACGTACTTGTCTAGACGCCTATTAGACGGTGTAAAGCGGCCATAACTACTTATATACAGATATCTAGCATACGATTCAGATCATAACTTGTTCATACTTGACTGATGATAGCGAATTTTGTGTCTCCAGACCATATAACATTCGTATGTCAGAGAATTTCGGTTTTAAGCTTAAGCTGAAGTGCATACAGAGGCATACCAATATAATCCACATCCAGTGAAACAGATTAGATAGTCCCTAAACACACCAGCTCATCCACTCGTCACCAATATAAGGTGAATATCGAACTGCTTGCCCATCTCATTTAGAGATGAGCAGCAGTTCTTGAAGTCAGGAATACAGATTGCGGAAATTTGATATCAGCCTGTTTATCAGAGTAAGTAAAGGGTTTTTCAATAAGAGCGCTACAAAAGTTTTTTTTAAATAAAACAAAACCGGTTTTAGATACCAATGAAATTCTTTATTCCTGTGAAAGTACGTTCGATGCCATTATTTATGGAACTCGATTTCTTTTGCATAGTCACCACGGGCACGTTTGCAGAAGTCCAGACGCTGAACCCAATTTTCGACGGTTTTCAAGCATAAATCGGCCGATACTGCTGCAATTTCACGTTCGATATTCGTACGAAGTTCATCAATCGTCGCTGTTTTGTTGGCATCGAAAATAGACTTGACGTAGCCCCACAGGAAATAATCTAACGGCGTCAAATCGCACGACCGAGGCGGCCAATCGACTGGGCCATTTCGTGAGATAACACGTTCACCAAACTTGGTTTCAAATAAATTGATTGTGGCATTCGCTGTGTGGCTTGTGGCGCCGTCCTGTTGAAACCACATGTCCTCCAAGTCCATATTATCCAATTGGGGCCAAAAATATTCGGTTATCATTGAACGGTAGCGATTCGCATTCACAGTAATGTGCCGGTCTTGATCATCACGGAAGAAGTGCGGCCCAATGACGCCGCCGGCCCATAAACCGCACCAAACCGTAATATTTTCGGGATGCAATGATGACTCATGGATTACGTGTGGATTGCTGTCTGACCAATAACGCATATTTTGCTTATTGACGAAGCCATTCAGCCAGAAATGAGCCTTATCGCTGAAGATGATTTTCCGATGAATTCCGCTCTTAAAGTTGAGGTCACTGACTCCAAATTTCGGTAGTAAATTTTAATAATTTCGACTAGTTGTTGGCTCTTATATCTTTCCGTGATGAAATGGCAAACCTTACTGAAGAGAAATGTCAAAAGAGCGGGAAAAAATATGGCGTCGTTTGCTGTCCCTATCGATTTACTTTTGTAGCGTCTCTGTTGAAAAACCCATTATATGTTGATATACCAGGGGGTGACGAGGTTTCGTCCGAGCCAAAGAGCAACTCTGCGATTACCATGAGCTCTGCCTGAAAGATACTACAATGGTCTGTTAGCCTTTAAGCAAAGTCTACACCCAGCTCTTTAGAATATACTCCAAACCGTAAATTGCCATCTAGTTTGGAGCCATCAGTGTAGAATCCTAAATACCTTCTATAAGCTGGTATGCGTCTCTTCCACTCCTGCCAGTTTGGGATGTAAGTGGAGAAGTTCTCTCAAAGGTTGAAGTGGTCGGCTTTTATTGTGGATTACCGCAGATCCAAAAACCCCCAAAGAAGGAATTCTGGAGCTGTCAAATAGGATGATTTTGATAGCCACTCGAAATCGCCAAAGCGAGACAACGCATCCTTCAACATGTCAATTGTTTCGCAACTGGGTCCATTCCTAATTCATCAATTTGTGGCAATATAAATCAGTTGGTTCTTTATCGGTCACCAGTCACAGTAGCAGTGTTACCCACGAAGTCTTTGAAAAAGTAAGGCCGGATGACAACTCCGGCGTAATTGGCGCACCATGCAGTGACTTTGTAATAAAGGGTGTTTTTATAAGGACGATAGAATTGGAAATTGTAAAAAATAATATCAACAATTTAATTCTAATCAATAAAATTTCTTTATTCGAAGGATAAATACATGGCATTAATAGTTGAAAATGATTTCGGGCATATCGTCACCGCGGCTGTTCATGACGAAACGCATTCTGGACGTCCAAATTTGGATCACTTTTCCGAGCATAGCTGACCGTATACCATGAATAACATGAACAATTGTAGCCTCCAAGGCGTCAATTGTTGCTGGTTTATCAGCAAGAACGAGTAAATTCACGAAGCCCTACGGGACATAAATGAGAGATGTCAAATCGGGCGACCGGACATAACGCCCAAATTTTTTTGTCGCCTTATGACCGCTCTGAGGGCGGTCATAACGCCAAATTTTATTTTAGGCCTTATGACCGCCCTCAGAGCGGTCATAAGACCCAACAGATGAAAGGATAGAAAGCCCAAAATTTTTGGGCGTTATGACCTCCCCTAGCGTGGTCATAATGCCCAAATATTATTTTGATATTTTTTCTCCACTTATGAGCAAATTTGAATGTTTTTGGAAAAAAGTGTTGTTACTGTGCGAGAAGAAACTGTACAATAGTTTCTTAAGGCGGAAAAGTAGAATTGTTTGATGATAGATGTAATTGTAACATTCATTCAGTTGTTTATGAACCAGTGACAAGAATATGTGACAATGTTGAATTTCAATTTGTTGGAGGTGCTCGAAGAAACAAACAACAAACAACTTTATAAAGTGCAATCTAAACATATTGTTACGAATTTCCTTATTCGTCCTTTTTGTGTTGTTTTATTCCCAACAATAAAACAAGGTTCATTTTAAACTACGATAATTACAGCGGTTTAACTTCCTTTTATTTTACTTATATAGTACAACAGTTTACTTTATTTACACCACTTTAATAAGTCTTATGTTTTACTATCAAATCGCGTTGCTTACTTTACGGCGGTTAATCACAAAACTGACCTCTCCATTCCAAAGGCCTCCGCTATTTATACCAACTCACCATACTCAAATGAAGGTATATCTAGCAAATTCAAGAACCTTCTAGAAGTTGTTGTTGTTGCTTATCTTTGTAGAATCATCTCGAATGGCGGAGAGTTATCTTTACTGAGGTGAATTCATGCTACTGGTTTAGCGAGCTGGTACGTTGTTACAATGCATACTTTCAGGCGCAGCACTAACCGCCTGTTATTTACATACTGTTAGTAGAGTCATTAAGAGCACGCAAAAGCTTTTACTTATTCGTAACAATATAAATAAAGAAAAAGATTGTATACGGAGATACATAAGTATGTTACCAAGACAATTGTAGATGCCTTACAATTGTTTTAACAAACTGCAAATCATTAGAGTGTGTGAAATTCTAAGAAGAATCACACGCTCCATTTTGCGATTCCTTTCATCAGTAGTTCACTTATTGTTGTACTACTTAATACTAACATTTAAAAAGTGAATGGGGAATGCAATTTGGAAATGGAAGAAATTATGGAGCTAGTGATGATTAGAATTTCCAAAGTGAATGGGGAATGCAACTTGGAAAAGGAAGAAATTATGGAGCTGGTGATGAGGAGAATTTGAAAAAAAATCGCGTGATTTTCACTCCCCATTCACTTTGGAAATTCTAATCATCACCAGCTCCATAACTTCTTCCTTTTCCAAGTTGCATTCATTTCCAAATTGCATTCCCCATTCACTTTGGAATGTTAATGACAATTTTTGTGTATTTAGGGTTTCCCTTTCGCATTTGTCTTGATGTCTAATAAATCTCAAAAGGCATATGAATACATTCAGCAGATTATTCATGTCAACATTTTTCAACTTAAGCCTACTACTTTTACTAGCGACTTCGAAAAAGCGCTTCGAAATGCTATTTTAAAAGTTTTTCCAAAAGTGCATCTGAAGGGATGCTGGTTTCATTACTGCCAGACACTGAGACGGAAATTGGCAAAGATGAGTGAACTAGCGTGAGCCGTAAAATCAACCGCGGACGTAAGGCGAGTACTTAAAATGATATTAGATTTTCTAATCCTTCCGGCGGACAAAATAATTACCGGGTTTGACATATGTTAGCAGGATGCCTATAGGTCTTGTAACATATTTTCAAAATATCAATAATAAATATTGAATTACTAACTATTGCTTATATTGAATTACTACTCCTTATAATTTAAAAAGAAACAAAAAATGGTCATAACGCCCAAATATTTTTTGAGCCTTATGACCGCCCTCAAATTGTGCGTTAAGACAGCCCTCAGAGCGGTCGACCTTGGAGGTCAATTGACTGGCCATGCCTCGCAATCAACTGTGATTTAAATAAATCGATGGTTGCGGTCGCCATATGGCACGTAGCGCCATCCTATTGGAACAACATCTCACCCGGATCAATGTCACCCATATTTTCAAACAAAAAGTCATTGATCATGGTGCGATAACGATCTCCATTCACCGTAACGCGAGCTCCGGCTTCATTTTTGAAGAAATAGGGTCTGATGATGCCACCAGCGAGTAAACCCCCCAAACGGTACGATTTCTGGATATAATGGAGTCTGTATGGTTTGTTGTGGTCTCAGTACATATGCCGCAATTTTGTTTATTAACAAACACATTAATCCAAAAATGAGCCTCATCACGTAGCACAATTTTGCGATAAAATATCGGGTCAGTTTCCAACTGTTCTTGAGCCCAATCGACGAAGCAATAGCGCATATGATAATTTGCAGGGAGCTACCCTGCAACATATCAAAAAGTATGAACCCTACATCGTGTTCAAGGAAGAACCCTGGACAGGTTTCGGAAAGATTTGTGATTAAGACGTACATATCTCTCTCAAATGATAGAGAGGTTTCCATTGCCATTCTGGAGCCGCACAATGGTCACATCTGCTTCACCAGTGAGGCCATCACCCAATATGGGAAAGTACCAATGCAAAGGATATGGAGGAGTCATTCGTCGAGTCGAGCTTATTCGCAGTTTACGCAAAGTTGATACAGAGGCGAGTGTAGTTCAACTGAATGTTCTATGATTATACAGAGTGTGTTCAAGCGGTTGGCACACGAATGACCAGGACTGAAACCCTATTTCTTTTGAACAATTTGCTCCATCAGCTGCAAGATCCGCTGTAGTATAAGGGCCGCCATTACTTTGCAAATTGCATTGCGCAATGTACTACCTCTCCAGTTCCTGCACAGCGTTCGATCACCTTTTTCGGGTTAATGATAACCACTACCTCTTTCCATTAAAAATAAAATAAATAAATGGTTTCCCATTACATCCCATGAAGGGACCGGGGAGAACTTCTCACAACCACTGAGCTGTGCGCTTTCCAGTTTCACTCACTGATTGGGACCTACAGTTTTACACCGATTCCGAACGGTATTTTGAAAAGATTTTTCGTGGCTATATACTCGATAGTGTCGCCGTCACTATGCGAGGTGACCGCCGCCGAAAGAAATTTGAAGGTGGTCAGAGCAGGGTTTGATCCCAGGATCTCATGTACAAGAGCCGCGCACACTAACCATTGCACCACCGACGGCCACCTCTTTCCATTACTTAGTGATTTTGTCGTCTATCCATGCACTTCTGATGACCGACGTAATGATATCTGCTAACTCTAATGCACTGTATATCAACAGTTCCGCTGAAACATTAGATTTATTATCCTTCACTTTACCCAGTGCCGCCTCGATCTTTGCTTGTAACGGGGGTTCCGTTGAAATATCGCTTCTCGGCTTGCTACGTAAGTATGCTGCCGAAGAGGTACACTAGTCTTCATCATCCGGAAGTCTAGATTGTGTCGTAAAGAATTCACGCCATCTCTCTACTTGCTGATCTGGTGATGATAGCCATCACTAGCTTTTACCGACGCAATAATCCTGATGTTGTTGCTCCTTTGCTTTTTTTTATTGACGAGTACACTATACGGATGTTACCTGTATTTGCATCCTTTGATATTTCCTCCGCTATATTGTTCAGATAATTGTCGTAATCTGAATGGACAATGAAACCCACTATACGTGCTGATTGCCCATAGTTTGATTTTAACTGCCACTTTAACGGTGGTGTCTTCGAGCATTTACGAATATTGTGCAGGCGTTCACGATTCCGAATTTCGATCCAGGGTTCTACACTAAGCCAAGGTTTATTCGTATATCGTTTGTAGCCTTGGCTGTTTCCTTCAGCGTTCAAACAAAGCTTTACCATGTATTTTGGGTGTCCAAAATTGGAGCGTGGAGATTGATCGTACATCATTGATACGGATGGGTCCAGCAGACGCTCTGTATTGTATTTTACGATTTTGCCTCTAATACCGGTGGCAGCCGCTGGCCGGAGACGCTATTAATAGTTTATTTAGTTATTTCGTCTTCGGTGGTGCAATGGGCGCGCCTCTTGTACTTGAGATTCTGGGTTCGATCCCTGCTCTGACCACCTTAAAATTTCTTTCGACACTATCGAGTATTGGGCCATGAAAATGCTTCTCAAAAATACCGTTCGGAACCGGTGTACAATTTTAGGTCCCAATCAATGAGTTTAAACTAGAAAGCGCACAGCTCACTGGTTGTGAGAAGCTCTCCCTAATCCCTTCATGGGATGTAACTGCAAACCATTTACATATTTATTTTTTATCATCAATTTGATATAAATGTGTCATAATTTTGATGTAAATTGGTTATTAATGTGTAGAAATTTAAGGTGGTCAGAGCAGGGATCGTTCTCCTGCAAAACCATCAAAATGGTGAAGAATTTACTTCTACTTGATGACAAACTTACAAATTGATGAAAAATGTACATCAACTTGATGGAACGCTGTCGTTGAATCAACATAAACTATTGGTGAAATATGGATGAAAGATTTACCAAATGTTCGAAATGTGTCGTAGGTTGAAAAATGTGGAAATGTTTCATCAAATTGATAAAGGAATTCTTGAAATTTATGAAGCTTTTTCTTTCAGTGTGCAATATGTTGCTGGGTACGATTTTTTTCAGCGGGTATATAAGTTCACCCGGAGAAGTCCACTGCTTTGTCTGTTATTTGGCCTATGGTGTGTTGTGATGGATCCATATTTCGTACATGGTTATGAAACCAGACAAAAACTTCTTCGAATTGCGGTTGAACATCGCCAAATACTGCTTTGAAGTGGTCACACGGTTTCGCTTATGGTCGAGGATGAGTAATCGTGGCACCCATCCCTCTGATACCTTCTTCATGTCCAACTATTCATGCAAAATGTGAAGTGGCTGAAGCTGTAGTCATCTCAACTGGGCGGGTAAATTACATTTTGCATGAATAGTTGGGCATGAAAAGGCTATCAGCGCGATGGGTGCCGCGATTACTCACACTCGCCGATAAGCGTAACTGTGTGACCACTTCGAAGGGGTATTGGGCAATGTTCAGCCTCAATTGCCTGGTTTCGTAACCGTGGACGATTTTCCGATTGGATTTTCTCGATGGATTTTGTCGACGATTTCTGGTGATCAATCTGTTAGTGAATAATGCAACAATTTTATAAATATTAATGACAGTTTCAACAGTTATACAATTCATTTACTTTCCATTTCTGGTGATGGAATTGGATTTTCCCATAGGCCAATACATACATAGATACTTTTATTCTCTCATCTGACGTTTCATTTCACACTCTTCGTCGTAGGTTTGTGGAAATGCGAGCAATTAAATTTAAAATTAACTTACACCAGGTGGAGTTACAAAATATGTTCACTTAACTTTTTCCCGTCGTTTTGGTGTAGAACTGAAAAAATTAAATGTATTTTGCACTTTTTTTGGTGACTTTTGTCGTTGGTATACATTTGTATTGTATTTAACAAAACTAGTTTGCCACAAAAACACGAAATTCGTTTGTTATTGAACCCATGTTTTCCACCATCCAATGTGTACTTTCCACCATACCTATGATGTTTAATTTATTGAGCGAATAAAAGTATCTATGTATGTATTGGTCTATGGATTTTCCATAACATAGATTGATTCGATTACTGGGAAATGCTCGCATAAGCAAAATCTATTGACATAAATTAGTTTATTTTATTTCGAAAGAGAGATTGTTATAATTGACAAATATCACAATTCATTTGAATTCTCAATTGTCGTATTGTTTTGCTAAAAGTTAATTGTTTGTATTTTCTGTAGAAAAATCGGGCGTATTTCCCCATAACAAAATTAATTAAGTCTTAAAAATTTCGCAGAATTTTTAAAAAAATGTTTGTCAAATAAAATACGTGTTTTGAGATACTTTCAATATCGTCTAATACTTGGTCGAAGTTGATAAATATATTTAGTAAATAATATGCAAAATATATTTACGAACATGTTTAGATGCCTACGGTATTAGGGTGTTCGTTTCGTAGTAGCTTTATAGTCTACTAGTTTTAAATCTTTAACACCCTGAAAAACATTATTTCAAAATTCTCATTGGTTTCAAATAATGACGACTAATTGGTAGGAGAAAACATTCTTGAACCAAAATGGAAATGGTTTCCAGTGTCCATGCTGGGGTGAAAACCCCACTAGTTTACAAAAAAACGTTAGCCCTATTATGAGAATGTCACATTTCATGCTGATTATATGAATATTTATCAACGGCGAAACGTCGAGATACAAACTAAATGTAATAGTTGACAGCTTCCTCCCTATCAATTTTATACATCAGTCCATTTAGATGTTATTCGTTTGCTGGCTAAAGATATGACAACTGATTTATGTTGGCATTGAAAATGTTTATGTGGGTTATAAACTTTTTGCTTACACAACTTTAAGTATGACAATACTTGTGATGTGACAGCATCATTGATTTGACGCATATGTCAATTTTGTTTCCTACGACAAGTGTTCATTAATTATTTGTCAAAATCCAAAGTGTATAAAGATGTATCTGTTTAGAAAAGTCAAACATTTTGTACTAATAATGATAATACACTCAAAAAGAAATGTTAGTCGAAAAAGTGTTTATTGGTATGAAAAAATCAGGGTTCGTATTTACCCATTCATGTTTAATCCATACCCATCGCCGTGACGTGACGTGACCGTTTACACATTACATGGAATTTGGTAGCGGCGTCTACACATTACACACAGCGATGGGTAATTAGCCTTTACACAAGGGATATGGGTAACCTGATCAACTGGTTGTGACCAAAAAGGGGGATACAATGGGCAACAAATCGAAATTTTGTCTTTCTAAAATAAACAATAATATAAACATACATGTAATTAGTTAAAGTAAGACTTAATATATAAAATAAAACTTTTATATATTTTCTTATTTTAGATTCATGCCGGGAAGATACGCCCCAAAACCCAGGAGAATCCCGAAATAAGCGGGACAATCGCGCCAAAAGCGGGACGGGTGGTCAGGTTAGGTATTGTAATTCTAACGGGTAACTACTAAACTAATCGAACCCCAAACCGGTTAACCGTTTTTTTTTTATAAATTAAAAATTATTTGACGTTGATTAACCGGTTAACGGGGTTTATACTCAGTTTGTGTAAAATATCATCACAATAATTTAAAAATTACACAAACCGAGATGATTTTTAAATATTAATAAATTAAGTAACGCGATATTTATTTCTAAATAAAATTTTGTAGAAGTAACTTGAATAAGTTCTATCTACAATTAAAAATGTTGTTTTTAATTTCAAAATTAATTTATAGTTTGAATAACACAAAAAATATAACTTAATATTTTGTCAGACTTTATAAAATTTTCGTACAAGAAAATTAAAATGAGTTTAATGCGAATTTGGATAAAATTGCGATGATTTACATTTGAGTTGCAAAATTAAACGTGATTGTCAAATTTAAATACTGCTATGAAATCCTGACATTGAAACAGGAACAGCAATTCAATTCAATTCAATACGATTCAAGTCAATTTCATTCAATTCAACACAATTCAATTAAATTAGCTCAGTTCAAATCAATTCATTTCAAATCAATTCAATTCAATTTAATTCAATTCAACGCAATCCAATTCAATTCAAATCAATTCAATTCAATTCAATTCAATTCAATTCAATTCAATTCAATTCAATTCAATTCAATTCAATTCAATTCAATTCAATTCAATTCAATTCAATTCAATTCAATTCAATTCAATTCAATTCAATTCAATTCAATTCAATTCAATTCAATTCAAATCAATTCAAACCAATTCAAATCCATTCAAATCAATTCAGTTCAATTCAAATCAAATCAATTCAACCCAATTTAATTCAATTCAATTTAATTTAATTCTGTTCAAATCAATTCAATTCCACTCAATTCAAATCAATTCAATTCAATTCAATACGATTCAAGTCAATTTCATTTAATTCAAATCAATTCAACTCAATTCAGTTCAATTAAATTAGCTCAGGTCAAATCAATTGAATTCATTTCAAATCAATTCAATTCAATTCGATTCAACTAAATTCAATTAAATTCAATTCAATTCAATTCAATTCAATTCAATTCAATTCAATACAACTCCATTCAGTTAAATTCAATTCAAATCATTGTAGCTCAACTCAATTCGATTTAATTCAGTTCAATAAAATGCAGTTCAACTCAATTCAATTAAAATCAATTCAAATCAATTTAAATCAATTCAATTCAGTTCAATTAAATTCAATTCAATTCATTGCAGTTCAACTCAATTCAATTCCCTTCAATTCAGTTCAGTTCAATTCAGTTCAATTCTATTCAACTCAGTTTAATTAAAGTCAATTCAATTCAACTCAACTCAACTCAGTTTAATACTGATCAAAATAAATAATCAAATAAATTCAACTCAATTCAACCAATTCGATTCCATTCAACTCAATTCACTTCAATTCAACTAAATTCAATTCAAATGAATTTAATTCAGTTTAATTCAATTCAATTCAGTTCAATTCGACTCAATTGAATCTAATTCAATTCAGCTCAATTCAATTCAAGTCAATTCAATTCAATTCCATTCAATTCAATTCGGCTCAATTCAATTTAATTCCATCCAATTTAAATAATTCAATTCAATTCAATACAAATCAATTTTTTTTAAATCAACATTCCTTATTGAGGTATAAATAAAATTTGAATTACAATTGCTAATTACCCTGCGAAGCCTAGGCTTGTATGCAAGGATTTATAAATATGCAGAAGTAAATTAGATTTCATATTACATTCAATTCATTTCGGCTCAATTCAATTTAATTAAATTCAATTCAATTCAATTCAATTCGGCTCAATTCAATTTAATTCAATTCAATTTAATTCACTTCAATTCATTTCAATTCAATTCAATTCAACTCAATTCAATTCAATTCAATTCAATTCAATTCAATTCAATTCAATTCAATTCAATTCAATTCAATTCAATTCAATTCAATTCAATTCAATTCAATTCAATTCAATTCAATTCAATTCAATTCAATTCAATTCAATTCAATTCAATTCAATTCAATTCAATTCAATTCAATTCAATTCAATTCAATTCAATTCAATTCAATTCAATTCAATTCAATTCAATTCAATTCAATTCAATTCAATTCAATTCAATTCAATTCAATTCAATTCAATTCAATTCAATTCAATTCAATTCAATTCAATTCAATTCAATTCAATTCAATTCAATTCAATTCAATTCAATTCAATTCAATTCAATTCAATTCAATTCAATTCAATTCAATTCAATTCAATTCAATTCAATTCAATTCAATTCAATTCAATTCAATTCAATTCAATGCAATTCAATTCTATTCAATTCAATTCAATTCAATTCAATTCAATTCAATTCAATTCAAATCAATTCAAACCAATTCAAATCCATTCAAATCAATTTAGTTCAATTCAAATCAAATCAATTCAACCCAATTTAATTCAATTCAATTTAATTTAATTCTGTTCAAATCAATTCAATTCCACTCAATTCAAATCAATTCAATTCAATTCAATACGATTCAAGTCAATTTCATTCAATTCAAATCAATTCAACTCACTTCAGTTCAATTAAATTAGCTCACGTCAAATCAATTGAATTCATTTCAAATCAATTCAATTCAATTCGATTCAATTAAATTCAATTAAATTCAATTCAATTCAATTCAATTCAATTCAATTCAATACAACTCCATTCAGTTAAATTCAATTCAAATCATTGCAGTTCAACTCAATTCGATTTAATTCAGTTCAATAAAATGCAGTTCAACTCAATTCAATTAAAATCAATTCAAATCAATTTAAATCAATTCAATTCAGTTCAATTGAATTCAATTCAATTTATTGCAGTTCAACTCAATTCAATTCCCTTCAATTCAGTTCAGTTCAATTCTATTCAACTCAGTTTAATTAAAGTCAATTCAATTCAACTCAACTCAACTCAGTTTAATACTGATCAAAATAAATAATCAAATAAATTCAACTCAATTCAACCAATTCGATTCCATTCAACTCAATTCACTTCAATTCAACTAAATTCAATTCAAATGAATTTAATTCAGTTTAATTGAATTCAATTCAGTTCAATTCAATACAAATCAATTCAGTTCAATTCGACTCAATTGAATCTAATTCAATTCAGCTCAATTCAATTCAAGTCAATTCAATTCAATTCCATTCAATTCAATTCGGCTCAATTCAATTTAATTCCATCCAATTTAAATAATTCAACTCAATTCAATACAAATCAATTTTTTTTAAATCAACATTCTTTATTGAGGTATAAATAAAATTTGAATTACAATTGCTAATTACCCCGCGAAGCCTAGGCTTGTACGCAAGGATTTATAAATATGCAGAAGTAAATTAGATTTCCTATTACATTCAATTCATTTCGGCTCAATTCAATTTAATTAAATTCAATTCAATTCAATTCGGCTCAATTCAATTTAATTCACTTCAATTCAATTTAATTCACTTCAATTCAATTCAATTCAATTCAATTCAATTCAATTCAATTCAATTCAATTCAATTCAATTCAATTCAATTCAATTCAATTCAATTCAATTCAATTCAATTCAATTCAATTCAATTCAATTCAATTCAATTCAATTCAATTCAATTCAACTCAATTCAATTCAATTCAATTCAATTCAATTCAATTCAATTCAATTCAATTAAATTCAATTCAATTCAATTCAATTCAAGTCAATTCAATTCAATTCAATTCAATTCAATTCAATTCGATTCAATTCAATTCAATTCAATGCAATTCAATTCAATTCAATTCAATTCAATTCAATTCAATTCAATTCAATTCAATTCAATTCAATTCAATTCAATTCAATTCAATTCAATTCAATTCAATTCAATTCAATTGAATTCAATTCAATTCAATTCAATTCAATTCAATTCAGTTCAATTCAATTCAATTCAATTCAATTCCATTCCATTCCATTCAATTTAATTCAATTCAATTCAATTCAATTCAATTCAATTCAATTCAATTCAATTCAATTCAATTCAATTCAATTCAATTCAATTCAATTCAATTCAATTCAATTCAAATCAATTCAATTCAATTCAGTTCAGTGCACTTCAGTTCGGTTCATTTCAATTTAACGGAATTCAATTCAGCTTGATTCAATGCATTTCAATTCCCTTCAATTCAATTAAATTTAATTCACTTCAACTCAACTCAACAGCAATAGACAAGAGTCTCTACCCCTCTTTTTATGTTCTCTCGTTGACGACAACGTAGTAGGCCATGTCGTCCAGGTCGAGTTTCCGCTGTATTTTACTCTCTGGTTGGGCATAAAAAGGACAGAAATAAAAGGGAATGCGTATTTACGTTCGATGCAACCAACATAAAGCACAATTAGCTGTCATTAGTATCAATCAAACACTAAGCCTGTTTTTTTTTATTCCCTGTTAAACAATTTTTCGACCACTTTGTATGGAAAGCTAAACGATCTTAAGCGGCTCCCCATACAAGTTTGTCGAAAAATTAGTTTAGAGGGAAATAAAATAACACGCTTACTATTTAAACTTAGTTTTCCGCATGGTTTGCTTCTGGTTGCTTATCGTTCTCATCCACTCTGTTGCCTATCATTTTTCGATTACGTAGTCGATCAGCTGTGTCATGGGTACTCCGTGACTCAACTCAACCCACTTACTTACGTACTTATCCGGTCTCGCACAATCCCGGGGGTCAGGGACCTTACAAAATGAATTTTTCGCCAACAATTTAGATCGTTTGCCTTATCTCTCCCGTTGGTAATACCAAGTGTAGATGTTAAAAGATCGCACGATAGGATGAGGCGTTGCCTGAGGCCTCGCTTAGTTTCAAAAGGTTCGGTAAAATATATAGCAAATTTCAATGAGGATGTGGTGTTCGTAAATGTTATCCTGCCCAGGGGTATGAGTTTTGCAGGAATATAAAGCTCAGACATTGCTTCGTAGAATTTCTCCCGTATCGGGCAATCAACGGCCGCCTTATAATCGATAAATAGATGATGGGTGCCGATTTGTTTTTCGTGGGTCTTCTTCAAAATTTGGCGTAGCGTGAAAATCTGGTCAGTTGTCGATTTCCCAGGGCTAAAGCCAAGCTGGTATGGCGCAACGAGGTCTGCGATACTTGGTTTTAGTCTTTCGCAGATTGTACTTGATAGAACCGTATATGCTATGCATAAAAGGCTTCAGCCATGGTAATTGGCACATAGACTCGGGTCACCTCTTTTAAATATGTGTTCACTAGTTCGCTGAGACTCCAATCGCCGGGCATGCATTCATTTAACCAAATTGTGCTAATGAACTGATACATGCACCAAATCAGCTCATCGCCGCCTGCCTTATACAGCTCCGCCGGCAATCCATCGGCTCCTGTGGCTTTGTTGTTCTGGAGCCGGGCAATAACTGTTTTGACCTCGTCTTGGTTAGGAGCAGGAAATCTTCCAAATTGTGATCGATCGTCTCAACGTCATTGGATATCTCAGGTACCAGTTGCACCGAGAAGTGAAATCTCCCTATTCTCGACATGCTCTGCACATCTGTGATGAGATTTCCGGCCTTGTATTTATAGAAAGGGGGCCCTAAACCATGTCCATTAGTTCCGTATTTGACCTTGTGGTAGAATTTTCGGGTTTTGTTCTTCCTTCTGTATGACTCAATTTTCTGACTCTCGCGCTTTGCCCACTGCCGTTTCTTACGCCAAAAGAGATGGTTTACTTCCTTTCTTTACTCCCTATACCGCTCCGCCGCAGCTCGTATTACAATTGACTGAAGCATTGCCATATGTGCAGCGTTCTTTTCATCATTTGCCGTGCGACACTCTTCATCCTACCATGGTCTGTTGCGAAGCGGTTTTTCAAAACCAAGAACACTTGATGCTGCAGTTTTTATAGAGCTGGAAATGGGTTTCCACTGCGCTTCCGGATCGTTATCGGGGTAGGGGGTTGGTTCTGTGCCAAAAGTTGCGAGAGTTTCCTTGAGTAGGCCGTGGCTACCTCTGGTAATTGCAGCTTTCCGATGTCCAGCTTCCTCTGCGTCTGGTTTCGTATGATTTTCGCTCAACTTAATCCTGTGCGAACCTTTGCTGCACTAGGTAGTGATCAGAATCGATGGTAGCTCCACTGATCACTCGTGCATCCATTACACTGGATGAGTGCCTTCCATCAATTACCACGTGATCAATTTGGTTCTTCGTTCCTTGATCAGGGGATTCTACAGACAATTTATAAATAGCATGGAACAAACAATTTCAGCCGTTTGAATTTCTATTGGAAATTAAAATATAATTTATTAAAAAAAATTAAAGAGACACAATATTTTTTGAAATATTTTTATATATAAGTAGGACTTAAAGAACAAATTCCGCATTTATAAATGAAAAAGTTTATAAACATTTTGTATTGTTTGAGATTTTCAATCGGATTTGTTTTTCAACGTATTGTTTTATAATT
This sequence comes from Phaonia tiefii, assembly GCA_963931995.1. NCBI lineage: Eukaryota > Metazoa > Arthropoda > Insecta > Diptera > Muscidae > Phaonia > Phaonia tiefii. Next base: position 252,021,493 of record OZ008368.1, on the reverse strand, counting down.
TTCTAAATATAAATCAGCAAATCATAAGACTCAGTTATAATAACTGAAACCGGATTTTCAAAAAAGTAATATTTCGAAACCCCAGATTCTTCGACTGACCTTACTCGCCTTACCCTAGTAATTACTAATTATGATTTCTTATTACACAGCGGGCTTTAGAAGCGGGCCACGGGTAACCAAGGGTAACAAAACAAAAATAAGTGCATCATCTGTTGTTAACATCTTATTTCTCATTCTCTTTCCACAAATCACCATATTTTCTCCCAGGTATTTGTTGTTATAGTTTCATAGCAATTAGCTTTTATATATATGTATGTCAATGTTGTGAATATACAATAGTAAAGGGTTTTTCAACAGAGACGCTACAAAAGTAAATCGATAGCGACAGCAAACGACGCTATATTTTTTCCCGCTCTTTTGACATTTCTCTTCAGTAAGGTTTGCCATTTCATCAGGGAAAGATATACGAGCCAAGAATGGCCTCAACTTTAAGAGCGCTACGTCCACTTTATGGTCGTCCTAATCGTCCTACCAGATCAACAATTGAGCGTCTAGTGGAAAAATTTGAATCCACAGGCACAGTACAAAATGTTCCCGTGCCAGTGAGACAAAGAAGTGCCCGTAGTGTCGAGAATATTGCTGAGGCTTCAGTTCAAGAAAGCCAAAATGTGTCTCTCACATGTCGTTCTCAAGCGTTAGGCATCTCTGTGACTTCGTTGTGGCGAATTTTGCGAAAAGATCTTGGCCTACATCCTTACAAGATCAAAAGCCGCTTGACCACCATAAGCTTCGTATGTTCGTGAATTGGGCTGAGCAACAACGTGAAAATGATTCGGATTTCCATCGGAAAATCCATCTTCAGCGATGAGGCTCATTTCTGGCTAAATGGCTTCGTCAATATGCAAAATATACGTAATTGGTCAGACAGCAATCCACACGTAATCCATGAGTCATCATTGCATCCCGAAAAAATTACTGTTTGGTGCGGTTTATGGGCCGGCGGCGTCATTGGGCCGTACTTCTTCCGTGATGATCAAGACCGGCACATTACTGTGATTCGCCACACAGCGAATGCCACAATCAATTTATTGGAAACCAAGTTTGGTGAACGTGTTATCTCACGAAATGGCCCAGTCGATTGGCCGCCTCGGTCGTGCGATTTGACGCCGTTAGATTATTTCCTGTGGGGCTACGTCAAGTCTATGGTCTATGCCAACAAGCCAGCGGCGATTGATAAACTTCGTACGAATATCGAACGTGAAATTGCAGCAGTATCGGCCGATTTATGCTTGAAAACCATCGAAAATTGGGTTCAGCGCCTGGACTTCTGCAAGCGTGCCCGTGGTGGCCATGCAAGAGAAATCGAGTTCCATACATAATGGCATCGAACGTACTTTCACAGGAATAAAGAATTTCATTGGTATCTAAAACCGGTTTTGTTTTATTTAAAAAAAAACTTTTGTAGCGCTCTTATTGGAAACCTCGTTATAAGTAGCCCGGAGAAATGATCTCTCCATATTCCCAACATACTCTGCACATCTGCGATGAGATTTCCGTCCTTGTCTATGCAGAAGGGGCGCCCTGAACCGTGTCCATTTGTTTTAATTTTTGACTTTGGTAGAATTGTCGGGCTTCCTTCTTCCTTCTGTGTGTCTCAATTTTCTCACTCTCGCGCTGCCGTTTCTTACGCCTTAAGACACGGTTTACCTCCCTTCTTTTCATCATTTGCAATGTGATACTCTTCATCGTACTATGGTTTATTGCGAAACGGTTTATCGAAACCAAGTACGGTTGTTGCAGCAATTTTTATGGAGTCGGAAATGGGTTTCCACTGCGCATCAGGATCGTCATCGGGAGTGGTAGTTCTGTGCCAAAAGTAGCGAGAGCTTCCTTATCCAGATACAAATTAGGGGAATATAAAAATATTTCGCTTTTCACAGGATTGAGCCTAGAGACTAGATGTCGCCGTCTTTTGCTACAACTACAAATCCGCAAACAAATTCATGTTTTTTTTTCTCATGGCAACTGTAGTATATATCGCAGTTTCTTTTTCTTGTGCAGCCATGTCCTATCCATCGCATTTCCTGGATAGCGGCAATGTCAATCTGATAACCTTCGATGACATTTACCAATTGGATACTTGCACCGGATCTTCTTAAATTCCAAGTGCATATCCGAAAATCGTGGTCCTTATAACGTTTGCGGGGGTCGTCAACAAATAGGGGTTGTTTATGTTTTCTCTTTCGTTTTCGTGTATTCAGTGCCATTATGAATGGCGGCGGGAGGCAACCCCAGTCCGCCGGGCTTTTGCATTTTACCTACTGCCAGGATATTTGATTGCAGCCACCCATTATGGATCAGACGCTGACCAGGATTTTCTGGATTTTCTTCTTTTGATTTCTATCCGCCTTTGGCCCATATGTTTGGCTCATCCGCCTTCTAAGCACAAAAGAATATGCCCGACTGTTTGATGAGCTTCAGTGACATCAGTCACCTACTAAACATGATTTGCAGCTAATTCGTTTCGCCTTCTAACTCTAGCTGGCTAACTGAGGTTCCGATAAAGCCATTGCCCAGGACATACTGCATGGAAGTAGAGAGCTGCTTGGACTGCCCAATGAAGGAATCATTTCTGGTCACTCCCAAGTGAATGGCTATCAGAAACTTTCCTATTCATATTCCTATTCCTATTTCCTATTTCTATTTCCCTATTTCTACTTTATTATACACAATTGTCATAATTAATGGTAAATATTATTTGTGAAATAGATTACATTCATAAAGTATACATGGGAACAAACCTATTAATCATTGTGTATCCAACATGTAATATTGAATAGCAAACACAATATGTTTGATCACATACTACATTTGCTTAAGCTACAAACACAGTTTATTTGCATCCAAACAACAAAACGTTTAAAATTTTTCAAAAACAACAAATTTTTTTTTTAAAGATTTTTTACCGTGTAAAGGGGACTTTCTTAAAATTTTATTAACATTCATTGTATTGACCTAAGTATTTATCTCATATAGAATTTCACCACGCTCGTTAGGATTATAATAATCATACATTTCAATTAAAGAAGGTTTCAGCGAAGTCACCTCATGCAACTTATCTCCAATTATGATTAGGCACTGCTCATTATTGGCCTCAAGCTTCTCAAAATATATGACTAACATCGTTGAAGAGTTTTGAAGCTCCACTCGGCTGATTTGCTCCTCTTCTTTAAGTTTTGCGACATTCTCAGCATTCGACACAAAACTCGATGGTAATTGTACCTGTAGTATGACCATATTTGTAAGTGACTCCTCCGATGTTAGTGGCTGATACGAACAACAAATGACCAAACTCAGGGACTTTGCTGTGGACGATAACTTAGCGGTGGGCTTAATTATAAAGAATGGTCTTTCTGTGAGGGCCATTGTATGAAAAGCTGACTGGCGATTTCCAGATGGGGCATCAGTAAATCGTGGAGTTGGAAAGATGGAATTTGCCGCCAATTGTTTGCCATCGCTTGAGATACTCGTATAGTACTGATAGGCGAATTGAAGAAATATTTTACCCTGTCCCATGACTTCGACATCCACTGAACGGGCTGTAGAGGGTAACTAAAGAAAAACGAAAAAGGTTCATGTTATTTGGTATTTAAAATTTCAATTTGATTTTTACCTCTTGTTGTTGCAGTATAAGTTGATTTTCCGTATCTACTCCCAGTATATGCTCCTTGACATTTTCGCCCCTCTCGTCTTTGGCCACATAGTGTACCTTCAATTGTGTTTCCTCTGAACTGCCATGGCTGGACTTCTCTGCGTATTTAATAAGAGCCTGCAAACCTACCACAGTGTCTTGGGTTGATCCAAATCCACCATGACTGTTGCGCTGTTTTAATAACCAATTGAATACGGAGGCATAATGCCCAGACGTCTCCAACAGAGCCATTAGAGCATAAGAGGTTATCTCCACGCAGTTGGCACTTTCTTTATTCTTAGCATTACTAGTCCACCACATCAGACCATTTTCCATGCGAGCCATCTCTTTCAGTTTTCTTAAAATTTCATTAGCATGCGAATTCGCGGTTGTCTGGAAGACATTGGCCACTATCGCCAATGAGTAGGCATCATTGATGCTATTCAAATTATTGGTTAAGAACTGCATTCCTTTCTCTAGGACAGTGGAGTATTTTGTGGAATATTTCTGTAAGATCAAGGAGGGGGGAAATTAAAAATTGTATTCTTAGTACACAAACACAAAATGACTTGAGAAAAGTTGAAAATCGATCCGGTTGCAGAAATATGTTATCTTCATTTTGTAGAGCCCTTGACTCCTTTGGGTTGTTCAAGCAGGTAAGAAAGTATCTAGGCAGAGCGCTCCCTGTAATGAATTGTTGTAACCTTTGTCGTTCTGCAAATGTGTTTGTAGCTTGTCGCAAATATAGTATACTTGTGACCAAACACATTGCGTTATAACATATTTGGGACACTATGAGTAATAGGTTCTAATATATGTGTTTGTGACCCAAATGTGGCTATGTCTGTTGACAACTGCTAAAAACAAAAACTTGACAAACAACAAAAAAACAAAAAGCAGCTGATCATCACCTTCAAAACAATGTTTGCAAACATGTTTATGGTTCCTGCAATATGTTCCTGACGCCGTTGTTTTTCAGCGTGAATAAAGAGATTCGAAGTCGACACTTCCGCGCTGTTAATCGGGGATTAAAATGTCGTATGCCATTCAGCAACAAGTTGAAGTTATTCCGAAGGACTCGTATTTGCGCCACTTCTTATCAACAGAAGCCCTTTAAAACAACATTTAGAAATATCAGTCTAATGTTATTATTTCGGATCATAACTACTTATATCCAAAGAAGCTCTCGCAACTTTTGGCACAGAACCCACCCCCTCCTGATGGCGATCCTGAAGCGCAGTGGAAACCCATTTCCGACTCTATAAAAACTGCCGCAACAACCGTACTTGGGTTTGAAAAACCGCTTCGCAGCAAACCATGGTAAGATGAAGAGTGTCGCATCGCAAATGATGAATAGAACGCTGCACGCATGGTAATGCTTCAGTCAATTGTAACGCGAGCTGCGACTGAGCGGCATAGGGAGAAAAGAAAGGAGGTTTTTTTTTTTTTTTTTTTTTTTCCCCATTTACATTTATCATTATCATTTATTATCTTACAATTTGATATTCCCGCGAAACCATAAAGGTTTGTCTGCAGGAGTAAATTTAGTTTAACAAAGTGTTTCTTCGACAAGTTGAAAATTGATAAGTTAAAAATTCAGCTTTAAGGTTGTAAATAGTATTTATAATTGATATATTGAAAGTAAGTTAAAAAATTCAGTTTTAAGGGTGTAGAGAGTATTTATAATAGAAATATTTTGCAAGTTCATCTTAATTCATTGTGTAGATAGTATCTATGATAGAAATATATTTAAAGTTTTTCTTAATTCATTGTGACTCTAGTAAAAATTGTTTAATGTGTTTTTTTCTAGTATATTTATTTTTAATGCTTAGTATATTGATGGGCATCATGTTGGAGATAGTTGGTATAGTGACTTCTAGCGTGTTTCTTCCATAGTTATTCTTGAATTGTGGTATCTTGTATCTTCCTTCAACTCTCTTTCTTGTGTTGTGTGTGTGATCAATTTTGAGTAAATATGAGTTATCCTCAAGGAATTCGTTCGCCAGTGTCGAGTAGTATAAGTTTTTAATGTTTAGAATTTGTAGTTGATGTGGTAGGTTATTTGCGTAAGATGTTGCACGGTTATTCGATTGGTTTGTTCTATTAATGCTGTTAGATGAATATTGTTTGTTTTTCCATAGAATCTTCAGTAGTCTATTTTGCGTTTCTTGTAAAAGTCTACAGTGAGTTGAGCTTCCCCAGGCGGTAATTCCATGTCTTAGATAAGACTCGGCGAGCGAGAAATAGGCTTGTTTTAATACTTCATAATTTGAGCAATTACTTAAATGGTACAATGCAAAAGCGGTTTTTCGTAATTTTTTATGCAAATCTTCTATGTGAGTCTTCCATTTAAAATTGTGATCCAGATGTACTCCAAGATATTTGTATGTATTAACAAGTTCTATAAAAGTTGCGCATGAGTCGTTATTATCTGTTATGTCGTTGGCTGTTACATTATGAATACAGTTGTAGTCGTGGAACTTAATTTTGACATCCGTATATTTAAAGTGTGGCGGTTTAAAATGCATTAGTTTGGTTTTTGTCGCGTTTACGACTAGCCCATTGTCATGGCACCACTTTGTTATTTGGTTAAGTTCCTTTTGCATAATCGAAACTGCTGAATTAAGATCCCGACTGGAAACAAGTACCGCTGTGTCGTCTGCATAGGCAAATGCAGCGCTATTACGTAGAACGCTCAACATCTCGTTGGCATATATTAGGTATAGAAGTGGTCCGAGTTTGGATCCTTGTGGCACGCCATGATCGATATGTATCTCCTCACTCACGTTACAATCTATTTTGACCCTATATGTTCTACACGAGAGATAGTTTTGGATCCAATTAAGGACGTGTCCTCTTATTTCATTTCTTTCCAATATTTCAATTAGTTTATCGTGGGATAAAGTGTCGAATGCTTTGCTAAAGTCAATGAACAATCCTAAGCAGTGCATGTTATTCGAAAGACATTTATTTACATAATTTGAAAATTTTCCCAGTAGCTGATTTATATTTTTGTTTTTTTGGAAGCCAAATTGGTTTTCGTTGATGATTTTGTATTTAATAAAAAAATTATTTAACCTCCTTGCAATAACTTCTTCCAAAACTTTTTCCAGGACGGGTAATATAGATATAGGCCTGTAGTTATTACAATCAGATTTACATCCACTTTTGTAAATTGGCCTTATTAGGGATGTTTTTAAAAGATTGGGGATAACAGCGTCATTTAAACTAGAATTTACAAGTTGGGTTATGATTGGTGTTAGGTGTATCGCATTATTCTTTATATCCTTTGCACGTATATGGTCAATTCCTGCTCCTTTTTGAATGTTTAGTTTTGAGATAATGTTAAAAATTTCTTCTTCATCTGTTAGCTCCATATAAATAGAATTTGATATTGAACTCCTTTCGTATTTCAGCGTTATTACATCGCACGTATGAATTATGTTATTAACATTATCTTTGAATTGCTCAGCAAAGTTTTCGCAGATATCTTTGATATTTTGGTTTTTAAAATTTCTTTTAATTATTTCATCAACACTATTCATCGTTTTGCCTAATATTTCATTTATTAATTGCCACGTTGCCCTCATGTTATTTCTAAATTGCATAAATTTGTTTTTTCTGTAAGCATTCTTTGCATAAATTAATTTTTTATTCAGATTATTACTAAAAAATTTAAATTCATTTTCGTTTTTTTTATTACATTTGTTCTTTTGCCATTTTTTGCGCAGTTTATCCCGAATCTCACAGCATTTGACTAAATCATCACACATCCACGGACTGGATACTTTTTTTTGGTTACGACTTTTGGTAGATTTAGATTCATCGTATATGACATTAAAACGATCGATTATATTTTTAAACAACTCATCAGTTCCTTTACATTGGTTTGCTATTACGTTCCAATCAGTTGTTCTTATTTTCGCACTTACTTTAAAACATTTTATTTCCGTACTATGGACGTTTTCCGAACCCTGCACACTCTGTTTATCTTTTTCGTTTGCATTTACCTCAACTTCCATGCATGCAAACAGTGAGTAGTGGTCTGAAATTGTTGTTGTTACTACTGCAGCGTACTGTTGAGTTCCACCTCTGCTGTTTCTAATAAACAAGTGATCTATGCATGTTTGCGTGTTGTTGTTGTCGTCTTCTCTTGTTGTTTCGTTCACTAGACAGTGTAAACCATTGGCCATCATCATATCAAGGTAATTTGTTGTTGTTATGTTCTCTTTTTTGATATCTACGTTCATATCACCGACGATGATGACTTCTTGTTTTTTATGCACGTTGTTTATTATTGTGTCTAGTTCTGTGAGAAAAGTTGTGACACTTTCTCTTGGGGGCCTGTAGACGGGGAAAAGGGTGATTGTTTTATTTTGTATGTTTATGTCCACTTGTATCGATTCAAACGACACAGTGTTCAGATGAGTAGTGTTATGATGGATATCATTTCTGATATAGACAGCTATTCCTCCACCTCTGCCCTCGCGGTTGAAAAAGATAGAGCTATAGCCGTTTATTTCGTAGAATTTGTTTTCATGATCCTTTATATTCGTTTCAACTAGTATTATAAGATGAATTTTGTTTATAATTTTATGCATATCTGCCAATAGAAGGGTGAAATTTTTTCTTAGTGAGCGAATATTCATGTAAATTAGTGAGATAGGATAACTTAAAAGGTTATTATCGATTTGATAAAAGTTATCTATTGTTGGGTTTGATATATTGTTCATTTTTTCTATAAAAAAAGAGTAAAAAATATGCAAAGTTTAAAGTTTATTTTTATTTTATAATTATCCTTGTATTCGCAGCTTGTATGTAAATATTTTTTAGTATCGTTACACTGTGACAGTTATGTTTTCAATATCGGCACTGTTTTTAATTATTACTGCTGGGGAATTTTCAGTTTTGCGAGCGAGGATATTGCCATTGCGTACCCAAATGTACTTCCAGTTGCATTCCTTCGCCTTTGTTTTTGCAAGCCAAAGAAGATGTCTGTTATTTAACGTCAACTGCTCGTTAACATATATGAAGTTGTTGCGTTCTACGTTTGGTTTCTGGTTAATGACATTACCGTCTCTGAAGGCGTAAGAAACGTCAATGGAGAAAGCCCGAGAGTGAGAAAATTGTGTCATACAGAAGGAAGAACGAAGCCCGAAAATTCTACCAAAAAGTCAAAAACGGAACTAATAGACATGGTTCAGGCCCCCCCCCCCCCCTTCTGTAAAGACAAGGACGGAAATCTAATCGCATATTTGCAGAGTATGTTGGGAATATGGAGGGATAATTTCTCTGCGCTATTGGCATCTGAGATATCCAATGACGAGACAATCGATCAAAATTTGGACGACGACGTCGACTGCCCTCCTCCTAACCAAGACGAGGTCAGAACAGCTATTACTTACTTACTCATCCGGTCTCGGACAACCCCGGGGGGTCGGGACCTTACAAAACGACGATAACATATTTCGCCAACCAGTTCGATCTTTTGCTTTATTTCTCCAGTTGGCAATACCAAGTGTACGCAGGGATTCGCCAATCTGATCCCTCCAGCGGAGCCTTAGTCTTCCTATTTTTCGTCTTCCTTCGAGTTCGGTTTCGAAAACCCTTCGCGCTGGTTCATCTTCATCCATCTACTGACATGGCCTAGCCAGCGCAGTCGCGTTATCTTGATCCGCTTAACTATGTCAATGTCAGGATAAAGCTCATACAGCTCATGACTCATGCGTCGCCGATACTCGCCGTTGTGCACTATAGGACCATAAATTTTTCGGAGTATTTTTTTCTCGAAGACTCCTACAGATGTTTCGTCTGCTGGCGATAGGACCCAGGATTCTGCGCCATAAAGCAAGACAGGTTGAATGAGAGTCTGGTACAGCTGGACTTTTGTTACTCGAGAGAGGGCTTTATCTCTAAAGTGCTTGCTTAGCCCAAAATAACATCTATTCGCAAGCACAATTCTCCGCTTGATCTCAAGCTGACGTTGTTGTTTTTGTTCACGGCAGATCCGAGGTATATAAATTCGTCCACTACCTCTAAGTTATAAGGGTTATCAACGTTCACGCTTTGGTCTAATCGCGTGGAGGCCCTGTTCGTTGAAACCATTAATTTGCTGACTCCTTCGCAATTCTCGAAAAAACCGCAGTAACTTCTCTAATTGTGCGCCCAATGATATATATATCATCAGCATACGCGAGCAGCATGTAACTTTTGCTGCTGATGGTTTTATTCATGTTGACTGCAGCTTCTCTCATAATGATCTCCATTAAGGTGTTAGAGAGATCGCACGATAGGGTGTCGCCTTGCCTGAGGCCTCGCTTAGTTTCGAAAGGTTCGGTAAGATCCTTACCAACTTTCGCTGCGGATTTGGTGTTCGTCAAGGTCATCCTGCAAAGGCGTATGAGTTTTGCAGGAATACCAACCTCAGACATTGCTTCATAGAGTTTCTCCCGTATCGGACTATCGAAGGCCGCTTTATAATCGATAAATAGATGATATGTCGATTTGTTTTTCGTGTGTCTTCTCCAGGGTTTGGCGTAGCGTGAAAATCTGGTCAGTTGTCGATTTTCCAGGCCTACAGCCACACTGGTATGGTCCAATCAGGTCAGCGATAATTGGTTTTAGTTTTTCGCACATTATACTTGATAGAACCTTATATGCTATGGATAAAAGGCTTATTCCACGGTAGTTGGGACAGATACTCGGGTCACCTTTTTTAAATATGGGACATAGTACACTGAGACTCCAATCGCCGGGCATGCATTCATCTAACCAAATTTTGCTAATGAGCTGATGCATGCATCTTATCAGCTCATCGCCGCCTGCCTTACACAGCTCCGCCGGTAATCCATCGGCTCCTGCGGCTTTGTTGTTCTTAAGCCGGGCAATAGCTGTTCTGACCTCGTCTTGGTTAGGAGGGGGGCAATCGACGTCGTCGTCCTTATTGTGATCGATTGTCCCATCGTCATTGGATATCTCAGGTACTAGTAGCGCGGAGAAATGCTCTCTCCATATTCCCAACATGCTCTGCACATCCGCGACGAGATTTCCGTCCTTGTCTTTACAGAACCATGTCCATTAGTTCCGTTTTTTACTTTTTGGTAGAATTTTCGGGCTATTGCTGGATTAAAAACAACAAAGCCGATAGATTACTGGCGGAGCTATTTAAGGCTGGCGGCGATGAGCTGATAAGGTTCTTGCATCAGCTCATTGGCACAATTTGATTAGATGAATGTATGCCCGGCGATTGCAGTCTCAGTATACTATGTCCCATATTTAAAAAGGTGACCCGAGTCTCTGTGCCAACTACCGTGGAATTAGCCTTTTATCCATAGCATATAAGGTTCTATCAAGTATAATGTGCGAAAGACTAAAACCAATTATCGCTGACCTGATTGGACCATACCAGTGTGGCTTTAAGCCTGGAAAATCGACAACTGACCAGATTTTCACGCTACGCCAAATCCTGGAGAAGACCCACGAAAAGCAAATCGACACCTATCATCTATTTGTCGATTATAAGGCGGCCTTCGACAGTCCGATACGGGGGAAACTCTATGAAGCAATGTCTGAGCTTGGTATTCCTGCAAAACTCATACGCCTTTGCAGGATGACCCTGACGAACACCAAATCCGCAGTGAAAGTTGGTAAGGATCCTACCGAACCTTTCGAAACTAAGCGAGGCTTCAGGCAAGGCGACACCCTATCGTGCGATCTCTTTAACATCTTACTAGAGATTATTCTGAAAAATGCTGCTGTCAACATGAAGAAAACCATAAGCAGAAAAGTTCACATGCTGCTCGCGTATGCTGATGATATAGATATCGTTGGACGCACTGTTAGAGAAGTTACTGCGGTTTTTTCGAGAATTGAGAAGGAGTCAGCAAAAGTGGGTCTGACGGTAAATGAGGACAAGACAAATTTAATGGTTTCAACGAACAGGGCCTCCACGCGATTAGACCAAAGCGTGAACGTTGATAACCTTTATAATTTCGAGGTGGTAGACGAATTTATATACGTCGGATCTGCCGTGAACAAAAACAACAACGTCAGCCTTGAGATCGAGCGGAGGATTGAGCTTGCGAATAGATGTTATTTTGGACTAAGCACTTTAGAGATAAAGCCCTCTCTCGAGTAACAAAAGTCCAGCTGTACCAGACTCTCATTCAACCTGTCTTGCTTTATGGCGCAGAATCCTGGGTCCTATCGCCAGCAGACGAAACATCTGTAGAAGTCTTCGAGAGAAAAATACTCCGAAAAATTTATGGTCCTATAGTGCACAACGGCGAGTATCGGCGACGCATGAATCACGAGCTGTATGAGCTTTATCCCGACATTGATATAGTTAAGCGGATCAAGATAACGCGATTGCGCTGGCTAGGCCATGTCAGTAGAATGGATGAAGACGAACCAGCACGAAGGGTTTTCGAAACCGAACTCGAAGGAAAACAAAAATAGGAAGACCAAGACTCCGCTGCATCATAACTATGTCATTATTTATGGCATAATTTACATCGACAAACATTGAATTTGTTCTTCAACGTCGATACTGGATATAATTCAGTGAAAATGTTTATTTACAAAAGTACTTTCCTTATATGACTAATGAGTGTTACGTTCATTACTTCTGAATCAATTTGGAAGTACTTCGGAATCTAACTCTATTTTCGATGTGTCCAAAGCAGAAGTGTTCCGTTTTACACTTTTATCCAATGTGTATTGCAATTCACTCTCATTGGAGATTCAATTCGTATGCAATGGTTGCTGAAACACAACTTTGCGACTTGTAAGAGTATCTTAACATATTCTGTAACAACCCAAAATTACTTTTCCCAAAAGTGAATTACAGAACACCCTTTTCCAGCAACTATAATCTTTCATTATATTCATACTTACCGGATCATCCAAATATGCCATCAGAACAAATGCTGTAAATCCATATTGACTTTGATGAGACGGATGAAATAGATATCCTCGTTGCGGGAAACTACCATTCGTCGCCTGTTGCTTGGCCAAGTATTCCAGACCGCTTTCAATAATTCTTGGCTCTATAGCCGAATACTTCATGCCCTTGATGAAGAAACGTGTTACATAGGCTGTAAGCCAATTACTCTCCTTACTACTGCCATTGGGCCCAAACACACTGTAGCCTCCTTCCCGATGACGATAGGTCAATTCTTGTTGGTAGCCCGTCTCAATGTACTGCTTTGCTCTGGCCACCAGTTCCGTTAGGTTGGTGAATTTATTCAAAGCTTTGAGATAATCCAATATCAAAATGTTGGGAGCAAAATTAATCATATTTTGTTCGCCGCAACCAAAAGGTTTCAAAACCAAATTCTCAAGATTTTCCAAAGTGGATACCATAATGTCACCACTGACCGACAATACCACATACTCAGACCCGGCAACAATATTGGGTGGTATCTGGGCGTGGAATGTGGCTTGTTGGCTTTTACCATGGATGAGATTAAGTGATTTATCCAGATTGTATTGTCTCTTTATGCCCTCTGGAACAACTTTAAGTTTTTGTATTATAGTGTCCGAAGTTTCTCGATTTTTGGCGGTAATTCGTATTTCGATGTCACCCACCATTTTGGGTTTTATCACAAATGCAACACTTTTTCCATTATTGGCGGGAATATTCACATTACGGCAATCGCTTGTTTTACTAACAGGCTTATTTTGACTATCCATCAAGGTAAACTCTTGCTTGGTATTATCTAGGAAAACATCTGTTTCATAATTTTGCTGCAGATAATTGAAAACTGTAATGGGTATGGTAACGACTTCTCCTCGTTTCACTGAATATGGCAGATTGGTGCTGATAAAGAATGGCTTGAATGCTTGTATATCCAGTGTAGTGTCTATCATACCAAATCCATTGTAATCGTTAACAGAAATTGCTCGAACTATCCAGGTGGTAATAGTATCGGGTACCTTAAGTTTAAGCGATGCACCAGTGCCATCTCTGAAAAGGAACATCCATTAAATCGATTAGCATGAGGGAGAAAATTTAGAGTCACTTGCTTTCTATGGTTTTCAAATCATATGAATCTCTAACCCCCTGCCCTAACGAAAAGTTAGCCACCGGCTAACATCTGGCTAACGATGTTTAAATCATAACACTTCAACTAAACTGTGTGCAACGAGCCTGCGAATACGAATACATGTTAACTTTTGACAAACAGCTGTCGTTTTACTAATAACTATCATAAGAATCAGGGTTGCATTCCACTGAAACAAACATGTTTCATATTAGATTTAGACAGTTTAAGTAGATATGAGTCATTTATAAATCATGGAAATATAACCATTCACCGGCACCACTACGGGATAAAAGACAAAAAAAGATCCGTGTCTCCCAGTTTTGCCCAAAGTCATGCACTTTTTTTTATGGGTCCCCAAAGATTTGGGGCCTCGGTGTCATTTTTGCAAAAAAAAAGATCACTTTGTCAGGCTCATAACTTGCAAACCGTTTGACATTTTGATTTACTCTCTGAGGAAAAGTTGTAGCTCTTGTCATAATATAAGAATCATTCCTAGGAAGTTCATATGTTCTAGATTGTTTCCTTGAATCTTGAACGGTTTGCTACCTATGGACCTGAACATGAGAAAAAAGGTAAATTTTTTTTTTAAAGTTTATTGCGATTTTGACCTTTAAGATGAAGTTTTCATGATTTTACATATTCACAATTTTTATTCTCTATGAAAAGGGCTACAACTTTCCCTCAGAGAGTAAATCAAAATTCCGAACGAATTGCAAGATATGAGCCTGACAAAATGAGAAATTTGGGAGAAAGATGTTCTCCAACGTTTCTTCAAAATATTTTTATTATAGTTCAATGATCTAATTTTTATTCTTAAAAATAAATCACATATCTTTATTACAGTCTTTGGCTAATTTTAGTCTCGATCATGGCTGACGTTATAATTTCCTTTAAGATGGTTGAGAAGATCGGAGGGATAACATATTTAGTCCTGACCGAATTTTAAGTTTTTGGCATTACTTGATTTGATTTTATAGTTATCACTGAGTTTTCATAATTTTTATGGTTTAAGTCAAAGCTGACCCTCAATCAATTGTTACCAAAAATTGACCCAAAGAAGTTGCGATGGTGGGGAATGACGCCACCTTCAAGGCTCTAAGCCACAGATCTATTGGGCGCAAAGCTGTACAGGCAGTTAAAAATCTACATGGCATTAATAAAGCTCTGCAAATTATGATGGGCACTACTATACCCGGGACAATAATTGAATCCATGTTGTTCCTGGAGGTTTTCGGTAGAAGTCTATCATTAGGAATTTTGTAGCCTTTGAAAAGGCTTTTTTTAGGCAACAGTCTCTACTCTGCTCCTATTTACAATCGGCCGATGTCTACTAACACCATCAATATCTAAGCAATGGAGTCGGAACTGCTTCCCGAAGTGAAGCACAAGTGGATACTGCGTCAGAATATCAGAGGGTTGGGGTGACTAGGTGGATAACAGGCTCTCTTGAACTGTCTAGTAAACAACACCTTTTATTGGTTGACTGACAGCATCCAGGTCTCGTCAAGAAGGGGATCTATAACGGTGATGATAACGATATGAAGTTCACTGTTTTGGTTTCACTGTAATCCACGCCAGTGTGTGTCACTGAGAAAAGGGGTCAAAATGGGGACAGCGTGTTGTCACAATGGCTTCTCTATCCTTGCAACAGAAGGTACTTGCAACAGGTCAGGATCTTGTTCCTACAATAAACCCTTGTTTATATAGCTGACATACTTGGAAACGGTTCGAAGGTGGACGAATACAACCCCAATAATTGTCGGATTTTGCACCGTTTAGATTGTTCGACTATTAACCCTTTCACTACCATACATTTTTGGTCGAAGCGATTTAATTGTTTTGATTATTGTCGTGATCTATGACCTAATAATAGCTCCGCCGCAAAAAATGTAACCAAAATTTTTTTTAAATTTTTTTCAATTGCACTGAAAGAAAAACCTTCATACCATTAATGAATTCTTACATTGCATTAATGAAAAGTGTCATTGTTTTTGAGCCAATGTCGGGCTTCATGCTATGAACAATGTTACATTAAACGAAAAATGTTTCATACACCTGAAATTAATGTAAACTTTCTAACCGGAATGAAACATTATCATTGTATTAAAGAAATATGCTACATTGATATTATAAACCGTTTCATTGATGTAATGAAACATAATCATTGATGCAATGAACATGTTACATTGATGATATCAACATGTCTCATTGATGCTATGAGCATGTTTCATTAATGGTTTGAACATGTTTCATTGAAGGTCTGAATATATTTCATTGATTGTATGAACATATTTCTTTGATGGTGTAACACGTTGCATTGACGGTATGAACATGTGGTATGAACAAGTTTCATTGTTGGTATGAATAGGTTTCATTGATAGTATAAACAGGTTTCATTGATGGTATGAATCGGGTTCATTGATGGTATGAATATGTTGCATTGATGGTATAACACGTTTCATTGACGGTATGAACATATTTCATTGATGGCTTGAACGGGTTTCATTGATGGTATGAACCGACTTCATTGATACTATGAAGACAATTCATCGATAAGATATTTCATTGCTGGTATGGTCAGATTGGGGTAGAACACACGATTCTAAGCAAAAAATGTAAAATGCAAAAGTTAGAGGGAATCCCCAGTTTAGGAGTTATGGGCCTCCAAAGTTCGAACTTTTTGTGGCACGATTTATTTCGACTATTAGGTTTTCTGGGACGGGGCCAGGGAGAGGAATATCTCTGTTGCAAATTTTGGATTTGGGAATTTTTTGATTTTTGAGAAAATTTACCCATTCAAAAGTGTCCCTGCGTAGTCCCGTTTTTTGGACCTTGTGGGTCCCCATAGGTACGGCCGGCAAAAAAAATTTGGTTTTTGAAATCCCCTTTTTTTGCTCGATTTTCGGGTTTATTTAAATGGCGCGGGATTCTGCATTTTTCTTATTTTTATTTATTTCTTATTTATTCCTTATCTCATACTGGCACTCATATATTGTGTCACAACTACTGTACATACATAAATACATACATTTATACAAAGCGTACCTACATACATATTATCCTTTAACCAAATTAATGAATGGTTCAAAATTAGTGAAATTGTACATTATATTAAATAAAGATGTTCCCTTATTGGTTTTTTAGAAAAAGTATTTAAAAATTCAATAAAACGTGTGTAATGTAAAGGATGGCCTATCTAAGAGATTCTACTTTACAATGTCGATAAAATGTCTGCAATTTTTCTCTATAGTTTCCCATATTTACATGAAAAACATACTTCATTCCATCAATGTAAAAGGTTTCTTAGCATTAATGACGGTCCACAAATTCAAAAACTACAGCAATGAAGGAGTTCATTGAAGTTATGTAACATTTCATAGCATCAAAGAAACTTTTCATTGCATCAATGTAAACCCGTTAATGTAACCCATTCATTGATGCTATGAAGCGTTTTTCTTTCAGTGTGTATCTAAAAGGCGAACGTACTTGGCAAATACCTGATCGGTCCATGTAAGCTCGTTCATATTCGACCTTACAATTTTAAAAGGCAAGCTATGGACTCAAAACGTATCTGACGTTTTGCCATGTGCGACCCCTTTTTCGGCCCATTGCATACCTTTGAACTAAGACCACTTTTGACCAACTTTGATGACTCATAGGGGTCAATCCGAACTATATAGAGTATTGAAGACTACCACACTATTGTAGCCCATGCCGTATTCCATAAATCATCCATGGATACTTGTACTCTATCTCCAACCTGAATAATTAAAGGTGTCAGAAACCCTACGGAAAAAATACTTGCCTCGCAAGTGCCAAATGGTAAAGAGAGATATTGAGTTCCTTTTCCTCCCATTTTATGCGTAAAGTGGAAATGATGACTGCACATTACAATGGCGATAACCTTAAAGTCCGTTCCTGCAGGAAGTCTGTAATGGTAGCCAGATATTAAGAAATCCCCTAATGAGATAATCAGTGTACGACATTAATTTGACTCCCAGTGGTGGAGCAGGAAGTTTGGGAAGGCAAATATAGAAATGTATTGGAAATAATTCTCCTCCATTTCTATCTTGCATTGGCAATAAAAGTGTGTGTCTGCCAGAGAGTTAATCGGCCAACAATCGTTTTGTTATATTAGACAGGTAAAGCAGTGCAAAGTGGCCGTCGGTGGTGCAATGGTAGTGTGCGCGTCTCTTGTACATGAGAACGTGGGTTCGATCTCTGCTCTGACTACATTAAAGTTTCTTTCAACCGCGGTCACCTCACTTAGTGACGGCGATACTATCGAGTACTTAGCCATGAAAAAGATTCTCAAAATGCCGTTCGGCACCGGTGTAAAATTTTAGGTCTCAATCAGTGAGTGTAAAACTAGAATGCGCACAGCTCGCTGGTTTATGAGAAGCTCTCCCTAATCCCTTTATGGGATGTAACGGGAGCCATTTATTTATTTTAAAATCGCGCAAGGTGTTTGCAAAGAGGATGTACAGGTAGAGAAGAAAAAACTGCCCAAATTTGCAACCCTCGTAGAAGAGAACACGAAAACGAATGAAGCGCCTCGGTTCTCTGCTCTCTCTCTTACCCTTTTCGTTGAATAATTCAATACACGAGCAGTTTTCTGATGATGTTACAGTATCTAACTAACGAAATTCCAACCATGTTTAAATAAAATTACGCGAGAGAGAAATGCGTTTGAATGTATCAAGTTGACTTTTTGGTTCTCTTCTACGAGGGTTGCCAAATTGCGCGGGTTTTTCGTCTTTACCTGGACATCATCTTTGGGGTTTGCAAGTATGGGTATTCGGAAACCCACGCAATATGTTACAGAAAGTAGATCCGGCAATAAGAGTGTAATACGGCATTTACAACGAACAAGATTAACGCGCTTCGAAGGTTAACTGCGTTAACCCACGCCAGTCCAGAAGATTACTCATACAATTTAAATCTGTAGAAACTGAAGTTTAAATTTTAACCTCATTTTAAACTGGTGTACAATTTGATGCAACTCTGCTCATTGCTAAAACAAATGCAACCATAATAACAACATACACAAAAAGTCAACTGTTTGACAGACGGAAACCGATCGAAAATTTTCTGAAGCGTCGACGCCACCAATATTTGTTTGTAACTGACACCACCACGGCCGCCGATATAATTGACTCTGATTGGTTTAAAATGTGTGTTGATTTGCCCGACTGGGCCGATTTGACTGACTCATCCAATTCTAAAGGTTAATTTATTTCAAAAACATAACAAATTATTTAAAAACTGGCAAAACCAACATCCGCCAATTTCATTTTTCTGTCTTCGGTAGTATGGAATCGGCTCGGAGCTGCTCTAAATTAGTCTAAGCACAAAGTTGCCACCTATAATGCACAATTTAATCTCAAATTGGGTGCTGTAAACGGCAAAGATTACAAAACAAGGTTATCACTAACGTGACCGCGATGAACTGCTGTCGAAATACGACATAAGACGTGAGCAGGGTTTGCAACAGAAATAACGCGTGCAAATTTTCGAACATCCGGCAACAGCAATTGGTGAATCGAGATTGGATCCTATTTTATCACATTTCTCAAGCATAATCAGCGAGATACCACATAGGCACAGAGCTCTTGGAGCAAGACCAAATCATCGACCATGTCAAAAGCTTTTGAACAAGTCCAACATAGCGACCGCTGTACGTTCACCTGGTTTGCCCTTATTTAGACCAATGGTGATCTGGGAGGTTATCGAATTGAGTGAGGTGTTAATTGTGCGGGAACTGCTGTTCCAGGCATGGCACGTATGGGTAATTCTAATCCAAAATTAACGGTTTCAACGAACAGGGCCTCCACGCGATTAGACCAAAGCGTGAACGTTGATAACCGATATATCTTCGAGGTAGTGGACGAATTTATATACCTCGGATCTGCCGTAAACAAAAACAACAACGTCAGCCTTGAGATCTATCGGAGAATTGTGTTTGCGAAAAGATGTTATTTTGGGCTAAGCAATCACTTAAGAGATAAAGTCCTGTCTCGAATGACGAAAATCCAGCTGTACCAGACTCTCATTCAACCTGTCTTGATTTATGGCGCAGAATCCTGGGTCTTATCGCAAGCAGACGAAACATCTGAAGGAGTCTTCGAGAGAAAAATACTCCGAAAAATGTATGGCTCTATAGTGGACAACGTAGAGTATCGGCGATGCATGAACCATGAGCTGTATGAGCTTTATCCCGAAATTGACATAGTTAAGCGGATCAAAATAACGCGATTGCGCTGGCTGTGCCATGACAGTAGAATGGATGAAGACGAACCAGCACGAAGGGTTTTTGAAACCGAACTCGAAGGAAGACGTAAAATAGGAAGACCAAGGCTCCGCTGGAGGGATCAGGTTGACGAATCCCTGCGTACATTTGGTATTGCCAACTGGAGAAATAAAGCAAAAGATCGAACTGGTTAGCGAAATTTGTTATCTTCGTTTTGTAAGGTCCCTGACCCCCCGGGGTTGTCCGAGACCGGATAAGTAAGTAAGTACATTAGGGTATTCTAAAACCTTTATAAAAGGGTTTCCCATTACAGTAATGGGTAGTTACCTACTACAAAGGGGAAATACCCATCAGGATTACCCACTACACTTGGGGAATGGGTAGGCCGCTTTTACCCATTACCAACGACGAAGGGCAACCCATCCCCATTTTTTGATCGAAAATATGGAAAAATTAGGAAAATGTTTATATCTCGGAAACGGAACCTCGAGTCGAAAAATATCTAATTTTTGGGCATTTCTAAGAGTTTTTCATAAATGGGTCAACTCGAATGGAAACAAATTTTCTCACAAAATCGCCAAATGAAGAAAATGACTAAAATAAACAAATGGCTATAACTCGTAAACGGTGCATCCAATCGAAAAATAATAATTTGTTTACCTCCAAGGGCACCGTAGACTAGCGGATTGTCGGGCCGACTCATCTCCCAGTGCAAGTTGAAGTCGGGCAGTCGGCCGACTAGTCGGGCAAAAATAAAAACTACTTTGATTTCCATAAAGCCGGCCGGAAAGTCGTCTAGTGTAAGGCGAAGCAATGCCCGACACAAAAGTCGGCCTGACAAATAGTCGGCCGACTGGTCCGCAGGTCTAAGGTGCCCTTCCAGAGGAGACTTTAACCAATGGATGTCTTTAATACGGCATCACTCATGGCGTAAAAATAAAACTATTTCGAATAAAAAATCGTCAAAAAGCCTATAAGTTTTAGCGATTTTTAAAAAATAAAAATTTGATGCCATGTTAAAGACATCCAGTGGTTAAAGCTCCCATGCAGCCAAACAAAATTATTAGTTTTTCGATTGGACGGACCACTTCCGAGTTATAGAAGTTTTTGTTTAGAGTCTCCTCCATCTTGATCAGGTTTTGGAAGTGAAAAAACTTGTGCAACTTTCCAATCTTACGAAATCACCAATTTGTCAAGTCAGGTCAAGTCTCTCGAACTAAATCATAGAGAAACCATTTGCACCAAGAACTGTAATAGGGTTTCGAGTTCAGGATTATTGCTTCCAATTCATCGAGCATTAAGGAGCACCATACAAGGTCCAGTTTAGGACTGTAGGTTCTGCGAACTAGATCCTGTTAGATCCTGTCCAAATTGTTGGCACAACTGAGACCCACACATTACGGCATCCGCTTAGTCAATATTACTCTTCGGAATTAAAATCCATTGGTTTTTCTTGGACGTTATGCCGCCACAGTTCTTGAACCCTGCTTGTACCTTTTCCGTTCCTGTATTTTATCGTTAAAAAAAAGTGTTGGGACAACCATTTTCCACATTTCCTTAACTGCTACTTCACAGTTCACTTTGCAACTGGCAGCGACATTGCCACGTGGTGTAGAGTGGCCTGATTTGATACGAAACGATTAAAATGTTCGCTGGCAAAAACATTTTCAAAGAAAGTTGTTGTACCTATGTGTTTCATTTGGTTTGGTCTTTAGGAAAAAACAACTACATAACTCTTTTTGTAACATGCTCCGAAAAAAATGATACATACAATTCTAAATCCTCAAATATCCATGTTTCTGGAAACACGGAACGCGGATAAACTTCGGTGGTGAGCTGCGGCATAGCTTCGTGCCGTTGACCTACAAGAAATCGATGGAAAAATTATAGTAAATTAAAAAAAAAAAAAAAAACTTTCAAATGATATCTGTAATAACCAGAAAAGTGCAAACTTACCCTCGTATTCATAACGAAATGTTAAACACCGACTATCAATTCATAACACTTCAACTTTTGATGGAGAGCTGTTAATTAATAAACAACAATCACGACAAACAGGGTTGCATTGGCTAAAGCAGACATGTTCATAATATAGTTAGACAGTTAATGAGAAACTGTTATGAATCAACTCTGGGCTAACATGTGACTCGTTGAACGGATCGCACATCCAGTGACTAACTTTTCATTATGAATTCGAGAGTAACCGTTTGGTTACACTACTATGTTATCGGCTAGCGAAATGGCTAAAACGCCACATCGACCCCTACTATATTGGCGGTAGGAAAACTCGAACAACTCACCCATATCTCGAACATCAAACTTTGCATTGGTCAGTGTTATCAAGCCTGAGACATAGCCGGGATAGTATATAGTTCCTGTTCCCTGCAAATATGATCTGTCGTATAATAGAGTTCGCATTATAAGCGATTTTTGTAAAACATTATCCGATTTTAACAAAAGCACACTTTTGTCCACCGCCACGATTGAAACATGTGAATTGGGTTGACCTTTAATGTTCATGGTAATCTCTTGTCCAGGTTTAACCGAAGTTGGCGCCGTAATTGATATCTGGAAATATTCAATAGATATACAAATTCATAAAGTGATATATTGTATTTCCTTAACACAGAGTGGTTGGTGTATAGTGGACTGACTATAAGTAGTATACTATCGAAGAAACAAGTATTATTTTCATGGAAATTTCAGTCCTTTCGAAATCATCATAAGAAATTTTTGTTGTTTCTCCCTAAAAGGCACATTTTGTTGCACAGAGTTACCACCTATCTTTGACTTACCTTGCAAATAGTTAATTTATAATTCCTCTACGCCCTACATTTTATTTTTAACGCATGTGACGTTTCCAACAATTGTTTTCGTACGAAATAACTTTGACGTCACAGCCCTGCAATAGATTTTTCCTACGAAATTTTCGCCAACAGCTAAGTACCAAGCAAATGAAAAGTCAGCTAAATTTTCAGTTAAAGTCACGTATTCAGTTCTTGCGAGATTTTCGAAACAAATTTTCTCTTTTATCTCTACATGTAAAAGTTTGCTCCACAGAGTTGACCCTATCTTCGATTTACCTTGCAAATATTTCATTTAACAGTCATTTTCTCACTCCAGGTTAATTTTAACGCATGTAATGTTACTTTTGGTTGTTAAAATTTTCGAAATGTCAAAATTCCAGTTTAAAAAAATTATCGAACAATTGTTTTCGTACGAAATAACTTTGGCGTAACAACCCTGTAATTGATTTTGCCTATGATATTTCCGCAAAAAGCTGAGTACCAAGCAAATGGAAAGTAAGCAAAACTTTCGGCCAGCTAGACAGACATACAGATGGGCATGGCTCTTCAACTTAAAAAGCCAGACAAGCCATCAAGCCAGCGACGATTGATGAACTTCGTACGAATATCGAACGTGAAATTGCAGCAGTATCGGCCGATTTATGCTTGAAAACCGTCGAAAATTGGGTTCAGCGTCTGGACTTCTGCAAGCGTGCCCGTGGTGGCCATGCAAAAAAATTACATTCACAGGAGTAAATAATTTCACTGGTATCTAAAACCGGTTTTGTTTTATTTAAAAAAACTTTTGTAACGCTCTTATTGAAAAACCCGATACTAAGTAATTTTTATTTTTTGTGCACTTTTTTGCAAAAAGTTCATACGTTTAAAAAAATGTACTGAAAAGTTCACAAAGTCGTTTCAACTACAAATTTAAGAATTTATGCGTAAAACAACTGTAGAGACCATCACTGGGTGTGTTATCAAGTAAAATGAGTGTAAAATGAAAATTGAGCAAAAGTTTTCCAATGTTAAAAATGCATATGTTGTAAATTTTTAAAATGATTACTTCGTAGACAATTTTTAGCTAAACAAATTTCTTATTGAGCAATTTTTGGTTAAAGTACCTATTTTTCAAAAAATGTACTAAAAAAATGCATGAATTCGTTTTAGGAATTTCTGGCTTAAACAATTGTATAGAAAATCGGCTGTTCTGGTCTAGAGTAAAATGAGCGTAAAGGGTGAAATGGGCAACAATTCTCCAATTTCAAAATTTAACATGTATTAAATTTTTACATATTTTACCATATTCAAAATTTTTCGAACGAGTAATTGTTATTGTGCACTTTTTCGTATGAAGTTCATACGTTTCCAAAAGTTCAAAGATTCGTTTCAACTACAAATGTAAGAATTTATGGCTAAAACAATTGTAGAGAACATCCAGTGGCCTCTTATCACGTATAATGGAGTGTAGAGAGTAAATTGAGCAAAAGTTTTCCAATGTGAAAAATGCAAAATGTACAAAATTTTTAAAATGGTTACTTCGTAGATCATTTTTAGGAAAATTAATGATTTATTGTGAATTTTTTGTATACAGTACCACCTTTTTAAAAAATGTACTAAACAGTGCTTGAATTCGGCTTAGGAATTTCTGACTACAATAATTGTAGACCAAATCGGCTGCTCTATATAGAGTAAAATGAGCGTAAAGGGTGAAATGAGTATGAGTTTTCCAATTTCAAAAAGTCTCATGTACTAAATCGATTTGAAATGTTAATTACATCAAATGAAATTTAAAATACATTAATTTATATTTAGATGTCAAGTGGAATTTAAAAATTCCACTGGTATCTTAAAAATACATAAATGGAAATTCAAAAAATGAATTTTAAGTTTAAAATACATCAACTGAATTTTAAAACACATTAATGGAAATTTAGAAGATATAAATCGAAATTTAACAATTTCTCTTGAAATATATAAATTGAAATTCAAGAAATGTATGTGTCCAAATTTTTTCAGTTTTTACCATGTATACAATTTTTCAA
Organism: Phaonia tiefii; assembly: GCA_963931995.1. Taxonomy (NCBI): domain Eukaryota; kingdom Metazoa; phylum Arthropoda; class Insecta; order Diptera; family Muscidae; genus Phaonia; species Phaonia tiefii. The sequence goes on along the minus strand of OZ008368.1, from coordinate 251,996,675 downwards.
AAGAGTAATTTTTTATTGTGAACTTTTTTGTATGAAGTTCCTACGTTTCATAAAATGTACTGAAAAGTTCAAAAAATTCACCTCAACTAAAAATTTAAGAATTTATGCACAAAACAATTGTAGAGAATATCAACTGGTCTCTTATCACGTAGAATGGAGTGTAGATACTAAATGAAGCAAAAGTTTTGCAGTGTCCAAAATGCAAAATGTACTAAATTTTTAAAATTTTTACCTCCGTAGATAATTTTTAGGAAAAGTAATTATTTATTGTGAATTTTTTGTGTAAAGTACATACTTTTCAAAAAATGTAATAAAAAAGTGCATGAATTCGTTTTAAGAATTTCTGGGTTAAACAATTGTAGACAAAATCGGCTACTCTGTTATAGAGTAATATGAATATAGAGGGGTAAATGAGTAACAGTTGTCCAAATTCAAAATGGGGCACGTACTAAATTTGTACAACTTATACCATGTAGAACATTTTTTGTATTGTTCACTTTTTTGTATAAAGTTCCTACTTTTCAAAAAATTTACTAAAAAGTTCAGAAATTCGTTTCAACTACAAATTTAAGAATAGAGTGCAGACAGTAAATTGAGCAAAAAGTTTCCAATGTCAAAAATGCAATATGTACTAAAAGTACCTACTTTTCAAAAAATGTACTAAAAAACTGCATGAAATCGTTTTAGGAATTTCTGGCTTAAACAATTGTAGACAAAATCGGCTATTTTATTACACAGTAATATGAGAATAAAGGGGTCAACGAGTAAAAGTTTTTCAATTTGGTGCGGTTTATGGGCCGGCGGCGTCATTGGGCCGTACTTCTTCCGTGATGATCAAGACCCGCACATTACTGTGAATGCGGATCGCTACCGTTCAATGTTCCAACAGGACGGCGCCACAAGCCACACAGCGAATGCCACAATCAATTTATTGGAAACCAAGTTTGGTGAACGTGTTATCTCACGAAATGGCCCAGTCGATTGGCCGCCTCGGTCGTGCGATTTGACGCCGTTAGATTATTTCCTGTGGGGCTACGTCAAGTCTTTGGTTTATGCCAAAAAGCCAGCGACGATTGATAAACTTCGTACGAATATCGAACGTGAAATTGCAGCAGTATCGGCCGATTTATGCTTGAAAACCGTCGAAAATTGGGTTCAGCGTCTGGACTTCTGCAAGCGTGCCCGTGGTGGCCATGAAAGAAATCGAGTTCCATACATAATGGCATCGAACGTCCTTTTACAGAAATAAAGAATTTCATTGGTATCTAAAACCGGTTTTGTTTTATTTAAAAAAAAACTTCTGTAGCGCTCTTAGTGAAAAACCCGATATATAGCGAATGGAACGTCGTTCCAGCCGGGTGTCAACTGACACCTAATGTATTTTTTTTATTGGAACTGCGACCCTACGTATAACTATGAGTGAGGGTATGTTTAAGTCGATTCACCCGACTAAAATTTCTGTACCATATAATATCTGACCAGGCCAAAAATCATAACGATGCATTCATTCTATTATATGACTGATATCATAAAATCTATGAAAAAGTTTCATGCATTTGTCTTCATGAAACTTTTTAAAATTTTTTTTTTGGCTGAACTTAATGAAGGAATTTATAAAATGTATTAAGGGTTTTTAAATATCCACGAAGGTAAACGTTTAGTGTACACCCATCCTGCTCTTCTAACATGGCATTTACACGGGACAGGTTTGCTCCGACAGTAGAAATACATTCACATATTTTTACTACCTCACTTACACTTCTCTCACTTGCCTCGCACCTGTCTCTGATTTTTCAATGACAGTAACTTCGGCAAGAGATTTGACATAAGCGGCCAGATCATGGCTAATCTAGTAAAAGTTGGCGCAATAGAACAACTGATTTTGCTTTCTTATGACTCCATCTGTTAAATTGAGTGTATTTTGTTGTTGTACTTTTTCGTTTACTGTGTTTGTTCATATGGATCTGTGTTGAATTTAACGGTTAGAGTCATGAAACAAAAACTAAATGCCTGTTGTTGGTTCACACAATTGCAACAAATCCTACTGCGTCAACCTGTACTAGTTCAGCCATCGGCCATATCGGTGACTTTTCGTAGTCATTTGAGAAAAAAGCAAAACATCGCAAACGACTTTACAAATTGGGAAATATATTAGTATTTGAAAATTTTGCTAATTTTTATTAAAATATTGTTAGACAATACAAACATATAAACATGAATACATGTCTAATTTTGCAGAGTACATCAGTTCCATTGTAATTTGGAAAAGTAAGACAAAACACAATGGCAAAAGAGCGAAGAAACAAAAAATCAGAGCACGACATTTTACGAAGCGACACTGTCGGCGGTTGCTTAAAACTGTACTGTCTTTGTAACTGGCTGGACGCGTACGTCACACAAACAATTTTTCTCTTTGTGACAACTAATACATATTCTCAATTATCTTGTCTCAAACTGTCCCGTGTAAACGCACCGTAAAGCTCTAAATTATCAAATCGAATGGAATTCGAATTCTCTGCTATATTTATACAAAGTGGAGAATCAGCAGTTAAAACGCTAAGTGGAATATACAAACAAAAAAAAAAACTCACCTCATTTTCAAATTTCTCCGGCAATCGAATTGTAAATTCACAGTAACGCAACTGTTTATTCACAATATAGTGAACATAGAGATACGATTGTGGTATAATATCAATCGATATATTCATGTAGATCTTATGCGATTTCTGATTTGGCGGCATCTGAACATATTCGTCGCGTATTATATTGCCATGACTGACAATGGTGTAAATCAGATAGGGAATAGTTTCGTTGGAGCTCACTTCGAATTCAAGGGGCAGTTTAAAGTCCACAGAACTGCAAAAGAGAAACGTTAAACAGGAAACAAAATAAATATTGGTTCTTAAACTGGTCTCAAAAGTTTTGTAAAAAGTATTCTTTAGAAATGTGTAAGTATTAGTTGTAATTATTAGGTCAAGAGTACCCAGTGTTTGTTTTTTAAAGTAAAGTTTTGCAAAAAGAACAGAGTCGAGAATATACCAAAACAAAGTACACTTTCATAAGTTAAAATAAATTTTTTTGGTTTTGTTTGAGAAAAGTAAAAAAAATTCATAATTTTCCTAAATGTCAAAATCCGATAACTCGATAACTAAGCGACTTATCAAAAAGTGCTACATGATTTTATGAGTTTGTTTTGAATTGTTTTATACAAAAAAATGATACTTTACACGGTAGGTTAACGCCATAACCCTCGCACATATCCGAAATTTCGGAACCCATAACTCCGAAACTATGCATTTGCCCCGATTTTATTATTTTACTTTTTTATTAGAATAACAGATTCTATACCTCCTTTTGGTTGTTTTTTGGAGTGTAAGCCGTAAAATAGATCTGTTCTCAAAAAAGATTAAAAATAGAATCTCGAAAAATCCCGAAATCCCGGAAAATTCTGGGATCCCGAAAAATCCCGGGATGTCGGGATCGGGATTTCGAAAATCCCGAATCCCGGGATTTTTTAAAATCAATCCCGTTTAGCATCCCTAGTACACACCGTATACAAAAGACTGTGTGAAGAGTGCATAAGTTGTTTACAAAATTAACTAAATTCTTAAAAAAAGTATTTAATCGCGTACCAAAGAGTACTCAAATTGTACCAAAAAGTGCCACAAAAAGCTTGTACCAAAAGGTATATAAAGCACATAAAGTAGAGTACTTTAGGCCTAATATGGGTGCTGGATCGTTAATAAGTCAAAATATGAGTGCGAAAAATAAACTCCAGACACTCCAGTTTTGCTTCGTGCTCATATTCTGACTTAATAATGATCTAGCATCCATTTTAAACCGTCTTGACGCTTTTTCCTCGAGGTGCCCTAATTTGACCCATAATTTCACCATGAAACCGTTGAGAAGGTCTGGCATATTATACTTTCTTAGAAACGTACTTACTTCAGCTAAAATACCGTTATAATCCGAATAGTTTTCTAGTTCATCTCAATACATTTTTTGTAAAAAAAAACTGAAAACATGAAATTTTACTTTTCCAAAAATTTACTTTTTTACTGGTCACAAAAAAAAATTCCCAAAGTCATAGATATAAATTCGCTAGATATAACTTCATTTGAGTATGGTGAGTTGGTATAAATAGCGGTAGTCTTTGGAATGGAGAGTTCAGTTTGTGATTAACCGCCGTAAAGTAAGCAACGCGATTTGATAGTAAAATATAAGACTTGTTAAAGTGTCATAAATAAAGTAAACTGTTGTACTATATAAAAAAATAAAAGGAAGTTAAACCGTTGTAATTATCGTAATTTAAAACGAACCTTGTTTTATTATTGGGAATAAAACAACGCAAAAGGAAATTCGTAACAATACTAATCGTATCTTCCTTCTCTTGTCTTTCATACCTTAATCCTTTCATGTTAATTTTGCACGTTTGGAGTTCATAATCGTAGCTAACTCGGGGGGCATATATGTTATTTACGACTGTCACTGAGTCACCATAAGAAATCCTAAAATCCGATTCCGACTCAAATTCAAACTCAAATTGAGCTATACCATCACTGTCCATGTAGGATTTGTATTTATTTTTCTTCAAATTCATGGCAATTGGTGTGGAGGTGTCCTTGACAATCGTTCCATTCCAATAGTGTACCTGAACTTTTAGGCGATACGGTTGATTGTCACGAAACTCAATTCCCTCTTCTGGGACAATGATGTTGTAACGATTATATTGACGTTTAACTTTAGTTTCTCCGGTTGCTATGATATTCGTTAAATGTTCTTTGAATACGGCATGAACAAGAAGTTTTGAGGAATAGAGGCCGCCAAAATCTAAGGCTACATCGGCCTTTATGGCACCATTGCCAATTACAACCGTTTGCTTAATGGCTCTATCCAAATTACGCTCATAATCATCCATTAGATATACGTCGACCGTGCCCTCGACATATTTTCCATGGGTGTATTTCGCATATACTTTAGCTTTTATGAAACGATCCCTTTCCACAAAATTGGGATCGGTGTCAATGTGGACACTAAATTTGGGTAGAACATATTCTTCCACTTGGAACTTGTATTCTCGGTCCAGATTGTACTTTCCACTAAGGTGAATTAAAATGGTCCATTCACCTAAGATGGGTTGTTTGGAGAGAATGAACTTTTCCGCTAGAACCCCACGATTCAGTTGTATGTCCTTGAATTGCTTGACACGATTCTTATCCGCATCCTTGAAAGTGAGAAGGAAGATTAGGTTTAATGCTTTTGTAATTTTGATATAGGAGGGATTTTGGAATATATATCAAGTGATGTTAAATTACTAATGAGAATGAAACAATATTTTGCTGTAAATGGACAAAGAAGCGAGTTAAAAGAGTGCCACCCTTTTTAAACATATTACAGTTAAGTAAATCAAAGTGTAAACAATTCCCTATATCCACATGTCCCATGTGCTTCTAAAATTTAAATGTTAAACTTCACGCTTTTGAGTAGGTGCGAACGCCGAGCACTACTACACCTCGTGATTACTTCCGATCCTGTAAATTGTATCCGCTCCCGACCGCCTGCACGTGCTTTGATCAACAACTCAATGTTCGCGCTTGCCTTCTAGTGAGAAAGATAAATATTTTGGAAATAGAACGTAATATGTTTTTTTTTATTTAAAAAAAATTTAACTTTGTCAGATTACTAACAATGTACAATAATGTGACAATTCTCACAAATCGGTATTCTGACACATTTTTTTGGTGACAAAAGTATCAGAAACTGTTACCTGCCAAAGAGGAGGTAACAGCGCGTGACAGATGTTTTATTTGCCGGAAAGTTGATACAAAAACATTTTATAAATTCTACAAGTAAACAATAACACTGTATACGGGAAAAATTAATAATATATTTTGTACCAAAATGACAAGAGGGCATAATTAAATGGATGAAGGACTTTGGTTACTTTGTGCTATGGAAATGGAGCAGAAAGACGAAAGAACTTGCTTTGTGTTAGAAACATTGAAAAAGCCCGAAATGAATTACAAAATTTTTAACGTAAATACTCTTATCCCCGGTCTTTGAAGGGATATTGGTGAGTTATATACCTTTAAAAAAAGGCTAAATAAGAATAATGGGGCATTTTTTATGTAAAAATAAATAAATTTTTAGCAGAAAAGTGAGGTTAAAAAAAGTCGATCATTCTCAAGATCTATTTTTGTGTCATCTGGGGGTCATCTTGGCCCGGTTCTATGTTTGTTATTCATTAACGACTTACCCGCCTCCATAATGCACTCTAAATTGTTAATGTACGCTGATGATGTGAAGATCTATTTTTCTTATAAGGATCCTTGTCAATATACTGTTACGAATAAGTAAAAGCTTTTGCTTGCTGTTAATGACTCTACTAACAGTATGTAAATAACAGGCGGTTAGTGCTGCGCCTGAAAGTATGCATTGTAACAACGTACCAGCTCGCTAAACCAGTAGTATGAATTCACATCAGTAAAGATAACTCCCCGCCATTCGAGATTGTTCTACAAAGATAAGCAACAACAACAATATCTAGAAGGTGCTTGAATTCGCTAGATCTACCTTCATTCGAGTATGGTGAGTTAGTATAAATAGCGGAGGTCTTTGGAATGGAGAGTTCAGTTTGTGATTAAACCCCGTAAAGTAAGCAACGCGATTTGATAATAAAATATAAGACTTATTAAAGTGCTGTAAATAATGTAAACTGTTGTACTATAGTTATAAGTAAAATAAAAGGAAGTTAAACCGTTGTAATTATCGTAATTTAAAACGAACCTTGTTTTATTATTGGGAATAAAACAACGCAAAATGGACGAATAAGGAAATTCGTAACAATACTTTACTTCAGAGGGATTTGTCTACTTTCCAGACGTGGTGCGAAACCAATTTGATGGAGCTTAATTTTGCGAAATGTAAGCATATGCTGTTCTCTAGGTCATCATTCATTTCGGCAAAATACATTTTAGGTGGCAATGTTCTTGAATCGGTGGATTCATTTGTTGATCTTGGTGTTCTCTTGGACAGAAAATTGAATTTCAACTCCCACATAATTACGATGGTAAACAAGGCTTATGGCGTTCTGAACTTTATTAAACGTTAGGCAAAGGAATTTTCAGATCCCTACGTTACGAAAAATCTTTTTACTTCACTAGTCCGCCCTATTCTTGAATATGGATCAGTTGTTTGGGACCCCCAGTACAATTTGTATGTTAATATGATTGAATCGGTCCAGAAACAGTTTCTCATTTTTTGTCTGAGAAACCTTCAATGGAACCCGAACCATAATCTTCCTTCGTATAGCAGTAGACTAGCATTGCCGACTCTTAGTAGTAGACGTACCATGATACACTCTATTACAGTTTCGAAGATAATTGATGAATGTATATGTTCTGAATTTCTGTTATCTAAGATTTTCATAAATGTCCCATTGAGACCCACGAGGTACTATAAACTCATTCACATCGGGTTTCAGCGTTCGAATTATGCGTCCTCTGATCCAGTTAGGAGAATGATTTCACTGGTAGTTGGGAAACAACAAAGTCTAGCATAATTTGTCATTTGAACCGATTGCATTTGTGCTATATATTCATTAACATATGTAATTTTACTTTATCCTTACTATCTGGTCTGATTTATAATTTGGTTTTCATTTTGTTCGTAAGTATTATATATTATGAAGTCTGTTACGTTAATATCTCGTGGTGAAGAATTTGTGAACTTAAATTTAACGTGTGAAAACAAATTAGCTAACCAATGGGTTAATAAAAATAAATATATTTATGCACTCATTTGTAGAGCTTAGAAAGACCTTTGTATTGGTACCCATTTCAACCACATCGGATTATAAATACCGGAGATACGAACGATTATATACTCAAGCTTTAAAGGCCTATATCTCAAGAAGATGGACCGACCGCGGGGGGAAAAAACTTTTTGAACCCAGCACAAAAGCTTTTGTCGGTAGTGAAATTTTGATTCAGATAAGAGAGTTGTCGCTAATTAAATATCGTCTTCTTTTTGGCGCGGATACGCAGGTGTACTCTTTCAGCCTAGCATCTCTGGATGTTCCTTGAGGAAGGCAATATAGCATTCCAGCTGTGCCTGTGAGGTGCGCTCAAATTGCCTAAATAATAATGTATTAATTTTAATTAATACAACATAAATATATTAAATATGTACTTACTTTTCCCTTCTTGCCGCATTAATTTTATGCAAAAAAGCATATGTTTTTGTTTTTTTGTCCCTGCTTTTGACAACCTGTTATTGTGAGGTGAATATTTCGTTGTCACCTTGTTGCCAGAATATCAGATACAAACAATGGTGACAACTTTGTAACAATTTTGTGGTTACAATTTGATTGTTACCACATACACAGAATAGGGTTGTAAATGTAGCGAAAAGTATATAAAGAGGACACGCAACGAAAAAACTCGTTCCTCCGAAGTCTCAGCTAACTGAAGTTCGTTTGGGGCTGTACTTGAGGGAACGAACTTCTGTTAAGCCATACATGTCATTTCGTTTGGGAGAACCGAAAAATGTTTGCAGCAAACGAGTTATGAAAAATGTAAGCTGAAAAAACGATTGCGAGAAACGAAAATCGGTTCCGACAACTGTTGTTTCGGTTACGGCAACCGAGTACTCAAAAATAAAAAACGTTTGCGATAACTGAAAAACATTTGCAGTAAACGAGTTATGAGAAATGAGAGCTGAAAAAACCTTTACGATAAACGAAAAGCGGTTCCACTAACTGTTCCTTCGGTTACAGCAACCGAGTTGTAGTTGCTCCAAACTAAAAAACGTTAGCGGGAACTGAAAATCGTTTGCAGTAAACGAGTTATGGAAAATTAGAGCTGAAAAAACCGTTTGCGAGAAACATTACTTGTACATTAAAACTTTTATTTATGGCTTCCATAAGCTCTTTTTTGTTTAAATTTCCAACTTTCATGATTTTGGTTATATCCATAAAGTTTGTTTTAAAAAAAGTTGGCATTATTGTAAATTTTTTCACTGTCTACTTACACGTCTGCCTCGCCTTGCATTCAAATAACTAAAAGCTCAGCAAACTACAACCCGTCAATTGTAGACTTGTGTCGAACTCGTTCACTAGTTCTCGAACTCGTTCATTTAAGGTGCCCAGACATAACAATCACGAACATACTTGCCATTTCGAACATGTGCATTATGTTCGTAAGGGTGCTGTCTGGTCACCCTAAATGAAATATATAGTTCATGAACGACACGACTCTAGTCAATTGTCCATCCAAGCTATACTTATACTTATACGACAAGATAGAACCCAGTAACGAAAATATCCAGTTTGAAGGCCTCTTAAGAGGCCTTCTCTAGCAGACATTAGTACTGCAAGCCACATACCATACTCCTTTACAAATTACACCGCGTGACATTGGAGAGCTAGTCCTTCACTCTCGCTGCTTAAAGGAGACCTTGAATAGTTTCGCTAACGAAGACCTACTGAACTCCTTGTATGGGTAACCTTCAGAAGATCTTCAACAGATTATTTACAGAAGTTCTGCAATATAAGACCTACAGAAGGTGTTTGGCGGGTTCTGCTCATCATTTTAAATAACTTTTGTTAGAAACACTTTCACTCACTTTTATTAGAAACACTTTGAACACTGACTCTTTTTCACAAAATACTTCTAGCTCCGTTGACGATTGCGAAACAATTAAGCAACAACACGTGCAGTCATAATAGTATCAGAGCAAAAGAATTTTGTTTAACGGGATTATAACTGACAACAAGTTCAGTTATCGCGAACGTTTTTTAAATTTGCGGCAAATGTAATTTTGTACGTGTTTGATGCAAACGAGAACTTGTTTGCAACAACATGATACACATTTGCGATATACGAGTTTAATTGGGAGAACTACATGAATGGTTGCGATTAATAAATTAATACAAATCAATCAAAGTATTGTTGCGGCAACCGAGCAATAAACGTTCTTTTTTCTTTGCGTGTACCAACGAATTCAAAAAATGTACCAAAAAGTTCATAAGATAAGCAAACATATACAAAAAAAATACAGTAAAGTTGAAAACAAGCTCATATGTTGTACTAAAAGTGAATTGATTTGAACGCCTTATTATTATTGCCGTGGGGAATGGGTATGGGGAAAATAATGGCTAGACAATGGGAATTACCAATCAGGATTACCCACAGGGTAGTGGGAAGATTTCCACGACAATGGGGAATTACCCATCACGATTACCCATTACCCAAAGAGTAGTTAGTAGAGTGTCCAAAACCGAAAAGCCGATTATCCTATTTGTTTGGCTATTAACCGTGTGCCGGTTTATTTAAAATTCTAAATTTCGAACAAACCGAAAACCTGTTATTTGATGTCGGTTAACGGGTTTTTACCCGATTTGTATTAATATCCATAAAAAATTAATTATAAATTATATGATTGTCGTATTTTAATGAAATTTTGGATTAAGAAATATGATTTCTATTTTCAAATATGATTTTTTTGTTAAAATTTCAAAATGATTGTACGATTTGAGTAAGAATTTATTTATTTTTTTTTTAATTTCATGATGTAAATTATTTTATAATAAATGTTTTGAATTTGATAAGATTTTCATACATGAACATCTCTTTCAAATTTGGTATTTGTAAATTGATTTTGAAATTTAAATATATATAGTATAATAAATTCGCATTCCAAATTGGGATATGATTTAAATTGTAGTTTAAAATTATAACGTGATTGTCAACTTTAAATAGAGTTGTGAAATTTGGAGTTTTAAACACGAATAAGTGTTTGAAATGGTAGCTAAACAAATGTATTGAAAGGTTACATGTCGATGGCTTAATATAAAAAGGGCCTAACTCGATTTTTTGTTACTTGACAGGAGAAGGAAACAACTTAATAAAATCCGTAAAATTTTAGATACAAAAAAAGTTTTAATGCAATTTTTAATAAAAACAGGCACCACATTTTTGGAAATTGCATTAAAACTTTTTGTTGTATCTAAAATTTTACGGATTTTATTAAGTGTTTTCCTTCTCCTGTCAAGTAACAAAAAATCGAGTTAGGCCCTTTTTTTATATTAAGCCATCGATGTGCAATTTAATTATATAAAAAAAAAAAAGAGAAAAATAATTTATTCGAATTCGATTTTTCGAACAATCCGAAAACCGGTTTAAAAAAATGCCGGTCTTTTGGTCACTCTAGTAGTGAGTAGAGTTGTATAGTTCTCGAACGAACTAGTTCAATTGACTATTCAATCTTGTGAACTAGATGAACTAGTTCACGCTGTGCCGCTCTTTTGTTTCTGTAGTTCACTTGTTTTAGCAGTTTTTGTATTTCGGTTTTGCAGTTCTCTTTGTCATTTTCTGGTTTATTCTGTCCTTTTCGCACTCAGTTTGCACAGTTGTTGCCTAAATATTGTGGAAAAAAATTTGTGGTAAAAAGTTTTCTTCGAATTGAATAAAAAGAGGAAATATTTTGAATCTCGTAGATCATGAATGGATTTACTAAACTCTCCGTCCTCGTTTTTTGTTAGGTAGAAATCATTGCCCCAAAGTCTTTTGCTCTATTACTATTAGTGGTCTTCATGAAAGCTCGAAAGAACCTCGTAACATCGAAAACATCGTAAACTTGCTCAGCAAACGTCAAAACAAACAAATTTCCTATACAAAGCGACTTGCTCAAAAGTGGAAAGTTTTCGAGGCAAATTTGCTGCGCAAACGTGGGATGGAGAAACGTGTAAACTTTTGACATTTCGTTGTCATCTGACTAGGATGGATAAATAAGGTGATAGCACTAGAACAGTAGAAAAAGTACACATACATAATACATGCAATTGCTACTGCTACCACCTTATGTATCCATCTTGGTCAGCTGATATGGTTTTGAGCACAACTACGCTGAGCAACTTTACCTGGTGCCTCATGCAACGGTGCGAGGGAAACTTGCGCTGAGCAAAAGTTCTCGGCTTTCACGTTTGCATGAATGCCGCTATTAAAAATTAAATATTTTAAATGCGGACTTTGAAAAAACTAAATTCCCTCTGCGATATATATTTTACACTAAATTACCGCCACGGTAAAAGTTTTCTTATTAAACACACGCACGGGCAATGAAATCACAATCGTTCGAAAGAAATTCGGTTCCAGTGTAACCGCAGCCTTGTGTTACCATCTTTGTGGAATGGAATTATGAACAAATTACAAAAACCTGAATTATTTCCTCATATCAAGTGACAATTTATTATAAAAAGTTTCCGCAATGTCAAAAACATTTTAAATATCTTAAAAAAATAAGACCATTTTCCCGAAACAGAGTTTCTCTTCTCATGTATTGAATTAAAATCACAAATTGACCTGAGGTGAGCTCTGTAGCTCTCAGTTCTTATGAACTAACGAACTGAAATATTAGTATGGACTAGTGAACTGAATGAACGAACTAGTTCATTCTTCTCAGCTAAACTAGAAAGAGCGCTTACTCGAATTAAGTAAAATACCCAACTCTAGTAATGGGGGAAATAATGGGAAGTTAACCACGACGATGGGGGGAATTACCCAAGGAGTCCCAATGAGACAGCTGATTTTGCCTAAGTGGGGAAGTCATATATTTGAAGAGATAGGTTGAATAAAATATATAAATAAAGGGTGGGGCATGTAAAATTTGGTATTTGAACCCCCTTTTATATCGAAAATGGTCAATTTGACATTTAGGAAATGACAGATTAGTAGGTAAAGTTTAGAAATTTACGAAATGGGTAAATTTGGGAAATTTTAAAAACTTTCATCCAAATTTCTGAGCCTCCAACTCAAAATGTAAGAAATATATTCGATAGAAATAGAGTTCCATCAACGCTGTTTGTGGATCAATTTGTGAAGCGAGTTTGTCAATCCCATGAACAAAAGAACTCGCCTACGTGCTCGTCCAGTGGAAAATATTGCCGCTGTAGCTGAAAGTGTGCTGGAACAGCCATTAGCAACAACTCGACACCGTTCGCAGCAATTGCACAATTCTCGAATTTTTTGATAAAGACCTCGGTATAAAGGCTTAAGGCCAAATAGTCCGATGCGTTTTCATTTCGCTGAATGGGCTGAAGATCGCTTGGCTGAAGATGAGAATTTTTACCGAAAAATAATGTTTTTTCCGATGAAGCCCAGTTTCACCTCGGGGCTACGTTAACAAACAAAATTATCACATTTGGGGCTCGAAAAATTCACACGTCGTCGAGGAGATGGCGATGCATTCACAACGGGTGACTCATAGTAAAAATACCAAGTAGTCGCAGTAGATACAACAACAATTGTGGGCAACAACAACAGGCATTTTGTTTTTGTTTAGGCTCTCCTCATGTCAAAGTCAACACATACGTTTACCAACAAATAAATATAAACAGAAAAGTACAAAAACAAAACCTCTGAATCTGACAGAAGTGGCCAACTAAACTACGAGAACAAATTGAAATCAGCTGTCTACCGAGTTTACCTTCTCATTCTACCATGGGGTGACTGTTTGGTGCGGTTTTTGACAGGGCGGCATTATAGGCCAATTTTTCTTCGAAAATGAACAAGTAGCTGGTGTTACCGTCAATGGCGATCGTTACCGTATCATGCTCAGCGGTTTTTTATTCCAAAAAGTTGAAGAGATGGCATGGACGAAGAATGGTTTTAACAGGACGGCGCTATTTGCCACACAGCGAACGTTTCAATGGATCGTTTGCGCACTGTGTTCAAAAATCGCATAATCAGCCGAAACTCTTTAGTCCACAGGTCACCTAGCAGCTGCGATTTGAACCCGTCAGACTATTGTCTTTGTAGCACCGTGAAAGGTTAATGTTACGCAAACAATCCCGAGTCCACTGAGGCCTCAAAACAAGAAAATAAGGGCCAAACAATCGACAATGTACTTTAAAATTGGGTTGTTCGAATGAGGTACTGTCCTCTATATTAGTATTTTTTTTTAAAGCGGAATTAAATTCAACAATGTACATGGCCCACACTTTATTTTCCCCATTACATACCATGAAGACATAGGCTTAAACAGTCTGAATGGGACCTGCAGTTTTACTCTGGTTCCAAGCGGTATTTTGGCAAGCTTTTTCATGGCTATGTACTCGGTAGTCGACTGAATTAAAAGCAAACGATGTTTATAAAAGGAACTTTCAAAACTTCTGCATCAGTGCGTGTAAGTAGGAAAGCAATGTGTAAGTAGCGACAACAAACTCTGCACACAATCAATAAATGTCTTCGGTTAGTGACTTGTGTAAATACGCACCGCAGTGTCTTAACGGGCTAAACGCTGCTGAAGATGATGCTTCACAAACATCGAAACGATCGTAACTGGAGAAAACATGACCTCTTACAGCCTTAAAGGAAATTACAACTTTAGGCATAGGTTACCATTTTGGCATAAAAGCCGAAACCGGTTATTAACCGGTTTCTACACCTTGGTTTAACCCAACCCCGCTTTTGCCAAGATGGAAATATTCGAAGAAACCGAAAACCAAGATTTTTGAAATACCGATTTTTTGAATACACTAGTCTGATAGCTTCAGTAACCATAGTGGGCAATTGAACAGGCTTGAGGTTTGTTATTCTGTATTTAAATATCAGTGGGGTAAAAGTTCATTAAAAACCTAAAACCGATTAATCGGTTTGGAATAATCGGTGAAACTGGTTCTTTGAAAAAAGCAATTTTCACAAAACCGAAGTACGGTTAACCGGGCGTAATTTGGTTAAACGGTTTCGGTTTTGAATACACTAGTAGCTACTCATTATTGTCCCCATGCCCTGTGGGTAATGGGTAAACATTCAATCATATTCATACGTCATACATGGTGGGGAGGGGGCTAAATACTAACTCTGACTAAATCTAACGAAAAGTATATAGAACGTACCAACAAGTACATAAAATGTACCAAAAAAGTCCCTAATGTGTGTCAAAATGTACAGGCAGTATACCAAACAATGCACCTACAAGTGTATACTACAAAAAGTACGCAATCTGCACTAAAAAGTACCAAAAAGTGAACACAAAGTGAATTATGTACAAAATGTACAAAATAAAATGCACTACAAAGTACATATTGTACCAAAAATCGTACATACATATAACCCAAAAGGTACCTTGTGTACTTTTTATGTACATTTTGGTACTACTATGTACTTGTTGGTACTCGATGAACTTCTTGATACATTTTATGTACATTATGACACTTTTTAGCTACTTTTCCGGTGCACTATATACTTTTTGTTAAAATTTGGGGTAAATTCAGTTTATGATTTTTTTTATGGAACTTTGTATGTATCTGTACTGTACAGTTGATGTACATTTTGTTACTTTTTATGTACTTGTTGGTACTCGATGTACTTTTTAATACATTTTATGAAGTTTATGAAACTTTTTATGTACTTTTATGGAGCACTATATACTTTTTGGTAAAATTTTAGTTAAATACAGTTATTGCATTTTTTCTGGAACTTTGTATGCACCTGTACTGTACTTTTCGGTATATTTTTTCGTATATTTTATGCACTTTTGTTTTTTAATTGTTAGGTACTTTTGTTTGTTATCCTAGGTAGTTTTTCGGTACACATTGTGCAATTTTTGGTTCACTTTATATTTTGTTGTATACTTAAGTACTTTAAGTACTTTTTTGTATATTCTGTGTACTCTTTTGTTCACTTTATATTAGCCCTCGGCCCCCCTGCAAACATGACTGATCGGACACTATGTATGTTTTTGTTATCCAATATATGTATGTGTTTGGTGCGATTTGTATGTTTTTTGTACAATTTATGTAAACTATTATGCGCTTTATTATATAACTAGAGCAATAGATCAGAGTCACCACCCCTCTCTTGACATTCTCTCGATGACGACGAGGTAGTGGTCATTTCATTGAGTTCGAGTTGCTGTTGTATGCTACTCGTTTTGTTGGACATAAATGAAAGGGAATGTATACAACATAAAACATAATTTAGCTGTCATTAGTAACAATCAAAAACCATTTAAACTTAGTTTTCTGATTGGTTTACTCATAGAGAAATAGGCAAGAGCCAATATCCCTCTCTTCACGTTCTCTTAATGACGACGAGGCAGTAGGCCATTTCATCGCTTTTGTAATTTAATCTTTGGCTTGACATAATACGGACAGAAATAAAAGGGAATGCGTTAATTTCATTGGTATCAATCAAACACTATTTCAACATACTCGGGGATCACACACGGCAATTTAACTTGCGCAAGTCTGGAGTTTACGGAAGACAGAGGGGAAGAGCTTCCGTTCTCTTCCTCTCTGTATCTGTATGTCTCCTTTGGTTTCTTATTCTAGATCATTTCCCTAGTAAATATTCGATCAGCTGTGCCACAGAATCTCCCTGATTTGCTTCTGGTTGGTTATCGCTCCCTTGCCTATGTACTCTGTTTTCTAATGTCTCCCTACTTCTTAGTCGAGCAGCTGAGTCATGGACAGCCCCAGACTCTATAAGTATGTACAGCACTTTATGTACTTTCGTGCACATGCTACATGCATGTACTCTTTGGTAAAAATTATGTTAATAAAGGAGAACACCGACCCATATTTATTTATTGGATCTATTTTCTTCCATCTGTCTATAAAATAGCTTTTACCCATCATTTGCGGTACACGAGATGCTTCCAAGCCGCTCGTTTTATTCCTTTGTGACGAAGACGATCGTGCGGGAATGCATATCTACAAACGAACGCAGCTCGTTTTTGGACGGGTGCGGTTTTTGTTTTCTTTTCGCACTAGAATTTTTGATGTGTTAAAATCTATAGGCACGGGTAGGACAATCTATCAAAGTGAAAACATGCAAACAACACACAGCGTTTGCATCACACGCGTGGTTGTTGTACAATAATAGTCTCTGCCTGAAAATAAGTGTGATGGTATTGATGAAGCGGCAGTGAACAAACAAGCAGGACGTCGTCGCCAAATAGTATTGAATAGTATAGAGAACTCATGGAACGAATTGTATGACTCAAAAACACTGGCAACATCTGGCGAATGATTCAAAACGTATTACTCTCTTTTTGTCATAACTTGGTCAATTCATAATTTTGATGTGAAACATTGATGCCTTTTGAAACATTTATGCTTTTTGTATTGTTTTATGTAATAACATTGTCGAAATGGTGTATTTATATTGAAATATTCTATAAAGACAATATGACTCGTTTATGATCTATGTATATGAGAACGGAAAAAGAGTGCAATAAGTTCTCTATACTATTCAATACTCTATGTCGTTGCTCTGTTTATGACAAAACAGAAACAATTATTTCAGTGAGCTAAATATTGCTTTATTTATTTTAACAATATTACATCGAATGTTAAAGCAGATGTAAGTAAAACGAAAGTGAAATAGCAAAAGAGCCTTCAGCACAAAAACTATTCTTTTTTTTTGATTTATTAACCTTTTCCATTCAAGGGATTTAAGCGAGAGCGAGTCTAAGTTGTTGCACTACGAACGCGCACGCGGCCGGAAGCGAATAAATAACTCACGAGTTGTTTTGCTGCTCATTTTTCGAACTTACTCAAGAGCGCGAACGTTTTAAATTTACGTTGGCTATAGCTTACGATTTACGAACCGCGTTTTGCATGGGGCATATCGCGAAATGTATTGTGAGCAGTGAGAGAGTGTTGTACTTCTTCTTATCTAGCGTAACCAGTTTTCATACGAGTACTCACCAAAATTTGTATACGAATCGGTTCAACAATATTCACCGGCCTCAAATTTTCATCCAATATAATGACGCGAAAGTGTACAGTATCCTCTGGCTTATAGATACCCCTATCACTCTCAACAAATATATTCGGTCCACCACCATAGGTTATGGCATAAAGAGAGGATTTCTCATTGAGCACGATACCTTGAACACCCTCCGCCTTTAGTTCGTAGTTGAATCGACTTAATAACCTCGGCGCCATAAAATCAATTAATTTAGTTTCATGCGGCTGCAGTGTAACATCTTGACTTAAATTCATGGAAGTTGTGGGAGAAGTGATGGCAATGCGTATTGTGGCGGGCGCTGCGGCTTGATGTAGTGTGACGCCAACAGAATATTTTCGGTTAGAACGGATAGTGCCGGGTGCGATTATCGAATAGGGACTGAAATTTTATATTTATGAAATGTGTTTGTGTATTTAAAGATTTCATAGATTGATTTACCTCTCACCAACGATCGTTGTAGAGATCTGGATTACTACGAACAAACAGAATCCACAGGCGATGCATTTCATTGTTCTTGTCGACTGCAACTGACTGAAAAATATTATATTACAATCATTTTGTTTTAATTTCTAGGTAAATCAAGTTTTTTAATTGATAAGTAACATTAGTCTAATTCAACTCTCGTAATTACGTGGAAATATTACGAATTTATTCATTCATAAAAAGTTATGCGAGTTTTGAGAATCGATTAGTCATACAAACAAAGGTTATACTGCAAGTAGTTAAATAAATATCGCAGCGTAAATACCCTAGAGAGTTCAAAACCGAAAAACCGGGTTTTAATGAAAAACCGAATACTTTTATTGACTATTTTACAACCTTAATTAACATATTAATTAAACAAACAAATTAAACCAATTTCAACATATTCTTTCAACTGGCTCTATCCTTCGCCTTTTCTCGCCAGTTGGTAACACCAAGGATACGGAGGGATTCTTCTACCTGGTCTTTCCAGCGGAGTCTTGGTCGTCCTCTTTTCCTGCTTCCATCGGGTACGTTATCGAAAGAAAACCTTTCGCGCTGGCTCATCTTCATTCATTCTGATAACATGGCCTAGCCAACGTAATTGGCCTAATTTGATTCGCCTAGCTATATCCACGTCACAATATAGGCTATATAGCTCTGCGTTCCAGCGACGTCGGTACTCGCCGCTTTCTCTAACAGGACCATATATTTTACGGAGAATTTTTCTCTCGAAAACTCCCAGGTGTTTTTCATCCGCTTGCGATATGACCCAAGTTTCGGAGCCATATATCAAGACAGGTAAAATGAGAGTCTGATATAGCTGGACTTTTGTCCGTCGAGATAGGGCTTTGTTCCTAAACTGCTTGCTGAGCCCAAAATAGCATCTATTTGCAAGCACAATTCTCCTATCTATCTCAAGGCTGACGTTGTTGTCCTTATTCACGGCGGATCCAAGGTAGACAAATTCATCTGCCACTTCAAAATCAAATCGGTTGTCAACGTTCAAGTGCGGACCAAGTCGAGAGGTTTCTCTAGTCGTTGACACCATCACCATCTGTCTTGCCCACATTAGCAGCAAGACCCACCTTCGATGATTCCTTTTCGATTCTTGAAAATACTGCAGTGACCTCTCGCAAATTTCGCCCAATGATGTCTATGTCATCAGCATACGCCAGCAACATATGGCTTTTCATGTTAATGGTCTTGTTCATATTTACTGCAGCTTTTCTCTTTATTATCTCCATTAATATGATGAAGAGATTGCACGAAAGTGTGTCGCCTTGTCTAAGTCCTCGCTTGGTACAGAATGGTTCAGTGAGGTCTTCCCCACTTTCACTGCTGATTTGGTGTTAGTCAGCGTCATTCTACAGAGGCGGATCAGATTTACCGGAATACCAAGTTCAGACATAGCTTCGTACAATTTACCCCGTATGTGGCTATCCAAAAGCAGCTTTGTAATCGACAAAAAGGTGGTATGTATTGATTTGCTTTTCGTGGAGCTATTCCAGGATCTGGCGTGGCGTGAATATTTGGCCAGTCGTGGACTTGCCTGGTGTAAAACCACACTGATAAGGTCCAATCAGGTTTTCAACAATTGGCTTTAGTCTTTCACATAATACGCTCGACAATACCTTGTATGCGATCGATAAAAGACTGATACCGTGATAGTTGGAACAGACACACGGATCACCATTGTTGAATACCGGACATAATACACTGAGACTCCAATCGTCGGGCATTGAATCCCCCAGCCATATACCGCATATAAGTTGATGCATGTGGGCTAGCAGTTCTTCGCCACCTGCCTTAAAAAGTTGAGCGGGTAGACCACCCACACCAGCAGCTTTATTACTCTTCAGGCGGGAGATCGCCGTTGTAATCTCGTCTTGGTTGGGGCGGGGTTCAATCTACACTATCTTCCACTATCATTACCTTCTAATCTTCAGTGGCAGAATCTGAGTGGAGGAGTGCTGAAAAGTGGTCTCTCCACATTTTGAGCAAACACTGCTTCTCAGTCACCAGATTCCCATTCTCGGCCTTGCAGGAGTTCAGCCCATTATTAGGCCCTTTATTCAATCTTCTTACCCTCTGGAAAAACTTTCGGGATTCACCATTCATCCTGCACATTTCGGTTTTTTCACTGTCTCTCTGCTCCCACTGCCATTTGTTCCGCCGAAATAGTTGGTTTTCCTCCCTTCTCAGCCTCTTGTACCGCTCACTCGCAGCACGCGCTGTAACTGACTGTTTCATTGCCATACGTGCACCATCTTTTTCATCAGTTGCAGTGCGACATTCTTCCTCGCACCATGGCTTCTCCTTCTGCGGTTTTTGATAGACAAGTTAAGTCCTTGCAGCGGTTTCCAAAGAATGGGAGATGTGCTTCAACTGCGCATCTGGGTCTTCGGGAGGGGGATATTCTGTCTAGCAGGAGAGAGAGCTTCTGTCGATAGGACATTGATATCTCCGGTATTTGTAGCTTGTTAATGCCCAGTTTTTCCCGTGTTCGGCTTCGTTCGTTTTTAGCTCTGCTCTGTCTTGTGCGAACTTTCGCAGCCACCAGGTAATGATCCGACTCGATATTGACATAGATGCCTGCCATCTATTACCAAGTGATCAATCTGGTTCTTCGTCCGCTGATCACGAGATATCCAGGTCGCCTTATGAATGTCCTTATTTTGGAATCGTGTGCAACTAACTACCATGTTCTTTGCAGCGGCGAAGTCTATCAGTCTTATTCCATTATGGGAGGTGGTATCATGTAGACTGTGATTACCGATGGTTGTTAGAAAGACACTTTCACTTTCCTAATTTGGCATTAAAATCGCCTAGAATAATCTGAATGTCGTGGTCAGGGCAGCGTTCATATACTTCCTCCAGGCGCTCATCATCTTTAGCCTCTGTCGGTGCGTGCACACAAATTAACGAGATGTTAAAATAAATATTTCGCTGTGATTCGAATTGTGGCTATGCAGCCACTCACTGGGTAGAACTTTGAATGCCGGTTTTTAAAAAATTCATATTTTGGAATAACCGTATTTTTGGTGTATTCAAACCGGGTTTTCCTGTTTATTAACTTATTAATTCAAATACAATGACGTACTCTAAAAAACTTTCGTATATCGTGCACTGAAAACAGTATCAATCTGAACACTTTCCAATCAATACGGCAAAAACTGCCTTAAATATCAATTGATGTCGTTTAAATTAAAATTGATGTCTGTTAAATTTCAATTAATGTGATTTAAAAATCAATTGATGTCTTTTAAATTTCAATTTTACATTACGACTTGTATTTTAAATTTGAATGACTTTTGAATTTCTAATCAAACTTTACATTGATTAATTGGTTTCTTTTAAAATTGAACTGATATTTTTTTTAATTTCAATGTGAAAAGTGTTGAAAACCAATAAATAACTACCGTTTTAGATGAAGTTTATTACATTTTTCTAAAAGAACTGAAAGCATATATTTTTCCTTATTTTCAAAAATTTTAAATCTCTCGATTATTGATATGGTTAAGTCCATAAATCATTCACATCATAATGGCTTTTGGATCACACCCTTTACAAATATTTACAGAGATATTGGCCCAAGTTCTTATTACGCTCTTCATTTATTTAAATTCCGGAAAATATCATAAGCTAGTCGAAATACATATTTAAAAAAACTGTTCGAACTGAATATTTGTCCTAACCTATAATTGCAATCGTTAAACTTAATAAAAAATATAACACGTATAAAAAAGGAATATAAATTTTTCCTTTAAAAAAACTAAACATAAAATCGAAAATCATTTTACTGTTATTATACAGATGAGATTTTTCTTCAAATATGATATACAGGGCCTGTCACAGAATTCCAAAATGGATGTACAAGTAGAGAAGAAAAACCGGCTCAATTTGGCAACCCTAGAAGAAAAGAACCAAAAAAGTCGACGCGATTCACTCAAATGCATTTCCTTCCCGCGTCATAACTTGATTATTTCATACGTTTACACCCCTATTCTATGAATGTGGTAACAATCAAATTGTAACCACAAAATTGTTACAAAGTTGTCACCATTGTTTGTATCTTGTATTCTGGCAACACAGTGACAACGAAAATTCACCTCGTAACAAATAATTCACCTCACAATAACAGATTGTCAAAAGCAGTGACAAAACAAACAAAAACATATGGTTTTCTGCACAAAATGAACGCGGTAAAAAAAGGAAAAGTAAGTATTTAACATATTTATGTTTTATTTAATTAAAATTAATACATTATTATTTAGGGAATTTAAGCGCAACGCAAAGGCACAGCTGGAATGCTATATTGCCTTCCTCAAGGAACATCCAGAGATGCTAAGCGGAAAGAATACTCCTGCACATCCGCGCCATATAAAAGAAATTTACTTTAGCGCCAACCCTCTGATCTACATCAAAATTTCACCACCGACTAAAGCTTCTGCGCTGAGTTCAAACAGTTGTTCCCCCCCCCGCGGTCGGTCCAACTTCTTGAGATATAGGCCTTTAAAGCTTGAGTATATAATCGTTCGTATCTCCGGGATTTATAATTCGATCTGGTTGAAATGGGAAACATTACAAAGGTCTTTCTAAGCTCTATAAATCAGTGCATAAACATATTTATTTGTATTAGTCCATAGGAGAGCTAATTAATAAAACTTTTTTTACACTCACTTTTCTGCTAAAAATTATTTTTTTTTTCAAAAAAAATGCCCTATTATACTTATTTTTTGGCAGGTTCCGATAAGACACAAGACCTTAGCCTTTTTAAAGGTATATTACTCAATATCCCTTGAAAGACCTGAGATATTTACGTTAAAAGTTTTTTGTATCTTTCTAACACAAAATCAAGTTCCTTCTTCGTTCTGCTGTATTTCCATAGGACAAAGTAACAAAAGTCCTTGCTTCATTTAATTATGTCCTCTTGTCGTTTTGGTACAAAATATATTATTATTTTTTCCCGTATACAGTTTTATTGTTTACTTGCAGAATTTATAAAATGATTTTGTATCAACTTTCCGGCAAATAAAACAGCTGTCACGCGCTGTTACCTCCTCTTTGGCAGGTAACAATTTTTATTACTTTTGTCACCAAAAAAATGTGCCAGAATACCGATTTGTGACAATTGTCACATTGCTGTCAAACCGTGGTGACTTTTGTAACCCTGCCAGAATAGGGCTGTTAATATACTTTATATAATTTTATTCAATATGATTGGAATTTTTATAGTTAGATACAACAACATCATCAGAAACCTGTTCGTGTATTGAAATATTCAACGAAGAGAGTAAGAGAGAGAGCAGAGAACCGACGCGCTTCACTCGGTTTCTTTGTTGGCATTCCACTCCATGAGTAAATTTTCTTCTCTATATCATAAATGCTTTATGAGAATTCGTTCGGAATGGTTATAATTCCGTAATTAACATTCCGATCTATTTAGTTGCACCTTCTTCAGATTCCAAAGACAACAAGTGAAGCGTCTCATTTCTCTGCTCTCCCTCTTACACTCTTTGTTGAATATTGCAATACACGAGCGGTTTTCTGATGATGTTACAGTATATAACTGTAGAAATTCCAACCATGTTGATGTATAATTATATAAATAATGTAGAAAGTATGAAATAATCAAGTTATGACGCGAGAGAGAAATACGTTTGAGTGAATCGCTTCAACTTTTTGGTTCTCTTTTACGAAGGTTGACAAATTGCCCACAACTTCTGTTCGTCTACTTATTGATCGTCTTCGACTGATCCCTCTGTCTAGAACGAAAATAAAAACGATGTACAATACAAGTAGACAGTCAAAATTTCTCTTCACTCAAATGCCAACAAACAAAACTAGTGAAACCCTAGTACTTCTCTACTCTCTCTCTTACTCTCTTCATTGAATATTTCAATACACGAGCAGCTTTTTGATAGTGTTATTGTATATAACTATACAAATTCCAACCATGTTGAAGTAAAATTAGATAAACTATGCAACAAGTATGAAATAAGCAAGATATGACGCGAGAGAGAAATGCGTTTGAGTGAACTCCTAGTACTTTTTGGTTCTCTTTTACCAGGGTTGCCAAGTTGCGCACATCTTCTGGTCGTCTAATTGTAAATCGTCTTTGACAAAAACGATGTACAAGTAGACAGTCAAAATTTCTCCTTACTTGAATGCCAACAAACAAAACCAGTGAAACCCTAGGCATTCGCTGGTCTCTCTTTTACTCTCTTCATTGAATATTTCAATACATGAACAGATTTTTGATGATGTTATAATATCTGACTATAGAAGATTCAACCAAAGACGATCTAGAATTAGACGACCAGAAGATGTGCCCAATTAGGCAACGCTGGTAAAAGAGAACAAAAAAGTGCTAGAAATTCACTCAAAGGTATTTCTCTCACGCATCATACCTTGATTATTTCATACTTTTTGCATAGATTTTGTAATTTACTCAAAGACGATTTAGAATTAGACGACCAGAAGATGTGTGCAATTTGGCAACCCTGGTAAAAGAGAACCAAAAAGTGCTAGAAATTCACTCAAAGGCATTTCTCTCACGCGCCATATCTTGATTATTTCATACCTTTTGCAAAGTTTATGTAATTTTACTTCAACATGGTTGGAATTTGTATAGTTATATACAATAACACTATCAAAAAGCTGCTCGTGTATTGAAATATTCAATGAAGAGAGTAAGAGCGAGAACAGAGAATGACTAGGTTTCACTCGTTGTGTTTGTAGACATTTGAGTGAAGAGAAATTTTGACTGTCTACTTGTACATCGTTTCTGATATACTTCAACATGGTTGGAATTTGTATAGTTATATACAATAACACTATCAATGAAGAGAGTAAGAGAGAGAGAACAGAGAATGACTAGGTTTTCACTCATTGTGTTTGTTGGCATTTGAGTGAAGAGAAATTTTGACTGTCTACTTGAACTACTTACATAAAGTATGTAGAAAGTATGAAATAATCAAGTTATGACGCGAAGAGATGCGTTTGAGTGAATCGCGTCAACTTTTTGGTTCTCATTTACGAGGGTTGGAAAATTGCACACAACTTCTGGTCGTCGACTTATTGATCGTCTTTGACTAATCCCTCTGTCTAGAATTCTTCTAAGACGATCGAGAAGTAGACTACTAGAGAGAGAACCAAAAAGTCATATATTGATTATATCATACTTTTTGCATAGTTTATGCAATTTTACTTCAACATGGTTGAAATTTGTATAACATGGAAGGTACCAGAATTTGCGTGACAATCTCGCCCATTTCCTCCATTTAAGTAGACATTTACAGATTATTAACGAATGTGTGAGATGAAAACAATCACATATACCAGAAGAAAGGTTTCGAAGAAATATGATTTTGTCCTAAATGTGTCGATTTGTGTGGGAGGTACCAGAACTAACTTTCTACAAATAATATTCACTGACAAAAATTCATTGTGATCTGTCAAGATTTACGGCAGTTTTCGTGTTGACCAGACAGCCAGCCAGACAAACGCACATAGATCAATCATATTAAAAAGTTGTAAAACGCATTTCGTCCAAAGATACTAAGGGCGTAAAATGGCTCCTTCTATACGTTACATTACACCGCGTTACAAAAATTAGCTTTTGCTCTGTCCTATGAACCAAACATACTTTTACGGAAAGAGGGGAAAAAATAAAAATACAGATGTATCGTCGATTTTCATGTACACGTCAGAATTTCTTTTTGTGTTCAAAGTTCTCTGGTGCCATACAGAGAAGACTCCATATATTTGTGAGGCAAAAAGAAGGAGTGGTTGGAATATGAATACATTTAGTTTAACAATAGTAACTTTCTAACACTAAACTTTTTATGACTTTCACAGCACTTACAACTTGTATGACAGATCAAACGTTCCGTTGCACAAATGTTTTAAGTTGCGTTGTGCGAAAACGTATTTCTATATATTTCATCGGAGAAAAAATGGAGTGCCCGACTCGAAATAACTTTTGTTAAGTTTGTAGCTTATTCGCACTAAGAAAAAATTTTAAAAATGTTACGAAAAACAATTCGTTTCAGAAAAAATATTCAAGGCTGCTTATGTTCCGTACTTGTGGTATACTCAGGACGTCGTGTGCGACTATTGCTATAGAAATTTATGCAAGTTTACTGTTGGAAGGTCAACAGTAAACAACGCTGTGCCAACAATTTGGCTATCGTACCACGTACGGAGCACTGCAATGAATTGTGATACTTTTGCGTAATTTTTACTCACACTAAAGGGTGCCAATACTTTCGGCGCAACAAAATTTGCCTCGCTAATGTAGAATCGGTTATTCCAGCGGTTCTGTACTCACCAGAGGAACGTATAGCGGCTTCAGTGGAGATTTTTGATGATGTTCCCGAAATAAGCGCAGGCGATCCAACAGTAGTACCAACTCTGCTATCAACATTTCTTGCATCGAATGCGAGGAGCGAGAGTCCAGAAGTATCAGAATTTGTACCAACACCCAGTTAACTTGGGACTGCAGTGCCGGATTTAGTAACGCAAGCCGACTTCAATGACCTGTACGAGACGGTAATTTGTCGAGGAGAACAGCGGAACTCTTTGCATCGCACTTTAAGCAGTGGAATATAGTGGCGGTTGATTTTAAAATAACAGCCGCTCGTTAGCGACGTAGCACTATACCAAATGACAAATATTTTAAATTGCACGAAGATCGGGGGAAACAAGCCTGTCTTATTGTTATGATATTGATTCGATGTTTGCAAAAATCGGTTACCCTCATATTTCAGAGGAGTGGCGACTTTTCTCCGATGTATCGGTCAACAGCCTTAAAGTCGTGCTGCTTCATATCGCTAACAAACATTCACCTGTTCCCATCGCATATGCCACAAACCACAAAGAAACAATTGGAAAATATGCTGCGATCTGAAGTGATCGGATTACTCGTGGGTGTTAAGCGTGGATTTCCAACCCACCAGGGCTTTTTGTGTACATGGGAAGGTCGCAAAAGAGATCAGGATTACACTGAATTTAAGTGGAAGTCGCGCATATGCT
Organism: Phaonia tiefii; assembly: GCA_963931995.1. Classification (NCBI taxonomy): domain Eukaryota; kingdom Metazoa; phylum Arthropoda; class Insecta; order Diptera; family Muscidae; genus Phaonia; species Phaonia tiefii. Next base: position 251,969,418 of record OZ008368.1, on the reverse strand, counting down.
ACAAAGTAGGCGTAAAAAGTATAGAATGTATACCATTGGTGCAGCAATCTCAAATTATTTTGCCACCACTACACATTAAGCTCGGTCTCGTATCAAATTTTCCCTGCAGTAGAGGGAGTCGGCTCTACGTCGACGAATTCATCGACTATCAAAAACAGCCATCGATTGCCTGCCAAACTACCCGAAATGCTTTTGAGCGGCGAATTTAACAAGGGGATGGCCGCTTTGGTGAACTACCATTCGTCGATGAATTCATCGACAAACAGTGATAGCAGTGAACAGAACCCAGGTTCGATTCCGGGCTGGGGGTTTTTTTCTGTTTATTTTTATTTTTTTAATATTTTTTTAAATAACCGATGTTGTTTTTAATGATATTTCATGTTTGTTTCAAAACAAATTTGTCCATTTTTAGTGGTAAAGACGCACGTCTTTTCTTTTTTAATGTCAAACACTTAATGACTCTTTCTCTTTCTTGCGTCCCTCAACCAAGCTGATATTCTCAAGTGTGGGAAATGAATGATCCGTTTTTGTTGTTTTTTTTTCTATTTGCAATGTAGCATGTGTTGTTGGTGGTTTTTTTATTTCGGTTCCCGTTACAGTTTTTTGTTTGTGTCCTATGGCACGGTTTTTTATTTGGTTGTTATCTCTTTGATTCTGTGTAACTCTTTCTCGTCTGTCTCAAGTGGCGTTTGTTGGTTGTTATTTCTTTAATTCTCATGTGGCATGTGTTTTTGGTAACAGAATTCCCATTATAGTTTATCCAAATAATAACTAATCTGTAAAGTTGGTATTTCGTTGCAGTGTCAGTACTTTTGAAAAGGATGCGTTTAAACAATAGTCAAATTTGAATAAAAATACTGTACAATAAATTATCTCAAGTAGCAAGTTGCTTTTTTAAACTCAAATTATTTATTTCAATTCAACTACAAAATTAACAACTTAAAGCATTAGGTGAAAATAACACTATTAAATTATTAAGGTTACTTCATTAACGAATAACAATAATTTACAGATTACCACTGAGTACTAATATAATCGGCGATGTAGTCGATGAAAAGTCATCGGCGATGTAGTTGATGAAAAGTTGCCAGCCACTACTTGTGAAACTGCAGGGTTGTAAAAAAACTGGATCATGAGTGCGAGGCGATTGCGAGTTTGCTCAAAATGTTTCCGATATTGAGCGGTGTAAAGATTCATGCAAGTATTTTTTTAAGAAGTCATTCAGTAACTTTATTTCTTTTGAATGATGTGTATGATTTAAGGTGTTTTCAATGGTCCGCAGATAAGAAAATAGTTGCAAGTTATGAATTTTGCTAACGAACAACGTGCATGGAAAGCCACAGTTGCCGTTATTGAGCAGTTTCTTGGTAACAAACGAGTTGCCAATTATAAAAATATTGTCGCAGAAATGACTTCGGCATATGGCGAAATGGGAATTTTAATGTCACTAACGATCCACTTCCTTCACAATCAAATATCTTTTTTCCCTGATGATTTAGGGGCTTGTAGCGATGACCATGGCGAAAGGTTCCATCAGAACATTGCGGCTATAGAAAAGCGCTTTAAAGGACAAGATATTACGCATATGATTGGCGAATACTGCTAGTCTATTCGTCGCGATACGGAGACAAATGCTTACAAACGCCAAAATAAAAGGCCTAAAGGTGGGATCACACGATTTGTACATTTGTGCAAAAAAATAACAAATTTAGATTTGTACACATTTGTGCGTTTAGGTATCGATGTGCAAATGATTTGTTTTGCGATCAGACGATTTGGCTATTAAACATCAAAATGATTTGTCACACATTTGTACACAGCAGTAAAGTGACAAATATTTGCCAGTTCATTCACACGATTTAACCATTTGGTCATAAACACTAAAACAGCTGATCAGCTGTCAACCATAATTTTACATCTTTATTGTAAAATGTAAAGTGAAATAAACGAAAATGATGGTAACGCAAAGGCAAAAGAAACTCGCTGCAGTTACATAAATACATTTACTATTATTTAAACGCACATTGAATTAAGTAAAATGGTAAAATCAACTGAATCATTGAGCCTGTTTTTTTATTCCCTGCTAAACTGATTTTTCGACCACTTTGTATGGGGAGCTAAGCGCTATTAAGCGGCTCCCCATACAAAGTCGTCGAAAATATAGTTTAGCAGGGAATAAAAAAACCAGCTTAATGTTTTGCTTTTACTTGTCAAAACACCTGCTGAGTCGCGAGAGGAGACAGTGTTGCCAATATGTTAATTTTTTCGTACTTGTTATGGTTTCAATTTCTTTGCCATTTTGATTGAAATTTTGCTCCTCACCGATTTACACCAAAGTTTCACTATCGATAGAACTTCTTAAACGATTAAAAATGACCACCAATTTTTTGGCGGTCGGTCCAACTTTTTGATATATAGGCCTTCAGAACTTGAGTATATAATCGGCTATATCTCGGGTATTTATGGTCAGATCTGGGCCAAGTGAGTATCATTAGAAAGCTCAAACAAAATTCTATAAATTACATTATGTACATTTTTTAATTTTTATTAACCCATTGGCGGAAAATTAACAAAAAGAATTTTTTAACCTCACTTTTTTGATAGAAACCTATTTTTCTCAAAAAATGGACGTCGTAAAGTTAGTTTTTTTTCTTGATTTAATGAGCAGACAACACTGCAAGCTTTCTTTTAAGGTATAGTACTCCTTATTAACCTTTCAAAGACCGTAGATATTCACGTTCAAAAAGCCTAAAATGCCCAGAGAGAAAGTTTGATAGCAAAACTAGGGCCGAAAAGGGGTTTTTCGGTTTGTTTACAAATTAAATTAATAACAAGGGAGTCTCAAGTCAGGGATCCCCTATTTTCAATGTCCAATGTTAATATGTTACTGATCACTGTGACATGCTACATTTTTTTCAGTTTTATAACTTTGATATATCTTGACCCAGATTTCTGGTGTTTACAGGGTTACCGCAGAGTATTATACCTTAAAAAAAGCTTGAAGTGTTGTAACTTTACAACGTCCATTTTTTGAGAAAAATAGGTTTCTATCAAAAAAGTGAGGTTAAAAATTTCTTTTTGTTAATTTTCCGCCAATGGGTTAATAAAAATGAAAAATTGTATATAATGTAATTTATAGAATTTTGTATGAGCTTTCTAATGATACTCTCTTGACCAAGATCGGACCATAAATACCTGAGATATAGCCGATTATATATATACACAAGCTTTGATGGCCTATATATCAAAAAGTTGGACCGACCGCCAAAAAATTTGTCGGTAATTTTTAATCGTTTAAAAAAATCCAATGAGTGTTCGAACTCACGGGCGATGTGTTAACACCTTTTTGCTACACGGTACCTGTTCGATTTCTATGAACACATTCGTAAATGTTACATTGGAAAATAAAAAACAGCGTTCAATCATATGATGACGTTACAGTTAAATAATATTAATACTTAAAATTATTTAAAGACCCAGTGCAAGCACATGTGTCATTATATTCTTGCTCAATACTTTTTTTTTATTCCCACAAAAGTCAAAGAATGCAAAGCAACAGACACTTGTACATACATACATACATACATTGTTATATTCGTACGATATAACCGAAGATCAACATAAAATACTTTTTTAATATTACTCCAAATTAAAACACTTCAATCTCGGCTCGCCGATATCGGATCGCCTTAATTTTTTGCCTAAACTCTTCGTCGAAACCCGCACTAGCTTTTTAATCCAAAAATTAATAAAATCGGCTATGAACTTCCGGAGAAAATCGCGTGGGAAAATTATATGAAAATCGCCCAATAATCACTTTCAATACCGACTGCCAAGCAACGAACAAACAAACGATGATTTACTCTTCCAAACCTAACACTTGCGTATGTATTAAATTTATAGTTTACTGCCCTAGAGGCGCGCGTATAGATGTTAACACATCAAAAATTCTATGAAATCGGGAGGAGCAACTAAAGTGTAGAGATGCCAAATTATTAATTAAAATGGCAAAGAAATTGAAACCATAACAAGTTCGAAAAAATCAACATATTGGCAACACTTACCCTTGTCAACGATATTTGCCTATTTGGCACTTGCATTTGTCTTCAAGTGGGAAATCAGAAATTTGGCCATTTTCATAAATTTGATTTGGCTTCTGGGGCAGCATTGCGTTCAAACGATTTGGCATTTATAGATGTTTTTGATTTGTCACAAGAAGCCAAATATTTGGCATTTCTGATAAATGACAAATGCAATTTAGAGATCACACGCTTTGTCTATGAATATGACAAATTTTTAGCCAAATGTACAAATCGTGTGATCCCAGCTTAATGCACTTTAAATTATTATATACTTTTAATTTAATGCTCAAACTGAATACGCAAACAAATGCATTGTTGTTGTTGTTCTAAAATAAGAGACAGTGAAACTTGTTTTTGCAAAAATCAAACAAACCACCAGTATTTTGCGGCTTTCGAGAAATAATATTAAAATAACCTCTGTGAAGAGAGTGAGTAGAAAATTATAACACCCTCCGCGGTTGATTAATTGTGAGGTACTGACTTGGCTTCTCTATTCGTCGAAATTATTTCACTGACACATTTCTACGAATACAAATAGTCAATGTGTGCATACAATATATTGTTATTGTTGTAACAATATGTATTTTTAAATGCTACCAGATAAGCGGTTGGTGCAGACATCCATGTAGGGAATCTTCTTCATCTTATAAATAATGTTTATCATTAATAGCCTCACAAAAACCTTAGTCCCAAAGATTGAGCACATGAAAATCCCAACATGAATGTCTGCTGTTAGATTGCATTGCGACTGTCTGTTAGTTTACATTGCACTTGTTTACATTAGTATGCCAGCTAATGGACTGCATAAATTATTACTTAGGGGTTTCTACTCAAGAAGTCGTAAAATACTTATATACGTGGTATCTCCACCTCAAGGCTTGTCGTCAGGGTGCCCGCTACAAGTGAAGAGACGCGAGAAGTGATAATATTTCGTGCTATTATCAATGCTACAACAACATGTCAAAGTGCAAACGACATTCACATTACCTGTTCATAAATGAGAGATAATTATAAAGAGAATATATTTTTGTTCTGTACTCTCAATGCACTGCGTTCTTGGTGTAGAATTTTATATTATACACACGCTGAAAAAACGGTCTCTGTAAACGGTCTCTGTAAAAAACGGTCTCTTCTCCTAAACATATTCTGCAGGAACCATTTATGTGTTTGGAACACACTTCAAACATTTTTATGTTTGTAATTCCCAAACCCAGGTGTATTTAAATGCAAACATTAGCATGACTACTGACAAATATGTATGCTTTTACGTGTAAACATATGCGAGCTTCATCCCAAACATCCATATACTTACGTGGAAACATATGCGTGTTTTCTCCCAAACATAATAATATTTAGAAACGAATTATTCTTTCTTTGTTTATTTATTATAACTAATTTTATCAATATATATCCACATTTATAAAAAACTAGCTGGAGCCGGCAAACAACGTTTTGCCTTCAAAGTTTTTGTAATGCCTAAGGGTGAACAAAATTTGTTGTTCCATTACGTTTCAAACTATAGTTATGTCTGTTATATCGGTTTCTTTCAAAGGTGGCGTAGCACCGCCCTCTTCAACAATGGCTGTAATTCATACTGTTCCAACAACATACGTATGTATATACCAAATCTCATCTTTGACTGACTGAGATATAGCCATTTTAAATTTCAAGTTGTATGTCCCACGTCCACGTCCCTTTATCCTATCACAACCATGTATATATAGCCAAGGAGAATCAGCAGGTCGTCAGTACCAGATTGTGAAATTTTCATAACAATCGGTATATTGCCCTATTAGAAAAGCCGTAGAGCGATTTTTGAAAAGGGGCGTGGCACCGCCCACTTTCACCCTGGCTTTATAGCCCATGCCACCCCCTAAATGATTCTGAAAATTGTATGAAAATTCGTAACGTAATTAGTCCATTCGTAACATACACACATCCATACATCCATTTATATATACATACATATATACTAATAGAAAAAATTTAAATATTTAAAGTGAGCCCGTTTTATATTTACTCGCATTGAATGCATTACTTTTTTTATGAAATTAGAATCTGCTGCTCTTTTGCTTGTCCTTGTTGTCTCCCACGTTTTTCTTTTCAGAAGGTTTCAACTATGCCTTGGTTATCACTATGCGTTGGTACACAAACAATATACTTATATACAAATCTAGTTCATGCAAGACAAGAGTTTATTAATTACTTGTGTTTTTTTTTAATATATTTCACAAATGGTCCGCCATTCCGATTTTTTCAGTAGAGGCTCGGGCAGAAAAAGGGATTCACGTTGTTACCATTTCCAGTTTCTTTCCTCAAAATCGTTTCTGTCAAAATCGTTTCTGTCAGGAATATTTATTAATCACTCACTGAGAGAATAATGCAAAAATACAGATCCACACTTACAAGATATACACACTCGTTGCCCCTCTTTTATTCTCTTCCTCTTGAGAGAGCATAATCAGTGCAATAATCACGGCTGTATTTGTATCACAAACACAGATATATTTTGTTCGCAAACACATATGTTAAAACATATTAATCATTTTGTCTCAAACATGTAATATTGAATAGCAAACACAATGCGCTTGGGCACAAGTATATTATATTTGCGACCAGCTCCAAACACAAGTAATATTTGCATCCAAACAACAAAAAACGACCGATTTTTCAGCGTGCAGATGTTATGTTGTTTACACGGCACTAAATACGGTATCGCATAAACTCGTGTCAGTGAAGCCCACCTAAAATGTAAGCATTTATACGAATTAAATAGTAGGCGTGTTTTGGTTACACCACTTGCTTAGATTATCACTTATGTTGTATAGAGAGCTAGGCGATATTAGACGGCACTTGAAGTTACGGCTTCCACTTCAGTTCTAAGCAGGCATAAACTTACCAGTCTGAAAAAATCAGATGTGTTGGATATCGTTGTCGCTAAGCAGATAATGCATTATTTGCTTTGCTCTTTTGCTTATCCTTTCTTCGCTGTCTCTCACGTTTTTGTTTTCGGAAGGTTTCAGCTAAGCGTTGGTTACCAAAGGTACACAAAGAATATATTTATGTACAAATCTTCTTCATGCAAGCCAAGCGTTTATTAATTACTTGTGTTTTTTTATTATATTTCTCAGTAAAGGCTCGGACAGACCACGGACTTCACGTTGTTGCCGTTTCCAGTTTCTTTCCTAACAATAGTTTCTCACTTGGGTAGCACACATACAATATACGGACCGCATACACAAAATCCAAAGTAACACCACAAACCATTTAACCGTCCGAGCCTTCGTTTATTCTTTTTTCACTGATCAAGCGCATTTGATATCCTCTGTCCGATGAACCATTGATGACTGAATGCATGAAACTAAAGCGCAATACATCAGATGAAATGAGAAACAATAATTCAGAATAATTCAAAAATACAGATACAAACTTACAAGATAGACTCTTTCGTTGTCCCTCTCTTATACTCTTGCTCTCGAGAGAGCATAGACAGTGCAACAAACACAGCTGTATTTGTATCACAAACATATGTAGGGTAAAGTTGCTAACTTCTGAGCCAGTGGTCGGATTTACCGTTCCAAAGTTATGACCATTCTTCTGCCGAAAATTTCAGTAAAATAAAATCTGAAACGTGTTAATTTACAAAAACAAATAAATGTTATTTCGCTTCAAAAAACAAAAACAAACATGTTTGCATTTCAGTAAAATGGTCATAACTTTGGAACGGTACGACCTCTGGGCTGGATTTAGGTCATTTTGGAAAGGTAAGAGGTATGGCAATCTTTCAAAAGAAATACACACATAAGTTACCTGCCATCTGGCTGAGGAAATTGAGGTTATGTGAATTTTTTTCCATTTTTTTCCGAAAGGTCTGAATATCGGCGATTTGACTTTTTTTCTACTTTTTTATTGATTCTGAAAGGCCTCTTAAAGGCCATTCCAACAATCCGACCACTGGCTCAGAAGTTAGCAACTTTACCCTACTAACCTCCGACCGCCAATCCGAAAATTTTGAACCCGCTGCCATTTCGCACCCTTGCATTTTCGGACATGGTACTAGTGGACTTTTCTTCATGAAATGAGCCAAGGAATACGCTGGAGAAATTTTTCCGGAACTTCCTGAATCACCCTGTATATATTAATCATTGTTGCTCAAACATGTAACATTGAATAGCAAACACAATGTTTTTGGACGCAAGTATAATATATTTGCGACAAGCTCCGAACGCACTTTATATTTGCATCCAAACAAAAAAAGCAGATATTTCAGCGCGTAACATTTGTTTACATTTGTGTTTTGTAAAGAACGCAGCATAGGCTGTGGTTCACAGTTAGGGGTAAGTAACTCATTTTGACAAGAATTGTGATTTTTGTGGGATTTTTTAGAGAAGCTAATTTTCTTTAATTTGAGAGTTTTGCTCCAATAAGCTCAAATATATAATTCATATAATTCATATTTTGAAAAGTTATCAGATGAAATTTTTTAAAATTCATTTTCGTGTTTAGGAGGCCAAAATCTATAGAAAACAATTATTTAGAACTCTAAAGCATAATGACAGTAAACTAGTGGTATAGATATATTAGTTGATTACTAATTTTATAATTCTAGAAAAGCTAGCAAAAATACTTGAATATGTTTTGTGCGAAACATTTGTATGTTTTTATATGAATAAATATTAGCTCATCTTTGAAACTATTTATTTTAAATCAATCGTCAAATTTAAGTACCTAATCCTAATCAAATACAATAATATTGAAATAAAAATGTTACTGTCTCTTTAAAAACTGGAAAATTTTGTAAATTTTAACTTTTGGCTCTTCCACCTCAAAAGGTTGTCCCCCCCTCCCCCCAGCCTAGATAATTTTTTATAAGATTTTGTTAAAATGACTTTGGTTTTATGCATTTACTATTTCATATTTTACATAATTCCATTTGGTTGTTCCTCATTGTTGTTTTGGTATTTGGCCCAAAACAGATGTTTTGTCCCAGAAGAATGTTAGGGTTACCTAAATCGATAACAATATTAACTCACCACTGGAAAACAAAATGCAAAGTAAAAATCTCCTAAGCTTTCAATTGCGACAAAGCAATCCAATTGTTAACTTTTTCTTTCTTTTAATGGCTATTTTACAAAATCATGAGGACAGATTTAATGTATCATATTATATTAATTATTAAAATAATATCAACATATTAATTAAAGAAACAAGTAAATAATTTGTAATATTTTTCTCCAACTAGTTGATAATACCAAAGGTAACAGTCAGGGAGGTATTCCTCGGTCTGGTCTTTCCAGCGGAGTCTTGGTCGTCCACTTTTCCTGCTTCCATCTGGAACGTTATCGAAATCTTTCGCGTTGGCTCAACATGGCCTAGCCAAGACAATAGGCCTAATTTGATTCGCCTAGCTATGTCCATTTCGGAATACAAATTATATAGCTCCTGGTTCCAAAGACGTCAGTACTCGCCGTTTTCTTTAACAGAACCATATATTTTACAGAAATTTTTTTTCTCGAATACTCCCAGGTGTTTTTCATCCGCTTGCGATATGACCCAGGTTTCGGACCCATATGTCATGACAAGTAAAATGAGAGTCTGGTATCGCTGGACTATTGTCTGTCGAGAGACAGACAGGCTGACGTTATTGTCCTTACTTGCAGCGAACCCAAGGTAGACAAATTCACATTCTACTTCAAAATTAAATCGGTTGTCAACGTTCAGGTGCGGACCACGTCGAGAGGTTGGTCTAGTCGTTGACGCCATCAATTTTGTCTTGTTTTCATTAACAGCAAGACCCACCTTTGCCGATATGTTTTAGATTCTAGAAAATAGTGCTGTAACTATTAACTATAATTTCGTAACTATAATTTCGCCCAACACTGTCTATGTCCTCAGCACACGCCAACAACATATGGCTTTTCGTGTTGATGATCGTGTTCCTGTGTACTGCAGCTTATGATGTTGCATCCATTAAGATGTTGAAGCGATTGTTCGAAAGTGTGTCGCCTTGTCTCAGTCCTCGAATGTTTCAGTGAGGTCTTCCCCACTTTCACTGCTGATTTGGTGTTGGTCAGCTTCATTCTACAGAGGCGAATCAGTTTTCCCGGAATACCAAGTTCAGACATAACTTCGTACAGTTTTCCCCGTATGGGGCTATCGAAAGCAGCTTTGTAATCGACAAAAAGGTGGTATGTATCGATTTGCTGTTCTTGGGTCTTTTCCAGAATTTCGCTTAGCGTCAATGTTTGGTTAGTCGTGGACTTGCCTGGTCTAAAACCACACTGATGAGGCCCAATCAGGTTTTCAATAATTGGATTTAGTCTTTCACATAATACGCCCGCCAACACCTTATACGCGATGGCTAAAAGACTGATACCGCGATAGTTGGAACAGACACACGGATCACTCTTTGCGAATACAGGACATAATACACTCAGACTCCAATCGTCGGACATAGATACCCCCAACCGTATACCGCATACAAGTTGATGCATGTGGGCCAGCAGTCCTTCGACACAGGCCTTAAAAAGTTCAGCGGGTAGGCCATCCACACCAGCGGCTTTATTACTCTTCAGGCAGGAGATCGCCGTTCTAATCTCGTCTTGGTTGGGGCGGGGTACAATCTACACTATCTTCCACTATCATTACCTCCTGATCTTCAGTGGAAGAATCTGAGTGGAGTAGTGCTGAAAAGTGGTCTCTCCACATTTTGAGCACACACTACTTATCTGTCACTAGATTCCCATTTTCGCCCTTGCAGGAGGGCAGTCCATTATTCGTCCCGTTATTTTTAACCTCTGGAAAAATGTTTGGGACGCATTATTCATCAGTCTATTATTCAGCCCGTTATTTTTATCCTCTGGAAAAATGTTTGGGACGCATTATTCATCCTTCACATTTCAGTCTTTTCACACGCTGTCTCTCCCTCTCTCTCTCTCTGTTCTTACTGCAATTTTTTCCGCCTAAATAGTTGGGTTTCTTTCCTTCTTAGACGTTTGTACCTCTCACTCGCAGCCCGCGTTGTAACTCACTGTTTCGTTGCCATACGTGCAGCGTCTTTTTCATCAGTTGCAATGCGACAGTCTTCATCATACCCTGGCTTATCCTTCTTCGGCATTTGATAACCAAGTTCAGTCCTTGCAGCGTTTTCGAAAGAATGGGAGAAATGGTTCCACTGCGCATCTGGGTCTTCGGGAGGGGGATATTCTGTCTAGCAGGAGAGAGAGCTTCTGTCGATAGGATATCTCCGGAATTTGTAGCTTGTCAATATCCAGGTTTTCCTGTGTTCGGCTTCGTACATTTTTCGCCCTGCTCAGTCTTGTGCGAACTTTCGCAGCCACCAGGAAATGAACCGAGTCGATATTGACACCTCGAATCACACATACATCCATTACACTAGAAGAGTGCCTGCCATCTTCCGCTGATCAGGAGATATCCAGGTCGCCTTATGATTGTATGCTGGAATCGTATGCTACTAACTACCATGTTCTTTGCAGCGACGAAGTCCATCGGTCTGATTCCATTATTAGTATCCTGTAGACTGTGTTTACCGATGGCTTAAAAGCTGAATATAAATTTCCATCTTCAGGGGTTATATTTGACACTTGATTTGGAAGATGATGATGATGGTTTTAAAAATTATTGACTCTCTTCTGTATTACGCGGATTTTGGTCTGGCGGCGTGATTGGGCCTTACTTTTTTGAAGATGAGGGCGAGGTTACAGTGACTGAGAACGTCACTCATTACAGGAACATGATAACGGAGTTCTTGTGGCCTCACCTGAATGGCATGGATCTGGACGACATGTGGTTTCAGCAAATCGGCGGCATCGGGCACACCGCGCAAGAAACAATCGATTTATTGCACCAAGGATTTCCCAAACTAATTATCTCAAGAAGTTCTGATGTCAACTGGCCACTAAGATCATGCGATTTGACGCCGTGCGATTGCTTTCTTAGGGGTTTTATGAAACCTCGGGTTTATGCGAATAAACCAGGAATAATTCCTGAGCTCAAATCCAACGAGTCATCGGTGAGATACTGCCACATCTCTGTGAAAAAGTCATGGAAAATTTCGTGAAAAGAGTAATTGCCTATCAGGACAGCTGTGGGGGCCGTTTGACGGATATTTTATTCCATACTTAATCGGAACATGCCTTCTTTACAATCCAATAAAAAAATCACATCTATTTCAAAAAACACGTGTTTCTATTTAAAATTTAAAAAGAGCATTCTTACTGAGACACCCTTTACATACAGAGATTTAAAAAGATTATCAGAAAATACATTTGAATTCAACCATCTGGATCAATTCGTCCAGTCATTACAAGAATCTGTTGACGGCAGCAAATCCAGTATCTGTGTCAGTGTCATCGTCCACATTAAAGTGGGGCAACATCATCGGCTACAGAATAATTGCAATTTCTCTAGAGAGGGCAATTATTATAAAGGGTGAACTATGTACAGTTTGGAAATTGAACCCCCGTTATTTCGAAGCAATTGGCCAATTTGACATTTATGAAGTGACAGATTTTTAAGGGACAGAAATTTACAACACACGAAGAAAAATGGGAAGTTTTAAAAACTTTCTTCTAAAGTTCTGAGTCTGAAGATAAACATTTTCACCGAGAAATCATCCTCTCCGAAGAAGCTCATGTTCAGTTCGGGGGCTACATTAACAAACGAAATTGCAGTATTTGGGCCTTGGAAAATCCGCACATCATCCATTGAGGCCTTAAATCGCGAATTCGGCGCGGTCCTTCACGGGATAGAGACCAAAAAAATCGAAAATGTACTGAAAAATGGGCTATATCGAATGTGGTACTGTAAAGCAAGCCCCGGAAGCCAATTGAACGATGTTGTGTTTCATTCATAAATGTCAAAAATATAATTGAAAAAATGTCTACTAGTACTATTTTTTTAACGCGAAATTATATCAAATTCCGAATTGTACATGGTGCGCCCTTTATAATACCTCTCAGTGAGTCGGATGACAGTTGTTAGATTATTTGTATTTAAATACTCTACATTGGCGAATGCGGCCTGAGTCATGCATATCAAATTATTATTGTTAAATCTGGAAAAACCCTGAGTTAAATTATGTCGTATAAATATAATCAGTGAAAAAATAAGTTCAAAATAGCATTCAGCTGGACAGATAACATGAGATTAAAAAAATTAATACACATGTTTAAATTTTAATATACGTATGATTATATCTGTGGTCACAAGGCATAACAGCATATGTCTATTTTTGCAACATTTTAGGAGAGCGTTTTAAGGGTTCAAATTGCATTTGTAACCTAGTGATTGATCGAGATTTCCTAATAAATCTTTTCCAATATCTTGGGAACTACAAATTGGATTATTCATATTTGGATTTTATAGTGTGCAGTACGATATATACAGCTCGATTCTCGAAAAAATTAATTTGAGCATAACTCGAGTTATGCTGTTATGCCTTGTCACCACAGAAATGCTCTAGACCACACTGAAAAAATTGTATTCGTATACGTTATGAAATCCATCATAGATTTATGAATTCCTTCAGCAAGAATTCACCCACGAAAGCCAAATCGAAACATACCATCCTCTTGTCGATTACAAAGCTGCGTTAGATATTTCTCATACGGGGAAAATTGTACGAAGTTATATCTGAACTTGGGATTCCGGCAAAACTAATCCGAATGACGCAGACCACCACCAAATCAGCAGTGAAAGTGGGGAAAGACCTCACCCAACCATTCCGTACCAAGCGAGGACTGAGACAAGTAAATACGAACAAGACCACTAACACGAAAAGTCATATGTTGCTGGCGTATACTGGCGACAATGACATCATTGGGCGAAATTTGCTCGAGGTTACTGCAAGTATTTTCAAGAATCGAAAAAGAATCAGCGAAGGTGGGTCAAAACAAAATTGATTGCGTCAACGACTGGGCAACTAGACTCGAGCTGGTCCGAACTTAAACGTCGACAACCGATTTAAGTTTGAAGTGATAGATGAACTTATCTTTCTTGGATGTGCCGTGAACAAGGACAACAACGTCAGCTTGGAGATAAAAAGGAGAATTGTGCTTGCAGATAGATGATATTTTGGGCTCCGCAAGGAGTTTAAGAACAAATCTCTCTCTCGACAGACAAAATTCCAACTATACCACACTCTGATTTTACCTGTTCTGACATATGGCTCCGAAACTTCTTGCACATATTAATTAAACAAACAAATTTCAACATATTCTTCCAACTGGCTCTATTCTTCGCCTTTTCTCGCCAGTTGGTAACACCAAGGATACGGAGGGATTCTTCTGCCTGATCTTTCCAGCGGAGTCTTGGTCGTCCTCTTTTCCTGCTTCCATCGGGTACGTTATCGAAAACTTTTCGCGCTGGTTCATCTTCATCCACTCGACGACGTCGGTACTCCCCGTTTTCCCTAACAGGACCATATATTTTACGGAACATTTTTCTCTCATATACTCCCAGATGTTTGACTCAAGTTTCGGAGTCATATGTCAAGACAGGTAAAATGAGAGTCTGGTATAGCTGGAATTTTGTCCGTCGAGAGAGGGCTTTATTCCTAAACTGCTTGCTGAGCCCAAGATAGCATCTATTTGCAAGCACAATTCTCCTATCTATCTCCAGGCTGACGTTGTTGCCTTTGTTCACGGCGAATCCAAGATAGACAAATTCATCTACCACTTCAAAATGAAATCGGTTGTCAACGTTCAATTGCGGACTAAGTCGAGAGGTTTCTCTAGTCGTTGACACCATACATTTTGTCTTGCCCTCATTAAAAGCACGATCATCCTTCGCTGGTTCCTTTTCGACTCTTGAAAATACTGCAGTAACCTCTCGCAAATTTCTCCCAAGGATGTCTATGTCGTCAGCATACGCAAGCATCACATGGCTTTTCGTGTTAATAGTATTGTTCGCATTTACTGCAGCTTTTCTCATTATTAAAAAAATAAATAAATGGTTTCCCATTACATCCCATGAAGGGACCAGGGAGAACTTCTCACAATCACTGAGCTGTGCGCTTTGCAGTTTTCACTCACTGATTGGGACCTACAGTTTTACACCGATTCCGAACGGTATTTTGAGAAGCTTTTTTCATGGCTATATACTCGATAGTGTCGCCGTCACTAAGCGAGGTGACCGTCGTCGAAAGAAATTTTAAGGTGGTTGGAGCAGGGATCGAACCCAGGATCTCCTGTACAAGAGGCGCGCACACTACCCATTGCACCACCGACAGTCACCATTAATATGATGAAGAGATTGCACGAAAGTGTGTCGCCTTGTCTAAGTCCTCGCTTGGTACAGAATGGTTCAGTGAGGTCTTTCCCCACTTTCACTGCTGATTTGGTGTTGGCCAGCGTCATTCTGCAGAGGCTGATCAATTTTGCCGGAATCCCAAGTTCATACATAGCCTCGTACAATGTTCTCCAAATGGGGCTATCGAAAGCAGCTTTGTAAACGACAAAAAGGTGGTATGTATCGATTTGTTTTTCATGTGTTTTTTTCCAGGATTTGGCGTAGCGTGAATATTTGGTCAGTCGTGGACTACCCACACTGATAAGGTCCAATCAGGTTTTCAATAATTGGCTTTAGTCTTTCACATAATACGTTCGACAAGACCTTATATGCGATGGATAAAAGACTGACACCGCCAATGTGGGAAAAGACACACGGAGTAGCCTTTTTGAATACGGGACATAATACACTGAGACTCCAATCGTCAGGCATAGATTCCCCATCCATATACTGCATATAAGTCTATGCATATGGGCGCACCCGCACCGTTATTCGATCTTCTTACCCTATGGAATAACTTTCGGGATTCACCATTAATCCTGCACATTTCGGTTTTGTCACTCTCCTTCTGCTTCCACTGCCATTTTTTCCGCCGAAATAGTTGGTTTTTCCCCCTTCTCAGACTCTTGTACCGCTCACTCGCAGCACGCGTTGTAACTGACTGTTTCGTTGCCATAGGTGCAGCGTCTTTTTCATCAGTTGCAATGCTGACATTCTTCGTCGTACCATGTCTTATCCTTTTGCGGTTTTTGATAGCCAAGTTCAGTCCTTGCAGTGGGAGATATGTTTCCACTGCCTATATGGGTCGTCGGGAGGGGGGTATTCTGACCTAGCGGGAGAGAGAGAGCTTCTGTCGATCAGACATTGACATCTCCGGTATTTGTAGCTTGTCAATATCCAGCTTTCCTGCGTTCGGCGTCGTACGTTTTTCGCCCTGCTCAATCTCGTGCAAACTTTCGCAGCCACCAGGTAATGATCCGAGTCGATATTGGCATCTCGAATCACACGTACATCCATTACACTAGAAGAGTGCCTGCCATCTATTACCAAGTGATCAATCTTGTTCTTCTTCCCCAGATCAGGAGATATTCAGGTCGCGCTATGTATGTCCATATGCTGGAATCGTGTGCTACTAACCACCATGTTCTTTGCAGCGGCGAAGTCTATGAGTCTTATTCCATTATCGAAGGTGATATCATGTAGACTGAGATTACCGATGGTTGGTCGAAAGACATTTTCCTTTCCTAATTTGGCATTCAAATCGCTTAGAATAATCTTAATGTCGTGGTCAGTGCACCATTCGTATACTTCCTCCAGACGCTCATAAAATGATTCTTTGACCTCATCGTTTTTATCCCCTGTCGGTGCGTGCACACAAATTAACGACATGTTGAAATATTTCGCTTTGATGCGAATTGTGGCTATGCGTTCACTCACTGGGTTGAACCTTGAAACTATGCGTCGCAGTCTCTTGCCAACTACAAATCTGCACCCGAATTCGTGCTTTCGCTCATAGCAACTGTAGTAAATATCGCAGTTTTTCCTTCTGGTGCCACCATATCGTGTCCATCGCATTTCCTGGATAGCTGTGATGTCAGCTTTTTATTTTCCGAGGACATCCGTCAGTTGGAAAGTGTCGCACATTCCAGGTACATATCGTTAAATCATAGTCCTTATAACGTTTGGGAGGGTCGTCCGCAGTTGGAGGGTTGCTTTGGTCATTATTTTCTCTGTGTATTTTCATTACCATCTCTGTGTATTTTCAGTGCCAATATCCGCCGTTGGCCAGGGGTGTTGGCGCATCCGCCTTCAAAGGACAAAAGAATATGTCCACTATTTCGAAGTGCAGGATCACCTATTAATCCTGAGACGTAGCAGTGATCGCATTACCACTCAGGCTGCTCATTCGTTTCGCCGTCTCACTTTAGCTAGTTAACGGAGGTTTCCGATAAGCCATTGGTCAGGACATACTGCGTGGAAGTAGTGAGGTGCTTGGACTGCCCAATGAGGGAATCATTTCTGGCCACTCCCAAGTGAATGGCTATCAGAAACTTTGCACCTCCAAGGACAGTCCCATGGCTACATAAACATAATAAAAAAAAAATTGGCTAATTGGCTACAGCACAGATATAAGTGAAACATACGATTCCATGAAAATAATTTTAGATAAAGTTTGTTACACTGAACATATGTGGCGGATCAATTGTGATGTGAAAGTCGTGGCGATTCTAAGAGTTCTCCAAGGAGGCTATAGGAACCACATGTGTTTCTTGTGCCGTGGGATACACGATTTAAAGGGAACCAATACCAAACGCATGACTGGCTTGCTAGAGATTCAACGGACAAAGAACACAACTGCGTAAATGATATACTCGTACCAATGGAGATCGTCCTCATGCCCCCTCTTCGTGTCAAACTGGGAATTGTCAAAAATTGCATCAAGGCCATTGGGAATCAATCGAAAGTTCTCGATTGTTTGACAATTATTTTCCGGCGAATCAAAATTGAAGGAAGGTCTTCTGAATGGGACCGATATACGGAACCTCATGAAATCAAAAGAATTATAAGATGCTTTAGTCTGTAATGATTACCTTGGGTGGAGGGCAGTGAATAAAGTCATTCGATATGTTTTGGGAAGTAAGCGAGCACACGAATACCCCCGCTAGAGAACATGTCTCTCACAATTCACTTCTTGCATCACCATTTAGAATAATTCAGCAAGCAGCTAGCCTCAGAGAACATGGCGAGCGCTTCCATCAAGTTGCCAAGCCCCTGAAAATGCGATATAAAGGCAAAAGACTGGACTCGCTTGTGGCTGAAATTTGTTATAGGTCGAAAATGACATACGATCCCGACAACTAAGATGAAGAAGAAGAATAGGTCGTAGGTCACAAAATTGAAGTTAACTGACTGATTAAAACCAATTGATTTTTTTCCAGATAAAGACAGATCCTCTTCCGATACAGGTCCCGAACAAGAAGGCGAACCACCACACAAGAAAGTGAAGGGAGCAAATGAACTAAAATAAATGTATGCGTTCATCGATCTTTTATGATCTATGTCTCATTTTGTTCATAGTTTACGTGAAAGTAATTTGACACTTTTTTGCCGTTTTGGATTTTTCATGATTTTTAAAAATAAAAAATTTAAATATTTTAAGCAAAAAATTATTTTTTTCTTCATAAATTTTTTTTAACTGCAAAACTGTTGATTATGTCGAGGAATAGTATATCAGTATATTAAAGGTATAGTAAATCCTAATTTTTCTAAGTTTGTTGCAGGAAAATCGGACTAGTCGTTCCCGAGTTATGTCAAACAAAAGAGACCCAAATGTGACAAAATCCCCTATATGATACTTACTGATTTCAACTCGATATATCTCGATTCCTGGTTTTGACCCAGTGAAACCCCGTGACACATAGAACTTGTTTTTGAATGCCGATCACTGAACCCTCTAATTTTTCGCACAGTGTTATTTACAAGATAACAAAAAA
The DNA here is from genome assembly GCA_963931995.1 of Phaonia tiefii. Taxonomy (NCBI): domain Eukaryota; kingdom Metazoa; phylum Arthropoda; class Insecta; order Diptera; family Muscidae; genus Phaonia; species Phaonia tiefii. The sequence goes on along the minus strand of OZ008368.1, from coordinate 251,950,532 downwards.
ACACATTTTCGACAAATTTTTGGAGTCGTGGCATCATGGGCACATTTTTTCGAGAATGCCGCTGGAAACGCCATTCAGTCAACGACGAGCGGTACAGAGTCATGACTATGTAGTTTTTAATGATAGATATTAAAGGAAACTTTGGTTACAGCAGAGTGGCGCCCAAAATCAAATCAAACAATCGATCTTTTGCATACTAAGGCCCAATTTTTGACGATCAAACATTATTTAAACTCTGAATTAATTTTTTAGGTTAATAGTTGATTGCTGTTTAAACAGCCAAAGTCGGGCATTTAAACTATGATCAAGTGAACATATGATTTTGATAGGAAATAAAAAAAACAAAAAACACAAAGTTTCTTTAATTGTTAATGTGAACTATTATTATATAAAGAAATGACAATAAAAACGTATCATTTAACTCGTAGTGCAGTTAGAACTTTATTTCTGGTCAAATATTCTCCAATTTCATTAAATATATTGTATTTTATCACTTCACTTTTGTTTTGAAAATGGCGTCAGTTTGATGCTTTGTAACGATTAGTCGATAAATGTATGAATACCGGTTATTTTTCGTGGCATTTGCCACTGTTGCCACATGGTAGTAAGTTTATTTGACAAAGTACTTATTTGAAGTACTGAAAAATTTAAAGTCAGATTAAAGATAAATCAAAATCAACTGATTACCAATTTAAATAACCATTCAAAAATGGGGCCTACGTTCTGTAATCGTGTTATCAGCCGTTTTGCGATGCTAATTGGCAGACTCGGAGCTCCGAGTTGATCCGTTTAGGGCAGTGGTGGGCAACATACATAGTATCACAATTGTTTAGGTAACCGCAAAAGCCTGAAGATTTTCTCAATGGATTTAAAAATGTCTTGCTTCATCACGTGCTGATTTACTTTGACGAAATGAAAACAAAGCAACAGCCGATCATTTATCATCGTATATCACCAGAGAGATTCTTTGGCACAGCTGATCGAAAAGGTACTAGGAAAAAGATGTAGAATGAGAGACCAAATAAGACATACAAATTATAGACCATGCAGCAAACTAAATTTAAAAGTGTCTGATACTAATGACAGCTAAATTATGTTTTATGCCGTTTGCCTCAAACGAAAATACGCATTCCCTTTTATTTCTGTCCGTATTATGCCAAACACAGAGTAAATTACCAAAGCAACTCGACCTTCGTCGTCATAACGAGAACACGAAGAGAGGCATAGAAGCTCTTTTCTATTGCTCTGTGATTTTCGTTGATGCAAACAACATGAAACAATTTGCTTATATCAATCAAACACTATTTAAGCTTAGTTTGTTCTCATTCTTTTCGATCAGCTGTGTCATGGATACCACCTGGTTTAGTTCGATATGGAATTGCCCTCATAGTTAAGTGCCCAGTTTAAACAGTCATGAATCGACTCAGTTCGAGAGTGTTCAGCTCCATTAATTCTCGGTTTTTCTCACCACTTGGTGATTCTTTACCTTGAACGTCGCTCAGTTATCGCGACAGTTCTCCACACCAGTTAGTGTATTCACTATTTTTGTGTATACTTCTTCACATTTCGTAATTTCAGATTGAAAATCATTGTTCTAGCCACGAATGCGAAAGTGAGCCCTGATAGTTAGACACTCCATGAAAATACATACTTCTGTAATCCCAATCGCTCTATGTCCGTCAGGAGAATCGCTCAGATCTCAATAAATTAGGGAGCCATCTGTCGACCACTCTCTTTGTGGGATAAATGTGTAATGAGATAATTGTAGCACCAGATTCAGAGTCCACTTACTCCAAATCTGTATTGAAAGGATGAGGTCACGTGAAGCGTCCTCAATGCTTCGGGTCAAAAGTCTCCTAATTATGTATTCACGCTGCTCTTGACAACGGATGTCAATTCGATCATCAGTTTGACGGCTTTGTATGTAGTATTGTTTTTGTTTTACCCGTTAGGTTTTTATATTCGTATTCATTTTTGGTCTCACGAGTCTGCGGAGAAATATGTCGACCATTACCACAGAGCAATAGGAAAGAGCTTATATGCCTCTCTTCGTGTTATCTTAATGACGACGAGGTAGTAGGCCATTTCATCCAGTTCGAGTTGCGTTTGTAATTTAATCTTTGGTTGGCATAATACGGATAGAAATAAAAGGGAATGCGTATTTTTTGTTCGATGAAAACATAATTTAGCTGTCATTAGTATCAATCAAACACTTGTAAACTTAGTTTGCTGCATGGTCTATAATCTGTATGTCTTCTTTGGTCTCTCATTCTACATCATTTCCCTAGTGGCTTTTCGATCAGCTGTGCCATAGAAAACCCCTGCCATTACATACCCCCTTTCAGTAATAGTTATGAGCTTCTGTCAGCTATTTGACAATCTCTTGTGTTGTCAACGAGGTACCTGGAGATTAGGTGGGTATTGAGTTGCTGTAGCAGTGGGGCATAAAATTAACAGAAATGTAAAAGAGTGACTATTCTTGTTCTATAAATTATGTTAGTAACCGCAACAGAAAAGACTGCTATTTCAGCTAATATATATAATAATATAATAATATATATAATATAATATATATAATACATAGTATATGTTTGAGTAAAATTTGTTTTCAATGCTTTATAACAGTTTGTTAGTATGCAACTATATTCGATGTAATAGCTTAATTTATTCTTTGAATGTTCCTGCCACGGCATATGGTTAACATCCCTCCAAGAGCTATTAAGCACTTTATGTATTCTACATTACTGCTTAAATAAATATTATTTATTAAAGTTTAAAACAAATTCAAATACAATTTAAACGCTATAGAATACAGTATTGTGACGACTAATATTATAGTAGTCATAAACTGCAATAGCCGCCGGCTTACGCATCATTACATCATGTATCTTGGATGCTAAAATATTCAGACAATGTTTGACATTGGCCGAAAGTTTCTCGAGATACAGCACAAGGGTCGTTGCATCATTCCTCGATTCTATCCTCTCCACAATTTCATTACCCAACAGTTCTGTGCTAAATTCATCATTGGATGTAAAACCCGAAGGCAAATTGGCCTCTATTATAATCATGTTGGTTGAAGTGTCATTTGTTTCACCATCGTCCTTTTTATAGGTCAAACATATTTCGAGTAGCAGCTCATTGGTATTTAACATTTTCGGTTGAGGTTGTATATCGAAATGTGTAAATTCGTTAATTGTTGTCACATGATAATGATAGGTTAATTGTAGAAGAGACTGACCCTTTCCAGAAGCTTTGACTTCAGTGACACGCGTAGATTTAGGAAACTGTGGAAAAGAGCAAGAAAAAGGATTTTCGGTGTTATTAAGTTTTGGTTCAGAACATTTCCCTTAAAAATAGGTGGCCAACATTAGTTTAGGTATATATTGTTACGAATAAGTAAAAGCATTGCTTGCTCTTAATGACTCTACTAACATTATGTATATAACTGGCAGTTAGTGCTGCGCCTGAAAGATTGCATTGTAACAAAGTACCAGCATGCTAAACCCGTAGCATGAATTCGCCTCAGTTAAGATAATTCTCCACTATTCGAGATGATTCTACAGAGATAAGTAACAACAACAACGGCTAGAAGGTTCGTGAATTCGCTGGATATAACTTCATTTGAGTATGGTGAGTTGGTATAAATAGCGCAGGTCTTTGGAAAGGAGAGTTTCAGTTTGTGATTAACCGCCGTAAAGTAAGCAACGCGATTTGATAGTAAAACATAAGACTTATTAAAGTGGTGTAAATAAAGTAAACTTTTGTACTATATAAGTAAAATAAAAGGAAGCTATACCGTTGCAATTATCGTAATTGAAAACGAACCTTATTTTGTTATTGGGAATAAAACAACGCTAAAGGACGAATAAGGAAATTCGTAACAATATTTTGAACCATGAAGCTACAGGCACCTATAACGGCCGTGTAAACTTTAAACGACATTTTATACCGCGATAAACTTACCTCCTGCTCTTGAAAAATCAATAGATTATTCTTGTCCACTGTTAGTTCACCAGTTTTTAAAACTTCGCTCTCATTGTTTTTCGCCGTGTATTCAACTTTCAGATTCAAATTATCCGCATTATTGTACTTTTCGGAGAATTTCACCAGGGCCTGTAAACCCACCACAGTGTCATGGGTAGATTTGAAACCACCACGTTCGCTACGTTGCTCAGTCAACCACTTCACAATGCGTAGATTATCCTCTGGATTACTGATGCCATCGAGCAACGCCAATAAAGCATAGGCCGTAATCTCAACATCCTTTTCACGATTTTTATCATTTTGGGAAAACCATATTAAATCAGTTGTCTCATTTTTGCTTAACATGAGTTTATCGATAACTTTCTGAGCATTCGGGTGTTTTGCCACTTGTAGGGCTGCGGCCATAATGGAGAGAGCATAAATGTTTTTAACCCTGTCCAGGTTTCCGTAAAGGAATTTCAAACCCTTTTCTATAGAGCTTTCATATTTCGTAGAATACGTCTGTAATACATAGAAAATTAAATATTAAGATGACATTTAGAAACTTGCTAGGACACATTTGTTACCTCATCTTCCAGGAAAGCCATCAGCACAAATGCTGTGAAGCAATGGCGATTTTGTTGAGCGGGATAGAGCAAATAACCGGTAAAGGGAAAGCTGCCATCGTCGAATTGTGTTTGGGCCAGGTATTCAAAACCACTCTCTATGATATTCGATTCGATAGAAAAATAATTCGAGCCCCTGAGAAAGAAGCGTAGAACATAAGCAGTCAGCCAAGTGCTGGGCTCATCATCTTTCCTTTGGCCATAGACACTATAGCCGCCATTCGCGTGACGATAGGACAATTGCTGCTGATAACCAATCTCAATGAATTTTTTCGCTTTTGTGACCAGACTCTGTTCTGTGAAATATTTACCCGAAGCCTTGAGATATTCCAAAACTAAAATGTTGGGGGCAAAATTAACCATGTTTTGTTCGCCGCATCCAGTGGGTAATAATACCAAATTATTAAGATTTTTGATGGTGGGCACCATACTGTCCCCGCCGAGAGAAAGAGTTACAAATTCGGAATTAGGTACGATATCTTGGGGAATATTAACAGGCAGGGTCACCTTAAACTCTTCCCCCGACTTTACACTGAGATACAAAGATTTTGCGTGCCGCTTCTTTATACCCTCCGGTTCAACTTTTAGCTTTTGTATAATGGCATCGGATGCAACGTCATTTGTGGCTACTATCTTGAGGTTTATGTCTCCAACTTGTTTGGGATTAATAAGGAACCTGACATATTCCATACCATTTGCTGGCACTTTAATACGCTGCACTCGTTGTTGATCATCTGAACCTCTTTCGGCTTCAACAACATTTGATTCCAAGAAATAAAACTCCCGATCCTGATTATGCATAATAATTTCCGAGTCCAGATCTTGATCGTGATAGTTGTGTATGAGTATAGGAACGGAGATAATTTCTCCCCGTTTCACGGAATACGGCAGATTCAGATCAATGAAGAATGGTTGTATGGTAGTTATATCGGTGGGACCATCGACAATTCCAAACCCGGTTACATCGTTAACCGTAAACGCAGTGATGCGCCATGTTGTTATGGTATCGGGTATATTTAAAGTCAATTTGGTGACGTCATTGGTTCTGAAATAATTATCAATTGTCATCATTATCATGTCTATTTCAACGTTTGACAGTAGACGCTTAGAACGAGTACTCTTGTGTACTCACATTTCGAAATTATCAAATATCCAAGTTTCGGGAAATTTTTTTCGAAACTTAAGGGGTCGGGGTACGTGCGGGATAAACGGAAGGACGGCTAGGAATGAAATAAAGAAAATTGTGAACACAATTTGGCAGGAAAATCTTGCATAGATGGCGCGAACAAATTTAATAAATTCAATTTCGTAGAATATGTGAAAAGTTTCATAGATGTTACGAACATATTCATGAATTTAATTTGATTTAATCCGTGAAAATATTTCGTGGCTAGTGTGAACAAAGAAATGTTTACTAGATTCTACGAAATATTTCTTTGGATGAAAACAATAATAAAGAAATTGTCAGAATCGAAAAATAATGTCATGGAACTCATAGATGTCAACCATCATTATCAATCTTATATGGAATTACTCATATGAAATCCCCAGTTATGTATTCATATTTTCTGACAATTTTCCCGACATATCATGCAAATATCTGACAGAAATCTATTATAAAATCGCAGAAAAGTCGGCGAGTTTGCCCGACATTTTGCTCAGATATCTGAAAGACATCTGTTATAAAACTGTGGAAAATTCTGAAAGTTTTCCCGACGTAGCGTTTAGATATCTGACAGAAATCTGTTATAAAATCGTAGAATAGTCTGATATATATATTTGCCGACATATCCTGCAGATATCTGACACAAATCGCTTATAATATCGTAGAAAAGTCTGATATATTTGCCGACATATCGTGCAGATATCTCATACAATATTATAGAAAAGTCTAATATACATTAACAATAATAATATCGCTCAACTCAAGATTGTTTGTCTTACTCGAAGAAGTTGTTTCCCAAACATGAAAATTTTCCTCGATTATTTGTGACCCCAGAATAGATTGAAACATCTTTTCAGCTTTTCTATTCACTTTTATCGAAAAGCTTGTCGCGACTTTCTATACTTTGTTTCACTGTATTTTTTTTAAATACCTAGTTATTAATTTTTGTTTTACCACTTTCACTTTTGTATGTAAAACCACAGAACTTTACTAAAGAGCCTCCATTACTCTCTTCGATGCCTCTTCATGAGTTCGAGTTGCTTTGGTAATTTACTCTTTGGTTGGCATAATACGGACAGAAATAAAAGGGAATGCGTATTTTCGTTCGATGCAAACACAATGTATCAATCAAACACTTGTAAACTTAGTTTGCTGCATGGTCTATAATCTGTATGTCTTCTTTGGCCTCTCTTTCTACATCAATTCCCTGATGGCTTTTCGATCAGCTGTGCCATAGAAACCCCCTGCTGCAATGCGCGCCTGTCCCTTAAGGGGCCCTTAGACCTGTGGATACGTTGCAGCGACTTTCGAGTTGACATTAACTTCGATTATTTCACATCGACTTCGATTTTGCCCTTACACTGTCAAACTACTGGAGGCAACTTCATTTTCTTGACAGATGTCGAAATGAAAGATGGTGAGTGCACTAGAAAAATATCACCAATTTAAAAAAACACTATTTTTAGCTTCTTTAAATATTTATAAATAATACTACAAATCATATTTATTTCGTTTATATTTTTCTGATAATGTTGCCTCAGGAACGTTTCTCTTCGAAATTCGTTTGAAAGTTGATGTAACTTCCCCTTACACAGATGGATAAGTTGGTATCAACTTGAAAAATTCAAAATCGCTTTGATTTTACATCAACTAGTTTGTAAAAACCACCAACTTCACCTTACACCATAGAAAAGTTAATGTCAATATGAAGTCGCTGCAACTCACCCACAGGTCTAAGGGACCCTGTGTTTGTTGGTTTCTTCTTGGTTTATGTACAAACACAAGCCCCTCATATAATGACGTTGTTGCTGTTCTTGATTGGGTTCTACCTAGTGCTACCCATTTCCGGAAAACGGTATTCTAGGTTTTACCGAGATTGCCGGTCCTTTCCCGGGAAACCGGGATTGACATATTTCCCGGGAAATAAAAAATGATTTTTTCTTCGGTTTGTTAAGCAAAGAACGCTGTTCGAACGCCGGTCCGGGAACGAAGAAGTTTCTACTATTTTCATACATTTGTTTGAAATTTTTCAGTTTTCCCGTCTATCCCTGACCGCCGTTTCTAAAACACTTCCTGAAATGACTCGCGAGTTGGCAGTATTGAAGTATAACATTAGTAGAACATTTTCACGAATTTTTGTGACGTTTTCTTAAAAACTGCGGAAACTCTGGTCCGGGATAGACCGCAATATCGGAAAAATTCTAATTCCCGGGATATTTTCCCGCGATCCCGGTACAAACCTAGAGCGCTAGTTCCACCCAGTGTTGCCAGAAGCCGTTAAAAAAAATTATGCCATATGCCCAGAAAAAATTGTGCCTGACCATAAAAAAGTTCCTTATCGCACGTTGCGGGATGGGTGCTAAATGAAAAAAAAAATAACAACTTTTGTTTTAACTATATTCAACTATATTCTTTACTTTTGCTTTGGTTTGTGTCGAGACTAACGGCTTGGATGATAGAGAAATGAATTAACTAGATGTCTCACATATGTTGGGAAATTTTAAAAGTAGAGACTGTAACCAATATTTAATGTAAATTATACTGTAGTTTTGAACACTTTAAAAAGTAAATTTAGAAAGCTAAAGTTCAAGACTGGCAAAAATTCTAAAAAAATTTGTATTTCCTAAAAAAACCGTTTCTTCAAAAAATACCTTCTCTTAAAAAATACCTTTACTTTTTTTTATTTTAGCGATTTTTTTTGTTTTGGCGATTTTTCGAAAAAAAATTCTTCCATACGAATTGGACCACTTTATGAAAACCCCTTACAAAGCTGCAAAAATTGGTTATTTTTTCGATTGGACGCTCCGTTTCCGAGATATAAACATGAGGGCGATTTAGCGATTTTTTGTTTGAAAAATTGTATTTTTAGCGATTTTTTAAAAAATGTGATGCCATATTGGAGACACCCATTGGTTAAAGTCTCCTGTGGAGGTAAAAATTTTAATATTTTTTCGATTGGGCGCACCGTTATCGAGTTATAGCCACTTTTTTATTTTAGTGATTTTTTTTATTTTGGCGATTTTTCGAAAAAAAATTCTTCCATACGAATTTTACCACTTTATGAAAACCCCTTGCAAAGCTGCAAAAATTGGTTATTTTTTCGATTGGACGCTCCGTTTCCGAGATATAAACATGAGGGCCTTTTAGCGATTTTTTGTTTGAAAAATTGTATTTTTAGCGATTTTTTAAAAAAAGTGATGCCACATTGGTGACAGTCTCCGGCGGAGGTAAAAATTTTATTTTTTATTTTAGCGATTTTTTTATTTTGGCGATTTTTCGAAAAAAAAACTTCTTCCATACGAATTGGACCACTTTATGAAAACCCCTTAGAAACGAGTAAAAATTGTTTATTTTTTCGATTGGACGCTCCGTTTCCGAGATATAGAGATTTTTCCTAATTTTTCGATATTTTTGATCAAAAATGGGGATGGGTTACCCTGGGTAACCCATTACCCATCGTCGTGGGTAGCTACCCATTATTTCCCCCTTGCCCTGAGGGTAATGGGTAAACGTGATGAGTAATTCCTCATTTTCGTGGATAAAAAAAAGTAAATGGTTTCCCATTACATCCCATGAAGGGACCGGGGAGAACTTCTCACAATCACTGAGCTGTGCGCTTTCCAGTGTTCACTCACTGATTGGGAACTACAGTTTTACACCGATTCCGAACGGTATTTTGAGAAGCTTTTTCATGGCTATATACTCGATAATGTCGCCTTCACTATGCGAGGTGACCGCCGCCGAAAGAAATTTTTTTGAAGGTGGTCAGAGCAGGGTTCGAACCCAGGATCTAATGTACAAGAGCCGCGCACACTAACCATTGCACCACCGACGGCCATAGCTACCCATTATTTCGCCATACCCTGTGGGTAATGGGTAAACGTTCATTACACATTCCCCATGACGATGTGTATGGGTTACACATGGGGGGGGGGGGAAATACGAATTCTGCCTAATTCTAATGGGAAATTCGTACGGAAATCTGACATTTTGTACGAGAACGTGCGGATTATTCTGAGCTTTGTCGGACATTTTGTCCAAGAATGAGCAGACAATTCTGACATTTGTCGGACCTTTTTTCTTACTGCATGGCGAGACAACATTTTGTGTTAAGTTTTCTAAAATTCACTTCATTTATTTTTATTGAACACAAATATTCATATGACGATCGATTGAAACAAACCCATCGCAAAAAAAAATGGCAATGAATGAAAGATAACGGAATTAAAAACAAACAAAAATTGCATTAAAAACTACTATGGAATGCAAAAATAATGACAAAACCAAACAAAACATTTCCTTCAGAGAATAAGCAGAGAACGGAATGCAAACAAAACAACAAAGTCGAACACACAAAAATTCCCATCAGAGGGTGAGCAGATTTATCGCTCAGGGAGTGAGAACATTTCTCGCTCAAATCTCTCTTGCTTAATTTCCTTGCGTTGTTGCAAATTTCCTTCAGAGAATATGCAGATTTTTCGGATAGTTGTCGGACAAATTAACAGAGATTTAAGAGACTTTTCGGATATCAGACATGTCAGAAGGAATTGATCGCTGGGTGCGCTCTTGATTGATTAAAAATAATATCGTCTCGACAATGATCGCACTGTTTGCGGTGCCACCGACACAGTAACTTGTATATGTGTAATGGAATGGGTAATGGAGTTGCCAGGTCTTTTGATTAATTATTGTGACATTAACGTATAATATTGTGATAGTTACAATTGGCATTTAACAATACTTACCGCTTTGGGGAACAAAGAGATAATGGGCGTTTGTAAAAGTCACTACACCTGAGAGTAGCCCTGGATAAACAGAAGCTAATACTGGGGTCCTGGTAATGTCGATACTTAAATCATGCAGTATATCCCGCTTTTGAAGATCATACGAAGGATCCAACAGATAAACACCAAGATCAACCGCCAGAACACCAACATATGAATTAGGTTGAGCCATCAATTCGAGGGTTACCACCTGACCAGGTTTTACTTGCTTCGGGGCCATAATTGCAACCTGTAAGTTCAAAATGCTCATGGTATTACATTAATTAATAGCACCGTGCGAACATACCTTATTTTCAAACTCCAAAGGCAATTTCAATTCTATTTCTCCATAGTAATAATTTCCATTAACAATATAGTGAACATAAAGAATAGCCAAGGGTACCATTTCAATGGAAGGGTTTATTTGGATCGTGTATGATTTCTGATTTGGCGACAATGTTATGTGATCCGTGTGAATAATATTGGCATGGGATACGATGGTGTATACGATATAGGGTATATTATCAGTGGAGGTTACTTCAATTTCAATGGGTGTGCCAAGGCGTGGTCTGGACGAAAGAAATTATATTGCTCAGACAATTCAGGTACGGACAGGTCAGGTTGGGTATCTGTAATTACGCGGTGGAACCAAAACAATGACTTAATCCCTCCTCTTCGAACAGCAACCTGGACTGTGACGTACTTCCACCAGCATATTGTTTATAAAAATGTAATTGCATTCCCTTACCTGTCTCCTTTTAGAGTTAGTTTGCAATAAGATTCCGTTTGGTTATTGTTCATATTCTCATTCTGGAAAATACCGTAGAATGTATAGTTGGAGTTTTGGAACTGAAAGACATGATTGGCCACTGGATCATGGTCAAATTCAAATGTCGCCTCATCATTGCTATCCAAATAGGCCGCATACTCCTTTGGGCCGTGTTTCATGATGACGGGCTGAGTGCGATCCTCGACTGCCGTTCCATTCCAGTGTTGAACTTTGGCCTTTAACCGGTAAGGTATGTTGCTGTGGAATTGTATTGAATCGATGTCAACGTCAATCTTATACCGTTGGCCACGTATCGATATGTATGCATTTTCGCTATGCGTTATACCCGTAAACTTTTCCGCTATTTCCACTATAACTCGAAGCGATTGGTAAGGTTTTAAGTCACCAGGATTATCAAGGATAAATTCTATAGGAAGCTGGTCTTTGATATTCAATTGCTTCTGTTCAATGATGGTGTTCCTATAATCTTCAAGTTTGACCGTCACATTACCTTCCACATACTTATCAAATGTATATTTTCCATACACCAAAAGCTTTATTACACGATCCCCGGGAACAATATTCGCATCCATTTTAATGTAAACACTAAATTTAGGCAACACATAATGTTGAACCTTTATACCCTTGGAATTGCTGAAATCGTATTTGCCACTGATGTAGACACGAATAATCCAGTCGCCCATGACGGGATACTCGGACAGTTGGAATTTATCTTTGTATATCCCCTGCACGAGTTTAATGTCATTGAATAGTTTAACACGATGTCCCTTGGCATCCTGAAAGTAGAAGTATGTTAAATTTCGATAACTATCGGAAAATTGGTTGGGGTGCATCCCAGTAATATTTTTTAGAATCTGCAGCTAACAGTGTATTTTGGAACAATGTAATGATCTTCCATTGTATTATTGGTTCCGTGGAACACAAAGCAAATGTGTCATACAGAAAACAAACAGCTGATATGCTGTTTGCAAGAACAAATATTGTTGTGCGTTTAAGCATAGACAAAAAAACTTAAGAGTTTCCATTACTCTCTTCGATGCCCCTTCATGACGACGAGGTAGTAGACCATTTCATAGAGTTTTTTTTGCCGCTGTATTTTACCAATTTTACACTTTCGTTGGACATGAAACGGACAGAAATCAAAGGGAATACGTATTTTCGTTCAATGCAAACAACATAAAACATAATTTAGCTGTCATTAGTATCAATAAACTATATTTACAAACAATTAGTTCCTGTCTTCTCTGCTCTCTCATTCTCCATCATCGGCCTAGTTCCTTTTCAATCAGCTGTGCCATAGAATCCCCCTGGTTTAAGCCAGGGAGTTCCCTGCCGCATTTGAGTGAACATTTATTTGGAGATTTGATTGAGGACAGAGTGGATGGGAGAGTTTGCAAGAAGCAACTGGAAGTAATATAAGTTTAAATATTGTCTGTTTGACACTAACGACACCTAAATTATGTTTGATGCTAGTTACATCGAACCCAAATACGTATTCTCTTTTATTTGTGTTCGTTGTATATCCAACTTTTAACAGCAACTCAAACACCATCACACCTCCTAGTACCTCGGTGACCGCAGGAGAACTTAAAACTGCTGATGGAAAGTGTTATCAATTACTCTACGGTTGTACCGTAGATCAAACTCTACGAGCTAATTTGTTCGAACGCTGAATGAAAGTGCCAAAGAGTTCCTTGGAGAGAAAATACATAGAATTAAAACTTGGATTACAGCAGAATCCTCGACCGAAATCTCGAAAACTCTATCGTGGAATAAGCCTTTTATCCATTATGAATGTTGGAAAGACTTTGTAGGAGACCTGATCGGACCTTATCACTGTGGCTGTAGGCCCGGATATATCGACCTGACATTCACATTACGACAAATCCTAGAGAAACAAAAAACAAATCAACACCTAGATTATAAGGCTGGCTTCGTTACGTGGAAAACTGTACCAAGCTGGTATATCGGAGCTTGGTATTCCTGCGAAGCTGACACGCCTTTGTAGAATAACACTGACCGAACACACAATGCTTAGTGAAGATCTCACCCAACCAATTGGTACGAGGCGAGGCCTCAGGCAGAGCGACACCCTATCATGCGATCTCTTCAACATATTAATTGAGATTATCGTGAGAATAGCTGCGGTCAGCATAAATAAAACTATCAAAAAAAAAAGTTACATTCTGCTCGCTCAATCTGATGTTTTAGTCATCATTGAGCGAAATCTGCCAGAAGTTACTACAGTATTTTCGAGAATTAAGAAGGAACCAACCAAAATTAATGGATTCGACCAGCAGAATATCCACCCGATTGGATAAAAGGGTAAACGTTGATAACCGTTATCATTTCGAGGTAGTGGACGAATTCGTGTACCTCGAAGAACCAAGGATCCATCTCTATCAGACTATCATACAGCCAAGCCGACGAAACTTCACTAGGAGACTTCGAGAGAAAAATGCTCCGAATGAATTGAGTTTGAAAGTTAACAGAGTTCAATGAGAATGGATTAGTTCAGTGACAAAGCGATGACGGAGGGTAGCGGTCGCTGCGCTATTTTACTTACATGTTGTGTTACGATATATCATATATTTCTGAATTCCTGATGATGTCTTTCGACGAAATATTGAAAAATAAATTAACATATATACAATAGAATAGACCTCGAGCCTAATTAAGTAAAAATTAAGATCTAACTATGCTCATCCAATATAACTATTGTATACACGAAATTGGACCACATCGCCAGGTGTATATATAGCTTTGTCTGTATCAATGTACATACATCTTTGGGGCAGCATCTTGCTGACATAAATTATGCTCTCATTACGAAACTTCAAGCCAATAATGCACTCTGCCACAAATTTTTCCTCACCTTTGAGCAACTTTTGTGAAACGAATACAGCACCTGACGGTTCATAGTATTGCAGGGTCACAGTATGTTCTGAAAAAAAAATGGTCCCTATAGCGAATATTTACGGATGCCGGTGGTGCAATAGGGCGGAATGAAGACGGGTCGCAGGAAATAACACCCCAATTGCAAAATGAAAATGGGCCCCAAACCAATACACAGGTTACAACCAGACGAAGTTTTAGGGTGTTATTTCGTACATTTGGGGTCCATTTTCGCTTATACTTGGGGTGTTTTATCAATATGAATATGGGCCTCAATGAAAATGAACCCCAAATATTTTTTGGGGAACAGTTTCATTTTTCCTGGGGCCTGTCTTCATGTTTAGGGGTGTTATTTCATAATTAAATTGGGGTGTAATTTCTCGGGTGATGATGCCCAGGTTGCTATTTCGTATGGCTACTATAAGACTTAATGAAAAAACACCCCATAATAACAAATTAAATTAGGCCCCAAATATTACTAAAAAGTAAATAAAAGTAAATTTTAATAAACTATAGGGGCGTTTTTTTCGTAACCTATATAAGTTAACATCAACCGTTATGAAACAAACGCATAGTCGTTGAGTATTTTCAACTTGGCTTCATCCAATAATTTTCCATTTTTATTTGTCAATTTGTTTATTTAGAAGTCAAAAATAAAATAAAATACTAATAATACAATGTAATATATGAGTTGGTTATTCTGCCTTCACATTGCAGCAGTATTTCTATACTTCTCATTAGATACTGATTATTGTATTGAAGAGAAGATGTTTGGTTATGCGAAGTCTCGAAATACGAGATTTCGATTGCAATGGTTTAGGAGTTTAATGCCATATTGGGGTAAAACATTTTTTAAAAATAAAACATGCATGGTAAACGAGCAGCTGCTCAGTAGTTGTGAGATTTAAAAACAAACCCAACATATACGACTCGAGAGAACTAAAATCGAAGGCGGCCCGAGCAAGCCTCGTGCGTTTGTTTATAAACATCTCCGCACGCTCTTTTAAGTCTCAAACGAGGCCGGGAGCAGCCGTGTACCCGAATCGAGACGTAAAACCCTATACTGTAGAAAGGTAAGAGAAAATGGCATAAAGTAATGAATGTGGTTCGGTGTACTATTTATTCACAAAGTAGATAAAATGTACCAGAAACTACATATAACATTTATACCATAAGTGTATGCAATTTGTCATAAAGTACATAACAAGTTCCATAAAGTGCATGAACTCCACCAGAAAGTACATCAATATAGTAAAAAATTTACTAAAACAAGATAAAATATATCAAAAATACATAACAAGTACCAACAAATTTCATCAATTGTGCCATAAACCCACCAGAAATTATTTTAAATGTAGTAAAAGGTGCGCAAACTACACCAAAGAAGTATGTACATACAGGTCCTAAAATGTGTACCAAAAAGTACACAAAATGTATCAAAAATGTAAATGCAATTTGACAGATCCGAAGGTGTTCTTGTGAATCTTGTCGAGTTATGGTAAGGTATGGGCTAAAATATATGTATATCTGAGGATCGATCTATTCCTCGGTTTCCGTCTTCACTTTACTACCCTGTAGTTTTACTTTAGTTGTTGTTTGTATCTAGTATTGCCTTAAAATTCTTCTTCTCGAAAAATAAAAAAACAAATAATATTTTCTACAACTTTTTAAATATTTTGTTAAAAAAATTAACTACCCCTTATATTTACATCATAATTTTCGGAACGTCGTAGAAATATAAGAAATGAAATGACATACATTTTATATTTTCCATACAACAAAGTCAAACTTGGTAACACTTTTATCGGGATTGTTCTCAACTTCTAAAATTATACTTGTTAACGTGCAGGTTTTCATTTCATATGAGTTACGAAAAAAACGCCCCTTATATTTTACTGTTTTAGAAAGAAATGACAATTTTTTCAAAACAAAAATTGGGCTTCAACACACGATCAACAACAATTTTAATAAACTATATTTTGTTGTTTCAGAAAGAAATGAATTTTTTTTTTTACAAAAATAGACGTCAAAAAGGGGAGACAAATATTTGCAATGAATACTCTATTCTATCTTATTTTGTTTAATGTTTCATGGAATATGTTTATGTGTGTATTGAATATTCATTCTAAAAGTAATCAAATCGACGGATAAACCATATCCAAATTTTTTCTATTGGGGCCGATTTTCCTGGGGTGCAATTTCTATTCTTTAAAATTACATTTCAAGAAAATTCACCCCAAAGAGTCAATGAAATCTGGTCCCAAATTTTATCAGTATACAACAAATAATTATGTTGGGGTCCTATTGCGCTTATTGGGGCCTTATTTTAAAAAGGTTTAATACCTAAAAATGAAAGCCGCCCCCACTAGTGCTTCACAATTTTTTGGGGCCCTTCATCATTGCGTGGGAGGCTCTTTCATTTTGAAATTTGGGGCTTACCTTCATAATGAAAACAAACCCTAAATTTGGGGTCCATTTTCATATTGCAAGGGGGTGTTATTTCCTAGGGTCCGTTTTCCGGTCACCGTGCAATGGTAATGTGCGCGGCTCTTGTGGATGACAACATGGTTTCGATCCCTGCTCTGAACATCTTACATTTCTTTCGACGGCGGTCATCTCGCTTAGTGACGGCGACACTATCGAGAATTTAGCCATGAAAATGCTTCCCAACATACCGTTCGGAATCGGTGTAAAACTATAGGTCCCAATCAGTGAGTGCAAAACTAGACCGCACACAGCTCACTGGTTGTGGAAAGCTATCCCTAACCTGGCGTTTACACGGGACAGTTTTGCTCCGACAGTAGCAATACATTAACACATTTTTACTACTACACTTACACTTCTCTCACTTGCTTCGCAACTGTCTCTGATTTTTCAACGGCAGTAACTTCGGCAAGAGATTTGACATGAGCGGCTAGATCATGGCTGAACTAGTAAAGGTTGGTGCAATAGAACAACTGATTTTACTTTCTTATGACTCCGTCTGTTAAATTCAGTGTATTTTGTTGTTGTACTTTTTTGTTTACTGTGTTCGTTCATATGGATCTGTGTTGAATTTGACGATTAGAGTCATGAAACAAAAACTAAATGCCTGTTGTTGGTTCACACTATTACAACAAATCCTACTGCGTCAACCTTTACTAGTTCAGCCATCGGCCGTATCGGTGTCGTTTCGTAGTAATTTGAGAAAAAAGCAATACATTGCAAACGACTTTACAAATTGGGAAATATATTTGTATTTGAAAATTTTGCTAATTTTTATTGAAATATTGTTTGACAATACAAACATATAAACATGAATACATGTCTAATTTTACAGAGTACATCGGTTCCATTGTAATTTGGAGAAGTAAGATAAAACAATGGCAAAAGAGCGAATAAACAAAAAATCAGAGCACGAAATTTAACGAAACGACACTGCCGGCGCTTGATTAAAACTGTACTGTCTTTATAACTGGCTGGACGCGTACGTCACACAAACAATTTTTGTCTTTGTGACAACTAATACATATTCTCAACTATCTTGTCTCAAACTGTCCTGTGTAAACGCACCGTAATCCCTGCAAGGGATGTAACTGGAAACCATTTTTTTATGCGGATATTTACGGATGCCGGTTCCGCTGCCTTGTTAGTTGCACAATAATGATTTGACTTACTTTTATTGACTATATTACAACCATACACATATTTTCAACATATTCTTCCAACTGGCTCTATCCTTCGCCTTTTCTCGCCAGTTGGTAACACCAAGGATACGGAGGGATTCTTCTGCCTGGTCTTTCCAGAGGAGTCTTGGTCGTCCTCTTTTCCTGCTTCCATCGGGTACGTTATCAAAAACCTTTCGCGCTGGCTCATCTTCATCCATTCTGATAACATGGCCTAGCCAACGCAATTGGCCTACTTTGATTCGTCTAGCTATGCCCACGTCAGAATAGAGATTATATAGCTGTGCGTTCCAACGACGTCGGTACTCACCGTTTTCCCTAACAGGACCATATATTTTACGGAGAATTATTCTCTCGAAAACTCCCAGGTGTTTTTCATCCGCTTGGGATATGACCCAAGTTTCGGAGCCATATGTCAAGACAGGTAAAATGAGAGTCTGACTTAGCTGGTCTTTTGTCCGTCGAGAGAGGGCTTTGTTCCCAAACTGCTTGCTGACCCCAAAATAACATCTATTTGCAAGCACAACTCTCCTATCTATCTCCAGGCTGACGTTGTTGTCCTTATTCACGGCGGACCCAAGGTAGACAAATTCATCTACCACTTCAAAATTAAATCGGTTGTCAACGTTCAAGTGGGGACCAAGTCCACAGGTTTCTCTAGTCGTTGACACCAGCTTTTTTGTCTTGCCCTCATTACCAGCAAGACCAACCTTCGCTGATTCCTTTTCGATTCTTGAAAATACTGCAGTAACCTCTCGCAAATTTCGCCCACTGATGGCTATGTCGTCAGCATACGCCAGCAACATGTGGCTTTTCGTGTTAATGGTCTTGTTCTTATTTACTGCAGCGTTTCTCATTATTATCTCCATTAAGATGTTGAAGAGATTACACGAAAGTGTGTCGCCTTGTCTAAGTCCTCGCTTGGTACAGAATGGTTCAGTAAGGTATTTCCCCACTTTCACTGCTAATTTGGTGTTAGTCAGCGTCATTCTACAGAGGCGAATCAGTTTTGCCGGAATACCAAGTTCAGAAATAGCTTCGTACAGTTTTCCCGGTATTGGGCTATCGAAAGCAGCTTTGTAATCGACAAAAAGGTGGTATGTATCGATTTGCTTTTCGTGGGTCTTTTCCAGGATCTGGCGTAGCGTGCATATTTGGTCAGTCGTAGGCTTGCCTGGTGTAAAACCACACTGATAAGGTCCAATCAAGTTTTCAACAATTGGCTTTAGTCTTTCACATACTACGCTCGACAAGACCTTATGCGCGATGGATAAAAGACTGATACCGTGATAGTTGGAATAGACACACGGATCACCCTTGTCGAATACAGGACATAATACACTGAGACTCCAATCGTCGGGCATAGATTCCCCCAGCCATATACCGCATATCAGTTAATGCATGTGGGCTATCAGTCCTTCACCACCTGCCTTAAAAAGTTCAGCGGGTAGGCCATCAGCACCATCGGCTTTATTACTCTTTAGGCGGGAGATCGTCGTTCTAATCGCGTCTTGGTTTGGGGTGGGGGGGTACAATCTATACTATCTTTCACTATCATTACCTCCTGATCTTCAGTGGAAGAGTTTGAGTGGAGTAGTGCTGAAAAGTGGTCTCTCCACATTTTGAGCACACACTGCTTCTCAGTCAACAGATTCCCATTCTCGTCCTTGGAGGAGGGCAGCCCATTATTAGGCCCGTTGGTCGATCTTCTTACCCTCTGGAGAAACTTTCGGGATTCACCATACATACTGCACATTTCGGTTCTTTCACTCTCTCTCTGCTCCCACTGCCATTTTTTTCGCCTACATAGTTGGTTTTCCTCCCTTCTCAGCTTCTTGTACCGCTCACTCGCAGCACGCGTTGTTTCACTCGCAGCACGTGACTGTTTCGTTGCCATACGTGCAGCGTCTTTTTCATCAGTTGCAATGCGACATTCTTCGTCTTACCATGGCGTATCCTTCTGCGGTTTTTGATAGCCAAGTTCAGTCATTGCAACGATTTCCAAATAATGGTGGATGTGCTTCCACTGCGCATCTGGTTCTTCGGGAGGGGGGGTATTCTGCTCTAGAAGGAGAGAGAGTTTTGGTCGATAGGACATTGATATCTCCGGTATTTGCAGCTTTTCAATATCCAGCTTTTCCTGTGTTCGGCTTCGTACGTTTTTCGCCCTGCTCAATCTCGTGCGAACTTTCGCAGCCACCAGGTAATGATCCGAGTCGATATTGGCACCTCGAATCACACGTACATCCATTACACTAAAAGAGTGCCTGCCATCTATTAACAAGTGATCAATCTGGTTCTTCGTCCGTTGATCAGGAGATATCCAGGTCGCGTTATGAATGTCCTTATGCTGGAATCGTGTGCTACTAACTACCATGTTCTTTGCAGCGGCGAAGTCTATCAGTCTTATTCCATTATCGGAGGTGGTATCATGGAGACTGTGATTACCGATGGTTGGTCGAAAGACACTTTCCTTTCCTAATTTGGCATTAAAATCGCCTAGAATAATCTGAATGTCGTGGTCAGGGCAGCGTTCATCTACTTCCTCCAGGCGCACATAAAATGTTTCTTTGACCTCAACATATATATCCTCTGTCGGTGCGTGCACACAAATTAACGAGATGTTGAAATATTTCGCTTTGATGCGAATTGTGGCTATGCGGTCACTCACTGGGTTGAACCTTGAAACTAGATGTCGCAGTCTCTTGCCTACTACAAATCCGCACCCAAATTCGTGCTTACGCTCATGGCAGCTGTAGTAAATATCGAAGTTTTTCTTTCTGGTGCAACCATATCCTGTCCATCGCATTTCCTGGATCGCTGTGATGTCAGCTTTATATTTTCCGAGGACATCCGCCAGTTGGAAAGTGGCACCAGTCCAGTATAGCGTTCGCACATTCCACGTACATATCCTTAAATAATGGTCCTTATAACGTTTGCGAGGATCGTTAACAGTTGGGGGGTTTATTTGTTCATTATATTTTCTGTGTATTTTCATTGCCAATATAACGATGGCGGGAGGTAAACCCAGCACTCAATAATGATTTTAGGCGATTACTAAATATCAGAATTTAATTAAACTACAGTCATATGCTGTTACCTTTCGCTAGTCACCAGAAAAGCGAAGTTCCAAGAGACGTATGGAGACGGCCCATTTTAAATTAAAGTCACCAAAGTCTGACGTCAAATCAGGGTAAAACCATAGAGAAATAGACAAGTGTTTCTATCCCTCTCTTTACGTTCTCTCGACGACGTTGAGGTACTAGTAGGCCATAAAATGGACAGAAATAAAAGGGAATGCGTATTTTCGTTCGATGCCACCAGCTTAAAATATAATTTAGCTGAACACTATTTAAACCCAGGTTACTGTCTGATTTATTTCTGGTTGCTTATCGCTCTCTTACCTAAGTGTCTACTTTGTTATCTATCAATTTCCTTCTTCATAGTCGATCAGCAGGTCCATTCTGTAACTTGCTAATGCTTAATCTCCATCGCTAAAAGCATCTTAAATCAATTTAGCGATTTTTAGCTACGACTGCAATTCTGTAACGTGGTATCTAAATTTAGCTGTCTCTTAAAAATTGAATTCGCCGTAATTTTTGCGTTTGTTGTCATCGCTAAAATTCGCCTATTGTATTCTCTAACGAATAAACAGCTGTCAATTGTCTCGTAAATTTAAAATTTTTAGCAACTAACAATTGAAGCTGCTAAAAGCTAAGTTGAACAAAAATACTTTTAGATTTAAATTCAGTCTAATTAATCTTGATATTAGACGTCGTCGTTTTTTAAATAAATCTTTGTCACAACACAATATTCACAAACAGTACGGTTATTTACCTTTTTTTTACCGAAAATCACAAGGCCTTTATAGAGTTGCCAAGTTTTGCAACCTTTTCGAGCGATATCATTAATTGGTAGCTTTTCGGCAAAATACTACTACACGTATGTTGCAAAATCTAAATAAATTTTAAGTTACTTTTAAGATTTTGTGAAGGAAAATTTTTCATGTTCATGAGGAAAACAAACTAAGGCTTGGCAACACTAACATAAAGTGTCAAAACTGTGCGTAATATGTTTGTCTCTTTCTAAAAGCATTTTATCAAAGTAGAGGGAGAAGTATAGACTACTTTTAGCAAATTGGCTACCGCGAAAATAGTAACTTTTAGTTAAGCGTCTACAGTACCAGAATACGGATTTAGAGACATCGCTAAGAAATTCGCTTTAACATTTTTGACGTAGAATACGTCTTACCTTACGGTATGAGGAGTCATGTCAGGTTTTTATTGTTGTAATCTTTATTTCATTGAATTTGAGGAAACGGCTAGATGAATTTTTTTAAAATTTTTTTTGTAGGTAAATGAAGATGTTATCTTTCGTTTGATATACATTTCATATTGGTTGATATATTTCTAGTATTTTAATTTCTCAAATGAAAATTGTTTAAACACATACACTCAAACATATGTGTGGTGTTTGGTTGAGTGTTTTTGGTTGCTCAACATTGCTTAGGAACATGTATCTAGTAAAAAGTGAAACGAACAGCAAGCTAATGTTGCTTGGCAACATGTATCTAGTAAAAAGTGAAACAAACAGTAAGCTAACGTAATAAAGCTTTTTTGCGAAAGCTTCAATAAAGCTGTAGTAACATTAATTTTGAATTGTAAAGCGTAAAGCTTTCACACAACGCTCGAATGCTAATGCGAAGACTCGATAATGTAAACCTTTTTTAATATTAGGGCGGCCCTCTCAACATTCGCAGAACTTATTTCAATAAAAATATTAATTAAAATACATAAATTAAATTAAGTTTAAAAAAATTGAACATAATATTTTTTTTTTAAACGGACTTGAATCAAATGCCGTTGGTAAATATAAAAATTACAGCAGCCAGTTGTCCGAGGCCTTCGGCCACGGACTCTCCCTGCAGGCTGTGTCAGAGACACGGCCATTAAGTTTAACGTAGAATACGCCATCCGATAAGACAGAAAACATATATAACAATAAATGATAAATAATATAAGCAAATGAATTTATTGTTATATATGTTTTCTGTCTTATCGGATGGCGTATTCTACGTTAAACTTAATGGCCGTGTCTCTGACACAGCCTGCAGGGAGAGTCCGTGGCCGAAGGCCTCGGACAACTGGCTGCTGTAATTTTTATATTTACCAACGGCATTTGATTCAGCACAACTGGCTGCTGTAATTTTTTTTAGCATTTTAGCGATCGAGATAGAGAATTGCCTACGAGTATTACAGAATTGACCTGCTGGATAGCACCTGTTGTATGTTACTCGACGAGGTAGTAGACCACTTCATCGAGTTCGCGTTGCTTTAGTATTTTTGTCGTTGGTTGGTCATAAAAAGGGCAGAAATAAAAGGGAGTGTGTATTTTCGTTCGATGCAACCAACATAAAATACAATTTAGCTGCCATTAGTTTCAATCGAATACTATTTATACTCAGTTGACTGCATTGGTTGCTTATCGTTCTCTCGCCCATTCACTCTGTTTTCTACCAATTTCCTACCACAAAGTCTATCAGTTGTGTCATAGATACCCCCTGAATCTATGAAAATTTGCTTCTTATAGCGGCAACACAAATTGAGATCGAGCAAAAATTAAACACTCTGAGAGTTAGAAAATGGAGTAACACTATTTTCAGGCACTCGACACAAAGAGCTTACATGCTGACATACTCCATCACATGATGTGCTTGCAGAATTTTCGGCTCGACCCCAGCGAACAGAGATTTTACACGTTTTTGAGTTTTGTTCATTTTGTGATTTAAAAAACCAATTTGTATTAGATTTAAATAAAATATTAAAAACTCATAATTGTAGGTCTCATACAAACTTATCGCTGTTTTAATATAAATATTTTTTTTTCAAATAGGCGACAACCCCAGAAGAAATCTACAATTGACGAAACATCGGGAAAAATTTTAATGAAAATGATATTTTAATTACAACAGCAATGTAGGCCCAAAGAGTTTTAATTTCTAAATAAGCACAATTAGACGACCTGGCTAAACAGCGGCAACTAACATTTATGACAATCATTGGACAATAACAAATAAAAGCGAATTGATGATTCAGTTCTACCACATGGTATCCATGACACAGCTGATCGATTAAGTAGTAGGAAAATTATAGAAAACTGAGTGGATGGGTTAGAGAACGACAAGCAACCAGAAGCAAACCATACAGCAAAATAAGTTTAAATAGTCTTGGATTGATTTTAATGACAGCTAAATTATGTTTTATGTTGGTTGTAGTTCATGAACTATCTAGTTCATTTAGGGTGACCAGAAATCACCCTCATGAACATAATGCACATGTTCGATACCGCGAGTATGTTCTTGATTGGTATGTCCGGGCACCTTAAATGAACGAGTTCGAGAACTAGGGAACGAGTTCGACACAAGTCTAGCGCTCCCTATTATTTCTGCCTGTTTTATGTCCAGCCAAAGAGTAAAATACAACAGCAACTCGAACTCCGTGAAACGGCCTACTACCTCGTCATCGTCGAGAGAAGAACGTAATGAGAGGGATATAGACTTTTTTCTATTGCTTTATGGTTCTAATTGAATTATGCTCTCCATGATTATTACTAATCATATACTCACCATTATCTCAACACGAATCGGGTCTTGTATTTTCAGCGGTCGCGTATGTTCATCCAATATAACAAACCGAAATTGTACTTCATCACCGGGTTTGTAGACCGCTTTATCAGTTTGTATATAAATTTTAGGTCCAGACGACGCGTTCGGATAGAGGTTAGTCTGATTTCGGAATTTGATTCCACTTATGCCCTCTGCTATTAGGTTGTAACTGGCCAGCTCTAATTTAGGAACTTCAAATGCGACATTTATCGATTCGAAGGGTTGTAGGTAGACTATCTGATTTAGCTGTACTGAGGGACCCTCAATGGAAATACGTATGGCAGCTGGTTCTCTTGCTTCGTGTAATGCCACCAGGACATTGTAATTGCGATGTGAATTGATTACACCGGGAGCGATTACTGAGTAGTAACTAAAAGGGTTTGATGCTTTTAATAAGATGCTTAGAGTTGTGTCGAGTGTAGAATTGAAAGAATATACCTTTCGCTTATAACAAAATCAACACCCCAGTTGATTAGCAGGAGCCAGATGAGAAACTTGTTATGTGAGTACTGTCTCATTTTACCGATCAACCATGTGTGATATCCGTGGTCGTGAGTCTTCTGTCTGTTTGCTTTGCTGCTAGATTAAGAACTGTTTTGTTTTTGGTAGAATTTTAAAATCTTTAAAATTCGAATAAACGTGGCTAAAATTCATACAGATTGATATGTTTCGGTCACGCTTGAAAGTTTGTGTATGGATATGTATGTACAACGATTTAAAAAGATGTGAAATTACCATATATTTAAAAATTTCTTATTAATTTATAGCAATTATCACAACCTGTTTGTCACAATCAAACAAAATTTGGGCATTTTAATGCACTGATGAATATGATTTCAGCCACAGAAAATCAAAATGTTTCCGTTCCCTTTACCTTCGGATTCGCAACTCTACAACCCCCAAGCTCGCAGCTTGACCCAGACAGATCACAAAATTATGTTGTCGTCAGAAACCAGTTAATTTCCACTACGGGCAATATATTTTACATACGTATAAATCGAAATTTTGATAACCACAACCGAAATTTTGGACAAATCGACTTAAATTTAGCAGCGTCAAACATAAATTATCTTTTGTTGAGTTACAGCAAACGGGGCGTGGCTGCAGCACATCCATCAAACTAGTACAGGGAAGCCCAGTCTCAAATTCGCGTAAAGGCAATCATTTGCTGGATGTTATTTATAATTTTTCTCTAACTGGACTTTCAGGGTCACTTTATAATGTTATGCATTCCATTTGTTTACTCCATATTTCTATCCGACGTTGCGTTGGTATTTGCCAACTTCTTCTGGAATGAATTTGGCATAATACTATTTTAGCAGCAAAATCAGATCTGCATGAAAATTTCACCAACGGTAAAGGCTTTTGCGCTGAGTTGAAAAATAATTTTTTTTTCGCTCTAGGTTCAACTTCTTGAGATGTAGGCCTTTAAAGCTTGAGTATATAAACAGTCATATCTCAGGTATTTATCATCGGATCTGCTTGAAATATCTATTATTACAAAGCCCTTGTGAAACTCTATAACTCTGTATATAAATATATTTCCTTTTATTAACCCATTGAGGGCTCATTTAAAAAATATTGTTAACCCCACTTTTTTGGTTTAATCATCTTGGTGTTCTTGTCTTTTGGTGTTGTTGTCTTTTGTCGTTGTTGTCCTTTGTTGTAGTTTTTACACACCAAAATAAAAAAAAATAATTCTAAAAACTCGCGCAATTTTTCTGATTTTGTCACACATCGACTTAAGGTACAGAGGGAATTTGAACCCCCCTCTCTAAGGACGGCCGGGCGACTAGGTGGAGTATAAATTTAAGGTTTTATGAAATTTATTTCATCAGGATCGGATAATAAATGGCAGAGATATGCCCGATTATACATTCAAGCTTTGTAGGCCTATATTTTGGGAAATATGGACTTCTGCAATCTTTTTTTTTTTTTAATCCGCATTTAATGCTATACCAGGCAAAACAAAACGAAAAAAAATCCAATTTATCTGCTAAAAGAAATTTGCTCAATGAATTTTATTAAATCTGGCAACGATACAACACAATATATATATTTTGTGTCTTATTTTCATCTGGTACACTATGTCAATATTTTCTTACTTACATATAATCTTTCTTTACATTTTACATTTATTAAGTTTTTTCGTTTTCGTCGAGTTTTACACAACAATTTACGACACGTCATAAAACGTGAATAAACACAGTAAAAGAACAAAAAAAAGACCCGTGTCTCCCAGTTTTGCCCAAAGTCATACACTTTTTTTTGTATGGGCCTCCAAAGATTTGGGGCCTCAGTGTCATTTTTGCAAAAATTTATCATTTTGTCAGGCTCATATCTTGCAAACCGTTCGGAATTTTGATTTACTTTCTGAGGGAAAGTTGTAGCTCTTGTCATAAAGAATAAAAATTTTGAATACAAAAAATCAAAAAAATTCAAGGTCAAAATCGTAAAAAACTTTAAAATATTCTATTTTTTACCTTTTTCCCCCTGTTCAAGTCCATAGGTAGAAAACCGTTCAAAATTGAGGGAAACAATCAACGACAATAAACAACTTTTTAGAACATTTGAACTTCTTAGGAATGATTCTTAACACCGTTTAGGTAGCCGCAAAAGTGAAAAATTTCCCGAAATTTTTTTAATTTCACTGTGTGTAATTTTTTAAGTCATGGAAATATAACCATATACGGACACCACTACGTGATAAAAGACCCGTGTTTCCCAGTTTTGCCCAAAGTCGTGCACTTTTTTTGTGGGCCCCCAAAGATTTGGGGCCTCGGTGTAATTTTATGGAAAAAAGTGATCATTTTGTCAGGCTCATATATTGCAATTCGTTCGGAATTTTAATTTTTGGAACTAAACTATCGCTATGTTGTAGCATGCATTGGTGTTGTCTTCGTCTACTTTGGTATTCAATGCACATTGTTATTTTTGTTGTATTCTGAGGCTCTCCAAATTATATCTCTTATTTTCCCCCTTTTCTTTGTCTAATATTCTAAAGTCATTGAGATCCGGTATGTTCGTTCACTCGGTCCGTCGTACCAATATAAACTTTTCCGCACGTTTCGTTTGCCTATCCCATGCATTTTATTTCATATACGGCATTTACACCAAACAAGAAACTGAAGTTTAATTTTTAACCTCATTTTAAACTATTGTACAGTTTGATACAACACTGTTAGTTACGAAAAAAAAATTCAACCATAATAAAATATTCTCAAAAAATCAACTGCTTGACAGACAGCAGCCAATCGAGAGTTTTCAGACGCGTCGCCGCCACCAACAATAAGGCTGTTTTTTTATTCCATTAAGATATCGCCACTTACCACTTTCTAAATAAAACGATCCACACTTAATACTACGAAATGTGGCAACATTTGCTGTAATGGATGAAAAAAAATCGATATGGCAACACGTGCCAACAAATACATGGTAGCAGCACATGTTGTTGTAGTTGTAAGCAACAACAACAGACATTTTATTTTCGTTCGTTCGATCAGTTAGTTATCAAACTCTACACAAATATATACCAAAAATACAAGAATACACACAAGTATAAAATCAAAATACATATGATTTTGACAAGTGAAACGAAAAATGACATGGAAAACATTATATCACCTGTTTAAACGACTATACCTGATAGATAATTCTACCATGTTCAATATGTATAACATTTATTTCCAATTTTGTTTTCAATCGCATATAAAAATCTATCCTTCAAATTTAGAGATATAAAAGTACAAGTAGTCTTCCATTAAATAAAATAATTATAATGAACCTAAAATGTACAAGCCATTTTGCAAATTTCTGCTTTTGAGTCTCTCCTTGATAACATTTGCATTCACAAGAAATGATAACAAAAGGTATCTAAGATAGCTTTTTGTTGTCATTTCTTGAAATTGAACATGTGGCAACATTGTCATTGCTCAAGTCGGAATTTAAGTGGGAAATTGAAATGCCACTTAATATCGCTTAGCTGTCCCGTACAAATTAAGCTATAACTAACTTTAGCGGTGTAAAAAAACACACTTAATTTTGTGAAGCTCACGCCGCCGCCTATAGAAATGGTTCTTATTGGTTAAACTTTTTAGCCGATTTAATCGACTGATCCGATTTGACGCACTGATCCAAGTTTAAACGTTCAGTTATTTCAAAACCATCCCAAATTTGTACAAAACTGGGAAAATCTATAGCCGCCAATTTAATTTTTCTGCTGTGCCGCCGTCTTTGATAATTTGGCATCGGCGCAGAGTTTCTCTAAACACCCAGTTGCCAAATGAAATGTCAATTTAATCTCAAATTGGGTGGTGTAAACGGCACCGTTTAGAGAACAAAGTTATCGCTAATCTGGCCACGATAAACGGCGGTGTAAATGCGTTATTACTTTCGCTTCGTTTTGCATCGCTTAATTTAATTTCGTTTTGTTTCATTTCACTTCGTTTAATTTTATTTTATTTTGGTTTATTTTGTTTTATTACATTTTATATTATTTTCTTTTCTTTAATTTTAGGTCATTTGAATACGTTTGATTTCGTTTCATTTCATTTAATTTAATTTAATTTCACTTCATTTCATTTCTTTTCACTTTATTTCACTCATTTCTGTTAATTTCATTCAATTTCATTACATTTCACTTAATGTCATTTCATTCTATTTTACTTCATTTCATTTTATTTAATTTAATTTTTTTCAATTTAATTTAATTTAATTTAATTTAATTTAATTTAATTTAATTTAATTTAATTTCATTAATTAAATTTAATTTAATTTCTTTCATTTCATTTAATTTCTTTCATTTCATTTAATTTCTTTCATTTAATCTTAAAAAAAAAAAAAAAAAATGGTTTCCCATTACATCCCATGAAGGGACCGGGGAGAACTTCTCACAATCACTGAGCTGTGCACTTTCCAGTTATCACTCACTGATTGGGACCTACAGTTTTACACCGATTCCGAACGGTATTTTGAGAAGCTCTTTCATGGTATATACTCGATAGTGTCGACGTCACTATGCGAGGTGACCGCCGCCGAAAGAAATTTGAAGGTTGTCAGAGCAGGGTTCGAACTCAGGATCTCATGTACAGGAGCCGCGCACACTAATCATTGCACCACCGACGGCCATCTTCATTTAATCTTACCCCCATTAATATCATTTCATTTCATTTCATTCCAATTCAATTCACTTCAATTAATTTCATTTCAATTCATTTCATTTCATTGCATTCCATTTTATTGCATTCCATTCCATTTCATTTCATTTCATTGCATTCCATTTCATTTCATTGCCTTCCATTTCAATTCAATTTAGTTCATTTCATTTTATTTCAATGCATTGCATCTCATTTCAGTTAATTTATTTTCATTTCATTTCATTTATCCCATTTCATTTAATTTCTTTTATTTCTTATCATCTCATTTCATTTCATATAATTGCATTCCATTTCAATCAATTTCAGTTCATTCCATTCCACTTCATGTAGTTGCAGTTCATTTCATTTCGTTTCATTATATTTCATTTCCTTTCGGTTCACTTTATTGAAGTTCCTTTCATTTTTTTTTTTTTTTTTTTTTTTTTTTTTTTTAAGATTTTATTGATCATTAATTAATTTACAAAAATGTTTTGATGTGAAAACCCACGAAGCCTTTTGGCTTGTCTGCGGGAGATTATACAATAATTTTCTTCAATTTATTAACAATCTCAATAGTAAATTGTACTTATGTGTGTATTCAAGTGTTTTAATTTCCAGTATTTTTACTTTTTAATTACTAATTAGTTCATTGCAAGTTTAAAAAGTGATTT
Organism: Phaonia tiefii; assembly: GCA_963931995.1. Classification (NCBI taxonomy): domain Eukaryota; kingdom Metazoa; phylum Arthropoda; class Insecta; order Diptera; family Muscidae; genus Phaonia; species Phaonia tiefii. Next base: position 251,920,192 of record OZ008368.1, on the reverse strand, counting down.
TTAATCATTATATTCCTTCTTTGTGTGTCTTTAACGTTAATTATGTTTATTGGTAAATTGTTGAATATTTTTGGTAGAGTAACGTCCAGTGTTTTGCGACCATATTCGTTGTGAAAGCGTCCTTCTCGGAATCTCCCTGCTGCACGACGCCTTGTGTTGTGATCATGGTCTATAGGAATGAGAAATCGTGAATCGTTGTAGAATTCCTTGGCTAGGGTTGAGTAGTAAATACTTTTTACATTAGGGATGTTCAGTTCCTTAGCGGCGCTGTTGTTCTCGTTGGTGTATTGTTCTCTCATGTTATTGTTGCTTTGACTGATATTGCTGGTTAGAGTGTTGTTTGTAATCGAGTTGTTATTGTTAATAGTGGTGTTTTCATTGCTGATATATGTTTGATCGTTTTCCAATGTGCCTTGGTTGCTGTAAGTTGCGTTATTACAATTATTGTTTGTGTTGGGATGATTATTAGTAATGATATTATTGTTGCTTTCTGTTGTTATTTGGTTGTTGTTCTGTGTGAAGTTGTTGACGTAGTTTGCTGAGAATCGTTTGTTTTTTAAAAGAATTTTTAGAACTCTATTTTGAGTCATTTGTAATGCCTTGCAGTGGGATGCACTGCCCCATCCTGCAATTCCGTGCCTGAGGTAGGATTCAGAGAGAGAGAAATATGCCTGTCTTAGCACGCTATAAGTTGCACAGTTGCTTAAATGGTATAGTGCGTACGCTGACTTTCTAAGCTTCTTTTGGAGGTCTTCAACGTGTGCGTTCCATTTAAAGTTGTTATCAACAAGGACACCAAGATATTTATAGGTTGTTACCTGTTCGATGAATGTTGAGCATGTATCTGTCGAATTGTAAGATTTATGTAGACAATCAGTATTGTGAAATTTAATTGCAGCAGTGTAATTGTTGAAGTGTGATGGTTTTATATGCATAATTTTTGTTTTACATGCATTTATGACGAGACCATTGTCATGACACCATTTCGTTGCAATATCAAATTGATTTTGCATGATTTTTTCCGCATATTCAATGTTTTTATCAGCAACTACAATAGCAGTGTCGTCTGCATAGGCAAAGGTTTTGCTACCACGCAAAACGCGTAGCATATCATTTGCGTAAATGATGTATAGAATGGGCCCGAGTTTTGAGCCTTGCGGTACTCCACATTCCGTTGGTATTTTATTACTTAAGGTATTATCTACTTTCACGCTGTATGTTCTGCACTGTAAATAGTTTTTGAACCACATCAAAGTTTCGCCCCTTATTCCGATGTTTTCCAACATTTGTGTGAGTTTTGAGTGCGATAAAGTGTCGAATGCTTTAATTTCAATGCATTTCATTCCATTTCAATAATTTTATTTCATTTCAGTTTGCTTTATTTTATTTCATTTCTGTTCCGTTTCATACCACTCCACTAAATTCCATTCCATTTCGTTCCGTTCCGTTCCTTTCCTTTAATTTCATTTCGTTTCAGTTCACTTTATTGAAGTTGTTCTCATTTCATTTCATTGCATTTCATTTAATTTCAATTAATTTTATTCCATTTCAATTCATTTCATTTCAGTTTACTTTATTTTATTTAATTTCTGTTCCGTTTCATTCTATTCCATTCCATTCCACTAAATTTCATTCCATTCCACTAAATTTCATTTCATTCCATTCCATACCATTCCATTCCATTCCATTCCCATCCATTCCTTTCCTTTCCTTTCCTTTCCTTTCCTTTCCTTTCCTTTCCTTTCCTTTCCTTTCCTTTCCTTTCCTTTCCTTTCCTTTCCTTTCCTTTCCTTTCCTTTCCTTTCCTTTCCTTTCCTTTCCTTTCCTTTCCTTTCCTTTCCTTTCCTTTCCTTTCCTTTCCTTTCCTTTCCTTTCCTTTCCTTTCCTTTCCTTTCCTTTCCTTTCCTTTCCTTTCCTTTCCTTTCCTTTCCTTTCCTTTCCTTTCCTTTCCTTTCCTTTCCTTTCCTTTCCTTTCCTTTCCTTTCCTTTCCTTTCCTTTCCTTTCCTTTCCTTTCCTTTCCTTTCCTTTCCTTTCCTTTCCTTTCCTTTCCTTTCCTTTCCTTTCCTTTCCTTTCCTTTCCTTTCCTTTCCTTTCCTTTCCTTTCCTTTCCTTTCCTTTCCTTTCCTTTCCTTTCCTTTCCTATCCTTTCCTTTCCTATCATTTCCTTTCTTTTCCTTTCGTATTTTAGTTCGATGCACACAAAAAAATAAATGGTGTCCCATAACATCCCATGAAGGGATTGGGAAGAGTTTCTCACAATCAGTGGGATGTGCGCAGGGATCAAACCCACGTTCTCATGTACAAGAGCCGCGCACACTAACCATTGTACCACCGACAGCCATACAAACAAAAAACAAACTTAATATAGGTGTCATTAGTATCAATCAAACATTATTTAAACTTAGTTTGCTGCATTGTTTGATTCTGGGTTTTTTCGCTCTCTCTCCTATCCACACTGTTTCCTATCAATTTCCTACTACATAGTCGATCAGCTGTGTCAAGGATACCCCCTGAATTAAATGCAATGTTCACATTATTATTTAAAGAATCTTGGACGACCATGATAAGAATTGAAAATTGAGAACAAATTCAAAATTACGATGAAGTAAGCGACGTTGTGAATGACTATATCTTTGGCGACAAAGTAAGCGACAATATCAGATGCACCGTCATTTTGTATACTATTCTCTCATTCGACTGCAGTTTTATTAAATAATTCAGAAATTTCGTATATTTACTTATGTATTTAAGTGAAAGAAAATGTTAAATGTGAATTTGAATTTAACATGGATATATAATTATAAAAAGTATATGTAAAACTATCAAATAAATAAATTCATTTGCTTATGTTATTTATCATTTATTGTTATATATGTTTTCTGTCTTATCGGATGGCGTATTCTACGTTAAACTTAAGGGCCGTGTCTCTGACACAGCCTGCAGCGACAACTGTCTGCTGTTTTTTTTATTATTTGTTTGTGGCTGCATACAATACTACAGGGTGGCCCAAAATTAACGAAGGGGTTTGAATTGCTAATAACTTTGTTATTATAATTTTTTTTTTCTTTTCTTTTCATTATTTCGTAAAGAAGACTTGGGGAATTTAAAATGGAGCAGTACTTAATTGAACAACGTGCCCAAATTGTTGAGCTTTATTTTTCAAATCAACGATCCATTGTTTTGACTCAGCGTGCATATCGTCGTTATTTTAATGGGCGGACCCCGTCAACAACCCCGTCAACAATAAACCGTCTGGTTGCAAATTTTCGCCAACAAGGGTCAGTAAGGAACCTTCCTGGTGCTGGCAGACGACGAACGGTGCACACCGATGACAATAGTGAACTGGTACAGAGGAGTATGCGGGAAGATGGAGAAACATCAACCAGGAGACGTTCGACACAACTTGTCCTCTAGCGAGCGTCGCTGCAGAGAATTTTACATACAATAGGAATGTTTCCACACAAGATTCAGCTTGTCCAAGAATTGAAACCGACAGATTACCAGCAACGACTTGATTATGCAGTTTTTTTCCGGCAAAAAGCAGAAGAAAATCATAATTTTGTTCATAATTTATTTCCAATTTAAAATAATTTCCAATTAAGTGGGTTCGTTAATAAGCAAAACTGCAGGATATGGGCTACGGAAAATCCGAGAGTAGTTCAACAGCGAGAATTACACACACCTAAGTGTATGGTTTGGTGCGGTGTTTCATCGGAAAGGATAATTGGTCCTTATTATTTTGAAAATGAACACGGGGTCGCCGTTTCCGTCAATGGTGTCAGATATCGGACAATGTTGGACGATTTTTTAAGGCCAGCCGTGGAAAACCATCCGCAAGTATGGTTCCAACAAGATGGAGCCACAGCCCACACTGCAAGGGACACAATGGCTCTTTTACGGGACATCTTTGGTGAACGAATTATTTCGCGTACAAGTGATTTTAATTAGCCTCCGCGTTCACCGGATTTAACCTCTCCAGACTGTTTTCTTTGAGGTTATTTGGAAGGAAAAGTCTACATTAATAAGCCTAGAACCATCCAGCAATTAAAGAGCAATATACGCGACGAAATAAACAACATAACACCTGAAGTTTTGCGAAAAGTGATGGAAAATGTGTTGGAAAGAGCAGGAATATGCGAAGCAGAAAATGGCCACCACTTGCGAGATATTATTTTTCATAACTAAACTAAAAATATTCCCCATTTATATACTGTATTAAAAAAAAATTTAATAAATATGTCTTAAATAAAAAGTTGTAACGAATTCAAACCCCTTCGTTCATTTTGGGCCACCCTGTATAACTGTTTCTCTATCGCTGTACTCCCAACAATTTTACGTATTTTCAGGAGAACCCTTCGATACATTGTCGCCTATAATATGTGTTTGCATTCAAATGCAATCAGTTTCGTAAAGATTTCTTCGAAGACAATGTCACCACAGACAATGTGACTTCCTGGGTATTGAATATTTCGCACAATTTATCATCAACTTTGGCACAGATGAGATGGAATTTAGCTCTACATAAATGACAAGTGATATATTTAGTATTAGCCGCTTTAAAGCACTTTGTGCAAAGACTAGAACAAGGATCCATTATACAAGACCGATCAACTTTACTGCAAAGAGTTGACTCCAAAGTAATATTGAGTAGTGGGGTCGATATTGATACGGTGCTATCGGCTTTTGAGACTATGGTTCCGAGTATTTCACTCAGGTTTAGTGAGCTTTGCGTTTTCTAGTTTTAACAATCACTGTCGTCGGTGGTGCAATGGTTAGTGTGCGCGCTTCTTGTACATGAGTTTTTCACCGGTTCCGAACGGTATTTTGAGAAACTTTATCATGGCTAAGTACTCGAAAGTGTCGCCATCACTATGCGAGGTGACCGTCGTCGAAAGGAAAGTAGGGTGGTCTGAGAAGGAATCGAACCCACGTTCTCATGTACAGGCACCGCCTTGCCGGACTTTAGTTTAAGTTTCAATACAAATAGCTGCTGTAATAGCTCCATTTATTTTCTGAATGTTCCTGTCACGGTATTTGGTTAACATCCCCCCAAGAGCTATTAAACAGTTTACGTATTCTACACTACCGCTTAAATATTATTTATTATCCGTTATAAAGTTTAATACAAAGACAAATACAATTTAAACGCCATAGAATACAGTATTGTGACGACTGATGTTATAATAGTCATAAACTGTAATGGCAGCCGGCTTACGCATCATTACATCATGTATCTTGGATGCTAAAATGCTCAGGCAATGTTTGACATTGATCGAAAGTTTCTCGAAATACAGTACAAGGGTCGTTTCATCATTCCTTGATTCTACCCTCTCCACAATTTTATTACCCAACAGTTCCTTGCTAAATTCATCGCTGGATGTAAAACCCGACGGCAAATTGGCCTCCATTATAATCATGTTGGTCGAAGTGTCATTTGTTTCTCCATCGTCCGTTTTGTAACTGAAACATATTTCGAGTAGCAGCTCATTGGTATTTAACATTTTCGGTTGGGGTTGTATATCGAAATGTGAAAATTCGACAAGTGTTGTCACATGATAATGATAGGTTAATTGTAACAGAGACTGACCCATTCCAGAAGCTTTGACTTCAATGACACGAGTAGATTTGGGTAACTGTGAAAAAGAGCAAGGAAAATGATTTTCGGAGTTATTATGTTGTGATTCAGAATATTATCTATAAAAAGAAATGGTTTACTGGACGCAGGTACATACATACATATATTATATTTAATCCTTGAAGGGTAATCTTCGTCGATTTGACGACCACTGTTGCTCTTTTTAAATCTTTTGAAAAAGTGGACTGAAGAGCGAGATGCTCAAAAATTAATCAAACAGCTTAAAAAATCTGTGGCTTGTTTATTTTCTCCTTCACTAAAGTATATTGTTGATTAAAAGTAGTGTGCCGGATTTTTACGCCACATTTTTCGTAAAAAATATCGAAGTAAAATAGGACTTCGTCGATTCGACGAAGATTACCTTTTATGTATGAGAAATATTGTTACCCTTCTAGGGTTAAATGAATTATACCGCGAAAAACTTACCTCCTCCTCCTGCAAAATCAGTAGATTATTCTTGTCCACTGTTAGTTCACCACTTTTTAGAATTTCGCTCTCATTATTTTTCGCCGTGTATTGAACTTTCAAATTCAAGTTGTCCACATTATTGTACTTTTCGGAGAATTTCACCAAAGCCTGCAAACCCACCACAGTGTCGTGAGTAGATTTGAAACCACCACGTTCGTTACGTTGCTCAGTCAACCATTTCATAATGCGCAGGTTGTCCTCTGGAAGACTGTTGCCATCGAGCAACGCCAATAAAGCATAGGCCGTAATCTCAACATCCTTTTCACGATTTTTATCATTTTGGGAAAACCATATTGAATCAGTTGTCTCATTTTTGCTTAACATGAGTTTATCGATGACTTTCTGAGCGGTCGGGTGTTTTGCCACTTGTAGGGCTGCAGCCATAATGGATAGAGCATAAATGTTTTTAACTCTGTCCAGGTTACCGTAAAGGAATACCAAACCCTTTTCTATAGAGCTTTCATATTTCGTAGAATATTTCTGTAATATAACGAAATATATAAATTAAGATGACATCTAGAAATCTGTGAAGACACATTTGTTACCTTATCTTGCAGGAAAGCCATCAGCACAAATGCTGTGAAGCAATGGCGATTTTGTTGAGCAGGATAGAACAAATAGCCGGTAAAGGGAAAGCTGCCATCGTCGAATTGTGTTTGGGCCAGATATTCAAAACCACTGTCTATGATATTCGATTCGATGGAAAAGTAATTCGAGCCTCTGAGAAAGAAGCGTAGCACATAAGCGGTCAGCCAAGTGCTGGGCTCCTCATCTTTCGTTTGGCCGAAGACACTGTAGCCGCCATTTTCGTGGCGATAGGACAATTGCTGCTGATAACCAATCTCAATGAACTTTTTGGCTTTTGTGACCAGACTCTGTTCTGTGAAATATTTACCCGAAGCCTTGAGATATTCCAAAACTAAAATGTTGGGGGCAAAATTAACCATGTTTTGTTCGCCGCATCCGGTGGGTAGTAAAACCAAACTATTAAGATTTTTGATGGTGGGCACCATACTGTCACCGCCCAGGGAAAGAGTTACAAATTCCGAATTGGGTACAATGTCTTGAGGAATATTAACAGGCAGGGTCACTTTAAAGTCTTCCCCAGACGTTGCACTCAGATACAAAGACTTAGTGTGCCGCTTCTTTGTGCCCTCCGGTTCAACTTTTAGCTTTTGTATAATGGCATCGTATGCTTTGGCATTTGTCCCTACTATCTTTAGGCTTATGTCTCCAACTTGTTTGGGATTAATAAGGAACCTAACATATTCCACACCATTTGCTGGCACTTTAATGCGCTGCACTCGTTCTTGATCATCTGATCCTCTTTCGGCATCAACAACAGTTGATTCCAAGAAATAAAACTCCCGATCCTTATTATGCATTACAATTTCCGAGTCCAGATCTTGATCGTGATAGTTGTGTATGAGTATAGGAATGGAGATAATTTCTCCCCGTTTCACTGAATACGGCAGATTCAGATTAATGAAGAAGGGTTGTATGGTAGTTATATCGGTGGGACCATCGACAATTCCAAACCCGGTTTCTTCGTTAACCGTAAACGCAGTGATGCGCCATGTTGTTATGGTATCGGGTATATTTAAAGTCAATTTGGTGACGTCATTGGTTCTGAAATAATTATTAATTGTCATCATTATCATGTCAATTTCGACGTTTGGCAGTAGACAATTAGAACGAGTACTCTTGTGTACTCACATTTCGAAATTATCAAATATCCAAGTTTCGGGAAATTTTTTTCGAAACTTAAGGGGTCGGGGTAATCGTGGGAGTACCGGACGGGGGACTACGAATGAAATAAAGAAACTTATTAATAGGTTATCTACGCAATTCGACTTGATGGTATGACAAAATTTAATAAATTCAATTTCATAGAAAGTGTGAAAAGTTTCATAGATGTCGTGAACAGATTCATAAATTTAATTTGATACAATATATGAAAATACTTCATGGCTAGTATGAATAAAAGTTTATATAGTCTATAAAAATGGTTGCTAGATTGTACGAAATATTTCTTTGGCTGAGAACCAGTAAAGAATTTCAAAGAATATAAAAAGAATATCATGAAATTCATAGATAGCCCTGTTTTATCCCCTTAATAAAACAAGGTTCGTTTTAAATCACGATAAGAACAACAACGTTATTCTTGTTATAAGTATTTTTTTTTATACAGAACCAACGTTCACTTTATTTACACAACTTAACATTCACAATTATCTGTATTCAATCTTTTTGGCGTAGAATACGTCTTACCTTACGGTATAGGGAGTCATGTCAGATTGTCATTGTTGTAATCTTTATTTCATTGATTATGAGGAAACGGCGAGATAACTTTTTTTAACAATTTTTTTGTAGGTAAATGAAGATGTTATCTTTCGTTTGATATACATTTCATATTGGTTGATATCTTCCTAATATTTAAATTTCTCAAATGAAAATTGTTTAAACACATACACTCAAACATACACTGCTTGTCATTAGAATAAGGCCATTGTACTTTCACCTGTTTTTGATGTGTTAACATCTATACGCGCGCCTCTAGGGCAGTAAACAATAAATTTAATACATACGCAAGTGTTAGGTTTGTAAGAGTAAATCATCGTTTGTTTGTTCGTTGCTTGGCAGTCGGTATTGAAAGTGATTATTGGGCGATATTCATATAATTTTCCCACGCGATTTTCTCCGGAAATTCATAGCCGATTTTATTAATTTTTGGATTAAAAAGCTAGTGCGGGTTTCGACGAAGAGTTTATGCCAAAAATTAAGGCGATCCGATATCGGCGAGCCGAGATTTAAGTGTTTTAATTTGGAGTAATATTAAAAAAGTGTTTTATGTTGATCTTCGGTTTTGTCTTATCATCGTTTGTTTGTTCGTTGCTTGGCAGTCGGTATTGAAAGTGATTATTGGGCGATTTTCATATTATTTTCCCACGCGGTTTTCTCCAGAAATTCATAGCCGATTTTATTAATTTTTGGATTAAAAAGCTAGTGCGGGTTTCGACGAAGAGTTTAGCCCAAAAATTAAGGCGATCCGATATCGGCGAGCCGAGATTGAAGTGTTTTAATTTGGAGTATTAATTTGGAGTAATATTAAAAAAGTATTTTATGTTGATCTTCGGTTATATCGTACGAATATAACAATGCATGTATGTATGTACAAGTGGCTGTTGCTTTGCATTCTTTGACTTTTGTGGGAATAAAACAAAAAGTATTGAGCAAGAAAATAATGACACATGTGCTTGCACTGGGTCTTTAAATAATTTTAAGTATTAATATTATTTAACTGTAACGTCATCATATGATTGAACGCTGTTTTTTATTTTCCAATGTAACATTTACGAATGTGTTCATAGAAATCGAACAGGTACCGTGTAGCAAAAAGGTGTTAACACATCGCCCGTGAGTTCGAACACTCATTGGATTTTTTTTTTTAAATAATGCTTCTTCTTTATGTAAAACACCGAAGTTGTTGTTGTAGAAGAAGAGAGAATATTGAAACCAAACAATAAATAGAGAATGAAACATTTTTGAGAAAACCGTTATCTTTATTTTTGTCATATAAAGCTTGATACTGAAAAATGAGTTGCGTTTTTAGTTAGGAGGAGTGAACATCTTAATCGGAAAACAAAAAAAAAATAATTTTATTAGCCAATTACTGCCTTTTAAAGAAGCCATGGGTCGAAAAACATCATTGTCCATAGCGGAGAGAGCTAAAATTGAAGCTTATAAGGAAGAAGGCTATTCCAGTCGTGCTATAGCTGCAAAAATTGGTAGGGGCAAGACTGTTATAAACAATTTTCTTCGTAACATGGATAACTACGGAAAAAATATGAAAGGTCGCACTTACCGCGCCACATCACAGCGTGAGCGATGTTTAATTATAAGAAAAGCTTCCAATTCAGCTTCCTCAGTGAGCAAAATGCGGTCGGAAACTGGTGTAAATGCTAGCTTATCTACAGTTAGACGAATTATTAAGTCATGTTCCCATTTAAAGAGAAAAAAACTGCAAAAGAAACCACCATTAAACAAGCAACGCAAGGAAAAGAGGCTAGAGTTCGGACGTGCTAAAATGACATGGAGCAGCGAATGGAGAACTGTTGTATTTTCAGGTGAAAAAAAATTTAATCTGGATGGACCCGACGGCTACAACTATTACTTCCATGACCTAAGAAAAGAACCAAGATTCCTGACGAAACATCATTCACGGGAAGGTGGAGTAATGGTGTGGGGTGCTGTGTCTTACTACGGAACATCGGAAATAGTTTTTGAGAGCGCTAAAATGACAGCTGAATCCTATAAACGTATTCTGGAATCAGCATTTCCGAATTTTAAGGAGCTGTTTGGACCGTTACCTTGGACTTACCAGCATGACAACGCACCCATACATACAGCTAGAGTTATAAAATCCTGGATTCAGTCACAAAATGTGGAGTTAATGCAGTGGCCACCGTATTCACCTGACCTTAATATTGTGGAAAACGTCTGGGCCTGGATGACAAGAAAAGTATACGAAAATGGAAGGCAATATGACGACAAAAATTCTTTAATCAAAGCCATCAAAGAAGCCTGGAACGAAATCTCATTAGACTATCTGAAATCGTTGTATGACTCACTTCCAAATAGAATATTTGAAGTAATCTCGAACAAAGGAGGCTGCACAAAGTACTAAAACAGTGTACAAAGTACACATTTACCTGTAAATACAAAATAAAATAAATCGAAATAGTTTTAAGTTGTATTTTCTATTATTTACCCTTGTGGCCTTATTCTTATGAACTATTTAAAAACAGAGTTTAAGTTTACTTGTATATAAAAATATGAAATAAAATAGAACAGTTGTTTATTCCTATTTTCTTCAAGTGTTTTTAACTTAACAAGAGTGTGTTCTTCAACAAAAAAACAACAAAATTAAATTTCAATACCCTATTTCCAGGAAAGAAGCTAAAGTTAACGTAAAACATTCCGGCCTTATTCTAATGACAAGCAGTGTATGTGTGGTGTTTGGTTGAGTGTTTGAGTTTGTAGCGTGAACACAAACTATGCTGCTGTTTCAGTGTGGACACAAACCTTCGGCTGTTGTTTTGATTGATGAAATATTGAAATTTCTTATATTTACTTATGTATTTAAGTGAAACAAAATGTTAAATGTGAATTTGAATTTAACATGGATATATAATTATAAAGAATATAAGTCAAATTGATTTGCGTCTGTTATTTATCATTTATCCTTACTCCTTTAATTGAAAAACATATTTATCCTATTTTTCCTACCATAAGCTTATGTATATTATCAAAAGTAACTATCAAATAAATAAATTCATTTGCTTATGTTATTTATCATTTATTGGTATATGTATATGTTTTCTGTCTTATCGGATGGCGTATTCTACGTTAAACTTAATGGCCGTGTCTCTGACACAGCCTGCAGGGACAATCCGTGGCCGAAGGCCTCGGACAACTGTCTGCTGTTTACTTTTTTTTACTATTAATTCTAGTTGCCTTCTTTACAGCGCAGAGTGTGGCCGATTGGAAAATACACGGTAATAATATCACAATCTTTATGGAATTGTTCTGATCATTTACGAATGCACTACACCATTTCCAATTGAAATTTGAAAAAAATCAATTGAAATTTAAAATTTCTATTTGAAATTTGAAATACATCAATTGAAATTTGAAAATTCTATTTGAAATTTGAAATACATCAATTGAAATTTGAAAAATATCAATTGAAATTTAAAATACATCAATTGAAATTTGAAAAACATCAATTGAAATTTAAAAGAAATCAATTGTAATTTAAAACACATCAATCGAAATTTGGAATACATCAATTGAAATTTGAAAGACATCAATTGAAATTTAAAACACATCAATTGAAATTTAAAAGACTTCAATTGAAATTTAAAACACATCAATTGAAATTTAAAATACACCAATTGAAATTTAAAAATCTAATACCTAAAATCGCTTAATAATTTTTAAATTTCAAGTGACGAATTTAAAATTTCAATTGATGTCTTTTAAATTTCAATTGATGTGGTTAATTGTAACAGAGACTGAAATTTAAAACACATCAATTGAAATTTAAAATACACCAATTGAAATTTAAAAATCTAATACATCAAGTCGCTTAATAATTTTTAATGAAGTTATGTTTTGTAGATTTATTGCAAACTTCCGTGTTAATAAGGAAGTATTTTCGAATCTGTTCGAAGATTTGAGACCGAGTGGCTAGTCCTGGGAACTCGTCCATCGAGTCTACCAAGGTACGAAACTGGATAGAGTTGGTCCGTTTTACTCTGATAAGTACAATTGTTATTATCAATATATGCTGTTTCGTTTCAATGTTAAAAATACTTACATACATACATAAAATACTTACGTTTGTAAACACCGTCTATCTGCATAATTGTATAAATATTACAAATAAATTTTGAAAGCAACAAAATTTTGGTACACACCTTTTTAAAAACTTTAAAGAACTTTGTAAACAAAATTGACGTTGTTGGTAAATCCGAATTATCAGAGTCAGCTTCATTTTTAGAAGAAGGAGTGTCATTCGAAGAGCACGAAGGCTTCAACTCAATCTTTCTTCTGTTACTTGTTGTTGGTTTTTCGTCTGAAAAACTTTCTGCTCCATAACTCGGATCTTTTTCATAATCATCAGACGAAAAATCATCAAAAATTTCTGACATTCTGATCACAATTTCTTTTTTCAGTTTTAACAATGAACAGTTTAATATGAACCAAGGTTAATAAATACACATGTTACGCCATCAGCAAAATTTCCCGTTAGATGACGTAGTACTTGTCAGACGTCTAAAAGAACTGGGCTGCCAACTCTATGTCTGCCTACTATTAGTTAAAATTTCATATGAAAATATGTGTGTTTTTCAGCGAGTTGGCCACCTTGTATACCTAAACCTTGTATACATAAACCTTGATATGAACAATTAATTTATTAGCAATTTGACACAAAACTGATTGCAATTAAAAATTATGTTTACCAATTTTACAAAACTTTAAACTTCAAACAAAAATTTACATTGTTGGTAATTCAAAATTATCAGAGTTATCTTTGTTTCTAGAAGAAGGAGTTTTATTTAAAGAGAACGAAGATTTTGATTCTGATTTAAGTTTGATTGCAATTACTGGATTTGATTGCAATTGCAGTAATTGCAATCAAATCGATTGCAATCAAATTTGATTGCAATCAATTAATATATGAATTAATTTCAAAAAATTGATTCAATCATTTTTGTCGTATTGATTTCATGATTTCAATTTCAATTTAGGATTTTGACTGCAATCAAAAAATTAGCAATCATTAACAAGAATCATGTGATTGCAATTAAATCGATTGCAATCGTTTACAGCTCTGATTCTCGGCCTCAGTGGTTAATTGGCAACTGCTTAAGTCACTTATTTTATATGGATTACTGCTTCGATTTTTGGAATTTTGTCCGGTCATTTTTTAAATCTGTCCCAGTGTGCAACAGTGAGCTTATTTCCGACAACTCGAATTGTGGATAACAACAGCGAGGCGAAATTCCACACACTACAACACCAACCAGCGTTATTATATTGACAGATTTATCTGTTTTTCACAGATTTTTCAGGTGTTAAACAGATTTCCAGTTTTTTTCTGGTAAAAACAGATTTTGTAAAATGTTATGGCAATGCGGATTTTGATAATTTGTATATAACATAAAAATTATAAAACAATCAAGAAATGACGTGAAAGAGAAAAGTTGGAGTGAAACGTATCGTATCGATATATTGGTTACTGTCTCTCGGACCCAAGTATGCATTGCCAAATACAATGACAACCATAGACTAATACATACCTAGATAAACTTATTCTCTCATCTGACGTTTCATTTCACACTCTTCGTGATGCGGTCGGTGTGATAGAGAGATGTTTGACGAAAAGTGATATACACCAGGTGGAATTACAATATCTTCTTGCTTTCCTTTTTCATGCCATTTTGGTGAAAAACTGTGAAAATTTAAATGTGTTTTAAACTTTTTTATTGACTGTTACTGTTAGCATACATTTGTGTTGTATTTAACACATTAATTTTAACACACAAAACGAAATGCCGTTGTTGTTATTTTGTTCGTTGTTTTGAACCATTGCATCTATCTGGTATTAGTAAAGCAATTCTTTTCAACATCAAACGTATACATCACACGAGGACAAATGTCAGAAATTTGGTGAGTGAAAGATTTTCTCTACCCATATTTACTCTATGATGACAACATTCCCTTTATTCAAATGCATCGCCGAAGGGGAAGAGTGAATACAGACAATTTGTAACAAAATAGAACTGGAGATTTCAAGAACGAAGTTCGTTGATTTAATCGATGACCACCACTACAAACCAAAATTGGACATGAAGATAGGATTAATTTAGGCACAGTGGGTCGCACGAGACAATTTTTGGGGGAAAATAATGATATTCTTATCATGAGTGCTGACAAAGGGTGAGAGACAGTTGCGATATCGAAGGTCGAATATAAGCTCAAGATGGGAAGATGAAGATTATTCTGGGAGATATATGCACGTATAGACGACTGAGGAGAGATCCGATGTCAAGTCTACTGGACAAAAATAACAAACTAGTGAATAAATTATTCAGCGAAAACTTAATTGACGCGCCCATGAGGTTCATTATTATTGGCATTAAGGACCATAGAGGAAAAATGGAGTCAAATATATATAGACTACACCATATATATATTATATAGACTAGACCACAGGGGATTTTTGTGGAATTACTGTCGGTTTGTATCAAGGATACACGCTATTTGAAATAAGAGGACAAATTTTTATTCTCTAGCGTCACGGAAAATGGCGGACATTATAACGGAAGGGATACTTGACACAACGCTCAATACATTAACGAGGAAAGGGGCCAACAATTCCCATACCTCGATTGCATAGTTATAAGAGAAGCTGCAAATTTAAAAGTTGACTGGTATCAAAAGCCTACAGCGTCAGGACGACTGATAAATTATTATTCTAAGCATCCTCGAGAGACAATAATTAATACGGCCAAGAATTTAGTTACCAGAGTGGTGAAAATAAGCGACGTGGAATTTCATGGAGCAAATAAGGAGAAGGTACGAACGATTTTACAAATGAACAGTTTTCCCCTCAACTCGATTGACGACTTGCTAATGCGACCAGATTTGAAACCACTAACACCAAGGGATAAGACGAGACCGGAGAAGATATATAAATCCATAACGTATGTGCCAGGACTCTCGGAAAGAATAAAACATTCAAACATTTATGAGAGGAAGAAATACCATTTAGCTCCAAAGTCTATCTTTACTCTAAATCGCCTTTTTAGTAGGAATAAATCGAGAATCGATACGGATGACAAGTCAAATGTGGTGTACGAAATCAAGTGCTACGGAGACAAAACCGACATCTGCCAGAAGGTATATGTTGACACTACGATGAATAAACCGAAGACGAGAATTTCATCACATAAATCGGACCAAAAGGCACATTATAAGCCTTTAGAGCAAAAGACAGCACTCGCAGTCCACTGTACGTTAACTGGGCACAGACCAAACTTTGACAAAGTGAGAATTCTAACTGAATAGAAGATTTACTCACGACGTCTCTTTCAGGAAATGCTACGTATTATTGGCGTGCCATCTGAGAAAAGACTCAACTACAAGCGCGATACGGACCAATGTGAACAAGTTTACAGACATACAATTGACAAATTTAGGCGGAAAAATCTAATTAGTTGACAAAAGCTTGCAGCAAAGACTAGTCGTATTGTTTTTGTTACCTCACAATGTAATTATATGAAAAAAATTTTATTGCCTTTCCTATTCAATAATCTCTAACAGACAATATTGTACTTGAAAGAAAAATTTTGTGTTTACTGTTTTCACTTATATTTTATCTTTGTGTTTTTCTTATATTAGATGCTTGAAAAAAATATTGGAAACTAAATAAATGGTGATAAAAGGAAATTTATACAACTTCGTTTTCTTTTTTCCATACCTATGTACTCAATCCGACACTAAAATTGAAAATCATAATAATAGGAAAGGTCAACTATAAATACAACTTATTTTAATATTGCTTAGAAACATGTTTTTTTCAGAAAAAAAAAGATTTTTTTTCAAAAATGTAATGATTTTTTTGAATAAAATATAATAACACTGACACCAACAGTCAGTCCCATTCCGTAACACGTTACAGCACACATTACAACTATAACAACAGCTGGTCAAATTCCCTAAGAATTGAACTGTGTCAATTTCCTAATAATTAAGAATAGCAACTAAAATATTTAAAAAAAATCCAATGAGTGTTCGAACTCAGGGACGATATCTTAACACCTTTTTGTTACACGGTACCTGTTCGATTTCTATGAACACATTAGTAAATGTTACAGTGCAAAATAATAAAAGAATAGTTTTTGTGCTGAAGGCTCTTTTGCTATTGCACTTTCTTTTCTCTTACATCTGCTTTAACATTAAACGTAATATTGTTAAAATAAATAAAGCAATAGTTAGCTCACTGAAATAATTGTTTCTGTTTTGTCATAAACAGAGCAACGACGAAAAGTAGTGAATAGTATAGAGAACTTATTGCACCCTTTTTCCACTCTCATGTAGAGAGTCTGAGCAACGACGAAAAGCAGTGAATAGTATAGAGAACTTATTGCACTCTTTTTCCACTCTCATGTAGAGAGTCTGAGTAAAAGAGCATACACGAGTCTTATTATATTTATAGAATATTTCAATATAAATGCACCATTTCGACAATGTTATTACATAAAACAATACAAAAAACATAAATGTTTCAAAAGGCATCAATGTTTCACATCAAAATTATGAATGTACCAAGTTATGACAAAAAGAGAGTAATACGTTTTGAATCATTCGCCAGATGTCGCCAGTGCTTTTGAGTCGTACAATTCGTTCCATGAGTTCTCTATAAAATTCAATACTCTTTGGCGACGACGACCTGGTTGTTTGTTCACTGCAGCTGCATCAATACCATCATACTTATGTCCAGGCATAGACTATTGTTGTACAACAACCACGTATGTCACTTTGATATATTTGTCATACTGGTGCCTATGAATTTTAACACACCAAAAACGGTTTTACAGAAATGTCGGGTGTCGGTTTCTTCGACTATTTGAATTTAGGAAAACCCGGTTTTCGGTTGGACTGAGGGGTAGAAACTGGCTAATAATCGGTTTCGGATTTTATGACGAAATGGAAAACTTTACATTTTACAATATTTTATTTATTTATTTTTCAACAAGTCTTTATGATATCTGAGATTTATTTTATTATAAAAATCTATAACAATTTTATAAAAAGGTAATATTTCATTGTTAAACAATATACAGGGTGATTCAGGAAGTTCCGGACAAATTTCTCCAGCGTATTCCTTGGCTCATTTCATGAAGAAAAGTCCGCCAGGACCATGTCCGAAAATGCAAGGGGCAAAATGGCAGCAGGTTCAACATTTTTGAATTGGCGGTCGGAGGGTAGTAGGGTAAAGTTGCTAACTTCTGAGCCAGTGGTCGGATTTTCGCTTCCAAAAACAAAATCAAACATTTTTGCATTTCAGTAAAATGGTCATAACTTTGGAATGGGCTTCGTTTAGGTCATTTTGGAAAGGTAAGAGGTATGGCTATCTTTCAACAGAAAAAAAAACATAAGTTACCTGCCATCTGGCTGAGCAAATTGAGGTTATGTGAATTTTTTTCCGAAAGCTCTGTATCTCGGCGATTTGACTTTTTCCTTTTTTTATTGATTCTAAAAGGCCTCTTAAAGATCTTTCCAACAAGCCCAAAAACAAAAAAATCCGACCACTCGCTCAGAAGTTAGCAACTTTACCCTACTACCCTCCGACCCTAAATCCGAAAAGTTTGAACCCGCTGCCATTTCGCACCCTTGCATTTTCGGACATGGGCCTAGTGGACTTTTCTTAATGAAATGAGCCAAGGAATACGCTGGAGAAATGTGTCCGGAACTTCCTGAATCACCCTGTATGTGTTTTAGTTTTATGCGACTTCTTTGTTTAGTTTAATGAAACTGAAATTGAAAGAAAAACACTTTTGATGAAAGTAAACGTTGGGCTAGTTGCCACGGGGTTGTCAATAAGAGCGCTACAAAAGCTTTTTTAAATAAAGCAAAACCGGTTTTAGATACTAATGAAGTTCTTTATTCCTGTGAAAGTACGTTCGATGCCATTATGTATGGAACTCGATTTCTTTTGCATGGCCACCACGGGCACGCTTGCAGAAGTCCAGACGCTGAACCCAATTTTCGACGGTTTTCAAGCATAAATCGGCCGATACTGCTGCAATTTCACGTTCGATATTCGTACGAAGTTCATCAATCGTCGCTGGCTTGTTGGCATAGACCATAGACTTGACGTAGTCCCCCAGGAAATATTTTAACGGCGTCAAACCGCACGACCGAGGCGGCCAATCGGCTGGGCCATTTCGTGAGATAACACGTTCACCAAACTTGGTTTCCAATAAATTGATTGTGGCATTCGCTGTGTGGCTTGTGGCGCCGTCCTGTTGGAACCACATGCCCTCCAAGTCCATATTATCCAATTGGGGCCAAAAATATTCGGTTATCATTGAACGGTAGCGATTCGCATTCACAGTAATGTGCCGGTCTTGATCATCACTGAAGAAGTACGGCCCAATGACGCCGCAGGCCCATAAACCGCACCAAACCGAAATTTTTTCGGGATGCAATGATGACTCATGGATTACGTGTTGATTGCTGTCTGACCAATAACGCGTATTATGCTTATTGACGAAGCCATTCAGCCAGAAATGAGCCTCATCGCTGAAGATGATTTTCCGATGAAAATCCGAATCATTTCAAGTTGTTGCTCAGCCCAATTCACGAACGTACGACGCTTATGGTTGTCAAGCGGCTTCAGTTCTTGCGTCAATTTGATCTTGTAAGGATGTAGGCCAAGATCTTTCCGCAAAATTCGCCACAACAACGTCGCAGAGATGCCCAACGCTTGAGAACGACGTGTGAGAGACACATTTGGGCTTTCTTGAACTGAAGCCTCAGCGGCAGCAATATTCTCAACACTACGGGCACTTCTTTGTCTCACTGGCACGGGAACATTTTGTACTGTGCCTGTGGATTCAAATTTTTCCACTAGACGCTCAATTGTTGATCTGGTAGGACGATTATGACCACCATAAATTGGACGTATTACAACCTCATGAGGTCAGACGTCTTACACGTATTAATTAAACAAACAAATTAAACAAATTTCAACATATTCTTCCAACTGGCTGTATCCTTAACCTTTTCTCGCCAGTTGGTAACACCAAGGATACGGAGTGATTGTTCTGCCTGGTCTTTCCAGCGGAGTCTTGGTCGTCCTCTTTTCCTGCGTCCATCGGGTACGTTATCAAAAATCTTTCGCGCTGGGTCATCTTCATCCATTCTGATAACATGGCCTAGCCAACGCAATTGGCACACTTTGACTCGTCGAGCTATGTCGACGTCAGAATAGAGATTATATAGCTCTGCGTTCCAGCGACGTCGGTACTCGCCGTTTTCCCTAACAGGACCATATATTTTACGGAGAATTTTTCTCTCGAAAACTCCCAGGTGTTTTTCATCCGCTTGCGATATGACCCAAGTTTCAGAGCCATATGTCAAGACAGGTAAAATGAGAGTCTGATATAGCTGGACTTTTGTCCGTCGAGAGAGGGCTTTGTTCCTAAACTGCTTGCTGAGCCCAAAATAACATCCATTTGCAAGCACAATTCTCCTATCTATCTTCAGGCTGACGTTGCTGTCCTTGTTCACGGCGGATCCAAGGTAGACAAATTCATCTACCACTTCAAAATTAAATCGGTTTTCAACGTTCAAGTGCGGACCAAGTCGAGAGGTTTCTCTAGTCGTTGACACCATCAATTTTGTCTTGCCCTCATTAACAGCAAGACCCACCTTCGCTGATTCCTTTTCGATTCTTGAAAATACTGCAATAACCTCTCGCAAATTTCGCCCAATAATGTCTATGTCGTCAACATACGCCAGCATCATATGGCTTTTCGTGTTAATGGTCTTGTTCGTATTTACTGCAGCCTTTCTCATTATTATCTCCATTAATATGTTGAAGAGATTGCACGAAAGTGTGTCGCCTTGTCTAAGTCCTCGCTTGGTACAGAATGGTTCAGTGAGGTCTTTCCCCACTTTCACTGCTGATTTGGTGTTGGTCAGCGTCATTCTACAGAGGCGGATCAGTTTCGACGCAATACCAAGTTCAGACATAGCTTCGTACAGTTTCCCCCGTATGGGGCTATCGAAAGCAGCTTTGTAATCGACAAAAAGGTGGTATGTATCGATTTGCTTTTCGTGGGTCTTTTCCAGGATTTGGCGTAGCGTGAATATTTGGTCAGTTGTGGACTTGCCTGATGTAAAACCACACTGATAAGGTCCAATCAGGTTTTCAATAATTGGCTTTATTCTTTCACATAATACGCTCGACAAGACCTTATACGCGATGGATAAAAGACTGATACCGCGATAGTTGGAACAGACACACGGATCACCCTTTTTGAATACAGGACATAATACACTGAGACTCCAGTCGTCGGGCATAGATTCCATATACATATGTAGGTTGTTTATTGGAAAAATATTATTTTTCA
Source organism: Phaonia tiefii (assembly GCA_963931995.1). NCBI lineage: Eukaryota > Metazoa > Arthropoda > Insecta > Diptera > Muscidae > Phaonia > Phaonia tiefii. The sequence continues at coordinate 251,899,374 of OZ008368.1, read as the reverse complement.
ATTGATGCAAAATTTCAGCCATCTACGAAAATATTTGTACGTTATTTATCAAAAATATTTTCGTTTTAGTCGACGAAGAATTTGACATATTAACAAACTAAATTGTACCTCAGTATTCGTTTTGTCTTCGATCCGAAGTAGAATTTTGTTTCGCTGTTTGTGACACAGCGTCTTTTCGGGCAGCGTCTAGCCCGTTATGCCACCGACTGCCTGTACAAACTTATCTCCAACTGAAGTTATGTGGTTGTTCGTATCGTATTTACTTCGTTAAATATTGGGGTATTTTTTATGAATTTTTTTGTTAGTACCATTTGTCGATTTTCATTTCAATATTTGACTAATTTATCAGTATATCAATGACAAATGTAATTGAGTGCTGAGATTTTTCACGTACCCACCTTTTTGTTAAAATTTTACAGTCGTCTTTTTTTCTGTGTACAGTTTATTCAGCGCTGGTTAGGTTAGCGTGGGCAGAAATTGCTACAGATACACTCCAATGATACCACATCCCGATTTTCTAGGATGCGGCTGAAGAAGTGACATACATTAGTCCTTGGCGAACCAAGAATTTCTCTGCAAAAAGTTCTTAAGATTATTCAGCTTGTTTGATTGTTAGATCCAACATGAAGTAAAATCCTAGATATTGTGTCTTACTCATAAAACGGCCGGCAGTAGCATACGCCTTCTTCATCACCACAACTTCTGCAGTAATCACGTGTTGAAATTCCAAGTTTAGACTCGAGTCTGCCTAATAAAGAGTTCAAAGTGATCACAGCTCAGTAATCACTGGCATTGAAATATTTTGTATAAGAATGGATATCAAGTTTGTGTACGATTCAGGTCATAACGTGGCCATTCTTGTCTGGTGATCCTACTATTTGTGGATCAGGACCATCTACAAGGTGTTTCAAAAGAAGTCATCCGATGTTGTTTGGCTGTCATTTTTTTTCTAAATGAAAAACTTCGATTCTGTTTTTTGATTATGATTATCTGAACATTTAGAAATTTGTGGTTAAGTTGAGAAGATGATATCGGTTAAATGGGCGCCGTCACAATTGATTACCATACGGGCTCGTTTTATGGCATTTTTGTTCATAATGATTTGAAAATCATAATGAGCGATGAGGGTCATTTCCACCTCAGCGGGTACGTGAACAAGCAAAACTGTCGCTTCCGGGGCACCGAAAATCCACGAGTGATGCACGAGGAGCCATTACACCCGCTCAAAGTGACTGCATGGTGCGCTTTTCACGCTGGAGGAGTCATCGGACCAATTTTTTCGAAAACGCCACTGGTCAAATCACAGCCGAAGTGACGAAAAATACCATAAAACGAGCCCGTATGGTAATCAATTGTGACGGCGCCCATTTAACCGATATCATCTTCTAAACTTAACCAATAAAATTCTGAAGGTTCAAATAAACATAATCAAAAAACAGAATCGAAGTTTTTCATTTAGAAAAAAAATGAGAACCAAACAATATCGGATGACTTCTTTTGAAACACCAGGTATCATTCGCATGTCTGAGAGCTTCAGTTTTAAGCATAAGCTTGCATGCATGTATACCCATATGCTCCATATCCAGTGGAAGAAGTCAGATAGTCCCTAACCTCACCAACTAATAGGCTTTATAGTTTCCTGGAATGTTTCTATGCCCCGGCTCCCATATAAGGTGAATATGGAACTGCGTGCTGCAGATCCACGGCTGTTCTTGAGGTCAAGTATACAGATTCTCAGAATAGATGTAGAAACCCCAGGCGGTGATGACCTTTAGACCCAGACCTTCTTAGAATGTCATGAATTCCTCGAGAGTAGCAATTTTCACAAAACCAAAGCACGGTTAACCATCCGTAGCCGCCGCCAGGTTAGCCGATTAAGCTACCGCCGCCGGCTTTCTTACGTCCCTACGCCGCCGCCGAAACAATCGGTGTAAACCTCTAGTCAGGCTTTCAGAATATTGCATTTAGAGACACCCTGTGTCAACACGGTTGGTGCTACAAGGTATCAAAGTTGAACACTTTGGTGCTGTTGCAACTTTCAAAGCCGATTACAAAGATTTCTTATTTTTCAGAATCTTATTAATTGTGGTGAAGTGAGATTTTTAAACTCAATCGTTGAATCTGACGCCAACTATTGATGCCTTCACAAATATGAAACAAATGGTGGGCACTTCTCTGGACGAACTATTACTGTGGATGACACAAATTATCTTCAACATACTTACATGTGACATTTTTGAATTATAACAGTTTGTACATGGTTACAAACAGAGTTCGTATTTCCGCCCATGTGTAACCCATATACATCTCATTTACTCATTTCCCACAGGGTATGGGGAAATTTTGGATAGCTACCCACGACAATGGGAAGTTACCCTGCACAATTATCCATTACACATGAGGAATGGGTAAGCGGCCTTTACCCTTTACAATGGATTACCCATTTTAGATAACAAATATGAAAAATGTAGAAAAAATTTATATATCTCAGAAACGGATAGTCGAACCAAAAAAAAACCAATTAATTTTTGTGGGATTTCAGTAAAGTGGCCCAATTCGTATGGATTAATAAAATTTTTTCGAACGTTTGGTCGTATTTTTAATTAATTTTATTCTTCGATATTTCGCTACCCTTTGGGTTGCATCGTCAGGAAGATAAACACAATTATTAATACGACCAAACGCTCGAACAATTTAATTTTTGAAAAGATACTTTTTGTATTTTAAAGAAAATGTTTTCTTAGACAACGTATATTTTAAAGAAAATGTATAGTTTTAAGTCCTTTTTGTACGAATATGTATTATATTTTCCCGAAAAAGTCCTTTTTAAAGAGAGGTACTTCTTTTATTAAAAGCTAATAGTGTAGATAAAACCAATCAATTGGTTTCGTTTCTAATTAATAATTGTGTTTAACTTCCTGACGATGCTATCCAAAGGGTAGCGAAATATCTTAGAATAAAATTAAATACAAATACGACCAAACGCTCGAACTATTTAATTTTTGAATACAATACGAAAGGTCGGATAAATCATCACTTATTCAAAAGCATCTTTTCTTAAAGATCCATTTAAATTATCGTATTTTTCAACGGGCGCCTTAGGCTGGTTGGAACTAACTAACACATAATATATAACTTCATTCCAACCGGGTGCCCCTGACACCTTATGTAATTTTTTTATTTTTCTTTATATTTCAAAAGTAAAAAAATCTTTGTAATCGGCCCATAAGTGTAGAAGTAACAGGCTTTAAAAGTTTCAACAGCACAAAAGTGGTCAACTTCGACACCCTGTACAACCAGTTGTATTAATATAGGGTGCCTCTGAATACAATATTTTAAAAGTCTCACTCCTCGTCTACAAATGTCTAGTGCATTCCAAAATGATTAGAACAACACTTTACAAGTTGTAATATTATATCCGAGTGCTTTCCAATCGGCCTCACTGTGCAGCGTTTAATAACAGACTGACTTGACTCTAAATGCCAAAGACCTCAGCTATGAACTCACCATACTAAGCTAGTGTTATCTTTTTACCTAATGCAAGATCCCTCAAGTCGATACATTTGGTTATCTCTTTAGTGATTGCTGCCACTATTTACGCCCTGTGGAATTGGGTAGAACACACTAGAATAGTGGAGAGATATGAATTCATAACACCGGTGAATTTATAATACTGGTTTGGCGAACTGGAATATTGTTGCAATGCAAAACTTTCGATCGATTTTTAACCCTTTTCCCGTGATCCAATCGAGCTGAAACTTTGCAGGCGGGCTTTTGGCGGCGACAGAATTCAAATATCAAAAAAAAATTGCTTTATGTTGTGTGTCATATATAAAGCATTTATAGTCAAAAACGTGGTTTTTTACGGGTTGGTTTTTTGCTCACACTTATTTTGCATAGGCAATGTTTGTAATTTCGACAAAGAAAGACTACATAGGTTAATGCCGTTTTTGTTGTTACTTGTTTTCAAATTTACTATTTTAATGTTTTATTGTTGTAATGCTGATATGGTAATCGGGTGACGGACTGTTGCTAACGGCGTTCAGTTGCTCTTGTGATGACAGATAACAGATGAGTGGAGACTTTGATCATTAAAAAGAAAAGGACAGAATAAAGTGCAACAGGTTGTGAAAAGAGTGGTGATAGAGACAAAATTAAATAAAGTAAGAAAATAGTGGAAACGGCAACTATGAGGAGCACAAATGGAAAATTTGTTACGATTTAAAAGTCGTCAACATAATGCAAGGTACTATTTTGTATTTGTATTTAGTAGTATCCTTTCTCAAGTGCTCTTCTTTCAGGAATAATTTCAAAAGGTGGCTTCCCTAACTACTTTTGTTTTATTTGCGATTGGGATTCACGATACAAGGGCAATCAGTATAAGCGCACAAACTGGAGTGCAAGAGATGCTGAAAACGTAAAACAACTTAAACTGAAAAATGAGCCGTTCATAAAGGAGACTAGTGATATATTACTTCCGCCGCTCCACATAAAACTAGGAATCGCTTCAAAGTTCATCAAAACTGCTGTTGTAAGTAGTGATGAAGTTTTTGACTGCTTGAAAACTATATTTCCGAAACTCAGCGATGCAAAAATTAAAGCTGGTAATTATGTAATTTTAATTATTTTTATATCTGATTTCGCGGGTCCCGCTTTATCTATATCTATCTTAATCGTTTGTAATAAATTTGTTTACATTGAACAGGTGTCCTGAACGATACATTTACAGCTGTGCTTACAAATGTAAATTTTAATCTCCGAAAAGCATGGGACGCTCTCAAAGCTGTAATTCAAAATGTTTTAGGAAAGGATCGAGCAGAGCCAGATAAAGCAAAGAAACTTGTGGCAACAATGCTGCAATATTTTGAAAATATAAATGTATCGATGACGCTGAAATTGCATTTTTTGCATCATAATCTTGATGTTTTTTTAAAACAATTGCCCACCGAATCAGATGAGCAAGGGGAGCGATTCCACCAGGTCACAATGCCAATGGAAAAAAGATTCAAAGGCAAGAAGCTGGACGCAATGCTTGCAGAGGTTTGTTGGTGGAGCCACAAGGTGTGCCTGTGTGAGGATGATGATATGGAAGACCCAGGAGACACTGGATTTAGAGATTTGCCTTTGAATCATCTTTCTTCTTGTAGTAGTGGAGAGTCACCAAAAATATTCAAACCTTAATAGGCGTGAGTAGCAATGGTCTGTTATTTATTTATTCGGTTAAAATTATATATTTTCTTATTTTAGTTCTGTTCGAGAAACGTTACCTCGCGAACCCGCTGTGGCTCAATCTTACCAAAAAGCGTTTTTATTCCCAAAAATTGGGTAAATGAGAGCGTGATAAGAGAGTAATTTGTAATTTGAGAGTAATTTGTATAAATAAACCCGTCTGCAAAGTTTCAGCTCGATTGGATCACGGGAAAAGGGTTAAAAATCGATCGAAAGTTTTTGTGACATACAAACAGACACACAGATTTAAAGAGATGTGCTTTCTAGGGTTAAGGAATGTTCGTCTTAAGGTGGCATGTACTAGAGAGTTGTTTATATTGTTGTTAGATATTATTTAGCTGAAGAAAGGTTTCTTAAATTCCCAGTAGTTAAGCCATTTCAGGACAAAATCATGAAAAAATAGCATTTTTCCCAATATTTTTGCAATTTTGATGCAGTGGATGCAATTTTTTTGGGTCGGTCCATATGAGAATTTTATTGCTCTGGTTTAGATCTACAACTTTGCCAAAGATATAAAAACAAAATTCCGAATAGTTTCTGATATATGGATTCCAAAAAAATTTTCCTTTCTTAAAAAAATCGTGTTGGGGTGCAAAACCTTAGGGTGTCCATAAAAAAAAATTTCGATGTATTTTTTTAAGTTTCGATATATACTTCAAAAAAAACCGGGTACGAAAGTGGTACCAATTTAAGTGTTGCACTGTGTAATCATATTGCTACATATAATTTTTTTGATTCTATAAGTAAATCAAAATTTAACTCCTTCAAATTTTGTATTAATTTTCATATGCTTTGTATTTTATGTATTATAACATCATGTGTAAGAGCAGTACGATTATCTGTGTGTTCATCACAGAACCAGTGTGAGAAAGAGAAGTAGTATAATGACAATGCATGTTTTATGTGAACATTACAGAACCAGTGTTGCCACATGCAGTATTTACACTTGTTTTCAAAAGTGCATCGAATTGATATAAAGTGTACCCAAATTTTGTTAAAAACTATCCTAAATTTTTAACATAAAAATTAAAGATAAATTTGATAGATTTAAATCATTTATCAAAAATTATATTTAATTCATATATTTTAATTGCAAAATGACTAACGTATTCTACGTCTGACCTATGCGCCCGTGTTATCTAACACAGGCTTCATTTTTTTTTCTACAATTTTCATATTTTCGATCAGACATTTCGGCTCACATACTAGCCGTGTTTTGGTTCCACCGCTTGCTTAGATTATAACATATTTTGCATGGAGACCTAAGCGATATTAAGCGGCACTTGAAGCTACCGCTTCCATTTCAGTTCTTAGCAAGCACAAAGTTACCAGTCTGAAAAAAATCAGAAAACCTGTGTTGGATATCGTTATCGTTAAGCAGAAGAATATTATAAACATTTGCCAGAATAATTACAAACCATGCTTAGAGCAAGACGATTATATATATTTCCGGTTGAAAAGGGAAGAAAGTTGGCAGTAGGAAAAAATCAGGAAAACAGTGTTGGATATCGCCATTGTGAGACAAAGACAAGGAGAAAAAAAGATATGGTCATATTCACGAATAACTACAAAACATGCATTAGACCAAGACGATTATGTATATTATAATAAATTATCGCTGGTTTAGCGTTTTGGTTACTAGCAAGCTAGCGATAATCTCCAGCTTGTAACGAAAACACGCCTACAATGTTGTGTGTATTCCAATGACAACACAATAGAGTTGGGTAGTTCATGAACTATGTACATACGTAATTCGTTTAGGGTGACCAGACATCACTCTCACGAACATAATACACATGTTCGATACGACGAGTATGTTCGTGATTGTTATGTCCGGGCACATTAAATAAACCAGTTCGATAACTAGTGGACAAGTTCGACACAAGTCTACTACACTAGCAGTGTAGCAGGGGGTTTCTATGGCACATCTGATCGAGAAGCCACTAGGGAAGTTATGTAGAATGAGAGACCGAAGAAGACATACAGATTATAGACCATGCAGCAAACTAAGTTTAAAAGTGTTTGATTGATACTAATGACAGCGAAATTATGTTTGCATCGAACGAAATTACGCATTCCCTTTTATTTCTGTCCGTATTATGCCAACCAAAGTGTAAATTACCAAAGCAACTCGAACTCGATGAAATGTCGTACCACCTCGTCGCCATGACGAGGCATGGAAGATATTAATCGAGGCTCTTTAGTATTGCTCTGAAGCTATGAACGTTGACCAAAAACTAATCCGAACATGTGTTGTGGCACGAAGCAATGACACACCTACGAAACAGTGTCTAATAGAGAACAAGAGTGCGGTGTTGACAGATTAAATTTAATACCGTCTCGACAATGCTCGCACAGTTTGCGATTGCGGTAGCAATGACACAGTAATTTTTATACGAGTATGTGTACTGGAAGTGCAAAAAATTACGCAATTTGCTCTGGAATGGGTAATGACTGGGGTTGTCAGGTATTGTGATTGAAATAGAAATTTTAAATTTAAATATTGTCATTGTCACAATTGGCATTTCACAGTACTTACCGTTTATGATATCAAAAAGATAATGGGCATTTGTAAAAGTCACTACACCTGAGACTATCCCTGGATAAACTGAAGCTAATATTGGGCTCCTGGTAACATCGATCTTTAACTCATGTAGTATATCCCGCTTTTGAAGATCATACGAAGGATCCAACAGATAAACACCAAGATCAACCGCCAGAACACCAACATATGAATTAGGTTGAGCCATCAATTCGAGGGTTACCACCTGACCAGGTTTTACTTGCTTCGGGGCCATAATTGCAACCTGTAAGTTCAAAATGCTCATGGTATTACATTAATTAATAGCACCGTGCGAACATACCTTATTTTCAAACTCCAAAGGCAATTTCAATTCTATTTCTCCATAGTAATAATTTCCATTAACAATATAGTGAACATAAAGAATAGCCAAGGGTACCATTTCAATGGAAGGGTTTATTTGGATCGTGTATGATTTCTGATTTGGCGACAATGTTATGTGATCCGTGTGAATAATATTGGCATGGGATACGATGGTGTATACAAGATAGGGTATATTGTCATTGGAGGTTACTTCAATTTCAATGGGTGTGCCAAAGCGTGGTCTGGATGAAAGAAATAATATTGATCACATATTATTCTTTAGTTCAGATACGGACAGTTCGGGTTGGGTTACAGTTTGATACACAGGCGCTGTATTTAAAACAATGCGTGAGTCACAACTTCTCGACCAGAAACCTGGACTGTGAAAAATTTTGTTTATAAAAATTTAATTGAATTTCCTTACCTGTCTCCTTTTAGCCTCAGTTTGCAATAAGGTTCCGTTTGGTTATTGTTCACTTTTTCAGTTTGAAAAATATTTGGCAAAGTATAGTTGGATTCTTGGAACTGAATGACATGATTTGCCAACGGATCATGGTCAAATTCAAATGTCGCCTCATCATTGCTATCCAAATAGGCCACATACTCCTTTGAGCCGTGTTTCATGATGACGGGCTGTGTACGATCCTCGACTAGCATTCCATTCCAATGTTGAACTTTGGCCGTTAACTGGTAAGGACTGTTGCCGTGATATAGTATTGAATCGATGTCAACGTCAATCTTATACCGTTGGCCACGTATCGATATGTATGCATTTTCGCTATGCGTTATACCCGTAAACTTTTCCGCTATTTCCACTGTAACTCGAAGCGATTCGTAAGGTTTTAAGTCGCCAGGATTTTCAAGGATAAATTCTATAGGCAGCTGGTCTTTTATATTCAGCTGCTTCTGCTCAATGATGGTTTTCTTATATAAATCTTCAAGTTTGGCCGTCACATTACCTTCCACATACTTATCAAATGTATATTTTCCATACACCAACAGCTTTATTACGCGATCCCCTGGAACAATATTCGCATCCATTTTAATGTAAACACTAAATTTAGGCAACACATAATGTTGAACTTTTATTCTCTTGGAATTGCTGAAATCGTATTTTCCACTGATGTAGACACGAATACGCCAGTCGCCCATGACTGGATACTCGGACAGTTGGAATTTATCTTTGTATATCCCCTGCACCAGTTTAATGTCCTTGAATTGTTTAACACGATTTCCCTTGCCATCCTGAAAGTAGAAGTAATTTAAATTAACAAACGGCCAATATTACTCTACTGCTTCCGTGGAACACAAGGCACATATTTTTGTTCGTTTAAGCATAGAGAAATAGAGAAGAGCCGCTATGCCTCTCTTCGTGTTCTCTTGAAGACGACGAGGTACTAGGCAATTTCATCGAGTTCGAGTTGCATTTGTAATATACTCTTTGGTTCGACCAATACGGAGAGAAATAAAAGGGAATGCGCATAGAATAACACATACTATAGAAGTTTTTATTCGCTCAATAAATTAAACGTCATAGGTACGATGGAAATTACACAGTGGAGGGTGGAAAATATGGGTTCAATAATACCAGATGGTGGCAATAGTATACAGCGATCCACAAAGGAACTACACCCGAATTTCGTGTTTTTGTGGCAAACTAGTTGTGTTAAATACAATACAAATGTATACCAACGATAAAAATCAACAAAAAAGTGCAAACTACTTTTAAATTTTTCAGTTCTATACCAAAACGACAGGAAATAGTTAAGTGAACATATTTTGTAACTCCACCTGGTGTATGTAAATTTTAAATTTAATTTGCTCTCATTTCCACAAACCTACGATGAGAGTGTGAAATGAAACGTCAGATGAGCGAATAAAACCTTCGACGTATGTGTTATTCTATGGGAATGCGTATATTCGTTCAATGCAAACAACACGAAACAGAATTTATCTGTCATTAGTATCAATCAAGCACTTTTAAACTTAGTTTGCTGCATGGCCTATAATCTGTATGACTTCTTTGGTCTCTCATTCTACATCATTTCCGTAGTACCTTTTCGATTAGCTGTGCCATAAGTCAGGGAGTTCCCTGCCGCATTTGAACAATATTTTCTTGGAGATTTGATTGAGGACAGAGTGGATGGGAGTACCGGCAATAAGCAACTAGAAGTAATGTACGTTTCAACAGGGGGTTTCTATGGCACAGTTGATCGAAAAGCCACTAGGGAAATGATGTAGAATGAGAGACCAAAGAAGACATACAGATTACAGACCATGCAGCAAACTAAGTTTAAAAGTGTTTGATTGATACTAATGACAGCTAAATTATGTTTGCATCGAACGAAAACGAGCATTCCCTTTTATTTTTGTCCGTATTATGCCAACCAAAGAGTAAATTACCAAAGCAACTCGAACTCGATAAAATCGCCTACTACCTCAACGCATCAAAGAGAGTAATGGAGGCTCTTTAGTATTGCTTTGTAGTTTAAATATTGTCTGTTTGACACTAACGACACATAAATTATGTTTGTTACTAGTTGCATCGAACCCAAATACATATTCACTTTTATTTCGATTCGTTTTATATCCAACTTCTAAAAGCAACTCAAACACCAACAAATCTCCTAGTACCTCGGTGACTGCAGGAGAACTTAAAACTGCTGATGGAAAGTGTTTTCAATTACTCTAATACCCTTTTCACATTTACCGCGTTTCAGCTGAAACGCCGGCGTTTCGCTCTCTTTCGATGATTTCAGCGAAACACACTTTAATTGGCACTTACTTACAAAAAAAACGCAAACATTATGCTCTTTTTACTGTAGTTTGTTTGAAACCATAGTAAAAATGAGAGAGAGCACAGTGTTGTACTCCAATAGTAGTTAAAAGGAGTCAAATGAAAAAATTTCCATTGCTGGTTCAAAGCAACAAAAACAAAGCAAATGTCAGAAAAATGAGGGAAAACAAATCTGTTTGTTTACATTTCTAGTTTGCTTTGTGGTGGTAAGTACTTATTGCAATGTGATTTGTGTATGTATGTATCAATGTTATTATCATAGAGTAAATTTGTAGTAGAGCCGCCATTTGTCTCATCTGACGTTTCCTTTCACACTCTTCGTGATGCGGTCGGTGTGATAGAGAGATGTTTGACGAAAAGTGATATACACCAGGTGGAATTACAATAACTTCTTGCTTTCATTTTTCATGCCATTTTGGTGAAAAACTGTGAAATTTAAATGTGTTTTAAACTTTTTTATTGACTGTTATTGCTAGCATACATTTGTGTTGTAGTTAACACATTAATTTTAACACACAAAACGAAATGCCGTTGTTGTTATTTTGTTCGTTGTTTTGAAACATTGCCTCTATCTGGTATTAGTAAAGCAATTCTTTTCAACATCAAACGTATACATCACACTAGGACAACTGTCAGAAATTTATCAATGTATGTATCATATGTATGTATCAATGTTATGCGTTTGTGTTGTTTACAGTCAATACAGAAAACACAAAACAGAAATGAGAAATGTGACATGAAACCACAGTAGTTAAAAAAAGTACAATGTGAAAACCATGGTTTCGAAATGATCTCAAGAGAGCGAAACGCCGGCGTTTCAGCTGAAACGCGGTAAATGTGAAAAGGCTATAAAGTCTTTATAAGCACTACGAGCAAATTTTTTCGAAGGCTGAATGAAACTGCCAAAGAGTTCATGCACATGTATGCGCAATATTTGATCCAACAAATCATCGTTGAAAATACAATTAAGATCAGACTATGGACTATCGCCACATAAGGTGCGTTCCAAATACGACCATTATCTGAACGATCTGACATCTGTAGAGCGTTCTCTTTGATAAAACAAATGAGCAGCAACATCAGAAATCCTGGAACTTTTTAAGCTAGTTTTGGCATAGAGATACCATCACCAGATTAACAAGTAGAGAGATGACGTAAAATCTTTACAGGCCTGCACTTCCATGTGATGAAAATCGGAGTGCTTCTTCGGCGGCCTAGTCTCGTCGCAAACCAATTAGGGGCTTTTAAATGGAACCCGCGTTTGGAAAAGAAATAGTGGCGGCACCAACAAGAAGAAGCAATACAAGTCGTCTGTCTTCTTCTTCTTCTGTCCCTGTTCCAAGGGAGCTGTTTATAATAAACACTTAAGCGTTCCTAATTCAGCAAGGATTCCCTGCAGTGGGGTCCTTAGTAATATTAGATCTAGTGAGCGTATACTTTGTTTTGGTGCATTAACGTAAGCAAATCCTTATGGAGTAGAAAGACGGAGTAGTTATCACTGTCCCGAAGAAAGGTGGCCGAAACATGTGTAAAAACTGGAGGGCCCAATACTAAATAATGGCTACCCTTAGACTACAGACTAAAATGTAAAGCGGGCTTCAGGACCGGTAGCTTGATCCGACATTGCTTCCTAATGTTTTTTCCATATCGGCCTATCGAAGGTAACCCTATTGTCACAAATGGAATGTTAGGTGCAAAATTCCTTTTCTCGCATTGTCTCTAGGATTTTGCCAAATGTGACTATGCGGTCAAAAGCCACACTGATGTGGTCGGCATCACTTCGCCTAAACATATTTGGAAATGAGCAGGTGAACCGCAAAACTCGCTCACTTTTCATTTGCTTGGTACTCAGCTCGTTGCGAAATTTCGTACGCAAAATCAAGTACAGGGTTGTTACGCCAAACTTATTTCGTACGAAAACAATTGTTTGATAATTTGTTGGGACCGGAATTTTGAAATTTTGATTATTTTAGTAAACAAAAATAAAAAGGAGTGCAAAGATGAATTATTAATGAAATGTTTGCAAGGTAGATCTGAGATATCCATTGAGGGACTGCAGACTGCACGCTTAAGATGCGTGCTCGCTAAAAACCCACCGTGTGCGGGGTTCTTAATGAAAGACGATGGAACATGGATGTATTCGTCTGAAGAGTCTCTTGGGATTCTCCTGGATACCCACTTTCCCAACGATGACCGGAATGCTGGTCATCAGCCAGAAGAGTTAGGCGGAAACACCTAGGATAGAAAAATTCGCTCAATAGTGAGCAGAAAGAATCTGATATGGGCCATTAGATGCAGTAAGCCCTATAAATCAGCCGGACCTGACGGGCTAATTCCCGCGCAACTACAGGTGGCACTATACCTATCTTGTAGTTGGAAGGGCTGCCTTATGCTGGGAGTCAGTCCTAGCATTTGGAAGCAAACCAAAGTGGATTTCGTCCGAAAGCGGGCGAATGCTCTCATGTCAAACCAAAGGACTTTAGACCAATCAGTCTATCATTATTTGTTCTGAAGACATTTGAAAGGTTACTGGATATTCATGTTCGAAGTAATCTTCCACAGAATCTGCTATCGAGTTCTCAGCATGCCTATATCAAGGGCAGGTCAACTGAGGCGGCTCTACACTCTATAGTCAGCATAATAGAAAACTCTCCTGAGAATAAGGTCTTTGCCTATGCCGATGATATTGCTTTCATCTGTACGGGTAGAAACCTTAATTTACGTGGCATTCATACAACCAGCCAACTTAGTCTGATTTCGAACTGGACCGCTAACAACGGACTATCGCCTAACCAACTTAAAACCGAGCTTATCTTGTTCTCTCGGAAATATAAAATACCCGCATTTGAACTGCCGTCAGTTAATGGGGTGCAATTACAGTTGACGGAAAAGGTCAAGTATCTGGGAATAAGAGGGTGAAAAAGGCGTCTGTTGCTCTTTACTGCTGTAAAGGGGGGTTAAGAAAGCGCTGGGGAATGCCTCCTAAGATCACCATGTGGATTTATACGCCAATAGTCAGACCAATACTTCTCTATTGCATCGTAGTTTGGTGGACGTCCCTCCAAAAGAAATATATTCTGAATCCCTTGATGAAAATTCAAAGATCAGCACTGACTAGCGTTTGTGGGGTAATGGGCACGACGTCGGGTACTGCACTTAGTGGTAACCTGAACATCTGTACTCCTGATATCATGGCCGAATCGGCAGCCGCTACATCCCTGGTGAGAATCAGAGATTGTGGCGTCATGATATCGGGGCTTTCCGGACACGCTGAATTGCTACACCGGATCAACTCTATTCCAGTTAAAACGGAATACTGTATCCCCTACATTCTACCAGCGACAAATCTAAGGATTTCTATTCCGAACAGGAATACCTGGTAAAAGTCACTGGAAGGGGACACCAGTAGTATCAGATTTTTTCACGGATGGATCAAAGTTGGACGAGCAGTTAGGCTATGAGGTCCATTCACCGGACCTAAATGCAAATATCTTCTGCAAGCTGCCTGATCACTGTAGTGTATTTCAGGCGGAAATTACCGCCATACTGGAGGTTGCTGAACTACTGAAAAGTAGTGTCACAACCCTCCGGAGAATATGTATCTACACAGACAGTCAGGCTGCCATAAAATCCCTGGAAGCCTCGTTTGCTACGTCACTGACGGTGAAAGAATGCCACTCATCACTTAGGGTGATGGCAGATTAGTTAGACATCAGGCTCATGTGGGTACCGGGACACAGCGACATTCTAGGCAATTGCGTAGCGGATGCGTTAGCTAGACAGGCTACTACGGCACAGGTGCTTTCCGCTAAAGGAGGTGTTAGTATGCCAATCTCTACCTGCCGTTTGCAGGTCAAGCAGTGGGCCGATAATATGTTCAAGCACAAGTGGAGACTTACTTCAACTTACAAACAAGGCAGGGTCCTCTGGCCACAGGTGAACATGAAGAGGACTATGCAGCTACTTAACTTGCCGAGAGGCAGGTTATCCACAATGATAGGAACACTTACGGGACATTATCTTGTAGGAAAACACGCCCTAAGATTGGTACAAAGAAACTCCACTCCCTGTAGATGATGTATGGAAGAGGACGAGGAAACGACGAAACACCTTCTCTTGGATTGCCCTGCTCTGGCAGGACTGAGAAGTAGGATATTCGGAACACATTTAGTTAGCTCATATTTAGTTAGCTCTGTAGCCCTACAGGATATTCCTGTAGGTCTTATAGACAAATTTATTGTAAGGGCAAATTGGCTAGACACTAGTCAATAGTTGCTATAGGGGAAACTGCAGGTATCACAATGGGCTTCGTTAGCCTAATTGTGCTAGACAGCATGCTGTCTTGCAGCCTTTTCAACCAATCAACCAACCAAATCTGAGATATGTGGTAACTCTCTGTAGCAAAATTGCCCCTTTAGAGATCAATGACAAAATATCTTACGAAAATTTCGCAATAACTGAATACGAGGCTTTAAGAACAACAAAGCCGCCACCGGCCAAACTGTTTAAGACTGGCGGCAATGAGTTGGAAAGGTGCATGCATCAGATCATTTGCAATATCTGGCCGACTATCCTTTATCCTTGTTTATCCTATTTTTCAAAAAGGTGACCCGAGTACCAACTATCGTGGAATAAGCCTTTTATCCGTTTTGAATGTGTGAAAGACTAAAGCCGTTTGTTGGAGACCTGATCGGGCCTTATCCCTGTGGCTATATACCTGGACGTACCGACCTGACATTCACATAACGACAAATCTTGGGGAAAACTTATGAAAAGCAAATCAAAACCTAGATTATAAGGCTGTCCTCGATACGTGGAACACGGTACCAACACAAATTGAATTTGAATTTGTAATTGTGACGTATTTGTCACAATAAGAATACCGGACCGGCGCAATACATAACCTTTGATTCTCTCAATCGTGATTCGGCGTGAGGACGGCCGGTGCAACTATGCAATAATAATTATAGGCGATTACTAAATATTAGGTCTTAATTATACTATAGTCATATGCTGTTACCTTTCACTAGACACCAGAAGGGCGAAGTTCCGAGAGACGGCCCATTTTAAATTAAAGCCAACAAATTCTGATGTCAAATCCGAGCAAACCCATAGAGAAATTGACAAGAGTTTCTATCACTCTCATTACGTTCTCTCGATGACGACGAGGTAGTACGTCATTTCACCGAGTTCGAGTTGCTGTTGTGTGTTACTCTTCGGTTGCACATTTAACGGACATAAATAAAAGGGAATTCGTATTTTCGTTCGATGCAGCCAGGATAACATATAATTTAGCTGCCATAAATATAAATCGAGCACTTTTTTAAATCAGTTTGCTCCATGATTTGCTTCTGGTTGCTTATCGCTCACTCGCCTAATCATCTACTTTGTTATCTATCTATGTATATCCTTCTTCATAGTCGATCAGATGTGTCCTAGATAGCCCCTGCTGTATGGTACTCGACGAGATAGTAGGCCATTTCATCGAGTTAGAGTTGCTTTTGTATTTTACTCTTTGGTGTCCCATAACATCCCATGAAGGGATTGAGGAAAGCTTCTCACAATCAGTGCGATTTGCGCTTTCTAGTTTTACACTCACTGATTGGGACCTACTGTTTTACACCGGTTCCGAACGGTATTTTGAGGAGCTTTTTCATGGCTAAGTACTCGATAGTGTCGCCATCACTAAGCGAGGTGACCGTCGTCGAAAGAAATGTAAGGTGGTCTGAGCAGGGTTCGAACCCACGTTCTCATGTACAAGAGCCGCGCAGCATAGAACTAGTATCAGTCGAACACTATTTAACCTCAGTTTACTACATTGGCTGCTTATCGTTCTCTTGCCCCATCCACTCTGTTTTCTATAAATTTCCCACTACAAATTCGTCCAGTTGTGTCATGGATACCCCGTGATTCTATTCAAATTTTCTTCTCGTAGCGACAACACTAATTGATCGAGCAAAAAGTAGACACTCTGAGAGATAGAAAATGGAGTTTGACCACTCGACACAAAGAGCTCGCGTGCTGAGCTCAGAGCTGAATTGATGATTAAATTCTACCAGGGGGTATCCATGACACAGCTGATCGACTAAGTAGTAGGAAAATTATAGAAAACAGAGTGGACGGGCGAGAGGAAGAGCTCACGTGCTGAAATACTCCATCACATAATGTGCTTGAAGAATTTGCAGCACGATCGCACCGAACAGAGATTTTGTGCACGTTTTTGAGTTTCGTTTAGACGCTGTTTTAAAGTTTACATTTTGTATTTTAAAAACTGATTTGTATTAGATTTAATTATATAAAATATTAAAAACTCATAATTGTAAGTGTCATACAAACTAATGGCTGTTTCAGCTATAAAATAGTAATATAAATATTTTCTTTCAAATAAGCGCCATCTCCAGATGAAATCAACAAAACATTGACGAAACCTCGGGAAAAATTTTAATAAAATAGTTTTAATTTCTAACCAAGCACAATTAGAAGTCCTGGCTAAACAACGACAACCAACAATTATAACGCTGCGTTACAAAAATTAGTTTTTGTTCTGTGCTATGAACCAAATATACTTTTTCGGAAAGATGGAAAAAAATAAAAATACAGGTGTATCGTCGATTTTCATTTACACGTCAGAATTTTTTTTTAAGTTCTCTGGTGCTACACATTGAAATGGCGCCATATATGTGAGAAGAAGGAGTGGTTGGAATATGATGAAATTGAGCTTAACAATAGTAACTTTCTAACACTAAACTGTTTATGACTTTTACAACACTTACAACTTGTATGACAGATGAAACATTGTATTGCACAAATGTTTTAAGTTGTGTTGTACGAAAACGATTTGTTCATATATATTTCATTTGAAAAAAAATGCAGTGCCCTACTCGAAATAATTTTTGTTACGTTTGTGGCTTAAGCTGCCCACACACTGTCATCAAATCGTAACGATCGGTTGAAATTTCAACAGATTGCCATGTATGTGGGGCGTGGTCTGCAAACAGATTGAAAGTTGACAAAAAAAAATGTTATTCTTGCAATCGGTTGCGTCGTGATAAAAATACTCATGGTAGACGCAGGAGGTATTGTTGTAGCTGATGGCAAATTGATGCCAACAACAACATACATTTTGTTTTTGCTTCTCACTTACGTTGTTTCAAATGCAACACATACGTATACCAACAATAAATGTAAACAACACATACAAAAACAAAATATATGTGAACTTGACAGTTCGGAAGTGGTTTGCAATGTAAACAAAGCAAATCAGCTGCGCTTATGCGTTCACCATATATGAATCCATCTTGGGTTGCGTGCAAGATTTATTAATTCAGGCTATAGCAGTAGCACAGCTGATTTCATTGTTTTCATTCTGTTCGTGCCTAATATGTCAAAGTTTGTTTACATTTCTCTTATTGTTAAGATTATTAGTTTGTTCACAAAGTTTCAAAGAATTTGTAATAAATTGTTTGCGACAAAACTTTGTTACATATTAAAGGGCTTTACAAAAATCGACTTGAATCTTTATTATAAACACTAAATTTAACATATTTGCAATTAAATTGCAATTTTCACATTGTGTTTACATCAGCTGACTTTGACATATTAGGCACTTTAATTTCATCAACAGCTGCTGCTATAACCTGAATAAATATATATTGGTTGCGTGTATCATGGTACAATAATATCTTCATGGTAATAGCAGCGCGTGTTGTTGTTGTTGTAGGCAGCAACAACAGGCATTTTGTTTTTGTTCTTTTCGCTTCATCTGTCAAACTCTACACAAATAAATACCAACAACACAAGAATGCAAAAGAGTACAAAAACAAAATACATGTGAGTGTGACAGCCGAAGCGAAAAACCTCATGAAAAAAATGAAAACAGCTGTTCTTACGACTTTACCATGAACATATTATTGTACCATGGCGTGTATGTAGCGTAGTTGACGATTTTCTCTTCGGGTTTTGCAATCAGTATTTGCATGTGTGGCGAAGTTGACGATTTTTGTAATTTCTTTTGATATTTTGAAGAGTGCACATCAGCGGAAAAATAACAACAATAAGTAAAATATTAATTGAGGAATTGATAGAGCTATTTAAAAGCCAGCCATCATTGTGGAAAATCAAAAGTCTCTTCTTTTTCACATAAATAAATTCCACACATGACAATTATTATCTTTCCGCGTTCCATGTTCACTTGGCGATTAACTGCGTGAAATTAAAATTGTCAACCGATCGGCAAGTGTGTGCCAAAACGACTGTACCAACACCCAATGAACTTAGGACTGCAGTGCCGCATTTAGTATCGCAAGCCCACTTCAATGACCTTGTACGAGACGGACATTTGTCGAGGAGAACAGCGGAACTCTTTGCATCGCGCTTTAAGCAGTGGAATATAGTGGCGGCTGATTTTAAAATAACAGCCGCTCGTGATCGTACTATTACATATGACAAATTTTTTGATTTTAAAATAACAGCCGATCGAGGTAGCACTATAACATATGACAAATTTTTTAATTGCACGAAGATCGGAAAAAGGCCTATCTCATTGTTATGATATTGATTCGATGTTTGCAAAAATCGGTTACCCTCATATTTCAGAGGAGTGGCGACTTTTCATCGATGCATCGGTCAACAGCCTTAAAGTCGTGCTGCTTCCTATCGGTAACAAAAATCCATCTGTTCCGATCGCATATGCCACAAACCTCAAAGGAATATACGACAGCATGGAATTAATATTAGAGATGATAAAGTACCAAAAGCACAATTGGAAAATATGCTGCGATCTGAAAGTGGTCGGATTACTCATGGGTGTTAAGCGTGGATTTCCAACCCACACCAGTGCTTTTTGTGTACATGGGAAAGTCGCAAAAGAGATCAGCATTACACTTAATTTAAGTGGAAGCCGCGCATGTGCTACAAAGTAGGCGTAGAAAGTATAAAATGTCTACCATTGGTGCAGCCACCTCAAATCATTTTGCCACCACTACATATTAAGCTTGGTCTCGTATCAAATTTTGTTAAAAAACTGGATCATTTGGATACTGGATTTTTGGATATTGAGCGGTGCAAAGATTTAAGGTGTTTCAATGGTCCGCAGATAAAAAAAATAGTTGCAAGTTATGAATTTTCCTCAAAATTGAGTGGTATCGAACAATATATATAAAACTAGCTGACCCGGCAGACGTTGTACTGCATAATATTTCAAGCGAGTTGTATGGGAGGTACCACGCCCCTTTGTCCAATTGGACCGAATAGTAAATCTAAACCACCCAGGGCGCCGCCCAAACGCATACAAAAAAATTTATTCAAATCGGTCCAGAAGTTTAGGAGGAGTTCAGTCACAAACACGTGCAGTAGAATTATGGAGAATTTGGCATTTTAATGTCGCTAAAGATCCGTCACATTCATTTAGATTTTTTCCCTGATGATTTAGGATCTTGTAGCGATAAGCATGGCGAAAGGTTCCATCAGAACATTGAAAAGCGCTTTAAGTAACAAGACATTACGCATATGATTGACGAATACTGCTGGTCAACCTGTCGCGATATTGAGACAAACGCTTACAAACGCCAAAATAAAAGCCTAAGTTTCTTTAAAAGCTTTAAAATTTTTAACGTTCGCTTATACTCAGATAATAAAATTCATAAGGGCCCATCCTCGCAGTTTGTATTTTTACTATTGTGAAAAAGTTAATTTAAAAAACATAATATTCCGAAACAGTATATTTGGTTCATAGAACAGAATGTGCGTAACGTAGTGTAAAAACACGTAAGAGTGAATTGATGATTCGGTTCTACCAGGTGGTATCCATGACACAGCTGATCGACTAAGTAGTAGGAAAATGAAAGAATACAGAGTGGTCGGGCGAGAGGACGATAAGCAACCAGATTGATACTAATAACAGCTAAATTATGTTTTATGTTGGTTGCATCGACCGTAAATACGCGTTCCCTTTTATATCTGTCCGTTTTATGTTCAGCCAAAGAGTAAAATACAACAGCAACTCGAACGCGATGAAATTGCCTACTACTTCGAGGCCAGTCGAGAGAACATAAAGAGAGGGATAAAGACTCTTGTCTATTGCTTTGTGGACCTCAGTGTTGCCAGTGCAGCATAATTAATGCTTTTTAGCATAATTTTTTTGGCGTCAGCATAATTTTTAAATTTGAATAAATTTTAATTTTTAAAGTTAATTAATTTTTTAAATTTACAGTAGTAACTCGATTCTTGCACATACTTGATACTTGCACACCTCGATTCTTGCAACATAGAAATATTTTTCATTACGCACTCAGTACTTCCGACATCCGAAAATTTTTAACTCGATACTTGCAACATTTTTGTATTACTCTTACGTGCTGCTTAGTTTACGTTTTCTTAGACTGAATACATTTCGGGAAATCCCCGTCGTTTTATGCTGCTGATGAAATGTTGTAATTTGAATCAGTTTTAAGCCGACTATTGCGAGGTGCGGTGTCATAAACAGATGTATGTGCCTTTTATTTTGTATGGGAAATTAATACTCGGTGCTGTAATTAATTTTTAATTAACGTTTTTTAATTTTAGCATAATGTTTTTGCAATTTGCACAATTTTTTTTGGTATTTTTGGCATAATTTCTTTTCACTTTGCACAATTTGTTTGGTCATTTAGCACAATTTTTTTGACGGTTTCTGGCAACACTGTTGGTCCTACTCGAATTATGCTCTCCAAGATTGTTAATTATGCTCTCAAGATTGTAATACTCACCATTATCTCAACACGAATCGGCTCTCGTATCTTCAGCGGTCGCGTATGTTCATCCAATATAACAAACCGAAATTGTACTTCATCACCCGGTTTGTAGACGGCTTTATCAGTTTGTATATAGATTTTTGGTCCAGACGACTCGTGCACATAGAGGTCGCTCTGATTTCGAAATTTGATACCACTTATGCCCTCTGCTATTAGGTTGTAACTGGCATGCTCTAATTTAGGAACTTCAAATGCGACATTTATCGATTCGAAGGGTTGCAGGTATACAATCTGATTCATGTGTACTGAGGGACCTTCAATTGAGATGCGTATGGCAGCCGGTTCTGCTGCTTCGTGTAATGCCACCAGGACATTGTAATTGCGACGTGAATTGATTACACCGGGAGCAATTACTGAGTAGTAACTAAATGAGTTTGATGCTATTAATAACAGAGTTGTGTCCAGTGTAGAATATGAAGAAAATACCTTTCGCTTATAACAAAAGCAACACCCCAAGTGATTAACAGGAGCCAGACGAGAAACTTTTTATACGAGTACTGTTTCATTTTAAATATGGTCGTGGTGAGTCTTCCTGTCTGTTTGCTTTGCTGCTACATTACGAACTGTTTTCTATTTGGTATCTTTAACAATCTAGTAAAAGAGGCTAAAATTCATACAGTTTTGTATGTACGTACGTATGTACAACATTTTAAAAGACCTGAAATTACCATATATTTTAGAATTTCTTTTTAATTTATAACAATTATCACAACCTGTTATTCACAATCAAAAAAATTTGGGCATTTTAATTCACTGATGAGTACAATTTCAGCCACAACAAATTAAAATGTTTCCGTTCACTTTAACGTTCGGATTCGCAACTCTAAAACCACCAAGCTCGTAGCTTGGCCCAGCCAGACAAAAAATAAATAAATGGTTTCCCATTACATCCCATGAAGGGACTGGGGAGAACTTCTCACAATCACTGAGCTGTGCGCTTTCCAGTTTTCACTCACTGATTGGGACCTACAGTTTTACACCGATTCCGAACGGTAATTTGAGAAGCTTTTTCATGGCTAGATACTCGATAGTGTCGCCGTCACTATGCGAGGTGACCGCCGCCGAAAGAAATTTTAAGGTGGTCAGAGCCGGGTTCGAACCCAGGATCTCATGTACAAGAGCCGCGCACACTAACCATTGCACCACCGACGGCCACAGCCAGACCAAAAAACTAATTTGTCATCAGAAATCAGTTAGCATCCACTACAGGCAATATGTTTTACATACGTATTAATCAAAATTTCATTAAACACAACCGAAATGTTGGACAAATCAACTATAGTTGAGAAATTTAGTAGCGCCAAACGAAATCTCTCTTTTGATGAGATTGAGATACAACAACTGTGGCATGGCTGTAGCTCATCCATCCAACAAGAACAGGGAAGCCCAGCCTCAAATTAGTGTAAATGCAATCATATTTTGTTTAGTTAATGTTTTTTTGATGTGTTGACATATATAGGCGCGGGTAGGGCAGGGCCTGACTTAGCGTCCTTGGCGCCCCTGGGCAAAATGTTTTTTCCGCCCGAATAATTTCCCAACCCCATTACAATTTTCATAAAAAAGTCAAAATAATACTAATAAATAATATATACATTTAAACTGTTTTGCCAAGCAATTTGAGATAATAAAAATAATACATCGTTTCATTAATGTTAATATTATTTTATATTTATACATACATATTATTTCCTATGAATATCGATTAGATGTGAGACTTGAATACTTTTTGATAGGCTCCGATGAAGCAAATTCAATAAACCAAAATAAATTCTTTGATACAAAAAAAATCCAATCCAAATGTAACTTTGGAAAATAAGAAACAGCGTTCAATCATATGATGACGTTACATTTAAATAATATTAATTCTATAAATTATTTAAAGACCAGTGCAAGCACATGTGTCATTATTTTCTTGCTCAATACTTTTTGTTTTATTCCCACAAAAATCAGAGAATGCAAAGCAATAAACACTTGTATATACATACATACATACACTGTTATATTCGTACATACGCTACACAAGTTCACAAAATTTTCGTTGCTCTCTTGCTATCTCTTTTTTATATACGTATATTACGTCATTATCCTCTTTGCTCTGAGAGTGCTCGCACCCACATTTTATTTGGCTTACCTATCACAATAATAAAAGACCAACCCGTAAAAAACATAGTTTTTTTTATTATAAATTATTCGTTATGACCACGCCCCTTTGTCCAATTTCGCCCATATTTGCAGCAGATCTTTGAATATGTAAACCTACCCAACATACCCAATTTTGTTCAAATACCGTTAACAGGAGCAGAAATAATGGATTTTTAATTTGTGAATTGTATGGGAGGTACCACGCCACTTTATCCAATCCCGCCCATATTTTGATAATTTATTTTTGTCGTCGCCATTAGTTTGCCTGCGAAGTTTCAGCTCCATTGGATCACGGGAAAAGGGTTAAAAATCTATCCAAAATTTTTTTCGGCATACACGCATGCTTGCATGTATGAAGTTAATATCCATAGACTAATACATACCTAGGTAAACTTATTCTCTCATCTGACGTTTCATTTCACACTCTTCGTGATGCGGTCGGTGTGATAGAGAGATGTTTGACGAAAAGTGATATACACCAGGTGGAATTACAATAACTTCTTGCTTTAATTTTTCATGCCATTTTGGTGAAAAACTGTGAAATTTAAATGTGTTTTAAACTTTTTTATTGACTGTTATTGTTAGCATACATTTGTGTTGTATTTAACACATTAATTTTAACACACAAAACGAAATGCCGTTGTTGTTATTTTGTTCGTTGTTTTGAACCATTGCCTCTATCTGGTATTAGTAAAGCAATTCTTTTCAACATCAAACGTATACATCACACGAGGACAAATGCCAGAAATTTGGTGAGTGAAGGATTTTCTCTACCCATATTTACTCTATGTTAATATCATAGACTAATACATACCTAGATAAACTTATTCTCTCATCTGACGTTTCATTTCACACTCTTCGTGATGCGGTCGGTGTGATAGAGAGATGTTTGACGAAAAGTGATATACACCAGGTGGAATTACAATAACTTCTTGCTTTAATTTTTCATGCCATTTTGGTGAAAAACTGTGAAATTTAAATGTGTTTTAAACTTTTTTATTGACTGTTATTGTTAGCATACATTTGTGTTGTATTTAACACATTAATTTTAACACACAAAACGAAATGCCGTTGTTGTGATTTTGTTCGTTGTTTTGAACCATTGCCTCTATCTGGTATTAGTAAAGCAATTCTTTTCAACATCAAACGTATACATCACACGAGGACAAATGTCAGAAATTTGGTGAGTGAAAGATTTTCTCTACCCATATTTCTTTGACGTTTGGGAATAAGGTCTTAAGTCAGAAACTGTAGTTTTTCGTAATTTTAAATTGAAAATTATTTATATATGAAATTTTCTGACTTATTGCCTAAAGAGCAAATGATTACGATTGGATGGAGTTGTGCTAGATTTAAGTTACTAATACCAAACGAAAGAGAAAAAAAAATTGAGTTAAACCCAATCAAAAACCCAAAATGCATTTTTTTGACTTAAGACCTTATTCCCAAACGTCAAAGATTTACTCTATGGTTAATATAAAGAATTTAAGAAGGTGTTCAATCATATGATGACGTTTCATTTAAATAATATTCATACTTAATAACACTTAAAAATATTTAAAGACAAGTGTCAATATTTTCTTGATTAATACTTTTTGTTTTATTCCCACAAACAACAAAGAGAATGCTAAGCAACAGACACATGTGCATACATACATTGTTATGTTCGTACATACGCTACACAAGTTCACACAATTTTCGATTCTCTCTTGCTTTCTCATTTTTATATACGTATAACCACGTCATTATTCTCTTTGCTCAGAGAGTGATTCGCACCCACACAATACAACTATTCGCTGCCACTACATCAGTGTGTTTGTTTTTTTGCAGTTTGACAATCTGTGTTTCGCAGTCGGACAAATTTGTGTTGTATATAGGGGTGGGTCACCCTTATCATTTAGGGGTATGAAAAATAGATGTTGGCCGATTCTGAGACCTACCCGATATCCACATAACATTTCATACAAATCTGTCCAGCCGTTTCGGAGGAGTTTAACGGCAAACAATGTGTGATCGCTGTCGGACAATCTGTGTGAGCGCAGTCGGACAAATTGTGTTTGGATGTATTCACTTTGTGAATTTAGGCCGTAGATGTTAACACATCAAAAAATGTATACGTATACTTATGTATAAGTAAATACTTATTAAGTTTTATGTACATAAGTTTTTCTGCACAAAATGGGTAAGTTTATGTCAATATTTTTCGCGAAACACTTCATTAATTAAGGGTAGTATTCTAAAAGTCCCGAAAGTGAACGCAAATGCAAAAGCTAACGCGAACGCCAAAGCCAAAAAATGGTAGTTTATACATCACTTCGCGCTTGCGTTCGCTTACGAAAGCTGCCACTGACATTTGGGGTTTATAGAGTTGCCCAACTATAATACATTTGGGGTTTATAGAGTTGCCCAACTATAATAAACTATAGACTAGAAAAAGTTATCTTGAGTGAAATGCGCAGAATGAAAAAGATTAACAAATTTAGCTCAATTTCAATAGATCAACCAATTTTAATATTGCTATTATTTATAATACTGTAAATACC
This sequence comes from Phaonia tiefii, assembly GCA_963931995.1. Taxonomy (NCBI): domain Eukaryota; kingdom Metazoa; phylum Arthropoda; class Insecta; order Diptera; family Muscidae; genus Phaonia; species Phaonia tiefii. The sequence continues at coordinate 251,872,989 of OZ008368.1, read as the reverse complement.
AACCATATTCACATAAAATGTATACAAAACCATGTTATTTTGAGTTGCAATGTCGAGTAAATTTCCCCATCTAAATTAAATTAGTTGTCTTTTCAAAAACACGTGCCATTTGGCGGTATGTATTGGTTGTAATGTATTGGTTCTTTTGTTTAATATTGCCAACATCAACTGATATCTATATTTTTTTAAATATAATTATAATAGTTTTGCAACCCATTATTTATCTGAACTTTCCATTTCGAATTTTATTATTGTAAATAAGAATGTCAGCGAGTAAACAACATAATTTTGAATTATTTTGAAAAAAAAAAATTTTGAGCTCTATCCGTCGATTTCATTTCAGCCAAAATTGGCAACACCTTATAAACAATGATATGCAAAATACTTCCATCTGCCCATCCTCGATCAACATCTTTCTTTAAATTTGTAATTTCTTCAACTAACGCGAAGAACTCTGGCGTGTTCAATTTGACAGCTGAAGTGATCAAAAGCGTTGCGCTGCGTTTTAGTTATAAACTACCCATTAAATAACGTAACTCAACGCAGGTAGTCACCGAACAGCTGTAACGTTTTATAAACTACCAAAACGACAAAAGCAACGCGAAGTGACTGATTCACGACTTATAGAATACCACCCTAAATAAAAGTTTGTTTTCTTGATTTGGCTTTGGCAAACTTTTCAATAATTTCATCGAAAGATAAGCTGCATAAAATATCACGCTCTATGTATAAAATAGCAAGCCCTTGAAGTTTTTCTTGTTGAAGAGAAGATAATTTTTCACTCTTTTCAGTGCTGAAAATTACCTTTCTCCAGAGCAATTAGTTACTGCCATGTTAAATAAATTCGTAGAATTATTTCAATGTTAGTATAAACTGAGCCAACATTTAAACTTTTTATAAATTGTAACAATTGTTGTGTGTGGCCGTCGGTGTTGCAATGGTAGTGTGCGCGACTCTTGTGCATGAGGACGTGGGTTCGATCCCTACTTTGACCACCTTAAATTTCTTTCAATGGCGGTCACCTCGCTTAGTGATGGCGACACTATCGAGTATTTAGCCATGAAAAAGCTTCTCAAAATACCGTTCGGAACCGGTATAAAACTGTAGCTCCCAATCAGTGAGTGTAAAACTAGAAAGCGCACAGCTCACTGGTTGTGAGAAGCTCTCCCTAATCCCTTCGTGGGATGTAACGAGAAACCATTTATTTTTATTATTTAACAATTGTTGTGGAAATAACTTATCTTCAACTGCGTCAAGACTGTTCATAAATTCATTCTCCTTTAAAAACTGAGCCAAATTAACACATTCTGGGGGTACAGTGGCATCCAAGTCGGCATTATATATTTGTTGCAGTAGATTTGCCTTATGCCGTATTTCAGTATTATTCATCTCATTTAAGTTCCACAGAAAATTAAAATTTTAATTTAATTTCGTATAAACGGACAATCTTTCCTCTATATTTTGTATCGATAGCAACGTAGTATTTTTCAATTCGAAATGATTGGTTGCCGGTAAAATTAGTATGATCGTCAATATTCAATTTCAGTTTCTTTTGTCTGTTTGAATCTTTACTATATTCGGTAGTACCACATAAATGTATAGCCTCAGTCTCAAGTATTTCAAACTCACTTTCTTCCCTCAAAACATTTAAAGAGGGAGATAAGTGATTTATATAAATTCACAACAACAGGTAAATTTATATCAACAGCCTGGAGTTGTTCGTTAACATTATGGAACTGCTGCAGAACACGGAACCAAAAACACAAAATTATCGTCATCTCTAAGGTCTTCACATTCTCATAAATAAGTTTTGCTTCCATTTTTTCTCTGTCTTTTGAAGTGGATCCTTTTTAATGTCGCCTAAGGCAGCAATAACTTTATCATATAAGTTATATAATGCTTTACTGGCATCACTTCTAGCACTCCACCGTGTTTTTGATAAACTTTTTAGTGTTAGAGAATCTTTATCAAATTTGTTTACTAATATTGGCCACCTAGATACCGATCGAGCAAAGAACGTGCATAGGTGTTGTTCTAACGAGAACAATTTCACGGAATCATCACTACTTTCTGTAGCAGCCGAGCCCGCAAGTTGCAATGAATGTCCTGCGCAAGGAACATAAAACACAACTGGGTTTCTTTGCTTTATCCTTGACTGGAGTCCTTTATACCTTCCCGCCATGTTGCTGGCATTATCATAACTTTGGCCACGACAGTTTTTAATATCCAATTTCAATGTTTCAAGAATAGTCACCATTACAACATTTTCAATATCCGCTCCACTATGACCACTATTGGGCAAAAATTTTATAAAACGTTCGACTGGATATCCAGAAGGCAAAACATAACGAATAATGAATGTCAATTGGTCTACGTGCGAAATGTCGGGAGTTGAATCTACACTAATTGAATAATATTTCGCATTGGTGACTTCCGTGATTATAGCCCTTATTACACAGTCTGCTTGTAATAATATTAATTCATCTACTATAGTCGATGATAAATATGATGGTATGCCGGTTTCTTTGTTACCATAACGAGCAATGTGTCCAGCCACAAATGGATCAAACTTAATTCAATGCAGCCGAGAAAATTTCCAATTTGTGGTGAACCAATGGTTTCGTTTCATCCATACAATGCCAATCCGCGTGAAGCAAGAAATTTAATGGTTTCTGGTACGCGTCTAAAAACGTTACGCCAATACTCGTAAACCTCCTCATTGTACTGCTTAGCAATTTCGGTATCTATTCTACCCTCAATTCTCTCCCTTGTGCAATATTTTGATAAACATTCTCGATGCTCCAGACTATTTTCATGCTCGGCTATCATATGACAGTGTTTCCAATCATTGAATCCTTGACTGGCAACAGCAGTCTTCCCGTTGAAAAGTTTGCGCGGACCACAAAAAACTTTACCTGTAGACTCGGAGTATACTAACCAATTCCGTTTAAAAATTTCACCGTTGGCTAATATGGTTTTAAAAACATTGCTTTTGTTAAATACCGGCTTTGAGTATTATATTTTCTTTCCGATTTACTAAAATCTTTTCTGTCATTTTGTTGCAATCCAGTGGAAAATATAAAATTCCGCAAGTTCTCATTTACTAGCCACAGAGCAGGATCACGGCTTAAAACATCTTCAGTTTCTTTGGCTTGATAAGCAGTGGAAGACACAACATTCTTATTGTTTTGGTTATTTGAGGATAACGGTCCGATGCTTAAACTGGGCAAGGTTTGTGGCATACAAGTAGGAATGTTCTGATTTTCTGATGACAATGACACCATGTTTAAGTTGATATCAGATTCAGACGGGAGTACTGAGACAGACACTCTGCTTGAGGAACAGGGATCTAAGCTAATATTAATTATGACAGCTTTATTGATGACAGCTTCGGAGTCTTTTTCAGAACTTTTCCTTTCCGTTCTTCCCTCTCCTTTGCCTGCTTTCTGAACATTGCCCCGCTAGGTTTTAATATTGTTCTGTCATTTTCTTTAGAATTTATAAAATCTATTTTATTATTTTTTATTTACAAACAAATTTAACACGTACCTTTTTCAAAACTTAACACTTAACAAAAAGTTACACCAGATTACTCGAAAAACTTCACTAATCAAAATAACCAACTGACAGTTTAAATGAACAATTTTCAGTATTTCGGAGAAAATAAATCAAGCAAAAAATCGATGCTACTCATGACACAAGGTAGTAGCACTAGGTGAGAATGTTTCTGTAGGGCAAGAACAACAGTCATTTTATTATTTTTTGCTCGCACATGTTCTTTCATATTTAACGCAATTGTATACCAACAATAAAAAGCTAAATATTAAAAACAGCGGCTCAAATAACACAACCTTCTTATGGTATGATCTGTATTGGTTTCTGCTTAGCAGTGTTGCCACTTATTAATAAAAGCTTTATGGAAATCAGTGCGGGAACACAATTATTAATTTAAGGTTAATATTGTTGCCATAGAGTTTAAAAAATCAATACATTTGAACATTATGCCCTAATTTATAGTAATAATTTAATATTTTGATTCAACGAAAGCCATTGTGAGTAAAAATCTTTCTTCCTTATATTGTAGATATTTGTACAAACTAATTTATAAATTTGTAAAAACGGGATTTTACGTGGCAGTGTGAGTAGGTTGTATTATACACTTGCTATGCACTATGTGGGTTTGGTCCAGATTTTAAAGTTAGTCTCTCCAATAACCTATACAAAACAAGGTGTTATACAAATTCCTCATTTAAAATTATAAAGGTTACTCTTTTGTCCTTTTTTGAGTTTTTTAGAAAGTGTACTTTTTTAATTGTACTGCATTTGCTTCATTAATTGGACTATTGTAGTTGTCTTAATTGTACTTTTTTGCCACTCTCACACCTAGACACTCTATTGACAGCTGTTATTGTTATTTTCTCTTACACCCACACTCTCTTTATTCAAAAGATAAAAATATTCAAATATTTTGTAATATTCTTCTGTGATATTTACATATGTATGTATATAAAAAAATTTAACACTAAACATTTTCCGCCCTAAATCTCTGGCGCCCCCGGGCAACAGCCCAGTTAGCCCATATGGCTAGTCTGGCCCTGGGGTAGGGACTAAATTTACAAAGTGAATATGTACATCCAAACACAGTTTGCCGACTGCGATCACACAGATTGTTCGACTGTGATCATACTTTGTTTGCCGTTAAACTCCTCCGAAACGGCTGGACCCATTTGTATGAAATTTTGTGTGCATATCGGGTAGGGTATTGGGTAGGAAGCGTCGAACTTCTATTTTTCATGCCCCTAAATGATAAGGGTGACCCACCCCTATATAGAACACACACGACTGCCAAAGAAAGATTGACAGACTGCGAAAAAAACACACACTGATGTAGCGGCAGCGCATAGTTGTATTGTATGGGTGCGGAGCACTCTCCGAGCAAAGAGAATAATGACGTGATTACACGAATATAAAAATGAGATAGCAAGAGAGCAACGAAAATTGTGTGAACTTGTGTAGCGTATGTGCGACCATAATAATGTATGTATGAACATGTGTCTGTTGCTTTGCATTCTATTTGTTTTTTTTGTGGGAATAAAACAAAAAGTATTAAGCAAGAAAATAATGACACATGTGCTTGCATTGGGCTTTAAATAATTTTAAGTATTAATATTATTTAAATGTAACGTCATTATATGATTGAACGCGGTTTTTTATTTTCCAATGTAACATTTACTAATGTGTTCATAGAAGTCGAACAGGTACCGTGTAACAAAAAGGTGTTAACACATCGCCCGTGAGTTCGAACACTCATACAATTTTTTTATTTATTTATTAAATTATTATATTTATAACTACAGTCGTGTCTGGATATAGTGAATGCCCGATATAGTGAACACCTCGATATAGTGAACACCAAAAGTTTTTCATGGAACACTCAAAATATTGAACAACCGACAGTCTCTAAATAGTGAACAATATTTTGAAAATAACTGTTGGCAGCAAGCAACAAAAAACGAAACAAAAGAATCACGAATTAAATCGGGTATTATTCCCCTGATTTGTACGTTTGCTGTTGACTGCTACAAATGCAGTTCTTACTTGATGTTAGCGTTAGAGTATGTTTTCTTTTTGTCGAGAGGCGTAGTATTATATCACACCAGACAATTGGAGCATCTAAGAGGCAGACTCTTAAAAAAGGTGATTATCCGCGCATGGAGAAGGCATTATACAACTGGTTTATAGAGCATAGGAAAAAAAACTGTCCTGTTAGTGGGAAATGCTGAAGGAAAGGGAAATAAAGTTGCACGCTGACAATAAGGAAACAAAAGGTAGCTTTCATGCCAGCTCCGGATGGTTGTCTGGATTTAAGTCGCGTTTCGGAATTCGTCTATTAAAAGTGTCCGGCGAAACACTGTCATCGGATACCAAAGCAATTGAACCATTTAAACATAAGCTTAGCAACATTATTTATGAGTTGAATCTTTGCAAGGACCAAATTTATAACGCCGACGAGACAGGTTTGTTTTGGAAGATGCTTCCCGAAAAAAAACGTATGTCAGCCAAACTGAAAAAAACAGCTCCGGGGAGAAAGCAGAAAAATCCAGAATAACTTTTCTTGCATGCACTAATGCAACCGGACGGCATAAAGTCAAACCGTTAATAATAGGGCGTGCAAAGAAAATACGCTCCTTTAAGGCGTATGACATTTCGGTTGATTACCGAAACTCGAAGAGTGCATGGATGACTGCAGACAGTTTCAGAGAATGGGTTCACCATTGTTTCGTCTCTCAGGTACAATGAATAACACATTTAATTTAAATAAGTTTATTGAGAATTTTTTTAATTTTTAATTTCTTTTGCAACAAAAGGGTTTACATACAAATCAAAGCTATCCTATTGCTTGACAACGCTCCTAGTCATACGCCATCTAATGAGCTTAAAACTGCTGATGGCTCTATATTTGTGATGTATATGCCACCAAATGTTACGCCCCTGATTCAGCCAATGGATCAAAAATTGATTCACATAACTGAGCTGTACTACAAAAAAAACTTCGGTTGTTATTAGCTGGAGGGAAGGACGACATCACTCAGTTTTTAAAACCTTTGGCTTTAAGAGCTGCTGTATCATCTACAGACAAATGTCTTAGCGAAATGCTGGAAGCCTTAATTATATTGCATCAATGTAACAGAGCCAAATCAAAGCGACGATGCAGGTGATGATGTTCGTTTGTGTTTGCTTCGAGAAAAAATATTACAGGGAAAATATAAAGCAATCCATGACATACAGAGTTTTCTTCAAGTTGTTACCCCATTTTAATTTATCCCATACATTTTCATTTGAACCCATACGCTGAAATATAACGGCCTCTCTAACATATTCTCCCAAACATATTCTGCAGGAACCATGTATTTGTTTGGAACACACTTCAAACATTCATATGTTTGTAAGTTCCAAACTTACTTATATTTAAATGTAAACAGTAACATGTTTACTGGCAAACATATATGCTTTTACGTGGAAACGTATGGGTTCTTCATCACAAACATCCATATACTTACATGGAAGCATTTGCGTGTTTCCCTCCTAACCTGCAGATACTTACGTGGAAATGTATGCGTATTTCCTCCCAAACATAATATTTAGATAATTTTATTCCATGTATATGTATTATTTATTATAATTAATTTTGTCAATATAATTCCACATTTATAAATAATTAATACAAAAAATTAAATGATTTATTATTTTTATTTATTGAAATGAGATTAAAATTTTTTTCATGAAATGAGAATCTGCTGCTCTCTTCCTTCTTATTTCTTTGTTGTATCTCGCGATTTTGTTTTCAGAAGGTTCCAGCTATGCGTTGGTTATCACTATGCGTTGGAACACAAACAATATATTTATATACAAATCAAGTACATGCAAGCCAAGCGTGGATTAATTACTTGTGTGTGTTTTTAAATTATATTTCACAAATGGTCCGACATTCCGATTTTTTCAGTAGAGGCTCGGGCAGACAAAGGGCTTCACGTTGTTGTTCTTTCCTCAAAATCGTTTCTCACTTTGTCAGAACGCATGTACATATATACGAAACACATACACCAAAAACCAAAGTAACATCACAAACCATTTAACCGTCCGAACCTTCTTTTATTCTTTTTTCACTGATCAAGCGCTTTTGATATCCTCTTTCCGATGAACCATTCACGACTGAATACATGAAACTAAAACCCAATGCATCAGCCAAAATAAGAAACACTTCATCTGCAATTTACACGCCCAATCAGGAATATTTATGACTCACTGACTGAGAGAATAGTGCAAAAATACAGATCCACACTTACAAGATAGACTCTTTCGTTGTCCCTCTTTTATTCTCTTTCTCTCAAGAGAGCATAGACAGTGCAACCAACATTGCTGAATTTGTATCACAAACATTAATATATGTGGGTCGCAAACACATACATTATAACATATTAATCATTGTGTCTTACGCATGTAATATTGAATAGCAAACACAATGTGTTTGGACACAAGTATATTATATTTGCGACAAGCTCCAAACACGCTTTATAGTTGCATCCAAACAACAAAAAATACAGATTTTTCAGAGTACATGTGCTGTTACTTTTGATTTTTAACACAATCGAAATGTCATAATTCCGCGCCAAACCAATATCAAACAATTGTTTTTTAGTTTGAAATAACTTTGGTATACCAACCCTGTAATTGATGTTGCTTATGAAATTTTTAGCAAAGATCTAAGTACTAAGCAAATAAAAAGTACTACTTATGGAAATGAGAATTTCATAAAAACTGAATACAGTACTACTTATGGGAATGTTATTATTTTTGGTTATGATATTATTTTATCATTACACTGTAACCACTTGAGATTGGCACAAGACAAATTTGTTTAATAAAAAAATTGATTGAGATATTAAGATCAAGGAATATCCGGCACTATTTGGAGTGTCTATTTTTTTATTATATTTATTTAGAGCGCGATATAAAGGCAACCGTCATTCGAAAATGCACTGGTAGGAAGTTGGCCGTACAATAAACATAAATGAAAGAGTGTGCGTCTTTTTGTTCGAAGCAACTGGCATCAAACTTAATTTAGTAGTCGCCGAGTATGAATCAGCTTATTCTCGCTCATTCCCCACTCTGGCATCTATCAAATCTCCAAACACCATTTCCATCAGCTATGGCATGGATACCCCCTGATTAGATCCACATAAATTTCACAATAAAAAGGGCTGCCGTAAAATGGAAACCACGTACGTTTACTATATCAGTCAACATATGATTGTTGTTTTAGCAAATATGTTCTCCGAAGTTTAATCAACACTGCAAACAACTTGTTATAATTCCAGTAAATTTGCTGTAATTGCTCAATTTATTTTCTGAATGTTCCGTCCACGGTATATGGTTAACATCCCTCCCAGAGCTATTAAACACTTTAAGTATTCGACATTTCCGCTTCAATCTTATTTAAATATTATCGAATTATCCGTTATAAAGTTTAATACAATTTAAACACCATAGAATACAGTATTGTGACGACTGATGTTATAATAGTCATAAACTGCAATAGCAGCCCGCTTACGCATCATTACATCATGTATCTTGGATGCTAAAATATTCAGGCAATGTTTGACATTGGTCGAAAGTTTCTCGAGATACAGCACAAGCGTCGTTTCATCATTTCTCGCTTCTATCCTCTCCACAATTTCATTACGCAACAGTTGCTTGCTAAATTCATCACTGGATGTAAAACCCGACGGCAAATTGGCCTCCATTATAATCATGTTGGTCGAAGTGTCATTTATCTCACCATCGTCCTTTTTATAGGTCAAACCTATTTCGAGTACCAGCTCATTGGTATTTAACATTTTCGGTAGGAGTTGAATATCGAAATGTGTAAATTCGTTAATTGTTGTCACATGATAATGACAGGTTAATTGTAACAGAGACTGACCCACTCCAGAAGCTTTGACTTCAATAAAACGCGTAGATTTGGGAAACTGTAAAAAGAGCAAGAGAAAGGAGTTACCGAGTTTTTGAGTTGCGATTCAGAACATTATCTTTTAATGGAAATTATCAACATTAGTTTACAGGACGGAGGTATATATTTGGAACACATAAGTGCAGTCACCTCTTAAATACTCGCGAATATTTAAATGAATTATAGCGGGAAAATCTTACCTCCTCCTCCTACAAAATCAGTAGATTATTCTTGTCCACTGTTAGTTCACCACTTTTTAGAATTTCGCTCTCATTATTTTTCGCCGTGTATTGAACTTTCAAATTCAAGTTGTCCACATTATTGTACTTTTCGGAGAATTTCACCAAAGCCTGCAAACCCACCACAGTGTCGTGGGTAGATTTGAAACCACCACGTTCGTTACGTTGCTCAGTCAACCATTTCACAATGCGCAGGTTGTCCTCTGGAAGACTGTTGCCATCGAGCAACGCCAATAAAGCGTAGGCCGTAATCTCAACATCCTTTTCACGATTTTTATCATTTTGGGAAAACCATATTGAATCAGTTGTCTCATTTTTGCTTAACATGAGTTTATCGATAACTTTCTGAGCGGTCGGGTGTTTTGCCACTTGTAGGGCTGCAGCCATAATGGAGAGAGCATAAATGTTTTTAACTCTGTCCAGGTTACCGTAAAGGAATTCCAAACCCTTTTCTATAGAGCTTTCATATTTCGTACAATATTTCTGTAATATAAAGAAAATTATAAACTAAAATGACAGCGAGAAATCTGTGAGGACACATTTGTTACCTCATCTTCCAGGAAAGCCATCAGCACAAATGCTGTGAAGCAATGGCGATTTTGTTGAGCGGGATAGAGCAAATAACCGGTAAAAGGAAAGCTGCTATCGTGGAATTGTGTTTGGTCCAGGTATTCAAAACCACTCTCTATGATATTCGATTCGATAGAAAAATAATTCGAGCCCCTGAGAAAGAAGCGTAGAACATAAGCGGTCAGCCAAGTGCTGGGCTCATCATCTTTCCTTTGGCCGAAGACACAGTAGCCGCCATTTTCGTGGCGATAGGACAATTGCTGCTAATAACCAATCTTAATGAACTTTTTGGCGTTTGTGACCAGACTCTGTTCTGTGAAATATTTACCCGAAGCCTTGAGATATTCCAAAACTAAAATGTTGGGGCCAAAATTAACCGTGTTTTGTTCGCCGCTTCCAGTGGGTAGTAAAACCAAACTATTAAGATTTTTGATGATGGGCACCATGCTGTCACCGCCCAGAGAAAGAGTTACAAATTCCGAATTGGGTACAATATCTTGGGGAATATTAACAGGCAGGGTTACCTTAAAGTATTTCCCCGATGTCATACTTAGATATAACGATTTAGTGTGCCGCTTCTTTATGCCTTCCGGTTCAGCTTTCAGCTTTTGTATAATGACATCGGATGCTATGGCATTTGTGGCTACTATCTTGAGGCTTATGTCTCCAACTTGTTTGGGATTAATAAGGAACCTAACATATTCCACACCATTTGTTGGCACTTTAATGCGCTGCACTCGTTCTTGATCATCTGATCCTCTTTCGGCATAAACAACAGTTGACTCCAAGAAATAAAACTCCCGATCCTGATTATGCATTACAATTTCCGTCTCCAGATCTTGATCGTGATAGTTGTGTATGAGTATAGGAATGGAGATAATTTCTCCCCGTTTCACTGAATACGGCAGATTCAGATTAATGAAGAACGGTTGTATAGTAGTTATATCGGTGGGACCATCGACAATTCCAAACCCGGTTACATCGTTAACCGTAAACGCAGTGATGCGCCATGTTGTCATGGTATCGGGTATATTTAAAGTCAATTTGGTGACATCATTGGTTCTGAAGGACAGTATTCAAAATTACAAAAGTCATCGTAAGAGATAAGGGACTTTATTATCATGTCATGTTTCAGCGTATTTCAGTAGGCAGTTAGAACGAACACTCTTCTGTACTTACATTTCAAAATTGTCAAATATCCAAGTTTCGGGAAATTTTTTTAGAAACTTAAGGGGTCGTTGAAATTGTGATCTTACCTCAGGGATAGCTAAGGATAAAATTAAGAAAATTGTTAATGGCTGATGTATCTGAGTAAATTGCAATACCCTGCCTAGTCACACAAAGATCCCTCCCATGGATTATAGTGAAGGGTATTGTATGAAAGTGCTCGAATCCTAATGAGCAAAGTATGTTCGGTATATCTAGTTTACAGTCATGTTTCTTCAGAGTTCTAAATAATTGTTTTCTATAGACTTTGGCCTCATAAACACGAAAATGAATTTTAAAAGTTTATTATTTAAAATTTTTCTCTGATTAGTTTTCAAGATATGAATTTTATAAAATTATTTCGAAATTTTTATGAGATGCCAAAGCTTATTGGAGCGTAACTCCCAAACACTATTACCAATTTGAACAGGAGTGGTCTCAAATTAAAGGAAAGTACAAGGTATTAAAATCAGTTCGATAGTGTTAACTTTTGAGGAATTTAAAATTTTTTGTGCAAAAATCACGATTTTAAATTGAAAAACAATAAATAAAAAATTTTAGTCGCGAAAAAAGCTGTAGTTTCATAAAGTGAGCATAACGCAAAACAAGCCATCGTTTACAAAAATTTGGCAACCAATGGTAGAGTTACAAGTCCTGGTAAATTTTTCGATTTTCAGCATTTTAGTTATTTCTTTACTAACCTAAGGTTTACCGCAGAGCAGGGGTGCTACGGCCTATGCACCTGGCCCACATTTGTTTTTTGTAAAGCAACCATCATAGGCTGTTGTTCACTATTAGGATAGGTATCTCAGCTTGACAAGAATTGTGATTTTTTATTCGGATGAATTTGCATAATCGTACTGGATAAATTTTAAAATTTTTTCTCGATGCAACGCACAAAATTCATGGGAAAAACATTAATTTTTTCCATTCCCAGAATTACAATGTTCATATTTTATTAGGAGACAGGTACTTATATATCACGCCCTTAACAGACCCTTCATAATTATGCATACAGGTTTTTTAGGTATTTCGGTTGAAAAATGTGAAATAAATAGGTATAAATAGGTGGTCATTCATACTTTTGTCTCATTCATCAAGTGTTTCCAAAAGTGAAAAGTACAAAGTTCAATAAAGTTTTCCACGGTGTTGTTGAACAAAAAGTTTCCGTGATTCGGGTAGGTTGTAACCAAAAGCAACGTGGTGTGATTTTTCTGCGAAAATTTAAAAGGTGATTGAATTTAGTGGTTTATTTAAACGGGTTTTTCTTGAACTGATAAAGTATGAGCAGAGATAGTGAGCAGTTTCTTCTCTGGTACACTGCAAAAACATTATTCTATATAAAGCTAAGATTAATAAAGAATTTTATCATCAACGGTGCAGCGTCTGCTTACTTGAGGTCTCTTTTAAAAACCTTTCGCACGCAGAAATCAATGAAGGCGTGTTCGCTGGCCCAGAGGTGAAAAAGCTTTTGAACGATGACAGTTTTAAATCTTTGTTATCACCAAACGAATCTGCAGCATGGGATTCGTTTAAGCTTGTGGTCATACATTTTAAAGTCCTGACTACAAGAAAATTGTCCAGGATCTCATAAAACACTATGAAGCAATGAGTAAGTACTTGTTTTCGAAGCATTCTCATAGTTTTTCTAATTATTTATCCTTTCATTTTCTGTTTCAGGAGTGGACATGTCGTTAAAAATCCTCTTTCTCGATTCACATCTAGATTTTTTCCTCAAAACTTTAGGTGATGTAACCGATGAGGGCGAACGATTCCATCAATAAATGAAAGCGATGTAACGGGGATATAATGTCTTTGGGAATGCAGCCCTAATGGGTGATTCCGTTTGGACTTTGATACGCGAAACTGACTATTTTTTTTTGTCTTATTTTTGGTTCAATTTATGGTTTGTTGTTATACTTTGAAATAATACCATCATAAGATTCATATTTTCAAGTTTTAAATATGCATTGCGAAAATATGTGGATTGTTTTATTTTTGAGGGGATGCACAGTGGGCGAAAAGGCTCATCAAGCGGCGTTTAATTAATAGCGCTTAGGGAAAATTTTTTTTGTTTGTGTAATATTTTTTTTTTAGTTGAAAATTGATTTAGCTACAATATTAAATAAAAATGATTTTTTTTTAAAATATATTTATAGTTTTTTTTTTGTGAAAATTGCAATTTGTTCATATATTAAACATTGTTTATTTCATTCAGGAAAACATGATAAAGTTAATATATTTAATTAATTAATTAATATATTTAATGTTATGTTATCTTCGTTTTGTAAGGTCCCTGATCCCCCGGGGTTGTCCGAGACCGGATAAGTAAGTATATTTAATGTTTCACATTCTTTTCGACTAAAAATATATTAAACTTTAATATTAAAAACTTTCTTTTTTAAACATTTATTTATTTATTAATTTTTTTTAAATTTTTTCTGCTAAAATAACTATTTTTGGCCTTATTCAGTCTTCTTATATTTCAGTTGTTTTCATAAAAAAAACTTTAATTATAATGCACAAAAGAAAAAATAACAATACTAATAACAATAGTAATAACATTTTTTAATTTCGATTCGGAACTACTAGATGAATCTAAAGTGCAAGGTACACAATGTTCTGACAAAGGTTGTAAAATATCAATATCGACATCCTTCTTTTTTTAGTTGCCTTGTGGTTTGCGTAAATTTGAAATCAAGGGATCTGATGAACACAAAAGCACATGCATTAAGTCCTCTATTGTATTTAATCGGGATGTCTTTCGCGTATGGTGCTCACGGAAATTGCGGTAATCTTTGTTACGGGCTTCTAACGCTTCTTCCGACATTTTTCCTATTGGAAGTGGTGATACTTTAATTATATCGGCTTCATGTATTAAGATTTTATGTACGGAACACGGCATATAAAACCAAGGATACTGTGCGATAAAAGTTCTGCGGTCTGTAAAGCATATTGCCTAAATGATTCAATATCGATTTTGTGCCCGCAAGCAATCGAGCGTAAAATGACACTGAATCTGTAAATTAGCTCCTCATTCACTCCGGTTATTTCGGATGCTAATTTTGGTTCTCTGAACAATAGCCTGGCTGTATTACCGTTATTGGTGTTGCTGCAACCAGCCATTGGGATATCAGCAAGCAAAGACATTTGTCTTTTTAAGCCTTCTTGAACATACAATTTCCTTTCTTTTACAACATGTTTATCGGCATCGGGAACTTGTCATTTTTATACCCTCCACTGTAAGTGATAGAGGGTATATATCAGTTTGTCATTCTGATTGTAACATATAGAAATAAGGCTTTGCGACCCCATAAAGTAAATATATTCTTGATCCTTATAACAACCGGAGTCGATATAGCCATGTCCGCCTGTTGAAAACATTCTCACGACTTCAATCGGCGATAACGCGGTTTGGTTTTTGGCCAGAATGTTCCACGTATTCCTGAGCAGTTTGGTATTGAAAATCAGCGAAATTGGTCCATTGGAAAAAATTTTATGATTGGAAACGTAAAAAAACTCATAAAATTTTCACATTCATTTTTGTAGTTTTATACTAAACTACTCCTTTTGCCGTGTGGTGAATTGCCATGTTGAAAATCTTTGTTGTTCTTTGTAATAGGTAAGTACTTTAGAATGTTTAGATGTACTTTCATGTGTTCATACATTTATATGAATTTTGTCACACTTCATCTAAGGTCGCTGTGGCCTGATGGGTAAAGGGTTGCGCGTTGGAGTCTGAGGGTTGTTGGTTAAACTCTCGTCCCACCTTGTTTTTTTTTTTAACAGCTTTTTTAATTTTAAGCTTATTTTTATTTTTTTTAAAAAAGTAAATTTTCTTAAAAAAGGTCCTTTTTAAAATTTAATATTTTGCTGGTTAACACTAAGGTGGAGGGTATCAAAAATTCGGCACAGCCGAATATAACACTTTTACTTATTTAATATGTATAGGATACATATCTAGGATACATTCAAAGCACCAAATCCATGCGTGAAGTGTTGGTAGTCCAAATTCGTATAAATGCGCCTTGGGTTTTAATGAACTAACAGCATCAATGTCATTCGTTAACTTGGGGGAGGCTTGGCTAATTCCACACACTTGGGAAGATGATTCTGCCAGAGCACTAAAAGCTTTCCCATCGATCATCGTTAAATGAAATTGATGGTGTATCTTGAAATTACCAATGCTTGTTGACATAATTTTTGATATTTCATCATTACAACTAACAACTTCCGATCTAATCAACTCTGCAGATTCCTTGGAACAAAGTATTTTTAAGGGTCTACAGAACCGAGGTGAGGAGGAAGGTTGCAGATTTTCCCAAATTGTCGCGGATCCCTTTTGCACTTGTAATGGGACAATGCCAACTGCAAAAAAGTATTCATCGCTAAGATTATTGTTGTCGCATTCCACATCTTGTCGATAGGTCGAATGGCCGCTCCTGCCATCGAAGACCCACTTATAAATAGTAGTGAGATTCTGCTCACTCTGTTCAGCAAAATCAAATTCAAATATGGAAGAATGAGCTTCTACGATGCGCGTAACAATATGGTCCACCATATGTTTTAAAGGCACTTGAGCGGAATAGTTCGTAAATTGGACTCCATTTGGATAACATTTTTTAGCAATACGCAAAGTGTCGTACGTTGGATATACAGTGGGTCACAGTGAAAATGGTCCACTTATGACCAAACATTTCAAAGTGTAAAAAGTATAAGAATCAATATTAAATGTAAACGGAAAGAGGCTTTATTAGCTGGTTTATCGTATTTAATTAATAATTACATTAAAAATTTTATTATTTCAAAAATATGTTACATACAAATTAAGATTAACCGAAACAGGAGAAAAATTCATCTCACAGTGAAAATGGTCCACTATACAAATCTATGAAATATAACGGAAACTTTTCATATTTTTGTTCAACTTTCTTCTGTTTACTTTTGTTGACACTTACGCATTGAAACAAACACGGTTTTGAACATTTCCCTCAGGTTTATATTTAAAATTTTCAAGATGGATCGCCATACATACTCTAGATGCAAAATCTAATACTGGAGCACTATAAAAATTGAAAAAGTCACATATAATTGTTGGCAAAGCCCGCACAACAGTTGAAAACATCATTCACCGGCTTAAAACTCAAGGCCGAGTTATACATAATCTGAAAGTTAGTTCAAAAAAGTTATTCAGCGAACGGCAAGAACGGTTGATAATTAACCAAACCAATATTAAACCAAGGTTAAGTGCACCGAAACTACGGGATATAGTTGAGAAACAATTAACTATAAGCTACAACGTCGAGGCCATGCGGAGAGACTTCCGAAAGAATGGATTAAATGGCAGAATTGCACGCAAGAAGCCATTTGTAAGCTCAAAGAATAAAAATACAGTTTACAGTTTGCTCATAGTTACGCTGTTAAAGACTGTTCATTCTGAAAGAACGTCTTATTCAGGGATGAGAGCAAATGCAACATTTTGGGGTCAGATGGCAGAGTAATCGTTTGGAGAAACCCCAACCAGGAGATTGAACCTAAGCATTTGCGTGCGACAGTTAAACATGGTGGTGGGCATGTGACGGTCTGGGGTGCTTCTTCGGATGCTGATGTTGGCAAATTGCACTTTGTTGAAGGGCATATGGGTAAAATGCAATATTTAAATAATTAAAAACAACAATCTGAAACAAAGTGTCCGTTTTCATTTCTATCAGGACCATGATCCAAAGCACACGGCTGGAATTGTTAAAGAATGGCTGCTGTATCATTGTCCAGAGTAATCAAAACTCATCCCCAATAACCAGATTTTAACATACTTGAAAATTTGTGGCTGAAACTGGAAATCGAAATATGCAAACATGGCATTTCAAACAAAAATGATTTATAAAAGGTCCTTTTGGAGGAGTGGGATTAAATAAGCCCAGAATACACAAAAAAGGATGGTGGAATCAATTCAAACTCGCCTTAATTCAGTTATTCGACAGAAAGGATATCCAACAAATTATTAAAAATATAGATTTTTCTATTTATACTGTATTTAACAAACATAAACCTACCTGGACCATTTTCACTGTGACATGAATTTTTCGCTTTTTTCGGGTAATTAATGTTTATGTAACATATTTTTGAAATAATAAAATTTTTAATGTAATTATTATTTAAATGCAATAAATAAGCCTCCTTTCGTTTGAATTTAATATGGATTCTTATACTTTTTGCACTTTAAAGTGTTTGGTCACTGTGACCCACTGTATGTTGGCATTCCGACTTTTTGCACCAGCTTGCATCAACTTGTATCAATGCTTGGTATAATTACCATCTAAAAATAATGCCAGAGCATCGTCTGCCGTATATGGAATCGTAAAGCTTGCATTTGACCCCAAAACCGATTAAATTTTTTTTTGCAGTACCTGCGTCATTAGCCATTGGAACAAGATTCGACGCACTTCGTTTACCAGCTTTGTATAAACTGATCGTTGTAGCTACTACTACGAGCTCACTGTGAGGTGTTTCCTAAACAATTTGGGAAACTACTTAATTTCGTTTTGTTGGAACATTCGTCGAACATCTTATCGGGTCTTCCACGATTAGTCATTGGATCAACTAATAAAAGTTGTCCGTCTAACCACTCCGTGTTGTTGTTTTCAAATTTGTGGCTGATTCTATGGTTGAATTTCCATTTCTGAACCAATTGTGCTACAAAATTTCTAATTTTTTTTTCCTTATTAGAAGGATTTCATTAGCATTATACATGTTGATATTAATTATATTATGAAATATATGACTCTCAACGGCAGACAATTTTTTAGTAGGCACAGGCTCGTTGCGCCATAGTAAATAAACTTCTCGTCTGAGCACCGACATTGTTCCTAAAAAATGCAATATCATGTCAAGTAGCAAAAAGTAGTTGTTGACTTGGACATTTGACAAACACAAGACAACATAAAGGGTCCGCCATCTAACGTTTTTTTGATGTGTTAACATCTGTACGCGCGCCTCTAGGGCAGTAAACTATCAGTTTAATACATACGCAAGTGTTAGGTTTGTAAGAGTAAATCATCGTTTGTTTGTTCGTTGCTTGGCAGTCGGTATTGAAAGTGATTATTGTGCGATTTTCATATAATTTTCCCACGCGATTTTCTCCGGAAATTCATAGCCGATTTTATTAATTTTTGGATTAAAAAGCTAGTGCGAGTTTCTGCGAAGAGTTTAGGCCATGGTAGAAATATAATGGTAGATGCAGTACGACAACAAATACAACAAGCCAAAAACAACAGGCATTTTGTTTTTGCTCAGTGCCTGTGTTGTGTCAAGTCAGCTGATAGAAAAATGATGAAAATGTAAACTAATTTGCAAAAAGTGCCATTTAGAAAATGATTGAGTGTTATTTGATATATTGAAAGTGTTTAAGTGTGAAAATTAAAACGTTTCTATGTAATTTTTGCAGAGAAATATTTCAAAAACAGCAGTTGCTGGCGAACGGGGGTTGCAGACAAACAAATGTAAAAAATTTTGACATAAGAGAAAAACTTACTCACACTCAGGCCAGAAAAAAGTTCAAATCAGCTGGGCTAGTGCTTCTACCATTTCTTTGTACCATGGTTTAGGCCAAAAATTAAGGCGATCCGATATCGGCAAGCCGAGATTTAAGTGTTTTAATTTGGAGTATTAATTTGGAGTAATATTAAAAAAGTGTTTTATGTTGATCTTCGGTTTTGTCTTATCATCGTTTGTTTGTTCGTTGCTTGGCAGTCGGTATTGAAAGTGATTATTGGGCGATTTTCATATAATTTTCCCACGCGATTTTCTCCGGAAATTCATAGCCGATTTTAGTAATTTTTGGATTAAAAAGCTAGTGCGGGTTTCGACGAAGAGTTTAGGCCAAAAATTAAGGCGATCCGATATCGGCGAGCCGAGATTGAACTGTTTTAATTTGGAGTATTAGTTTGGAGTAATATTAAAAAAGTATTTTATGTTGATCTTCGGTTATATCGTACGAATATAACTATGTATGTATCAGAGAATGTCGATAAGTACCATTTAGAATACACTTACAAGTATTATTCGCAAAACAAATACAAATACATACAAGTAATAGACGAAACGCATACAATACTCTACATATTTATGCCAACGATAACTTAAGTAGCTACAACAGTGTTGCCAACTTAGTGGTTTTCCCACTAGATTTAGTGGGAAAAATTCTTTGCAGTGGGATTTTTAGTGGTAAAAATAATTTAGTGGTTTTTTTTAGTGGAAGAATTTTTTTTAGTGGATTTTCTAGTGGTTTTTTTCTGGAAGTCGAAATAGAGTTTTTAGTATTAGTTTTTTTCAACAGTTGCTTTTTATTGTAACTAATATCGTCTTTACACGATGCCATTTTTTACCCATGAAAATTGCATTTGTGGACAGGGGGTGTAGAAACGCAAGCCTTCCAATCTTGCTTCTCTACACCCCGTATCAACAAACGCAATTTACCATGGGTAAAAAATGGCATCGTGTAAAGACGGTATAAGCTGTTTGATCGTAAAACAACACTGGCATTCTGTCAAGTGTCAATCTTTTGTATAGTGCCTTTTACAACACTGGCATTCTGTCAAGTGGCAATCTTTTGTATCACGCCTTTTTCGTTAAAAGGAAAACAAGTAGTGCTAAACAAATTAAGTGCAAAATGCCGAAAGAAATAAAAAAGATTTATGCTCAAAAGTATAACAAAGAGTGGGAAAGTGATGAGATATTTAAAGGTAAGTACTATTTATTTGTGGTAAAATATATTTGAATTATTTTTCACAAACAGTGGCGACTATCTTCCCTCGACAGATTATGCAGAGGAAAGTGAAAAGTGTGTTCCGTCTTAATGATGAGTATAAAATTAAGTTAAAGTTAAATTAAGTTAAATTTGCTTTGATTTTTAATTGCAATTAATTCTTACTTGCTTACTAGTGTAATTTTAGCTGCAAGTTTGATAAGACAATTGGTTTTTGTTGTAATAAGTCTAAAATTTGCTTTGATTTTAATTGCCATTAATTATTTGTCATTAATTGCTTAGTGGTGTAATTTTAGCTGCAAATTTGATTAGATAATTGGTTTTTGTTGTAATTTTAGCTGCACTTTGCTATTTTATTAAATAATTGGTATTTTTTCTTCTTATGTGGTGATGAAGGTACTAATGATATTTTATTTAATTCAGATTGGATAGCACCTGATCCCACAGATGAAAAAATGGCTAAGTGCAAATATTGCAAGACAAATTTGAAAGCACACAAATCTGGATTAGAAGACCACAGCACGACTAAAAGGCACAAAAATAATGTTGAAAAATATAAAGCAGCAAAGACGTGCAGTAAGATCAGCAATGTTTTCACGCCAATTGTATCAGAAAGTACAAAAATAATGGAGCTTAAACTAGCGGCGTTCATTGCAGAACACTCATCTATTAAAACAACGGACCATTTAGTTGATATCTTGCCAAAATTAGATGGAAAATCGATCAACTTGAGCAAATTAAAGATGCATCGTACTAAGTGCAGTATGCTTATAAAAAATGTCTTGGGTCCGATCAAGTCAAAGGATTTGATCAAAGAAATTGGAGAGTCTGCTTTTTATTTAATCGTCGATGAGAGCACTGATGTCTCCCCCAAAAAAATTTTGTGCATAATGATAAGTTTCTTTTCTGAAAATTTAGGTAAAGTTGTCACTACGTTTTATAAACTAATCGAGCTAACAGCTTCTGATGCAAGAAGTGTGTACAATGCTTTAAAGAGTCAAATGGAATCAGATGGCCTCGTTTTTCGTAATTTAGTGGGCATAGGAGTAGATGGGGCTAATGTGATGATTGGGAGACACAATTCACTGACTTCTATTTTAAAAGAAGATTTAAATGACTTAATTGTTATAAAATGTATTAGTCATTCTTTGCACTTATGTGCGGAAAATGCAACAAAATCGTTCCCGTCCGAATTAGAATTTTTAACCAGAGAAATACACAATTGGTTTTCATACAGCCCAAAAAGAATTGGGCAATATTATGTTTTATACCGCCTCATAAATAACAACAACAAATTCAAAAAGATACAGGGTTTAAGTGGCACTCGGTGGCTTGCTCGCTTCTACGCTATTGATACTATCCTCAACCAATGGGTGGAATTAAATCTATTATTTTCCATTGCAAGTACCCAAGATAAGTGCTTCATGGCTTGCCAAATAAAAGCTATAATGACGCAAAATTCATCAAAGTTATTTTTAATATTCTTAAGTAATGAGTTAAAAACCTTAAGTCAAATTAATATGCTTTTTCAAAGTAATGATGTAAACCCACATAAATTATTTGAAGATTTATTTCTTTATTACAAAAATTTGTTGAGAAGAATAGTTTTGCCTGATAAAATGAGCAATATAAGCGATTGTGAGCTCAACAATTTCGATTTTCACTGCTATTTGATGGATAAAGATAATGTTTATTTTGGGTATGATTTTGATTTTGAAAGTACAAGTATCGACACTGAAACATTAAGGAACGTGAAAGAAAAATGTCATGAATTTTTAATTATTTTGTGCGAACAAATACAAAAAAGATTACCGGATAATTTATTTATTCTTAAATGTTTAGCTCATTTAGACCCAAAAATTGCGACATCTCAAAATAAGCCGGACTTAAATGATATTGTAAGCAAAGTTTCTCGAACACATCTTTTCGGAGTTAAACAAGAAATTGATCGCGAATGGTTTAATCTTCCAAATAAACAATGGATTAACGTTATCAATCCCGAAGATTTTTATGCCGAAGTTTTAAAAGATACCGATGCGGCAGGTCTTCAAAGATTCCCAAATATTTCAAAATTTGCTATAGCATTGTTATCGTTACCAATTTCAAATGCGGAAGTTGAACGTGCCTTTTCGCTTTATGGAACAATAAAAAATAAACTTAGAAATAAGCTTTCATTAGAAATGCTTAATGCCTTAATGATGGTTCGACACACTTTGAAGAGAAATGGTAATTGCATTAATTTTGAACCATCTTCAAAAATGTTGACAGCGTTCAATTATAAAATGTACGATTTTAAAACTAACGCAGAAAATTAAAAAGATTGTGAAACATTAGACGAATGTAATTTGTTTGATTATTAATATGCATTGTAAACGAAATAAATAAGAGCATTATTATATTATATAATATTAATCAATTACACTGTAAAAAGAAATACATGTAATGTACAAAAGTTATATTTGAAATAAAGATTGATTGATAATATTAAACAACATTAAATGTTTCATTAAGAATGTAAAAAAAAAATCAAAAATTAAATTAATAATATCTTTTTCTCAGTCATATAAAATTTAGTGGAAAGTTTCAAAAGTTTAGTGGTTTTTTCTTCAAATCTAGTGGTTGTTTTCATGAGTTTAGTGGGATTTTTTTAGAAATGTTGGCATCACTGAGCTACAAGTGCTAACATTCGATGAGTAGTACATAAGTACAATTGCGAGTTAGGGTTGTTGTTGGGCGCTTGTTAAACGAAAGTAAACGAAAACACTTGTGAGTGTTAGGTTATACAGAAGTATACAAAAACACTTGTGTCTGTTAGGTACTTAATACCCACTGGGTATGAGTAAAAAATTGGTTGCTGTGTAAAGGAACGCTGTTGTACGGTGAAATTATGTGGAAATATGTATGTATGTATGTATGTATGTATATACATTTACAAAGTGTGGAAAAGTGAATAATAGAACTAGAAAATATTGAAAATTAGCGCACTGGTTTTTAATTAACATTTGAATATTGGGGCTTATGCAACAAGACCTGGCAATGCTTTGTTTTGACGTAGTTTAGTGGCCTTATTAAAAAATCGGCAACAAAAATTAATCTCATTCTGGTCCTCAAACAAAATAAAATTGAATTAAAAAATTATTATTTTCGATGGGTTTGGTATTAAGGACCATTCAAGCCATTCAACATTTCTCAGTTTCTCACTAAATCAACTACATTTTTCCGTTTCCACAGCACTTGCTGTATACTTATAAGTACTTGTGTGTACCCATACTTATAACACGACTCTGTATACAAATTATGAAAAAATACTTCAGTACATGTGTGTACAATATTCTTTAGATGTGTTCTGGCGAAGAGAGCGAATAGGAGTGGATGTGTAGTGAAAATGTTCCTTATAAGTATAGAGTACACACATAAACTGTACAAAGCAAATATGTGGTGGTATGTATTCTGCGTGTTAAAAATTTGGGTACACACAAGTATGAAAATTCTGTGTACGTACTTGGGTATACTTTTGCAACGAGTACTTATTGCTATTCTCTGGTATGTATGTATGTACAAGTTTCTGTTGCTTTGCATTCTTTGACTTTTGTGGGAATCAAACAAAAAGTATTGAGCAAGAAAATAATGACACATGTGCTTGCACTGGGTCTTTAAATAATTTTAAGTATTAATATTATTTAACTGTAACGTCATCATATGATTGAACGGTGTTTTTTATTTTCCAATGTAACATTTACGAATGTGTTCACAGAAATCGAACAGGTACCGTGTAGCAAAAAGGTGTTAACACATCGCCCGTGAGTTCGAACACTCATTGGATTTTTTTTTTCAACTAGTGCTTGTTTCGTGAATGGTAACACTTAGCTCATGTCTGATTTGACAGATAATTAGTTTTATCCTTCCGCTGAACGAATATGGTTGTGTATACGCTTGAACAACGCTGGGAAATATTGCGACATTACTTTGAAAATCATGGTAATGTTGCCGATGCCGATTTTGCCAAAAAATCATATTTTCAGATGAAGCTCATTTTGATCTTGGCGGGTATGTAAACAAGCAAAATTGTCGCATTTGGGGCATTGAAAAGCCGATGCACCCAAAACGAGTCACTGTTTAGTGCGGATTTTGGTCCAGAGACATAATTGGGCCATTTTTTTTCGAAAATGAGCAAGGAGTGGCCGTTACAGTCAATGGCG
Source organism: Phaonia tiefii (assembly GCA_963931995.1). Classification (NCBI taxonomy): domain Eukaryota; kingdom Metazoa; phylum Arthropoda; class Insecta; order Diptera; family Muscidae; genus Phaonia; species Phaonia tiefii. The sequence goes on along the minus strand of OZ008368.1, from coordinate 251,848,500 downwards.
ATCATTATCGGGCCATGTACAACCAATTTTTGTTCACAAAAATTGAAGAGGAGGATATTGGCAACATTTGGTTTCAACAGGACGGCGCTACGTGCCACACAGCCGAAGCTACACTCGATGTTTTGCGCCCTGTTTTTGAAGATCGCATTATCAGCCGCAGAGCTGATGTCGTTTGGCAACCTCGGAGCTACGATTTGACACCGTTGGCCTATTATTTGTGGGGTGCCCTCAAAGATAAGTGTTACGCCGACAAGCCAGAGACAATTGACTCTTTAAAGGACAACATTCGTGAAGCCATTGGTGAAATACAGCTGCACACAATCGATAATGTGCTCACAAATTGGACCAATCGTGTAGGCTACTGCATGGCCAGCCGAGGCAACCATTTGAATGAAATTATTTTCCATTATTAACCGGAAGGATTGTACTTTCAAATAAAAACAGAAATTTGAGAAAATATTCAGTAGTTTTTTAACGTAGAATACGTTATACGGTAAGGTAGGGGTGTTGATCTGGAGCACAAAATTTTGAGAAAATGTTTGTCAACTTTCACCCACTTTTACTTAAATATTAAAACATATTTTAGCAATTTTTATATGTTACTCAGTTTTGGTAATATGTTTTGTTTCGAATTACATAAAAAAAATTATATGTCTATATATAAAAGTTTTATGTAGTTAAGGAAATAAATATTTAAGAGCATGATATTCTAGACTTTTTTTGTACATGCCGCTGTTGTTGTTGGTTTGTAAATGCCGCTGTTGTTTTTGTTGTTGTTGTGAAATCAAATGATTTTGGCTTTGCTGTGCTTTGTTTAGTTATCGAGCAGCGTGTACATGTGTGTGTGTGTACATTTCGTTTTGTTGGATCGGTCGGTTATTAGTTCGTTTGGAGGGGAACATAAAATGAAGGGAGGGGAGCGTGGACACCTGTGTGTGCTTGAAAGTTTACAGATCTTTGCTGTCGTTTGTTTACTTCTGCGAGCAGCGTGTAAATGTGTGTTTATGTACATTAATACAAAGGATTGGCGATGTATACGCTCACTATATCAATGGCGTTTTTCCTAAACACATTTCTGTGAATACATTGGGAAGTAGTTGGAAAGCAGGTAATCTATTGTGCACTTATGTTACAAAAACTTAATAACTAGCTATCAGCTGTATGCGTATATATTAGATAGATTTAAATCATTTATCAAAAATTATATTTAATTCATATATTTTAATTGCAAAATGACTAACGTATTCTACGTCTGACCTATGCGCCCGTGTTATTTAACACAGGCTTGTTATTTTTTTTATAGCATTTTCAAAAAAAAAAGTTATTTGACGGATCCTTTAGTAATTTAGAAAAAATATTCTAGCCGAAATACCCACTAATTTCAGAAGTTATGGTCCACGGAAGTTTTATTTTGGCTTTTTTCAAGCAGTTTGTGGTATAGTCAACTTTAACTCTATTTTTTTCTACAACACTTAAGCACAGGTCACAAACAAAATTTTTTTTAGTTAACACATACCTCTAGCTATAAATAAAACCACTCCTCTTCCACTTAATTGAGACAAATGTAAATTTAGAGAAAATTTGGCAATGCAAAGAAAACACGTGTTAAAGCTTAGTAATGCACCGGCTGAAACATATGTTGTGTTTGACAGCTCACAGCTGTTCAACTAGATCACGACAATCAAAAAAAATCGATATATAAGTTCAGTCGTATATTAGTAATCGATTTAGACACAATTTTGGCGCAATTAAACACTTTGAAAATTGAATTAAACAATGCTAGATCGACCATTTTGCCCACAGTGGGATGGGAGTATAGAAATGTGTGGAGGAAGTTATTCGATTTTTACAAGGTTTATTGAAAATTCTTAACTTAGCCCTCATACTATGTTCCAACTGTTTTATATGGTCTGATATGAACATGAAATGAAATAAAATAAAATGAAATGCAACGAAATGAAATGAAAAATTAAAGCGAAAAAGTATGAATGGCCACCTATAAATACTACGCATTTTTCAAGTAAAGTACCTAAAACACCTGTATGCACAATTATGAAGGGTCTGTTTAGGGCGCCATATCTACCTGTCTCCTAATCAAATATGAAAATTTGGTTTCAAACATTGTGTGGCAATTAGGAGAAAATGAGAGCATAAAAAATAAACAGCAGCCGTTTATTCTTTTTATTCTGTGAACAATAACCAATGTTTTTATACACTCACCCATAGGGATGGGGGTATATATCATTTAATACGTAAAAAAATGTAACACATAGAAGGAGCCATAGTAGACCCTTAGTATCTTTGGACGAAATTCGTTCTATGACTTTTTAAGATGTTTGAGCCATGTCCGTCTGTCTGGCTGGCCGGCTGGTCAACACGATAACTGCCGTAAATATTTATCGATCACAGCAAAATGTTGTCAGTGACTATTATTTGCCAATATTGAGTTTGGGATTGCAAATGGGCGGTTTGGCCACGCCCCTTCTGGTACCTCCCATACAAATCGATACATTTAGCTCAAAATCATATTTCTTTCAAAACTTTCTTCTGGTAGATGTGATTAGCTTCAACTCACACACCGGTTAATAGCCCGTAAATGCCTACTTAACTGGAAGAAATGGGCGAGATTGTCACACCCATCCATACAAAACAGGGTGTTCGTCCAAGCTGTGAATCCGATGAATCGCGTGAAACACATTCGACCTTAGTGAACATTCACGTTATCAACCGCCAGTTACCGATTAAAACAAGGGTGATTTTGCCACGCCCATTGAGGTACCTCACATACAAAAGTTCTTTGGCCGTCTGGCTGTTCGGCACGAGCAGTTCCGCAAAACCGGACCAATCTTTATGAAAGTTTGTACTAGTCAATATTTGGTTAAATAAAACTCTCCTGTAGAAAATGAGCTGTTTCACCACACCCATTCTGGTACCTCCCATATAAAAGTTGGGCAGATGACCGGTAGATCGACACGATGACTCTCGTAAACTACAACCGATCTTAATATAATTCGGGTCTAGGCAATATTTTACTAAAAGCTACTGCTTAATTAATAACACACAATTTTTCCACGCCCAGTTTCGTACCTTCCATACAAAATTTGGGCGTATTTGGGGTTTGCCGACTCCGTATCTCCAATAAATCATAACCGATCTTAATAAAATTAGGTACTGCTCAAAATTTTTGCAACAACTTTCCATGCCCACTTTTGTACCTCGCATATAAATACCGGGTTTTTCAACAGAGACGCTACAAAAGTAAATCGATAGTGACAGCAAACGACGCCATATTTTTTCCCGCTCTTTTGACATTTCTCTTCAGTAAGGTTTGCTATTTCATCATGGAAAGATATACGAGCCAACAACGAGTCGAAATTATTAAAATTTACTACCGAAGTTTGGAGTCAGTGGCCTCAACTTTAAGAGCGCTACGTCGAATTTATGGTCGTCATAATCGTCCTACCAGATCAACAATTAAGCGTCTAGTGGAAAAATTTGAAACCACAGGCACAGTACAAAATGTTCCCGTGCCAGCGAGACAAAGAAGTGCCCGTAGTGTCGACAATATTGCTGCCGCTGAGGCTTCAGTTCAAGAAAGCCCAAATGTGTCTCTCACACATCGTTCTCAAGCGTTGGGCATCTCTGTGACGTCGTTGTGGCGAATTTTGCGAAAAGATCTTGGCCTCAAATCAAAATTGACGCAAGAACTGAAGCCGCTTGACCACCATAAGCGTTGTATGTTCGTGAATTGGGCTGAGCAACAACTTGAAAATGATTCAGATTTTCATCGGAAAATCATCTTCAGCGATGAGGCTCATTTCTGGCTGAATGGCTTCGTCAATAAGCAAAATATGCGTTATTGGTCAGACAGCAATCCACACGTAATCCATGAGTCATCATTGCATCCCGAAAAAATTACGGTTTGGTGCAGTTTATGGGCCGGCGGAGTCATTGGGACATTAGTATCTAAAATTCATTAGTATCTAAAACCGGTTTTGTTTTATTTAAAAAAACTTTTGTAGCGCTCTTATTGAAAAACCCGTTATTGGGAGGGAGACTAACTAACTTGGGTATTCACTAATATTTAGCGCAATGTTAATCTGCTATTGAATACGGTCACTTTTGAGTATGGGCATTTTTTGACTTAGGGTGAGGGTATGATTAAGTCGGTTCACCCGACTGAAACTTATGTACTGGTTCCAATGATTTTTGTGCGTTGTATTGAGAAAATATTTTGAAATTTATTCAGTACGATTATTCAAATTCATCCGTGCAAAAAATCAAATTTTATATCAAAATGAGATACCTACACTTAGTTTTGACCCACACCCTATGCTGGGTGTTTTACAAAAAACAAATGTGCGCCTGGTGCATAGGCCGAGGGCACCCCTGATCTACGGTAAACCTTAGGCTAGTAAAGAAACTAACTAAAATCGTTCAAATTGAAAAATTTACCATTTGTAGTGTCACATTAAACAACGTGTAACTCTACCATTTCTCACCCAATTTTACTAACCGATGGCTTGTTTTGCTCCAAAAAGCCTATATGCTTAATTTACGAAACTGGACCTATTTTTGCGATTATTGTGTTTTATAAAATTTTTTTTATCAATTTAAAACCGTGATTTTTGCACAAAAAATTAAATTTTTTAACTTTAAATGTCTCTACTATCATGACTTTCCAACTGACTTTAACGTTCTGTATACAAGAATGTTAAAAAAGGTAATTGCCTTTAATTTACGACTACTCCTGTTCAAATCGGTAACAGCATTTACGAATTATAACCTAATAAGCCAGAGAATCTCATTAAAAATCGAAAAAAAATTCCGAAATTTATATCTTGGAAACTAAATGGAGGAAAATTTTTAAAATGTATTTTCGTGATTAGGAAGCCCAAATCTAAGCAAAAAAGAATTTTTGGTCCCAGAAGCAGGAACAAAATAATAATTTATATACTAGTGTATCTTGCGATTGGGTGCCAGCAATATCATTTTAACATTTAATTGTGCACTACACAATTCTCATTGAATATAGAGATTTTGTTTTTCATATCATCATTCAGAACAAGCGCAGAAGAGGGTCATTGGCTAGATCCACAATAGCTAGACTGTTTGACAGGAAACTGTTGCATAGACGTTACAAACAAATTTAATGAATTTAATTTCACAAAACCAATCAAATGTTTCACAGACGTGATGAACCGATTCATAAAATTAATTTGATATAGTCTGTGAAATATTTCGTATCTACTAAGAATAGAAAAATGCATAGAATCTATGAAGGAACTCATACAATCTGCGTAGGGTTTAAAAATATTTTCTAAAAAAACTTTTTTAGTGTACGAAGAGACCACAACAGGTTGGTCTACGGGCATAGGTGTATGCCCTGGAATAAGTAATAGGGTTGTCAGGTATTGCAATTTTAATTGTGATATTTACGTTTAATATTGTCATAGTCGCAGTTGGCATTTCACCATACTTACCGCCTTGGGGAACAAAAAGATAATGGGCATTTGTAAAAGTCACTACACCTGAGAGTAGCCCTGGATAAACTCAAGCGGCTATTGGAGTTCTGGTAATATCGCCCCTTAATTCATGTAGTATATCCCGCTTTTGAATATCATAAGAAGGATCCAACAGATAAACACCAAGATCAACCGCCAACATTTGATTTAGGTTGAGCCATCAATTCGAGGGTTACCACCTGACCAGGTTTTACTTGTTTGGGGGCCATAATTGAAACCTACAAGTTCAAAATACTCATGGTATCACATTAAATAATAGCACCGTGTGAACATACCTTGTTCTCAAACTCCAAAGGCAATTTCAATTCTATTTCTCCATAGTAATAATTTCCATTAACGATGTAGTGAACATAAAGGTTTGCCAGCGGTACCATTTCAATGGTAGGGACTATTTGGATCGTGTATGATTTCTGATTTGGCGACAATGTGATGTGATCCGTGTGAATAATGTTGGTGTGGGATACGATGGTGTATACGATATAGGGTATGTTGGCAATGGAGGTTATTTCAATTTTAATGGGTGTGCCAAGACGTGGTCTGGATGAGAGAAATGATATTGTTAACATATTATTTTACAATTCAGATACGGACAATTCGGGTTGAGTTACAGTTTGATACACAGGCGTTGTATTTAAAACAATGCGTGAGTCACAACTTCTCGAGCAGCAACCTGGACTGTGACGTAGTTCTACCAAAATTGTGTTTATAAAAATTTAATTGAATTTCCTTACCTGTCTCCTTTTAGCCTCAGTTTGCAATAAGATTCCGTTTGGTTATTGTTCGCTTTATCAGTTTGAACAATATTTGGCAAAGTATAATTGGAGTTTTGGAACTGAATGGCATGATTTTGCATGGTCAAATTCAAATGTCGCTCATCATTGCTATCCAAATAGGCCGCATATTCCTTTGTACCGTGTTTCATTATGACGGGCTGTGTGCGATCCTCGACTGGCGTTCCATCCCAGTGCTGAACTTTGGCCTTTAAACGATAAGGTCTGTTGCCTTGAGATTGTATTGAATCAGTGTCAACGTCAATCTTATACCGTTGGTCACGTATCGAAATGTATGCTTTATCGCTATGCGTTCTACCCGTAAACTTTTCCGCTAGTTCCACTGTAAGTCGAAGCCATTGGTAAGGCTTTAAGTCGCCAGGATTATCAAGGATAAATTCTATAGGCAGCTGGTCTTTTATATTCAGCTGCTTCTGCTCAATGATGGTTTTCTTATATAAATCTTCAAGTATGACCGTCACATTACCTTCCACATACTTATCAAATGTATATTTTAAATACACCAATAGCTTTATTACACGATCCCCAGGTACAATAATCTGATCCATTTTAATGTAAACACTAAATTTAGGCAACACAGAATGTTGAACTTTTATCGTCTTGGAATTGCTGAATTCGTATGTGCCACTGATGTAGACACGAATAATCCAGTCGCCCATGACGGGATACTCCGACAGTTGCAATTTATCTTTGTATATCCCCTACACGAGTTTAATGTTCTTAAATAATTTAACACGATTTCCGTTGCCATCCTGAAAGTAGAAGTCAGTTAAATTACACTGTGCACCAATGGGTCTCGGTCCTCCACCAAACCAAAAAATGGTGAATGTACTTGGATGTCGTATCACAAAACCCCGCTCCGTTTTGCTCCTATACGTAACAATTTTTGATGTGTTAACATCTATAGCGGCGTATAGGGACTAAATCTATCAAAGTCAAAATCTGCTAAAACCAGATTTTATGCTGCTGCTAAAACCATCGCAGTCGACGTCAGCTACTTCGTACAACGTATGTGTGATGTTGTGTGTTTGGTTGTTTTTATTTTAGGTACCCCTCCCCCCCCCCTACGCACACCACTAAACACAGACACTCCACGACACAGCAAGCACAAATAAATCACCAACATATCAGTAGTAGTAGTTGTTGTTGTTGGTGTTGTTGTTTTTTTATTATAGTGAAAGGTAAGTCCAATAAAATGTGGGTGCGGAGCACTCTCAGAGCAAAGAGAGTAATGACGTATTATACGTATATAAAAATGAGATAGCAAGAGAGCAACGACAATTTTGTGAACTTGTGTAGCGTATGTACGAATATAACAATGTATGTATGTATATACAAGTGTCTGTTGCTTTGCATTCTTTGACTTTTGTGGGAATAAAACAAAAAGTATTGAGCACGAAAATAATGACACATGTGCTTGCACTGGGTCTTTAAATAATTGCAAGTATTAATATTATGTAACTGTAACGTCATCATATGATTGAACGCTGTTTTTTATTTTCCAATGTAACATTTACGAATGTGTTTATAGAAATCGAACAGGTACCGTATAGCAAAAAGGTGTTAACACATCGCCCGTGAGTTCGAACACTCATTGGATTTTTTTTACAGGCCGAAGAAAATTTTGGAGGTGGTCAGGGGCCTATTTCAGATTTTACTTCAATAAATCCTAAACAGCTTGAAATATTGCATTACAACCTTTACCAATATTGTAGAAACTTTTCCATTTCAGAATTCCCTCTAATATATTTTTAAAGAAAATTACACTGTTAGTCGATTATTTCACGAAACGTTTCGTGGTTTTAGCGTTTTTGTTCAGAATTATCATATCTTTAAAAGCTGTTTCAAGTAACGAAAACAACAATCGAGTCACCCTATACGATGCTCAACATTTTTTGAAAAGGGGTTTGAGGTAAAAATCAAATAGCCATATTTTTGTATTATTCGACAATTTGATATCATATATGACATTTAAGGACGTTGATGTATTTGTCAATTTTGTCGTACGCAAACATTATTACATTCCTGTGTTAATAGTATAGAAATTATTAGCGAAAATTTCAAAAAAATTTAATATTTCTGAATTGGTACAATCATTTTGGAACACAAAATTTAATTTTTGTTCATTAGTGTGTTTGACAATATTGTTAAGTCTATTAAGCACTACAATTTTGTACCGAGTGGGTTTTTGTGATACCACATCCAAGTACTTTCACAATTTTTTGGTTTGGTTGAGGCCCGAAACAAATTCCTTTCATTTGTGTCACAGTGTTAGCTATCGGCACATAGGGTACATCCCTGCAAAATGTTTAGAACCTGTTGCCAACATTGTATAAGTATGTTAGAGAACAACTTATTTTGTAAAGCAAATGTATGACAGAGAAAACCAACAACTGATATGGTGTTTGTCAAAAGAAATATTGGTGTTCGTTTAAGCCTAGGGAGTTCCTTTTCACAGTTGAACGAAATGGTACTCGGAGATTCGACGTGTGCTATGAGCGCCTAGAGGAAACATACGACCGCCTCCCTGGCCATGACATTAAGATTGGTCTATGCGATTTTAATGCTAAAGACAATGTCTTCGAATCTGACATCTGTAACATCAGTCCATAGAATAATACAAACGTAGATAAACTTATTCTCTCATCTGACGTTTCATTTCACACTCTTCATCGTAGGTTTGTGGAAATGAGAGCAATTAAATTTAAAATTACCTTACACCAGGTGGAGTTACAAAATGTGTTCACTTAACTTTTTCCTGTCGTTTTGGTGTAGAACTGAAAAATTTAAATATATTTTGCACTTTTTTGTTGACTTTTATCGTTGGTATACATTTGTATTGTATTTAACACAACTAGTTTGTCACAAAAACACGAAATTCGGTTGTTGTTCCTTTGTGGATCGCTGTATACTATTGCCACCATCTGGTATTATTGAACCCATATTTTCCCCCATCCAATGTTTACTTTCCATCGTACCTATGACGTTTAATTTATTGAGCGAATAAAAACTTCTATGGTTTGTATTATTCTATGCATCAGTCTACACGCCATCACTTCTGATAACGGAATGATACTATTAGATTTTGCCGCTGTGAAATATATGGTTGTTAGCGGTACGAAATTCCAACATAAAGATATCCATAAATCTACCTGGATATTCCCTGATCAAGAGACGAATAACCAGATTGATCACCTGGCAATTGATGGCAGGGACTGTAGCAGTGTAATGGGCGTACGCGTGATTCGAGGAGCCAACATCGTTTCGAGTCACTACCTTGTTGCGGTAAAGGTTCGCACGAGGTTAAGCACAGCGAAAGTCGTTAGAAACCCGACATGGAGAAAGCTGAACATCGGAAGGCTGCAATTACCAGGATATATATTGATAAAATTAATTATAATAAATAAAGAATTCAAGAATAATTCGTTTCTAAATATTATTATGTTTGGGAGAAAATACGCATATGTTTCCACGTAAGTAAATGGAGGTTTGGGGGAACTCGCTAAGGCATCGACGTAAGTATATGAGATGAAGCACGCACATGTTTCCACGTAAAAGCATACATATTTGTCAGTAAATATGCTAATGTTTGCATTTAAATACACCTGAGTTTGGGATTTGCAAACATATAAATGTTTGAAGTGTGTTCCAAACATATACATGGTTCCTGCAGAATATGTGTGGGAGAATATGTTACTGAGGCCATATTTTTTCAGCGTGTGGCATTGCCAATTGTGCATCGTTCTTTACATCTGTTCATAAACAATCAGGGCTTTTGTAGGGAGTTTGCGTAAGGACACGGATCTTATCTATTGCTCTGTTCACACATAAGAGTTAGCTAAACGAAGCAACACTATTCTCTCTCAACAACTGTCAAACAAACACTAACTCTCAAACAACAACTCTAAATCTAAAAACTATTCTACGCGAATGTAAAACACTTAATCGTATCCACACACCCAAACCATAAAGCGTATACTTTTGGGAAATTAGACAAAGAAATCGATAAAAATAACAATAAAAATATTTATGTCGACAGCATTTATACACGATTCTATGATAATTTTCTTCTCATAAAGCGACACTATTTGCGGGCACCTGACTAGAGTGTCTAAAAACCCGGCATTTTTTAAAAACCGGTTTTCGGTTTGTTCGAAAAGTAAATTTTTCACGAAATCGGTTTTCGGTTTTAAATTTCGTTAAAACCGTTGGAACCGATTTTTTTGGTTATTTTGATATAAATTAAATTACACATGTAGCACTTACAATACATTTGATTAGCGACCATTTTAAATACTTATTCGTGTTTAAAACTACAAATTTCACAACTCTATTTAAATATGACAATTACGTTATAATTTTAAATAAAAAACCAATGAGCGTTCGAACTCACGGGCGATGTGTTAACACCTTTTTGTTTCACCGTACGTGTTCGGTTTCTATAATTCTTATAATTATTTAAAGACAAGTGCAAGCACATGTGTCATTATTTTCTTGCTTAATAGTTTCTATTTTATTCCCACAAAAAACAAAGACAATGCAAAGCAAAAGACACTTGTACATACATACATTAGCGGTATTCATGCAAACGTGAAAGCCGAGAACTTTTGCTCAGCGCAAGTTTCCCTCGCACCGTTGCATGAGGCACCAGGTACGGTTGCTCAGCGTAGCTGTGCTCAAAACCATATCAGCTGACCAAGATGGATACATAAGGTGGTAGCAGTAGCAATTGCATGTATTATGTATGTGTACTTTTTCTACTGTTCTAGTGCTATCACCTTATTTATCCATCCTAGTCAGATGACAACGAAATGTCAAAAGTTTACACGTTTCTCCATCCCACGTTTGCGCAGCAAATTTGCCTCGAAAACTTTCCACTTTTGAGCAAGTCGCTTTGTATGGGAAATTTGTTTGTTTTGACGTTTACTGTGCAAGTTTACGATGTTTTCGAGTTTACGAGGTTCTTTCGAGCTTTCATGAAGACCACTATTGTTTTATGTTCGTAAGCTTACGAGTAGCAAGACTTCGACATTTATATACATCGTCATTTATATACCTCAATACCATCATACTTATTTTTTGGGAGGGCATGGTACAATAATATGTTCATGGTAAAGTCGTAAGAACAGCTGTTTTTAAATTTTTTTCATGAGGTTCTTCGCTTCGGCTGTCACACTCACATGTATTTTGCATTCTTGTGTTGTTGTTATGTATTTGTGTAGAGTTTGACAGCTGAATCGAATAGAACAAAAACAAAATGCCTGTTGTTGCTGCCTACAACAACAACAACGGGCGCTGCTATTACCATGAAGATGTTATTGTATCATGAGGCAGGGACTATTGTTGTACAACAATCACATATTATTTTCAATACTAACTCTGCATAGCTTCGACGTAGATAACGGTATGTGCTAACGCTGTGTATTGTTTGTATGTGTTGACTTTGTTAGATTATACCCTACACATTCCTATTGATGTTAACACATCAATAAAGCAATATTTAGCCACACAGCAATAGAAAAGAGCTTCTACGCCTCTCTTCGTGTTCTCTTAATGACGATGAGGTAGTAGGCCATTTCATCGAATTCGAGTTACTTTGGTAATTGAGTCTTTGGTTGGCATAATACGGACAAAAATAAAAGGGAATGCGTATTTTCGTTCGATATAAGCATAATTTAGGTGTCATTAGTATCAATCAAAGACTTTTAAACTTAGTTTGCTGCATGGTGTGTAATCTGTTTGTCTTTTTTTTTTTGTCTCTCATTCTACATCATTTCCCTACTACCTTTTTGATCAGCTGTGTCATAGAAACCCCCGATTTAGCTCACCGAAATAATTGTTTTTGTTTTTTTTATAAACAGAGGGACGACAAAAAGTGTTGAATAGTATATAGAACTTATTGCACACTTTTCCGCTCATATGTAGAGAGTCTGAGTAAAAGAGCATAAACGAGTCTTATTCTCTTTATAGAATATTTCAATATAAATGCACCATTTCGAAAATGATATTACATAAAGCAGTACAAAAAGCATAAATATTTCAAAAAATTGTGAATGGACGAAGTTATTAAAAAAAGGGAGTAATACGTTTTGAATCATTCACCAGATCTCGCCATTGCTTTTGAGTCATACAATTCGTTCCATGAGTTCTCTATACTTTTCAATACTCTTTGGCAACGACGACTTGTTTGTTCGCTGCCGCTATATCAATACCATCATACTTATTTACAGGCAGAGTATATTGTTGTACAACAACCAGGTATGTGATGCTAACGCTGTGTATTGTTTGCATGTGTTCACGTTGTTAGATTGTCCTCGTGCGTGCGTATAGATGATAACACATCAAAAATGTATATCATATTCCAATTTGGAAAGCGTGTTTAGTGTAAAATTTAAAAATTTTATTCAAATTCATATTAAAGTGATTTCAATTCGAAAATCAGATTCAAATTTGAGAGAGATTTACATGTATGAAAATGTTATTAAGTTTAAAACATTTATTTATAATATAATTTTAATTTTTAAATTTGAAAAAAATCTTAATTAATTATTAATTAATATTTAATAAATTATTATCAGGTCATAAAATCATTTTGATATTTGAATAAAAAATTGTTTGGAAATGTCGTTTAGATCTTATTAAAGTATAAAATCATATTTGAAAATAGAAATCATGTTTATTAATTCCAAAAATTTCATAAAAGATCGAAAATTTCATCAATTATTCAAGTTTAGTTGTTTTAGATCCGAGTTATTTTTACAGTTGTAATTTCCTTAAGGCTAAGAGATCATATTTTCTCCGGTTAGTGAAAAAAATGTAAATGCCGTGGGTGGGTTTCGACCACACATTTATTATTAATTTTTTTTAAGGATATCAACACAAATTTAGTAAAACCGGTTAGCAGGTTTACCGACGTCAAGTAACCGGTTTTCTGTGTGTTCGAAAATTGTGTATTTTAAAAATCCAGCACACGCTTAATGGCAAAAAACCGGTTAACCGTTTTTTGGGTTTCTGTTTTGGACTTTCTACACCTGACGCAAGACATACTCCATCACATCAGGGACGTGCAGAGTTTGCAGCTCGACCACTCCGATTAACACAGATTTTCAAAAATTTGGTGAAGGTTTTTGAGTTTTGTTCAAACGCTGGTTTAAAGTCTATTTTTACAGATTTATGGCCAGTTTCACAGTTCAAAATTCCCCATTTAATTGGCCGATGCTAGTCATTTAATATGAAAATTCCCTGTTATTATCTAAATTATCTAAAATATTAAACGTTATTGCTGTTTTAAATAGAAAATTTTAATAGAAATATTTGTTCAAATAGACATCCCCTTAAGAAGTCAAAAAAACATTGACGAAACGTCGGGTAAAATTGTAATAAAAACTACGTTTAATTACAACAGCAATATAGGCCCAAATAGCTTTAGTTTCTAAACAATCACAGTTCGAAGACCTGGCCAAACAGCGACAATTAACAACTATAACCGTCATTGGACAGCAACAAGTAAGAGCGTATTGCTGATTCAGTTCCTCTACAAGATTTATACTAATCATATACTCACTATTATCTCAACACGCATTGGGTCTCGTATCTTCAGCGGTTTCCAATGTTCATCCAATATAACAAACCGAAATTGTACTTCATCACCCGGTTTGTAGACGGCTTTATCAGTTTGTATATAGATTTTTGGTCCAGACGTCTCGTGCGCATAGAGGTTACTCTGATTGCGGAATTTGATACCACTTATGCCCTCTGCTATTAGGTTGTAACTGGCGTCCATTAATGTAGGAACTTCAAATGCGACATTTATCGATTCGAAGGGTTGCAGGTATACCATCTGATTCATGTGTACTGAGGGACCCTCAATTGAAATGCGTATGGCAGCCGGTTCCGCTGCTTCGTGTAATGCCACCAGGACATTGTAATTGCGACGTGAGTTGATTACACCGGGAGCAATTACTGAGTAGTAACTAAATGAGTTTGATGCTTTTAATAACAGAATTGTGTCCAGTGTAGAATATGAAGAAGATACCTTTCGCTTATTACAAAAACAAAACCAGAGTTGATTAGCAGGAGCCACATGAGAAACTTTCTATACGAGTACAGTATCATTCTAACGATCGGCCATATGTGATTCCTGTGTTTGCTTTGCTGCTGCATTACGAACTGTTTTGTATTTCGTAGAATTTTAATATAATTTAATTCATCGAGTAAAATTGGCTTCAATTGATACAGTTGTGTACGTGTGTACAACGTTTTAAAAGACATGAAATTACCATACATTTAATAAATTCTAATTAATTTCTAGCAATTATAACAACCTGTTTTTCACAATACAAAATAGTTGGGCATTTTAATTCAATGATGAGTATGATTTCGCCTACAGAAAATCAAAATGCTTCCTTTCACTTTGACCCTCGGATTCGTAACTCTACAACTACCACTCAACTCCTCCTCCACAATTCTACAACCACGTTCGCAACTTGACCAGGCGGTATCCATGACACAGCTGATCGACTATGAGATAGGAAATTGATAGAAAACAAAGTAGGCAGACGAGAGAGTGGTAAGCAACCAGAAGCAACCCATGCAGCAAATGCAGCAAACTAAGGTTGAATCGTAGATAAGATATAAAGAGTGTTCATGTGTGTTTCAGTTCCACCAAATTCTCGCCGAAGTTCACTGGGCTAACGACAGTTTTGATAAGGGGTTTTTTACGCCAGAATTTGGACGTAATAAAATATCTGTCACACAAACCGATAAACCGTTGTTATGGATAATCCGCCTAATACCCTTTGCACGAAGTGTGTATTAACAGGCAGAGAGACTTCACAATTACCAGCTAGAGCATCCACTGCAGTGAGAAGTGTTGATGGTGATATATTCTTGTTTGCAGTGGTGGGGGCGACTTGTTGATGAGACAACTACAGATAAAATAAATATCGCTAGAGAGTTAAACCAAAACCAACATACATACGGCTGTGTATGTTAGAGAACTAAAGTGATTGGTTTTGATTTTATATTATAATTTCTCATGACATGAGAAATTATAATTAGTTATAGCGAATAGAGAAATAAGTACAAAAGGAGTTAGAGGGTTATTTAAGAGCGTTTATTTATTAGCTGTAGCTCACCTTAGGGCTGGTAAATCGCAAGTGAATTTTTACAGTGGTCTAAGTTGCGATGAAACTTCATATTCAATAACTTCTTTTGGTTTTTAAAGATATGTGTATCTTCGAATTTAACTTAATGCTACATGACAATTCACAATAGTAGGTTTTGGTATTAGGGCAATTCATTAGATATTGATAATTTAATTCAAATTCAAAAAATATAATTTACAATAAATTTAAAGAATACAATTAAATTAATGATATGATTAATTTAAATCAAAAAGATAATGCAGCAAACATTATTTAAATAAAAAAAGTGAATTTTTGCATAAAAAACAGTTGTCTAAAAGACATCATTTTAGACATGCCGCCGGCCTTGCACTTGTGCAATAGTTTTCGAGGAGGCACATAATACAGTCGCTAGCGATTTTATGGCCTCCGATAAGATATGAGCATTTGGCGTCGCTTGTTCGCTGGGCACGGGTTTCGACCGCTTCGACTTCCGACTCCGCCTGGCTGGTTCAGGTTTCTTCAAAGGTGGTTGTACACGTGCATGCTGTGGGTGAAGCAAAGTGTGGTGATAAGATCTGCAACGTGAACACTTGTCTCTTGAAGTACAGGATTGATTAGTGTGGCTTCTCGCTAGGCAATTGGAACAGTAATTGTACCGCTCTACGACACGCTTCCGTTCGCTCACTGTCATTTGTAGAAAAATTTGACAAAATCGTATAGAGTGAAATCGCTCGCACAATTTGCACTGGTAAAATTGTGGATTTCTGCTTCGGTAGCTTTGGGATCTGGAAGATAATTTAAAAGATTTATTGAGAGAGAACATAATTTTCGAGTGGTAGGAAGCATAATTTAACAATAGGTCTTTTAATGAGACCGGATGCAGTGCGTACTGTGACGACTCGGACATTTTCATCGGAGCCACTGTGTGTACTTTCAATTCGACCTAGGCGCCACTCACTGGGAGGTAGCAAGTTGTCCATCACAACGACTAAATCGCCAATTTTGATATTTGGTATTGAGTTTTTCCATTTATAGCGTTTATGCAAGGATTTCAGATAATCCTCTTTCCATCTTATAGAGAATTGATGGTGAAGCGCTTTGATTTTTTCCCATTTATCTGTGAGACACAAATTATCAGAGAGTGGTTCTGGAGGACCCAAGATCGGCGCACCTTTCAGAAAATGACCAGGAGTGAGCGCGTTTAAATCGAAGGGATCTTCCGAGACCGCTGAGATGGGTCGCGAATTGAGTACACCTTCAATTCGAGCTAGCAATGTCGTCATCTGTTCAAAAGTGAACTTATGACTGCCTGCGATTCGTTTTAAATGATATTTAAAACTCTTTACTGCCGCTTCCCAAAGGCCACCCATGTGTGGTGCGTGAGGTGGAATAAAACACCATTCAAATCCATGTGATGAATACTTTTGGGCTACATCGTTCGGAACAGTACTTATGAATTTTCGAAATTGCCTGAGAAGATTTCGGCTTGCACCAACGAAATTTCGACCATTGTCAGAAACCACCCTTCGGGGGAGACCCCGCCTCCCAACAAATCGGGCGAAGGTAACCTCGAAGGCAGCTGAAGACAAATCCGAGCAAACTTCGAGATGTATTGCCTTAGTGGAAAAGCACACAAAAACACAAATGTATCCTTTTATAAGGGGTGCTTTTCTGAGAGAAGAACTTTTAAGTTCAAGGGGACCAGCAAAATCTATACCGGTTGTGTGGAAGGGCGGCGTAAGTTCGCAGCGTTCGGGAGGCAGAGGTGCCATGAGTTGCTGGCAAACCTTCTGCTTGTAGATAGTACAAGTTTTACATTTGTATATAATACCCTTTATTCGAGGTTTGAGTCGAGATATGAAGAACTCAGTTTGTACCATTCGGCACATTTGGCTACATTCGCCATGTACCAAGAAATTATGAAGGTGCAGTAGGTATAAGTGGCACAAATGAGAATTTCCTGGGAGAATGATAGGGTATCGTTCATTGTAGGGAAGAGATGAATCTGTTAAGCGTCCATTAACCCGAAGAACGTTTTCCTTATCAACAAAGGGATTTAATGGTTTTAATGGGCTTTTGTCAGGTATTGGCTTATTTTCAAGTATCGCCCTGTATTCCGTAGAATAAAATTTCCTCTGAGATAAGACTATTAAACGTGATTTAACAAAATTCACCTCCTTCTGCGAGAGATTTAGTGTTTGATGCGAGTGAACGTTTCGATATTTAGAGAGACTGTGATGAAAAAATCGAAACATATACGCTAATACCCGTAAGGCCTTGTGATATGAGGAGAATCTAGTCAGAATATCTGGAGTTTCGGAAGCAACGTGTAAAGTTTGGACTTTCTTTCCAATGTTCGGAGTAATCAATGGATTTCTCCTAGGCCATTCTGCTGGAGAGTTTCTCAACCATATTGGTCCATTCCACCATTGTGGATTGTTCGCGAGATCTGCAGGTTTGCATCCTCGAGTTCCTAAATCTGCTGGATTGTCACCAGTTGGTACATGCCGCCATGTTGCCTTCGGAACCAGCTCATGAATTTGTGCTGACCTGTTAGCAACATAGGTTTCCCATGTCCATGGTGGTTAGAGAGCCAACCAAGCACTATCGATGAATCGGTCCATAGGAACAACTCAGCGATGGGAATATCCAACGTTGAGACGACATACTGGACAAGTTTGGCTAGTAAGACAGCACCATTTAGCTCTAAACGAGGTAAGCAAACTGTTTTAAGGGGTGCAACTTTACTTTTTGCAATTATGAGATGTGAAAATATATCATTATCTAATGACTGGGTACGAATATAAACAGCTGCGCAGTATGCTGCTTTTGAAGCATCGGAAAATCCGTGAACTTGGATACTGTCTGAGGGTTTATATTTTATCCAACGTGGAATATTCATGTTTTCGACATCTGATATGTCTACTATAAGCGCATTCCATTTTCGTAAAGACTGAGAACTAATATCTTCATCCCACTGACAGCCTTCTAGCCAGAGTTCCTGCATAAATATTTTTGCCCGAATGATAACAGGAGTTATCCATCCGACTGGATCATAAAGTTGAGCTACGGCCGATAAAGCCTTGCGTTTTGTTATGTTTTGGTATTGTGATAAGGGAGAGTAGGAGTAAGTAAACGAGTCGCTTTGGGCATTCCATTTAATTCCGAGAATTTTTGCCGAGCTTGTTTCTGGTAGTTTAAGGAAGTTCTCATCATAAAGATTCTTTGATGGCACATTAGACAGCAGAGCTGGATCGTTGGCCATAATTTTCCTTAATGGAAAACCTGCTGAGTCAAGGGCGTTGATAAGTTCAGACTGGGCAATTAGGGCATTTTCTAAACTGTATCCGCCAGAAAGAATATCGTCAACATATGTTTCCTTACGTAAGATTTTCGAGACTGTTGGATGCTGGGATTCGATATCGGATGCTAGTTTAAGCAATGTTCGTATTGCCAGAAATGGTGCGCAGTTAACGCCGAATGTCACAGTATTTAGCTGGTAATCTTTAATCGGACCATTTGGTTCTGTCCTTAGGAGTATTTTCTGGAACGGTCTATCCCTTGGGTCTACTAAAATTTGGCGATACATTTTTGTGATATCTCCACCAAATACGTATCTATACTGCCTCCAATTTAAAATCACAGAAGTTAGATCCGTTTGCAAGGTAGGTCCAGTATGCAATACGTCGTTAAGAGATAATACGGATTTTGTTTTCCGTGAAGCGTTAAATACAACACGGACTTTTGTTGTCTTGTGTTCTGGTCGAACAACTGCATGATGAGGCAAGTAATAGGAGCTATAGTTGCCGCCAGATTCATTTTCAATTGAGGAGCATTCATTCATGTGACCCAGTGTGAGGTATTCTTGTAAAACTGCATTATATTGTTCTTTTAGCTCATTATCTTTTGACAGTGTATGTTCCATACGCACGTATTGAGCAAGAGCTAAATGACGAGAGGAGCCAAGTGATAGTTTAGGAGGTGGTTGTTTGAAGGGAAGTCTCACCATATAACGCCCATCAGGCAGACGTTTAGTAGTTTTCAAGTATAACTCCTCGCAATACTTGTCTTCTTCCGAGCTTGGTTTAGCTTCTGGGACTTCCTCCAGTTCCCAAAATTTGCGTAAGAGCTTCTTAAGCGTTGCGTCTTCAGGGGACGCGACAGAGGTGGTGAATGCACATATTTCGGTTTTCATTGGACCGCTGAGCACCCAACCGAAGATTGTATTATAAGCTGAAGCTAATCCACATAGATTTTTCCTGATCCCATTTAGGTTGATAAATCTTTCTGCATCGTTGCCCAGTATGAGATCGATCGGAGAGGATCTGTTAAAGTGAGGATCTGCTAGATCTATACTGTGCAATTCTTTGGAATTCGGGATTTCGAATGAGATAGCAGGTAAGTGTTTTGTCACGTTTGGTAACACAATGGCAGTGATAGTGAATGTTGTGGAGTGTTTCTTTGAGGCGATAGTGAATTCACATTCATGATTCGCAGTCTGGATTTGACCTCCAACGCCGTTGATTTCAACATGAGATTTTCGAGTAGGGATTTGGAGACGTGATCTCATTCTTTCCGATATGAACGTTCTTTGAGATCCAGGGTCTATTAGAGCCCTGGCTTGAAATAGTTCGCCTCTAATCTCAATGTAAACCAAAGCCGTTCTTAACAAAATTGTATCATAATTAGATGAGTGATTGGCATGAACCGACCTAACTGGAGCATTACTGGAAGTAGGCGTCATATCATTTTCTCTCTGAACGTTCGCCTCAGTGGAATCTCTTTTACTGTTTGACAGTTGAGTTGAAGTTGCAGGATGATTCGATTTATTACCATCCGAAACCGTATTCTGATTGTGCATGTGCAATAGTGTGTGATGTTTTTTCCTGCACACCAAGCATGAATGTTTGCTCTTGCAACTTGACTTCAAATGAGCAGAGGATAAACAGTTATTACACACTTTGTTTTGAAAGACAAAGTTCACTCTCTCTTTGGCCGAACAACTTTTAAATGTGGGACAGGCTCTCAAATTGTGATCCTAGTTGCACAGTTTGCATTGAACATTAAGCCGTTCCTGTGAAGCATATGTGTGTACTCTGGAAGTAGCTTCAGCCGGAAGACTGGGTCGTTCTTTGGTTGCTCTTATGCTACCAATCCGTTCAACTATTTCAAACCGATTTGTGAGAAATTCGTCCATTTGAGACCAACTAGGTAAGTCCTTGTGAGACTTCAGAGACTGTTCCCACAAAGAGAGTGTAACCTCTGGAAGTTTTGTTGAGACAAGGTATATTAATATTGGATCCCAGTCAGAGACATCCACTTGAAGAGTCTCGAGAGTTGCAAGGCAGTTACTGACTGTAGACTGGATTTGCTGAATTGAATTACTATCTTCGGTGGTGGCGACAGAAATGTTGAAGAGCATTTTCAACTGATTATCAACCAGCACACGTTTGTTCTCGTAACGAGTTTTCAATGCATTCCAAGCCAGGTCGAAGTTATTATCGCAAAGTGGGAATCGTTTAACAATAGCACCAGCAGAACCCTTCGTTTTATTACGAAGATGGTATAGTTTCTGAGCCCGAGTTAACTTTGGATGGTTTACGTAAACCGCCGTAAACATATCGCGGAAAGGCGGCCACTCTTCGTAACCACCTGAAAAGTCTTCGGTATCGCAAGGTGGAACTTTTATGAAGACATTAGGGGTATCCGCGTCAATTTGGGGTTGAATAATGGTCTGAGGCCCAATCGAAGTTCTTCGACCTCGATCATCAGTACGCCTATAATTATCATAAACTCTCATTAAATCTATTATTCGAGAGCGAGCGACATAATAAGCCTCAGAGGTTGCATTAAAATTAATCTTAGCGTTTTCTCTGAAATCTTTAGTATTTGCCGAATCAGCCGTTAGCATAAGTTTCTCGTAGGTGTCCTGTAGTTTTCTCCACCTATTGTCGAGATCTTCCAACTTCACTTCCAGCATTGTATCCGTTTGCTCATCTGCGTTTGCTTTTTCAAGGTTCGTACAGAACATGATCAAGTGATCGCAATGGAACAGAAATTTTTCACGAATACTTGTGAGTGGAGTGGTTTCCGTATTCGCCGGAGTAGAGTTTGATGCTGTCGCCATTTTGCAACTTATGAAACCTGTACTTTGCCCAAATTTATCTAGGCGTATTCTGAAGATAAATATTGACAACGGAAAGTTTTCTGAGAAACTAGTGTAGACTAGTGAAGGGTGAGATCACCGTAATGGATTGTGCCAAGATTCAATTATTTGAATTAAATGAATACAAATTCCATATATATTAGTCGAACTAAAGTACTGATATTCCAGCTATAATGCGGAAAAATTCAAAGCGAATAAATTTT
The DNA here is from genome assembly GCA_963931995.1 of Phaonia tiefii. Taxonomy (NCBI): domain Eukaryota; kingdom Metazoa; phylum Arthropoda; class Insecta; order Diptera; family Muscidae; genus Phaonia; species Phaonia tiefii. The sequence continues at coordinate 251,826,687 of OZ008368.1, read as the reverse complement.
TCACCCCGATTAAAAGAAATTATCCAACACAATTTCCCTTTGATCTTGTATTTAATGCGAAAACGCAATTGTACTTAATTTGTTGTGTAGACAGACGTGCATATGTGCTTTAATTTAGTACTCAAATCCTTGGTATATAGTACTCAAATCCTTGGTTTCCCCAATAAAAAATATATTAAAAATTTCAATTAGCTTCAATAAGCACCAAGCAAAAATAAATATTTTCGTATGAGATGTGCATATTTGCATATATTTATGTGTTTTATTTTAATAAATGTGCATTTTTTTTTGTGTATACGTGTACTTTATTTGAATAAATATATTAAAACTTTCAAGAAGTTTCAATATTTTGCAATCCGCCAAAACAAAATTAAATTATTCCATAGTTTATCAGGTATTAATAAATTAGTGAGTATTTGTGCATGTAATTCTTGCTGTAACTTTGTGTGACCGATGTTGTCTGAGGTGTGTGTATACGTGTTATAATTATTTATTAATTTTTTCGTTGTTAAATATTTATTTTATTTTAGGTGAGGTTCGGCTTTCAAGCTTTCTGTTTTATTGTTCAAGTGTATGTTTTCATAAAATTTGTGTTATTAACAAAATATGTTTCTCTTTTTTCCAAAAGATTTACTTAACCGATTTGAATTCAATTCGAAAATATATGCATTGAAAGGGAATTATTTCGCGATTATTTGCAATAAAACAATCGAAAAAATCCCTGACGACAACTTTTCGACTCTGCGATACGTCAGAATTGAGATAGAGCGTATTATCGTGTGGTTTTAATTTAATATATTGAGAACATTCGAGACTGAATGGTTTTCCCGATTATTATTAATAATTTCAGCGTTATAAAGAACTTATTCAATTTAAAATTTACTTTAAATTTGAAAATTCCACACCAAGTATGTTGTTCATATGATCACAGTAATTTATAGATTTTTTTCTTTTCGACGATTATTTTTTGTGTTTACTGTTTAGTTATCGTGTAAGAGTTATCTGAGTTATTCTTCCTCTTATATTTCATAAATTGTTGAGCAATAGGTATGAGAAGTAGTAGATATGCGAATAAGACTAAATAACTGGAGGGGTAAATAATAGGAGTGAGAGACGACGATTTCCCTGTGTGTGTGTGCTTTATATGAATAAATATTTTAAAAGTTTCAATAAATTTCAATATATGTATATTTTTTCAAAATTTTTTTTTTTTAACATTTTCGTAGTTTTAAATGATATTAATATTCATTTAGAATTATCGAAATTCTCTGTTACTTAGTTAACATTTCGAATTTGAACTATATGTATGCCTGTTCCGTTTTGCTTATGTACATATATATGTATGTACAAAGTTCAATGCTCTTTCCTTATTTTCTTATGTCATTGCATTGTTTTGTCTTCAATCCTTTTTTCGTAACCACTGAGTTCAAGATCACGCTCAACTGCAATGATGCTGATTTCAATTTCAATTTGTTCCCTTTGAGAGAGTTGCCGCAGTGTGACATAGGAAATATAGGAAGACAGTGGCGGTACTTTGTTATTGCAAGTGCAGGAAAAAAAACTTAAAAATTAGAGCAATTGTTACGAATTTTGAAGATGAATTTGCTATGCAAATTGTGAACCGTTATTTTTAGTCTTCTTCTTGATTTTGATTTATATTTGTGTACATACGTATGGTTTGATACGTAAAGGAATTATATACATATTTATTTGCGAAAACGGTTACGATATATAGAGTTATAAGTACATATGTATGACTTACTTTCTTAAATAATCCGTTAAAATGGGTTTTTCGTGGTCGTTTACGCCAAGCAATTTCGAATGAGCTGTTTTGCTTCCTTTTTAATAATTTGCACTTTAACTTCCCGTTTTACCTATATGAATGTACATATGTACATTTTTGTGTTACATATGTAATTTTTTCACAAATTTTCCATATGTTAACAAAAGGTTTCCCTTCCGTATTGTAGACAGATTTTTCGAATTTTCTTTTCAGGGTATTTCCTAATAAAAGTTTCTGTTTCTTAAGTTTTAAGATTTTCGTATTTTAATTTAATTCGATACTTTTTGAATTTTCTTTTTCATTTTAACAAACGAAACTTGTTAACTTTTTACATTAATTTTCCGATATTCTTAAGACTTTATTTTTAACACTGTGCTTTCTTCTTCTCAATTTTCAATCATTCCACCGTCACCGTATTTGAAGAGAATTGAACTCGAGATATTCTTTTTGCTTTTCAAGCAATTCTAAGCCGATTTTTTCTTAACCTCCGCCAAATGTCTTTTTCCCTTCTCTGTGTATTTTAGGCAAATTGGAATACTTTTTTTTTTTTTGAAATTTTTCACTTGACTTTCAAACCTTAACCGTGAGTTTTGAGTTTCGTTTGTAAATGTTGTCCCTTTTTTAAGCCAAATTTTTCGCACTTTAGAAATTGTATTTTAATCTCTGTTCTTTTGTAAAATATTGTTTTAGTTTTTTTTTTTTTTTTTAATTTTTCGCTTTTTGTATGTTTTAAGTTAATTTTCAAAGTTTTCATCCATTTTGTCGATTTTACACTTTATTACGCGTTTTAGATTTTTTTTTGTTTTTATAATTTCGGTTAAATTTCCGTTCTGTTTTTTAGACTTGCACACACACACATTGTTTACAACGATATTTATATTTTATTAACTGTCATCTGTGGACTTACCGAGACTCCGATCATAACTAATTGGTTGAGAGATTTGTCATCCTCATTACCTCATGTTCGGTTTCCAAGATGTTCCTATTTTCGCTGTGTTCTTTCTTGTCGAAGGACCATGTATTAACAGGCAGAGAGACTTCACAATTACCAGCTAGAGCATCCACTGCAGTGAGAAGTGTTGATGGTGATATATTCTTGTTTGCAGTGGTGGGGGCGACTTGTTGATGAGACAACTACAGATAAAATAAATATCGCTAGAGAGTTAAACCAAAACCAACATACATACGGCAGTGTATGTTAGAGAACTAAAGTGATTGGTTTTGATTTTATATTATAATTTCTCATGACATGAGAAATTATAATTAGTTATAGCGAATAGAGAAATAAGTACAAAAGGAGTTAGAGGGTTATTTAAGAGCGTTTATTTATTAGCTGTAGCTCACCTTAGGGCTGGTAAATCGCAAGTGAATTTTTACAGTGGTCTAAGTTGCGATGAAACTTCATATTCAATAACTTCTTTTGGTTTTTAAAGATATGTGTATCTTCGAATTTAACTTAATGCTACATGACAATTCACAATAGTAGGTTTTGGTATTAGGGCAATTCATTAGATATTGATAATTTAATTCAAATTCAAAAAATATAATTTACAATAAATTTAAAGAATACAATTAAATTAATGATATGATTAATTTAAATCAAAAAGATAATGCAGCAAACATTATTTAAATAAAAAAAGTGAATTTTTGCATAAAAAACAGTTGTCTAAAAGACATCATTTTAGACAAAGTGTTTCATGAACTATATAGTTTATTTAGGGTGAGCAGATATCACCCTCACAAATATAATGAACATGTTCGATACGGCGAGTATGTTCGTGATTGTTATGACCGGGCAACTTAAATGAACGAGCTCGAGAACTAGTGAACGAGTTCGATACAAGTCTAGTTTCAAATCTTTGTAATCTCAGTTCATTGCGTGTCATATATCCACAGCAAAATTTCATCATAAAGGGTTTTTCAACAGAGACGCTACAAAAGTGAGTCGATAGGGACAGCAACCGACGCCATATTTTTTGCCGCTCTTTTGACATTTTTCTTCAGTAAGGTTTGCCATTTCATCATGGAAAGATATACGAGCCAACAACGAGTCGAAATTATTAAAATTTACTACCGAAGTTTGGAGTCAGTGGCCTCAACTTTAAGAGGCCTCAACAATCAGCGATGAGTCTCATTTCTGGCTGAATGGCTTCGTCAATAAGCAAAGTATGCGTTATTGGTCAGACAGCAATCCACACGTAATCCATGAGTCATCATTGCATCCCGAAAAAATTACGGTTTGGTGCGGTTTATGGGCCGGCGTCGTCATTGGGACCGTCACATTACTGTGAATGCGAATCGCTACCGTTCAATGATAACCGAATATTTTTGGCCCCAATTGGATAATATGGACTTGGAGGACATGTGGTTCCAACAGGACGGCGCCACAAGCAACACAGCGAATGCCACAATCAATTTATTGGAAACCAAGTTTGGTGAACGTGTTATCTCACGAAATGGCCCAGTCGATTGGCCGCCTCGGTCGTGCGATTTGACGCCGTTTGATTATGTCCTGTGGGGCTACGTCAAGTCTATGCCAACAAGCCAGCGACGATTGATGAACTTCGTACGAATATCGAACTTGAAATTGCAGCAGTATCGGCCGATTTATGCTTGAAAACCGTCGAATATTGGGTTCAGCGTTTGGACTTCTGCAAGCGTGCCCGTGGTGGCCCTGTAAAAGAAATCGAGTTCCATACATAATGGCATCGAACGTACTTTCACAGGAATAACGAATTTCATTGGTATCTAAAACCGGTTTTGTTTTATTTAAAAAACGTTTGTAGCGCTCTTATTGAAAAACCCGTTATATGTGTCAAAGTCGATGAGAAAGTTTGTGAAATATTCGCCAACATAAGAACGTCGTATTCAATTGTGATGACTGCGCCGCAACATTTCATCTAACATGATACAACATATTTCATCATTAACGAATGAAGTTAGAGAGCTAAAGTCATTCGTGCAAACACAAACAATTTGTGAAGATGTGAAATGTTAAAAATAAAGTTCGATGAACTTGCTAACAACCTTGAGTTGATAAAAGCAAAATTGCCAAAAAAAATCAGCAAGCATCAAAACCGAAACACAACAACAATGCAATTGAATATAGTCACAGAGCAATAGAAGAGAGATTCTATGCCTCTCTTCGAGTTCTTTTCATTTGATCAAGTTGCTTTGGTAATTTACTCTTTGGTTGGCATAATACGGACAGAAATAAAAAGCAATTCGTATTTTCGTTCTATGCAAATAGCATAAAACATAATTTAGCTGTCATTAGTATCAATCAAATACTTTTAAACCTATGCCCCTATTACCGTTCACCACTCAACTTCGTTTGGTCGCCTTAGAGACTTATGTCGCGTCGAAAACGCTAATGTATGTAGATATGTTGCATTTAAGAAGAAATATTCGTGATGCATCCAACCTTCTTGAGCTGCCCAGTGCAAGGTATGCATTTGCACATACACGTTGCCATTCATTCATGTTCTGGACGGTGGTCCTAAACTTTTTAACGCCACAGCAAATCCTTCCCATAGTTCTCGCACTTGGTTATGCGTGGTGCTAAATTGTGGTTTTCCAAGCGCAACGGCTGGATTTCTGAAACTGAGCACTCTTTGTGATTTTGCTACTTCTAAATGTATAAAATATTATTGTTAAATTAAAATGTTAAATGAAAATTATACTTTGAAGCCAAAATAATATCTTCTTACGATCTCCCCATTCTTATCAACTTAAAAACCATAAAGTAATCTCATACTAGAGAGAATATTTGGCTCATCGGACGTTTCTTTTCACACTCTTCGTGATACGGTCGGTGTGATAGAGAGATGTTTGACGAAAAGTGATATACACCAGGTGGAATTACAATAACTACTTGCTTTAACTTTTCATGTAATTTTGGTGAAAAAGTGTGAAATTTAAATATGTTTTACACTTTTGTATTGACTGTTATTGTTAGCATAGATTTGTGTTGTATTTAACAAAATAATTTTAATACACAAAACGAAACGCCGTTGTTGTTATTTTGTTCGCTGTTTTGAACCATTGCCTCTATCTGGTATTAGTAAAGAAACTCTTTTCAACATCGAACGAAAATATCACACCAGGACAAATTTCATAAAGTTGGTGAGAGAACTATTAGGTCTACTATAAGTATTAGTCTATGGCAGCGAATAGTTGTTTTGTGTCCGCTCGGAGCACTCTCAGAGCAAAGAGAATAATGACGTGGTTATACGTATATAAAAACGAGAGAGCAACGAAAATTGTGTGAACTTGTGTAGCGTATGTACGAACATAACAATGTATGTATGCACATTACACTGATTCAAGAATGTATGGGATTTGCAGATGTAATTTTTTTTGTCTCCACAAGGCCGCCCCAGTTTCATTCATCAACAGAAGTGTGCATACCAAAAATTGGAACAATCGGACAATATTTAGAGGTCGCTAGAAATTTCAACTTTTTGGTTTTGTGTAACAAGTTACAGTTTATAGTGTAGTACTATTCTTATGATTTGTTTATATTACTTCTAATTTCTGTTAGTGTACGTATGTTTTTACAGTGTAGTTATTCGTCATTGTCAATAGTTGTCCTACTCTTACTTATAGCGTTAACTTTGTTTAGGTTTATTTGTACAATAAAACGAGGGGAATTCCCTTTAATTAGATTTAGTGCACACAGAAAATAAAGAAATCAATAAAGACGCATTCCCTAAATTTAAACGTACTAGTTTTATATAATTTTTGCTGCAGGCAATAAGTAAATTTGAATGTTACTGTTGTGCGTTTTATTAATGGATAAAATTGTAAGCAAATGCAAAGAGATATTGATGTTATAAACGTTTATTTACTTTCGCGATCTTTTTAGATTTAAGTCATGACTTTAAACACGCGTTCAAAATTTATGAGAAACTCTCCAAGAGCGTGGCTAATAGGAATGCCAATAGAAAGTTTTTCCACAGCAAGGCTTCCATCAAAAATGGATGTGCTTAAAATGTATAATTTTCATCATTTTGTTAAAATGAGGACTGAAAAGATTAGTATTAAGGAGGCAGTAACTGCAGTATTGGATATTTGGGACAAAGCCAAAATTCCTACTCAACGGTCCGATGCCATCGAAAGAAAAATGCGCAAGCTGCTAGGTGAATTTATACTTTTAAAAAAATCGAAAAACAAATTCTGAAAGGTGCCGCATCAAAGAAGAAATCTTTAAGGAGCATTCAAGTGAAATATTTGATATTGCCATTATAGATGCTTATAATAAAATGAAAAATGAAGAGGACAAGATGTTTCTTAAAGTGCAGAGAGAAGACAACATGAGCTGCAGTATAGCTGGAATAGATTTGTGCTCAAAGAATTCCGAAATTAGAATGCAGATTAGAGAAGCGAAAGCTGAAGCCAGAAAACTGCGATATGTTGGAAAACAAAAAGCAAGTGAGGAAGTTGTTAGCTCCATTTCTGCAATAAAGAGTTATGATGGTTCCACTGAGGCCAAGTCTGATTATTCATCGGGTGATGAATTTATTTTTCATGAAAGAACAAGTAAACCAAACATAACCAAATCAATTTTAAATAAAGACGTTATTGCAGCAATTGATCGCGTAAATCTTTCTGATAGAAAAACAAAGTTTGTTATCGGAGCAGTTTCTCAGGCATTGGGTGAGCCTGTGTCCGATATGGCTCTTTCGTCATCTACAATACAACGTACAAGAAACCGTCTTCGAAAAAACATAATACAAAATGATAAAGAAACATTCCGTCTCCAAGGGCCACTCGTATTGCACTGAGATAGAAAATGTATGTAGATATTTCTTACGAAAAACAAAAAGTCGATAGGGTTGCGGTAGTCATCAGTTCTGGTAGAGAAGAAAAACTTCTAGCAGTCCCGAAGATAACCAAAGCGACCGGTGCACAACATGCTAATGCTTGTTTGCAGGTCTGCGAAGATTGGTCAATTAAAAATAAAATTAGCGGGCTATGTTTTGACACAACAGCCTCTAACACAGGCCTGCACTTTAATTGAGAAACGTCTACATAAAGAAATGATATGGATTGCTTGCCGCCATTATATGTCTGAGGTCATGATTTCGAATATATTTAAAGACTTGTTTGGGCAGACAGTAGGACCGGAAGTGCAACTATTTAAGCGTTTTCAAAAGCAATGGCCAAAAATTGATAAAGAAAATTTTACAGTAGGAGAAAATGCATTACTCGATACCAGCCACTTACTAGAACTACGAGAAGAAATGTATAAATACTATTCAGACGCTATTAAAAACCAACAGCCAAGGGCCGATTACCTCGAACTCTTAATGCTATGTCGGTTATTTTTAGCAGACACAAAAACAAGGTAGAGTTTACATTTCGTGCACCAGGCGCTTGTCACCATGCTCGTTGGATGGCAAAATCCATATACTGCCTAAAAATATTTATGTTTCAAGATGAGTTTCAACTCACTGAAAAGGAGAAGAAAGCAGTCACCGAAATAAGTTCGGTGGTCGCTATTGGAATGAAGCCCCAATAGCCATAAAGGCTCCACTTAATGACGTCAATCTTCTTAAGCAACTTGAATTGTATCCTAATGAAAAAGTCGCTGCAGCGGGAGTAAAAGCTTTTCATCGACATCTGTGGTATTTTTCTGAACACCTTATTGGATTTGCCTTTTTCGATTCGCTTGTAACATTTGAAACTTAAAGGAAAGCCTCCAGCTATCACCAAAAGCAAACGGCTCAAAGAGGCTTGAAAGTAATGGATTTAATCACCACAATCCTCTTGAGAATTTTGTTACCAAACGCACAAGTATTTTCTTTGGCTTATTCATCAATGATGGACATCAAAAAGCTCTTTCATTCTTTAATAAGGACCCTGCAGTGTGGAAGGATGATGCAATTTATATCCAGATGGAAAAAAGAGCGAGCCTTTTAAGAGTTGTAAACGATTGCGCAGAGCGTGGGATTGCTTTGGTTAACGAAATTAACAACTCTAACACAAAAAATGAAGAACAGAAACAATATTTGCTCCGCTTAGTTGATTTACATAGAAACACATATCCTACGGCTTCAAAAGGCAACATTCAAAAGATGCAACTCGGGAATAAACATAACGAAAAACAATGTATTAAATTATATTTAACAAATTATTTTTAACAACACTTAAAAGTGTTTTGTCAATATGTAAATTTTATGTACATAAATAATACATTTTTTTGTACAAATAAAATTTTTGTTTAAATTTCACATGAACCCCGAAAAATCGTAAATTTCTTTTCATCATTTGCAGTACGACGCTCTTCACCATGGTTTGCTGTGAAGCGGTTGTTCGAAGTTCGAGTACGGTTGTCGCGGCATTTTATATAGAGTCGGAAATGGATTTCCACTGCCGGAAATCGCCGGGTGAGGGAGGGTGTTCTGTGCCAAAAGTTGCGAGAGCTTTCTTGAGTAGGCTGTGGCTATCTTTTGGTAATTGCAGCTTTCCGATTTCCAGCTTCCTCTGCGTCTGGTTTCGTACGCTTTTCGCTCTACTTAATCTTGTGCGAACCGTTGCTGCTACCAGGTAGTGATCAGAATCGATGTTAGCTCCTCTGATCAATCGAACGTCCATTACACTGGTCGAGTGCAATTCCATCAATTTGGTTCTTCGTTCTTTGATCAGGGGATACCCAAGTAGCCTTGTGGATGTCTGTATGATGGAATATTGTACCACTAATGACCATGTTTTTTGCCACTGCAAAGTCAATCAGTCTCATACCGTTGTCGGAACTGTCAGCATGTAGACTAAAATTTCTAATAGTTGGATGAAACACATTCCTCCTGCCTACTTTAGCATTAAAATATCCTAGTACAATCTTAATGTCATGGCCAGGGCAGCGGTCATACGTTGCCTTAAGGCGCTCATACGAGTAGAATATGGTTTTGGCATCATCATTATGTTTCTCTTCTGTTGGGGCATGCACACAAATTAGGGAAATATAAAAATATTTCGCTTTTATGCGGATTGTTGCTATATGTTCACTTACAGGATTGAACCTAGAGACAGGATATCTTTCATAGCAACTATAGAATATATCGCAGTTTCTTTTTCTTGTGCAGCCATGTCCTGCCCATCGCACTTCCTGGATAGCGGAAATGTCAGCCTTATAACTGGCACAATCATTTTGGAACCGCAAATTCAATTTTTGTTCATTAGTGTATTTGACAATATTGTTACGTAAATTAAGCACTACAACTTTGTAGAAGATATCAATTTGTAATTTGTTTAATATTGAATACATATAGGAGAATATTTACAGAATATGGTAAAACGCAGCATTTCTACACCAATTATGGAGCACTAAATATAATTTTTGTTGATTAGTGCATGTAGGAAAGTTATTAAGAAATTTATAAGCTACACTTCTTTTGAACACAGCTACCCCATTTATTTTACCGTTAGGCAAGAAATGTCAAAACATATGAAATATGTGCCATTTTTCATAACCTTTCACGAATTAATCGATTAACAGTGTACTATTCCTTAGAAATATATTAGAGGGAATTGTGAAATGGGGAAATAGCTACAATATTGTTAAAGTTTGTAATGCAATATTTCGAGCTGTTTACGATTTATTGAAGTAAAAGCAGAAATAGGGCCCTGACCCACCTCCAAAATTTTCTTCGGCCTGTAAAAAAACTGGTTATGTATAGGGGCAAAACCGAGCGGGGTTATGTGATACCACGTCCATGTTCTTTCACAATTTTTTGGTTTGGTTGAGGCCCGAAACCCACTGTTGCACAGTGTGATTTAATAAATTTATTCCATTTTTCTATCCGACGAATCGTTGGTATTTTGCAAATTCTCCATGGATGAATTCTATTAAATCTGGCAACGATGCAACATAATTGATATTTTGTTTGTTATTTTCATCTGGTACACTATGTTAATATGAAACTGCTTCTCAAAATACCCTTCGAAACTGGTGTAAACCTGTAGGTCCCAATCAGTGAGTGTACAACTAGAAAGCGAATATCTCACTGATTGTGAGAAGCTCTTCCCAATCCCTTCATGGAATGTTATGGGACACCAATTTTTTTATGATGGAAATAGAGAAATGTCGAAGTGTTTGCTGTATGAAAAGGAGCTTAAGGGGACAAAATTCAGGCAATATAAAACGACATTATTAAGTTATTCATAGTAACAAATAGCTGATAACGAAGAAAATGTGCAATTCTAAATAGTCAATTTTATTGCCCTCCTTAACCCAGATCACTAACGTCTGTTGTTGCGACTAACATCACTTTGTTTTAATGAATTGTTTTATAAAAATTAAAATTTGTTGTGTGATTTACATTTAAAATTAACCAAATATCAACCTTTATTAGATGTGTTGATGGTTCAAATATAAATATTGAATAAATCGGTTATGATGACATGAGTGAGAATTAACTTCCAATGAATAGATATTATTTTCGCATGAGTGATCGATATATAAATCTCGTGAGTGAGGAAAAAAGTTGTTCTCTTCATATTTAAAACTAAAGGGGTTTCAACAGAGACGCTGCAAAAGTAAATCGATAGGGACCGCAACCGACGCCATATTTTTTGCCGCTCTTTTGACATTTCTCTTCAGTAAGGTTTGCCATTTCATCGTGGAAAGTTATACGAGCCAACAACGAGTCGAAATTATTAGAATTTACTACCGAAATTTGGAGTCAGAGGCCTCAACTTTAAGAGCAGAATTCGTCGGAAAATTATCTTCAGCGATGAGGCTCATTTCTGGCTGAATGGCTTCGTCAATAAGCAAAATATGCGTTATTGGTCAGACAGCAATCCACACGTAATCCATGAGTCATCATTGCAACCCGAAAAAATTACGGTTTGGTGCGGTTTATGGGCCGGGGGCGTCATTGAGCCGTACTTCTTCCCTGATGATCAAGACCGGAACATTACTGTGAATCTGAATCGCTTCCGTTCAATGATAACCGAATATTTTTCGCCCCAATTGGATAATATGGACTTGGAGGACATGTGGTTCCAGCAGGACGGCGCCACAAGCCACACAGCGAATGCCACAATCAATTTATTGGAAACCAAGTTTGGTGAACGTGTTATCTCACGAAATGGCCCAGTCGATTGGCCGCGTCGGTCGTGCGATTTGACGCCGTTAGGTCATTTCCTGTGGGGCTACGTCAAGTCTATGGTCTATGCCAACAAGCTAGCGACGATTGATGAACTTCGTACGAATATCGAACGAGAAATTGCAGCAGTATCGGTCGATTTATTCTTGAAAACCGTCGCAAATTGGGTTCAGCGTCGGGACTTCTGCAAGCGTACCCGTGGTGGCCATGCAAAAGAAATCGAGTTCCATACATACTGGCATCGAACGTACTTTCACAGGAATAAAGAATTTCATTGGTATCTAAAACCGGTTTTGTTTTATTTAAAAAATCTTTTGTAGCGCTCTTATTGAAAACCCCTTTACTTTCACGAGAAAAAAAAGTAATTATTTTGAGAAAAAATAATATTTATCGTTAAAGAGAGCAATCTTTTTCTTTTCTAATTGGGTATTTTTGCTCTTCAAGGGAATAAAAAAAGAGTACTCTCCGTACTATGGTCATGGATACTCTCTGCCGGTGGATAAATTTCATACCATATACTCTCTAAATGATGCAATAGGCATACTGAAGCACAGACCAATAGAAAAGAGCTTCTATTCCTCTCTTCGTGTTCTCTTAACCCTCTGACGTAAATGGGACACCGGTGTCCCAAATATTTAAAAATGTGGTTTTCCCCAAATAAGAGCTTGTTTTAAATAATTGGCAATGCCCAATCTTAGCTGACGCTTGCAATTTTAGTTTTTTCAAAGTTTGGAAGCACAGCGCTCAAAAAAGGCGCCAATTTTAGTATTTTGCTACCCCGAATTTGCAGCGCTTTGCTGAATTTTTTCAAAGGCTACGTTTAAGATATTTTTTCAGTTTATCAAAGTGTTTTATGGTGAATTTCGTGAGAATGGTAAGTAGTAATTATAACTTGATCGCTATTTATTGCGTTTTATATATTTGAAGTGCTAACATATGAGATTTTCTGTAAGGGACACCGGTGTCCCAATATGCGTGAAAGGTCAAAATTTGCTCATATGTCGCATATTACGTTTTATGATTTTTTATGTTATATATTGAGTGATTTCTATTACTTTAGGTCCACAAATGTGACCGAATATTCCGACTGACAGATAGCGAAGTGGAGGAATATCTCATGGCTGAAAACAGCGACAATGAAGACTCCCTCATTTTGGACGAAGAAGACCTGTCGTTCTTACAACAAGACATGCAAGATGGAGTCTCCGAAGTGATTATTGAATCAGCTGGTCGATCAGTTTCTAATCAATATCCAGGTCCAGCTGCAGGCGAAGTGGTTATTGAATCAGCTGGTCGATCAGATTCTAATCAATACCCAGGTCCAGCTGCAGGCGAAGTGATTATTGAATCAGCTGATCCGTCAGATTATAATGCAGGACCTACTTTAATTGATACATCATTTCTTGGTATGGTTCCTGAGTTTGTGTCGAAAAAAACTGTTATAATCCTTATAATTTTTCTGAGACTAACAATGAGTTCGGCAAAATCAATATTCTTCCAGAATCACACTCAATTAATCCTATTGATATATTTGAAATGGTGACAAACTTCAGGTCATTGATTGAAAAAATAATAATGCCAGAGACTTTACGCTTCGCTAATGAAAATGGTGCCGTGTTCTCTACAGATCTTCAAGAAGTAACAGCATTTATTGGCATGAACTATGTCATGGGCTACCATGTATTACCTTCTCTGAGAAACTACTAGTCCACCGAACCCCACATGGGTGTGCCTTACATAGCTTCAGTTATGCCACTTGCAAGATTTGAGGAAATAAGAAGAAATTTCCATTTCTGTAATAATGCGTCGCAACCATCACCAACATCGCCAAATTTTGATAGAGCTTACAAGATTAGACTAGTGATGGATCATTTCAATTTAAGTTTCCAGTCAGCTATGAATAACACAATTACCCAATCAGTGGATGAGCATATGGTGAAATTTAAAGGGCATAACATAATGAAGCAGTATATGCAATATAAACCAGTGAAGAGAGGGTTCAAAATGTGGTGCCGTGCTGATGTTAAAACAGGATATTTGTTTCATTTCGACTTATATACGGGAAAAAAGAAATCGGGACCACAAATTGGATTGGGAGAATCTGTTGTTCTTGAGATTACAACACCTTTGGAGGGTCTTGGATGTGAAATTTATATTGAGAATTTTTTTAACTCTCCGATGCTGCAATATAACCTCGCAAAGAAAAATATCAAATCTTGTGGCACAGTTCGTACACATGGAAAGCATCTTCCAAAAAACTTACCATTAGACAAAGATATGAAAAGAGGAGATATCTACGCCACTAGCTTCGAAGGAATTTCTTTTGTCAAATGGATGGATAATAAAGCAGTACACCTCCTTACCAATTTCTTGTCGCCGATACCTGCTCGAAAGATCAAACGGAAACAAGTAGGATCAGCTCAAAGTCTGGAGATTACATGTCCTGATATTGTTCACAAGAACAATCAAAACATGGGTGGTGTCGACTAAATGGATCAGAAGAAAGTTACATACGAAGTCGACAGAAAATCTAAAATAAAATATTACCTACGACTTTTTTTCGACATTTTCGATATTGCAATGAACAATGCCTATATTGTATATCAGAAATTACATGATGAACATCGTATTGAAGGTCCTTTACTTGCGTCGCTAGAATTGCGACAAGTTGTTGCTAGAACCATGATTGACAGTTTTTCTATAAGAAAACATGCTCTACCGTTTACTTCCGTGACAAAGAAGCGAGTCCAAAATATAGTACACAAGCAGTCTTTACCGTCGCACGTTATGATGAAAGGCCCTTTTCGTACAAGATGTGTGCAATGTGCAAAGAGTGGCATAGAAAATCGTACGTATAATATTTGCGATATTTGTAACGTAAATTTATGCTTCACAGCAAGCAGAAATTGTTTTGCAGATTTTCATGTTTAAATGTAAATTTTTTTAAACAAATGCTGTTATTTTTTATTACAAAATATATAAATAAGCTGCCACTGAAAATACCAATTTGTCCGATGAATGCCGACCTTTATCGCATATTGGGACACATTTGCCCCAAGTTATTTCTAATAATCTACTGACGTTTTTTTAATTTTTCTCATACACATATTTCAAATACCTCCTAACACACTACAATATAATAACTTTAGCGTAGTTGTGTTGTGCGTGAAAGGGTTAATGACGACGAGGTAGTAGGCGTGGTTACCAGATAATTCGAGAACAAAATCGTCAAATTATGTTGTATGAAATCGTCAAAATTCAAAACAATTGATTTTTATGTTTTTAAATATTTTTGTTCAACTAAACAAAATAATATTTTTATTGTTTTAAACAGAACGAACAGTTTTAATTCATTTTCTTTCTTCGACATTGCACGTACGCATTTTATATTTTTGCCACAGAGAGGGTAAGGTACATTTTATTGTTTTGTTTGGCTGCAAAAAACATTTTTATTTTAAAAGTGTCAATAACAAACTGATTTGAATGGTTTCATATTACTTCAAATAAAAAAATTAAGACAAAATTGGCTGGAATCTGTTCGTTTTATTTCTGAAATAGTTTTTCAAAAATACAATAATTCAATTTTGTTTTTGTTAAAAATGTTATCAAAATCAAGAAACTTCAGCTCTCTAAATTCGGAATCTACATTTTGTTTTTCATCCTCAATGATAAATGTGGGAAACTCATCGACGATATCGAAAAAGGAATCTATTTTACCATTGATTATTAAATTGGGATTAATAAAAGTCAAGGACTTATATTTCTTTTCAAAATCAAATCTGTTTAAAACTTGGTTACACAATTCAATATAAACATTAGTACAGTTTTGAGTTATTTCTGCTGGTTTTTATATCGATTTAATTTTGATTTTGATATTAGATCTTTACTATATATACCTAAATATATAGATATTATGAGTATCCAAGAAATTTATTTTGTTGTTATAATCAGTTAATGAGGTTTTAAAACATTGAGGTTTTAAAACATTGCGGTTTTAAACATTGCTCATAAAAGAACCTTGGCAACCCCGTCGTGATAAGACGTAAAAATACGGAGCGCAAGATCATCGCGAAAAAAATATAATCAAGCAGTGATACAATTGTTGCTAAAACGTTGAAAATAGTTTTAAAGTAAACAAGAACAGTTTCTCTCTTAGTGTGTGTTAAAAGACAATGGTTGGAAATAAGCGCAAAAGCATAAACAGCAAAAATAAAATCATTTGTTTGCAATGCAAAACACAAGTGTTGGAGAGTGATGATGCATTTCAGTGTGATGCTTGTAACAAAACACTTCACTCTGTATGCACGAGAATGGATAAACTGTTAAAAGACTCTTCACTGGAATACAAGTGTCATTTCTGTGAGAACACTGAGAGCAATTCTGTGGCGACTGATTTGGCAGAAATCAAAACAAAACTAACTCAGCTGGATGATATTAGGGAGACCATTCAGTTTATGGCCTCCCAATATGATGAAATATTAAAAGGAGTTGCAAAAAACAACAAAAATATAGAAAACCTACAAAAGGAAAATAAAAATCTTCGTTCTGTAGTAAAACAATTAAAATCATCAATAAAATATTTAAATGATGTTAGAGTGCAAAATGACTGCGTAATAAATGGTTTAAAAACTGATAATGATAGTATCACGCCGATGAAGGTTGTTTTGAAGATAGCTGAGAAAATTGGTGCTAACATTTGTGAAGATGAGGTGGATGATGTATATTTTTTAAAAACAAACAACAAAACCTTAAAAAAAATCGATGGTTGTTAAATTTTCGAACAAAAAAGCTAAGAAAGCATTCACGAACGAAAAATCGAAAATGAAAGATATTGATGATTTAAAAGGTGTATATGTAAATGATTCTCTCTGCAAAGAATCATTAGCAGTATTTAATCATGCCAAAACGTTAAAAACTGTGGGCTATAAGTTTGTGTACACTAAAGGGGCCAATATCTTTGCAAAGAAGGATGAAAAATCTAAACAGATGCGAATCAACTCAATGGATGACGTCGACAAAATGCTTTTGAGTGCTTCTGGTGGCTGGTCAAGGAAACTCCGAATTAATGAGCTAAATGCAAATAGTTCTGATGATGATGATGATGAAGATAATGATAACTCCTTTAAATCTCCAAATTGAGTATTTTCTTATTTAGATTAATATATATTTTTGTGTAATAATAATATAAATTTTTTCCATTAAATCTATGAGTTCAAATTATTTTAAAAATATTAAATCTTTCAATTTACATACTGATGAAAAAAGTTCAACTTTCTTAGATATTTTATGCCTAAACATAAGAAGTGTTTCTTCAATCAGCAGATTTAATAAGTTTAAATACGAGTTAAGTAAATTTTCAAAACTCCCTGATTTAATTGCAGTTCAGGAAACGTGGTTCAGTCAGAAATTGGTAAATTTATATAATATTCCTGGTTATGAAGTTGTTCATTGTTGCAGGAAGGATGGATATGGTGGCACTTCGATCTTTATTAAGTCAACTTTAAAATTCTTAGTTCAAACATCAAGCAGTGTTGAGTTCTTAGATATTGTGTCAATAAAACTTCCTGACATAAAAACAATGAATAATTCATTAATTATTACATCTATTTATAGATCTCAAAAATGTTCATTTGATTCATTTTTTGCCAAAGTTGGAAGTATGCTAACTGAATTAAATGGTATGACATGCTTTTTTGTAGGTGATTTTAATATAGATAATCTCTCTGCTAATCGTAACCGAAATACTTTAAATAACATTTTTGCTGAATATAATTTTAATAGTTGTCACAGTTTGTTAACAAGACCTGAGAGTGGAACATCTATTGACTGTGTTTTTTCAAATGTAACTGATGGAACTATTGTCTATTCAATTGAAAACAATCTAAGTGACCATAATATTATCTTTTGCAGGTTTGAGTCAGATTCATTGGACCAAACTGTACAAAGTGAAAAGTTTTCAGTGGTACATTATGAGCAGTTAGGAACGCAGTTGGATGATATATTTCAAAACATACGTTTATCAGACAATTCCTCAGACATGTGTAAAAATATGATGAATAGTATCATGGATGCTACTTCCCAATGCACAACATCGATGGTAAGGAGTGTTAATTCAAAGGAAAAATTAACTCCATGGGTGAATGATAATCTTCGCTCATTAATTTATTATAAAAAGAATCTTTTGGCTATTCGAAGAACAAATCGTGATAATGTTTCCATAACAGAAAGGCTTAAACGAATAAGTAAAATCATAAAGATATGTAATAATAACTTAATGAACCAGTATTATATAAATAGCTTGAAATCATGCCTTGGGGATCCTGGGAAAACATGGCGTTTCTTAAATAAAGAGTTTGGCCGTTATAATCGAAAGTATTAGAGGGGAAAACGTTTGTGATCAAACAAATTTTAATTTCTTTCGAACATTAATGCTCCAGAGAACAACATTTAGCTTGCATGAAGTGGACAGGACAATGGTAGATAACATCTTATCAAATTTAAATGTAAGTAAAAGTCCTGGTTTTGACAGCATAACTGTTAAAGTTCTTCAGATAAGGAAAACCCCAGTAGTGGATTTGTTAACCAATATTTTTAACAGAATGCTTAGTGAAGGAAGTTATCCAAATATTTTAAAGCTATATAAAATAGTTCCTATACCAAAAGTTAGCCGGTCTGATAAAATTACTGATTTAAGACCAATTTCCTAGTTGCCAATAATAGACAAAGTTTTCGAAAGAATTATTTTTGACCAGGTCTCGAAATACTTTGACTCAAATGGATTATTCTTCGAAAGACAGTTTGGATTTAGGAAAGGAGCTGGAACAGAGCAGGCAGTAGTAAGTGTCATTGATCACATTTGTGATGGACTTGACGCAAGTTATACTGGTGTCGCTGGAGTTTTTTTTGACTTCTCTAAAGCGTTCGATCTTGTTGACCATCAAATTTTAATAGAGAAACTTAAACTTTACGGGTTCGCGCCCAAAACTTTGGATCTCTTTCGTGATTTTTTGTCAAATAGGATGCAGTTTGTTCAGGTAGGTGATGCGAAAAGTACCACGCTACCAGTAAAATGTGGATTTCCGCAAGGCAGTGTACTTGGCCCACTCTTATTTAACATTTACATGAATGATGCTAAGAATATCGGCTTCAACGGTAAATTGTTTATGTTTGCTGATGATTTGTGTTTGATTTACAAATACAATTACTCACAAGTTCTTAAAACAAACATTGAATATGATGCGACTATTTTGGCAGAGTTTTCGGAAATCAATAAACTTAAAATTAACCCTGACAAAACGAAATTTGTAATATTTAAGCCATATCATTATAGCAATGATGTAAGAATGGTGGTTAATATTCAGGGCATTCCTGTAACAGAGTCTGATATGGTCAAATATCTGGGAATTGTTTTGAATCATAATTTGTTATGGAATGAACACATTGAAAATGTAAGATCAAAAATTTCTGCTGCTATTGGAATTCTTTATAAATTTAGAAATAAATTTAACACGTCTACAAAATTGCTTATTTACCAGTCATTAGTACACTCTCATTTGACATAATTACCTTCAATATACGGTTGCAGAGAAAGTAATATACTAAAATCACTTCAATCAACACAAAACAAAGCCTTAAAACCAGGGACCGTAACAGTTACGACTTTTTTCAAAAAAGTCAAAATATAATAGTTATTTTTTGACTTTTATTCTTTCGGTCAGAAATAAAAGTTAAAATATGACTTTTACGTTTTAAGTAAAAAATATAAGTTAAAATTTGACTTTTATTTTTTAAGTCACAAACAAAAAAATTGATTATGCCATAACAATAACAATGTCATGGAAATATAAGGAAAATAAAAAAAATTTAAAGGCAGCGGCCGGCAACACTGATGACAATATTATTTTACCGTTATTTATAAGGTTGTTATTGTTATTGTTATATCATTATTATCAACTCTTCTTTGCCTTTGCTTTGCATATCCGTAAACAGTTCATTTTAATGTAGTTGACAAATATTTGACAACGTGATTTTTGTAACTCATTAATTTATTTTTTTTGATAAATCAGTGAAACATGGGTCGTAAACGGAATATTTTAATCCGCGAATGTTACATTGAGAGTGGTGGAGAAACTATGTGTAAAATATGTAAGAAAGTCATCAATGCTGGAAGCTTAACCAATTTAAAAAGACATTTGCAAAAGTGCCATGCAGACATGTATACGGACTACGAAAAATTGAGCAAACTTTCAAACAAGGATTTAAGTAATGATGATTATCGCATTAAATTTACAGTGGAAATGTCCAGAAAGGAGGTCGTAGATGCTTGCATTGATATGATCACCACCGAAGCACGGCCTCTGAAATTTTTTGATTCTAAGGCTTTCAAGACTTTAACAAATCCAATTTTTAATGGTTTAAAAATGGAACCAATAACTTCAAGAAATGCGACGGACTTTATTACCGAGAAATGTGATGAAATAAAACAGTGCATAATTAATAATTTAAAAGGAAAAATTGTTAGTTTGAAGTTGGACACGGCCACACGAAATGATCGGTCTATATTGGGAGTGAATGTTCAATTAATAGTAAATAAGAAGATCGTAATTTACACTTTGGCTATGGTGGAACTAAAGAAAAAACATACTGCTCAAAACCTGCAGGCAGAAATTGAGAATATACTTAAAAACTTCCAGATCAACATTAAGCAAATATATTCAATTACGACAGACAATGGTAGAAATTTAGTAAAATGTGTGGAATTACTGTCGCAAAATGAGAGTGAAGACAGTCAAGATGACGAAAGTACGTATAGCAATGCGGAAAACATTACGGAAGGAATTGTGTACTAGAATGTTATGTTAATAAAATGCGCTGCCCACACACTTCAATTGTCTGTAAAAGACTTCTTATCTAACCAAAATCAAAGCTTGATTGGAAAAGCTCGAGAATTATGTAAGCTGTTAAGAACTGCTTCATTTCGGTAAACTATAACTCTCAATCGCGAAATATTAATCTTATTGCTTTGTATATTTCAGCTTCATAATTAAGAACTTAAAATTCCCGAAACCTCAATTGGACGTCCCTACACGTTGGAGCTCAACTTTTACAATGTTAAAGAGTGTCTTAAAATTGAAAGATTTTTGCCTAGATAACGAAGCCGTATCCAAGCAACTGAATTCTGAGGAATGGATGGAAATAGAGACTATCATATCTGTTCTTACTCCTGTGCACATCTTAACTTTAAGTTTACAAAGAAGTCAATTGCTGTTGGGAGACTTTTATAAAGCATGGCTGGAGATGATGTTTGACTTGGAATCTAATACGACTGAAATTAGTAAAATTGCCCTTGAATGCATCAAGTCAAGGCAGTCACAATTGTTGGAAAGTGATACCATGTATTCAGCTTTATTTCTGGATCCAAGATTTAGAAGAGTTTTGTCGAAAGAAAAAATTGGACGCGCAAAAAAACATTTAAAAAACATCATCCTACAAATCCAAAATAATGAACAGGTAACTATACTAAATTTTGAAAGTTGAGATTTAGTAATACACAAGAAAATTTTTATTTATTTATTATTATTTATATACACTAGACTTGTCTTAATCCACTACCAACAACATCCAGTAGTGAGTCAAAATTACGAATTGGACTCTTAGACATGGAGCTATCAGATGCGTCGTCCGATGAAGACGATGGATGTTCCAAAGATTTCGTTCGCAAAGCATTCATGGAAATTTACTCATACAAGGAGAAGCGTATTGACGTTGATGTCGACCTTATGGAATATTGGGAAAACAAAACATTTTTATATCCCCGTCTAAAGGACTTGGCATGTATTATTCGTCAAGTACCTGCGACACAAGTTAGTGTAGAACGCGCGTTTTCAGCACTTAAGATTGTTCTCAGCGACTTGCGCTACAATTTGTCTGAACAGAACTTGGCTGCTATATTAATGGTGAAATTGAATTCTGAGTCATTGCAATGAGAGAGTGAACAATTTAATATTGAAGTAAAGGAAATTACATGTAATTATATTTTCAGAGCAAAATATGCAAAACACCAACTCCTTAACTTTCTAATACAAATACAACATGTACTTATTATTCTAAAAATAAAAACTGCGTTAACATTTAATTAAAATTTTATTTAACTATTTTAACATCTGCTTTCAATAGGAACAAAAGTCAAATTTTAACTTTTATTTTTTACTTAAAACATAAAAGTCATATTTTAACTTTTATTTTTGACTTAAAAAATAAAAGTCATATTTTAACTTTAATTTTTGACCAAAACAAGATCGGTCAAAAAATAATTATTATAAAGTGAATTTTTCATACAAGTCAAAAAAATTAAAGTCTTTTAACTTTATTATTCCTTAGCATAACAGTATCAATTTGCTGTATTCAAATATCTGATATAATATTATATCCACCTGACTTTTTGATTTAACATTTTAAAAATAACTGTTATTTTCGGTCCCTGCTTAAAACTTGTTTTTAATCTGCCATTAAGGCATTCCACAATGGATTTATTCACTAACTATGCTAAAAATATTCTTCCAATTAAAGGTTTATACAAGCAAAAGGTTCTAGTTTATGTTTTTAAGGCTTTGCAAAGTAATAGCATTTACACAATAAATTTTTCTCGAAATATAACTCAATCCCAAAGAAACACTAGACAAGCGCTTAATTTAAGATCTGTAAGATGGCGACTTGAGTTAACTAAACAGCGAATTTCCTACGCTGGACCACGTGAATTTAACATGTTACCATATAATTTGCGAAGTGTGCGTGTTCTTTCAACATTTAAGCATCAATTAAAAAAATATCTGCTTGAAAACCTAGAAACACTTCTACTGTAGTTATGTAAATAATTTGCATTTTTTTAAATTTTTTTTATGAATATTCTTGTACATTCTCCAGAATTTTCATCTTAATTTTATAATATAAACTTTATAATATTAATTTTATATACATACATATGTATTTAATAGGGTTGTCAGCTTTGTTGCCTCTATAATGGCTTAATGGCGCTGAGGCTTAATAAAAACATTGTAAATATTATAAAATATGAATTAAATAAATAAATAAAAAAAAAAAAAAAAAAAAAACAATTTTTAATAATCTTTCCATTTCAGTATACAAATTGTGAATTTCTGTCGTTTCGCTTTGAAACATTTTATTTATGTTATTAATAATAGCCAGAATATATTTTAAAAATGCAAGATATATTCGGTTTGTATCATTCAAATTATTTAAAATGGAAATTGCGGTATCAATTTTGTCTATATTAACAGCAAAAAAAAACATATTTTAAGAGACTCATACATATCCAACAAACGAATTACTACTGCCTCTAATGAAAGCCATCTCGTGTGACATGGATGTCAAATCTTTTTAGGTCTTATTTCTAATAAATTTTGAATGTTTTGGTACTCACTTGATCTTTTTGGGCTATTGGATATATAATTATAAATATTTCCAGCTAATGTCTCCACAGCTGATGGTAATTGAAGACATGCATTAGATGAACATAAGGCCAGGGAATGACAAATGCACTTCATTACAAATAGATTAGGAATATATTTTTTTAATAAGTGAGCACTTGAATGGTTCTTCCCAGTCATTACTGCAGCACCATCAGCAGCAAAGCCAACCATATCCTTTTTGTAATCTATATTGTTTTCCTTAAAACGGTTTACAATCAAATTGTATAAACCTTGAGCATCACACTGGCCTACTGTTAACAATCCAAAAAATAAGTCATATATTTGGAAATCAATACATAATCGCACCACAAGGCACAGTGACTTTGTTTTTGAAAGGTCAGTCGATTCGTCTACACATAACGAAAATGAATAGTTTTGCAATAATTCACTTACTATGGAAAACTGTTTACTTCCAATAACATTCCTTACTACTGCACTGGCTTTTGTCCTTCCAAGTGTCATGTTTGATGCCAACTCTGAATCAGGAAACGCATTTTGACAAACTTTGGTCATATGGTCAGCTGCCGAAAATGGGATATTGTGTTCCACAATAAACAGCGCGAACATAATTTCAGCCCTTTTACTGCCAAAAATTTCAATGGCAAAAATTTTATTTATTTTCGACTGATTGTCATCAATAGCATTTGCTGCATCACGATGTCTTTTTGTTTGAGAGTGTGATATCAAATCAGCTTTTCCAGACGAGGCTTTAAGTTCTGTGTTGCAAAATTTGCAGTAAACCATTCTGTTTCTCTTTTCCGCCCAGGGTTTTATTTGAGGGTTTTCCAACCAGTTTTCCTGAGCTCTGACTATAAGTAGAAAGAAGAAATAAAATTGTAGGCTTAAACCTAGAATAGGTCGGCAACTCGCTTCGGCCCCAAACTATTACCATTGGATAGAAATTTTAATTTTAAGTAAAAAAAAATTAAATAAACAAATCGGGGGCAACGCCTATTTTCGGAGTTGTGGGCCCCCAAAGTTCGGACATACAGGATGATACTACGAGTGTGGTGCCGTGTTATGGGACCGATTTCACAACTTTTATGTGTAAAACGAGTCGAAATAAACAAAAAAAAATTAAATACATTTTTTCGATAACTGTCTTAGTTATCCACATATCGGATTTTTAAAAAATATCCAGAAAATATTTTTTTTAAAACAATCGAGTGATTTTTCGGATTTTGCCACACATCGACTTCAGGGACAGAGGGAATTTTAACCCCCCTGTCTGAGCCGGCCGGACGGCCGGGCGACTAATTGCAATATAAATTTAAAGATTTTCCAAGAGTTCTACCACACGGTACGAACAACATAGGTCCCTGCGAGGGCTACTATGCCCGTAACTCCCAAAATAGGGGATGCCCTTCGAGTTTTCGAAAAAAAAAAAAATTGGCCGTGCCGATCTATACTAGGTCTGTTCCAAATTGTATTACTTACATTCATATTTATGGCATTTCAATTACTTACCGATGAACCAGCATCGTCTTTATCCTGCATTTGACAATTTTCTAAAAAAAGGCATAAACTTAACATAAACATTTACCATACGCGATTTTGTTATTTTATTCAAATTCGCATAAAGCAATTGTCATTTTCTTCCTTTTCACTTTGTAATCTATTGTCATAGAATAACACATACGTAGAAGGTTTTATTCGCTCATCTGACGTTTCATTTCACACTCTCTCGGTAGGTCCATAGAATAACACATACTATAGAAGAACTTATTCTCTCATCTGACGTTTCATTTCACACTCTCTCGGTAGGTCTGTGGAAATGAGACCAAATTAAATTTAAAATTTACATACACCAGGTGGAGTTACAAAATATGTTCACTTAACTATTTCCTGTCGTTTTGGTGTAGAACTGAAAAATTTAAATGTATTTTGCACTTTTTTGTTGACTTTTAACGTTGGTATTCATTTGTATTGTATTTAACACAACTAGTTTGCCACAAAAACACGAAATTCGGGTGTAGTTCCTTTGTGGATCGCTGTATACTATTGCCACCATCTGGTATTATTGAACCCATATTTTCCACCCTCCACTGTGTAATTTCCATCGTACCTATGACGTTTAATTTATTGAGCGAATAAAAACTTCTATAGTATGTGTTATTCTATGGGTAGGTCTGTGGAAATGAGAGCAAATTAAATTTAAAATTTACATACACCAGGTGGAGTTACAAAATATGTTCACTTAACTATTTCCTGTCGTTTTGGTGTAGAACTGAAAAATTTAAATGTATTTTGCACTTTTTTGTTGACTTTTAACGTTGGTATTCATTTGTATTGTATTTAACACAACTAGTTTGCCACAAAAACACGAAATTCGGGTGTAGTTCCTTTGCGGATCGCTGTATACTATAGCCACCATCTGGTATTATTGAACCCATATTTTCCACCCTCCACTGTGTAATTTCCATCGTACCTATGACGTTTAATTTATTGAGCGAATAAAAACTTGTATAGTATGTGTCATAGAATAACACATACTATAGAAGAACTTATTCTCTCATCTGCCGTTTCATTTCACACTCTCTCGGTAGGTCTGTGGAAATGTTTACATACACCAGGTGGAGTTACAAAATATGTTCACTTAACTATTTCCTGTCGTTTTGGTGTAGAACTGAAAAATTTAAATGTATTTTGCACTTTTTTGTTGACTTTTAACGTTGGTATTCATTTGTATTGTATTTAACACAACTAGTTTGCCACAAAAACACGAAATTCGGGTGTAGTTCCTTTGCGGATCGCTGTATACTATTGCCACCATCTGGTATTATTGAACCCATATTTTCCACCCTCCGCTGTGTAATTTCCATCGTACCTATGACGTTTAATTTATTGAGCGAATAAAACCTTCTACGTATGTGTTATTCTATGGTATGTGTTATTCTATGTCTATTGTTTACAATTGTCTTCAAACATAAGTCGTAACCAGTGTTGCCAGAAGCTATCAAAAGAAACATTCCAAAAAAAGTGAAATTTACAAAAAAAAAGTGCTAAAACTATAATAAACAAAAATTGTAGTACGGCGGGTACTTTACGCTTTATATTCGTTAGAAAAAACATAATTTCGTAGACCAAACATATTCGAGCCCCCTCAAGCATAGGGATGGGGGCATGTGTTATTGGATACGAAAGGTGTAACGCATAGAATGAGTCATATTATGAGTCATATAGACCAAATTCGTTTTGGGACTTAAGACTTTTGAACCATGCCCGTCTGGCTAGTTTGATCAACACGGTAACTGCCGTAAATCTCTTTAACGATCACAATGCAATTTTTTCATTGGCAATTATTTAACCAAACTTAGGGAAATTGAAAATAAGTGCTATGACCACACTCCTTCTGGTACATCCCATACAAATCGATATATTTAGTGTATGTGATTAGATTCAAATCAGATATGGCTTAATAATTTGTAAATTTGTACTTAACTGGAGAAAATTGGCGAGGTCATTACGCCTCCCATTCAAAAGCAGAGCGGCCTTCCGGGTTATCGATATGATAACTCGTGTAAAATACTTCCAACCTTAGTGAAATCTGTATTAGGCTTCATTTCGTAAACAGCCACTCACTCACTAAAACAATGATGATTTTGCTACACCCATTTATGTGCCTCCCATACAAAACATGGGCGGCTTTCAGCATGACCGATACGATATCTCCCGCAAACCAAAATCAATCTTAGTGAAATTTGGTACTAGGCAATATTTTTCAAAATCTGCTGTGTAATTGAAAATGATTGTGGTAACCACTTTTGAACCTCCAATAGAAATTTTGAGCGCACAATTACCTGGTAGTTATGATAAATACCCCAAATACACAACACATCCCAATTAAGTTGCTAATAAGATAATATTTTGCAAACATCAATCACTCTGCTATTGAATATGGGCAAATTTGCCACGGGTAACTGAAGGTTCATCGGATGCCAAAAGAAAAACATGAACCTTTTTTAATTGAACTCGGACCCAAAGTATAACTGAGGGCATGAGAATTAAAACTCGGTAAGTCCAATTTTGCAACTTTTCAGGAGAAGCAAAAAACTGTTTTCTGAATACCTTGTTTTCATACTCACTGACAATATGAATGTACTTTGATGTTCCCTAGCGGCCAAACTAGGAACTATAGAGGTGTGGATGTTATATCAGAGGGTGCGCCTAAAAACACGCATTTCACCAAAAATGGTCTTTACCGAGTTTTAATTCTCATGCCCTCAACTGTTTAATTCGGTTCACCCGACTCAAATTTCCAACATTCATATCACACCACGCCAAATGTCATAAATTTGCTGAGAGAACTATTAAGTCTACTATAACACTAGTCAACAGTCAAAATGTATTCCGGATGTCATAGTTTTTTCTGTGTAGATAACCTTGACATGAGCTCGAAAAACGCAATAACATTTTTTTTTTAAATTTTAAAATTTTTTTTTTGGTTAATTTGTTTTTGCATGAAAAATTTTTTCACCAACTAACAAATCTCGTCAAAATATATACTAAATGGATGGTAGTAGACCCCAAAACATAAATAATGTGCGTCTTCATTCCTCGGCTAGCTACAGCGGTCATAATCGGTTGTTGAATCAGGAATTTTACAAAATTTTACCGAAAATTTGCAAGTGAAAACCCCTTAAAGCATTTTAAAAAAATATTAATTCACAGAGTGCATTTTTTTTGTATTTTATACGCAATGTGGCAGGTTTTAGAAATCAAACAAGCTACTTTTTAAGAAAATCCATCAATTAATAATGAAGTTGTGAATTTTTTCGCTAAAGCCCTCAGAATCTACTTTTTAGTTCGAACATTGCATTTTACCTTTGAAATTATCTCACTAGTCAACCAAATGAAAAAATGTCATGTAATTCTAATGAAGTATTTTTTTCTGTGTAGATAACCTTCAGATGAGCTCGAAAAATACAACAAAAACTTTGTCAATGGTAAGGTTTTTTCTTTTTTATTACAAAAAAAATTGAAATTTGTTGGGTGCCAAAAATATATGACAAAAATATATGAAAGCTTGAAATTAAAAATAATTATGTGCTTTTGTCTTTCTTTTATATTGTTGTGGGTCTGTTTCTCTTATCAGAAACCAGATATAGTCCCCCATCATAGCTTCGTTCCAGAATCCTTGGTATCGGTGCTCTATTTCTTTCATTTGCTGATGAAAACGCTCGCCATGCTCGCCACTCACATCGCCCAGGTTGTCCAGAAAGAAGTCCAAGTGCGAGTGTAGAAAATGTATCTTAAGCGACATATTTGGTCCAATTTTTTTATAATTTTGGAGTAGTTGTTCGACGATCTCTCTGTAATTTGAGCTTTTGTTGTTTCCAAGAAAACCGGAAACAATTTGCCGAAATGAGTTCCAAGCTGCAGCTTCATTTGGTGATAAAATGTGCTCAAACTGTTGGTCTTGCAACAACTTTTTAATTTGCGGGCCGTCGAAAACGGCTTCCTTAATCTTTGCCGACGAAAGGTGAGGAAAAATGATTTTTAAATAGGCGAACGCTTCACCATCTCTGTTGAGAGCTTTCACGAAGTTTTTTATGAGTCCGAGCTTTATGTGAAGAGGTGGGAGAAAACCATTTTCCTTTTTTATGAGTGGTGTATATTTCACGTTGTCGCTGCCGGGGATGAAGTTAACTCGTTCGGTCCAACTCCTCCTGGTGTAATGATGTTGACGATCGCGGCTGTCCCAAAGGCAGAGAAAACAACAGTACTTTGTGAATCCACCTTGTAATCCACAAAGGATACCGATAACCTTAAGGTCGGCACAAACTTTCCAATCGTGCCTCTTATAGTTAAGGCACTTTAGTAGATTGTCCATGACTTCGTATGTTTCCTTGGTGTCAACGGCATGAGCAATTGGAATCGAGGGTTTCTTATTGCCGTTGTGCAGTAAAATTGCTTTAAGGCTCTGCTTGTTGCTGTCGATGAAAAGACGCCACTCTCCTGGATCGTAAGAGTACCCGAGTTCACCAAATAATCCGCGAATGTCCTTACAAAAACAGATGTTGCCTTTTTTTGTGTAGTACCTTGCGTATGGTTCATGACGCTTCCTGTAGATTTTTGTCACCACACCAGGAGCCAAGAAACCGAACTGTTTCATGCGCGATGCATGCAACTCTGCATCTTCCTTGGAGAGTTTCAGTTCTCTAACCCAATCGTTCAGTTCTGCTTGCGAACATAAGCGTTGACCTCCATGCAATGTATATGTTGACTCGCATTCTGATGTGGTTTCTACTGTCTCCGGATCTGATGTTGGATCTATCGCCTCATTATTAGATGCCCATCTTGAAACGGACGGTTGCGGGTCCACTGGTTCTTCGGAAAATGGCACTGGAAAAGTCACTGTTGAAACAGCAGCGTAAGTCCATCGTATATTTTTTCCCACGCCGGTTTTTTTGCTAAGACAGAAGTAGCAATCTGTTACATGGCAAAGCGGTTCTCTCCAAAGCATTGGAATGATGATTCTCGGCTGTCGTCTGAAAGAATTTCAATAATAAGTTATATATGTTCTTGAATTTCGTAATCTACACTTACCTTGAGTCAGGTAGCTGTACGTAGCACCTTGGACATAGAGCACTTGGTGTCCACCGCTCATCTATGTTTGAGACCTGTAAATTGAAGCTCTCTTCAAATGAATCTCTCAATTTAGGTGAAAAACAACGCTTGTTTTTTTCAGAAACGTATTCTCCGCACATGTAACAAAAATTACTTGGATTGGTATTGCATTCAAATCCTCGCGAACGTTTGCTCATTTTGAGGTTACTTGGGAAAGTAAGTGATATTTGGCAATGTTCATCCTTAAATACCTAAAATACACTCACACAAAAATTCGGTTGAGACAGCCGAATTAGTCGTAACCGAATTTAGAGGTTGTCACAACCTCATTTGAGGTTGACACAACCTCATTAGAGGTTGACACAACCTCATTAGAGGTTAGCAGAACCTCATTAGAAGTTATCACAACCTCATTAGAGGTTGACACAACCTCATTAGAGGTTGACACAACCTCATTAGAGGTTGACACAACCTCATTAGAGGTTGACACAACCTCATTAGAGGTTGACACAACCTCATTAGAGGTTGACACAACCTCATTAGAGGTTGACACAAGCTTATTAGAGGTTGTCGCAACCTCATTAGAGGTTAGCAGCACTTCATTAGAAGTTATCACAACCTCATTAGAGGTTGACACAACCTCATTAGAGGTTGACACAACCTCATTAGAGGTTGACACAACCTCATTAGAGGTTGACACAACCTCATTAGAGGTTGACACAACCTCATTAGAGGTTGACATTACCTCATTAGAGGTTGACACAACCTCATTAGAGGTTGACACAACCTCATTAGAGGTTGATACAACCTCATTATGGGTTATCGCAACCTCATTAGAGGTTGACACAAGCTTATTAGAGGTTGTCGCAACCTCATTAGAGGTTGTCACAACCGAATTTAGATAGTGTTAGAAATGAAAGAAAAGTCAAAAGTTTGCAAAAAATTCTCAAAAAAGTATTTAGCATGTTTTTCAAAACAAAAGTGCAGAAGCCAAAAAAATAGAGCTAGAATTGCACTTAAAGTGCTAAACTGGCAACACTGGTCGTAACGACAAAATCAATCGTTTACTCAGGCACACACACAAGCAATATACAAAGTATATCTGTCCTGTTTGCTCTTTACTGCTTGTAATACAAAAAAATAACATTCCTGAATGAATATAAATAACAGAACAAGGCGAATTTATAAAGGGTCCGCCATCAAACGTTTTTTTTCAACTAGGCTTATTTCGTGAATGGTTACACTTAGCTCATGTATGATTTGACAGATAATTAGTTTTATCCTTCCGCTGAACGAATATGGTTGTGTATACGCTTGAACAACGCTGGAAAATATTGCGACATTACTTTGAAAATCATGGTAATGTTGCGAATGTGTGCGAAAATTGCGTACGGATTTTGGAAGAAGAGAAGCACCGTCTGCTCCGTATGTTGGTTATCTTGTGAAAAAAGTGAAAGAAACTGGTATCCTCATCGATAAACCAAAGCGATAATAAACCTTATCGATAAACCAAAGATAAGTGTTACTCCGACAGGCCAGAGACAATTGACGCTTTAAATGACAATATTCGTGAAGCCATTGGTGAAATACAGCTGTACACAATCGATAATGTGCTTAAAAATTGGGCCGATCGTGTAGGCTGCTGCATGGCCAGCCGAGGCAGCCATTTGAATGAAATTATTTTCCATTATTAACTGGAAGGATTGTACTTTCAAATAAAAAAAGAAATTTGAGAAAATATTCAGTAGTTTTTTTTATAGCATTTTCAAAAAAAAAGAAGTTATTTGGCGGACCCGTTACAATGAATTCGCTTTGTAATAGAAGTTAAATGTTACCAGATTAAAATTTTTCATAAATGTTGCTGACTTGATTTGCGAAAAAATCGTAATTTTTTAGGACAAAAACGTCAAATCGTCAATTGGCATTTTTTTGCACCTAAAATCGTCAAAATGACGATAAATCGTCAAATCTGGCAACCGTGGTAGTAGGCCATTTCATCGAGTTCGAGTTGCTTTGGTAATTTCAAACAAAAACGATGTACAAATAGACAGTCAAAATGTCTCTTCACTCAAATGCCAACAAACAAAACGAGTGAAACCCTAGTACTTACTTCTCTACTCTCTCTCTTACTCTCTTCATTGAATATTTCAATACACGAGCAGCTTTTTGATAGTGTTATTGTATATAACTATACAAATTCCATCCATGTTGAAGTAAAATTACATAAACTATGCAAAAAGTATGAAATACGCAAGATATGACGCGAGAGAGAAATGCGTTTGAGTGAACTCCCAGCACTTTTTGTTTCTGTCTTACCAGGGTTGCCAAGTTGCGCACATATAATTTACTCATTGGTTGGCATAATACGGACAGAAATAAAAGGGAATGCGTATTTTCGTTCGATGCAAACAGCATAAACCATAATTTAGCTGTCATTAGTATCAACCAAACACTTTTAAACTTATAGCGTTTTCTTTTCTGACAAAAATGTTGCATTTTTTGCCGTTTACCCTGAAATTGCAGTTTTTGTGTTCTTTTCTAAACAAAATGGCAACACTGTTACCCGTTCTTTTCTATAAATGTTACCATAAAATAGGGAAAAAAATGTTAAATTTTCCCCCTTATTTTTATCCCAGTGCACAGTGGTCAATTCCGGCCAAAAATTCATAACTTCTATATTTCTTTAAGTAAATAGTTACCTGCAATTTGGTATTGAAATTAAGATTATCCTATTTGATCCCTCAGCTAAGTTTTGGACATACACATAATTTTTATAACATACCTAATAAAAAATTAAACACATATGATTGATTTATTTGGAATTATATTTTTTTATACATATACGAATTGTATGATTTTTAATTTAATTAATTAATAAGTTCCAAGGCTTCATCTATCATGTCTTGTTCTTTCTTATCACTTTTTATTCTTATTTTACTAATCAATGGATCCGAGGATATTAAAAGGTAATGAATGACGTCTTCATTGTTCAGTCAGTTTTCTAGAAAATCCTCTGCTGTGACTCATCCTGGCCGATTTAAAAATTTTGTTGGATGCTTCTTGAGCCTCCGCTGATAATGTGCCTATTGGTATTCCAATATATTGAATTATTTCAGTACCATGAATCAGAACTTTATGTACAGTCGGCGGCATGTTGTACCATCCATTAGAGTTGGGTAGTTCATGAACTACATAGTTCATTTAAGGTGACCAGACACCACCCTCACGTATATAATGCACATGTTCGATATAGCGACTGTGCTTGCGAATGTTATGTCCGGGCACCCTAAATGAACGAGTTTGAGAACTAGTGAACGAGTTCGACACAAGTCTACCATCCATAGAGGCACACAAATAGGTCAGCTGTTTTATAACAAAATACTTTAAATTTATTAATAATAATTTCACTTCAACTTGGAGAATAATTGCAAAGTTTTTAATTAATCGCGGGTCAATGTTTACTATTTCAGCAACTATATTATAATGTTTGAAGAATATTCGAGCAATATTACCATTATTTGACTTAGCTGAGTCCGGTCTTACGACATCAACACATATCCCCAGTCTTGATCTCATTTCGATCTGAATTGGTATTTTTCTGTTTTATTTTTTGGTCTTGTTATCATTTGAAGCAAACGATTGCTTAAAATCCATATTATACGCTATATGGAGAGACACTCCATAAATCTTATCCAGCAATGCAGAGTGCTTAACCCGAAATTGTAATTGGTTTCAATGGGTTTTAATGATTTAACATATGTAAGTTTTTTCATATTGTTTGGATTTGCATTGCATATATTGCAAGATCTGGTTGACATCTGATTTGTAAGAATGTTAGCGACTTTGCCATCACCATTGTACAAAGGAGAGAATAGTTGATCACAAATTTACGGCTGTCATGGAATTCAATTTCTGATGGCAATAAATTTTTAATTTGTTCACCAATATTTTTGTACTCCTTTTCGACGATTTTTTTATTTTCTTTAACAAATTCAAACTGTATTGGTCGACAGAAACGAACAGATGATGGCCTTTCATTTTTCCAGAAAATTTGTTTTGACTTTGTCGATATTAACTGAACGGGAACATATGCAATCATAAAAATCGCCTTTTCATCAACATTTCTTAAATCTTCTTCAGTTTTCCACTTCTGATTAAAAGTTTGTTGACCTGTTTTCCCACTTTCCAATTAGTACAAAATTTGTTTCGTTGATTTCTTTTAAATCCGATTCAATAGACAAGAATATTCTCTTTGAAGTGTGATGTAAAAGTGCCTGTAGTGTTATCGATGCACCCGTTTCTTCTATGCTTATACCTTCGGGGTAGCAATCCTTTTTACGTTCCAGCACTTGAGGATATGAAGGATAATACTTAGCTCCTAACAACATCTTATTGTAAGCTGTAGATCCATAAACATCGCTAGAGCTCCTCCATTAAGTAAAATAAAGTCTTTATCTAAAGCACCACATTTTGTTTTGCTAAGCTTTTCAGACGCCTTATGAAGTAATGATGGGTCATATGTGGTACAAATTTCAGCAATTTTTCGTCCTTTGCTTCTCTCTGAACATTCTTTAAGGGAAATTACTGGCCTTCCTCTTTTCAACAGTTTAAATATATTTATTTTTACGCATATATTTTTTCCTACTAACTTACACAATCTTAACATTCCAAGTAATTTAATTCTAACCACATTGATTCCCGATTTTCAAATGTATTCCTTGGTCTTTTGCACAAACCCCATTTTTCTGACCGGTACTAAATTAATCCTTTAATTTAGCTTTTTATTTCGTCTTTTTTAAACATTTCAGCATTATTAACAATATTTCATCCCATTTTTTATTTTGGTGAAGTTGAAATATTTCAAAAAGTTCACCATTTGTAATAGATGGAGTCACCAAAAATGTTCTGGTTAATAGGAAGGCACGAAAAGGCAGCTGAAATTTGTAATACTTACTTGTGATACTATACACTAGTAAATGTAATTTACACTTAATCTATACTAGCCCGTTCTAATTTGTTCTGGTCTTTCAAACATTTGTTTTGTATAGCTTTTATTTGGTTTTTAACTAATTCGCAATCACTTCACTTATCAACAAAAATAATGCGCACAAAATTGCAATAACCACATAGAATGTTGAACTACTAACACTTTTTAAAAGCACGTGCTACTTTGCAACAAAAACTTTGAAGAAAAATCATAGACTACTTCTATTTAAATGTAAAATAATCAAATTTAAAAACCTTAAAATAACAGGCAGAAAATTATTTACTTTGCACAAGTATAAACAATAACATAGTTATTCAATAATCAAAATAAGAATTAAATTGTATTTTTTTAAGTGTTGGCTTTAATTAGTCATTCAAATTTCATCAAAATTAAAAAAAGAACAAAAATCATTTTTGGCCCGAATTGACCACTGTGCAGTTTAATGTTGCATTATTTAACAGCTGTCTTCATCATTTTACTTGTAAGAAGAAGAATATGTATCAAGGCGAATTGAGCAAGGTGTTAGCAGTAGATGTTGGGGACGAAAGAAGGCAAATTTCAGTTGTCAAAATCAACTGAATGTGAGTTGGCAATTTTAACACAAGGCAAAATGAATAAAAAATTTAGCATTTTAAAAGGGTGAGTGCAAAATTTTAAAAATGTTACCCTGCGACGAGGCAACATTTTTTTTTTTGTAAAGAAAACGCCATTAGTTTGCTGCATGGTCTATAATATGTATGTCTTCTTTCGTCTCTCATTCTACATAATTTCCCTAATACCATTTCGATCAGCTGTGCCATAGAAACGCAACGACGATCTAGAATTAGACGACCAAAAGATGTGCGCAATTTCGCATCCCTGGTAAAAGAGAACCCAAAAGTGCTAGAAATTCACTCAAAGGCATTTCTCTCACGCGCCATATCTTGATTATATCATACTTTTTGCATAGTTTATGTAAGTTTACTTCAACTTGGTTGGAACGTGTATAGTTTTAAATACAATAACACTATCAAAAAGCTGCTCGTGTATTGAAATAATCAATGAAGAGAGTAAGAGAGAGAAAAGAGAATGACTAGGGTTGCACTGGATGTATTTGTTGGCATTTGAGTGAAGAGAACTTTTGACTGTCTGCTGGTACATCGTTTTTGAGAAACGCCCTGCCTGAAGAGAATATCGCCGCTGTAAACAAAAGTGTGGAAGATGGTCCAAATTTATCGATTCAACTTCGGTCGTAGGAATTGGGGCTCTGTCCCTCCAATACATGGAAAATTTTGGGCAAAGATCTTAGCCTACACCCATATAAGATTCAGCTAGTGCAGGAATTAATGACTTGAGACCATCATATACATCGTTCTTTCGCCGATTGGGCTCTAGAGCAGTTGGAAATTAACCCGATGTTTTAGCGCAAAATTGTGTTCATTGGTGAGGCTCATTTTTGGCTGAACGAGTTTGTTAATAAACAAAATTTCCACATATGGAGTGAGACCGATCCATAACAGACCTTACAAACTCCATTACATCCAGAAAAGTGCAACGTTTGGTGCTGCCTACACGCTGGTGGCATCATCGGACTCTATTTCTTCAAAAATGTAGTTGGAGCTCGCGTTACGGTCAATGGAGATCGTTACCTCAACATCATCAATGATTATCTGTTTCAAAATATGGATGACATTGATGGATGGCGCTACCATCGATTTATAGAAATCAAAATTTGGAGGAAAGTTGATAACGAAAAATTGACCGGTCAATTGCCCTCTAAGGTCGAGCGATTTGACACCTCTTGATTATTTCCTGGTGAGCTACGTGAAGTTACTGGTTTATGCTGATAAACCAGCAACAATTGACGCCTTGGAGGCCAGAATTGTTCGTGACATGCGGTCAGCAATGCTCGACAAGTGACGGCCATGTGCCGGAAATCATTTTCAAATGTAACTGCCATGTGTTGATCTTTCGAATTTCTTTTTTAATTTCTTGTGTTATTTTTTACAATTTCAATATCTTATTTACACCCTTTATTAGATAAAATATAAACAAAACAAAAGATATCAAAAAATATATACAAAATCAAAAATTATTGTGTTGACGCGGATATGAACAGGGGGCTGCCTTTTTCTAGTCGGAATGGAAAAATTTTATTTACTGTGGCTGAAATCAATCGGATCACTGATCGAAATGACCAACTTTATTTGATTGTGAGAAACAGGTTGTGTTGATTGTTTTCAATTAACAAGAAACAACTAAATATGTCAACATTTCGCGTCTTTTAAAACTTTGTCAAATCGTTCTACAAAAAAACAAAACAGTTCTTAATATAACAGCAACGCAAACTGACAAACGGACTCACGACTACGGATATCACACATGACTAATCTATAAAATGAGACAGTACTCGTATAACAAGTTTCTCATCTGGCTGCTGCTCATCAACTGGGGTGTTGTTGTGGTTATAAGCGAAAGGTATCTTCTTCCTATTCTACACTGGACATAACTCTGTTATTAAATGCGTCAAACCCTTTTAGTTACTACTCAGTAATTGCTACCGGTGTAATCAAGCCATATCGCAATTACAATGTCCTGGTCGCATTACACGAAGCAGCAGAACCGGCTGCCATTCGCATTTCAATTGAGGGTCCCTCGGTACAACTGAGTCAGATGGTCTACCTGCAACCCCTGGACTCGATAAAAGTCACATTTGAAGTTCCTAAATTAGAGCATGGCGATTACAACCTAATAGCAGAGGGCATAAGTGGTATCAAATTCCGAAATGAGAGTACTCTAATTACTGACGTGTATTCGGGTCCAAAAATCTATATACAAACTGATAAAGCCGTCTACAAGCCGGGTGATCAAGTACAATTTCGGTTTGTTGTATTGGATGAACATACGCGGCCGTTGAACATACAAGACCCGATTCATGTTGATATAATGGTGAGTTTATGATTATTTATAATCTTGGAGAGCATTATTCGAGTGGAACTGGATAATCAGTTCGCTCTTATTTGTTATTGTCCGATGACGGTTATAATTGTAGTCGACTTAACTCTTCAAAATGTAGTTATGTGTAGAATCATTTGAAGCCATCAGCTGGACACAGCACTTGAATTTTGGTGTGATTTAACGTCAGTATGTCTTGGTTTCAAGTTAACCTGTCAAACCTTTCATTTGGCTCAGCATATAATTTGAAATTTATTCTTACTATATTTTATTGGCTAGTTTACAACCTCATGAGGTCAGAAGCACGATACAAATTAATAAAAGAAACAAATAAATAAATTAAACAAATTTTAACATAGTTCTTCAACTGGTTCTATCCTTCGCCTTTTCTCGATAGTTAGTAACACCAAGGATACGGAGGGACTCTTACGTCTGGGCCCCTACTATGTAATTCGATTCGAAAATTAAAACTATTCAAAGTTCTTTCCGATCCGTATTTGAAATGGTACCATGTACAACTTTGAACAAAAAGTGTTACCAATACTTCCGGAAAATGTTTTGTTTTTTGGTTGGCAACATTTCATGTCAAATTTATTTTTGATGTGATATTGTTCATAAATAAGATTTAGAAATATCCTAGATAAAGTAAATTAGGGGCCCTGGGGTTAATTATTTCATTGGAAGGGTACAGGAAAAAATTACAATTTCACCCGTCCCTAGTTCCATACTGGACTATGCCTTTTTGCACCCTATTCATATACATACATTGAATATTTACAAAATAATGCGGCTTCGGCAGCAGTCAACGACATAACCACATTCCCTACATTCAAAATTCATTTAGTGAGTGAAAAGCATTACTGTCGTTATAAGTTTATGAAGACTCTATCTCACGATGGCTCTAATAAACGAAAGAGGAGGCAGTGGCACAAATTCAGTGTAAAAATTGAAGTCAAAATAAGTACATAGGGCGTTTTTTGAAATGCATCTCTGCAGAGCATCTGATGCGCAACTGTGATGCGTTTGCACTGCTGATGCCAATCAGCTGATGCAGATGCTTGATTGTTGCTTATTTTGATTTGCAATTCCGAACACGAAAATATTTCAATGAAAAATTTTTTAATAAATTTCATTTGTGAATTGTTTCTGCTCCTTTAGTTTTTAAACCACTTACCGCCATAAAACACACTTTTTCCA
Organism: Phaonia tiefii; assembly: GCA_963931995.1. NCBI lineage: Eukaryota > Metazoa > Arthropoda > Insecta > Diptera > Muscidae > Phaonia > Phaonia tiefii. Next base: position 251,787,615 of record OZ008368.1, on the reverse strand, counting down.
TCTACCATATCCAACCTTGTCCTTATTATCAATTTGTAGTCCCTAGCACCCACCTCGACTCGAAAAAATTTTAAAAACAGTAAGTTTTATAAAAAAAAACATAAATTAATATCAAAGTCCGTACTTACTCATTCATTGCATCAGCCATTTTGCTACTGCGCATTTTGCGACTTGTTAGAGCATCATACGCTGTGTTGATTGCTTTTAGAACATGCGACCCTTGCAGTGTTGCATTTTCGAACGTGAAGTGCATCAGATGCACTGCAGTGATGCATTTCCGAAAACGCCCATAGTAAAAATATTTTTCTTTAATAAAGACACTAAAGGTCAAATTAGTCTCGACGGTTGACGGTAGACGGTTGACGGTTGACGTGCTACTCAATATTGCGTGGTTAGTTATGACGGTTAGACGGTAGAAAGACAAAACAAAACAAAAACAACTGATCGAAGAGCATTTGTAGAAAATATAATTTGCATGCATGAGTTTTGTGTTAAACAATGATTATGTCAAATAAAAAAATTAAAAATAAAAAGGAAATTGTGGTTGCCGTGTAATTGTGTATTGCCGCACACAAAATGTCGAAGTAAAAGCAATAACAATAACAGCTGATCGGTCTTGACGGCTGACGGTTGACGGTTGATTCTGCAACCTGCAGAAGTCTACCGTCGTTAACCGTCAATTTTAGTTGTCTCTTTCTAACACATGCAAAATGCAACCCCAACTCAAACAGATGATCGCTTACCGTCAACCGCCAAGACTAATTGGACCTTAATACAAGGTGGCGCAAAAGAAATCCTCCTATCAGAAAATGCTACAAATTTTGCGATTGGCCCCTAATGTCAGTTCTGTTTTGACATTTGTGTAGTAAACACATGCGAAATACACGTTAATAAACAATGTTACGCTACACTGCTCCAGAACGCGGAATATTGCTGACTATTTATTTGACCAATAATCGGTCGGTGACTTTGGCACAACGTGAATTTCGTCGCAGATTTCCTGGCCGTCCAACGCCTACTGGTGAAACAGTGCGACGTTCAGCCGCTCGCCTCGAAGAGACTGGCACAACACGAGATGCTGCCAGGCGTGGCAGACCCCGGAGTAGCCGTTCTGCAGAGAATATTGCTGCTGTAGCCGAGGATGTCATGGAAGCGCCGTCGACATCGACCAGACAACGCAAATGGGTATCAGTCGACGGTCTTTACAGCGAATTTTGGTACAAGATTTGAAGATGTTTCCGTACAAAGTCCAGACGGTGCATCAGCTGTTAGCTGCTGACCGCCAATCGCGTCTAACATACGCTCAAGCCATCCTTAATCACCACCAAGAGGAAGATGATTTTTCATCAGAAATAATCATGAGTGATGAGGCCCATTTCCATCTAAGCGGGTACGTAAATAAGCAAAAATTTACGCTTCTGGGGCACTGAAAATCCGCGTGTAACCCACGAAGAGCCATTACACCCGCTCAAAGTCACTGTATGGTGTGCTGTTTTCGCTGGAGGAGTCATCGGACCTTTTTTCTTCGAAAACGTCGCGGACCAAACGGTTACTGTGAATGGTGAGCGCTACAGAGCAATGATCAACGAGTTCTTTTTGCCGCAACTTGATGAATTGGTATTGGAAAACATGTGGTTCCAACAGGACGGTGCAACGGCACACACTGCACGTGCCGCAACCGATATGCTGAAGGATGCATTTCCCGGGCGCCTAATCTCCCGTTTTGGCGATTTGCACTGGCCAGCAAGATCGCCTGATTTGACCGCTCCAGACTTCTTTTTGTGGGGCTTTTTGAAGTCGCGGGTTTATGTCAACAAACCAAATAAAAATAATCCACAAGAATAATCAAAGTTTTTAATTTTTTTTTTAAATTACAGTCAAAAAACATCGGAAGTTTACTTTTGCACCACCTTGTACATACTATGGTTTAGTAATAGGAGATTTTTTTTTGTCGTCTTATTTAGTGCACGAATTCCTTAGAGTCGCTGTTTTCCGAAGTATAGCGATACTTTGGTCATGGGCATGCCATATAACATTGAATAATACATTTTTTTAAGACATTTAGCCATAAAAATAAGATTTTGTTACAAAAAATCATTCTTTTTCTTATTGTGCATAAAAATTCCTTAATTAATAATATACAATTTGTCTATTTTTTATAAAAATCAAATATTTTATTTTTTTCGCTATCTCAAGAGCAACCGAATAAGAATCTCAAAAATCGAGTTCATTTCTGTTGGAAAATCGAGATACATGGTTCCATCTTTCCGAAACTAGAATCCGACTTTCGGATATCGCTCATTCGAATTCGAGATTCATGGTACCAAAAATTCGGTTCCGTTAAATTTTTCTTTCGAAGCGAGTTACATAGTTAGGGCCCTGGTCTTTCCAGCCGAGTCTTGATCATTCTCAATTTCAATTTCAAATTTATTAATCTAAATCACATTTTCTACTTTACAGGTATTAGTTAACAGTAATGAGATTTTATCCTTAAGATATTTCAGCAATTAGGTGCTTGATAATATTATATAAAAAAATAAGTAAATTTCATTTTAATCTCATTATAGATAAAAAGGAGTAAAAACCTATATGTGGTTTAGTAAAATGTACACACATAGGGTGAAAAGTATTGATTAAGTTAAAATTATTCTAGGATAATCTATTTTAATACAATATTTTCTATTTGAATAATTTGCAGTTTTGTCTTTAAATTCATAAGAGTAAGTCTGTACTCTCGCGTATTTTACAATAGCGGGAGGTTATAGTTTTTTAAAAATGCTTTTCATTTAAAATCTTAACAAAGTCTAAGAATAGCTGGTATCCGGTTTCTTCATGTAGTTGTAGAGTGGGAAAACGCCACGGTTTTTTATAAATCATTATAAGGCATTTATTTTGAATTACTTGTAACTTTTTTAGATGAGTTTTAGCAGCGCGGTACCATATAGGAGATGCGTAAGATAAAATGGGTCTAATTACACATTTATAAATGAGATTTTTATTTCTTAAGCTAAGAGTTGATCTTCGATTTAGAAAAGGCCATAATGCTCTAAACGCTTTTATTGCCTTTTGACAAGTGTATTCAATATGTTTTCCAAATGAGAGTTTCTTATCCATGGTTACTCCAAGATAAGTTACTTCATTTACAATGGCTATATTATCTCCGTGAAAGTTAAGGCGGCGACTTGGTAATCTCTTAGGTGATTTATTAAAGGGAAATATAATCGTTTTATTGCTGTTTATTTTTATTTTCCATTTGTTGTAGTATTTGTAGCAACTATTAAGGCTAAGCTCCATTTTCTTCAAGAGGGCAGATATCAGCTTGCTAGAAGATATAAGAGCAGTGTCGTCTGCATAATATGCGGTGTCTATATCTCTAGGAGGTTTGAAATCCGATGTATATATTGAGTACAAAGTTGATGATAGTATAGATCCCTGAGGGAGTCCTGCAGGTAAAGATTTAAAAGTTGACAAGTCTTTATTGACGCTAACTGCAAACTCTCTGTTATCAAGATATTGCGAAATTGTTTTGCAAAGATATTTAGGCACATTAGCTGATAGCATTTTATATATGAGCCCATTATGCCACACAGTATCGAAGGCTGTCTCGATGTCCAAAACTATTAGGCCCGTGGATTTTCTTTGAATTTTGTTGCGTATTATTTTATTTTTAATACGACCAATTTGGTGAGTTGTATTATGCTCTTTTTTGAAGCCGAACTGGTTGTCAGAAATTAAACAATTTCGGATGCAAAATCGACAATTCGGGTGTGAATTAGTTTTTCAAAAAGTTTACCTAGATTACTCAGAAAACTGATTGACCGATAGCTGGAGGGGTCGTTAGGAGGTTTGTTTGGTTTGGCAATAGCTACAACTTTTGCCTTTCTAAATGCTGTAGGGTAATAGTTTAGTCGAATGCAGCTATTGAACAGTAAAATCAGCAGTTGAATAGCGTTTTCTGGGAGCTGTTTTAGAAAAATATTTGGAATGTCATCAAGTCCAGGAGCCTTCGAGGTTTTTAGTTGTCCAAGTATAAAATGCATTTCTTGGCTAGTGATGAATACTACCCCTTCAGTGCTAGCAACTTCGGATTTGATAGAAGCAGCTGCGTTATTTACTTCATTGTCTATCGAGTGGGTGTAATTTAACGTGATCTCGTGTGATTTATGAAATGCATTTGCCAGTAATTCAGCCTTTTCTGCATCAGTGATTAATTTGGTGTTACCATCCAATAGATATGGGATATTCCTCTTTTCTTTACATCGTAACGAACGACTTATTTTCCAGAAACGTTTGTCCCCGGGGGTCATGCTCTCTAGGAGCTTCGACCATTTATTATTTCTAATGAGGTTTATTAACTTATCTATGTATTTACTGAGAATATTTGTACTTTGATTGTAGAGATTATAATAAAAAGTATTTCGGGAACGTAGTTTTTTATTTTGTTGAACCTTCTCCTTAGTCTGATTAATTGTAGAATATTACGCGGTAATGGATTGGGGTTAAAAGTTTTATGAATAGGAGTTGCTAAATTTCTTGCTGCGTGTTAGAGTTAAATGAATTTGTCAAATTCCATGTCAATTGATGAACAGGTACTATAGTTTAGTACTGAGATTGTAATTCTTCGTTCTATAAATTCACGAAATACATTCCAGTTAGTGTGTTTGTACGAAAATTTAGTAGTATTTTCCTTTTGAAATCGAGCTGATATAGAACATATAATTGGCCTATGGTCTGATGGGAGTTCGTAGCCTAACGTTGAAACAGTCATTTGATACGACAAGTTACTTATAATAATGTCCACGGTGGAGGGGCTGCTGAATTGGCGGTGAGGATATAGAGTGGGATTATTCGAATAAAAGATAAACAAATTTCGTTTTTGTTGCAGTTAAAACAAGTGAAAACTGCTGGTTGTTTACTGGCCATAGTGAAGGGGCATTCACTGGTCAGATGCGCTCTCGCACATGTCATACATGCCGGTTTCCGGTTGCAGTGATCACCTCCGTGACCATACATTAGGCAATTCCAGCATTGTGTAGGCCTGTCGGACTTTTTTGGATTATGTTTTTTCCAAGTAATTATTACATTGCAAACCGATTTGATGTTTTTCAAATAGCTTGGGCTAAACGATTTTCGCTCGAATTGAATTTTATAAACTGCGTTATCTGGGTTGCTATACTTGGTTTGTATCTCAGTCACTGTTATTGGAGAGAGGTTGTAGGTTTTAAGATCCTGCCAGATTTCATTAGTATCCATCTTGGGGAGACCGAATAGGAAAGTTGTATACAACTTATTTGCTTTGGCGTTGTATGTATGGTACTCAATTAAACCTTCTTTTAAGGATTTTATGCAGAAATCATATTTTTCCTGGGACTGTGGAAAGATTTTTGTTCCAGTAGATGTTCGTTTATAAATACAGTCATCACCTGTAAGGAGTTTTATTTCCCTCATCGAGACATGAGCTTCGACAACGATTGGTGGTGGTTTTGGGCTAGGCTTAGGCGCATTTGACTGTATGTTTGTCTCAGTTGTATCTTCCATGTCTTCCATACCGGATAGAGAACTAAATCTGTTAAAATTTGAGCATGTAGCTCCTGCTGAGTTAACGTTCAATGGAATGGTCATTGATCGTGATTTTGCCATAGAATTTAAAAACTCCTGAATCACAACGCGGTGGGCCGCAGGTTTCGCCCCCGGGGGCTTTACCATGGTACCGAACACCACTCTAATGTCTAGTCAGCTTTTTTGTTTTGTATGCAATATTTGTTTTTATTGTGTTTTATTTTAAATCAGCGCGAGTGCACTGGGATAGGATTACAGTCAGTTTATGCGACACTGATGATTTGGTCAATGCGTGCTTACAACCGAACCGAATGAACGCTAGCCAAGTACTGTCTTGATCATCCTCGTTTCCTGCTTCCTTATGAAAAACCTTTCGCGCCGGCTCATCTTCATCCATTCTGATGCCTACACTGAAAGAATGTTCTTCATAATATTCATGAAACATTCTTCATTAAAAATTCTTCATTAATCCTATGAAGTTTTTCATAGGTTTCATAGATCATATGAAGAAAAAGCTATGCATTTTACGAAATTTACAAAACTAATTTAGAAAAAAGTAGCATTAAAAATTCTTCATTAATTGTATGAAAACACGTCATTATCGTTATGCAAATTGTTAGAATAGTTTTAGAACAGACTTTCAAAATAATTTACAAACTTCAGTCTTTGTTAACGTACGCATATGTTAGATGCCCATATTTATTTCTGATGGGTTGTGAAATCAAAATTGTACCTATAAAAATAGAAGGGAAAAAGATTCAACGACAAACAACACGAACAAACAAAGTAAACAACAAAGTTCAATAACAAAATAACAGTCGGGGTCATAGGAAAGCAAAATCAGCTGTTCTAATGCATTAAACTCTACTGGTTCAGTCATGGATTTGGCACAAACATGCACAAGCAGAATGAAAACTAAATCAAAAGGGTTAAGAAAAGATTAAGGAAGATTATTAGTTTAGTGCAGTGGTAACGAGCCCATAGCCTCGCCAGGCAGACAATAATCGTATTTTTCTCGTAGCTTTCACACACCCACGATCGGCAACTCACATGTACACAACAACTATATTTGATTCAAAGCATAAGTCTATTTCGTCTTTTATACGATGACTTACGACCCTGGGACATTGTGTTCATTCTCTTTTGATAACGCTTCGTAAATTCATGTGCTTTCAGATACAACTATGCGTGACTCTGTGTGTCGTATTGTCGGTTAATCTTCTTTTTTTCCTATTCGTAATAATCTCAAATTCAACATTTTAAAAAATTAATGAACAATGGGTGATAGAATTACAATTGTATTGTTTTAATTTATAAATTGTTTCAAAACAATTTAAGCAGGCCATCCATAGTCGAATTTGTTCGACGAACTGTTTCGACAATGGAAATTCGACAATGGATGACCTGCTTTAGCACCACTTTTTGTATACTCCCAGCGGCGGAATTTGCGAGGCCTTCCAAGAATATGGTATGCGGAATCATTCTTTGGTAATGCCTACTTTAATAATGCCTGCGAAATGCATGATTTTATAAGGCTTCCGCAGGCCTGTTAAAAGAATGCCAGAAGACGCTGTTGTTCATGAAACCCTGTCTTTCCACATGTTCGCAATTCGTCCTTGCAAAATCATAACATCCGATAGCCCAGTAGATAAAGCGTCCAATTGTAAGTTCTAAGGTCGTGTGATCGATTCCTGTGGCTGCAGAATTTAAAAAAAATCATTTATAAGCAGTACAATTGGTTAAAGTATAAATCTGAAATATGAAGCTAATTTCCATATATATTTTTTTTATTTTTACGTAAGTCCTTCTAAATTTACTCTTTTTGCAGGCCTTCTAGTAGAGAGGGATGGAAGGCCTTGCCTCCCAATCTCACGCAATGTTAAAAAGAAAGGGGAGGTAATGTGTAGGGACGGCCTGCCGTATTTTTTAGAAGGCCTGTTTGGTCATGATTTCAGGCCTTCCAGGTCATGATTTCCGCCGCTGGGCTGTTGCTTTACCGCAGTGATCGGCAAACACATACTATCTTATTTTGTCTTTGTGTAAGTGAGATGTAGCTCTCTCGTACTCAATGCACTTAGAGAAACTTATAATGAAAATAAAAAATGTACATAAATAAAAAAAGTATTTCATATTATTTTATGTGTTTTTAAGAAGAAAAAATAATAAACACGCCAACTAAATTAGAAAAAAAAATTTAATGATATGAAAAAATAGTTCACAAAAAAAAAAAAAAATTGTTCAGATTCGTAGATTTGTAAGATTTAAAATCATTAATAATGCATTTCAATGAAAAAAAAAATAGAAAAACTTCAAAACTAAAAACGGTATCATATACATAATTATTCCTTTGTTCTATCACATCGAAAAGGAAAGCACTAACATTAACTTGTAATTACCCTAAACATTTTAACATTTACACAATCAATATCTATATCATATGGGCAACATTTTATGCGAACAACATCCTCAACATGTGCATCTGTTAGACGATTTCTGTTTTTATTTTTTTATCAATTTTAACGAGGAAAATGAAGACACAAATATACATATGTTTCAATCTTTGATTTCGGATATGAAGCTTCATTTATGTTTGTCCAAAACTCAATACCAGTTGTAAGCGTTAGATTTAAGTCGTTCCTAATTTGTAAAAGTTCTTGTTTGATATCAACACTTTGCTTTTCAATAATACATAACAAAGGATTATTATGTAATTCAATAATAAATATTTTCTATTTTATCAAAATCTTTAAAACGCATGTTGTAGTTTACTAGTAAAGTTTCCAATATATTAACATATTCATTTAATTTGCTCATATTACATGGAAATATATTAAAAACTTCTGAAGTTCTTGTTAAATTAATAAAATTTTTTTCCTTACGATGCATTATTAATAGTTAAATTTTTCTTATAAACTAATGAACTGCGAAAACTAGATCAATAATGGTTTTATTTTTACCTTGCAACTGAAGGTTAAGTTGATTGGAAAATTCTGTTAAATCTGTTAAAAATGCTAAATCCAATAAAAAATTTGGATCTCTTAAATAGGTTATAAATTGGTCTGTTTCATTTGAAGGATTTTGCTCAAAAAACCATGCCAACTCTTGACGAAGACTGAATAGCCGTTGAAGACAACGTCCTTTGCTAAGCCATCTAACCTCTGTATACATCAGTAAATCGCCATACTCAGCATTTACCTCTTCGAGGAATGTTTTAAAATTTCTGTGGCTTCGAGCGTTGTGGCCTCACCGTATTTTATTAATAATTTTAAAAACAATGTCCATGGTGTTCATTATGTTAAGACATTTTGTAAAAAGGGACTGTTGATGAATAATGCAGTGAAACGCATAGACATCAAAACTATTTTTTAATAAAAATCCCACAAATCCTTCTTTTTCCCCCACCATAACATTGGCACCATCAGTGCATACAGAGGAAAATTTTGCTTTGTCGGCAAAGAAAACCCCTCTTCGTTAACAATGTTGAAAATGGTTGATCTCTTTGCCTTACCATGCAATGCAACCATTCTCAATATTTCTTTTAAAGGAGTCATCTACTGTTTTTACGCATATCATTAACTGTGCAATAGTATTAATATCAGTGCATTCATTCATCTAAGCAAATAGAAAAATATTTGGAGTTAAGTATTTTATTTTTCACATTTGAATAAATGAATGCACTGATATTGTCAGTTCTTCGAATGATAGTACGTGGTGACAGGGGGACATCATTTATTAGATTACGAATTTCGTCGGCCTTTTCACCAAAACATTTAAGCACATCGTTGCTTAAATCTTTATAGAACTGGCCATCTTCGTAAGGACGAGAACGCTTTGCGAGACCAGCTGCAATAACAAATGATGTTTTTTTTTAAATACGTAGTAGATTCTTCTTCTTCAAATTCCTCAGAGTCCGCAATAAATTTTTCATAAAATGTTTGTTTGAGTTCTATAACTAATAATTTTCTTTCATCATAAGATAAATTATTATATTCATAATGGCATGTTGTAAATTGCCTTGCCTTGTCATATCTGGCGCAGCGAGACAACGTACGCTGGCATACCAGACACACCGGCTTACCGAAAAAATTTTCGCTAAACAAGAATTCGCATTCAAAATTTTCATCCATTGTCTCAGTGTACCTCAAACAAAAAATGTGTATCTGAATTCCTAAACAAAAAGCGTAGAATCAACCTGTTCGTTCGAATGCTCATACGAGACCATGGTACAAAGAAATGGTAGAATAACTAGCCCAGCTGATTTGAACTTTTTTCTGGACTGAGTGTGAGTAAGTTTTTCTCTTATGTCAAAGTTTGTTTACATTAGTTTGTCTGCAACCCCCGTTCGCCAGCAACTGCTGTTTTTGAAATATTTCTCTGCAAAAATTACATAGAAACGTTTTAATTTTGACACTTAAACACTTTCAATATATCAAATAACACTCAACAATCATTTTCTAAATGACACTTTTTGCAAATTTGTTTACATTTTCATCATTTTTCTATCAGCTGACTTGACACAACACAGACACTGAGCAAAAACAAAATGCCTGTTGTTTTTGGCTTGTTGTATTTGTTGTCGTACTGCATCTACCATTATATTTCTATCATGTACGAGACTGATGGATTGTTTTAATTTTTTTAATGTGTGAGCGCATGGCGGTGTGAGAGCAAAAACGCCGCGTAGTGGTTTTGCCTATCACTGCTTTACCGCCATGTCAAAACACGAAAGACGTGGAAGAGAAATATCAAAATGCCTGGTGAATTTCCAATTCAACGCTGAAGCATTGTAAGTCGTGACTCGTGTCCCAGGGTCGTAAGTCATCGTATAAAAGACGACTATGCCTGTTCGTTTGCGACCGCACACAAGCACATCCCAGCGGCGGAATTTGCGAGGCCTTCCACGAATAAGGCATGCGGAATCATTCTTTGGTAATGCCTACTTTAATAATGCCTGCGAAATACATGATTTTATAAGGCTTCCACAGGCCTGTTAAAAGAATGCCAGAAGACGCTGTTGTTCATGAATCCCTGTCTTTCCACATGTTAGCAATTCGCCGTTGCAAAATCATAACATCCGATAGCTGCATCTGTGGCTGCAGAATTTAAAAAAAATCACTTATAAGAATTACAATTGGTTATAGTATAAATCTGAAACAAATTTCCATATATTTTTTTTTATTTTTACGTAAGTCCTTCTAAAACTACCCCTTTTGCAGGCCTTCATAACGCCTTCTAGTAGAGAGGGATGGAAGGCCTTGCCTCCCAATCTCACGCAATGTTAAACAGAAAAGAGGAGGTAATGTGTAGGGAAGGCCTGCCGTATTCTACAGAATGCCTTCTGGGTCATGATTTCAGGCCTTCCAGCTCCTGATTTCCGCCGCTGGGATAATACGTTTATGCGCGTGCATTTGGTTTTGCCTACCACTGGTTTAGTGTTACAACAGAGTTGGAGCCAGGAACATAGAAATTATTATATTTCTTTCGTGGTGTTTTGCTATGTTTCTGGTCTTCCTTACTCTTTACTGTAAAGTGGTCTTCCTTACTCTTTACTGTTTTTGAAGCAACAACACATATTTTTGTATTTCTCTTTGAGCGATAAAAACTAACAATCGTTATAATTTCACATCATATTTCATATGATCCTCGTACGGTCCTATGCAATTCATTCGTAGTTATTATGACAGATTTTCATAGATTGTAGGATTTAGCTTCATATAATCGTCGCTTAGCTTCATATAATCGTTAGCTTCATTGCCGTCGGTGGTGCAATCGTTAGTGTGCGCGGCTCTTGTACATGAGATCCTGGGTTCGAACCCTGCTTTGACCACCTTCAAATTTCTTTCGCCGGCGGTCACCTCGCATAGTGACGGCGACACTATCGAGTATATAGCCATGAAAAAGCTTCTCAAAATACCGTTCGGAATCGGCGTAAAACTGTAGGTCGCAATCAGTGAGTGAAAACTAGAAAGCGGACAGCTCAGTGATTGTGAGAAGTTCTCCCCGGCCCCTTCATGGGATGTAATGGGAAACCATTTATTTATTTATTTAATCTATGAAATTTTTAATAGATCCTATGAAATGTTTCTTTGGCTGAGAAATAAAGAAACATTTCCTAGAATCTAAGAAGAAATTTATAGGCAGTATGAAGATATTTCTTTCAGTGTAGCCAATTCAGTTGGCCTAATTTCATTCAACTAAATTTTCTTTAATAGGACCATATAATTTATTTTTATTTTTTCTCGAATATTCCCAGCCATAGGCCAGGGCAGGTAAAATGAGGGTCTGGTGTAGCTGGACTTTTGTCTGTCGAGAGAGGGCTTTGTTCTTAAACTGCTTGCTGAGACCAAAATAGCATATATTTGCAAGCACAATTCTCCAATTTATCTACAGGCTGACGTTGTTGTCCTTGTTCGCGGCGGATCCAATGTAGATAAGTTCATCTACCACTTCAAATTGAATCGGTTGTCGTCGTTCAAGTGCGGACCAATTCGTCGTATAGTTGTTGCATAGTCGATGACACCATCAATTTTTCCAGGTCCTCATTAACAGCAAAACTGATTCACTCTTTCGATTCTTGGAAATTCTGCAGTAACCTCTCGCAAATTTCGCCCAATGATGTCTATGTCGCCTGAATACGCCAGCAAAATATGGATTTTCGTATTGACTGTCTAGTTCGCATTTGCTGCAGCTTCTCACATTAAGTTGTCCATTAAGATGTTGAAGAGATTGCATGAAAGTGTGTCGTCGCCTTGTCTCAGTCCTCGCTTGGTATAGAATGGTTCGGTGAGGTATTTTCCCAGGTTCACTGCTTATTTGGTGTTGGTCAGCGTCATTCTACAGAGGCGGATTAATTTTGCCACAATCCCAGGTTCAGACATAGCTTCGAACAATTTTTCCCCTATGGGGCTATCGAAAGCAGCTTTGTAATCGACATAAAGATGGTACGTATCGATTTGATTTCCGTGGGTCTTTTCCCAGATTTGGCGTAGCGGGAATATTTGTTCAGTCGTGGACTTCCCTGGTTTAAAACCACAGTGATACTGTCCAATCAGGTCTTCAACAATTGACTTTAGTCTGTCACACAATACACTGGACAAGACTTTATACGCGATGGATAAGACACTGATACGCGATAGTTGTAACATACACAGGGATCACCCTTTTTGAATACAAGGCATAATACACTCATACTCCAGGCGTCAGGCATAGATTCCCCCAACCATAAACCGCATGTAAGTTGAAGTTGAAGGCTGGCAGTCCTTCGCCAACGGCCTTTAAAATTCTCAGCGGGTAGTCTCTCCATACCAGCGGCTTTAATAATCTTAAGCCGAGAGATTACAGTTCTAATCTCGTATTGGCTGTCTTCCACTATCATTACCTCATGATCTTCAGTGGAAGAATCTGAGTGGAGTAGTGCTGAAAAGTGGTCTGCTTATATGCCACCAGATTCCCATTCTCATCCTTGCAGCAGGGCAGGCCATCATTAAATCTTCTTAAGCTATGGAAAACCTTTCGGCATTCATTATTCAGCCTGCACATTTCGCGTTTTTTACTCTCTCTCTCTCTCTTATGCTCCCACTGCAATTTTTTGTTGCCTAAATAGTTGGGTTTCCTCCCTTCTTAGCCTCTTGTACCGCTCACTCGCAATACCAAACGTTGTCATATGTGCAGCGTCTTGTTCATCGATTGTAATGCTACATTCTTCGTCGTACTTTTGATATCTCCGATATTTGCCATTTCCGAGATATAGCCATATTTTTATTTTAGCGATTTTCTTATATTATTTTTCAAGGAAAAAATATCTTCTACGAATAGGACCACGTTATGAAGAACCCTTACAAACCATCAAAAATTAGTTCGTTTTTCGATTGTCAGATCCGTTTCCGATTTGATTAATTAATCCGCTAAAGGAGTTAAAATCATAAAGGTCGAATATCAATAGTGGGTGAACATTTTTTTTCGTATTTTTGATCAAAAATTGGGAAGGGTAACCCATCGTCGCCATTTGAGTTTTTTCGTTGCAAAATTCATATCTTTTGAATCGAATAAGCTAATTGAATAATTTAAATGGCACATGATAGGGTGCTTCCTTATGGCTTATCATAGTTAAAATTTGTGGAAAAATGAATTTTATGGTTACAAATTTTTTTTTTTTACCTAATTTAGATTTTTTTTAGTTTTTTTAATGTTTTTATATTTTAATATTATTACCCAACAAATTAAAAAAAATATTTTTTTTGTTTTCAATTTTTTGTTTCAATTTTCTGGCTCACAATTCGTATGAGAATGTATATCTACAAGTCTAATCATTTCCAAACAATGATTATTTTCTAACTCATTTCGTGACTTCACATGCCGCAGGGAAGAAATAAGTGGATCGGAAGATGCAGCCCACATGTTGAAGAGGTCCTTATTTTGCCTCTATCTATATGTTTTACACAATTTGTTAAGATACTCCTGTGCTTCTTCAGAAAGCTCTCCAATTGGCAAAGAGTGGTATTCAATTATATCTTTGCCATTCGCCAATATTTTATGGAACTTCTTCTGGGGATACATTTCCACTAAAGGTGATGCAGGTATCGATGCATATTCTGCATATTTTGTAGAATTGAGGTTTTCTTTGCAGTTTAAAACATGCAAGATCGTTCCCAATCTTTTAACGATTTGATTGTTAATTCCAGTGATTCCAGTTACTGCCTCATAATTTTCAAAATATTTACTAGAATTCTTTCCATCGTTTGAGTTTCCGTATCCGTACTTAGGACAGTCTACGTTTAGTTCAACTTGATTGAAAATGTCATCCACTATTTTTCACTTTCTGATTCTTTCCTTATCCTTAATTGATGTATTTTCATTGAAGTTTTCCTCCTACACCAATTTTAGCAAGAACTTCATACACCTTAACCTTGCTGGCAATGGTGACATTCCGTATTCGTAATTCTCCTCGTTTGTAGAATCGTTCAAATTACCGAAGTTCTTCTGACTCCTTATGCAAACCGGGTATGACAATGTTTTCAGTTCGTTTACAACATTTCCGTCAACATTGATCAGGTGGGACTCGTAACTACATCTCCAATTTGCAGCTTTGTGGGCTTAATCTAGCTAATTTGTTCTTCAATGCCCTCCACCGTGGTCCTTGTGAGTTCTGCCGATTCCCTTGCAAACTGAAACATTATTGGTCGGCAATAATGCACTGATGACTGTCGTGGTTTTTTCTAATGTAGGGAAACATCAGACTTTAGCCGCAAAGGTACAACAGATGTCATAAACATATTTCTGTCCGATATTGTAGCGTCATCGGAAGATATCCTTTGCTTATAAATACTTTTTTCCAAACTAAGCGCTGCCTCAGGCAAGGCGACACCCTATTGTGCGATCTCTTCAGCATCTTAATTTAGATCATTATGAGAAAAGCTGCAGTCAAGATGAATAAAACCATCAGCAGCAAAAGTCACATGCTGCTCTCATATTCTGATGATATCGCTATCATTGGGCGCAAAATTAGAGAAGTTACTGCAGTGTTTTCGAGAATTGAGAAGGAGTTAGGAAAAGTGGGTCTGAAAGTAAATGATGACAAGACAAAATTAATGGTTTCAACTAGCAGTGTCGGACCAAAGAGTGAACGTTGATAACCGTTAAAATTTCGTGGTGGTGGATCAATTTATATACCTCGGATCTGCCGTAGACAGAAACAACAACGCCGAATAGATGTTATTTTGAGCTAAGCAAGCACTTTAGAGATAAGGCCCACTCTCGAGTGACAAAAGTCCAGCTACACCAGACTCTCATACAACCTGTCTTGCTTGATGGCGCAGAATCATGGGTCATATCGCAAACAGACGAAACATCTGTAGGAGTCTTCGAGAGAAAAATACTTCGAAAAATGTATGGCCGTATAGCAGAATAAGGAGAGCTATTCATTTCGGTAAAGGAGTTTAATTTTTAATTCATTGAAGATTTAAATCTTTTCAACTTCGGAGTTTAATTTTTGACTCGGGAGACGAATTTTTATTTTCAAAGATTTGAAAATGTCGCTCGCTCTCGATTTAAAAACATTGATTCGAGAGACAAAATTTTAGGATATTTTTTTCAAAATCGGAATGAGAGTTTTATATTGAGGAGGAGCTGAATTTGGTGGCTCGGGAGCGGAATTTTTACCTACTCTGCCCTATAGTGCACAACACGGAGTATCGGCGACTCATGAACCATGCGATAGGTGAGGTATATTCCGACATTGATGTCAAGATAACGCGTTTGCCCTGGCTAGGCCGTATCAGTAGAATGGATGAAGACGAACCAGCAAGAAGGATTTTCGAAACCGAACTCGAAGGAAGGCCACAAATAGGAAGACCAAGAATCAGGTTGACGAATCGCTGCATACACTTGGTAGTACCAACTGGAGAGGTAGGGCAAAAGATCGAACTGGTTGGCGAAATATCTTGTGTCCGTTTTTTAAGGTCCCCAAAAACCCAAAGTTGTTCGAGACCGATTATGTAAGTAAGTAATACCCATCAAGGCATATGAGCAGTTCCATCCCCTTTAAATAGTATGCAAAAATAAAATATTGTTTCCCATGACATCCCATGAAGGTACTGGAAAGAGCTTCTCACAACGAGCGAGGTGTGTGCGCTTTAAAGTTTTACACTGACTGACGCTAATTTATACATCACAGCATGCGTCAAAACCGGTAGTTCTGATTTTTTGCCAACTTGTTTATTATGTTGGCCATATGAATAATCCAAGTTTGTGACCTCGAGCGCTGAACGCATCTTTGCCAAAATATCGAAAAAAAACCGCCAAGAAATCGTTATTTTTCAAATTTGGGCGGGGACTAGTTTTTGAAAATACCTTTTTAGGACGGTTTTAAAGTAGATTTGCTACAATATGATACTAGAATTTTCTTTGTAGACCTAATAGTTTACGAGACATTCTGAATGAATTTTGACCCTGATTATACTAGTATCGAAGCCCTGTACTTTTATGATAGGATGTTAAAAAGGAAAATGGAAGTGTGAACAATGATGTTTAATCTAAGCTACGAATAATGAAGTAAAAAGGATAAGTATAACAAAAGTTAGGAAATTGAATAATAAAAAAAATAAAAAAATTAAAATAATTTAGCCCTCTTGGAAGGTCCCGGTTGAGGTTCGCATCGACGTATATCGTATATACAGGGTGTCCCCTAAACTTTTGTCTAAACTTAAACACGTGATAGCTGAGAACAAAAGCTACAATGTTTGTTCTTACGCCAATTGCCTAGGTGGCTTCGTTTTCGAGATATTCGTGTTTAAAATAATTGCATTTTTGAATGCATTTTCAATAAATGCATAATCTACTTTATAAATGAAATAGAAATATCATTGAAAATTGCTTCAAAATTTATTTTAAATAATTTATTTTTTCGTTTGAAATGAAAACGAATTTTTTTTTAAATGTTTTCAATTAACGTAAATTTTCAAAATGAGAGCCTTGTTGCGTTATGCACTTAGATAAGCGGTCTAAAAAAATAAAAATAAGCCAAAGAAGCAGTATGTCGAGTCGCAACCACAAAACGCATGTATAAAGAGGAAAGTTCGGTTTCAAAGAGGATTTTGAAGAAGCCATGCTGGAATACATGAAGTCGTCGGATGGTGTGAATTGTGTTGTGTCGTACACTTGCGACCGTATATCCACTCGTATGACTTCAGCAGCTGCTTTCACCACGCGTAGTCTTTCTCCTTGAGGATCTGAACTCATACTGTCATACCATCTTCTGGTGAGAGTGGTGTGACCTGTGTTTTTAAAACAAACAGTCGTGTGTTTGAAGGATCTCTCAATGATGAAAATGTCCTCCCCACACTTTGCAAACAAGAGATTTTTGACTGTTCGTAGTTGAGATCATTCTCCTTGTATCTTGTCCATGAATTCATCTAGAGAGAATTGACACTCCTCAGCGTTCTCTTCCAGAAGCTGGTCTTTTTTCTTTTCCATTTCCTCATCAACTCTGGGAATCTTTTCCATGGCCTCATCAACTGTGGGATGCTGACGATTTCCCTGGACTTTCCTGTTGGTGGTGCCTGGTAGAGCTTTGTTTGACAAAACCGATGATGTCTGGCTTCAAGGGCTACCAAATCTGTGTTTCATCCATTCATCACCACGTTTCTCAGCTGCTTTCACGATTGTTGCACTGAGAGACAACTGATATTGTTCCGTTTTTCTGGCTTCTTCTTCCTTTCTGCCACAAGGAGCTCTTCAGTTATTTTGTCTACACATACACAACAGTGTGCTGTGAAATTGAACTGCCCAGAGACTGATCTCGTGGCCTTTGATGGCGTAATATTCGAACAGCTGCTTTGATCAACTTCCGATTGTTGTATTTTATCTGACAAGCACTGTGCACATGTATCTCATTTACACCCTTCATTAAACAAAGATTTGCTATGTTCTTAAGGGAAATACGCGACGCAAGAAGGGTTTTTACACTTCTTTCCTTCACTAGGCGCACTTGCCCCTCAGTTAAAGTCACCTTACATATAAAACACAAACCCACGCTGGGACTGTGATCAGACATTCTGTAGATTCTGCTGTTTTACTGCAACTTCTAACAAAATCCTCCATTTTAAATTTTGTGCATTCACGATGTTCATATATTTATATATTTTGCACATTCACGGTAACAATTTCGACGGTGTTTATCAAATCTCAGCAACAGAATCCTTTAGTTGACGTTTAAATTTGCCACATCCAGACGTTCGATTCCCTTTAGCCAAAAAGCAAAGAGCGTGTTGGTGGATCTGTAGTATTTTAAATTGTGATTCTTCCAACCACTGTGTCCTCTCTTAAATCTCCGAGTACTATTTCAATCAGCTGTAACATGGAACGTCCTAGTTTAAACGTACACTAAAATTTCTCTTGACAAACAGCATGTCACTTGTTGGATTTTTTCCTAATTCAGTTGCTTGTTATTCCAAGGAATCAGCAAAACAAGAGAAGGTCATTGCATATTAAGTTTTTCTGCAACATGCGATGTTGGCAAAAGGTTCTACCGATAGTCTACGCTTACTTGCCTTTTTAATGTTGGTATCTTGGATCGAACATGCATTTTTCTAGGAGTTCACGATTCGGTGTAAGATTTGTTTTGACCCTTTTTCATACCAAGGACCTTCTTGGCAGTGTCATTCAGCATTCGACTACTGCCTGGCCCGGTGTTTTGGCATTTCTGTGCACAGTTAGGTCCCAGAGTTTTACCGTACATCATTGATATGGTTGAGTAATGTAGACCAGTATGGTTGACTACCTCTGGGCAGAGACGCAAGGAGGGGATCGCAGTTAATTACAGCATCACGCCTAGATTTCACGCCCAGCTTTGACGTTCATTAATGTTCAGACATTATTCCAGTTATCAAACCAGTTTTTTTTACTCATGAATGTAATATATTAATCATAAAAATAAAAACATATTCATTGCAATAATTAAGCATATTAGTGACAATGGCGAAACTTTTTCTATTTATTAAATCTGAACCTGATGAATCTGTGCGTTAGTTCACTTTCGATGCGACACAGATTTTCCGTTGAGTGCAGTTAGGTAAGTGACCGGCAAACTCATTAAACCTTAATTATGTCAGTGTGTGAGTGAGCTGCACTGAGAGAAATGTCGGCATACAAAAAATCATATTCCCATTCTTCTTTGTAAATTTCTCTCAGTGCAATGCCAACGACAAGCGACTTCGTTTGCTTTCGTTTAATATGTGAGATTATGTCGATGTGATAAAACGAAGCACAAAAATGCACTGTGCATGGGTTTTGCCGGCCACGGAGTTAGATACTTCTGGAGCAAATCTTCGTCGCCATTTTCCCATTGAATTGAACCCATGGACTTAATTTTCCATCACTTTCAGGATGGCAAGCGAAATCGTGTTAAACAATTCAAGGACATTAAACTGGTGCAGGGGATATACAAAGATAAATTCCAACTGTCCGAGTATCCAGTCATGGGCGATTGGCGTATTCGTGTCTACATCAGTGGAAAATACGATTTCAGCAAATTCAAGGGGATAAAAGTTCAGCAGTATGTGTTGCCTAAATTTAGTGTTTACATTAAAACGGATGAGAATATTGTTCCTGGGGATCGTGTAATAAAGTTATTGGTGTATGGAAAATATACATTTGATAAGTATGTGGAAGGTAATGTGACGGTCAAACTTGAAGATGTATATCACGACGCCATCATTGAGCTGAAGCAGCTAAATATAAAAGACCAGCTTCCTATAGAATTTATCCTTGATAATCCTGGCGACCTAAAATCTCACCTTCGAGTTACAGTGGAAATAGCGGAAAAGTTTACGGGTATAACGCATAGGGATAAAGCAGACCTTTACATAAAAGACCAACGGTATATGATTGGCGTTGACATCAATTCAATACAATATCAAGGCAGCAGACCATATCGCTTAAAGGCAAAAGTTCAACACTGGAATGGAATGTCAGTCGAGGATCGCACCAAGCCCGTCATCATGAAACACGGCTCAAAGGAGTATGCGGCCTATTTGGATAGCAATGATGAGGCGACATTTGAATTTGACCATGATCCGTTGGCCAACCATGTCTTTCAGTTCCAAGACTCCAAATATACATTATACAATATTTTTCAGAATGAGAATGTGAACAATAACCAAACGGAATCGTATTGCAAACTGATTCTAAAAGGAGACAGGTAAGAAAATGCAATTACATTTATATGAACAAAAACTTGGTAGAACTACGTCATAGTTCAGGTTGCTGTTCGAAACGTTGTGACTCAGTCATTGTTTTGATACCCCCGAGTAATTACAGTTACCCAACCTGAACTGTCCGCATCTGAACTGCAGAAAACTGTCTGAGCAATATTATTTATTTCATCCAGACCACGCCTTGGCACACCCATTGAAATTGAATTAACCTCCATTGCCAACATACCCTATCTCGTATACACCATCGTATCCCACGCTACTATAATTCACACGGATCACCTAACATTGCCACCAAATCAGAAATCATACACGATCCAAATAATCCCTTCCATTGAAATGGTACCCATGGCATACGTTTATGTTCACTATGTCGTTAATGGAAATTATTACTATGGAGAAATGGAATTGAAATTGCCATTGGAGTTTGAAAACAAGGTGAGTTCGCACGGTGCTATTAACTAATGTTGTACCATGAATGTTTTGAACTTGCAGGTTGCAGTTGTGATCCCGAGGCAAGTAAAACCTGGTCAGGGGGTAACCCTCGAATTGTTGGCTCAACCTAAGTCATATGTTGGTGTTTTAGCTGTTGATCTTGGTGTTTATCTGTTGGATCCTTCGTATGATCTTCAAAAGTGGGATATACTGAATGATTTAACGAAGGATACAACTATGACCCCCTTACACGCGTTAGTTTATCCAGGGTTGCTCTCAGGTGTAGTGACTTTTACAAATGCTCATTATCTTTTTGTTCCCCTAGATGGTAAGTATTGTGAAATGTCAATTCTGACTATGACAATACCTAAATTGAAACTACCTATTTATATCGCAACACATCGCAGCCCCATGACCCATTCCACGCCATACAACTATGTCAGTAACTCGACCTGCTGTGCGCTTTTCGTACACTGTAAAGGTTATCTTAGGAAATATTATGAAATCGTACATATGTATATATTCTATGAATTCCTTCAAAGGTTCTATGAAATTTATCATTAATGTCCAGTCAAAAATATGAATATGAGGTCTATGAAATGACCTCTATGCAATTTTTTCCGATCAGATAGATACATTTGATAGATTTTATGAAGTAATACCTGATAAGCTCAAGACGCATTCCATGGCATACAACCAAGTCAATAGACTTGCGCTCTTCCTACACTGAACAAATGATCTTCGTAAATATTTGAAATCTATGAATTCCATGAAATGCTTCGTGAATTTCTGTGAATTTCTTCATTCACTTTCAGCTAGTGAAACATTTCCTAGAATCTAGATAACATACGCATGAAATTTGTTCATACCAGCTCGGAAACATTTTCGTAAATTCTATGAAATAAAAAAAAAATGGTGTCCCTTAACATCGCATGACGGGATTGGAGAGAGCTTCTCACAATCAGTGAGTTGTGCGCTTTCTAGTTTTACACTCACTGATTAGGACCTACAGTTTTACACCGGTTCCGAACGGTATTTTGAGAAGCATTTTCATGGCTAAATACTCGATAGTGTCGCCGTCACTAACCGAGGTGGTCGCCGTCGAAAGAATTGTAAGGTGGTCGGAGCAGGGATCGAACCCACGTTCTCATGTACAAGAGCCGGCGCACACTAGCCACTGCACCACCGGCGGCCACTATTCTATGAAATAATGCCTGAACTATTCAATACCCATTCCAGGGCATACAAGTAACCCAGCATTATGCAATCCTTTATAGATTCTATAAACTCCTTCATTAATTTTTAGCCAAAGTATGAGCGGAACATTTTCATAGACTATTAGAAATTTGTTCATACTACACGCAAACAAAACAAACGTTTATTGCTCGGTTGCCGCAACAATACTTTCATTGATCTGTATTAATTTATTAATATCGCAACTGTTCGTGTAGTTCTCCCAAATAAACTCGTATATCGCAAATGTGTATCATGCTGTTGCACACAATTTCTGTTGCAGTAACCGAAACAACTGTTGGTGGAACCGTTTTTTGTTTCTCGCAAACGTGTTTTCAGCCTACATTTTTAATAACTCGTTTGCTGCCAACATTTTTCGGTTCTCCCAAACGAAATTACGTGTATGGCTTAACGGAAGTTCGTTTCTCCCAAGTACAGTCCCCAAACGAACTTCAGTTATCTGAGATTTCGTTTGGGAGGAACGAGTATTTTCTTTGCGTGTAGCTACGAACTACTTTCATAGATTCTCTCAATTCAAATCTATGAATTTGTTTATAAAAGCTATGAAACTTTTTCATAAATTCTATGATATTAGATTTATTATATTTGTTCCTAATATTGCAATATTTCGCTAACAAGTCGTATAGCTATTATGGATCTATCCACAAATGCTCATCAACGTTTGTTCTGAAGGAAGCAAACCCAAGATATCGAAAATTAACATAATTCTGTTTATAAAAGTGGCTCCGCATCCGCCCACAACTGACCCGGAGTCGCTCCTAGAGGGGTGAAATTTACAACAGATTCCCACTAACTATTCCCTCCCAACATTCTTTTCCGAATCGTTAAATTAAATTTTTATAAAATTTGCTTCCACCGCGCTAACTGCCCCAAGGGTGCCCTTAGAGAAGTCAAATCTATTACCGACCTCCAACATTTTTGCACCCCAACAGTTTCTCAGAACGTGTCGAGCCTCTATCTTCAACCCCATACAATTTTTTTTATTTTTTATATATTTGTTTATGAAATCGTGGGGGGTCAAATGTAGGATCGACCCACTTTTATTTCTCTCTCCCAACATTTTATCAAACATACTTACCCTCTATCTCTAACCTATAAGGAGGGTGCAATACAAAATTGACTTAAAAACGGCTAAAAGGGGTAAAATTTTTCGCTTTAATTGACGATAATACATTTTCGATTTTATTGCGCGAAAAAGACATATTTTATAATTTGAAAAGTTTTATAGTTCGAAAATGTGAATCAAATGTATTTTTTATCATGCGATGGATATTTCTTCCGATTTTAGGCGACGACCTGAAGCAAAAATATCTTGTTCCTCCTCGTGACGACACAACACGTTACTATAGTCCTCTATTAATGTTGCGCCTCTTTTGGCAGCGTCGTTGACAACATGTAATTTACGCAATATTTCTTCCCAATTTCTGGATCGGTGTCAATGAAATCTGTTGGCAATCCGAAGCGTGCGAAAAATGCTACTGTCTCAGGTGTGACGTAATCGCTCAACTCTTTCTTCGATTTGTTGATTCACATGTTTCGATGCCAAGGTAATTATTCTTTTCACACCTTTGAAACCAACAACATGTACTGAGCGAGCACGATCTTGGTAGCCACTGCCGCAGTTATCCCTGAAATCATATTCTTCTCCTTCCTCGATATCATCGTGTTCTTCTGACGCGATCACCCACTTCGTCATCTTTCTCCCTACCTTCGTCAGACGATTCGTCAGATAACTCTTCTTCGTATTCCTTTTTCTCTTCTTCAAATGCACGAATTGCATTCGCCATTTACCGCTTGCTGATACAAAGGGTCATTCGGATCAAATAATGCAAGAGCACCAGCTTCAACACTAAGATACCAGAGATATCCACAGAATCTGTTCACACAATCTTATCAATTGAATCATAACCAGCAATTGCTTTCAAAAAATTTAAATCATTATTTGCAGCTTTGGTTGCTCTGGTCCATTCTTTGGGCAGTTTCTGCATTTCGCCATCCATCGAGCATGATAAACAAGACGACTTGATCTCAATTTGGACTTGAACTAGTATTTTGACTGCGACTCCATCATCTTCTATGCCAGGACTGTATGGATTGTCTTTAATATTTTGCCATTGTTCTTTGAAACGGGCAAACACTGGCACTCCTGGCATAGATATTTTGACGAATTTGGTTTCGACCAGTTTTTTGAGTGGAAGTTCATAAATTTGATATCTGCCATGGTAGATAGAAACTATCTCGTCCCAGTATTTCCTCAAGCAATAGTGACGGACCATGGAATTGGCCAGTGTTCGTTGATGTGGTATGGAAAAAAATAGCTTGAACGCTGTCAGCGATTTTCCACTCAAGCAAAAGCCCGTAAACGGTCTCGGCAATACATTTGCCTTTTTCTCTATCCGACGGTATCTTGGGCACGCCCAAGAGCTGCTCGTTCCCATCATATGTGACGATAACAGGAAGTCGATCAAAGTTTTTGCGCAGCTTTGAACGTCCGCCAAACTTTCACCATCCCAGTGCACATTGAAAAAACTCGCTCCAGCCAACTAGAAACGTATAAATAATGGTTCATACTCATTAGACAATTAACAGAAATATAATTCCTATTTCATATTGCATACTTGTGGGTTTTCCTTCCAAAATGCAGCAACCTGCTGTTTCTTGGCTCAAGTTGAAAAACACGTTCCGCAGCTACCGATATACGAACTGCTGCTATGTCAGCTGTCGAAAACAGACACTAGATCCGACACCAGTAATGCGATCGATGCAGTTTTTTTTGTACCCTTTGATAGTTGCTTTCGCAAAGCCATTCCGTCATCGGCAACTTCGTGGTCAGAGTGTAATTCACTCAATTTCAAAATATAGTAATCCTCTATTGAGGGAGCCCTATGTACAAAATTTCGTTGTAATTAGGTAATATTTGGACAGCCAGAAGCCTATACCACCATGATCTGTAAATGTTATACCAAGCTTAATTGGTACGATTTGTTTGCGGGTCACATCATAACATGGACCTAGATAACCCGCTTTCTTTCCATATATTTTGCGTGCCGTTTATATTGCAGACACAAAACTTTATTCTATTCCGATCGAGAGTTGCAAGTAGATCTTGCCTAGTTGGTTTCTCTGTGATGGAATATTAGGAGTTGGTCTTTCGTTATGGGACGAACTAAACCAATCTTTGACAGACGATATACAATGAAGTGCAGCACAACTTGAGTGGCTGCATTCAATCACAAGAAACAAGAAATATTCATGAATGCGGCTGTCCACTCACTGCACGAATGAATTCTTGCAGATGCTAACGTGACAGCATTGAGAACAGTGTTGCCAACTTAAATTTCTATACTTTTAATAATCTTCCGTTGTTTAAGTGGGGCTACCTCCAACATTTCTAGATACTACAAACATTAGGATTCAAGCACCATAATTCATGGGACTGACCTTTGTGTGCCTAGACGAAATATTGTGATTTAGTTAGATAGATCGGTCATTAAAAATGTTCTTAATTTTATTCTTAGGACGCTTTGCTGTAAGCCCAGGACTCAACAGACCCCTTAGGTTTCGAACAAAATTCCCCGAAACTTGGATATTTGATAATTTTGAAATGTGAGTATATAAGAGTACTCGTTCTAACTGTCTACTGACAAATGTTGAAATTAGCACGATAATGAACACCCTAAACTCGTAGGATGAAAATTAATAATTATGTAATTTTGAATATTGTGCTGCAGAACCAATAATGTCACCAAATTGACTGTAAATATACCCGATACCATAACAACATGGCGCATCACTGCGTTTACGGTTAACGAAGTAACCGGGTTTGGAATTGTCGATGGTCCCACCGATATAACTACTATACAACCGTTCTTCATTAATCTGAATCTGCCGTATTCAGTGAAACGGGGAGAAATTATCTCCATTCCTATACTCATACACAACTATCACGATCAAGATCTGGAGACGGAAATTGTAATGCATAATCAGGATCGGGAGTTTTATTTCTTGGAGTCAACTGTTTTTGATGCCGAAAGAGGTTCAGATGATCAGGAACGAGTGCAACGCATTAAAGTACCAGCAAATGGTACGGAATATGTCAGGTTCCTTATTAATCCCAAACAAGTTGGACACATTAGCCTCAAGATTGTAGCGACAAATGTAATAGCATCCGATGCCATTATACAAAGGCTAAAAGTTGAACCGGAGGGTATAAAGAAGCGGCACACAAAATCTTTGTATCTCAGTGTAAAATCGGGGGAAGACTTTAAGGTGACCCTGCCTGTTAATATTCCCCAAGATATCGTACCAAATTCCGAATTTGTAACGCTTTCCCTGGGCGGTGACAGTATGGTGCCCACCATCAAAAATCTTAATAATTTGGTATTATTGCCCACCGGATGCGGCGAACAAAACATGGTTAACTTTGCCCCGAACATTTTAGTTTTAGAATATCTCAAGGCTTCGGGTAAATATGTCACAGAGCAGAGTCTGGTTACAAAAGCGAAAAAATTCATTGAGATTGGTTATCAGCAGCAATTGTCCTATCGTCACGCGAATGGCGGCTATAGTGTCTATGGCCAAAGGAAAGATGATGAGCCCAGCACTTGGCTGACCGCTTATGTTTTACGCTTCTTTCTCAGGGGCTCGAATTATTTTTCTATCGAATCGAATATCATAGAGAGTGGTTTTGAATACCTGGCCCAAACACAATTCGACGATGGCAGCTTTCCCTTTACCGGTTATTTGCTCTATCCCGCTCAACAAAATCGCCATTGCTTCACAGCATTTGTGCTGATGGCTTTCCTGGAAGATGAGGTAACAAATGTGTCCTAGCAAGTTTCTAAATGTCATCTTAATATTTAATTTTCTATGTATTACAGACGTATTCTACGAAATATGAAAGCTCTATAGAAAAGGGTTTGAAATTCCTTTACGGAAACCTGGACAGGGTTAAAAACATTTATGCTCTCTCCATTATGGCCGCAGCCCTACAAGTGGCAAAACACCCGAATGCTCAGAAAGTTATCGATAAACTCATGTTAAGCAAAAATGAGACAACTGATTTAATATGGTTTTCCCAAAATGATAAAAATCGTGAAAAGGATGTTGAGATTACGGCCTATGCTTTATTGGCGTTGCTCGATGGCATCAGTAATCCAGAGGATAATCTACGCATTGTGAAGTGGTTGACTGAGCAACGTAACGAACGTGGTGGTTTCAAATCTACCCATGACACTGTGGTGGGTTTACAGGCCCTGGTGAAATTCTCCGAAAAGTACAATAATGCGGATAACTTGAATCTGAAAGTTGAATACACGGCGAAAAACAATGAGAGCGAAGTTTTAAAAACTGGTGAACTAACAGTGGACAAGAATAATCTATTGATTTTGCAAGAGCAGGAGGTATGTTTATCGCGGTATAATGTCGTTTAACGTTTACAAGGCCGTTATAGGTGCCTGCAACTTCATGGTTCAAAATATTGTTACGAATTTCCCTATTCGTCCTTTAGCGTTGTTTTATTCCCAATAATAAAATAAGGTTCGTTTTCAATTACGATAATTACAACGGTATAGCTTCCTTTTATTTTACTTATATAGTACAAAAGTTTACTTTATTTACACCACTTTAATAAGTCTTATATTTTACTATCAAATCGCGTTGCTTACTTTACGGCGCTTAATCACAAACTGAAACTCTCCTTTCCAAAGACCTGCGCTATTTATGCCAACTCACCATACTCAAATGAAGTTATATCCAGCGAATTCACGAACCTTCTAGCCGTTGTTGTTGTTACTTACCTCTGTAGAATCATCTCGAATAGTGGAGAATTATCTTAACTGAGGCGAATTCATGCTACTGGTTTAGCAAGCTGGTACGTTGTTACAATGCATACTTTCAGGCGCAGCACTAACTGCCAGTTATATACATAATGTTAGTAGAGTCATTAAGAGCAAGCAATGCTTTTACTTATTCGTAACAATATATACCTAAACTAATGTTGGCCACCTATTTGTAAGGGGAATGTTCTGAACCAAAACTTAATAACACCGAAAATCCTTTTTTTGCTCTTTTCCACAGTTTCCTAAATCTACGCGTGTCATTGAAGTCAAAGCTTCTGGAATGGGTCAGTCTCTGCTACAATTAACCTATCATTATCATGTGACAACAATTAACGAATTTACACATTTCGATATACAACCTCAACCGAAAATGTTAAATACCAATGAGCTGCTACTCGAAATATGTTTGACCTATAAAAAGGACGATGGCGAGACAAATGACACTTCGACCAACATGATTATAATGGAGGCCAATTTGCCATCGGGTTTTACATCCAATGATGAATTTAGCAAGGAACTGTTGGGTAATGAAATTGTGCAGAGGATAGAATCGAGGAATGATGCAACGACCCTTGTGCTGTATCTCGAGAAACTTTCGGCCAATGTCAAACATTGTCTGAATATTTTAGCATCCAAGATACATGATGTAATGATGCGTAAGCCGGTGGCTATTGCAGTTTATGACTACTATAACATCAGTCGTCACAATACTGTATTCTATAACGCTTAAATTGAATTTGACTTGTATTAAACTTTATAACGGATAATTAATAATATTTATTTAAGCAATAATTTAGAATACATAAAGTGTTTAATAGCTCTTGGAGGGATGTTAACCATATACCGTGACAGGAGCATTCAAAAAATAAATTTAGTTATTACAGCAAATTTACTGGTATTACAACAAGCTGTTTGCAGTGTTGATAAAACTTCGGAGAACATGCTTGCTAAAACAGCAAACATATTTTTCGGAGGAAATTTTTGTTGTGAAATTTATGTGGATCTAATCAAGGTGTATCCATGGTACAGCTGATTGAAATGATAGTTGGTGATTTGATAGACGAAAGAAGGGATGGCAGAATGAGCGAGACTAAGCTGATTGATATTAAGCGACTACTAAATTATGTTTGGTGCTAATTGCATCGACCATAAAGACGCACTTTTGTTTTATTTCTGTTCATTGTATGTGGAAATTCCTCTCAGTGTCTTTAGGAGGGACGGTTGCCTTTATATCGCGCTCTGAATATATATAATAAAAAACAGACACTGCAAATTCGTCTCTCAATATATGTATATTCCTTGAGAGCTTAATCTCTCAGTCACTTTTTTATTAAACAAATTATTCATGTTCTAATCTCAAGTGGTTACAATGCAAAAATAAAAAAATTTTAAACTATTGTTTACAGCCCTTAAGTTCTGTATTCAGTTTTTATGACATTTCCATTCCCATAAGTAGTGCGTGTATAAAAAATACTGACAACCAGTATATAAATTTCAGTCGGCTGAACCGACTTAAACATACCCTCACCCTGAGTTATCCATTGCGTCCCAGTTATGTTCAAAAAAGCCTATATTCACCCTTGCGTTGAACGAATGGGCGTGGCAAATGTGACCATATTCAATATCAGATTCACATTGCGCTAAATATTATTTAATATCCAATTTATTTAGAATCCTAAGTGTTTTTGGGAATTTTTGTGACTATCAACCAATTGTTCGCCCAATATTTATAACGGACGTCCAAAAATGGGCATGGCGAAATGGTTAATTTTTTATTGCACAGTATCTTTTGCCAAAATATTCATCAGCACAAAATTTTACTAACATCGGCTGTGGTTTATAGAGATATCGAGTCGGCCAACCGGAAATACGTCTAACCGTTTTTCAATAAGAGCGCTACAAAAGCTTCCTGTGAAAGTACGTTCGATGCCATTATGTATGGAACTCGATTTCTTTTGCATGGCCACCACGGGCACGCTTGCAGAAGTCCAGACGCAGAACCCAATTTTCGACGGTTTTCGAGCATAAATCGGACGATACTGCTGCAATTTCACGTTCGATATTCGTACGAAGTTCATCAATCGTCGCTGGCTTGTTGGCATAGACCATAGACTTGACGTAGCCCCCAGGAAATAATCTAACGGCGTCAAATCGCACGACCGAGGCGGCCAATCGACTGGGCCATTTCGTGAGATAACACGTTCACCAAACTTGGTTTCCAATAAATTGATTGCGGCATTCGCTGTGTGGCTTGGGGCGCCGTCCTGTTGGACCCACATGTCCTCCAAGTCCATATTATCCAATTGGGGCCAAAAATATTCGGTTATCATTGAACGGTAGCGATTCGCATTCACAGTAATGTGCCGGTCTTGATCATCATGGAAGAAGTACGGCCCAATGACGCCGCCGGCCCATAAACCGCACCAAACCGTAATTTTTTCGGGATGCAATGATGACTCATGGATTACGTGTGGATTGCTGTCTGACCAGTAACGCATATTTTGCTTATTGACAAAGCCATTCAGCCAGAAATGAGCATCATCGCTGAAGATGATTTCCGATGAAAATCCCAATCCTTTTCAAGTTGTTGCTCAGCCCAATTCACGAACATACGACGCTTATGGTGGTCAAGCGGCTTCAGTTCTTGCGTCAATTTGATCTTGTAAGGATGTAGGCCACGATCTTTTCGCAAAATTCGCCACAACGACGTCACAGAGATGCTCAACGCTTGAGAACGATGTGTGAGAGACACATTTGGGCTTTCTTGAACTGAAGCCTCAGCGGCAGCAATATTCTCGACACTACGGGCACTTCTTTGTCTCAGTGGCACGGGTGCATTTTGTACTGTGCCTGTGGATTCAAATTTTTCCACTAGACGCTCAATTATTGATCTGGTACGACGATTATGACGACCATAAATTGGACGTAGCGCTCTTAAAGTTGAGGCCACTGACTCCAAATTTCGGTAGTAAATTTTAATAATTTCGACTCGTTGGCTCGTATTTATATCGTTCCATGATGAAATGGCAAACCTTACTGAAGAGAAAAGTCAAAAGAGCGGGAAAAAATATGGCGTCATTTGCTGTCCCTATCGATTTACTTTTGTAGCGTCTCTGTTGAAAAACCCTTATATGGGAGGTACGAATCTGGGCCTGGCGCAGTAGTGAATTATTAATTACACACTAGCTTTTAGCAAAATATTGTCAACTACCGAATGTCATTAAGATCGGTTGTGCTTTACGAGAGTTATTGTGTCGATCAACCGGTCATCCGCCCAACTTTTGTATGGGAGACACCAGCATGGGTGTGGCAAACCCGCTCATTGTCGACAGACGAGTAGCAGTTGAACAAATATTTTCCGTAATAAAATTTCATAAATATTGGTTCGACTTGCGGGTATAGAGTATAATACTCGGAAATGAAGAAACTACATCAAATGAAAATAATTTTTCACAATTTTGTATTCTTAGTTTCTTTATTTTATCCTTAAACTGCAATGAGTCTTTTATATTGTATTTGGAGTCTTCTGTAAGCCTTTTCAGTATATCCGTAATGTACATACTAAAGCATAGAACGAGTCAGCTTGATTTCTTAACAAACAAAACATTTCAAAATTCGTACAGTACTTGTAAACATTTTTTACTACACATCTTCCCTAAAACATAACAATAGCCAAAGCAACCCAAAATTGACGAATGATTACTCGTTTTTGTGGGAATGTTACGAAGTTGTTGATTCACAGCAAATCATCAACTCACAAGTGTATCAAACTAACATCTATATTATAGTGCTCATGTTGTTTATGCAAGGTCTATCCTCGCGCTACAAGCTATAATAACATGAACACTGTTCTATTGCACTTGCTGCCTTCTGTGTCAGTGTGGCAATGAAACATTGAAGGAACGCGGATAGCAAAACATCGCTCTCTGTGTAGTAATTGATGTGCCTGTGTATGTATTAATTTTTATACTTTTTTTAAATGTTTATATGCTATTTCATAGAACTTTCTTTCCTTTTATAATATTTTAAGTCTATTTTATGGATAAATGAATTGAAAATGCGATATACATACGTATATATTTATTTTTGTATTTAATACCAGATCTACGTGAATTGTTTTGATTAGTTTTTTATTGGTACTATTTTTCTTATGGAGTATTCCAAGTTTTTTTTTATATTTTAAGTTTAAAGATGTTTGTAGTTAACCATATTAAATGATAAATTAATATTTATATTACTTCTACATTAAAGAAATCTTTTTTTCCATTATGTTTACTACATCAAAATAATAACTTTGCAAAGAATATACATATGTTTGTATATAACAGCAGAAATGTTGTATAATGCTTAATTTAAAACAACACAACAGTTGCTATTGCTTTCCACAATATTCTACTACTTGTGCTTTGTTACTGTGCTGGTTTGACGAAAGCAACTGTCGCACAGATTCACATATGTTATCTACAAGCGCTACAAGCTATCATAACATTGATAATATTCTACTGCACTCGCTGCCAACTGACAGTGTGGCGCTGAAACGATGAAGGAAAGAAAGAGCGCAATGCCACACAAGCATGCTCTCGAATGATTCGATTACATTTTCATTTCATTTTCATTTCAATTTATTCATTACTTTAGTACAAATATGCGAACTTATTTTATAATTTACATCGTTTCTTATTTACTAAACTTCCTTCACTTATCAGTTTTCCCAGAACTATCAGATCAAAAAACATGCTGGGGTTTCTCCCAGCATAGCACAAACAACAGTATTATCCTCATCAGAAAAGCCCAAAAAAGAATAAGAAAAAAGGGCTATTATAAACAAAACTTAAAGCTAAAAACTTAAAACTAAACCTTAACTAATATATACAGTTCAGACAGGCCCGAGGGCCTGTAAGAGACCCAGGATGGCCTGAGCCCTAGCTCCATCATCCCCTATTCTCGCGTAATCACGCAAAAAGCCTCCTAATCTGATCCGACAGGACATGAGGTCCATGCCGAATATACGCCGGCAATCGGCATCAATGGAACCAAAGTGGGCCATAGCCCCCTGCATAGTAACTTCACTGGGCGAGGATGCAGTAATATTAAACCTGGCCGTAGGGGCACGTGTGCCACCACGGGCAGCGGTAGCATACGAAGTGCCACCCCGAGTGAAACCACTGTTATTCGAGGGAAGAGCGATCCCAGGAGCGGCGAGGTGTCGCTTCCTGGCTTCGGTCTTCTCCCGAAGCAGTCGCAGTCTAAGTGGGCACTCCCTAGAGCTAGACGCATGCCCGTTGACCGCACAATTGACGCATCTGGTCACCTGCTCGTGCTCGAGAGTGGATTCTCTCGGAACCGGATCTGGGCCAGATGAGATCGCATCACCGCTCTGTTTAGCGGGAATGCTGCATTTGCCAGGGCCATGTGACCCGGCACATTTGCAGCAACGATGGGGCATGCCGCAATTAAGCGAAACATGCCCAATGCGCTGGCAGTTCATACACTGCGTCAGCGCAGGTTTTCTATCCTTTCGAATAGAAATCCTGCAATTCAGGATATACCGTAGGGCGTAAAATCCACTGATGTCGGAGTCCCTGGATAAGCCACTTATCCCACCCAAGCTTAGTTATCCTTAGGACCGATAACTTAAGCTTGAGTGTGCCCAAGTACAATTTGAGGTCCTCTTCCTCAAACGTACCTGAGAGCCCAACTATTACCGCCGCAAAGGGAGTTTGCGACCTAGGCGTGTAGGTATAGTAACCCATCCCCGCCACCCTAAGCATGTCCCTAATGGAGCCAAATTCCTCCAGGTTCCCTAAGTTAACTTTGACGATTGCTCGCCCAACCATTTTCAACATGAAATTATCGTGGTGCAGTGCAGCTTTAATTTTCGCTGCTACTGCACTCACTTTATCACTATATATGTATATCTCCGGTACAGTCCGGTTTTTCTTATTATTACTGCTGCTGCTACCGCTCTTCTTCCCCGTGGTCTTCTGCTTGCGGTAGGCGCCTGTCTTCCCGTCATTTCCTGGTGGGATTCTTCTATTCTGCATGGCCTCAACCATCTTCCGCGCTGGCATTGCGCGGGCCCCAACTTCTTTTTCGTGTTGCTCGTGGGCTTTTTGCTCGAGCAACACCTCCGTGAACGTGGGTGGCGCCCCATCGTCCATAGACTCCACGTCTGTGGCATTTTCCATCATATTCTCCAGATTTTTGATTTGATCTTGCATGTTTTCTATGGTCTTACTAGCCCGTTCTATCTCGGTTGCCATTTTATCGTTTTCCTCGCGCAGCCTGCGGTTTTCCACAATAAGGTCGTCATCCGTGCGTCTCTTCTCCGACGAAAGACTAGCGACAGCTTCAATGACAGCCGCACAACGTGCCTCTACCCAGACACTGTTCCCCCTCATCAGTCCCAGCTCCTCTTGGTGTTCAGGAGTGAGCGGCGGTATAGAAGGGTCTGTAGTGAACAGGACCCTAGCACGGGTTTTTGTCCTCTTCCCCTTAACTGGGATAAACCCGGCATCACTTGGGTCGGACATTGTCCAGCCGAGAAAAGTTTTTCCCCAAAATGCTGTTTTGCCGACGGCAATTTGAAAGTCACCTTCTCTTTTTCAAAATTTTCTATCTTTAAAAAGACTGAAAATTTTCAGTTTGCAACTTAAATTTTTTAGTTGTTAACTTTATCACTATTCACTGTTTTCACTTTGGCCGCAGCACAAGAACTATCAACTGATTCGATTACACTTCTCTCAACGCAGCATGTGGTTAATCGTTGTATACCGCGTGTTTTGTAGTTTTTTTTGTTGCTTTGATTGAAGTTCTACGTTGTATGTTCAAATCGTTCCTCAGCAGTAACTGCTTAAACATTAGTTGTGAATGTTAGGCAGCACTTGAAATGGGAACGTGTCATTTGAAACTGATTCAACTCAGCTTGTTTCAGATGTTTAGTACCTACACAACACATAAGAAGGGGAATTAACAAAAGAACATATTGGTCTCAAAGGAAAATCTTCTTTGTGTATTTGTGGGACTCCATATAACCTAGGTGCTGTGGATACAATTGTCTTAAGTTTGTTCTTCTCAATTTGATTTATGTTTCCTGCTTAATACAATTTTTCTACAATATCATTGTTAATTTTTTGAAGTTTGGTAGCATCAGTTTGTACTTAGCTCTATCCCCTACAATATTGTTAATTCGTGATATATATACATACATACATACATTTGGTTATAGCTACCGTCGCATTTCCCTTATCTGCATTAACTATCATTACATCTTTATTATTCTTTAAATACTTTTCAGCCTTATCTACTTTGTCTAACAAAAATTTATCCATATTCGTCAGTTTCATCTTATTCATCTGACTATCTATGATCGTCGTCAATATAGTTCTAGCTATTTCCTGTTCTACCTTACCCAGTAGTGTTTGAACAAAATCTTCTCCTTCTGCTATAATATTCAATATTGGTAAGTGGTCCTTTTTCACCGGCAGTGCATGTTTCTGTCCAAGGGAGGGAATCCATTGCACCTCCGTTGAAATGTCGTTGCCAGTTTTATTAATGAACCATTTGCTATTCAATTTTGTTCCCAGTTTCCGTTCCTGTAAATCCATAAGGCAATTGAATTTTTTTCTGGTGTACCTCCTTACTTTTCTCATTAATTGTTGTTTTGGTATTTAGCCCAAAACTGATGTTTTTCCCAATAAGAATACCAGGGTTGCCATAATCGTTTTCAATATGAGGGCTTAGCTTAGCTTGCGACTGAAACCTATAATTATCTTTGCATTGCGATTAAGGAATCTGATAGTTAACTTCCCACTTAAAAAGTGGTCATTAATGGTACAATCACTGACTGGATTCCAACCTGTCGTAAAGGCCCGTAACAGACGGCTGTGTGCGGCGGTTGTAACGGGGTTTCCAATAAGGAGTTGACAACTTTTTTTTTAAATAAAACGCAAACCAGTTGAGATATTTCCAAAACCTTATGATCGACTTGAAATACAATCAAAACGTTTATGAATGGAACTCGACTTCGTTCACATGGCCACCGCGGGCACCTCGGCAGCGGCCAATTCGTTGGACCCAATTTCCGATGACTCGGTCACACATTTCAGCCGTAACTGCCGTTATTTCGCGGTCAGTGTTTGCTCTGAGTTCATCCAACGTTGTCGTCTTGTTGGCATGGACGTAGCCCCAAAGAAAAAAGTCTAGAGGCGTTAATTCGCACGAACGAGACGGCCAATTGACTGGTCCAATTCTTGAGATAACACGCTCACCAAACTTCGATTGTAACGTGTGCTGTGTGGCTTGTGGCACCGTACTGTTGAAACCACATATCGTCCAAGTCTATGTTTTCAAATTCGGGCCAAAAATAATCGGTAATCATGGCCGCGATAACGATCGCCATTGATAGTAACGTGACGATCGTCATTGTCGACGAAAAAATATGGCCCAGTGACGCCGCCGGCATGTAAACCACACCAGTTATTTTTTGTGGATGAAGTGGTGATGTGGATTTTCACCAAAACAATAACGCATATTTTGCTTATTGACGAACCCATTGAGCCAAAAATGAGCTTAGTTACTGAAGACGATTTTGCGATGAAATTCATCATCTTGGCGCATCTTCTCCAGAGCCCAATCGGAGAACGTACGTCGCGTCAAATGGTCCATCGGCTTCAATTCTTGAGTCAGCTTGATCTTGTATGGGTGTAAACCAAGATCTTAATGCAAAATTCACCACAAAATGGTCTTGGCGATGTCCAGTTCTTGAGAACGCCGCGGAATCGACTGATTTGGATCGTTTGCTACGGACGCCTAAACGTCATCGATATTTTCGTCACTTCGACCAACCCGTTGTCTCACTGGCATGGCAGTATCACACAATGAATATGTACACTCAATTTTTTGCACTAAACTTGTTATTGCTTGTCTACTAGGGCGAGAATAACGACCGAAAATTGGAGTTAACGCTCTTAAAGTTGCGGTCACCGACTCCGAATTTGGATAGTACATTTTTATAATTTGCATACGTTGTTCGTTCGTGTACTTTACCATGATGAAAATGTTGAGTTTGCTGAAAAAAAAGGAAAGAAACAGTTAGATGATCAGTGAAATAGTGCGTTCATAAATTAAATTCAAAGTTGTCAAGTAACTATTTGAAAACCCGTTACTTCTACGCCTATTAACGTTACTTCTGGTGCTCTCCAAGGTAGCCACCTGGACCCTGAATTGTTCTTGTCGTTCATCAATGATTTTCCAAGCTCGATATTTGATTCTACTTTGCTTATGTATGCAGATGATGTTGCAATTTTCATTTCTTACCCAAATGCTCTTCGTCTTCAGCAGGATTAGAACCGTTCCACAAATGGTGCAGTATTAACCTAATGAAACTGAGTTTGAAGAAGTTTAAACACATGGTATTTACCAGATCTCATAATATTACCTGAACTAGTCGATTCACTTCCAGATCTTGGGTTATTATTTGGCACGATCTCATACTTACATAAACTCTCAATCTCTGAGAATTTATGCAAACAATAAAGAACTCCTCCAATCTCCTCAGGAATTCTTATGCCATACCAGCGATTTAAAATACAGTCCACATCATCCACAACTCCAAGAGACTATCGCATATTGTCTCTCGCCTACTCATTTCACCATGAAATGTCAAAATCAAGACAAAATGGAAAAGAGAAAATCTTCATCATGATATTACCTGAACTAGTCGATTCATTTCTAGATCTTGGGTTTTTATTTGGCACGAAATTGACCTTCAACAGTCACAGTGTAACCAAAGACGAACAAGAAATTGACGACCAGAAGTTGTGCGCAATTTGCCAACCCTCGTAAAAGAGAATCAAAAGTCGACACGATTCACTCAAACGCAATTCTCACTAGCGTCACATCCTGATTATTTCATACATTTTACATAAGAAAAAAAAAATAAAATACATAACGTGTGATTTTTTAGCTACTTTTTTTTGGCAACACTGTTTTTGGCAGCTCAGCTGTTTTCGTATAACATGTTACTGTCAAACTTGTTCAGTTTGGTCTATAATTTAACCATGAATCGACTTACAAACGAACACCACTTGCAGATTATTGCAGTTTATTATCAAAATTCGTGCTCGGTTAAGAAAGTGCATCGTGCACTTTTTCCATTTTATTGTCAGTTTGGGCGACCTTCTGAGGCCCTTATTCGGAATTTTGCGTGATCGTGCGATTTAACGCCTTTAGATTATTTGTTGTGGAGCTATGTTAAGGCTCATGTCTACATGGACAAGCCCGCAACGGCTGACGCAATGGAAGCCTATATTGAAGAATTTATTCGTGAGATTTCGGCCGATATGTTGGAGCGAGTATGCCAAAATTTGACCCAGCGTATGAACCATTTGAGGCGCAGCCGTGGTCAATATTCACATGAAATCATATTTAAACATTGAATTATATAGACCATACAATCGACTCAAAGAAAGATTTCATACATTTCTCTAAATTTTATGTGTTCTTTAAATCATATCCGAAAGCTCATACAAAAATCCCCCGTTACAATAACATCATCTACAAATTAACTACTCGTGTATTGAAATATTCAATGAAGAGAGCAGAGAGTCGAAACGCTTCACTCGTTTTGTTGTTGGCATTCGAGTCAGGAGAAATGTTGACTGTCTACTTTGGTACACACAAGATCCATATACATAGATATTACTAAAAATCTTTTTGCATCTTTTGCAAAAAGGATGTACAAGTAGAGAAGAAAAAACCGACGCAATTTGGCAACCCTCGTAGAGGAGAACAAAAAAAATACGAGTGAAACGCCCATAGACGGATATATATGGACGCATTTATTCTCTCATCTGACGTTTCATTTCACACTCTTCGTCGTAGGTTTGTGGAAATGAGAGAAATTAAATTTAAAATTAACTTACACATGGTGGAGTTACAAAATATGTTGACTTAACTTTTTCATGTCGTTTTGGTGCAGAACTGGAAAATTTAAATTTATCTTGCACTTTTCTGTTGACTTTTTTGGTTGGTATACATTTCTATTGTATTTAAGGGGAATTCACGAAAAAAGCACTTTGAGCAAAATTGTCGCGGCTGAGCTTCAATTGTTGATCAAGCAATACTCTGGGACTTCGACGAGCGTCAATATTTTTACGTCTTTAGTGCCGCAGCTGAGGTAATTGCATTGTCACTAATTTTGCCAAATAACGAAAAGTGTGGTCGCCAGTCTTTCTGGGGCGTCCAGAAGTATTTGAAGTTTTAATACTTTTCCCTCGTTTTATTCTCTGGATCGACATATGACTTACATTTTACTCTGGTGCATCGTTTCGTACAGAATTATTACTTTTTAATAATTCCATGATTTCAACTACTTCAGATGCTTCCATTTTTGATCCACACGTGGACAATAATGAGCAATTGAAGAAAATAACAGTAAATTTATGAGCTACGTTATGGTTACATATGAGTGTCTGGATATTTAAAGAGTTGAAGAGAGTGCTATATTGCAACATTGAAGAGAGTGCATAATTGTAACATGGGGATTTGTTTACATATTACATACTATATACATATGTATATAGATGTTGTATATTTAAGTGTTCCTTATGAAAGAGATCATAACAAAATAAAATTCAAAAAAATGTTTCAGTTCTATGGTTAAACGCTGCTAAAAATTAAAGTTTTAAACTTCCATTCTGGGAAACCTGTTATAATTTTGCTCGTCACTGTTCATATTTCCCAAATCGCGTAATGCTACCATCATTCTTTATGTGATTGAGTCCCACACCACTATTTCATCGCTTCGACGTAAATATCCCAAAATCTGTGAATGGCTAAAGTCTATGCTATAATTTCAGTTTTTCCTAACTTACGAGGTCCTAGATTTGCGCGTTTTGTCAGAGCTGTAATTCAAATCTAAACACAATTATAAATCCTATTCATTCGATTTCGATTCCACCTACCGTAATTCATTTCCGTAGCCCCCAATTCAAATAGTGAAAAATGGGCTCTGTGTTTGGGTCTAACCCTTTAAGGGAATCAGAACCGCTTGTTTAAGAAACTCTAGCGTCTCGCGTTTTTTTCAGAACTATCAATAATCAAATTTACTTCTACGCCACCAATACCGTGGGAGGGTTATCGATTTAGGCCTAAAGCCTGCATCAGAAAACGAGGACACAAGAAAATTGTTATTATTCTAGACTCGTGTTATGATTTTAGACATATTTATCGTATTCAAAACACTGACTGCTTTGCGCACACACAGCGGATTTTCAAATTATTTTTCCAAGTTGTGGTCTGGTCCAAATTCCATAAGTTTGGCATCTGATCAGAACTATTGATAATCCATTTGAACGCCACACTCTTCAAACCTATCGAGCGCAATTATGAATTATCTACACAATTCATCTAATCTTGAGATTTATTCTGGAAACAGAATAAACACTGCAAATGTTATAAGTCTCGCTTTTCGTATCTATTGTACTGTCCTTCGTATTGTCTTAAAAGAGAAACCATAGGAAATCCCCATTTGCGTTAAGTATAATCTAATCCATAAGAGAACCATTCATCCCAAATTGTATAAGCTTAGCTCCGTGTCTGGTCAGAACGTCAATAAGTCCTATGTATTATCAGGCTCCCATTTCTAACGCCCCAATTAGAAAATCTATTATAGATATCAGGGACGTACGCCCCCCGAAATTATTTCCTTAATAGGTGATTTTTGAATTTAGTACTATTTCCCAACCTAAATATCAAACAAACCCCCCTCCCCCCCCTCCAACGAAATAAAATCCTGCGTACGTTACTGATAGCTAAAGACTACATGTTAGTGGGACCATTCGCTCCAAATTTAATGATTCTACGATAATTTGCATGGTCAGAATTTAAAGTAATCCGATTTATTGCAACGTATTCTTCTTCCGTCCCAATTCAGATTCCAAAAATCCCGTGTTAGTTGATATCTAGATAATTTTTATAAATAGCCAAACTTTAACTGAGAAAGTGTCACGATCCAAATTTCGCAAATCTAACATCTTGCGTCTAGTCACAACATCGATAAATTGTACCTAACGCCACGATCCAATTTCTGCCGCCCCAGTTTTGGATGTCGAACAAATCTGTTTAAACTCGAATCTTCGGTATAATCGGAACATCTTAGGATTCTAAGATCACACGTTTAGTGTTAAGTGTTACACTTATATACTTCGGTCATTTACAATTTCCGAAATATACGTATACAGAGAACACTCTCCCAAATTCCGTGTGTCTAGCTTCACTGAAACTCGACTATCGAAAACGTCTTTATCGCTAAAGTATGATGTGTATTGGGAATACCCACGCCAAATATCTTAATTATACTCCTATTCAAAACTTTAAAATCCTTTCTCTGCTGACGTCTTCTCCATCTAGAATCCACCCCAAATTTCATAATCCCCACGCTCCTGATTCTATTAGAATTTCGGAAACTCCCGTATTAGTTATTTTTTACTTCATAAGTGGACCATATTATACAACTTTCAAGATTGTAGGATGTAGCGTTTGGTCAAAATACAAATTTTTCTGATTTAGTTACACTCCCAATTCTTCCGACACTATTTCGAAAAATCCCGAGTCTATTATCTTTTGAAAAACCCTTACTAGTTACTTTTTCGATTCGACAAATTAGCTTAGATTCGAACCTCCGTTTCCGAGGTATAGACATTTTTTCTAATTTTTTCGCACATTCGATCAAAA
This sequence comes from Phaonia tiefii, assembly GCA_963931995.1. Classification (NCBI taxonomy): domain Eukaryota; kingdom Metazoa; phylum Arthropoda; class Insecta; order Diptera; family Muscidae; genus Phaonia; species Phaonia tiefii. Next base: position 251,746,082 of record OZ008368.1, on the reverse strand, counting down.
TTATGGATGGGTTACCCATTGCCTTGCGTAATTTGTAAACGCCGCCTACTCATTCCACATGGGTAACCAGTGTTCCAAAATGCATATCGAGCCCCCGGATTGAATAGGTTTTTATGGTCTATTTAAAATTTGAGACTGAATTATCAGAAACTCAAATATTCGTCAAATTTCACAACAATTTCGTCAATTTTCCCCAAAAAAGGCGAATAAATCCCAACAAAAATGGGCGAAAGCGCCCTGTGGCTGTACCCATGAATAAAAATAAATGTCAAAAATGGGATCGTCGACCCATAAAAAACCAAAAAAAAAATATATAACTATTGGAAATAACATTTTGTTTTGCCAAAAGCTGTTAATGTTCTACATTTTCGCTTAAATACTTATACTATTTATTATCTTTGATAAAGTTTAATACAAAGTCATATACAATTTAAACACCATAGAATACAGTATTGTGACGACTGATGTTATAATAGTCATAAATTGTAATAGCAGTCGGCTTACGCATCATCACGTCATGTATCTTGGACGCTAAAATATTCAGGCAATGTTTGACATTGGTCGAAATTTTCTCGAAATACAGCACAAGGGTCGTTTCATCATTCCTCGATTCTATCCTCTCCACAATTTCATTATCCAACAGTTCCTGGCTAAATTCGTCACTGGATGTAAAACCAGACGGCAAATTGGCCTCCATTATAATCATGTTGGTTGAAGCGTCATTTGTTTCACCATTGTCCTTTTTATAGGTGAAACATATTTCGAGTGCCAGCTCATTGGTATTTAACATTGATGGTTGGGGTTGTATATCGAAATGAGAAAATTCAGCAGTGGCTGTCACATGATAATGATAGGAGAGTTGTAACAGAGACTGCCCCATTCCAGTAGCTTTGACTTCAATGACACGCGTCGATTTAGGAAACTGTGGAAAAGAGCAAGAAACGGGATTTTTGGAGAATTTAGGTTTTTGTTCAGAATATTTCCTTTAAAAAGAATTGGCTAACAGTATTTGTATATATTTAGTTTTGATATATATTTTGGATCATTATTAAATAAATATAATAAATATTTAAGGAAATTATAAAAGAAAAAACTTACCTCCTCCTCTTGCAAAATTAACACATTATTCTTGTCCACCGTTAGTTCACCACTCTTTAAAACTCCGCTCTCATTATTTTTCGCCGTATATTCAATTTTCAAATTCAGATTGTCCACATTATTGTACTTCTCGGAGAATTTCACCAGGGCCTGTAAACCCACCACAGTGTCGTGGGTAGATTTGAAACCACCTTGTTCGTTACGTTGCTCAGTCAACCATTTCACCATACGTAGATCATCTTCTGGATTACAGTTGCCATCAAGCAACGCCATCAAAACATAGGCCGTAATCTCAACATCCTTTTCACGATTTTTATCATTTTGGGAAAACCATATTAAATCAATTGTCTGATTCTTGCTTAACATGAGTTTATCGATAACTTTCTGAGCATTCTCATGTTTTGCCATTTGTAGGGCTGCTGCCATAATGGAGAGAGCATAAATATCATCAACACGGTCCATGTTCTCGTTAAGGAATTTCAAGCCCTTTTGTATAGAGCTTTCATATTTCATAGAATATGTCTGTAATAGAAAGAAAATAAATAATTTGAGAAGACATTTAGACATCTATATTACGACAGTTGGTACCTTGTCTTCCAGAAAAGCCATCAGCACAAATGCTGTGAAACCAAAGCGGTTTTGTTGAGCAGGATAGAACAAATAGCCGGTATAGGGAAAGCTGCCATCGTCGAATTGTTTTTGGGCCAAGTACTCAAAACCGCTCTCAATGATATTTGATTCGATAGCAAAGTACTTCGAGCCTCTGAGAAAGAAGCGTATAACATATGCAGTCAACCACGTACTGGGTTCCTCATCTTTCCTTTGGCCAAAGACACTGTAACCGCCGTTCTTGTGGCGATAGAATAATTGTTGCTGATATCCAGTCTCAATGAATCTCTTGGCTTTTGTGACCAGACTCCGTTCTTTGGAATATTTACCCGAAGCCTTAAGATATTGCAAAACTAAAATATTCGGAGCAAAGTTAACCATGTTTTGTTCGCCGCATCCGGTGGGCAATAAAACCAGGCTGTTAAGATTTTTGATGGTGGGCACCAAACTATTTCCGCCCAGGGAAAGAGTTACAAATTCCGAATTGGGTACAATGTCTTGGGGAATATTAACAGGCAGGGTCACCTTAAAGTCTTCCCCGGAAGTTACACCAAAATACAAAGATTTAGTGCGCCGTTTCTTTGTGCCCTCCGGTTCAACTTTTAGCTTTTGTATAATGGCGTCGGATGCTATGGCATTTGTGGCTACTATCTTGAGGCTTATGTCTCCAACTGTTTTGGGATTAATAAGGAACCTGACATATTCCACACCATTTGCGGGCACTTTAATTCGCTGCATTCGTTCTTGATCATCTGAACCTCTTTCGGCATCAACAACAGTTGATTCCAAGAAATAAAACTCCCGATCTTGATTATGCATTATAATTTCCGAGTCCAGATCTTGATCGTGATAGTTGTGTACAAGTATAGGAATGGAGATAATTTCTCCCCGTTTCACTGAATACGGCAGATTCAGATTAATGAAGAATGGTTGTATGGTAGTTATATCGGTGGGACCATCGACAATTCCAAATCCGGTTACTTCGTTAACCGTAAACGCAGTGATGCGCCATGTTGTTATGGTATCGGGTATATTTAAAGTCAATTTGGTGACATTATTAGTTCTGAAGGACAATATTCAAAATTACATAATTATTAATGGTCATCCTACGAGTTTCGGGTGTTCATTATCATGCTAATTTCAACATTTGTCAGTAGACAGTTATACCGAGCACCCTTATATACTCACATTTCAAAATTATCAAATATCCAAGTTTCGGGGAATTTTGTTCGAAACCTAAGGTTTTGGGCGCGTCCTGGGCTTACAGCAGAGCGTCCTAAGAATAAAATTAAGAAAAATGTCAATGACTCATCTATCTGACTAAATCGCAATACTTGGCCTAGCCACACGAAGATCTCTTCCATGGATTATAGTGGAGGGTATTATATGTAAGATCTCGAATTCAAATGTTTGTACCATCTAGAAACATTGGAGGTAGCCCACCTAAATAACGGAAGATTATTGGAAGTATAGAAATTTAAGTTGGCAACACTGTTTCCAGTGGTGTCACGTAAACATTTGCAAGAATTCACTCGTACTGTGAATATTTCTTGATTCTTGCGAATGAATGCACCCACTGTATTTGTGTTGTGCTTCGTCTGCCAAAGATTATATTCATTCGTCCCATAAAACGAACAAACTTGATCTCACAATCAAAGAGAGACCAAAAAGCCAATATCTACTAGCAATCAGACCTATGAGTAAGTGAGAGAGCACAACGAAGTACAACCCAAAGTCAGTGGCAGCATTCATGAATACAAAAAATATTCAAGAATGCGCCTGTTCATTCCGTGTACAAAAGAGTTCATACAAATGTTTAGTTCCAACTAAAGGCCTGCAGCGTTCCATTCACTTTACTTGTACAAATCGATAAAACACGCAAGAACCTGATATTATCGGTACAAATACAACAAAGAGTAGAACACAACATGTGCTCATGCGTTTTGGATTGAGTAGAGAGCGTATCATCTATTTATCTGGCTCTCATTGTAGTGGACGCTTTTTCTCTCTTTATCTGTTCCACTCAGTGAAGTAACTGTTGTACCTCTTTTTTAAATGGATATATCCATTTAATATGGATATTCCAGATCGTACGCTTTGCGTTGATGCTGTTCCCTTACTTTTTCCATTCTTTTTACAAAAAGTGATGGTGTAAGTTTTATCTGTGGCAAATTTTAAGAAAAAATAAAACAAAAATGGCTGATTTTAAGAAAATTTTAAGAAAAAATAAAACAAAAATGGCTGATTTTAAGAAAATTTTAAGAAAAAATAAAACAAAAATGGCTGGTGAACACACGCTCTCCTCATATTCCAAGCCCAAATAACAAGAATACCGATATATCTGTTTATTGTGTATGTAATCATACAAGTATTTTTGATACTTGGTGCTTTCACTCTCTCATACCTATTCCATCGACATCTAAAAGAGAAATATTCCATACGCACTCAATCCAAAGAGAGCGAAACAGATACAAACAGATATAAGAAAAATGAACAACAAGCAACAAGTGTGTTTGAATGGATCTTTGCAGGCCTTTAACTTCCAACACTGTTTCGGTAGGAAAGATTATGCTTTGGCATTTAAACACGAATTGATATTTAAATTATTTTTCTTCTTTTGTTTAAATTTAACTAACTTAGTTATGAATAGAAAATTTATTTGGTTTCATGTTACCATGTTATCGGAAAATTACAGAGAAATAATTAGAAGGGTTGAAAAAGTCAAAATTCTGTTTTTCGTTTATAGTAGAATCTCACAAATTTCAAGCGTCCAGAAATTCGAACCAGCCATTTTAATGTATTGGACGCTCTGAAATTAGAAACTGTGGTTCTAATTTCTGGAAGTTTTTTTTTGTTTATATTTTTACTACAAAAGAATCTTTATATTTATCTTTTGGCTTTTGCGCATTGAAGTAAAAATATAACAGGGACCACCGAGATATTCGTGGTGTGAAAAATTCGGTCGTGTTGATGCGATAGTGCGAATTTCGGACAACCGATGACTGAAGGTCAAAGTGAAAGTTGTTCATTCGGGTGAACGTTAAAAAAATCCAAATAAACGGAAAAGGATCACCTTATTTGTGGATACTAATTTTAAAATATTAAAAAGACTTAGGGCCTAATCATGTAAGTCACTTTCACCTTCACCGGGCTTTTTGACATCGCCTTTGCACCAAAATAAGAACCTGACGAAATATTTTTGGTAAAATATGTATTTGGCCCGTTGGTACTATTGGACGAGACAATGGATCACAATTTGGACGATGGATCACTCCTCCTAACCAAGACGAGGTCAGAACAGCTATTGCCGGCTTAAAAACAACAAAGCCGATAGATTACCGGCGGCGCTGTTTAATGCTGGCGGCCATGAGTTGATACGGTGCATGCATCAGCTCATTAGCAAAATTTGGTTAGATGAATGCATGCCCGGCGATTGGAGTCTCAGTGCACTATTTCCCATATTTAAAAAGGTGACCCGAGTCTCTGTGCCAACTACAGTGGAATAAGTCGTTTATCCATAGCATATACGGTTCTATGCGAAAGACTAAAACAAATTACCTGACCTGATTGCACCATACCAGTGTGGGTTTAGGCCTGGAAAGTCGACAACCGAACAAGATTTTCACGCTACCGCAAATCCTGGAGAAGACCCACGAATAACAAATGGACACCTATCATCTATTCTTCGATAGCCCGATACGGAAGAAACTACGAAGAAGTGTCTGAGCTTGGTATTCCTGCAAAACGCTACCGCAAATCCTGGAGAAGACCCACGAATAACAAATGGACACCTATCGTCTATTCTTCGATAGCCCGATACGGAAGAAACTACGAAGCAGTGTCTGAGCTTGGTATTCCTGCAAAACTCATACGCCTTTGCAGGATGACCCTGACGAACACCAAATCCGCAGCGAAAGTTGGTAAGGATCTTACCGAACCTTTCGAAACTAAGCGAGGCCTCAGACAATGCGAAAAGCTGCTGTCAATATGAATAAAACCATCAGCAGCAAAAGTCACATGCTGCTCACGTATGCTGATGATATAGATATCATTGGGCGCACAGATAGAGAAGTTACTGCGGTGTTTTCGAGAATTAATAAGGAGTCAGCAAAAGTGGGTATGACAGTAAATGAGGACAAGACAAAATTAAGGGTTTCAACGAGCAGGGCCTCCACGCGATTAGACCAAAGCGTGAACGTTGATAACCGTTATAACTTCGAGGTAGTGGACGAATTTATATACATCGGATCTGCCGTGAACAAAAACAACAACGTCAGCCTGGAGACCAAGCGGAGAATTGTGCTTGCGAATAGATGTTTGTTTGAGCTAAGCAAGCACTTTAGAGATAAAGCCCTCTCTCGAGTAACAAAAGTCCAACTATACAAGACACACTCAGACTTATCGCAAGCAGGCGAAACATCTGTAAGCGTCTTCAAGAAAAAAATACTCCGAAAAATGTATGGCCCTATAGTGCACAACGGCGAGAATCGGCGACGCATGAGCCATGAGCTTTATCCGGACTTTGACATAGTTAAGCGGTTCAAAATAACGCGATGCCATGTCAGTAGAAAGGATGAAGCCGAACCAGCACGAAGGGTTTTCGAAACCGAACTCGAAGGAAGATGTAAAATAGGAAGACCAAGACTCAGCTGGAGGGATCAGGTTGACGAATTTCTGCGTACACTTGGTATTGCCAACTGGAGAGATAAGGCAAAAGATCGAACTGGTTGGCGAAATATGTTATCTTCGTTTTGTAAGATCCCTGACCCCTCGGGGTTGTCCGAGACCGGATAAGTAAGTAATGATGTACTGAATGGAAATCGATTAGCTCAAGATTTTAATATGAAAAAATCAAAAAAAATACAAAAAATAATGAATGCTGCTGCCAGCACCTATCAAGCCGGTATTCAGTTTTTATGAAATTTTCGTTGCCATAAGAAGTACGTGTATACGTGTATAAAAAATAACGAAAATTTTATGAAACGCAAATTTTGCTCACCCTTCTTTTGGTTGGAACGCAGTTCTTCGCGAAAATTTCGTAGACAATATCAATAACAGGGTTGTTACGCCAAAGCTACTTTGTACGAAAACAATTGGTTGATAATTGTATGGGATCAGAATATTAACATCTGCATTAAAAATTAAATTCAGTGGGTAGAGGAATTATAAATGAAATATTTGCACTGTTAATCAAAATATTTGCACGGAAATCCGCTACAAAATTTTTCGTTTCAAGATAAATGACAAAATTTCGCAAGAACTGAATACGGGGCTTCAGGAAGCAAAAAAAAACAATATTTCCACAGCGCGGAATATCCGTAGATGGAAATTTGACTTTATAGGTGGGATTTAAAGCAACGTGATAAGAGAAACACACTGACAGCACCCGTATTGAAAGCAAAAGCTAAATCAGCTTTAAGTGAAGTGTACCCCGATAGAGATGAATATGCATTTACTGCAAGTGATTGATGGTTTTCAAAAGTTAAAACCCGATATGGAATATGGTTTTTAAAAATTGGTGGTAAAATACTGAGTAAGTAAAAGTTCCGTTCATGAGGCGAAAAATTCAGCTCCTCCTCAATACAAAGCTCTCACCCCTAGTTTAAAATAAAATTTAAATCTCGAGCGAATTTTATTTTTAAAATTCTTGTTTATATGAATCGCTTCCGAGCGAGGCTATTTTTTCCAATTTTGATATACATAAGAGGCAAGTGCGACTAAAATCGATTGAATTATTGTGGAAGGGGTAGAAAATAGAGTAGAAATCTGAAAGGGCCGAATTATAAAAAGCCTAAATAATCGGATGGAACAATGGGGAATGTACATATCTACTTATATATCAAGTAAATAGTATATGTTCTGAAAAACTACAAGTAACGAGATCATTAGTTTGGAATTTAGAGGTCGACTAATAATTGGAATACGAGGGCGATCCCAAAACTAGCCGACCTAAATAAGAAGACCCAAAAGTGTTGGGAAAAATTTTCTTTCTTTTTCAACATAATCTCCTTTTAGCTCGATACACTGTTTCCAGCGATATTCAATAGCTTTGATACCCTATTTACCGAAAGAATTATCAAACTCTTTAAAATAGCTATCAACTGCAGACTTCACCTTCACTACCGAGCCATTTTTTCAAGTTTAGAAATAGAAAATAGTCCGAGGGAGCTAAATCTGGCGAATAAGATGCGTGATGAAACAATTCGAACTTAAATTCATTCATTTTGGCCATCGCAATAGTGGATGTGTGAACTGGACCATTGTCTTGATGAAACGGTACTTTCTTTTTCGCCAAATGCGGCCTTTTTTCCCACAATTTCATCACTTAAACGCTGCAATAAATGGGCATAATATTCGCCATTGATGGTTTTTCCTTTCTGAAGATAATCACTAAAAATTATTTCATGCGCGCCACAAAACACAGACGCCATGACCTTGCCTGGAGATGGAACCGTCTTCGCCTTCTTTCGATACGATTCTCCCATTCCAAACCATTGCTTTGACAGTTCCTTTGTCTCAGGTGTGAAGTGGTGGACCCATGTCTCATCCATGGTTAGAAATCGACGCAAAAATTCGGCTTTATTGCGGCGAAACATCGCCAAACACTCTACTGAAACATTTTCACGGCGCTGCTCTTTCTCTATTGACAGCAAGCGCGGCACCCATCTTTCGCACAGATTTTTCATCTTCAAAACTTCGGTCAATATACAATGTTTAGGACTTTTTGAAATACCTAACATTTCAGCTAGCTAGCGATTTTTCTTTCATTTTGAAGTTTTACACTTTTCGCCCTCCTTTTTCCCACATGCATAATTTTTGCCACATTCCTAACCCTTTCAAATGATTTTTCTCGCATTTTAAAGCTTTACTCTTTTCGCCCCCCTTTTTACACATTCACAATTTTTGTCACATTACTAACCGTTTTAAACAATTTTTTGCATATTGAAGTGTTACCCTTTTAGCCCCCCTTTTCCCCCCTCTTTTCACATTTACAATTTTTGTCACATTCCAAACCTTTTCGAACGATTTTTCTTGCATTTTGAAGTTTTAGCCTTTTCGCCCTCCCTTTTTCAAACCTTCACAATTTTTGCCACATTCCTAACCTTTTTAAACAATTTTTTGCATATTGAAGTGTTACCCTTTTAGCCCCCCCTTTTACCCTCTCTTTTCACATTCCCATTTTTTGTCACATTCCAAACCTTTTCGAACGATTTTTCTTGCATTTTGAAGTTTTAGCCTATTCGCCCCCATTTTTTACTCTTCACAGTTTTTGCTACATTCCTAACCTTCTTAAATGATTTTTTCTTGTATTTTGAAGTTGTACCCTTTTTCCCACATTCACATTTTCTTTTGCCACATTCCTAACCTTTTCAAACGGTTTGTCTCGTAAGTTTTACCCTTTTCGCCCCATTTTTACACATTCACAATTTTTTGCCATATTCCTAACATTTTTAAAAGATTTTTCTCGCATTTCTAAAGTTTATCCTTTCGCCCCCATTTCTAAATTTTTTTTTAAATTTCATACAGTCTATGAACATGTTCCGTTGATACTTTGGCTGAAAATTGATGTAGAAATTTATAGAATCTATAAAGGAATGCACAATTCTGGCTTAGTTGTATCCCCTGGAATGGCTATTGAATATTTCAGGTATTATTTCATAGAAATTATGAATATGTTTCAGAGCTGGTAGGAACAAATTTCATAGATTGCATTGCATGCGGTCTATAAAAATATTACGTAGATTCTATGAAATGTTTCACTAACTGAAAATGAATGAAGGAATTCATAGAATCCGCGGAGATTGTCATGGAATTCATGGGTTTCATAATATTTATGAAGATATTTATTGGAAGTGCGCGCTGCAGGTCGACCTACTGTTTTCGGTGTATGACCTGAAATGCATCTTGAGTCTATCAGGTATTATTTCATAGAATCTTCATAGCTGATATGAATAATTTCATAGATTTCAGTTCATGCAGTCTATGAAAATATTTAGTTGGCTCTATGAAATGTTTCATTGATGCAAATGAGTAACGGAATTCATAGAATCTACGGAAATTGTCATGGAATTCATAGATTTCATAATATTAACGAAGATCATTTGTCCAACGCAGGAAGAGCGTGGAGCAGGTCAACCTACTGGCTTGATAGTACGCCCTGGAATGCCTCTTGAGCTTATCAGGCATTATTTCATAAAATCTATCAACACCATTCATAGCTGATTGGAACAAATGTCATAGAGTTCATTTCGTAGATTCTATGATAATATTTCGTAGATTCCATGAAATTTTTCTTTGACTGGAAGTTAATGCTGAAATGCATAAATCCTTTGAAGGCATTCATAGAAACTATGTAGGATTTCATAATATTTTCTAAATCAAATTGTGTAAACAGTGTACGAAGAGCAGGCCGAGTTACTGACATATGTAGTTGTATGCCTCGACCCATTGCGGCTGGTGATGTGTTGCGATTTAAATAGAGTTTAAATATAGATGTTGTCATTGTCACAATTGGCATTTCACAATACTTACCGTCTAGGGGAACAAAAAGATAGTGGGCATTTGTAAAAGTCACTACACCTGAGAGCAACCCTGGATAAACTAACGCGTTTAAGGGGGTGAGGGTTACATCCTTCATTAACTCATGCAGTATATCCCACTTTTGAAGATCATACGAAGGATCCAAAAGATAAACACCAAGATCAACCGCCAAAACACCAACATATGATTTAGTTTGGGCCTTCAATTCGAGGGTAACCTCTTGACCAGGTTTTACTTGTTTGGGGGCCATAACTGCAACCTGCAAGTGCAAAACATTCATGGTATAACATTAATTAATAGCACCGTGTGAACTTACCTTGTTTTCAAACTCCAACGGCAATTTCAATTCGATTTCCCCATAGTAATAATTTCCATTAACGACATAGTGAACATACACGTATGCCAGGGGTACCATTTCAATGGAAGGGATTATTTGGATCGTGTATGATTTCTGATTTGGTGGCAATGTTACGTGATCCGTGTGAATTAAATTGGCGTGTGATACGATGGTGTATACGAGATAGGGTATGTTGGCAATGGAGGTTACTTCAATTTCAATGGGTGTGCCAAGACGTGGTCTGGATGAAAAAAATTATATTACTCAGAGATTTTTCTACAGTTCAGATACGGACAGTTCAGGTTGGTTATCTGTAATTACGCGGTGGAATCACATCAATGACTGAGTCACAACGTTTCGAACATCAACCTGAACTGTGACGTAGTCCTACCAAAATGTTGTTTATTAATATGTAATTGCGTTTTCTTACCTGTCTCCTTTCAGAGTTAGTTTGCAATAAGAATCCGTTTGGTTATTGTTCACATTCTCGTTATGAAAAATATTGTATAATGTGTATTTAGAGTCTTGAAACTGAAAGACATGATTGGCCAACGGATCATGGTCAAATTCAAATGTCGCCACATCATTGCTATCCAAATAGGCCATATACTCCTTTGAGCCGTGTTTCATGATGACGGGCTTGGTGCGATCCTCGACTGGCATTCCATTCCAGTGTTTAACTGTGGCTTTTAAGCGATATGGTCTGTTGCCTTGGTATTGTATTGAATTGATGTCAACGTCAATCTTATATCGTTGGTCTCGTATCAAAATGGATGCTTTATCGCTATGCGTTATGCCCGTAAACTTTTCCGCTAGTTCCACTGTAAGTCGAAGGGCGTAGTAAGCTTTTAAGTCTTCAGGATTATCAAAGAAAAATTCTATAGGAAGCTGGTCTTTGATATTCAGCTGCTTCTGCTGAATGATGGTGTCCTTATATGCATCTTCAAGTTTGACCGTCACATTACCTTCCACATACTTATCAAATGTATATTTTCCATACACCAACAGCTTTATTACACGATCCTCGGGAACAAAATCCTCATCCATTTTAATGTAAACACTAAATTTAGGCAACACATAATGTTGAACTTTTATCTTCTTCGAATTGCTGAAATCGTATTTGCCGCTGATGTAGACGCGGATAATCCAGTCGCCCATGACGGGATACTCGGAGAGTTGGAATTTATCTTTGTATATCCCCTGCACGAGTTTAATGTCCTTAAATTGTTTAACACGATTTCCGTTGCCATCCTGAAAGTGAATAAAACTTAAGTCTATGGGTTCAGCATAATGCGAAAATGCTCTAGAAACATCTAACTGCACTGAACGGAAAATCTTCATCGCATCGAAAGTGAACTAACGTACAGATTCATCACGTTCAGATTTAGTAAACAGAAAAGTTTCGCATATGTCACGAATGTATTTAATTGCTGCGATGAATATGTTTTTATTGCTGCGATGAGTATATTTGATGTATGTGTTAAAAAAATGCTGGTTTGGACACTGGAATGATGTTTGAACTTTAACATTAATGAAGTAGCTGGACGTTCAGAGACTGTCAACGATATTGTTTTCCATATCAGTGATGTACGATCAAACTCTATGGGCTAACTTGGCACAGAACTGCTAAAAGGTCTGGCCAGGCATGAATGAAACTACGAAGATGGTCCTCGGTGCAAAAAGGGGCCTCAAAATAAACCTTGTATTAGCCCTGAACCAAATTTATCCTTATGAACTTTAAAGCAAATGATGGCACTGAGATAACATCACCAGATCAACAAGTAGATGAATGCCGTTAAATTTGTACAACCCTGTCTGGATTTCCAAATCGTGAAAATCAGAGTGCTTATTCGACGGCATTCTCACGGCCGAACCCCAATTCAGGCTATTCCAACGGAAACCCCATCGCGAATAGAATTTGAGGCAGCACTGAAACAAATTAGGGATCACAAAATCTATGGCTCTGATAACACTACAGCGAATTTACTGAAATCTTGTGCATCAACCCTAGCAAATTTTAGTGGGCCGACCATCAGAAGTGGGCGGATAAACAAATCAATTTCTTATGGAGTGAAAATAGGGATTGGTTACCTCCGTTCTGAAAGAAATGGGAACCACATTGAAAACTTCCTTTAACATCAAATGTGTTTTTTTCCTTATGTGTTTGATTCTTCTGCCGAAAATTTCAGTAAAATAAAATCTTAAACGTGTTAAATTACAAAAACAAATAAAGGGTGTCCCAACAAGAACGCAATTTTTAAATCTGGCAACATTCGAAGTGTCATTGTTTGACATTTGAACAATTGTTCTTGTTTGCTAGTAGAAGGTACGAGGTTAGTAAAAATGGAGCGCTACACGAATGAAGGGAGTTCGTTAATTGGGTATTGGAGAGACAACATGAAAATGCTGATTTTGCCGCTAAAATCATCTTCAGTGACGAGGCCCATTTCCATCTTGATGGCCTCGTCAATAGGCAGAATTGTCGCATTTGGGGTGAGGAAAATCCTCGAGTGATTCACGAGAAGCAAATGAAGCCTAGATCGTGCGATTTAACAACATTAAATTTTTTTCTTTGGGGTTTTTTGAAGTCGATGGTTTACGCGAATAAGCCGACGACGACTCAAGCCTTAAAAGAGGAAATTGGACGCTGCATTAATGAAATACCGCAGCATTTATGCAAAACGGTCATTGAAAATTTCATTAAAAGAGCCGCGGCGGCCATCTGCACGATATATTGTTCCATACATAACCTCATTCTGTCTACTTTAGGATATAATAAAGTTTCACAATTTTTTTTAAAAAGCTGTGTTTTATTTAAAATTTAAAAATTGCGCTCTTGTTGCGACACCCTTTAAATGTGTGCTGTTATTTCTCTTCCAAAAACAAAAACAAACATTTTTGCATTTCAGTAAAATGGTCATAACTTTGGAACGGTAAGACCTCTGGGCTTCGTTTAGGTCATTTTCGAAAGGTAAGAGGTATGGCTATCTTTCAAAAGAAAAAAACATAAGTTACCTGCCATCTGGCCGAGCAAATTGAGGTTATGTGAATTATTTTTTTTTAATTTTTTTCCGAAAGCTCTGTATCTTGGCGATTGACTTTTTTCTACTTTCTTTATTGATTCTGAAAGGCCTCTTAAAGACCTTTCCAACAAGGCTCAGAAGTTAGCAACTTTACCTACTACCCTCAGACCGCCAAAATTTTGAACCCGCTACCATTTCGCACCCTTGCATTTTCGGACATGGTCCTAGTGGACTTTTGTTCATGAAATGAGCCAAGGAATACGCTGGAGAAATTTGTCCGAAACTTCCTGAATCACCCTGTATTCGGTGTATGTATCCAATTGGCAGATGTTCTCGAAAGTTATAAAGCTCAAATTACCGCTATCCGGGAAATTCGCTGAACAGGACATAACTGCACAAGAAGAAAAACTTCGACACATAGTATAATTGCAATGAGAAAAAAGCATAATTTTGGTTGCGGATTTATAGTTGGAAAAAGCCTGCGACATCTAGACTCTTCACGTGGTTATAGTGAAAAGGGTCGTATATCCGATAATTTGGTAGTCGCTGAAAGGAAAAATTTCGTACTTGACTTCTTTGACAATTTTTCATTGCGTTGCTGCAACAACTTACTTGTTGCTCCTGCAACAACTTTATTGAATTTGAATTTTGTAGAAAAATGGGTTGAAATTTAAAAAAAAAAGTAAAGGCATGAGTTTTGAACTACTGATATTTAGCTTATCTCTCACTTTTTTATTAAATATTTATTATTTATTTATTTTGGAGGTTTCGCAACATTTTTAGTTGACGAAACAAGTTCGTTATTGTAACGAAACTAATTTGTATGATGGTATAGAGAGAGAACCAGTCGAAAAAAGGAACGAGCGTAAACAGACGCCGCCAGCATGAGAAAATGGTGAGCGTGAGTGGTGGAACAGTTCCATTGCAACATTCGACAGTGGTAGACATATTTCTCCGCCGGAATAATTTAAATAAATTTGTTAAAACAAACTAATTAATTACTTATACTTAGTAATAATCTTTTATTGTGAAAACTAAATTGTGTGAATGTATGTCTTTGCTGTGATCGTTTGCGTAACTTGAGATTTTATAAATCAAATAGTAGATAAATAAACAGAATGCAAGGAGCCACACGACAGAAAAGAAATCGACGCATCGATAGCAGAAAAACTACCCCGAAATATGTAACTGAACTTTTGTGTGTGTGTATGCGCGTGACGGTACAGTCGCAACAAAATGTTCGTGTTTTTGTGTTTTAATCATAATTCGGTCGCGCCTGTTTCGTTGCGTCGGTATTTGGATTCAAAAAAATGCAGCAATGAAGCAAATTCCTTCCAAGAACGATACCTATTCATTGCAACAATGAAACAAATTCATTGCAGCAACGAAACAAATTCGTTGCAAAAATGCAGCAAATTCATTGCCATACTTTCACCACAGTAACGAACAATTTGCAGTTGATAAACACATTTTCATAGCGGGAATGAAACGTTACGTAAGCTCACTTTCGATGACAAAAGTTGTTGGGCTGATGAACATTTTCATCCGTGTGACGATGCCTTTCCGATCAGTGTAGGTCCAATCCTGTGAGTGAAGGTTTAACCACAATCCTCATTATATTTCCCTAATTAGTGTGCATGCCCCGACAGAAGAGAAAGATGATGATGCAAAAGATATATGTATTCTATCCCTAGAGGAAACCAACGGTATGTCTTTGACTTTGCCGCGGGAAAAAACATGGTCGTTAGTGGTACAAGATTGCAGCATATATATAGGCTACTTGGGTATCCCCTGACCAAAGAACGAAGAATAAAATTGATCCCATGGTAATTGATGCAAGGCACTCATCAAGTGAAATGGACGTACGAGTACGATTCTGATCGCTACCTGGTAGCAGCAAAGGTTCGCACAAGATTAAGTAGATCGAAAATCGTACGAAACCAGACGCAGAGAAAGCTAGACATCGGACAGATGCAATTACCGGAGGTCGCCACAGCCTACTCAAGAAAGCTCTCGCAACTTTTGGCACAGAACCCACACCCTCTCGATGACGATCCTGATCCGCAGTGGAATCCCATTTCGGACTCTGTAAAAACTGCCGCAACATCCGTACTTGGTTTTGAAAACCCGCTTCGCAACAAACCATGGTACGATGAAGAGTGTCGCATAGCAAATGATGAAAAGAACGCTACACGTATGGCAATGCTTCAGTCAATTGCAACGCGAGCTGCAACTGAGCGGTATAGGGAGAAAAGAAAGGAGGTAAACCGCCCCTTTAGGCGCAAGAAACGGCAGTGGAAAAATCACGAGTGTTGGAAAAGTGAGACATACAGAAAGAAGAACGAAGTCTGAAAGTTCTACCAAAAATTCAAAAACCGAACTAATGGACATGGTTCGGGCACCCCTTCTGTAAAGACAAGAACGGAAATCTCATCGCAGATTAGCAGAGAATGTTGGGAATATGAAGAGACCATTTCTCTGTGTTACTGGTACCTAAGATATCCAACGACGATGAGAAAATCGACCACAATTTCACGACGACATCGACTGCCCCCCGCTTTACCAAGTCGAAGCCAGAAGAGCTCTTGCCCGGCTTAAGAACAACAAAACCGCAGCAGCGGTGATGAGCTGATAAGGTGCATGCATCAGCTCATTAACAAAATTGGTTAAATGAAGGCATGTCCGGCGATTGGTGCCTCAGTGTACTATGTCCCATACTTAAAAAAGGTGTCCCGAGTCTCTGTGCCAACCACCGCGGCATAAGACCTTTATCTATAGCATACAAGGTTCGACCAAGTATAATGTGCGAAATACTAAAACCAGCTATCGCTGACCAGATTGGAAGATACCAGTGTGGTTTTAGGAAAAGTGTGGCCTGGAAAATCGACAACCGCCAAGATTTTCACGCTACGCCAAATCCTGGAGAAGAGCCACGAAAAACTAATCGACAAATATCGTCAATTTGGCCATTATAAGGTGGCCTCCCATAGCCCGATATTGCCTGTCTGTGCTTGGTATTCCTGCAAAACTCATAGGCCTTTGTAGGATGATCTTGGCGAACATCAAATCCGCAGTGAAACTTGGTGAGGACCTTACCAAACCTTTTGAAACTAAGCAAGACCTCAGACAATGCGACACCCTATAGTGCGATCTCTTTAACATCTTAATGGAGATCATTACGAGAAAAGCTGCAGTCAACATGAATAAAACCGTCAGCAGTAAAAGTCAATTCTGCTCGCGTATGCTGATGATATAGATATCATTGGGTGCACAATGAGAGAAGTTACTGCGGTGTTTTCGAGAATTGATAAGGAGTCAGCAAAAGTGGGATTGAGAGTAAACGAGGACAAGACAAAATTCATGGTTTCAACGAGCAGGGCCTCCAACGCGATTAGACCAAAGCGTGAACGTTGATAACCGTTATAATATCGAGGCGGTGGACGAATTTATGTATATACCTCAGATCTGCCGTAGACAAAAATATCAACGTCAGCCTTGAGATCAAGCGGAGAATTGTGCTTGTGAATAGGCTAAGCAAGGAATTTAGATAGAAAGCCCTCTCTCCAGTAACACAAGTCCAACTATACCAGACTCCCATACAACCTGTCTTGTTTAATGGCGCAGTATCCTGAGTCTTATCGCAGGCAGACGTAACATCTCTAGGAGTACCCGTATTCGAGAGAAAAATACTTCTAAAAATGTATGGCCCTTTAGTTCACAACGGCGAGTATCGGCGACGCATAAACCATGAGCTGTATGAACCATGAGCACATTTTCTGGTCGTCTACTTCTTGATCGTCTTTGAATGTGCGCAATTTGGCAACCCTGGCAAGAGAGAACCAAAAAGTGTTAGCAATTAACTCCAACGCATTTCTCTCACGCGCCAAATCTTCATTATACTTTTTGCAAAGTTTATGTAATTTTACTTCAACATGGTTGGAATTTGTGTAGTTATATAGAATAACACAAGCAAAAAGCTGCTCGTGTATTGGAATATTTAATGGTTAATGCTTCACTCGTTTTGTTTGTTGGCATTCGAGTGGAGAGAAATTTTGACTGTCTACTTTAGTAAATTGTTTTTGTAGTTATAACAAAAACTATGTACTAAAGTAGACAGTCAACATTTCTCTCCACACGAATGCCAAACGAAACAAAACGACTGAAGCGTTACGACTCTCTTCTCTCTATCTCTTACTCTCTTCATTGAATGTTTCAATCAGTGATGAACGAAACGCGCCGTCGAACTACTAAAAAAGTGCTAAATCGCGCCAAATATCGAAAACAACTAGAAAAATCGTGAAAGTGCTAAAACGCGCTTAATAAATAAGTGGTTTCCAATAGGGACCGGTTGATTTTGACAGTCCAGGGCGGTTACGTTGTTTCATCTATTGTTAGTTCGATATTTATTTTTCAGACAATAGAGACAAATCAACATGGTAAGATACAGCGCCGAGCAATACGTCCGAATAATAAAACTTTATTATCAAAATGCGTGTTATCTTGTGGCGACGACACCCATGTTTGAATCAACCGGTACATAAACAAGCATTGCCGGATTTAGGACGGTATCAGTCCAAATTGGCAATGCACATACAGAATGCTATGATATGGTCTGGAATGTGGTGCGGAGGTTGTGGTCAGTAGTTATTCGAAGACGATGATGGAATTACTAGAGAGAGAGATCGCTACCGATCACGACATGTGGTTCCAACACGATGCCGCTACTTGATACACAGCTGATACTACAACGGCCATTCTGCGCAACGAAATTTTAGGGTTATCACACGCAGAGGCGACGAAAAATGGTCATAGAGACCGTGCATTTTAGGAAGATTGTGCAGTTTTCATAAGTCTATGGCAATAAGCCAGAATTCAGCTTGATCAATGCGCCAGTTATCGAAAATTTTAGCTCTCGGTTTCGCGCCTACCACAGTCGGCACGCCGGACGAGGGCATATTCGTTGATATGTCACACGCAACTTGTTTTTATTAAATTACAACTTTCCCTTTTGGAAACTCCTTTTAGACGGTCAACCGAATAAAACGATGTTTGGAGTGCAGATTTGACGGAAACAGCATTGTCAGACATTTATGTTTTCCTCTTGCATCCACAGGATTAAAAGTGAATTCTGCTTACTATACCTTGCGATATTTTTGGGCGATAACCTATAAAAAATATAGATGCAAACTTAGCATGTGTGGTCAATGAAATTGAATATATTTTAAAAAATAACTTCGCCCGTCATTCATAGTAATGCATCAATATAAATTAACAGTTGGTCAAGACCATTAGCAACAAATATGTATATTACAATGGGAATACCCAAAATACAAAAAAAAAACATTCTTTAGCAAAATCGGTGTTGCATACAAAACGCGCTAAAGGGCTAAATAAAAATTCAAAAAGCGTGCACATTACGCGTTTTTCCAAAAGAGCGCCATTGAAATATTTTTCGCGTTTTGCAAGGTCGAAAAGTGATAAATCTAGCCCCAAAAGAGCTAAATTGGCATCACCGGTTTCAATACACGAGCAGTTTTTTGAAGATGATATTGTAATATGACTATTGAAGGTAAATTTCCTGTCAACTAAAATCCCAATATCTAGAAATGAATCGACTAGTTCAGGAAATAGTATGAGATATGGTATATACCATGTGTTTAAACTGCTTAAAATTCAGCTCCATTAAGTTAATACTGCACCATGTATGGTACGGTTCAAATCATTCTGAAGACGAAGACAGGAACATTGCAACATCATCTGCATACATACTCAAATTAGAATCAAATATCGAGCTTGGCAAATCATTGAAGAGCACAAGGGCAATTCAGGGTCCAGGTGGCTACCTTGGACAAAACCAGAAATAACGTTAATAGACGTAGAAGTACAACCGCCGAGCACGACAGTTTGTTACCGGCCTTTAAGATAGATTGGAATCCAGTCAATAATTGGTTGCCTTTTGATTTTCAATGTCAAGTTAAATTAAGGCGTCATATTGTAAACGATTATGGCAACCCTTGTAGTTTTATTGGAAAAAACAGCTGTTTTGGGCAAAATACCAAAAACAACAAAGCGGAAACACAAATGGAATTCTGTAACATAAGATATAAAAATTTCCAAAAAAAAATAAAGGGCTTATTCATAAAAATTTAAGACAGGTTTGAGAGATGATTTACCATTTTTTTTTTTTTATCAAACCAACACTCAGGTGATGCCCCCTATAAATGCAGTGCATTGTGTTGGCGAAGGAAAATTGTGGTAGTAGAGGGTGGAAAGAGAGAGTAGTGTCTGTTGACATTTGCCTTGAATGTTTGTATGTCACAATTGGTGGGAAATACAGTAGCCGGAAGTTTATTCCTCATACGGAGTGTACGGTGAAGAACGAATTTTCTCTATAGTGTGTAGTGCGGTCAATCGGCCACTCCATAAAAAACGGATGAGAGTTCCTGGAAAGCCGCGTACGTCGGCTAAATATCCTCACGTCCGGCATAAGTTGACGGATGTCCGAGGAACACATACCGTGGAAGTATCGATAGAACAGCGACACGCAACCCACATTTCGACGATGCTCAAGGGAGGCAATAGAGTTGAATACCCCCTGTCAACGCCGTCGCTCTCCTCTGGACACAGTCGAGAAGCTCCAAAGAAGTCCTAGGAGCACCTGCCCATATATGGGAGTTATACTCCATCTTTGGCCTGATGTAGGTGGTGTAGATATTGAGTAGATCAGATGGAGTGAAGTATTTCTTGCACCGCTTTAAAAGCCTAGACACTTGAATGCATCTTCCGACACTTCAAATACATGTTGTGCCCAACGGACATCACATTGTATTTTCATGCCCAGAACATCAAGAGCGTCCGATTCATCAATATACACACCGTCCATAGACAATGACGACACACCTGGGTCAGCAATACGTTTATGCGACAACAAACAACACTGGGTCTTACTCGCATTAAAATCTACTCTATTCTTTCGACCCCATTCAACAACGGACATCAGATCGCCGTCGAGTGTTTCATTCATGGTCCGGCGTTTGACTTCAATCTCTTGAAGACTTGGCCTACGATCGAATGAATAAGAATGACAGAGATTACTGTCATCGGCAAAAGAGTAGATTGGATTCACAGTCTGACCCAGGCGATCGTCAATGAAAATAAGAGAAAGAGAAAGAACAGAGCCCTGTGGTACACCTGCAGTCAATTTATGCTCGTCGGAAGAAACCTCATCTACAACAACTCGTATAGTCCGATCTCTGAGAAAACTCGATATAAATCGAGTGAAGTTATCACCGACACCAAAAGCAGCGAGCTTTGACAAGAGTGCATCGTGCCATACTCTGTCAAAGGCCTTGGAAATATCAAGAGCCACTACCTTACTCTCACCAAGCCGGTGGATGGATCGACTCCATTGTTCCGAAAGGAACGCCATCAGGTCTCCAGTAGATCTCATTCGACGGAAGCCATACTGCCGATCGTTAAGAAGGTTATTGGACTCAAGATATTTCACTAGATGGTGGTTAACCATGCTCTCCATAACCTTCGAGAGCGCAGAACAAATTGCAATTGGGTGGTAATTTGCAGGGTTACTTGCATCACCTTTTTTAGGGATTGGTTGGCATTAGAAACCCTCCAACGCGCCCGGAAAACTCCGGCACGGTATGCACGGTTGAAAAGATTGCGCAGTGGACACGCCAGTGTCGAAGAGCACCTACTCAAGACCAGTGCAGATATGCCATCCGGGCCCGGCGATTTACCTACGACGAGATTCGCAAGAACTTTTTTAACTCCTCGCGTTCGAAAAAATATCTTGGGCATGTAACAAGACCGTCGGTGGTGCAATGGGTAAAGTGCGTGCCTCTTGTACAGGAGATCCTGGGTTCGATCCCTGCTCCAACCACCTTAAAAAAAAAATTTTTTCTTTCGACGACGGTCACCTCGCTTAGTGAGGGCGACACTATCGAGTATATAGCCATGAAAAAGCTTCTCAAAATACCGTTCGGAATCGGTGTAAAAAAACTATAGGTCCCAATCAGTGAGTGAAAACCCGGAAAGCGAACAGCTCAGTGATTGTGAGAAGTTCTCCCCGGTCCCTTCATGGGATGTAATGGGAAACCATTTATTTTTTATTTATGTAACAAGATACGTAATTGATCACGGGAAGTGGTGGATTGCTATCCGGCAAGGAAGAGTTCCTTGCAAACATTTCAGCCAAGAGGTTAGCTTTATCAACCGGTTCAGTGAATGTTATGTCATCTTTAAGAAGAGTTGGGATAGAGGAAGAACTATCCTTTATTCTTCTTGCAAATGACCAAAAGCTCTTACTTCCACTAGGGAAAGAAAGGACTTTAGCACGAATACGCTGTTCGTGAATAAACTTTTCTCGTCGAAGTACTTTGGCAGTTTTAATGTTTTTATTAGAACGCCAGTCTCTGAACGCGTCCTCTTTGGATCTGACAGCATTCTTGCATGTCTGGTTACACGAACTTTTTTCCGATGGTTTAACCGAAATAATTTTCGTCGGAATGAATGAATTGATACCAATCCAAATTATCTTCTCGTTCATTTCAGCAGCAGCATCTATGTATGTCATTGTCCAGAAAACAAAGCTTCCAGTTAAAATGCTGATAAAAGTTGTTGAGCTCATCCTAACGTGCCTCTTCGTAGATAAAAATTGTTCGCTTCGGGACTGTGTTTGAAGCGAGACGAAGGGCTGAATACGAAAAGGACGCTGAAATGATAGAGTGATCCGAATTACCCAGAGGTGCAAGCGTGTTAACTTCGTACTTTTCAGGGTGCGAAGTTAAGAAGAGGTCAAGTAAATTTTGGTTGTGCCCTTGAACACACGGAATGTGTGTCGGTTCATTCACCAATTGCGTTAAGTTATTATGCGCGGCGAAGAGCTCAGCGTATTGGCCTTCCGTAGTTGTATGGCTCGAATGCGTTAACCAGGAGGAATTATGGACATTGAAGTCACCAGCAACAACGATTTCACTGTCTGGATAATTCCCCAATATCTCAGAAATGGAATCGGAAAGGGTGTCAAAGCCATTAAAGGATGCCTCCCTTCCCGCATTAGGACTTCTATAAAGAAATCCGAAATGTTGGACATGTGTTCCAATCTTGAATTTTACCCAAAGACAGTTAAATTCTGGATCTTGTGAGTCGAAATGTCGCTGACTCTGAAACACTATGCCATTTTTTACATAAACCACAAGGCCTCTGTGGGAAATAAAAAGGGATAGAGTGTGGTACCCAGGAACGTGAAAATCCTGTGGATCAGAATCCTCGCGCACCTGGGTTTCACATAGAGCAAGAACATCAGGCCGATGAATATTAATATGAGAGTACACATCGAAAAAATTCGTTCTCAACCCACGTATGTTACCATTCTGTATAACAAAATTACACACCATTACGACATACAAACACAGAGAACAAATTCACAGCACTAAACACAAACAGTGAGACCCCGCCTTCCCGCTGATATCCACACAATGCTTAGTGTTATGCCTTAACGGTTGCTATTTCTATAGTTACATATGTACAATAACAGTATTCAAATATCCAATGAAGAGAGTAAGGGAGAGGGCAGAGAAGTGCTAGGGTTTCACTCGTTTTGTTTGTTGGCATTTGAGTGATGAGATTTTTTGACTGTCTATTTGTACATCATTTTTGGAATTAGAAGACCAGAAGATGTGCGCAATTTGGCAACCCTGGTAAAAGAGAACCAAAAAGTGCTAGAAATTCACTCAAAGGCATTTCTCTCACGCGGCATATCTTGATTATTTCATACTTTTTGCATAGTTTATGTAATTTTACTTCACCATGTTTGGAATTTGTATAGTTTATATACAATAACACTATCAAAAAACTGCTCGTGTATTGAAACATTCAATGAAGAGAGTAAGAGAGAGAACAGAGACTGACTAGGGTTTCACTCGTCTACTACTATAGACGAACGAATTAAACGAACGAACGAATGCCAAAAATTAAGATAATTCAAACCAGGACAAAAGTAATCAAAAATCGTCAAAATAAATAATAAACCCTACAATGATCATCACTGAAAATCCAAGGTCAACAAACAAAGCGTAAAAGAGAATACAAAAACAAACAACAATAAGCAAATGGATTATCGAAGTAAACAACCAATGTTATTGTTATTGAATTAATATTCCGCAGACACAAAAAAATCAATAAAATTTTGGTAAATGAATAAATTAAGACACAAATGACACATAAGGTCTTTCTGAGTACTTTTCCAGTAACAAAATCCCATAGAGTAATGACGTATAAAGCTGTCATTGTTCTCATCTGGAAATACAACACAAATGTATGTATATCAACGATAAAAGTCAACAAAAAAGTGCAAAATGCAGTTAAATTTTTCAGTTCTACACCAAAACGACATGAAAAAGTTAAGTGAACATATTTTGTAATTCTACCTGGTGTAAGGTAATTTTAAATTAAATTTCTCTCATTTCCACAAACCTACGAGGGAGAGTGCGTAATGCATAGATTAATACTTCTAGTAGATCTACTAGTTCTCCCACCAAATTTATGACATTTGGCCTGGTGTGATATTTACGTTTGCTGTTGAAAAGAATTGCTTTACTAATACCAGATAGTGGCAATTGTTCAAAACGACGAACAAAATAACAACAACGGCATTTCGTTTTGTGTGTTAAAATTATTGTGTTAAATACAACACAAATGTATGCTAACAATAACAGTCAATAAAAAAGTTTAAAACACATTTAAATTTCACAGTTTTTCACCAAAATGGCATGAAAAATTAAAGCAAGAAGTTATTGTAATTCCGCCTGGTGTATGTCACTTTTCGTCAAACATCTCTCTATCACACCGACCGCATCACGAAGAGTGGGAAAGGAAACGTCAGATGAGCCAAATATTCTCTCTAGTCTG
The DNA here is from genome assembly GCA_963931995.1 of Phaonia tiefii. Classification (NCBI taxonomy): domain Eukaryota; kingdom Metazoa; phylum Arthropoda; class Insecta; order Diptera; family Muscidae; genus Phaonia; species Phaonia tiefii. The sequence continues at coordinate 251,721,548 of OZ008368.1, read as the reverse complement.
AGATTACTCTATGGTGTAATGAAACGTCAGATGTGAGAATAAATGTATGTATGTATGTATTTGTCTATGATTTGGGGAGCGGTCGGTGCGGCAACCGCTTCTTCAGGTGTCGAAAAACGTTGACCTCTCAGTTAGTTTTTTTATACGTACGGGAATAAAAAGAAGTCATTCGGTGGCAAGTCAGGGTGCTCAAAAATGCAGTTGTTTCAGCCGATGTGTGAGAGCTCGCATTGTCGCGGTGAAGAGTGATCCGTTTTCGGCGGTTGGTTTTCCTGATTTCTTGGAAGACAACTGTCAAACAAATGGTTGTGTACCACTCAGAATTCACTGTTCTGCGTAGTTCTAGTGGTACGGTTGCGACATGTCCGGTTTTTCCAAAAAAAAAACAGGCGACCATTTGCTTGGAAGTGCTTCGGGCGCGAACAACTTTTGTTGGATTTGGCTCATCTTGAAACACCCATACAGTTGACTGCTGTTTACTTTCGGGATCATACGCGTAAATCCAGGATTCAGCACATGTCACGTTGTCATAGACGTGTTTCGAAGCACCGCGATCGTATTTTTGGAGCATTTCTTTCGACCAATCGACACGAGCCGTTTTTTGAGCGGTTACTGTTTGGGGTTACTGTTTCAGAATTATACCATTTTAACCATTATGAACCTAAAAATATTATAAACTCTTTGCCATTTTTGCTTTAAACATTGTATTCCTGGGAAAAATCTACATGCGCTAAGTAACGACAAAGAGTTACACGCAGAAAAACCCGGCCCCAGCAACATATTGCAGGATATATATATATATGTTTACAACAATCATAATATGTTGCCGGGGCCATTTATTGCTGCCTGTAATTATTTGTCGTTACTTAGCGCATGTAGATTTTTTCAATAATACAATGTTCAAAGCAAATCCGAAGAAAAAAGACAAACAGTTTATAATTAGGGTGTTCACGAAGGACTGCTTATCAGCTCATGTGCTTATCTCGCCAACAACAAAATACATTGAAATAAAATAAGCAACTTTGAGCAACCTGTGCTTATTTTAGTGTTGGAAAATACCAAAAATTTAACTTGCTGACAACACTAAAAACACGAAGTTTTAGCAAATGGCATCTCAAATTTTATATTTAAGTATTGGTAGCACTGGTATTTACATCTGTTTTTTGTTTATTAAAAAAACAATCAAAATGAGCGCAAGTCGGGGGGTCGGGGAAACCTATGTGTACAAACGCAAAACCATAAATATTTGCATCGTATACATTTCTGACTACTTACCTTTAATGAATTCAATTTCCAAAGTACTCATATTGACTCTGAAGTCCATAATTTGTTGTTTAATGCTCTGCTTAGGCATTTTACAAACAATTTCAATTGTACATTGATGGTTTTGATTTCATTTATCGAACAGCTGATTGAAAAAAATAAGCAGATAAGCAGATAACCAACATGGAAGGGTGTTCACGTAGCCCAGAGCTTATTTTTCATCTTTTCAGCACATAAGCTGATAAGCAGCCCTGCGTGAACAACCTAAATATTATTCGGTGTATACAATGGGTAAAGAGTTTTGAAGTGGCAGAACTCTGGAACAGTAACTGCAACTTCAAAGTTTTTCTTTTCTTGGAATTTATCCATGTATTAAAGTGCATCATTAGTATTTTAAATTTTCATAGAAATTTAAAGCAAATCCGATGTAAAATTAGCAAACAGATTATAATATTATTAGTTTCATACAATGGGTAAAAGGCTTTAAAATGGTATAACTCTGGAACAGTAACAGCAAATTAAAAAATTTTTTATACAAAATTGCTTGGAATTTATACGTCCTTTAAAGTACATCATTAGTTTTTTAAATTTTCACAGGGATTTTAAAAGATATAAAGCGTTATTTACCAAATTTAGGAAAAAATTTAATACGTGGTACCTTATTGAGGAAAATCATTGTCAAAACTGGTATAATAAAACATATATACTATAAACATATAACATAAACATATATAATAAAAGTTTGAACGGTTAGCTTTAAAAATGATGACTTACAAACTAAGAAAATCGTTGTTATTGACCGAGTTTTAAGTAAAACGCAAAAAACGCCAGGAATACCCGATTATTGGGGAAAATTCAACTTGCGCCACCTCTAAACCTCTTCTGAAAAATCGAAAAAAATTCTCAAAAAAACCTTACTTTCAAATAAAGCTTGAGCAAAAAAAAATTTTATTGGTGGGACATCCTAATGTACATATGTCATAATTTGGACTTGATACGAGTAAAAATTAAAGAAAATTATCGTAATCGTTCTCTTCAAAACTTATTTTAGCATTTAACATTGCTGTTCATTAAAAGTTCATGGTTAGAAGTTCATAATTAAAAGTTCATTAATAAAATGAAACTTAAAGTCAGCTTTTTCGAGCATGAAGTTGGTTTCGCTACTCATATTCACGCACGCTGACGTTTTCAAATTTTGATACTGAAAAAATTTATAATTTAAATGGATCTTTAAGAAAAGATACTTTTTGTAAAATGATAAACTTTTTTAAGAAATTTTTTTTTATTGAATGTATTTTTTAAAAAAATATATATGTATATGTTTGTAAGAATATGTATTATATTTTCCCGAAAAGGTCCTTTTTTAATGAGAAGTACTTCTTTTATTAAAAGCTAATGTTTTTTTAAGAAAAGTTACCATTTTTAATAAGAAGTAGTTTCTGTAAGATAAAGTCTAACGGCCTTATTCATAAAAAATCATTAAATTAGCTCTAAAGCATTCATCAGTTATTGAAAGCTTTAACATTTGGGGAAGGTTTTGTTAGTACCGTATTCATAATGAGTATTTTAACCAGGGAACAGATAATTGACTGACAACCCTGTTTTATGTATTCTCACAGTGCTTGTGATGTAAAACCAAGATGAACAATAACCGATAGACCGAATTAAATTTTTTTTATTTAAATGCGTCAATGCATTTTTGCAAAATTTTAAATATTAATGGAAAGAACTATTCAATAAAAAGATCAATTAATGTTTCTTATATTCATAAATTTGGAAGAAGTGTTAATAAATCATATTGAATTGGATTTCAGTTTTGGGTAGTCGAATAAAAAACCGGATATTAGGTTGTAGTTTCAATGTTTTGATTTTATATACATCACTATGTAAACAAGAGTTCTTTTTGGTTAAAAATTGGAACGAAACTATTTGGCAGGATAATGTGACACTATAAACGCTGCAAATATACACAAAATAATTCGAATTGTTTATATTGCATAAATATTTAAGCACAGTACGCGTGAAATGTAAAAAAATCATTTCTTTCGTGTATTAATGCGGATAAAATGGCCTTAAAGAAGGGTGAAACGTTCAACAAAAATGGCGACGTTAGAGAACTCTTAACAGAGGAATTTTTTGATTATGAATACAATTTTTGGGCTTTACCTTCTCAAACCTTTAACAAACCCATGACAACTTTTTATGAATAAGGCCGTAAGAGTATGAATTTTGTTTTACAAACAAGTACTTTTTTTAAGAACAGGTACTTTGTAAAGAAGTACTCTTTTTAGGAATAGGTTATTTTTTTTAAGAAAATTTACTTATTTTTAGAAAGGCTACTTATCTCACGAAGAGAAAAGGTATTATTTTATATTTAAGAAAAGGTACTTTGAAGAAAATGAATGTTTGTACGAAAAGGTTTTTTTTTAAGAGAAAGTATTTTTTTTTGAAGAAAAAGTTTTTTACACGAAAGAGGAATTTTTTTAGAATTTGCCCTTTTTTCAAGAACAGGTACAATTTTAAGGGTAGGTACTTATCTCAAGAAAAGTTATTATGTTTTACGTCAAAGGTACTCTTTTAAAAAAAGGTGGTTTTTTAAGAAAATGCTATTTGTTGTAGGATAATGTACTTTTGAAAGAAAATCTACTTATTTTTAAAAAAATTACATTTTTAAGAAAAGGTACTTTTTGTAAACGAATTTACTTTTTTAAGCAAAGGTACTTCTTTAAGATAAGGTATTTTTTAAGAAAAGGTACTCTGTTTAATAACATGAGTAGGTTTTTTTTTTTGAGAAATTTTTTTTTTATGAAAACGCACTTGTTTAAAAAAATGTTATTTTTTGTAGACTTTTTTCATTTTGGCTTTTCTAAATGTACTTTTTATTCGGTGCAAAACTACAATATGCAATAAACAGGCTCCACCTAGAATATTTCCTATTAAACAGCAAATATGTTAGTGTAGACACAAACCAAACCAAAAGTTTGAGTAAGTGTGCTGCCAAATATAATTCATGCTCGGGGTTGAATTTCATAGAGTTGCCAGTCTTGGACTTTGGCTTTTCTAAATTTACGTTTTATTGGGTTGAAAACTACAATATGTATCAAACAGGCTCCACGTGGAAAACTTCCCGTTAAACCAAACCAAAATAACCCAATTTAGTTGATAATAATGGGTTGTAATAAAGTAGTCCCTATCCCGCAACGTGCGATAAGGAACTTCGTTCCAAAAACTTTCCAAATTCGAAGCACAACTTGACTTAACATAGTTGCCAAGACTTTTCGTATAGAACGATAGAATTAAGCATTTCAGAAATTATATACAGTTTTCGACAGAAAAAAAATGTACCTTTCGATAAATTTAAAATATCGGTCATCGCCAACTGTTTTCAACTATTTTGAGTCAGTTCTAGTTTTGGAGATAAATGCACGAAATTCTGAAAACATATTTGAGAATGCCGTAATTAAGTTTCAGCCTTGCAATCACCACAAGACACATCACAATCAACAAATACAATTCACTTTCGATTTCACCTCTCGGTTCACTTTTAAAGTTTCACTTCAACCACCCGCTTACCAATATATCGATACGTATGGGTTCCTCAATTTTCAACGGTCTCGTATGTTCATCCAATATAACTGCTCGAAATTGGACCACATCGCCGGGTTTGTATATAGCTTTGTCTGTCTGTATGTAAATCTTAGGACCAGCATCTGGTTTGGCATAAATTATGCTCTCATTGCGAAACTTGATGCCACTAATGCCCTCTGCCACAAGTTTATGTTCACCTTCGACCAACTTTTGTAAAACGAATACAACAGCTATCGTCTCATAGGGTTGCAGGGTCACAATATGCTCCGTGTAATAAAATGGTCCCTGGATCCGAATATTAATGGATGCCGGTTCCCTTGCCTCGTGCAAACTGATGGCAACCATATACTTATGATTCGACTTGATAATGCCCGGGGCAACTATGGAATAATAACTGTAGGCGATTGCAGAATATCATGTCTTAATAAATTTCAAATAATATGTTGTTACCTTTCACTAGACACCAGAAGGGCAACGCTTAATATAAACCCAATAGATGTATGAAGGCGGTCCATCATAAATTGAAATCAAGAATTACTAACGTTAAATCAGCGGAAAACTGAAGTACTCTGTGCCAGCTGTTGTCTTCAAATGATTCTACACATCAATTTTTAAGATTTAAGTCGATGTCAATTATAAGCGTCATCGGACAATAACAAGTAAGAGCTCATTGATGATTCAGCTCTAGTGAAATAATTGTCTTTAAGATTATTACTAATCATATACTCACCATTATCTCAACACGAATCGGCTCTCGTATCTTTAGCGGTCGCGTATGTTCATCCAATACAACAAACCGAAATTGTACTTGATCACCCGGCTTGTAGACCGCTTTATCAGTTTGTATATAGATTTTTGGACCCCTACTTCCGTAAGAAATTAGATTACTCTGATTTCGGAAGTTGATACCACTTATGCCCTCTGCTATTAAGTTGTAACTGGCTATCTCTAATTTAGGAACTTCAAATGCGACTTTTATCGATTCGAATGGTTGCAGGTATACTACCTGATTCAGCTGTACTGAGGGACCTTCAATGGAAATACGTATGGCAGCCGGTTCACGTGCTTCGTGTAATGACACCAGCACATTGTAATTGCGATATGAATTGATTACACCGGGAGCAATTACTGAGTAGTAACTAAAAGGGTTTGATGCATTTAATAACAGAGTTATGTCCAGTGTAGAGTAGGAAGAAGATACCTTTCGCTTATAACCACAACAACACCCCAGCTGATTAGCAGCAGCGAGATGAGAATCTCGTTATACGAGTACTGTCTCATTTTACAGATCAGTCATGTGTGATATCCGTGGTAGTGAGTCGTCTGTCAGTTTGCGTTGCTGTTATATTAAGAACTGTTTTGTTTTTGGTACAATTTAAAAGATCTAGTGAGAGTCGTTAAAATTCATATAGAGATGTTTGTATTGCGCTTGACGTTTGGGATATATGTATGGGCAAGGTTTTAAAAGACTCGAATTTCCCATATACTTACATAAATATTTCTTGTTAATTTAAAGCAATCAAAAGAACCTGTTTTCACAATCAAATAAAGTTGGTCATTTTAGTTCAGTGATGAGTATGTGTATAAGCACAGTCAGGCCGATATCGTTGGCATCAATTCAAAAAAGCTTGTCGATAAACATAATCAGCTGGTGTCAATATTTCTCTCTCATGTCTACTTATTCCGGTATAGTCAATAACTCATTCACACAAATCTCAGCAATTATTCTTAAATTAAAATTTATTGTACGGCGGAAGGACAAAAATCGCATAGACTATAATTTGTCACCCTACACAGTACAACATTTTTCAGCTCATTGATTCGGGACTCTATTCTGAGAATTGCACGCGAAAGTAGCCCCAAAAATAACAACTTCTTCATCATTCGTTTTGTCAAGTTGGCTGTATTAATAATTTAATGGTCATATGCAGGAGGTACCGATGAGACAGCTGTTCAATTTTGTACTTGGAGAACAGCTAGAGAATATGATTTCAAAGAAGAAATGGTGATAGCTGACTGGAATTCGGCAAAAATTTTTTCACTTTTGTTTTGATTTTTTCCTTCGTGCCGCGTTCTTAATTTCGGGTAGTTTTGTGAAATATTGTATTTAAAAAGTGGCAAAAAGTGATCAAATTAACAAAAAAAAAATAATATATAATAACAAATTAGATGCAATACGGTTATTCGGTGGAAGTAAATGAAACACGATACAAATCCTGAAAATCAATCTTCAAAAAAAGCGAAGGATATCGCAAAACAATATATACGCTATATACGTTTCCCCCAAGGGGTACCGATTAGCCAGCTGTTCAATTTAGTACTTGGAGAACAGACAGAGAATATGCTTTCAAAGAAGAAATGTTGATAGCTGACTGGAATTCAGCAAAAATGTTCCTCAAATAATCAACTGTTTTTCACTTTTGTTTTGATGTTTTCGTTCGTGGTCGCGTTCTCAATTTCGGGTAGTTTTGTGAAATATTCGCCCTTATTCCCGTTGTCGACGTCAATACAATATCGACACCAATTTTATCGGCGCCTTGAAGGCATTTGGACAAAAAAAAATTTGCGTAATGTTTTAAGAGGGTTGTTTTTGGATCATAGACATCAAAAAATTTGTTGTTGTTGATGTGACAATACATTTATAACGTTCTAAAGTTGACAAAAATCTGATAACGACGTCGACAACGGGAATAAGGCCGATTATATTAAAAAAGTGGTAAAAAGTGATTAACCCTTAGCCACCTAACGTCTTTTTCAGACACTCTACCACCTAACGTCGGTCAAGGTGACCCCTTACTTAATTTTAGTGTTTAAAGTATAAATATAATAATAAAACACGCAAAAACCGCATCACATAACTCTTTTGTACCTTTTATTTAATTAAATTAACAAAAAATGAACTTAAAAGAAGTTTCATACTTCAATAACATTTTTTATTCATTGTTATACGAATTTTGTAAGAAAACGTAGATACTTTTATAAAATGAGATCTAATTAGGAAAAAATATTGGAACTTCAAATTTTTTTCTTTTTTTATAACTTAAAAACATGGACTACAATAATAAATTGTTTTTGGCGCGATTAAATCGCAATTAAAATAAAATTGCAACCTGCCAACAATCACAATTTTTGGCGGCATGGTATACACATTTTTTGGGAACATTCAATACAAATTGGATTTTTGCATTCAAAACACATGTGAAATGTTTTGCGTTTCTTTTTGGGATCACATAGTGAACAGGTTTTACGTTTTTCAAATTTTTCTACGTTGTCGGCCAGAGATGTACTGGGTACTTGATCCATTTTCAGTACACGGCGAATAGCGCCTTGAAGTTCCATAAACACCTAACGTCGGTCACAATGACCGCAAGCAAAAATGTTTTACCTCTAGTTTTTGAATTGGTACACGTGTTGACTGCCTGATTGCACAACACGAACTGACGAGAGAAAAGAAAAAGTACATATGTAGACGGACAACTGCGCAGCTTGCATAATAACGGGAATATTTAAAAAATAAAAAACGGTAGAGTCACTGTGACCGGCGTTAGGTGGCTAAGGGTTAAATTAACAAAAAATATAATAACAAATCAAATGCAATACGTTTATTCGGTGGAAGTAAATGAAACACGACACCAATCGCGGAAATCAATCCTCAAAAAAAAGCGAAGCATACCGCAAAACAAAAGTGAACAAAACACATTTCCTTTTACTACGCTGTACTCTATATGTTTCCCAAGTATTCCACGGAACTCCTTAGTACAAAAAGTAACTAGTGCACACTCTTATAGTATTACTCGGTGGTTTCCCCAGTCTTCCACTGAACTCGTTAGTACAAAAAGCAACTAGTGCACACTCTTATAGTATTACTCGGTGGTCATATGCATTTTTTTGCTCAAGGTGGATTTTTAGCACATTTTCTATATTTTAACACGATTATATCTCTGTATACCCAAAAAGAATGTACAAGTACAGAAGGAAAACCGGCGCAATTTGGCAACCCTAGTAGAAGAGCATCTACAAATTCGACGCGATTCACTCAAACGCATTTCTTTCTCGCGTCATAACTTGATTAATTCATACTTTTTACATATTTTATATAATTTTATTTAAATATGGTTGGAATTTCTATAGTTTGATACTGTAACATCATCAGAAAACTGCTCGTGTATTGAAATATTCAACGAAGAGAGTAAGAGAGAGAGTAGAGAAACGACGCGCTTCACTCGTTTTCTTTGTTGTCATTCCACTGAATAAATTTTCTTCTCTATACCATAGTTGCTTTATGGTATACCGTACGCAATATCTCTTTTGTATCTAAAGCAGTGCTAGTGAGCCACTTTCCCCGGGGAACGAGCATCTTCGGCTTTTTCACACGTATTGACACGAGTGTCAGCAAAAAATGTAAATAAACGCTAGTGAGAGCAGTCAATTCAACTCAGTTGCTCTCAAGCATTCAATGAAAGCACATCTATCTTTATTTTTGGGGATAATTATTACACATACACATACATACACATAATTATTAGTACACTGAGAATATGTGGGATGTCGAATCGATCTTATATGTTATTTTTTATTATGTTACGTTATTTACTTACTTTATTTTCATTGCTTAAAATATTGCATTATTATTTAAAAAAAATATATTTTATAAAAATAAAATATACCTCTTTGAGTTAGTTAATAAACAAACATAATATTTCTTTCAGTGAAAGCACGCTCATCTACCCCAATACAGTCACTCACTTCTCACTAACACAACCATGCTCTCTTTTTGACTAGCACTGATCTAAAGCAAAGTTGTAGATACTGAATAGGAGAAAAAAATTCGGAACAAACCTACCCGAAAAAGTGCATCCAGTGCCTTAAAAATCTCAAAAATTCTCATTTTTCACTCAATAACTGGATTACAAATCCACAAATATGCTGTTTGGTTTTGGAAGTGTCTATTTACAATACCCAAGGGACGCCGTCTGGTGTGTACACACCAGCAAGAGTCTACACACCAGCAGGAGTCCGCACACCAGCAAGCGTATACACACCAGCAAGTTTGTACACACCAGCAAGTGTATACACACCAGGAAGTAAATATATACACACTAGGAAATGCATACACATTGACAAGTGTTCAATGCAGGGGGATTCTCAAAAACGATGTATGTACAAGTAAACAGTCAAAATTTCTCTTCGCTCAAATGCCAACAAACAAAACGAGTGAAACCCTAGTACTTCTCTACTCTCTCTCTTACTCTCTTCGTTGAATATTTCAATGCACGAGCTGCTTTTTGATATAACTATACAAATTCCAACCCATAGACTAACATACGTAGATAAACTTATTCTCTCATCTGACGTTTCATTTCACACTCTACATCGTAGGTTTGTGGAAATGAGAGCAATTAATTTTAAAATTATCTTACACCAGGTGGAGTTACAAAATATGTTCACTTAACTTTTTCCTGCCGTTTTGGTGTAGAACTGAAAAATTTAAATGTATTTTGCACTTTTTTGTTGACTTTTATCGTTGGTATACATTTGTATTGTATTTAACACAACCAGTTTGTCACAAAACACGAAATTCGGTTGTTGTTCCTTTGTGGATCGCTGTATACTATCGCCACCATCTGGCGTAGTTTATCTACGTGTAATTTTCATCGTACCTATGACGTTTAATTTATTGAGCGAATAAAAGCTTCTATGGTATGTGTTATTCTATGTTCCAACCATGTTGAAGCAAAACAAAGACGATCAAGAAGTAGACAACTTGAAGATGTGCGCAATTTGGCAACCCTGGCAAAAGAGAACCAAAAAGTGCCAGATATTCACTCAAACGCTTTTCTCTCTCGTGTCATATCTTGATTATTTCATACTTTTTGCATAGTTTATGTAATTTGATTTCGACACGGTTGAAATTTGTATAGTTACATATATACAATAACACTATCAAAAAGCCGCTTGTGTATTCAAATATGCAATGAAGATAGTAGGAGAGAGGGCAGAGAAGTGATAGGGTTGCACTCTTTTTGTTTGTTGGCATTTGAGTGAAGAGAAATTTTGACTGTCTATGTGTACATCGTTTTTGAGTAAAATTACATTAGCTATGCAAAAAGTATGAAATAAGCAAGATGTAACGCGAGAGAGAAATGCGTTTGAGTGAACTCCTAGCACTTTTTGGTTCTTTTTTACCAGGGTTGCCAAGTTGCGCACATCTTCTGGACGTCTAATTCTAAATCGTCTTTGGGATTCTCAAAAATGAAGTACAAGTAGACAGTCAAAATTTCTCTTCACTCAAATGCCAACAAACAAAACGAGTGAAACCCTAGTACTTCTCTACTCTATATTTCAATACACTAGCACCTTTTTGATAGTGTTATTGTATACAACAATACAAATTCCAACCATGTTGAAGTAAAATTACATTAACTATGCAAAAAGTATGAAATAAGAAAGATATGACGCGAGAGAGAAATGCGTTTGAGTGAACTCCTAGCACTTTTTGGTTCTCTTGTACCAGGGTTGCCAAGTTGCGCACATCTTCTGGTCGTCTATTTGGGATTCTATGGCACAGCTGATCGAAAAGGTACTAGGCCGATGATGGAGAATGAGAGAGTAAAGAAGACAGGAACTAATTTTAAAGAGTGTTTATTAGTAGTAATGACAGCTAAATTATGTTTTATGTTGTTTTCATTGAACTAAAATACGCGTTCCCTTTGATTTCTGCCCGTTTTATGTCCAACGAAAGTGTAAAATTGCTAAAATACAGCAGCAAATTAAACTCTATGAAATGGCCTACTACCTCGTCGTCATGAAGAGCAATCGAAGAGAGTAATGGAAACTCTTAAGTATTACTCAATGGTTCAATGTTGTAAACAAATTGACTTGTAATTCGAATCTAATGATAAGAAAAATTTCTCCGTTTACAACGAGGTACGTTTGGAAACCTCACAATTAGTCTGAAATGGTGGTAAATATATTGGCTTATAACCTGTGTTAAATCCCAATCTGCTAATGAGCAGATGTCTGTCTAACGCTGTGTTATTGGTAGTGTCGATATATGGCGACGAAAGGTCGATATCAGAAGATACGTACATATGTGTGATCGAGCAGCAGGTACCACGTTGTACTCCTTAAAGATTGTAAAACTGCATATTGAGTATAAAGGGTGGCTCAGTCACGACTGGACAATTTTCTCCAGCGTATACCTTGGCTCATTTCACGAAAATATGTTCATTTGCGACCATCCCCAAAAATACAAGGCGGTTTGAAAATTTTCGGTTTTGAATCAGTGGTCGGATTTTTACATTTCATAACTTTGGAACGGTAAGACCTATGGGCTTCGTTTAGGTAATTTTGGAAAGGTAAGAGGTAGGGATATTTTTAAGAGAAACAAAAACATAAGTTATGCAAGGATCATAAGTTCACACGTTGCAACCTACTACAGAAATTCTTCATGATATATAATAATTACGAACAAAACCAAGTTATAAATCAGAAGGAGAAAGTAAATTTACATATGCAAAGGAATATATAGCACAAATGTAATCAGTTCAAATGACAAATTATACTAGACTTTGTAGTTTCCCAGCTACCAGTGAAATCAATAAACTGATATAGATCATTAAAGTCACGACACATTCTCCTAACTGGATCAAAGGACGCATAATTCGAACGCTGAAACTCGATGTGAATGAGTTTACCTCGTGGGTGTCAATGGCACATTTATGAAAATCTTAGATAACAGAAATTCAGAACATATACATCCATCAACTATCTTCAAAACTGTAATAGAGTTTATCATGGTACGTCTACTAATAAGAGTCGGCAATATGATCAATGTTAGTCTACTGCTATACGAAGGAAGATTATGGTTCGGGTTCTATTTAAGGTTTCTGAGACAAAAAATTATAAACTGTTTCTGGGCCGATTCAATCATATTAACATACAAATTGTACTGAGGGTCCCAAACAACAGATCCATATTCGAGAATAGGGCGTACTAGTGAAGTAAAAGATCTGAAAATTCATTTGTCCAACGTTTAATAAAGTTCAGAACGCCATAAGCATTATTTACCATCGTAGTTATGTATGAGTTGAAATTCAATTTTCTGTCCAAGAGAACACCAAGATCAACAAAAGAATCCACCGACTCAAGAACATTGCCACCTAAAATGTATTTTGCCACAAACAATGATGACCTAGAGCACAGCATATGAAAAAGGTCTTGAGAATGATCGGCCAAATGAAACCATCTGTTCTCGGTTCATTAAGTAAGAACTAATCCAATTCAGCATGTTACAATTAAAGCCCTAGTAACCTCCGACCACCAATCCTAAAATTTTAAAACCACTGCCATTTCGCCTGCTTACCTTTTCGGGGATGGTCGTAGATGGACATATTTTCATGAAATGAGCCAACGAATATGCTGGTGAAATTTGTCCAGTCGTGACTGAACCACCCTGTATAAAGGGATTAAAGAATCTATTTATTCTATTCGATTTATAACCGTAGAGGAAATTGTTTGTTATTTGTTCACTGTGAATTACATTTTAAAACCAAAAGAACATTGACTATTTCAATATGGTAAATAACAAGTGCCCAAATTTGATGATTTTTGTTACGTTTACGTCCCAAAAATATCCAAAGAGGAACGAAAAAACTTGTTTATTGAGAAATTCAAAACAGCGCATTGTCATTATTTTGATGAAACAGATTTGAGTGGTGCAAATTTTAGGCCAAACATAGTGTGCAAAACTTGGTATAATATCCTTATAATGTGGGTACATGGAAAAGGTGTACAGATTTCTTTTATGAAGCCAGTAATTTGTATGGAAGACCTAACTGGACATGATGAATCCAGGTGCTAAGCATGTATAACTTCTGGTTATGGATTGAACGGATAAAAATTGAAAATAAAATATACATTCCCGCTTTTACTGCCACACTTCCAGTACAAGTCTGGATACTGTGTCCCTGAAAGCCGAAACCGTTTTCACCAATCCGACCAATGTGAATGATGCAGATTGGACACTCGATATTGAAAATAATGCACCACAACCGCTAACACAAATTGAAATGGATTACATTGTGGCTCAGATGGGACTATCACAACCAAATTCCAAAATGTTGACATCATTTTTGAAGCGTAGAAAAGTCACACAGCAAAATGTCAGCGCAACATCATAACGAAAACACCAAGATGATTTTCAGAAATTTTATTCCATTGACGAAGCAAATACTACGTACACTTACTGCCATAATATCCCAGGTTGGGTGAAACAATTGGGAGTGGACTGGCGTTTATTCATCGAAGGTTCAGTTTCAAAGTTTGAAGGCTGTGCTGTTGCACAAAACCAACACAAAACCATCCATTCCATTGGGATTCAGCACAACTGTGAAGGAAACGTATGAAACATTGGGCGAAATTTTGGAGAAAATCAAATACAATGTACACAAATGGAAGATTGGTTGTGATTTAAAGGTTGCCAACATAATACAGGGTGTTTCAAAAGAAGTCATGTTGTTTGGCTCCCATTTTTTTTTCTAAATGAAAAACTTCGATTCTGTTTTTGATTATGTTTATTTGAACCTTTAGAATTTTCTTGGTTAAGCTGAGAAGATAATATAAGTTAAATGGGCGCCGTCACATTTTTGTTCATAATGATTTGAAAATCATAATGAGCGATGAGGCTCATTTCCACCTGAGCGGGTACGTGAACAAACAAAACTACCGCTTCTGGGGCACCGAAAAGCCATTGCACCCGCTCAAATTGTCTGCATGGTGCGCTGTTCACGCTGGAGGAGTCATCGGGCCATTTTTTTCGACAACGCCGCTGGTCGAACGACAACAGTGGACGGTGCGCGCTATAGGGCCATGGTAACCGAGTTTTTTTCTGCCGCAATTCGACGAATTAGGACTGGAGGACATGTGGACGGAGCATCGGCACACACTGCGCGATCCACAACCGATATTCTGAAAGCGGCGTTCTCGGGTCGCCTCATCTCTCGTTTTGGCGGTTTGCACTGGCCTGCAAGATCGCCCGATTTAACCGTTCCAGACTTTTTTTGTGGGGTGTTTTGAAGTCCCGTGTTTACGTGAACAAGCCCGAGACCCTTGAAGCCCTCAAGGTTAACATAAAACGAGCCCGTATGGTAATCAATTGTGACGGCGCCCTTTTAGCCGATATCATTTTCTCAACTTAACCAATAAAATGCTAAAGGTTCAAATAAACATAATCAAAAAACAGAAGCGAAGTTTTTCATTTAGAAAAAAATGAGAGCCAAACAACATCGGATGACTTCTTTGGAAACACCTTTACAAGGCATTATAGTAAAGGGCGAAATACTTCTGCCTCCTTTTTAATTGGGATTCGCGATGCACAGGCAGTCAATATCAATGTAAAGATTGGAAAGCAAGAACTCCCGAGCTCGATAAACAATTAAAATTACGTAATAAACCTTTGATAAAGGATCTAGATGTTGTTTTGTTGCCATCGCTCCAGATGAAATTAGTAATATGTAGCTGGGAAATTCGTCGAAGTGATAGTCAAAGATTTTGATGAAGCCTATGACTGTTTGAAATTCATCTTTCGTCAACTCGGTGCAGCTAAAATTAGAAACGGTACGTATCGTTGTCTGTATTTAAATATTGTCATATCTAAATTTGTTCACTTCGGTATATTCGAATTACCAATAATTTTTTCGCAAATGTTTTTTTTAGTTCAAACAGGTACTCACAATGTACCGGATATACGAAAATGAATGAAAAGCGAATCTTTCACAAATATGATTTCGAACCATTATAATGGGACGCATATCATGGGACGCATTGAAACAATTCATCGAAGGCGTTTTAGAAAAGAGCCGTGTACAGCGAGATGACATACACACACTTGCTGTAGTATTTTGAAAACATCAATGCATCCATGACGTTAAAATTACATTTCATTCCTTTGACACAATTACCTTAGGAATCGGACGAACAAGGAGAGAAGTTCCACCAGGTGGCCATGCCAATGGAAAAGCGATTTAAAGGCAAAAAAGTGGCTTACGGAGGTTTGTTGGTGGAGTTCTAAAATTATGTAAAAATTATAAATTGAATAAAACAACGCTAAAAAAGACAATTACAAAATTCATAACAAATATTATGCGTCTCTGGAATTGTCTGTTTTTTATTCCCTACTAAACTAATTTTTCGACCACTTCGAATGGGGAGCAAAGCGATTTTCAGCGGCTCCCTATACAAAGACGTCGAAAAATTAGTTAGCAGGAATTAAAAAAACAAGCTTATTGTTGGGTTTCTTCCAGGGTTCGAATTTCGTTGGTAATGAGTTACCCTGGGGTAGCTACCCACGAAATGGGGAATTGCCCATCACGATTACCCATTACGCTCAGGGCAATGGGGAAAATAATGGGTAGCTACCCACGACAATGGGGAATTACTCATCACGATTTCCCATATCCCTCAGGGAAATGGGGAAAATAATGGGTAGCTTCCCACGACGATGGGCAACGGGTTACCCAGGGTAACTCATCCCCATTTTGATCGATAATATGAACAAATTAGAAAAAATGTCTATATCTCGGAAACGGAGCGTCCAATTGAAAAAGTAACCAATTTTTGTGAGTTTCTAAGGGGTTTTCATAAAGTGGCCCAATTCGTATGGAAGAATTTTTTTTTCGAAAAATCGCCAAAATAAGAAAATCGCTAAAATAAAAAAATAGGGTCTTTAACTCGAAAACGGTGCGTCCAATAGAAAAAATGGTAAAAAATTTACCTCTGTAGGAGGCTTTAACCAATGGGTGTCTCCAATATGGCATAGCTTTTTTCGATTTATAGCCACCTTTTGATTTTAGCGATTTTTTTATTTTGGTGATTTTTGGGAAAAAAAATTCTTCCATACGAATTGGACCACTTTATGAAAACCCCTTAGAAGCCCGAAAAATTGATTATTTTTTCGATTGGACGTTCCGTTTCCGAGATATAAACATGAGGGCGTTTTAGCGATTTTTTGTATGAAAAATTTTATTTTTTAGCGATTTGTTAAAAAAAAGTGATGCCATATTGGAGACACCCATTGTTTAAAGCCTCTTCGGAGTTAAATTTTTTATTATTTTTTTCGATTGGACGCACCGTTTTCGAGTTATAGCCACTTTTTTATTTTAGCGATTTTTTTATTTTGGCGATTTTTCGAAAAAAAATTCTTCCATACGAATTGGACGACTTTATGAAAACCCCTTAGAAACGTACAAAAATTGGTTATGTTTTCAATTGAACGCTCCGTTTCCGAGATATAGTCATTTTTTCTAATTTTTTCATATTAACGATCAAAAATGGGTAGGAGTTACCCTGGGTAACACATTGCCCATCGTCGTGGGCAGCTACCCATTATTTTCCCCATTTCTCTGAGGGTAATGGGAAATTGTGATGAGTAATTCCCCATTGTCGTGGGTAGCTACCCATTATTTTCCCCATTGCCCTGAGGGTAATGAATAATTCCTCATTTTCGTGGGTAGCTACCCATTATTTTCCCCATACCCTGCGGGTAATGGGTAACCGTTCATTACACATTCCCCACGACGATGTGTATGGGTTACTCATGGGGGGGGGGGGGGGGGGTAAATACGAACTCTGGTTTCATCACCTTTTTTGTTTTATGGAGTTAGATTGATTGCCCTCTCAGTATGTCATATATGCAAACTGCTTTTTACATTCGACAAATGCCTGTTAGGCCCGTCATTTTATTTGTTTACCACAAAAAGTGATAACACATTATATTAATTGCTGTCGCAATTCCAGCTCCATCATATTTTTGTTTGAGTATTGATTTATTTATGTTGTTAATTGTTCATGTCAATCAATACTGTTGAATAAATAAATAGAAGTTGAGATATTACGATGCGGCAGCGCATATTGTTAGTCAAGATTACCATTTTAAAACTGGTTTAATACATGAGTGGACCCCCGCTGAGAAAGTGAATGTATTTAAATTTAGACTGTCATTTATTGAGGCACGTATTTACCCTGTTGGGGTTTCCAAAATGAATCAATTTAAACAACACTGGGTAACGGAATTTTGTCGGTTTTTCCTAATAATCTTGGAAAGTACAAATGTTATGAATTTCAAATTTGATTTAGGACCTTGAGTGAATGATGCTACCAAAACCAATTCCTGTTCAGACGCAAATAAAATCTCCCATTGATTTTTGTAGCATATGAAGTATTGGAGAAGGAAGTTCAATTACACTGTGGAACACAAAAAAATAACAAGGTTCTGTCAACGGATTCTGGTAGAGGGAGTAAAAAAAATACACTGGAATCGGCATTTTGAAAGTATACGTCTGAATTTTTTTAAGAGGGGGGGGGGGCTATGAATTGGACCCCTTTTGCATGTTATCTTTACATCTTAGGTATACGATTTTAGAAATTTTATGTAAAAATTTACAAGAAACATACTTTACCCCTCTTTACTTTTTTTGACTATTTTACAACCTCGTAAGGTCAGACGTCTTACACGTATTAATTAAACAAACAAATTAAACAAATTTCAACATATTCTTCCAACTGGCTCTATCGTTCGCCTTTTCTCGCCAGTTGGTAACACCAAGGATACGGAGGGATTCTTCTGCCTGCTCTTTCCAGCGGAGTCTTGGTCGTCCTCTTTTCCTGCTTCTATCAGGTACGTTATCGAAAACCTTTCGGGCTGGCTCATCCTCATTCATTCTGATAACATGGCCTAGCCTACGCAATTGGCCTAATCTGATTTGCCTAGCTATATCCACGTCAGAATATAGGCTATATACATAGCTCTGCATTCCAGCGACGTCGGTACTCGCCGTTTTCTCTAACAGGACCATATATTCTACGGAGAATTTTTCTCTCGTATACTCCCAGGTGTTTTACATATAACCCAAGTTTCGGAGCCATATGTCAAGGCAGGTAAAATGAGTCTAATATAGCTGGACTTTTGTCGGTCCAGAGAGGGCTTAGTTCCGAAACTGCTTGCTGAGCCCAAAATTTATATTTGCAAGCACAATTCTCCTATCTATCTCCAGGCTGACGTTGTTGTCCTTGTTCACGGCGGATCCAAGGTAGACAAATTCGTCTACCACTTCAAAATTAAATCGGTTGTCAACGTTCAAGTGCGGACCAAGTCGAGAGGTTTCTTTAGTCGTTGACACCATCCATTGCCCAGCATGACCCACCTTCTCTGATTCCTCTTCGGTTCTTGAAAATACTGTCTTCGGCAT
This sequence comes from Phaonia tiefii, assembly GCA_963931995.1. NCBI lineage: Eukaryota > Metazoa > Arthropoda > Insecta > Diptera > Muscidae > Phaonia > Phaonia tiefii. Next base: position 251,702,451 of record OZ008368.1, on the reverse strand, counting down.
ACGCCAGCAACATATGGCTTTTGATTTGGTGTTGGTCAGCGTCATTCTACAGAGGTGGTTCAGTTTTGCCGGAATACCAAGTTCAGACATAGCTTTGTACAGTTTTCCCCGTATGGGGCTATGGAAAGCAGCTTTGTAATCGACAAAAAGGTGGTATGTATCGATTTGCTTTTCGTTGGTCTTTTCCAGTATTTGACTTAGCGTGAATATTTGGTCAGTCGTGCACTTGCCTGGTCTAAAACCACACTGATAAGGTCCAATCAGGTTTTCACTAATTGGCTTTAGTCTTTCACATAATACGCTCGACAAGACCTTGTACGCGATGGATAAAAGACTGATACCGCGATAGTTGGCACACACAGACGGATCACCCTTTTTGAATACAGGACAGGTAACTGACTGTTGCGTTGCCATACGTGCAGTGCCTTTTTCATCAGTTGCAATGCGACATTCTTCGTCGTACCATGGCTTATCCTTCTACGGGATTTGATAGCCAAGTCCAGTCCTTGCAGCGGTTTCCAAAGAATGGGAGATGTGCTTCCACTGCGCATCTAGGTCCTCGGGAGGGGGTATTCTGCTCTAGCAGGAGAGAGAGCTTCTGTCGATAAGACATTGATGTCTCCGATATTTGTAGTTTGTCAATATCCAGCTTTTCCTGTGTTCTGCTTTGTACGTTTTCGCCCTGCTCAGTCTTGTGCGAACTTTCGCAGCCACCAGATAATGATCCGAGTCGATATTGGCACCTCGAATCACACGTACATCCATTACACTAGAAGAGTGCCTGCCATCTATTACCAAGTGATCAATCTGGTTCTTCGTCCGCTGATCAGGAGTTATCCAGGTCGCGTTATGATATCATGTAGACTCTGATTACCGATGGTTGGTCGAAAGACACTTTCATTTCCTAATTTGGCATTAAAATCGTCTAGAATAATCTTATTGTCGTGGTCAGGGCAGCGTTCATATACTTCCTCCAGGCGCTCATAAAATGTTTCTGTGACCTCCTCATCTTTATCCTCTGTCGATGCGTGCACACAATTTAACGAGATGTTGAAATATTTCGCTTTGATACGAATTGTGGCTATGAGGTCACTGAAACTAGGTGTCGCAGTCTCTTGCCAACTATAAATCCGCACCCAAATTCGTGCTTACGCTCGTGGCAGCTGTAGTAAATATCGAAGTTTTTCTATCTGGTGCAACCATATCCTGTCCATCGCATATCCTGGATTGCTGTGATGTCAGCTTTATATTTTTCGAGGAAATCCGACAGTTGGAAAGTGGCACACGTCCAGTATAGTGTTCGCACATTCTAGGTACATATCCCTAAATCATGGTCCTTATATTGTTTGCGAGGGTCGTCAACAATTGGGGGGTTTCTTTGTTCATTATTTTCATTACCAATATAACGATGGCGGGAGGCAAACCCAGCCCACCGTGGTTTCTATTTTACCTACTGCCAGGATGATTATGTTTCAGCCGCCCATTATGGATCAGACGCTGACCAGAATGCAGTGTGTCGTAACTGGATTTTGGTTTCTTCACTTTTGATCCGCCGTTGGCCAGGGGTGTTGACTCATCCGCCTTCAAAGGACAGAAGAACATATATGTCCATTGCTTCGAAGAGCTTCAGTGGCAGGGTCACCTAATAATCCTGAGACGTATCAGTGATCGCATTACCACTCAGGTTGCTCATTCGTTTCGTCTTCTCACCTTAGCTAGCTAACGGAGGTTTCCGATAAGCCATTTCCCAGGACATACTACGTGGATGTAGTGAGCTGCTTGGACTGTCCAATGTTGGAATCATTTCTGGCCACTCGCAAGTGAATGGCTATCAGAAACTTTCCACCTCCAAGGACAGTCCTATGTCCTACTTTACCCCTCTACTGCCTGAATATATGGGTCTTTTTTGTTCCCTTTCGAAAAAGGGTAGAAACACCCCTAAAACAGGTGTGTAGCGGGTTAAAATGTACCACAAAAATATTCCTCATAAAATTCTACTATTAGTCTCTTAACACACTAAAGCTCAAAACTCAACTTGAATACAAAAAATAAGTCGAAACTGAAAAACCATTTAAGGGTTAATTTCGTACTTATTGCGTTCAAATGTCCCAGAAAACTGCATTCTAGGGGATTGGTGTGTATTGGAAAAATATCCTAAAAAAGTATGAAGAAGCAAAATCAAAACAAAACTCAAAATCAGCCAGCCGATTACTGACTCATTTACCTGTTCGAATTAGCATTACATGTGGGCCATTTCACGTGAAGCGGTAACCATACTATTTCTGAAAAAGATTTACGTTACTCAATAGCTAAGTTGCAGACATCTATATGAGATAAGTACGAAATTAAGTACGAAATTAACCCTTAAATGGATGTTAATTTTTTGCTTACTTTTGGGATTCAAGCTGAGCTTTGGAGGGCGAAGACAAGTTAACTAACTCTTAAAACGAGTAAATCGAAATGTCTCGATATAAGAACGAACCGAAAGCCAATTAAGAGGTACTCTTTTTAGGAAAAGGTTATTTTTTTAAGAAAATGTACTTATTTTCAGAAAGGATACTTATCTCAAGAAAATAAAAGAAAGGTATTATTTTTTTTTAAGAAAAGGTACTTTTATGAAAAGAAATTTATGTAAGAAAATTTATTTTTGTAAGAGAATCTATTTTTTTTGAAGAATAGTTTTTTTTAAGAAATGGGATTTTTTTTTAGAGTTGGCCCTTTTTTCTAGAATAGGTGGTGCCTTTTTAAGAGTGGGTACTTATCTCAAGAATTTTTAATTTCCTTCACTAAAAATGTACTCTTTAAAGAAAACGTAGTTTTTTTTTAGAAAAGGTACTTATTTAAAAAAAAATATTTTTTTTAAGAAAAGCTACTTTTTGTATGAAAATTTACTTTTTTTAAGCAAATGTACTTCTTTAAGAAAAGGTATTTTTTTAAGAAAATGTACTTTGTTTAAGAATATGAATAGGTACTTTTTTTGAGAAAATTTAGTTTTTTTAAGAAAAGGCACTTATTTAAGAAAATGTTATTTTTTTTAAATTTCGTTCACTTTGGCTTTTCTAAATTTACTTTTTATTGGGTTCAAAACTACAATATATACTAAATATTGGTTACAGGCTCCACGTAGAAAACTTTCCATTAACCAAGAAATTTCCCAACATATGTGAGTCTAGACACAAACCTAAGCAAAAGTACCCAATATAATTGACAATACTGGTGTTAATAATAGTGTTATAAAAAGTTGCTTAATTTGTTTTCACTTAGCCCCCCAATAAATTCGTACTCAAATCATATACAGCCCAATTCTCAATATCAATTCCCGGGGAGTTTTTTCCCTAATCCCTGTTCCCCTATTCTTAATGAAATCTTCCTGGGTGTTTTTTCTCTATTCCCTTTTCGCTTATTCTAAACGAACTTCGAAAAAGGGAAATTTTTCCCCGGGAAAAAAGTAGGTATTCTAAATGTCAATAAAAAGAGAGTGTGAAAACAACTTTTGGGAGTAATTCCGCCAACAAATTGCTAGTGACTGCTGCGCAAAAATGTAAGTATTTAATATTTTCTAAAAAAATGAAATGATTACTTTTATTTTCATCAATATTATGGCATTCTTCTTCGGAATAAATTTAGTTTAGCACCAACTCTCAGATCTACACCAAAATGTCACCACCGAGAAAAGCGTCTGCACTGAGTTCAAAAGTTTTAAAAGAGGAACCAAAAACCTACCAATTTTTTGAAATAATAAATTTTTAATAAAAAAGGGAGGTTAACAAATATTGTTTTTTTAATTAACCCCCAATGGATTAATAAAAATAAATATGTGCATACACAGATTTATAGAATTTAGAATTATCTTTGTAATGATACCTATTTCTACTAACTTTGATAACCTCTTGTATATATAAATTTTTTAAGGATATTAATACAAATCGGGTAAAACCGGTTAACCGACATTAAATAAGCGGTTTTCCGTTTGTTCGAAAATTACGTTTTTTAAAAAACCGGCACACGGTTAATGGCCAAAAACCCGATTTTTTCGGTTTCGGACACTCTAATCAGAATTCAAAAGTATCCAAAAGTAACCTCCAAATATCATGGCAAATACACACATCTCAATAAAGCTCGTACGATGTTGAGGTCTACTGGGATTTTGCAGTTTTCGCGATTTATTTTCTAAAAACAGATGATTTTTATAAGTCAAAACACATGTCTGGTTGGTTAAAACAAAAAGGATGTACAAGTAGAGAGGAAAAAACCACCGCACTGAGGCAACCGACATAGAAGAGAACAAAAACGAGTGAAGCGCCTCAGTACGCTTCTCTTTCTCTTACTCTCTTCGTTGATTATTTCAATACACGAGCAGCTTTTTGATAGTGTTATTGTATAAAAGCGCAATTTGGCAACCCTGGTGAAAGAGAACCAAAAAGTGCTAGAAATTCACTCAAACGCATTTCTCTTACGCGTCATATCTTCATTATTTCATACTTTTTGCAAAGTTTATGAAATTTTATTTCAATATGGTTGGCATTTTTATAGTTATATACAATAACAATATCAAACAGCTGCTCGTGTATTGAAATATTCAATGAAGGGAGCAAGAGCGAGAACAGAGAATGACTATGGTTTCACTCGTTGTGTTTGTTGGCATTTGAGTGAAGAGAAATTTTGACTGCCTACTTGTACATCGTTTTTGTATAAAATTACATAAAGTATATAAAAGGTATGAAATAATCAAATTATGACGGGAGAGAGAAATGCGTTTGAGTGAATCGCGTCGACTTTTTGATTCTCTTCTGCGAGTGTTGCCACATTGCGGTGGTTTTTTTCATCTCTACTTCTACACGCTTTATGGTTATAATCTCTTATTCTTCGAAATATCGGTATACCAGATCGCCGCTTCAAATACTTAAAAGATAAATTGTATATTTTATATATTAAATTGCTATAAATTTTATTGTGTTAAATTAATTTTTATAAATAAAAAAAAATTTAGAAACTATAAAATACCGTATCATGGCGGCTTATATTATAATAATCAAAAAGCACAATTGCAGCCGGTTTACGCATCACCACATCATGTCTCTTAGAGGCTAAAATATTCAGACAATGTTTGACATTGGCCGAGAGCTTCTGGAAATAGATCACAAGTGTTGTGTCATCATGCTTCGATTCTAATCTTTCTACAATTTCATTATCCAGCAGTTCACTGCTAAACTCGTAACTGGTTGTAAAACCGGATGGCAGATTGGCCTCCATTATGATCATATTAGTGGTAACTCCATTTGATTGTCCCCCGGGCTGTTGATAGGTGAAACATGTTTCGAGAAGCATCTCGTTGTTATTTAAAATTTTTGGTTGGGGTTGTATATGGAAATAGTTAATGTTGGTATCGGATAGCTCGTGATAATGATAGGAGAGTTGTAACAACGAATGACCCGTACCGATGGCTTGAATTTCAAGAGAACGCGTTGATTTAGGAAACTGGCAAGGGATTGAAAAAAAAAACAAAAAAAAAATATTTAATACATTTTAAAATTCATTTAAAATTTGGGGATCAACTTGCCTCTTCCGTTTGCAGAATCAATAGATTATCTTTATCCACTGTTAGTTCACCACTTTTTACTATTTCGCTCTGATTATTTTTTGCAGTGTATTTAACATTCAAATCCAAATTGCCCATGTCATTGTACTTTTCGGAAAATTGCACCAGAGCCTGTAAACCCACCACAGTGTCATGGGTAGATTTGAACCCACCATATTCGTTGCGCTGCTCTGTCAACCATTTGAGGATGCCCAAAGCATCGGCCGAATTGTCATCACGGTGAAGCAGGGCCATCAAAACATAGGCCGTAATCTCAACATCTTTTTCGCGATTTCTATCATTTTGGGAAAACCATATAACCTCAGAATTCATATTCTTGCTCAAAATTAGTTTATCGATAACTTTCTCAGCATTGGCATGTTTTGCCATTTGTAGGGCTGCTGCCATAATGGACAGAGCATAAATGTCATTAACCTTGTGCAGGTTTCCATTAAGGAATTGTAAACCCTTTTCTATAGAGTTCTCATATTTGGAAAAATATTTCTGTAATACAAATTAAATTCAAATGTGAGGTAAAATTTCGAAATCACTGCTGATGCATTTGTTACCTTATTTTCCAGGAAAGTCATCAACACGAATGCAGTGAATCCATAGCGATTTTGTTGAGCCGGATAGAACAAATAGCCGGTATAGGGAAAACTGCCATCGTTCAACTGTTGCTGGGCTAGATATTCTAAACCAGAGTCTATGACATTCGATTCGATAGCAAAATAATTCGAGCCCTTTATAAAGAAACGTATAACATAAGCGGTTAGCCAAGTGCTGGGCTCCTCATCTTTCCTCTGGCCAAAGACACTGTAACCACCATTCTTATGGCGATAGGACAATTGCTGCTGATAACCAACCTCAATGAATTTCCTGGCTTTTGTGACCAGATTTCGTTCTATGAAATATTTACCCGAAGCCTTGAGATATTGTAACACTAAAATATTCGGAGCAAAGTTAACCATATTTTGTTCGCCACATCCGGTGGGCAGTAAAACCAAGCTATTAAGATTTTTGATGGTGGGCACCATACTGTCACCGCCCAGAGAAAGTGTCACAAATTCCGAATTGGGTACAATGTCTTGGGGAATATTAACAGGCATTATCAACTTAAAATCTTCCCCAGACGACTGAGATACTGAGATTTTGTGTGCCGCTTCTTTGTGCCCTCCGGTTCAACTTTTAGCTTTTGTATAATTGCATCGGATGCTATGGCATTTGTCGCTACTATCTTGAGGCTTATGTCTCCAACTTGTTTGGGATTTATAAGGAACCTGACATATTCCACACCATTTGCTGGCACTTTAATGCGCTGCACTCGTTCTTGATCATCTGAACCTCTTTCGGCATCAAAAACAGTTGATTCCAAGAAATAAAACTCCCGATCCTGATTATGCATTATAATTTCCGTCTCCAGATCTTGATCGTGATAGTTGTGTATGAGTATAGGAATGGGGATAATTTCTCCCCTTTTCACTGAATATGGCAGATTCAGCTTAATGAAGAATGGTAGTGTGGTAGTTATATCGGTGGGACCATCGACAATTCCAAACCCGGTTACTTCGTTAACCGTAAACGCAGTGATGCGCCATGTTGTTATAGTATCAGGTATATTTAAAGTCAATTTGGTGCTGTCATTGGTGCTGAAATGAAATATTTTTACATTGACAGTTTGTGGCAACTCTGATCCTTTTAGCGGTCTTACATTTCATAATTTTCAAAAATCCATGTTTCGGGAAACTTATTGCGAAATACTGTCGGGGAAAAGACTTTGGGTTTAACAAGAGCAAATTCTGTAGAAGAAAAAAGGTAATCAAATATAAAATAGACAAGTAGCTGGCTGGATTGATGACATATTCTTGGCAATAGAACCGGGTAATATAATTTTTGTAAATTTTGTAATTCAAACTCCTAACATATACTAGAGCGTCTCCAGAACTGTATCCTGCGAACACAGTGTTGGTGTCCAACGCAGAACTACGTAGTCGCAAAGAAAAATGGTTTCAAATACTTCAAAAGAATTAACTGTTCCTGGGCATAAGGTCCTCGTCAAACTCCACGGTCAATATTAGATTGTTTAGTCAGCACTGTGGATCGCATTTCGCACCATCCTTTTGCAACAAAGTGCTATCTATTTGGTGGAGAGTTAACTAACTAACTACTTAAACCTAATAGAGAGTTGATTAAAGGTTAAATATAAATGTTGGTGTTTCAGTGATGAGTTAAGGTAAACCGTATTATGGTTAACCAAAATGGGTACACTAGTATTCCTATTGGAAGGAAGTAATTTCTTTGGCCGAATTCCTCGACAAAAAGGACGAACAATCAAAAGGGAGTTGATTAAAATAACAAATTATTGCATTAAATCAGAGAGATTGTATATGGAAAACATTTGTTGAATTTGGATTGAATGAATTCTGTATTGGGATTTTTAATTTGCAGTGGATGCATTACTATATTTAAACCATTTTGTCTGATAAACATGTTGGTGCACCAGTCACAGATGTAAAGCCTTACCTGCAACATTCCATGAACAAAATGATGTTCTCCTAGAGACACTTACTGCTGGATAGAGATACTTTCTGAAAAGACCTCGTAATGTTATTGAAAACCAAGATATTACAGTAGATTTTATATCGGAACAAACAAAGAAGCAACATCGCTCACCCGAGGACCACTCATAGTCTAAAAGGGGGAAGATGGTTAGTTCGAACTCTGGCCAAAAGTCGTTTAGTGAGGGTACAATCGACAACCTTGTATTCGTGGTTATTGACCAGGGGAAGGAAGACGGAATCATTCCGAAGGAGAAATGGAAATTTGATGTTGATGCATTGTTTTCTATACACATTCAGATCAGAGAAAAGATACCGGGAATACAACGAAGTCGCGACGCATTCTGGTTCCAAGGCCTGGATAAATTAGTGGCGTTTGGAGATCAGTGGTCGGTAGATTGCCACTATGCAGCTCCGAAAAACGTGGGTGAACTGTGGCAGCACTTGATATTGCTCTGCCAGCCAGACCCAGATTACATGCCTACCACCCAGACCCAGATTAAAAAACCGTTCCTGGACATAAGGAACTACCATCCAGACCCAGATTATAAGCCTTGTCGTGAATACAAATTTATACATTCTAGACAGTAGCATCAACCTTCTCACTTTCAAGGTGTCTTATGGTTTTATCGTCAAGAACAACGCAAATGAAACATAAGAAACAAACCCAAATAACATTTGATTTGATCGCAAGAGAGCCAAATTTATCCGAATCGTACACGAATCGAATTCAAATAATCGGATGAAGTTTGCTTTATACTTGTATTTGTATTGTCCGTGTGTGATTCTATCAGAGAAGAAGCACAAACTGTAAACAAAATCTACAAATTTCTTTCAGGGCAACCATGTTACAAAAATACAGTAGTAGTAAGAGACGTTGTTGAAATTGTGGGCAACAACAATAGGCATTTTGTTTCGGTTGTACACTAGCCTTCCGTCAAATTCACCACAAATGTATACCAACAACAAAGTAAACAACAAGGTGCAAAACAAAATATGTATGTATGTATAATAGGGTACTAACTTTTTGCATTTTTTGCAAATATCAAATCTGCCCAGACAAAATCGTGTAGGGCATGTACAAATATTAAGAACTGCGTTTTTAGTTTTTCGCTATCGTTAAAAAAGGTTACGCACCAAACGCGTTAAAGTTTTGAATCAAACGTGGAATAAAAATAGTACAAGATACATATATATCCGCTTTGTAAAACATCGCGTACTTTGATCTTATATCTTACAATACCTACTTTTAATCATTTAAGTAGCGTTCACAATGGCAGCAACGCATTTGTAATTCAAGCCTTCTCGTTCCCACTCACAGTATTGCATATAATGCCCTCTCATGTTTTTCGTGAAATTGAAATTCAAATTTGTCATAGAAGTAGGTTCTACTTCTACTTCAAATTGGAATTTCTTCGAATCAGTTTATTCTACTGACCGCTAGGGGCGCTCTACTTCGAATTTTGTTTTAAAACTTGAAAGTATGAATGAAAATGTAAACATATTGTATCAAAACAAACATTTTAATAAATAATATTATCTGTAGAATCTGCCAATAATAATAATTTCACATATAATTATAATTTTTTATTACCAAGAATACAACACTGTCGCTGGCTTTCGAACAAATCAGCTGATGCAAATGTGAAATGTGTAGTTGTTTGTAGTAAGTGTAGTTCGCGCCAATTCTATTAATAAACAAAAGAAAAAAGTTTAAAAAAAGCTGGCATTTTCAGGTTTATCGAAACCGTCCAAGGCCATGACATATTATGGAACATAAGTTTCTAAACATTTCTATAGAAAACTTTGAAAACATTTCTAAAGAAAAATTTAAAAATATTTGTATAGAAAAATTTTAAAATATTTCTATAGAAAAATGTTAAAACTTTTCTATAGAAAAATGTTAAAACTTTTCTATAGAAAAATTTGAGAATATTTCTATAGAAAAATTTGAGAAGATTTCTATAGAAAAATTTTAAAACATTTCTATAGAACAATTTTAAAACTTTCTAAAGAAAAATTTTACAACATTTCTATAGAAAAATTTTAAAACTTTTCTATAGAAAAATTTGAGAACATTTCTGTAGAAAAATTTCAAAAAATTTCTATAGAATAATTTTAAAACAATTCTATAGAAAAAGTTTAAAAGATTTCTATAAAATTTTACAATTTTTCTATAGGAAAATTTTAAAACATTTCTATAGAAAATTTTAAAACTTTTCTAAAGAAAAATTTTAAATCATTTCTATAGAAAAATTTGACAACTTTTCTATAGAAAAATTTTAAAACTCTTCTATAGAAAAATTTGAAAAGTTTTCTAGAGAAACGGGTAGGGGTACAAATCTGAGGTCCGTGTCTCACATTTAATTGTTCTATTTTTTACTGTTTGCTTTTTCGTTTGTATTGCAATTCTCCATGGTTTTCAATCCCCAAATATGTATACTGCTGTATAATGTAAACAATGTTGCCAGTCAGCTGTTTTTTCGAACTTATTCGAACAAATTTGTTGCTTGCATTATTTTTTTCGAACAAATTTGTTGCTTGCATTGTGAACGCCTGTTGAATTTGTTGCTATCATTGTGAACGAGCCTTTATTTTTATTATTTGTTTACATACTTACATATGTATGTATAAACCATATTTTAAAAAAATTTTTATTAAACAAAAATATATTAAAGGCATTTTAGAAATCGCTGTCGGTGCGTAAGGTTTTTTTTACCAAATTGAACTGAAATAGTTTTTTTTTTATCATTAATACAATATTTGCCATTAGAAAAGGCCTGGGGAGAATGTTGTCTAAAAAAAGTTATCACCCTAATGTATAAGTATTGGCAGTTAGCAAGTGTAATGGTGAGAAAAAAAATCAAAACCGCTGTTCTAACACCACAACCTTGCGTAGTTCAACCATGGGACAAACATACAAATACTACATACAAATTCCTGTGTTTATCATGGCTTAGTATACCAACTTTTTAAAAGCAGGATCGTGGTGCCTTACTTCGTTGAAAGCTGATAAGCTACTAAATGAAATTTATCGTTACTTGATGTTGTCCATAGAGCAATAGACTAGAGTCGCTATCCCGACGAGGTAGTGGCCATTTCATCGAGTTCGAGTTGCTATTTTCATTTACTCTTTGGTTGGACATTATAGGGACAGGAAAAAAGGGAATGTGCATTTTCGTTTCGAGATTTTTTTTTATTTATTTATTTATTTCGTAGTGTTTATTTATTTATTTATTTCCATTCAAGTAATACAAAGCCAAAAAGGCCAATAAAATATATTACATAGTATATACACCTGAGTAAAAAAATTTTAACTTAAAACTAAGTGAACTTATAAATAAGTTAAAAAGAAAATGCAATTTGAAAAAAAAACTTAACTTTTGGCTCCCCAGCCATAAAATAAAAAACAATGATCAGAAATGATCAAAGAAATAATCAGAAAAAAACGAAAACAAAAATGAAGAAAACATGTCCCAGTAAGGAGTATCCCGCAAAGAATATATACAAGTAAAATAAGTAAGCAAAATATTGACATTAAGGCCCTATTTAGCACAGACCAAAAAGTTCCAATAATACAAGCAATGCCAAAAATTAGAAAGCCAGATTAAAATGTTCTAAAAGTTTGAGACGAAAAGAATTATTTGAGTGGGGAAAAACGCGTAATTCGAGTGGCAGACTATTCCAACATCGTGCAACTCTTACTAAAAATGACCTTGAATATACATTTCCACAGATTTGAGGAATGAAGATTTGAGGGCTCCTAGTAAAACGAGAAAAAGGAGAAAGATTGCACAAAGTAGTTGGTCTACCCATTTTCATCACGGTATAAAAACGAGACAAGTTACGGTAATTCACAAAATCAGAAAATGAACATCCAATAAAACATTTAACGTAGCCAGAAATATGAACTCGACGGTTTACAGCATACACGAATCTAGTGATGGTATTCACAATACGTTTTAGTTTATTTAAATGTGTGCCTATGGTACCCGTGACAACCTCAAAACCATATAAATCTTGTGACATTAAAAGAGCATGCGCCAATCTCCGCTTAACACGAAAAGGAAGGTATATATTAGAAGAATAAATATTTCGCAGAGAAGACCATACTTTGCCCGACAAAGTATCGATGTGAAATTTAAAGGAAAGTTCAGACTCAATAACAACACCAAGGCATCTATGATGACAAATACAACTTCATCTTGACTTAAGAAAACATGCCAATTAGGCATGGTACGATTTGGAGAACCAAACATGATCGCTTTCGTCTTCGAAGAATTTATAGTTAGGTTTATGACTCCTTCACAGATATCAGATGGAGCATGATAACCATTAAAAAGCAGAAATACGTCATCAGCAAATAACAAGGTTAGACAATTCCTAGAGTCAGTGTATCGCCATAGATCATTAACGTAGAGAATGAATAAGAGAGGACCCAAGACAGAACCTTGGGGTACGCCAGAACGTAGAGGAAGCGTGGTAGATTCGGCGCCATTTAAAACAACGAATTGTGACCTAGCATACAGGTAAGAGAACACTAGCTTACAAGCAGATTTTGAAAAATTGAACTCATCCCGGAGTTTATTGATAAGACGAACAAAGACAATAGAGTTAAAAGCTTTGGAAAGGTCAAGAGAAATAAGTACACTAAATTTGCCATAATTTATCTGTTCTCTTATAGTGCATTTAGTGTCAACATCAGTATCATTTAGAACAATATTGGAATCAAACAATCGTAAATAAAGGAACAATCCATCCCAATCAATGTTATTGTAGTCCCGATATTCCACAAAACTCGGACGACTGTGATAGCTCAAAGAGAGAGATGCAAAAATGAGCGCATGATCAGAAACCGACGTACATTGTACCTGATCAGTAAAGCTCGCAAGTGACATGTCATTTACTAGCATAAAATCAATCAGCGATGTAGTTCGCCTTCCTAAGTCAAAATGAGTTGGTTTAGTATTATGGACAATAGATAGATTATACCTAGTACAGATAGAACGAAAAGCATTTGCCCTAGACGGATTAAATAAATTGCAATTGAAGTCGCCAAGAACAACAATATTTCCATAATTAGAGAAAAGCTCACTATGGAAGTTTTCAAATTCAACCAAATTACCAGAAGGCAAGTAAACAACACCAAACAACAACTTAATATCACCAAAACACAGTTCAAGAAACATGGACTCACAATGAGAATCTGAGATTTTAAAGACATGTTTATAATGCAGTCCATTTGAAATAAAAATACCTACACCACCAACACCCCTAGCAGAAAATTGACGATCATTACGGCACAACTTGTACCCCGGAATAGAAATCGCACGATCAGATATCTCAGATGAAAGCCAGGTTTCAGAGATGGCAAACAGGTCAAAAGTATTACCGTTAAGTATCGATTTAATTTCATGAAGTTTAGAAGACAGTTTAATACTTTAATACAGTGGTCACCAAAAAGAGAATATGTACTAATCAAATGTGAATGTATTGGTGTATTTGTACTGAATCCAGAACAAAGCGGCATGACCATTCTTCGTTGAAAGCTAATGTGCTACTGAATGAAATTTTCTTCTCTCATACGCTCTTTGATATGCTTTTTGTTGACGTTCGTGTTGTGTACGTGTAAAAAGCCGATCGTGTTCGGCCCCTGGGGGCTATGGACGGTGACCACTGCTTTAATACTTCAACTGATTTTGGAAAGGGAGTAGTGCAGTCTTAAGGTACGAGTTACTTCTTACTTACTTAAAAATTATGGTGGGTGTTGAAACAGTGCTATAATTTGCAACAGCACTGCTTAATATTGAGTGAAATATTGGTTGTTCATACATACGTATGTAAATAAATAGCATAGCGGATTACAAGGTATTGCATATTCGCTTTTGTTATGCTATTTGTTTACTTTGAAAAGGTAGCGGCTGACCCTTCAAGCGGCAGCAATGCAGATTTTTGATCATAGTGTTTTTAAAGTTCAAAGTGCGCGCAACTCTTCCTCCTGTGACTTAGTGAAATTTATAAAAAGTAAAAACTCTTCCTCCCGTGACTTAGTGACATTTACAAAAAGTAAAAGTGTTAAAAGTTAAACTAAAACCACAAACATTGTTACACGGGAACACTTTAATATTGAACTAAGACAACAGTGAATTCAAAACATTTAAATAAAATTGTGAAGTAAAAACATAAAACAAAAATCTTTTCAATTAAAAGGCTTAGATCCTAAACATTGGTCCTTCGAACCGGATACGTTTTTTTAAATAATTAAAAAACAATTACAAAAGTGAACATCAAAAACATACATTTGTTAACGAAACACAACAAACAATAAAAAACATTTTAAAAATAACATCAAAAATATCGCAAAAAAGTGAAATTCGCAGCACATAAATCCCGCTGCAACGGATCCCAAAGACGCATCAACAGCAGCAACAACAACAACATCATCAGAATCAGGAGAATTACCCAAGACGCCATCGGCGACATCGACACAGCAACGTCTGGACAACCACAACAAGGGAAGAGCGAGACACAGAAAAAGCAAGTACATACCAGCAACAAAAAAAAAGGTACAGAAACAAACAAACTCACGGCAAAGGAAAAAAAAATCAGTAAGTAAAGCACGCAAAAACAAGCAAAGAAAAAAAAAGGGTGATGAAGTAAGAAATTTTATGGCGCATATGGACTACAAAAATATGTTGCCTGTATTAAAGCTTTAATGCTCACATGACCCTGTACTGATTTTCTTGTCGTTACGTGCATTCGTCTGAAGAGTTGCTATATACATACATATATTTATGCAAAGGACGGACATTTTGGAACATATATAAGCATATATACATATTTCGAAATTTTCTGGAGTTTGTTGACCCGCCAATGTACATAAATTCAGTAATTGTGACTCGTTAATTGGAAAATTTTTACACTGGAGCACAAAATTCCTGTCCGTTTTTTGAGTAAAATTCTAAACCTGAAAATTTTTTGATAATTTTTTTGGCGGCTAAGTAAAAATTTTCGACACACACATTTGGAAAATTTTTACACTGAAGCACAAAATTGCTGTCCGTTTTTGAGTAAAATTCTGAACCTGAAAATTTTTTGATAATTTTTTGGCGGCTAAGTAAAAATTTTCGACACACACATTTGGAAAATTTTTACACTGGAGCACAAAATTGCTGTCCGTTTTTGAGAAAAATTCTAAACCCGAAAATTTTTTGATAATTTTTTGGCGGCTAATTAAAAATTTTCGACACACACATTTGGGAAATTTTTACACTGGAGCACAAAATTCCTGTACGTTTTTGAGAAAAAATTCTAAACCAGAAAATTTTTTGATAATTTTTTGGCGGCTAAATAAAAATTTTCGAAACACACATTTGGAAAATTTTTACACTGGAGCACAAAATTCCTGTACGTTTTTGAATAAAATTCGAAACCTGAAAATTTTTTGATAATTTTTTTTGGCGGCTAAGTAAAAATTTTCGACACACACATTTGGAAAATTTTTACACTGGAGCACAAAATTCCTGTACATTTGCGAGAAAAATTCTAAACTCGAAAATTTTTTGATAAGTTTTTGGCGGCTAAAAGAGAATTTTCGACACATAAATTTGAAAAAAAATTTTGCACTGGAGCACAAAAATCCTACTTTTTTGAGGAAAATTCTACACCAGAAAATTTTTTGGTAATTTTTTGGCGGCTAAGTGAAGTTTTTCGGCACATACATTTGGAAAATTTATACACTGGAGGAAAAATTGCTGTGATTTTGGAAAACTCGAAAGAGGATTGACACTTTTTGGCGACGAAATATAGTTCTTTTTTCCACAACATTCGGAAATTTTTTACTTTGAGAAAGAATTCTTGTGATTTTTGGAGAACTCGGAAACTTTTTGAGAATTGTTGGCATCTGAAGAGAAAATTTTCGACACATACATACATTTGAAAAATTTCAATAACATTTTGGAAAGTCTTTTGCATAAAGGAAAAAATTGCTTGATTACCAAGAAACTCGAAAATTTTTTTCCTCCTCCTCAACTATCGAACCGCATTTGGGAAAAATTTTAAACCAGAAGAAAATTTAGAACCTTTCTCGATAAGGTGAATCCCAATCTACAACTGCTGACACGAATTTGAGTAGTTTTTTTTTTAACCCTTTTTCTGCAACATGTCGAAAACTTTGTCCGACAAATTCGCCAATTGTGTGAATGACTTGAATGACTTTGAGAAATTAAACTCGGTAACGAGGACCGAGGAGAGTATCCACGCACTCGTGTGGAGTTAGATTCGCTCTGGAGCCAAGTCAAGCGGGCATATCTCGATTGTCGAGACTATGAGCCAAGCGAAGGTGAAAAACCGATTGATAAAACGAAGTTGAGAAGTATTTACACGGACTCGCTTTCCAATTATAAGAAAATATTATGCGCAATTAATGATGAAATTCAGACACAAAGGGACCGAAAGGCTCAAGAAAAAGAAGAGCGCTTGTCGGTTATGCCACAGAGAACTACAGAATCTGAATTCACCCCAATTTCCCGGTTGCCACCTTGTGACACCAATACTTTTCACGGGGGATACCAAGAGTGGCCCACTTTCAGGGACTTATTCACGGCAATCTACATACAAAATCCAAAGCTAAGCAAGGTCGAAAAACTGTTTCATTTAACACAAAAAACTGCGGGAGACGCACGTGAAACAATTAACCATGTTCCGTTGACTAACGATGGTTTCGATATAGCTTGGGGAAATTTGGTTACCAGATATGAGAACAAGCGGATGCAAGTAAATGAGCAGTTAAAGGGCCTTTTTCATCTGCCACAGGTTTCCCTTGATTCTGCTGCCTCAATTCAAAAGTTGCAGCGCACTGTGAACAGTTGCACACAAACCCTAGCCACATTAAATATAAATACTAAAGATTGGGACCCAATATTAGTATACCTCAGCTTGACAAAGCTACCTAGAAACTTCCTGGAGGAATTCGAAAATACTCTGGAAGATTGCGCTACAATTCCAACCTGGGCCGAATTTGACACGTTTTTGACACACAAATTCAAGACCCTCGAATCTGTTGGGAACATTAAACCTGTAGTTGCGAAGAACAATCAGCCTCGATCTGATTTCGGAAAAAAGGAAAGACAAGTTCATTCCTTTCAAACAAATCTTGCTCAGGACACTACAGAGATGAAGGGTCGTCAAACCTTCAAGACACGAAATGAACCCCGTACAAAAAAGGACTCAAGCTGTCAACTTTGCAAGGAAAATCATTTGATACGAGTGTGTTCAAAATTTCTTGCGAAAAATGTCAATGACAGAATTCACATTGTAAAAATTTCGCATCTTTGCTACAACTGTCTCTCATCGGTACACGGAGTAAAGGATTGCAAAAGTCGCTTCAGCTGTAGAACATGCAGACAGAAACACCATACTCTACTTCATAAAGGTGATGAACTTCAGTCTAGAAATCGAGATCCAGTAAGAGATGCCGCACGCCCTTGTACCAGTGCTGCAGCTTTAACTACCCTCATACAGTCCACATCGAATCAAGATCCTCCTAGAGTTACTGCCTTGACACTCCAAGAAAGCAGACCCCAACATAATAAAGAAACCTTGCTGTTTACTGCCATTGTCCAAATAGAAACTAGAGGACACAGATATGACGCCCGGGCGATAATTGACCCGGGATCACAAGCAACTTTCATTTCAGAAAAACTAAAAAACCGGTTAAAGCTTCCAACAAGACGACATCTAGTACACGTCACTGGCTTAAATCAAGCTGTATCTGAAACATCTACAAAAGTATGCCTATTCAACATGTGTTCACGCGTGGACCCTAGCTTTGAGTTAGAAGTTTGGGCGCCGATTTTGAAGACCCTTCTCTCGTACTTACCACCGCGAACAATGGATGAATCTCAACTTAGTGAAACTGTCAAACTTGAGCTGGCAGATCCCCGATTTTACGAAAGCCGACCCGTTGACCTGTTGATTGGATTGGATATAGGACCCTTGATATATACTATGGGCGTTCCTATGCAATCGGTCGGATCGTTCCTAGCACCAAAAACTGTATTTGGCTGGATCATTGGCGGACCAATCAACCAGGAGAATCACGGAGGGAGCCGAATTTCACTTTATAACACAATATCGTTAGAGAAAATTCTCACACGTTTTTGGGAAGTGGAGGAGACTCCAAAAAAGATTTTGAGATCAGAGGAAGACACATTATGCGAGGAAAATTACAAAGTCACGACTCGAAGAAACAGTTCTGGAAGATATATTGTGACTCTGCCGTTCAAATCTTGTGAAGAACTGGGCACTTCCAGAAATATCGCTTTGGCTCAGTTTTATAGAATGGAGAGAAAACTTCAAAGAACACCAGACATCAAAGAACAATATGATCAAGCAATTCTGGAGTATCTCGAGTTGGGTCACATGAGGAAACTCTCACCTCAGGAAATAAATAAGACACCACACTATTATTTACCACATCACGCCGTTATCAAACCAGATAGGGTGACGACAAAACTGAGGGTAGTCTTCAATGCATCCAGCCCTTCATCCAACAAAAAAAGTCTTAACGACATATTACATCCAGGACCCATACTTCAGCAGGACCATGTATTACAGATACTGAAGTGGAGATTTTTCGAGTACGTGTTTAATGCAGACGTTACTAAAATGTACCGCCAAATTCTGGTCGACTCAACTCAATCCAAATTTCAAAGAATTCTATTCCGAAAAGCGCCTAATGACCCTGTTGAAGATTTTGAGCTTCTTACAGTCACTTTCGGAATAAATTGTGCTTCATTCCTCGCCATTAGGACACTATTTCAACTTGCGGAAGACGTGAAAGACAAATATCCCCTAGCATCAGACATAATTCGGCAAAATTTGTATGTCGATGATGTCTTAGCCGGTGGTCACACAATCAAGCAGGCAATTGCATCTCGAAGGGAGTTAATTTCGGCCATGGACTCCGCAGGATTTGAGTTGCGAAAATGGGCATCAAATAATCCTCTCGTAATTGAAGATCTTGCTCCAGATAAGCGTTTACCTGTAAATTGGTTGGATATTTCAGACGGATCTACACCGAAGACCCTAGGTATTAGGTGGTCTGTCGCAACAGACTCGTTTGCGTTTACTTCACCACCAGTTGAAGAAAAGTTATCACACACCAAAAGAGAGGTCCTGTCCTCAATCGCCAAGTTATTTGACCCTTGTGGGTGGTTAGCCCCAATCATTGTAGTCGCAAAACTAATCATGCAACAAGTCTGGCTGGATAAGATAAACTGGGATGACCCATTAAAACCAATAACTCTGATGAACTGGCATAATTTTGTGAAAAATTGCCCTCAAATAGACTCAATTATAGTTCCTCGATGGATCCAGTACAAACCATCATGTTCAGTGGAAATACATGGATTTTGTGATGCCTCTGAAAGTGCGTATGCTGCAGCATTGTATGTCCGCATCGAGGATACTAATGGTGCAACAAATACGTTTCTGTTAGCCGCAAAAACCCGTGTCGCCCCTATCAAACAAATATCTTTACCGAGACTCGAATTGTGCGGAGCTGTCCTAGTGTCGGAGTTAGCGGCAGCCATAATACCAAATCTCCAAATCTCTACTTTTTCAACACATTTTTGGACAGACTCTACAATTGTTCTGGTGTGGCTTAATAAACCACCATGCTCATGGAGTACCTTTGTCGGAAACAGAATATCAAATATTCTAGAGAATGTTGGACACGACAAATGGCGACACGTTGACTCAGAGTGCAACCCAGCTGATGTGGCAAGTCGAGGATGCTCTCCAACGGATCTTAACGAACATTCTTTGTGGTGGCATGGCCCTCAGTGGCTAAAATTGCCAAGAACTCTGTGGCCAACAAGCGAAATATTAGATGACACAAGCTTAGAGGCAAAAGCAGTTAAAGTGTTTGCCACAACGACATTTGAAGACCCATTACTCAGATTTTCTTCATTGTCTCGCGCCTATAGAGTGTTAGCTTATGTCTTACGTTTTTGGAAAAATACTGGCTCAAGTCGTGTTCATCTCAGAATATCGCCTCTGGAGATAACTTCGGAGGAGATCCAGGATCTTAAGATACGGCTTCTCGTTTTCACCCAAAAACATTATTTCGCAACTGAATATCATTCATTGCAACGGAAAACCCGACTGCTCCCGAATAGTCATTTGTTATCATTAAACCCTTTTCTAGACATGAAAGGAGTGGTTAGAGCCAATGGTCGTCTAGTCCAATCACCGGCTCTCACTTATAATGAACGTCATCCAATTCTCCTGCCGTATGATGCTCGAATGACCCAATTACTGGTAGAATTTACGCACAAAATAACTGTTCATGGAGGAAATCAACTCATGACTCGTGTGTTGAGGTCTGAATTCTGGATATTCAGACTAAAGGCCCTTATAAAGAAAGTCATTCACAATTGTCGAACCTGCATACTATTCAAGCAACATACTCAAACGCAAATCATGTCATCACTTCCTCCTGAACGTACTATGTTGTCTAGACCATTTTCAACGACAGGAGTCGACTTTGCGGGGCCCTTCACCATAAAAAACTTTACTGGTCGAGCTTGTCTTCTCACAAAAGGTTATGTTTGCATATTTGTCTGCTTTGGTACGAAGGTCATTCACCTGGAAGCTACAAGCGACTTATCGACCCAGTCTTTCTTGGCGGCTTTCTCCAGATTTATTGGGCGTCGAGGATGCCCAGCTAGGATCTACTCAGATAATGGAACAAACTTCGTTGGGGCGGCAGAAATGCTACGAAAAGATAGACTCGCCTTTCTCAAGTCTCTTCAATCCACCATAATACACCAGAATGTACATCAGGAACTCGAATGGAAGTTTATACCTCCTGGCGCACCTCATATAGGAGGGTTATGGGAGGCCGGTGTCAAGCCGTTCAAAACGCATCTGAAAAAGTTGATTCCGCGCATGAACTTTACATTCGAAGAGCTTTCAACAATTTTGTCTCGCATCGAAGCATGCTTAAATTCTAGACCCTTAAGTCCAGCTAGTGATGACCCATCAGATCTTTCCCCACTGACACCAGGACATTTTCTTATCGGTACATCCATACTTGCTCCTGCGGAACCAGATATCTCAGACGAGGACCCAAATCTTGTCAACAGGTGGAAACGTTTAAGAATAATCTCTCAGCATTTTTGCCATAGATGGAAATCAGAATATCTTAAAGAGCTTCATCGCAGGTACAAATGGAAATACCAACAGGACAACGTCAAGGTCAACGATTTAGTCGTCATCAGGGATGAAAAATTGTCGCCAAATGAGTGGAAAATGGGTCGCATCACTAAAACTTATGCGAGAATTGATAGTAATATTCGGGTAGTAGACATACGGACTTCAAACGGCAACATTAGTAGACCCATCACTAAAGTCGTAAAATTATTTTCTGACTGACTACTTATGTGCATCACAAAACTAATCAAAATTGTCAATAACCAAGTTTCTCATATAATTCTAGTTATGGCAGCCTATCTTCCCCGCCGTGATCGATCGGACGACCGCCAAGACCGAAACCGAGAGAGACGCTCTAGGCCAGCTGACTGGCAATATTCTTGTGGGTTGTGCCAGAAAGACCACGCATTAAAAAGTTGCCAGAGATACCGGGAGCTAACACCGAGGGCTCGGTACGAAACTATGGGAAGACGGGGATATTGCAGGAACTGCCTAGCAAGGAGTCACCTGGCTCCCGATTGTCCAAATATTGAAGGGTGTCGCAAGTGTGAAGAACGGCACCACACCTCGTTGCACAACGCTCCCCAGCTGGCAACGTCGCTACTACGGACAGTCAACCGTGAGCCTAGTTTCAGAAGAGCCGCGGTTTTTGTACCCACGGCCATGGTGCGAGTAGCGGAGGACACGTTTGAAACCTGGTCATCCATGCGGGCCATTCTTAACCAGTCGTCTGCAGTTTCTCGCATAGCATCAACTATATTTCGGCGTCTCAACATTCGGTCATTTCGCCACCACGAACATCGTTTTGCGACATTTAAGGTAATGTCTCGAAACACACGAAGCTCATGGGTGCTGAAGGTGACAGCGCTGATAACTGATGAATTGCCTAGAAGACCCTACTCGGACCCAATAATAGAAGACCCAACGGAGAACTTTTCACCCGACACCTTTGCCGATATAGACCCGCGATGCAATACACCCATCGATCTTGAATTGGGTGCAGATGTCTACTCCTCAATACACCAAGAAGGATGTCTCAGCACGGGGCTTGGCCAAGTTCACGCCTATAAGTCAACATTGGGTTATGTATTTTCTGGTCCAGTACGCAACAATTAATTTTTAAGTATAAATAATTTGTAATCACCAAGTCACGGGGGGGCAGAATGTTGAAACAGTGCTATAATTTGCAACAGCACTGCTTAATATTGAGTGACATATTGGTTGTTCATACATACGTATGTAAATAAATAGCATAGCGGATTACAAGGTATTGCATATTCGCTTTTGTTATGCTATTTGTTTACTTTGAAAAGGTAGCGGCTGACCCTTCAAGCGGCAGCAATGCAGATTTTTGATCATAGTGATTTTAAAGTTCAAAGTGCGCGGAACTCTTCCTCCTGTGACTTAGTGAAATTTATAAAAAGTAAAAACTCTTCCTCCCGTGACTTAGTGACATTTACAAAAAGTAAAAGTGTTAAAAGTTAAACTAAAACCACAAACATTGTTACACGGGAACACTTTAATATTGAACTAAGACAATAATAGAAATTGAAACAGTGAATTCAAAACATTTAAATAAAATTGTGAAGTAAAAACATAAAACAAAAATCTTTTCAATTAAAAGGCTTAGATCCTAAACAGTGGGTCCCCATCCAAAAAGAAGCATTTAACATTAAAATTATACAGAATATTACAATTTAAATTCATAACTAAATTAATATAATCATACTCCTAACACAGCTGATCATTAACCATAAGGAATCAATAATAATCAGGAAAAATCGCGATTTAAAAAAGAAAAACAGAACAAATTATGAAATGAAGTTAGTATATTAACCAATACCTCGTTTATACGGCACTAAAAACGGCTTCCAATGAAAGCGCTGTGGTTCGATACACATAAAACACGCCCGTTTATAGTTACAACGAAAACAGCTCTGTGTGATCACACAACTCTGTGTGATCACACTTACAAATGTACTGTGTTTGTGTACATTTGTATCAGTTGCTATACACCTAAACAGAATGAAATGTGCTCAGCGTCGGAGTCAATTTCTGTCTGGGAGCAAATACACTAGTTACAATTCGGTCTTAACTCAAGTATTTTTAGGCCGATCTGGTTCAAGCGGGTACCATTACAAAGGTCATTTAAAACTGTATTAATTGGTGTATAAGTATATTAATTTTAATTAACGCATTACGGAAAATTAAAGCATAAGATTTTTTAACCTCACTTTTTTGATAAAAATGTGTTTTTCTTAAATAACAGCCCTAGTAAACTTGTTTTCTTACAAGAGTTAGAAGGCATCGCTCTAAGCTTTCTTTTAAGGTATAATACTGTGCATCAACCCATCAAAGACCGGAGATATTTAAGTTCAAAAAAATCATTTTAAAAATTCCACGATATTTTTATCATTTGCCTTCAATGTGTTAATAAGAATTAATATGTTTATATACCATTTAATAGAGTTTTAAATAACCTTTGTAATGGTACTTATTCCAACCAGATCGGGGCAAAAATACTTATGACTTATACACTCAAGCTTTAAAAGCCCATATCTCATGAAGTTGGGCCGAGCGGGGAAAGAAAATAACTTTTTCGACTCAGCGCAGAAACTTTTGTCGATGGTAAAGTTTTGCTGTAGACTAGAGAGTTGTAGCTTATCCGTAGTTATGTCGAAATTTTAATTAAATAAAAAAAATCTTCGAACTTCATCTTTCCTAGTCTGAAACAAGAGCGCCTAAAAGTCTTTTTATATTGGGTACCCTGGTTACGAAAGCATGAACAAAAAGCAGCTGCTAACCAGCGTATTGCCAAAGAAGGCGTTTAAACGGACACTCACTACGGTTTGGCATTCGTCAAGTCGAATTGAAATCTCGATTCTCGTCGCTACGCTTAATTTTTTAGATACGGTTATGGCATGTGTTTATACGTGCGTATCGAACGACAACGCTTTCATTGGAAGCCGTTTTTAGTGCCGTATAAACGAGGTACAAGATACAATGCTAACACTATCCACCTAAAAAGGGTTTTTACAGAAATTCAAAAAACTAATTCATTGTATCGAGGTTTAACAGAAAACTTTAAAGAGAGAAATTAATATTAATCAACATTAGGTAAATTAAACAAAGAAGCACACTCATTTCCATCCAGTACAGCCTCCTTACCATCGTGGAACATTACTTTGACTTTAGCGTTATCACCATTTAACATTTTATATTTAGTAATTCAGTTCATCCGGCGAAGCTTAATACACACAGAGTTTAGGTGGTCAGCCGCAGGAGTGTAGTGGTCATTCAGGTAAACCCTACTAGTGATATCACTCCCAGGACCACTCATCACGTCGCAGACTCTGAGCCCTCGTAATATTGTCACGCAAAGCGACACTATTAAGCTTTACCAATATTTGCTTTCGTTTATGAACATAGCAGACATGGTAAATATCTTGTCTGGTTACCGCAATATTGAAGACAGCACGAACAGCAATACCAGGCGGACCAAGATCTTCAAGCCCCTCAGGTAAACCTCCAATTAGAAAATCAGCACGATTTAATCTGCTATGCAAAGGCTTTATTTTCGGCTTCAAGAGTAGAAAATTTGAAAGAAGTAGACGCCTCAACTTGATGTATGGGATCCTTACATTGGACGATGTCATTTTTAATGTCAATGAAGCAAGACTTCATCTCCGACTTAATTTCGTCTAAAACAGACTTAATTGAGTTTTACTCCATGTGGTAGCTCAACAGAAACGAATCCAACTTCGTATTGATGTTGCGAATGCCGTCAGAAGCACCACCACTACTCCCAGAACTATTTGTGAGGTTATGCTCACACAATGGACAGATATATGCGCTCGCTTTAATCCCTTTTAGCGCCAACAGCTCACTATCTGACAATTTAGCTCAAGAACCATGTACCCACTTGGAACATACATTGCACACAATACATCCTTGGGTCTTGGTAATATTTAGCTTACAAAAGGAACATTTAGGAGTCTTAGAACCCGGCATATTATATTTGCACCAACAGCGGCAGCCAAAAGCAGGGACAACAATAGAATGGCAAGAGCAACCGTTTACAACAGCAAAGCAACAGCAACAAGATGATTATGCAATCACGTCAAACAGCAATTTAAGTTTAATTGATTGTAGGTAAATTATCCACGGAATTTAATAAAATTCCAATAAACTGATGTTTATTTAATTAAAAAACAACAATCGCAAAGAGGAACAAGGTATGCACGCAAAGAAATTGACAAAAAATAAGAGCGCGATCAGCTGCAGTATAAACACACGTCTACTCAGGCATAGGGTTTACAAAATATTCCATTTATAAAAAATATCATTATATCACAAAAATTCAGTTTTCATAGGGTAATTAGTACCCAATTAATCCAAATCTAAAATCTAAGACATGGTACTGTCCTTGGAGGTGGAATGTTTCTGATAGCCATTCACTTGGGAGTGGCCAGAAATGATTCCTTTATTGGGCAGTCCAAGCAGCTCACTACTTCCACGTAGTATGTCTGGGCAATGGCTTGTCGGAAACCTCAGTTAGCTAGCTAAAGTGAGAAGGCGAAACGAATGAGCAACCTGAGTGGTAATGCGATCACTGATAAGTCTCAGGATTATTAGGTGACCCTGTCACTGAAGCTCTTCGAAGTAATGGACACTTACTTCTGTCCTTTGAAGGCGGATGAGCCAACACCCCTGGCCAACGGCGGATCAAAATTGAAGAAACCAAAATCCAGTTACGACACACTGCATTCTGGTCAACGTCTGATCCATAATGGGAGGCTGAAACATAATCATCCTGGCAGTAGGTAAAATACAAACCACGGTGGGCTGGGTTTGCCTCCCGCCACCGTTATATTGGCAACGAAAATAATGAACAAAGAAACCCCCCAATTGTTGACGACCCTCGCAAACGTTATAAGGACCATGATTTAAGGATATGTACGTGGAATGTGCGAACGCTATACAGGACTGGTGCCACTTTCCAACCGACGGATGTCCTCGGAAAATATAAAGCTGACATCACAGCGATCCAGGAAATGCGATGGACAGGATATGGTTGCACCAGATAGAAAGACTTCGATACTTACTACAGCTGCCATGAGCGAAAGCACGAATTTGGATGCGGATTTATAGTTGGCAAGAGACTGCGACACCTAGTTTCAGTGACCTCATAGCCACAATTCGTCTCGAAGCGAAATATTTCAACATCTCGTTAAATTGTGTGCACGCACCGACAGAGGATAAAGATGAGGAGGTCACAGAAACATTTTATGAGCGCCTGGAGGAAGTATATGAACGCTGCCCTGACCACGACAATAAGATTATTCTAGGCGATTTTAATGCCAAATTAAGAAATGAAAGTGTATTTCGACCAACCATCGGTAATCACAGTCTACATGATATCATAAGGCGACCTGGATAACTCCTGATCAGCGGACGAAAAACCAGATTGATCACTTGGTAATAGACGGCAGGCACTCTTCTAGTGTAATGGATGTACGTGTGATTCGAGGTGCCAATATCGACTCGGATCATTATCTGGTGGCTGCGAAAGTTCGCACAAGACTGAGCAGGGCGAAAAACGTTAAAAACCGAACACAGGAAAAGCTGGATATTGACAAACTACAAATACCGGGGATATCAATGTCTTATCGACAGAAGCTCTCTCTCCTGCTAGAGCAGAATACCCCCCCCCCCGAGGACCTAGATGCGCAGTGGAAGCGCATCTCCCATTCTTTGGAAACCACTGCAAGGACTGAACTTGGCTATCAAACACCGTAGAAGGATAAGCCATGGTACGACGAAGAATGTCGCATTGCAACTGATGAAAAAGACGCTGCACGTATGGCATCGCAACAGTCAGTTACCTGTCCTGTATTCAAAAAGCGTGATCCGTCTCTGTGCCAACTATCGCGGTATCAGTCTTTTATCCATCGCGTATAAGGTCTTGTCGAGCGTATTATGTGAAATACTAAAGCCAATTAGTGAAAACCTGATTGGACCTTATCAGTGTGGTTTTAGACCAGGCAAGTGCACGACTGACCAAATATTCACGCTACGTCAAATACTGGAAAAGACCAACGAAAAGCAAATCGATACATACCACCTTTTTGTCGATTACAAAGCTGCTTTCCATAGCCTCATACGGGGAAAACTGTACAAAGCTATGTCTGAACTTGGTATTCCGGCAAAACTGATCCGCCTCTGTAGAATGACGCTGACCAACACCAAATCAGCAGTGAAGGTGGGGAAAGACCTCACTAAACTATTCTGTACCAAGCGAGGACTTAGGCAAAGCGAGACACTTTCGTGCAATCTCTTCAACATCTTAATGATGATAATAATGAGAAAGGCTGCAGTAAATACGAACGAGACCATTAACACGAAAAGCTATATGTTGCTGGCGTATGCCGATGACAGTATTTTCAAGAATCGAAAAGGAATAAGCGAAGGTGGGTCTTTCTGGGCTAGACAAAATTGATGGTGTCAACGACTAAAGAAACCTCTCGACTTGGTCCGCACTTGAACGGTGACAACCGATTTAATTTTGAAGTGGTAGAAGAATTTGTCTACCTTGGATCAGCCGTGAACAAGGACAACAACGTCAGCCTGGAGGTAGATAGGAGAATTGTGCTTGCAAGTAGAATTTTTGGGCTCAGCAAGCAGTTTAGGAACAAAGCCCACTCTCGACGGACAAAAGTCCAGCTATATCAGACTCATTTTACCTGTCTTGACATATGGTTCCGAAACTTGGGTCATATCGCAAGCAGATGTAAAACACCTGGGAGTATACGAGATAAAAATTCTCCGTAGAATATATGGTCCTGTTAGAGAAAACGGCGAGTACCGACGTCGCTGGAATGCAGAGCAATATATATAACCTATATTCTGACGTGGATATAGCTAGGCGAATCCGATTAGGCCAATTGCGTTGGCTAGGCCATGTTATCCGAATGAATGAGGATGAGCCAGCCCGAAAGGTTTTCGATAACGTACCTGATAGAAGCAGGTAAAGAGGACGACCAAGACTCCGCTGGAAAGAGCAGGCAGAAGAATCCCTCCGTATCCTTGGTGTTACCAACTGGCGAGAAAAGGCGAATGATAGAGCCAGTTGGAAGAATATGTTGAAATTTGTTTAATTTGTTTGTTTAATTAATACTGTAAGACGTCTTACCTCATGAGGTTGTAAACTAGTCAATAAAAGTAAAGCATTTTCGTTTGATGCAACCGATATAAGACATGATTTAGCTGTCATTAGTACCAATCAAACGATATTTATATTCTCTGTCTTCTTTGGTCTCTCATTCTACATAATTTCCCTAGTACCTTTCGATTAGTTGTGCCATAGAAACCCCCTGTGGTGCAATTGTAAAAAATGTCGAATTATATTTTTTGACGTTCATCACTGATACTCGTATTGTCGCTTGTTATACTGCAGAGACTAATCGGGACTACAGAGACAAATCGGGAAGGTATCGAAGCACTGCCTCTGCAAAAAAAAAGATTTCCTGCTACATCCCATGAAGGGATTGAGGAGAGCTTCTCACAACCAGTGAACTGTTCGCTTTCTAGTTTTACCCTCACTGATTGGGATCTACAGTTTTACGCCGGTTCCGTACGGTATTTTGAGAAGCTCTTTCATGGTTAATTACCATTACCGAAAGAAATCAGGCATCGAACCCACGTTGTTATGCACAAAAGCAGCGCACACTAACCATTGCACCACCGACGGCCATACTACCGTTTCCATTTAGGCAGTTAAACCCGAAGTTTTAAAAACGGGATCATCTATACAAGACTGTTTTCACCATGTCGACTGTGAACGAGTAAGTACCACAAAATGGCAGTGAAGCTCGCGGACACGAGATCAGGAGCACCAGGTAATGAATAATATGACGACGGTAAATGGGAATGTAGCATTTCGTCGGGATGCCGAAGAGGTTTAACCCTTATCCAACACCCAATCTAGCAAAGCATTTGGATGAGCACCGACATTCTGCTGATACTGACACAGGTGAATTCCCTTTTTTTTTGGTGTCATACGACGAACAGGATGTAATGGTGGTAGAGCAACCAACAACGTTTCTGATTTCTTAAGACCAACTACCATCGTAGAGAAGTGTTATCTGCCAGTTTAGGCCTTCGTCTAGCAAAGGGCTACGCAAATGCGATCGAAATCTAAGACACCTGAGTTGCTGACAGCAAGATTTGTGAGTTAAGAACGAAGCTGTAAAGGACAATAGCCATACCAGACGTAAGCAATCCCAGGACTTGCATTCCGGCCAGAAACGATACGAACATGTTCCTGTTAACATCATATCGTCGCTGCAGCAGCAAAAAAGGTTTATATTCAATTTTTAAAAATGATATTATATATACACTCACGTATCCCAGTCTAAAAGTTTCATCGGTTTCGGACTATATGTCTGTATATTTTGTTGATTGGATGCAAAAATAACCTGTTTGTAGATTGTCACAAATATAGTATACTTGGGTCCAAAAATATTGTGTTTGCTATATAATACTACATACTTGTTGGAGACATAATGATTAATGGATTATTGTTATTGTTGTGACAGTCAACAAAAAAAAGCTGCAGACCTTTAGTCCATGAAAGTACTGCTTGCAAATATGTACATTGTTCGTGTAATATGTTGCTGGGGCAGTTTTGTAGACCAATTGTTGCAAGAAAAATCTTTTTTTGGCTATCTTAGTACTTAAAAAAACACATAACTGTTTCCGTAGACGCACCAACAATTTATAAGTTGCAACGGTCACCCCGGAACTAAATGGATCTAATATTTGATTATTTCATCGGAGCTTTGGGCTGGGTGTGCCTCCCGCCACCGTTATATAGGCAAATCAAATACACAGGAATTTTAATAAACGAGCAAACCCCCAAATTGTTGACGACCCTTCTCAACGTTACAAGGACCACGTTGTAAGGATATGCACTTGGAATACTTTCCACCTGTCGGGTGTCCTTATTATAAATATTAAGCTAACATCACAGATATCCAGGAAATGCGATGGACAGGATGTGATTGCACCAGAATGAAAAACTGCGATATTTACAACAGCTGCCATGAGCGAAAGCACGAATTCGGGTGCGGATTTATAGTTGGCAAGAGACTGCGAAAACTAGTTGCAACGGAAAGTGTCTTTCGACCCACCATGGGTAATCACACTCTACATGATACCACCTCCGATAATGGAATAAGACTAATAGACTTCGCCTCAGCAACGAACAAGGTAGTTAGCAGCACATGATTCCAGCATAAGGACCCTACGGGTAATGAGGCCGGTACAGAACCAGTCACGTAATAGGTCCGGTCTCTGTATCGTCCCTTTTGTAAGAAAAGGACAGGTAACTTTAACATGGCTTTGTCATTGGAGGTGGAAATTATACAGAGTAGCTTAAGGACTTTGGTCAGAAGGAGGGTGAAAATGGAATGGGTAGAAAGTAGAATCATACCGCGTTCGTCCTTTCTACTCGCAGGTGTAAAATGCCTGCCTTGGAACCTATCACGTTGAATAGGTCTAGAATTAAGCTTGCAGAGTGTGCCAACTACCAGGGTACTATTTGGACAACAAGACTAATTTCAGACGCAATATAACGAAAAGGGTGAAAAGTCGACGATAGTGTTATAGGTTGTAAACGGGACATTTTTCGACGATTCTTCACAATAGTGGTGTTGAGATCGATAACGCTCTACGGGGTAGTTGTACCAGATTGTCTGTTTCCACTCGTAATTCCCTGGAAGATATTAACAACCAAATTATCAATATTTCCCCTATGCGTCTGATAGCTGCTCTGGTACATATGTCCTCTACGTTCACGCCCGAGGAGATGATCGTACAATCATCTGCATACGACACAATACTAACTCCATGACGGGGTGCAGGCATTTTCGCAAGATAAATGTTAAAGAGTATGGGTGACAGTACACCTCCGTGTTGCACACACCCATTTTTATATTGCGATATCGGGATTTCTGGCTTGTTAACTCTAGAAATGCTTGTCATCCACGGGGATAGTTACCAAGCCAACGCTTGGTAAGGTTGAGCGAGTTCAAGATGTCCAGGAACAGGACCGAGTGATCGACAGTGTCGAATGCTTTAGACAGGTCTGAAGCAGCGACCACTGAACGTTCTGCGGGTCTGCCGTGATTAAGGCCATTGGTGATGTGGGTCGGTATTTTGTCTAAAGCCGTCAAAGCGCTATGCGCTTGCCTGAAGTCATGTTGGTGATCGGCGAGCTAAAAATGCTCTTTCATGGCTGGCACGAGTAGGGACTCCAAAATGTTTGCTATAGGCGATTAGAGGGATGTCGACCGGTAAGACTCTTCCTGGTTAGCAAGTTTATCGGGTTATAGGAGTGAGATAACTCGAGCAGTTTTCCACACATCCGGTATGACCAATTGACCATGGGGTTAGAGTATGCGCCAGGTACCAAATCCCTACTGGGTCAAGTTTCTTTAGCATAAACATCGAGATGCCCTCTGGACCGAGAGCCTCAGAGGGTCTTGATTTGGATATTATAGCTTCTACTTCCATGTGTGTAAAGGAGCAGGGTACTAGATCTCGTTTGAGATTCTAAGTTCTTCGCACTACAGCTCTCTTGGTCCTATCATGATGGATTGGCTGTGCAATAAATTACTGGCGGAAAGCGGTTGCGCATTTCTTGGCATCTTGGTCTGGGTAGTTATTTCGTTTAAAGCCACCGAAGTGCTACGCGCTTGTCTAAAGCCATTTTGGTGATCGGCGACCTGAAAATGCTCTTTCATGGTTGGCAAGAGTAGGGACTCCAAAAATCTTTGCTACAGATGATAAGAGGGGGATCGGGCGGTATGACACTCCCTGGTTAGCAGGTTTCTCGGGTTGCAGGAATGGGATATCTCGAGCAGTATTTCACACATCCGGTATAACTAGTTGGCATACTGAAAGGATAACCGTACGCGCGTGCTACCGAATCCCTACTAGTTTCAATTTTTTAGCATTAACATCGAGATGCCCTCTGCAACGAGAGCTTCCGAGGGTCTGGATTTGGAGATTATGTCTTCTACTTCCATGGCTGTAAAGAAGCTGAGTGATAGATCTTGTTTGAGATTCTTAGTTCTTCGAACTATAGCTCTCTTGGTCCTATCCCACTGGGTTGGGTGTGGAATAAATAACTGGCAAAGTTTGGTTGCGAATTTATTGGCATCCGTGTAATGCGCAGCATCAAACGCGGTAACAATGTGACCCTTTCCATTTCCATTACCAGTTAGACCTCTGATTGTAGATCACAGGTGTTCGAACCTATATTAAAGTTTTGCAGATGTTGTAGCCATCTCTCACGACGGTACTAGTTAGTGAGTAAATTAATCTCATCCGTCAGGGGTATTATTCGTTCATCGGCCGGGTTGCTGGCTCGTAGGAGATCACGCAGGTCCACCAGGCGAGCAGTATCAAATGGGTAGTTGGGAATTCTACTAGATGGTATAAAATGCTTTGCAGCCTTGAGTATGGTATCCCTAGCATCTTCTCACCGTGTCTGGCGCAAGAGAGTAGCTGCAAATGACGAAGCGATTCATCAATGACTTTCGTAAAGCCAGGCCAGATGGCTTTTTTGTGGTTGATGATCGTGCGTTTTTCCGACTACACGAAGTCGCTAGGCTTATCTGCAGTGATCCAGTTGGGTATGTGATCGGAGTTGAAGGCGATATGGGTATGCCAGTTGCTATCGGCGAGTAGCGACGCAATGGCGACGGAGATATACGGGGAGCTTGAGGAATTAGCCGTTATTCTTGTAGAGAAGTCCTCGCTAATCGCTGCGAGTTCTGAGTCGTCTATCTAGTAATACCACGCTGGTCGGAGACCAGCTGGAAGTACCACATCTCATGATAAGCATTGAAATCGCCAAGTATAATTGTAGTATCACCCTGGAGTAGGTGATCCATAGAGGGGTGATAGTTCGCACCAATGCTATTAACGGGTGGAATATATACATTCATGATTTCAGTAGTGATATCTCCAGTCTCTATCGCTATACTCATCGCTTCAAGGAATTGATCGGGATGGGTAGGGACTGGGTGATCTGTGAGCCTGAAGCTCACGCATCGCTCGGTGATAAACCCTAGCTCGCCACGGCGTTTTCTCTCCCTGTCTCTCCAAATGATGACGTCGTTTCCATGAGATGAAAGTCTTCACTCACTGCTGAGCTTAGTCTCCAGAACGGCGGCTATAAGGATCTTGTGTCTGTGGATATAGTTGGTGATCTCAGAAATCAGACTATTTCAATTAAATTGTATGATCTTAGAAGGTTTCTGATCACCAACTGAATGTAGTTGCCGCCGAAGGTGGTGCTGTGGCGATGGGTTGGGAGCTGGTTGGTGCAGATGGTGTGTTTGCCGGAGGCAATTGAGAAGCTGTCGAAAGAAGCTGCGGGATGCAACTGATTGGCTGCGGAGTTGTCGCCTGAGGCAACTGTATGGCTGCCGTTGTTATCTGAAGAGTTGTAATACGTAACTGGGTGGCCGCTGATTGAGGCTGAAATACTGCGGCTTTAGCCGTGCAACAATCAGCGACAAAATCCCCTGTCCAGTTCCAGACGAAGATAAGCGCAACGCCCGAATGTGGCACCATTTTCTACAGCAATTACACTGTAGTGATGTTACGTTCCTATGTATTACACCGTTGCAAAGAGAGAAAAGCCATTGGGCAGGCATAGCTGCTCGTGCATTGTGGTCTGAGTAAGCAGATCGGCCACGGATTTTGGGTGTTAAGACAGCAGGAGCAGGGATGCCCGATTGCTGTAATTGGCCATGACAATTCGCCACGAAACTTCTCGTCCAGTCTGTGTGACTGGCGTGACCAGAGCACTATCTAAGATACCAACAGTTTTGCCACCCTTTACACTGTACCTGGGTAAGGTTAAGGTTGATCCTCGTGTGATACGCTGAGCAGATCGAGACCTCGGAAGTGCCTGGATTCTGTTCT
Source organism: Phaonia tiefii (assembly GCA_963931995.1). Taxonomy (NCBI): domain Eukaryota; kingdom Metazoa; phylum Arthropoda; class Insecta; order Diptera; family Muscidae; genus Phaonia; species Phaonia tiefii. The sequence goes on along the minus strand of OZ008368.1, from coordinate 251,668,098 downwards.
ATCGTGTTGTGGCAGATTCTTGAGAAATCCACCTATTGAATAGGGTTCAGAGAATTCGGCGATGTGCATCACATGTACTCTTCCCATCACTATATTTCTGTCTACCGTCTGATTTTAAAACAAGATGGTCCATCAGTACTATATTCACCTCATAAAGGTGCCAGAGTACAGAGACAGTCCAGGGAACTGCAGAGCATATGAGATGGCAAGAGTAGGGACTAACATACAGGTTCCACAGGAAGTTGAAAATGCTGGCACGCTCATAGCGACTTGTGCGTATATCCTGCAAGAACGCTCCTCCTATTTGATGATACACGAAAGGTGGATGCATGAGGCATGACAAGTCCGGCCGACTGTGGATAGGAGGAGATCCATGAACTTTCTGTCTCTAGCCAGGCCCAAGGTATGAATGCGTGTTTCAGCAAGACAAATGACTTCTGTAGGAGATACAACTAGAAGATAAATTATAATCCACTGAACACAAAGATAAAAATAAATAGGGCTGGTTAAAGGCGCATAATTTAGGAACATCTTATCTATATATCTCCAGCACTAGATGACAGTAGAATGACTGCCTTGATCTACTGGGAGTATTCTCCAGGATCGTTAGCGTCTTTGAGTAAACTCAGTGGGTCTCCGGTGGAACTGACGTTTCATCTCGGTAGTTCGTGATATCATTCTGAACTAATAAGTCTAAGTGAGTCATTCATTGACCGCCACCAACACCTGACCTAATTTCAAATCACCAGTTATGATCGGTGTGTATCTAACCAAATCATTTGATACAAGTCGAGGCCTCAAACACGGCGACATCCAATTATCCGATGTCTTTAATGTCTTAATGGAGATTATAATAAGAAACGATACAGTTAATATTTCACCATTCGAACAAGAAAATTATCTTATTCTTTTCATACTTCAATTTACATTTGCAAATGAAAATTGTGCCAAATGAATGGCTTTGGATACGGGCATTACACAGTGTGTAATTTTTTAAGTCATGGCAAAATAACCATATACGGACACCACTACGTGATAAAATACCAAAAAAGACCCCTGTCTCCCAGTTTCGCCCAAAGTCCTCCAGGTTTTTTTTATGGGCCCCCAAAGAAGTGGGGCCTCGGTGCCATTTTTGCAAAAAAGTGATCATTTTCTCAAGCTCATATCTTGCAAACCGTTCGGAATTTTGATTTACTCTCCGAGGCAAAGTTGTAGCTCTTGTCATAAATTATAATTATGTGAAATCAAAAAAACTTCATCTTCAAAGTCAAAATCGCAAAAAAACTTTAAAAAATTAAATTTTTTTTTACCTTTTTTCCCTGTTCAGGTCCATAGGTTGCAAACCGTTCAAAATTCAAGGAAACAATGAACTACAAGAATGATCGTAAGATCTCAATAAACAACTTTTTAGAACGTATGAACTTCCTAGGAATGAGTGTTAACACCGTTTAGGTAGCCCTTACATAGCCGCAAAAGTGAAAAATTTCCCGAAAATTTTTTAATTTCATTTGTTTTTTCTTTACTTCAACATTGAGATACTATAAAGCCTTCTCCCGTAAGTGAAAATGCATGTTGCACGTTTCATTGTTATACTATTACTGATTTTAATAATCTTAGTCCTTAGGTGGTATGGGTTGACATTTACAAAAACGATGTACAAGTAGACAGTCAAAATTTCTCTTCACTCAAATGTCAGCAATCAAAACGAGTGAAACCCTAGTACTTCTCTACTCTCTCTTACTCTCTTCATTGAATATTTCAATACACGAGCTGCTTTTTGATAGTGCTATTGTATATAACTATTCAAATTCCAACCATGTTGAAGTAAAATTACATAAACTTTTCAAAAAGTATGAAATAATCAAGATATGACACGAGAGAGAAAAGCGTTTGAGTGAACTGCTAGTACTTTTTGGTTCTGGTCGTCTAATTGTAAATCGTCTTTGACATTTAGAGTTAGGGTTGTAACAAAGAGTAGTAGCATGGATATTTAGTAATAATGATTCAGTGTTGTAGGGATTAGTAGTCTCAGCAGGGATGGCACTACAATACTATGCTATCTATTACAAAAATTATAAAAATAATATTCGTATTATGTTTATAATGTTGATGGCCCTGGAATTGCAAATCGCACTCTCTTAAGTTGTGGATCCAAATCGTCCGAATCTGACTCTGATTGAGAACTTATGGTGTCCACAGGCACGTTACTTCCAGACTGCCCTCCATCATCAGCTTTTTCTTTTTCAGATACTTCATTAACATCATACAGGGTGATCTTGTGACTCCACCAACATACCTGAAATGAATTAGAAAAGAAATCAAAAAAGGAATGCAGAACAATGCATCAATAAAATTGATATTACCTCTGCAAGCAATGCGTCGTGTTTTTTGCCTTTGTACCGTTTTTCCATGGGCATTGTGGTTTGGTGAAACCGTTCTCCGTGCTCATCGGATTCCGTAGGGAGTTGTTGGATAAAATCGTCAAAATGAAAATGAAGAAAATGCAGCTTTAATATCATCGATGTGCCGATTTTCTCAAAATAATACAGCATTTCTTTCACCCATTCTCTTGCTTCCAGTTCCGCGTCTCGATCCCCTCCCAAGACTCAGGTGCATAACGCTGAACCAGAACAGAACCATCAGTAAATAATCTCCACTCACTAGCGATGTAGATCATTCCCATTTTTACCACCAAAGCTTTTATATCGTTGCAGTAAGCGAACGAATTGTCATCATTTAGAGTGTAGAGGCTCTGAAATTCAGCTTGCCGTTTGCGGTACGCCGTACAGTTCACATTACCATGTGTGAGTATGGCAAGTCGCTGCGATAGTCCCAATATGGCCACAATGAAATCCATTTCCATTTGTGTTATTAGTTGTGGTCCATCTCTTCCCTGTTGGGGCTCATAATCGGTATCAAATGGATCTTCGTAAGTAACACCACTTGCTCTAGTCATTCCACACTGTATTAGGTGTGTAATTTTCACCTGTCAAGTCTTCTTCGTCGAAAAACAACTTATATGCTTTCTTGAATGCACTTGTTAAAAGATTATTTTCCTTTTGTAATGTTGTAGAACTATTTTTTCTACTTGATGACCGCAAGCGTAGTAAAATAAATCAATATTTTCACACTGCATATTGAAATTGTCAGTTGCCAATGTTGTGTGCGAATTATGCTGTAGCACTTTTTTTGATTTTATATGTTCACAGTTTCATATTTATGACATGAGCTCGAATGTGTTTCCAGGTATTTTTTTTTTGGGTTGTTTTTATGTGAAGATGTTTGCTTCCAGGTAGTTGTTTGATAGTTTGGGCACGGGAACTCACCTACCAGCTTGAGAATTTTTATTAGAATGCATTTACTATCAGTGAAGGTGCAGTGCACTCACACATTCGGCCTCCTCGCTGACAATTATTTACGTTTAAAGGTTTGGAAATCAAATTTTTTTAAAGAAATCGCTTATTTTCTTACACTTCAATTGTTTTTATGCGAAATTGTGGCTCCCTGAAATTCCTTTTGTTTGAAAAACCTCACTATCTCCGGTCTTAGAAGGGTTAATGCGGAGTATTATACCTTAAAAAAAAGCTTGAGGTGTTGTCTTTTACTGAGACTAGGAAGAATTAAGTTTACGAGGGCTGTTTTTTGAGAAAATCTGATTTTTATTAAAAAATGGAGGTTAAAAATTTTTTTTTTTAATTTGCCCCAATGTGTTAATAAAAATGAACATATTTATACACAAATTTATAGCGTTTTCAAAGGTCTTCTCAATGATACCCATCTCAACCAGATCGGATAAGAAATGGAGAATGAAGAAGTTGGATCAGTCTCCTTAAAAAACTTTCGGGTTTTAATCAGCGCTGTATGCTGTAAAATTGGCGCATTTTTCATAAAGTAAATTTGTTCGTAAAAGCGGAAAATGAAAAAAACGCTTTTTGGGCGATTTTTCGCTAATTTTTTAAAGTTTTTCGCTCTTTTGACCTTGAAGATGAAGTTTTTTTTGATTTTATATGTTAACAATTTTTGTTCTTTATGACAAAAGCTACAACTTTGCCTCAGAGAGTAAATCAAAATTCCGACCGGTTGCAAGATATGAGCTTGAGAAAATGATCACTTTTTTGCAAAAATGTCACCAAGGCCCCACTTCTTTGGGGGCCCATAAAAAAAAACCTGGAGGACTTTGGGCAAAACTGGGAGACAGGGGTCTTTTTTTTGGTCTTTTATCACGTAGTGGTGTCCGTATATGGTTATATTTTTTCGTGTTGCACTGTGTTATATAATATCTACTTCAAAAATTAAATTAAAAAAAAAGGTTCCCTTATGTCCTACTAAAGGCGACAAATTCAAAGTTGACCAGATACTTACCAGTTAGGGGCACAAAATCATAGTGGGCATTTGTAAAGGTGACTAAGCCAGATAGTAAACCGGGATAAACTAAAGCCAAGAAGGGTGTCCTAGTCTTATCACTCTCCAAATCATACAATATGTCCCTTCTGCTCAGATCATACGAATTATCGAACAGATAAACGCCAAGATCAACTGCCAAAATACCAACATAGGATTTAGGTTGGGCCTTCAATTCGAGGGTTACTTCCTCGCCAGGCTGTACTTGTTTGGGAGCCATTACTGTAACCTGCAACTTTCAAACACACATGATATCGCAGTAATTGAGCAAAACGTGTGAACTTACCTTATTTTCCAACTCCCAAGGAAATGTAAGTTCAATTTCATCATAGTGAAAATTTCCATTAAGGACATAGTGAACATACACGTATGCCAGGGGAATCATCTCAATGGACGGGGTTATTTGGATGGTGTATGACTTTTGATTAGGTGGCAATGTAATATGATCCGTGTGAATTATATTGGCATGGGATACAATAGTATAAACAAGATAGGGTATATTGTCAACGGTTGATGTGACTTCAATTTCAACAGGGTTGCCAAGGCGTGGTCTTAAAGAGATGGAAAGGACGAGATTAATAACGGTAAAATTACTAGAAGGTAAACTCTTGTGATAAGCTGATTTAATTTTGTCAAATAATTACTCGCTTCAGTTGTCAAACTAATATCAAACTGTCAAACTTGTACTTTTTTTGTACATTTTAGTATACGTGGTCTTAAAGAGATAGAAATGAAGATATAAATAATGGTACAATTACTAGAAGGTAAAGTCGTTTGAAAGCTGCTTTACTTTTATCATGTAATTACTCCCTTGAATTGTCAAACTCATATGTATGTGCTTTTTAGTACTTATATACCTGCATTGTTGGTATAAATTTGTGAAGATTTTGGCAATTGAAGCGAGTGACATAAAAATAGAATGCATGTTGTTGATGCCTATAATTACAACAACCGTCTACTGCTACTACTTCTTTAATTTACTGTGAGATAAATCAAGTTTGACACTTTTTGTCATAGATAAAGGAAGTAATAGATATAGCGCGACCATTGTCGACTTTGTTCACTAGGTGGTGTCCTGTACTACTGTCACTTTCAGTGAAGTTGCCCATAATTCTTATTGACGTTTATTGAAAATTGTGGGAAATTTTTGTGAAAGTAATTTAAACAATGGAAAATGTGACAAAATGTATGTGATTTTACATAATAGCATTTGTTTCTTATAACAAAAATCTATTTCAAAGCCATGAGGCCGGTGTTGGGATATCAATAGGAGAAAACGCGTAAGACCGTCCAAAGATGAACATCCCGGAACGCCTTTTTAATTTAAAAACTTCCCCGCCCAAAAACTGTAGCAACTTCTGTGAGGACCCTCAACAAGGAATGGTAGCTGAACCGGTGGAAGAACCAATTTATTGGGACATTGACGGTGGTGGCACGGCTTTGAAATTCGATGACCACCAGATATTCTATGTTAAGTACAGTGTTGTATTCTTGATATTTTTGTTGAAAATTATTTTTTCTTTTGATATGAAATTTTAGATTTTTATTGTCATATTTTTTGACTTTTTGTTGTTGTGAACAAAAAAAATCCCATTTATTGTTTTCGACGACATCTACAAAATTACCCATTACACTAAAATTTTCCCAACACTTGTGCTTCATCTATTTGTTTACTTTATCTATGCTTTTTGCAGCTATAGCAGTAGCTAAGCCACTTGCTCTAAAACAATGGCCAGCAAAGACTATGAATCGCGCATGGTAGAATTATCTATCAGGTAAACTCGTTTAAAAATCCGACCGCTGACGTGGAAATGACATTAAGGGTGTTATTCTATAAGTCGTGAATCAGTCACTTGGCGTTGCTTTGGTAGTATCGGGTTTTCCAATAAGAGCGCTACAAAAGTTTTTTTAAATAAAACAAAACCGGTTGTAGATACCAATGAAATTCTTTATTCCTGTGAAAGTACGTTCGATGTCATTATGTATGGAACTCGATTTCTTTTGCATGGCCACCACGGGCACGCTTGCAGAAGTCCAGACGCTGAACCCAATTTTCGACGGTTTTCAAGCATAAATCGGCCGATGCTGCTGCTATTTCACGTTCGATATTCGTACGAAGTTCATCAATCGTCGCTGGCTTGTTGGCATAGACCATAGACTTGACGTAGTCCCACAGGAAATAATCTAACGGCGTCAAATCGCACGACCGAGTCGGCCAATCGACTGGGGCATTTCGTGAGATAACACGTCCACCAAGCTTGGTTTCCAATAAATTGATTGTGGCAATCGCTGTGTGGCTTGTGGCGCCGTCCGGTTGGAACCACATGTCCTCCAAGTCCATATTATCCAATTGGGGCCAAAAATATTCGGTTATCATTGAACGGTAGCGATTCGCATTCACAGTAATGTGCCGGTCTTGATCATCACGGAAGAAGTACGGCCCAATGACGCCGCCGGCCCATTAACCGCACCAAACCGTAATTTTTTCGGGACGCAATGATGACTCATGGATTACGTGTGGATTGCTGTCTGACCAATAACGCATACTTTGCATATTGACGAAGCCATTTAGCCAGAAATGAGCCTCATCGCTGATTGTTGAGGCCTCCTAAAGTTGGCCTCTTAAAGTTGAGGCCACTGACTCCAAATTTCGATAGTAAATTTTAATAATTTCGACTCGTTGTTCACTCGTTTATCTTTCCATGATGAAATGGCAAACCTTACTGAAGAGAAATGTCAAAAGAGCGGGAAAAAATGTGGCGTCGTTTGCTGTCCCTATCGATTTACTTTTGTAGCGTCTCTGTTGAAAAACCCTTTATATAAAACGTTGCAGCTGTTCCGTGACTACCTGTATTGCGATACGTTATTTAATGGGTCGTTTATAAAACGCAGCGCTACTTTTTTGATCACTTCAGCTGTCAAATTGAACACGCCAAAATTCCTTCCTCGCGTTAGTTGAATAAATAACAAATTTAAAGAAAATTGTCGAACGAGGATGGGTAGATGAAGTATTTTGTATTTTATTGCTTATAATTATATGTATTATAAGAATATTATTGATTAATTTTTTTTGAGTTCATAATTTAAGAAGCAAGACAGAAAAAGTAAGATGTCATTTTAAATCTTGTAAAATGATAAATTTTTTTAAGAAATTTTTTTTTTATTTAATGTATTTTTTTTTAAAAAAAAAGTATATTTTTAGGTCTTTTTTGTAAGAATATGTATTATATTTTCCCAAAAAGGTAATTTTTTAAAGACAGGTACTTCTTTCATTAAAAGCTAATGTTTTTTAAGAAAATGTACTATTTTTAAGAAGAAGTACTTTCTATAAGAAAAAGTCATGAGTATGATTTTTTTTACACAGAGTATTTGTTAAAGAAGTGGTGCCCTTTTTAGGAATCGGTTATTTTTTTTAAGAAAATTTACTTATTTTCAGAAAGGCTACTTATCTCAAGAAAAGATAAGAGAAGGTATTATTTTACTTTTAAGAAAATGTATTTTTGTAAGAAAATGTATTTTTTAAGAGAAGGTACTTTTTTCGAAGAAAAAGTTTTTTTTTTAAGAAATTGGAATTTTTTTAGAGTTGGTCGTTTTTCAAGAATAGGTACATTTTCAAGAGTAGGTACTTATCTCACGACAAGTTATTTTGTTTCAAAAAAGGTAATCTTTAAAGAAAAGCTAGTTTTTTAAGAAAAGGCAATTTGTTGTAAGAAAATTTACTTTTTTAAGAAACGGTACATATTTAAAAGAAATAGTTGTTTTAAGAAAGGTACTTTTTGTAAGAAAATTTACTTTTTTTAAGCAAATGTACTTCTTTAAGATAAGGTATTTTCTTTAAGAAAATGTACTTCGTTAAGAATATGAATAAGAAAATTTGAGAAAATTTACTTTGTTTAAGGAAAGACACTTATTTAAGATAATGCTCTTTTATTAAACTTCGTTCACTTTGGCTTTTCTAAATTAACGTTTTATTGGGTGCAAAACTACATTATACAGGGTGATTCAGGAAGTTCCGGACAAATTTCTCCAGCGTATTCCTTGGCTCATTTCATGAAGAAAAGTCCACTAGGACCATGTCCGAAAATGTAAGGGTGCGAAATGGCAGCGGGTTCAAAATTTTCGGATTGGTGGTCGGAGGGTGGTAGGGTAAAGTTGCTAACTTCTGAGCCAGTGGTCGGATTTTTTGGAAAGGGCCTTTAAGAGGCCTTTCAGAATCAATAAAAAAAGTAGAAAAAAGTCAAATCGCCGAGATACAGAGCTTTCGGAAAAAAATGGGGGAAAAAAATTCAAATAACCTCAATTTGCTCAACCAGATGGCAGGTAACTTATGTTATGTTTCTGTTGCAAGATAGCCATACCTCTTACCTATCCAAAATTACCTAAACGAAGCCCACAGGTCTTACCGTTCCAAAGTTATGACCATTTTACTGAAATGTAAAAATGTTTGTTTTTGTTTTTGGATGTTTGTCTGATTTCGTTTTTGTTTTGATTCTGAAAGGCCTCATAAAGACCTTTCCAACAAGCCCAAAAACAAAAAACTTCGACCACTGGCTCAGAAGTTAGCGACTTTACCCTACTACCCTCCGACCGCCAATCCGAAAATTTTGAACCCGCTGCCATTTCGCACCCTTGCATTTTCAGACATGGACCTAGTAGACTTTCCTTCATGAAATGAGCCAAGGAACACGCTGGAGAAAGTTGAACGGAACTTCCTGAATCACCCTGTATACTAAATATTGGTTACAGGCTCTACCTGGAAAACTTTTCATTAAACAAGAAATTTTCCAACATATGTTAGCCTAGACACAAACCAAAGCAAATGTACCCAATGTAGTTGATAATACTGGGTTGTAGCATAATAGTGTTAAAACAAAGTTGTTTAATTTTTTTTTTCGTTTAGCCCCCATCCCGCAACGTGCGATAAGAAACTTCGATCCAATTTTCAAAAGTTTTAAGTGCAAATTTTGGGTTATCTAATTCGAATGTGCTGTCAGCTGGTAATAACACAGTACGACAATTTAAAAAAAAGTCGTTACACTTGAACCGGATGATATACGTCTGAAACTATAGGTGAAATGGAGTTAATTGGCGTTTTCACTTTTTCATTTTCTCATCCTGTTGCCCCATAAAGGGACTAAAAATATTCAAGGGATAACATTTTGCAAAAAAAAAAAGTTAAGTACTTATTCGCAACCCTACGATACCGATATAGGTGTCAAATTAAAGAAGAGAATTATGGCTATTTTCATTAATTTTTTTATTCATACTGTTCCAGGATAAAAAAGACTTAAAAAATTTCCTTGAAAAATTATATCCTTGAAAATCCTTTGAAAATCTTCAACAATTTATTCGAAAAAAATATATGTTAATAGCCTGTATATAGTGTAATACTCCTCAAAATTTCAACATTCTAGCTTTATTAGTTAATTTTTAATAAAAGCTTACATAAAAATCTTCCAGCAAGAAAAGTACTTTATTATATGGAACAGAGAATACATTTTTTTTAAAAGAGTTACATTTGAACCAGAAGATATAAGAGTGGAACTATAAGCTAATCGGACTAAAATGACAATTTCAGTTTTTCATTTCGTGATCCTGTTGACCCTTAAAAGGAAGGAAAACTTCAAAGTATAACATTAAAAACAAAAAAAAATTGTTCTCACTGTTTTATAGCAATATTTTTGTAGTAGGTGTTGATAAGTTGAATAATTCAGAGGCTCAAATTATTTCTGCACTACGATTTTTCGTAAAACGAAAAAGTGATTAAAAGCGAGAAAACGTCATTATGGAGTGCCCAAATCGGAACAAGTTTTGTCTTCTATGTGATTTCTTTTTATGCCACTTGTTCCGTCATCTTAAATAATCCTCCCTCCACTTCATATTAAACTGGGTTTAATTAGAAATTTCGTTCGGACAATTGGCTCCCAAAGTGCAGCTACGACGCATCTGAAGACAGTTTTTCGAAAACTTAGTGATGCCAAGATTGGGGCTTGTATGTATTGATTTATTGATAAAGGGGTTTTCAACAGAGACGCTACAAAAGTAAATCGATAGGGACAGCAAACGCCGCCATATTTTTTCCCGCTCTTTTGACATTTCTCTTCAGTAAGGTTTGCCATTTCATTATGGAAAGGTATACGAGCCAACACCGAGTCGAAATTATTAAAATTTACTACCGAAATGTGGAGTCAGTGGCCTCAACTTTAAGACCGCTACGTCCAATTTATGGTCGGCTCAATTCTGGCTGAATGGTTTCATCAATAAGCAAAATATGCGTTATTGGTCAGACAGCAATCCACACGTAAGCCATAAGTCATCATCGCATCCCGAAAAAATTACGGTTTGGTGCGGTTTATGGGCCGGCGGCGTCATTAGGCCGTACTTCTTCCATGATGATCAAGACCGGCACATTACTGTGAATGCGAATCGCTACCGTTCAATGATAACCGAATATTTTTGGCCCCAATTGGATAATATGGACTTGGAGGACATGTGGTTCCAACAGGACGGCACCACAAGCCACACAGCGAATGCCACAATCAATTTATTGGAAACCAAGTTTGGTGAACGTGTTATCTCACGAAATGGCCCAGTCGATTGGCCGCCTCGGTAGTGTGATTTGACGCCGTTAGATTATTTCCTGTGGGGCTACGTCAAGTCTATGGTCTATGCCAACAAGCCAGCGACGATTGATGAACTTCGTACGAATATCGTACGTGAAATAGCAGCAGTATCGGCCGATTTATGCTTGAAAACCGTCGAAAATTGGGTTCAGCGTCTGGACTTTTGCAAGCGTGCCCGTGGTGGCCATGCAAAAGAAATCGAGTTCCATACATAATGACATCGAACGTACTTTCACAGGAATAAAGAATTTCATTGTTATCTAAAACCGGTTTTGCTTTATTTAAAAAAAACTTTTGTAGCGCTCTTATTGAAAAACGCGTTACTTGATATTGAAAGGTTTTTTAAATAGAAAAGGAAGCTTGGAATAGTTTGGATGCTGTAATCAATAACTTTTTGGGCAACACCAAATCTGAAAACTATAAAAGTATAGTTCTGAACCTTTTCGAATGTTTTGGAAAATTGGGAGTTAATATGTCCCTGAAAATAAATTTTCTGGACAGACATCTGGACTTTTTCTCAGAAAATTTCTGAGATTTTAGTGATGAACACGGTGAAAGATTTCATCAAGATCTCGCCTTTATAGAGAACCGGTTCCGGGGAAAAAATTCAGCCCACGTGTTGGCAAATTACTGTTGGCCAATTTGTCGTGACACTGCAGGTATATACAAACGACAAAGCAGAAGTACATATACACTTTTCTTAAGTACCATTTATTTTAAATATCTATGAATAATATTACCCTTTGAAGCTTTGTAGTCCATTTAAGGGGCAACATGGTGATGATATGAAAAACTGAAAATGCCATTTTAGTCCGATTAGCTTCTAGTTTCACTCTTATTTCAACTGGTTCAAGTGTAACTCCTTCTTTAAAAACATTTATACTCTGTTCCATTTAATAAAATACTTTTTTTTGCTGGAAGAGTTTTATATAAACTTTTATTAAAAATTAACTAATATATTTAGAATGTTGAAATTTTGGGAAGTATTACACTATATACAGGTTATTAACATATATTTTTTTCGAATAAATTGTTAAATATTTTCAAAGGCTTTTAAAGGATTTAATTTTTTAAGGACATTTTTTAAGTATTTTTTATCCTGGAACGGTATAAATAAAATAATAATAAAAATAGCCATTATTCTCTTCTTTAAGTTGACACCCATATTCGTATCGTAGGTTGCGGTGCGCATAAGTATTTAATTTTTTGTTTTTATTGAAAAATGTTATCCTTTGAAAATGTGTAGTCCTTTTATGGGGCAACAGGATGAGAAAATGAAAAACTGAAAACGCCAATTAACTCCATTTTACCTATAGTTTCAGACTGTCTGTCGGACGGTGTAATCACAGAGTCAGGCGAACCGAATTTGAGACGAATGTGAGTGACTGAGTTTCGTTCACTTAGCTTTTCGTTCGTGATTCAAAAACAGGCAGCAACCAAAACACAAATTTGTATCAGTAACAGAAAATTACATCAGGTGTCAGAGGACATCCGGTTGAAATATTATGTACTAGTTAGTTCCAACACACCTAAGGCGCCTGTTGAAGAATATTGTAATTTGTATGGATCTTGTAAAATGATAAACTTTTGTTAAGAAATTTTTAATTTATTGAATAAATTTTTTTTTAAAAAAAAAGTAAATTTTTGGGACCCTTTTGTAAGAATATTTATTCTATTTTCCCGAAAAGGTGCTTTCATTGATGAGACGTACTTCTTTTATTAAAATAAAAAAAAAAACCAGGAAGCTGTGCGCGTTCACAAAATTTATCAAATTTAAGTACTTTCAGTACATTTTTAAATTAAATCAATGCAATTTTGTTATCATTACCTGTAGGTCTTAAGACGCAGCTTGCAGTAGGTTTCCGTCTTGTTATTATTAATCGCCTCGTCTCTTAATATGTTCGGCAACGTAAATGTGGAGTCTTGAAACCGGAAGACATGATTTGCATGAGGTTCATGATCAAATTCAAATATTGCCTCCCCCTTGCTATCCAAATACGCCGAATATTCCTTTGACCCATGATTCATGATGACGGGCTCACTACGATCAACGATCAAAGCTGTATTCCAATGTTCAACTTTAGCTGTTAGGCGATAAGGTACGACCCCTCGATATCGTATTGAATCGGATTCAACGTGAATCCGATACCTTTCATTTGTTATTCTGATGAGCGCCGATTCACTGCGCATTGAACCTGTGTGTTTCTCTGTAATATTGACTTGCAATTTAAGCAAAAAGAGCCCCTTTAACTCTTCGGGATTGTCAAAATGAAATTCAATTGGAAGCATATCTTTGATGTAAAGCTGCTTTTGTTGGATGACGACTTTCTTCCAGTCATTTATGAGTTCTACACTCACATTACCTTCCACATACTTATCGAATGTATATTTGCCATAGACCACGGCCTTGAGCACAAGATCCTTGGTATGGAAATAATCGTCACATTTAATATAAACGTTAAATTTAGGCAGCACATAATGTTGGATTTTTATTGTCTTGGAGTTGCTGAAATCATATTTGCCGCTGATGCAGACACGAATATTCCACTCGCCCATTACAGGATACTCGGACAGTTGGAAATGATCCTTGTATGTCCCGTGTAGGAGTTTAATGTCTTTAAATTGTTTAACACGATTGCCATGTCCATCCTAAAAGAATACGGGGGAATGTAAAAAAAAATTTATATAATTGTGTAACGAAATAAAAATTTCAATTCAATATTGAGTAAATATTAGTACATTAACACAAATCCGCACCCGAAATTGGTAAATTCCGAAATTTCTATTGTAGCAATAGTTTTCAATCGATGTGGCACCTGATTTCGGGAATCAGATTAAGAAGTACAAAAAATGGTATTTTAAAAAACCCGATTCCGGGTTACTCGAAAAATGTACATATTTTTTAAACAAAAAAAGCTGTTTCTTGAGATTGAAAAGTAGGATGTGGCGATTTGCTTTCACAAAGGCTTTGCAAAAATCAGAGTAAATCGCATAAATATTCACCATCACCCCGGCACTCAGTGAGGTATGTTGCCAATAACCAGATTCTTAAAAAGTTTAGTATTCGCATTAAGTGGTTTTGCAATTCTGCTGTAATTGGGGAACGATCATTAAGCTACTAGAATTATGAACAGGGACAATTAACAGAGATAACCACGGCCTATGCAAAGAAGCTCACTCAGCTACTGGCGCAGAACCTACCTTCGCTTCGTGATGCTGAAGCGCAGTGGAAGTACATTTCCAACACGCAAAGAAAAACCTCGTTCCTCCCTAATGAAATTTCAGATAACTGAAGTTCGTTTGGGAACTGTAGTTGGGAGAAACGAACTTCTGTTAATCCATACATATAATTTCGTTTGGGAGAACCGAAAAATGTTTGCAGAAAACGAGTTATGAAAAATATAAGCTGAAAACGTTTGTGAGTAACGAAAAACGGTTCCACCAACTGTTCTGTCGGTTAACGCAACCGAGCTGTTGTTGCACCAAACTAATAAAACGTTTGGGAGAACTGAAAATGATTGCCGCAAACGAGTTATGAAAACTTAGAGCTGAAAAAACGTTTGAGAGAAACTAAAAACGGTTCCAGCAATCGAGTTGTAATTAAAACTTCCGTAAGCTCTTTTTCGTTTAGATTTCCAACTTTTACGATTTTGGGTTTATTTATGGATTTAAAAAAAAGTTGAAATTTTTGTCCATTTCTACTTACAATCCTCGCCTCGCAATCAAATAACAACTAAAAGCGCAGTAAACTACAACGCCTCAATTGCCCATCCAAGACATATCGACAAGGTAGAAGCATTAGAGTGTGTGATCCATGGAGTAAATCATACTAGAGAGAATATTTGGCTCATCTGACGTTTCCTTTCACGCTCTTCTTAATGCGGTCGGTGTGATAGAGAGATGTTGGACGAAAAGTTACATACATCAGGTGGAATTACAAAACTTCTTGCTTTAATTTTTATGTCGTTTTGGAGAAAAACTGTGAAATTTAAATGTGTTTAAACTGTTTTCTGCCTGTATTTTTGTTCTATTTAACACAATAATTTTAATACACAAAACGAAATGGCGTTGTTGTTATTTTGTTCGTTGTTTTGAACCATTGCCTCTATCTCGTATTAGTAAAGCAATTCTTTTCAACATCGAACGTAAATATCACATCAGGCCAAATGTCATAAATTTGGTGAGAGAACTATTAGGTCTACTATACGTATTAGTCTATGGTGTGATAACTTTTAGGAGTATGCGTGAGTATGTATGCCAAACGAGTAGATAAGACTGTGTTTAAGAGAAATTTTAAATTAAGAGAAATTTACGTTCTTTGTAATCTGTGCTCTCATTAGAAAAATTACTAATTTCAGTTATCGCAAACGATTTTTAATTTTGCGGCAAATTTAATTTTGGACGCTTTTGATGCAAACGAGATTTCGTTTGCAACAACATGATACACATTTGCGATATATGAGTTTATTTGGAAGAACTACATGAACAATTATCGTTTAATAAATTCATAGAAATCAATCAAAATATTGTTGCGGCAACCGAGCAATAAACATGTTTTTCTTTGCGTGCACTCTATGAAAATTGTTGCAGAGAACGCACTTGGTTATGAAAAACAGCTGAAAGGCAACCATCCTACGATGAAGAGTGTCCCATGGCAAGTGTAGAAAAGAACGCAGCAAATATTGTAATGCTTCAGGCAGTTGCAACACGAGCCGCGCCAGAACGGCATAAGGAGAAGAGGAGAGAGCAAACCCGGTTATTTAAGAAGAACAAAATCGATTGTGGAGGTAGCGCGACAGTGTTGTCCACTGAATCTTACAGAAGAAAGAATAGGGCCGTTAAATTCTACCGAAAAGTACAAAGCCAAACCACCGGATATGGATCCACCTTTTGTTGAGATAGGGAAGGCACTCTTGTCGCAGATGTGTATAGAATGTTTGGAATATTGAGAGATCACTTGTCCCATGGGACTTCAATAGAGATGAGGGTGTTGAGCACATACAGAACAATGGCGTCGACGACCCCCTTTTTAGCCAAAGCGAATTTAGAACTGCAAAACAAAGCCGCTGGTGCTGATGATAGTCCATCAGCTGAGCTGTTTAAAGCTGGCGACTATGAGTTGAGAAGGTGAATGCATCAGCTCATATCCAAATTGTGGCGACGCGACTGCATGGCCGACGATGGGAGCCTTAGCATACAGTGCCCCGTTTTGAAAAATAGCGACCCGAGTATACACGTTGATAAATGTCGGCCCCAACAACATATTGCAGGAATCATGTACATGTTTGCAAGCATTGGTTTCGTGAATTGAAGTTCTGCTGCCTTTTGTTTCTTTATTGTCTCTCAAGGTTTTGTTTTCAGCCAGCAAAGTCAAGTTTAAGTCACAAATACGTACATTATAACCTATTTATTAATCATTGTGTCCCAAACATGATATATTTAATAGGAAACACAATGTATTTGAACACAAGTATACTATATTTGCGACAAGCTACAAACATGTTATATTTGCACCCAAACAAACTTTTCAGCGTGTAGTAAAATAAAATAAATAAATAGTTTCCCGTTACATCCCATGAAGGGATTAGGGAGAGCTTCATACAAATCAGTGAGCTGTGCGCGTTCTAGTTTTACACTTACTGATTGGGACCTAAAATTTTACACCGGTTCCGAACGGTATTTTGAGAAGCTTTTTCATGGCTAAGTACTCGATAGTGTCGCCGTCACTATGCGAGGTGACCTCAGTCGAAAGAAATTTAAGGTGGTAAGATCAGGGCTCGAACCCACATTCTCATGCACAAGAGCCGCGCACATTACCATTGCACCACCGACGGCCACGTGTATGTAACAACCTTTTATCCATCGCATATAAGGTCCTCTCGAGCGAACGACTAAAGCCGTTTGTTGCAGACCTGATCGGACCTTATCAGTGTGGCTTTAGGCCTGGAAAGGCAACTATCGACCAGCTATTCATATTACGAGAAATATTGGAGAAAACTCACGAAAAACAAATCGACATCTACAAAGAGGTAGATAATAAGGCTGCCATCGATAGCCCGATACGAGGAGAACTATACCAAGCTATGCTAAGCTGACACGCATTTGTAGAAGGACACTGACCGAACACGGAATCCTCGGTAAAGATCTCATCAAACCATTTAGTACGAGGCGAGACCTCAGGTAGGGCAATGCAATCTCTTCATCATATTAATTGAGATCATCGTGAGAAAAGCTGCAGTCAAAACGATCAGCAGCAAAAGTCACATGCCGCTCGCGTATGCTGATGATTAAGACATCATTGGGCGAAATTAACGAGAAGTTACTGCAGTAGTTTCGAGAATTGCGATGGGATCAGCAAAAGTGGCTTTGGCAGTAAAAGAGGACAAGACTAAATTAATGGTTTCGCCAACTAGAAGAGCCACCTGATTGGCTAAAAGGGTGAACGTTGGTAACAGTTATAATTTCGAGGACATCAAACGAAAAGTTGTGCTTGCAAACAGGTGTTAATTCGTGCCAAGCAAGCACTTCAGGGATAAGTCTCTCTCTCGAGAAACGAAAATCCAACTACATCAGACTCTTATACAATTTTTCTTGCTTTAATGCGGAGAATCCTGGGTTATATCGCAAGCTAGTTTTTTTCCGATTTTGACCTTGAAGATGAAGTTTCTTTGATTTTATATGTTCACAATTTTTGTTCTCTATGAAAAGATCTACAACTTTCCCTCAGAGTGTAAATCAAATTTGCGAACGGTTTGCAAGATATGCGCCTGACAAAATGATCACTGTTTTGCAAAAATGACACCGGGGCCCCAAATCTTTGGGGCCCATTAAAAAAATTCCATGAATTTGAGTAAAACTACTTTTACACTACTTTTTAAAGAAGTGGTACTCTTTTAAGGAATAGTTTTTTTTTTAAGGAAATGTACTTATTTTCAGAAAGGCTACTTATCTTAAGAAAAGAAAAGAAAAGAAAAGAAAAGAAAAGAAAAGAAAAGGTACTTTTAAGAAAATGAATTTTTGTCCGAAATGTATATTTTAAGAGAATGTTTTCTTTGAAGAAACGCTTTTTTTAAAGAAATGTTTTTTTTTAGAATTGATCCTTTTTCCAAGAATATGTAAATTTTTAAGAGTAGGTACTTATGTCAAGAAAAGTTATTACTTAGTAGTTTTTTAAGAAAAGGCAATTTGTTGTAAGAAAATGTACTTTTTTAAGAAAAGGTACTTATTTAAAAATTACTTTTTTTAAGAAAAGGTACGTTTTGTAAGAAAATTTACTTTTGTAAGCAAACGTACTTCTTTAAGATAAGGTATTTTGTTAAGTAAAAGTGCCTTGGTTAAGAATACGAATAGGTATTTTTTTTCGAGAGCATTTACATTTTTTAAGAAAAGGCACTTATTTAAGAAAATTTTCTTGTTTTAAACTTCTGTCACTTTGACTTTTCTAAATTTACTTTTTATTGGGTGCAAGACTACAATATATACTAAATATTGGTTACAGGCTCCACCTAGTAAACTTCCCATTAAACAAGAAATTTCCCAACATATGTTAGTCTAGACACAAACCAAAGAAAAAGTACCCAATATAGTTCATAGCATAGATAAAGGAATTAACTAGATATCGCACATGCCGTGGGAAATTTATTGTTCAATGGGTTATTTTCTAGATGGAGCTGAATGCAATAATTACAACGTTTGATCCCAAACAAAATATACCTTGCAAGATGTATTTAGAAAAGGTGCTAACAAAAGGTGTGGTAGGCAACATCAACAGGGATTTTGTTTTGTTTAGTGCGCCGATGCTGTACAGGTCAACATAAACGAATACCAACAATAACAGTACACCAAACAAGCACATAACCAAAATGCATTTGAATTATAAAGTAGGGAACACAACGACATGAAAAAAACTAAATTAGTTGTTGGAATAACTCTACCTGGAAAATGATTCTATTTTTGTATTGAAAAAATGTCCCACACTGTTGAATAAACGTCAGTGAATGTTATGAGAAACGTCAATGAAAGTTACAAAACGATAACACAGCATCTAGTGGCAGTACTTGCCAACGCCTGTGGGATATCTACTTATTTCCTTTATCTATGGTTCATAGTACTGGGTTTTTTTTTCATTTATCCCCCATCCCGCAACGTGCGATAAGAGACTTCGTTCCCAAAACGAAAAACATAAGTTATTTGGCGCTAATGTAACTTTGGTCCAAAAAAAATAATTTTCAACAAACAAAAAATAATTTGATAAATAATGATAATCTTGCGACCAATAAATCATATGCTTTTTCTTTTCATATTAACTTTGAAATGAAATGTGATGGGATGAATTATAGAGTTAAACTTAAGAGTTTCCATTACTCTCTTTGATGCCTCTGCATGACGACGAGGTAGCAGGCCATTTCATCGAGTTTTATTGCTGGTGTATTTTACCAATTTTACACTTTCACTGGACATGAAATGGACAGAAATCAAAGGGAATGTGTATTTTCGTTCAATGCAAACAACGTGAAACATAATTTAGCTGTCATTAGTATCAATAAACACTATTTAAAATTAGTTCCTGTCTTCTTTGGTCTCTCATTATACATCATTTCCCTAGTACCTTTAAGACCAGCTGTGCCTAGATGAATTTGATGTGTGGCTGATCGAAAAGGTACTAGGGCGATGATAGAGAATGAGAGAGCAAAGAAGACAGAAACTAATTTTAAATTGTGATTATTGATGCTAATGACAGATAAATTATGTTTTATATTGTTTGTATTGAACGAAAATACGAATTCTCTTCGATTTCTATCCGTTTTATGTCCAACGAAAGTGTAAAATTGATAAAATACCGCAGCAAATAATACTCTATGAAATGGCCTACTACCTCGTCATCATGAAGAGGCAGCGAAGAAAGTAATGGAAACTCTTAAGTATTTCTCTATGGCTAAACAAAACAAAATATTACCAACACATACATAAATTTGATGAAGCAGTTTGGTGCGTGGCCATACCGCTTTACAGGAACTAACCCAATCACGACTTGCTCCACTGCTCGTTTTTCGAAACTACTCAAGATCGCGTGCGTTTAACCCACGAGGACGATCGTTACCTACAGGTTGCTTGAGTAAATATACGACTCGAATCTCGTGAGATGTATTTTCAGCATTGAGGGGAATATTCTTGATTAATTGCATAATTTGAATTCTGTTGTTAACCAGTGCGCCAAACGGATCCACTTCTTCGTACTTTCTATTCGTAACGGAATCAGTTACAGATCCGTTTCGGATCCGCAAGCGGGAGAAATTCCTCCCAAAAAACCGATCCAAAAACGGATTTTATGTCCGTTTTTCGGATCCGTTACGGACTCGTGACGGACATCATATTAGAATCCGTTGCAGACCCGTGTATTTTAATGAAACGTATCCGTAGCGGAATCCGTTACGGATCCGCAAGCGGGAGAAATTCCTCTCAAAAAAACGGATTCAAAAACGGATTTTATGTCCGTTTGTCGGATCCGTTGCGGACCCGTGTATTTTAATAAAACGTTTCCGTAGCGGAATCCGTTACGGATCAGTTTCGGAGCCGCAAGCGGGAGAAATTCCTCTCTAAAAAACGGATTCAAAAACGGATTTTATATCCGTTTTTCGGATCCGTTTCGGACATCATATTAGGATCCGTTGCGGACCCGTGTATTTTAATAAAACGTATCCGTAGCGGAATCCGTTACAGATCAGTTTCGGATCCGCAAACGGGAGGAATTCCTTTTTTTCTGAAAAAAAAATTGATTTCAATTGAGTTGTAATTTACGAAAAAAATTTTTAAAAACTGATTTTTCTGGGTGCCACATAAGGACCTTTTCTTAAAAAAAATCAATTAGCGATTACACTGATTCCTTTTCTTACTTTTTCACGCAGACAAATCGGGATTGAAATGGATTATTCAATTCGCGGTTACACTGATTCCTTTTCTAACTTTTTTACGGATCCGTAAATTCGCGATTACACTGATTCCGTTTTAAAATTCTTACGGATCCGTAAACTCGCGATTACACTGATTCCTTTGTTAAATTTTTTACGGATCCGTAAACTCGCGATTACACTGATTCCTCTTTTAAATTGTTTACGGATCCGAAACGGGTCCGCGACGGATCCGTAAATTCGCGATTACTCTGATTCCTTTTTCAAAATTTTTTACGGATCCGAAACGGGTCCGTAACAGATCCGCATCCGTTTTTGTGCACATTGGGTAGTGAATTACAATTTTCATACATTCTCATTTCCACTAATTTCTTATAGAATTTCACATTCACTATCACACAGTTTCACTTTATCCACCCGCTTACCATTATATCAACACGTATGGGTTCTGCGATTTTTAACGGTCTCGTATGTTCATCCAATATAACTGCTCGGAATTGCACCTTATCGCCGGGTTTGTAGATGGCTTTATCTGTCTGTATATAAATCTTAGGTCCAGCATCTTGATCACTAATAAGCTTGCTCTCATTGCGAAATTTGATGCCACTTATGCCCTCGGCCACCAGTTTATGGCCACCTTCGGCCAATTTTGGTAAAGCGAATACAACAGCTGTCGTTTCGTAGGGTTGCAGGTATGCGATGTGTTCCGAGTAGTAAAATGGTCCCTGTATGTGGATTTTGATGGTAGCCGGTTCTGCTGCCTCGTGTAAACTAATCATTACGGTAAATTTGTGATTTGATTTGATGACGCCCGGTGCAACTATGGAATAGTAACTATAGGGAGTAACGAAATATCCTGTCGTCTTCCCTTGAGTTCGGCTTCGAAAACCCTTCGTGCTGGTTCATCCATTCTACTGACATGGGCTAGCCAGAGCAATCGCGTTATTTTGATCCGCTTAACTATGTCAATGTCAGGATAAAGCTCATGCTTCATGCGTCGGCGATACTCGCCGTTGTGCACTATAGGGCCATACATTTTTCGGAGTATTTTCCTCTCGAAGACTCCTACAGATGTTTCGTCTGCTTGCATAGGAACCAGGATTCTGCGTCATAAAGCAAGACAGGTTGAATTAGACTCTGGTACAGCTGGACTTTTGTTACTCGAGAGAGGGCTTGCTTAGCCCAAAATAACATCTATTCGTAAGCACAATTCTCCACTTGATCTCAAGGCCGACGTTGTTGTTTTTGTTTACGGCAAATCCGAGGTATATAAATTCGTCCACTACCTCGAAATTATATCGATTATATATTGCGTGGAGGTCCTGTTCGTTGAAACTATTAATTTTGTTTTGTCCTCATTTACCGTCAGACTCAATTTTTCTGACTTCTTCTCAATTCTCGAAAAAAACACAGTAACTTCCCTAATTGTGCGCCCAATGATATCTATATCATCAGCATACGCGAGCAGCATGTGACAGCAGTTATTCTCATAATGATCTCCATTAAGATGTTAAAGAGATGGCACGATAGGGTGTCGCCTTGCCTGAGGCCTCGCTTAATTTCGAAAGGTTCGATAAGATCGTTACCAACTTTCACTGCGGATTTAGTGTTTGTCAAGGTCACGCTGCAAAGACGTATGAGTTTTGCAGGACTACCAAGCTCAGACATTGCTTCGTAGAGTTTCTCCCGTATCGGGCTAGCGAAGGCCGCCTTATAATCGACAAATAGGTGATAGGTGTCGATTTGTTTTTCGTGTGTCTTCTCCAGGATTTGGCGTAGCGTGAAAATCTTGTCGGTTGTCGATTTTCCAGGCCAAAATCCACACTGGTATGGTCCAGTCAGGTCAGCGATAATCGGTTTTACTCTTTCGCACATTATACTTAATAGATGCCATGGATAAAAGGCTAATTCCACGGTAGTTGGAACAGAGACTCGGGTCACCTTTTTTTAAATATGGGTCATAGTATCTTACCAAATTTGTCCAATGGCTGATGCATGCACCTTATCAGCTCATCGCCGCCAGCTTTAAACTGCTCCGACGGTAATCCATCGGCACCTGCGGCTTTGTTGTTCTTAAGCCGGGAATAGCTGTTCTGACCTCGTCTTGGATAGGAAGGAGGCAATCGACGTCATCGTCCATATTGTGATCGATTGTTCCATCGTCATTGGATATATCAGGTAGCAGTAGCGCCGAGAAATGATCTCTCCATATTCCCAATATGCTCAGCACATCTACGGTGAGATTTCCGTCCTTGTCTTTACAGAAGGGGGGCCCTGAACCATGGCCACTAGTTCCGTTTTTTTCTTTTTGGTAGAATTTTCGGTGTTCATTCGTCCGTCTATAGTCTCAATTTTCTCACTCTCGCGCCTTCTCCACTGCCGTTTACTACGCCTAAAGAGACGGGTTTCCTCCTTTCTTTTCTCCCTATACCGCTCAGTTGCAGCTCGCGTTGCAATTGACTGAAGCATTGCCATGCGCGCAGCGTTCTTTTCATCATTTGCAATGCGACACTTTTCATAGTACTATGGTTTATTGCGAAGCGGTTTTTCGAAACCAAGTACGGTTGTTGCGGCAGTTTTTATAGAGTTGGAAATGGGTTTCCAGTACGCATCAGGAGCGCCATCTGGGCGGGGTGGGTTCTGTGCCAAAAGTTGCGAGAGCTTCCATGAGTAGGCTGTGGCTACCTCTGGGAATTGCAGCTTTCCGACGTCCAGCTTCATCTGCGTCTGGTTTCGTACGATTTTCGCTCTACTTAATCTAGTGCGAACCTATGCTGCTACCAGGTAGTGATCATAATCGATGTTAGCTCCTCTGATCAATCGTACGTCCATTACACTGGATGAGTGCCTTCCATCAATTACCACGTGATCAATTTGGTTCTGAGTTCTTTGATCAGGGGATACCCAAGTAGCCTGGTGGATGTCTTTATTCTGGAATCTTGTACCACTAATGACCATGTTTCTTGCCGCGGAAACGTTAATCAGTCCCATACCGTTCTCGGAACTGTCAGCATGTAGATTGAAAATGCCAATAATTGCATGAAACACATTCTCTCTGCCTAATACAGCATTAAACTCTCCTAGTACAATCTTAATGTCATGGCCAGAGCAGCGGTCATACGTTTCCTCTAGGAACTCATAGAATATGTCTTTGGCATCATCATCTTTCTCTTCTATCGGGGCATGCACACAAATTAGGGAAATATTTCGCTTTTATGCGGATTCTCTCACACGATTGAACCTAGAGACTAGATGTCGCAGTCTTTTGCCAACTACAAATCCGCAACCAAATTCATGTTTTTTTTCATGGCAACTGAAATATATATCGCAGTTTCTTTTTCTTGTGCAGCCATCTCTTGTCCATCGCATTTCCAGGATAGCGGTAATGTCAGCCTTATAACTTTCGAGGACATCTGCCAGTTGGATACTTGCACCGGATCTACATAGAGTTCTTAGTTTCCAAGTGCATATCCGTAAATCGTGGTCCTTATAACGTTTGCGTTTGTTTATGTTTTCCTGTTCGTTTACGCATTTTCAATGCCATTATGACCGATGGGTTTGCCAGTCCACCGGGTTTTTGCATTTTACCTACTGCCAGGATATTTGATTGCAGCCGCCCATTATGGATCAGACGCTGACCAGAATGCAATATATCGAACCTGGATTTTCCTCTTTTGGGTTTTTATCCGCCGTTGGCCCGTATGTTTGGCTCATCCGCCTTCTAAGGACAAAAGAATATGCCCGATTCTCTGATGAGCTTCAGTGACATCAGTCACCTAAGCCTGATTTGCTGCTCATTTGTTTCGCCTTCTCACTCTAGCTAGCTTACGGAGGTTTCCGAAAAGCCATTGCCCAGGACATACTTCGTGGAAGTAGTGAGCTGCTTGGACTGCCCAAAGTAGGAATCATTTATGGCCACTCCCAAGTGAATGGCTATCAGAATCTCTCCACCTGCACGGACAGTCCCATATCCCAACACTCAGGGGATGCCCCCTATAAATGCAGTGCATAGTGTAGGCGAAGGAAAATTGTTGTAGTGGAGGATGGGACGAGGGAGTAGTGTCTGTTGACATTTGCCTTGAATGTTGTATGTCACAGTAGGTGGGAAATACCCTAGCCGGAAGTTTATTCCACATACGGACTGTAGGGCTGAAGAACGAATTTTCTCTATAGTGTGTAGTTCGGTCAATCGGCTACTCGATAAAAAAGGGATGAGAGTTCCTGGAAAGCCGCGTACTTCGGCTAAATATCCTCGCGTCTTGCATAAGCTTACGGATGTCCGAGGAACAAATACAGTGGAAGTATCGATAGAACAGCGACACGCAACCCACATTTCGACGATGCTCAAGGGAGGCAATAGAGTTGAATACCCCCTGTTAACGCCGTCGCTCTGGACACGGTCGAGAAGCTTCAAAGATGTCCTAGGAGCACCTGCCCATATATGGGAGTTATATTCAATCTTTGGCCTGATGTAGGTGGTGTAGATATTGAGAAGATCAGATGGAGTGAAGTATTTCTTGCAACGCTTTAATTTGTTCGTCATCATTGCAGTGAAGACCTTTTTACATAATATTCATAAATTCAAATCAAGTGTGGAATCTTTATTTTTCATTCGAAAGGACATTTTATGCCATTTATTTTTTGAATATAATTTCCCTCAAATGTTGGCCGCAACTTCATTTTGAGGGTTAAATTTTGGAATACTCCTTCGAACACCGACCGGTGTAGCGTCAATGACACGCGTAATGTTGGTTTCCAAAACCTGAATCGAAGCCGGTTTGTCAGCATAGACTTTGGACTTTACGTAGCCCCAAAGAAAAATGTCTAAAGGTGTGATATGAGTATCACACTATCTTAGCTGCTCTTCGAAATGACCTCTCAATAGATCCATTGTTTGAGCAGCTGTATGGCAAGGGGCACCGTCAATGTAGCAATACTTCGTGCTGGATGTGGTCTATTAGGTCGAGTATTATCCAATAGTGAATGTTGGCGATGGTAATCCAAATAGTGTGTTCGGTAGGCCGATTAAACCTTAAACGTAATCGTGTGACAACTACAAAGGATTATTTGGAGTTCCACGAATTGGGCTACCAATTGGTACCTCATCCGCCATATTCACCGGATATAGCCCCCCAACTAACTATTTCCTATTTCCAAACCTAAAGAAATGGCTCGGTGGGATGCGATTTAGCTCCAACGACGAAATTATTGATCAAACAAATGCCTATTTTATGGACCTCGAAAAATCCTATTTTATGGAAGGGATACAAAAATTGGAGGAACGTTGGACTAAGTGTATTGAGCGAAAAGGAGATTATGTTGAAAAATAATTTTTTTTGCCAAAAAAAAAGTCACGGATCCGCCTCGTAGCATGAATATTAATTTCATAAAAGAAAAACCTATTTTCAGCTCCACTAAATTTCAAATTTGTTAAATTAATCTTTGAAAAATCCATTGTAAAGGGTTTTCCAATAGGTACTTAATAATTTTGAATTTACTTGATACTTTCTTGTTTTTCAGCAAACTCAACATTTTCATCATGGTAAAGTACACGAACGGACAACGTATGCAAATTATAAAAATGTACTACCGATATTCGGAGTCGGTGACCGCAACTTTAAGAACGTTAACTCCAATTTTCGGTCGTTATTCTCGCCCTATTCTTGCACCGTCGGAGGTGCAATGGCTAGTGTGAGCGGCTCTTGTACATGAGAACGTGGGTTCGATCCCTGCTCAGACCACTTTCAATTTCTTTCTATCGGTCACGGTCACCTCGCTTAGTGATGGCGACACTATCGAGAACTTAGGAATGAAAATGCTTCTCAAACTACCGTTCGGAACCGGTGTAAAACTGTAGGCTCCAATCAGTGAGTGTAAAACTAGAAAGCGCACATCTCACTGATTGTGAGAAGCACTCCCCAAGCCCTTCATGGGATGTTAAGGGACAAAATTTTTTTTTTTTAGTAGACAAACAATAACAAGTTTAGTGCAAAAATTTGAGTCTACATATTCATTGGGTGATGCTGCAGTTCCACTGAGACAACGGGTTGGTCGAAGTGACGAAAATATCGCTGCCGTTCAGGCGTCCGTAGCAAACGATCCCTATCAGTCGATTCCGCGGCGTTCTCAAGAACTGGGCATCGCCAAGAACACTTTAAGGCGAATTTTGCGTAAAAACTCTTGGTTTACACCCATACAAGATCAAGCTGACTCAATAATTGAAACGGATGGAACATTTCACGCGACGTACGTTCTCCGATTGGGCTCTGGAGAAGATGCGCCAAGATGATGAATTTCATCGTAAAATCATCTTCAGTGACGAAGGTCATTTTTGGCTCAATGGGTTCGTCAATAAGCAAACGACGCGTTATTGGTTTGGTGAAAATCCACA
The DNA here is from genome assembly GCA_963931995.1 of Phaonia tiefii. Lineage (NCBI taxonomy): Eukaryota > Metazoa > Arthropoda > Insecta > Diptera > Muscidae > Phaonia > Phaonia tiefii. The sequence continues at coordinate 251,640,775 of OZ008368.1, read as the reverse complement.
TGTGCTTCATGAATCACCACTTCATCCACAAAAAATAACTGGTATGGTTTACATGCCGGCGCCGTCATTGGGCCATATTTTTTCGTCGACAATAACGATCGTCACGTTACTGTGAATGGCGATCGTTATCGCGCCATGATTACCGATTATTTTTGGCCCGAATTGGATAACATGGACTTGGACGACATGTGCTTACAAAAGGACGGTGCCACAAGCCACACAGCACACGTTACAATCGATTTATTGAAGAGTAAGTTTGGTGAGCGAGTTATCTCAAGAAAAGGACCAGTCAATTGGCCGCCTCGTTCGTGCACTTTAACGCCTCTCGACTTTTTTCTTTGGAACTACGTCAAATCATTGGGTCCAACGAATCGACCCCTGCCGACGTGCCCGAACAGACGCCTTAAAGAGCAACAGACGCTTTTTTGGCTTTAGGACTGGAAATCGACAACTGACAAGATTTTCATGCTACACCAAATCCTAGAGAAGACCCACGAAAAACAAATCGACACCTATCATATATTTGTCGATTATAAAGCGACCTTAGATAGACCGATAAGGGAGAAACTCTACGAAGCAATGTCTGAGCGTGGTATTCGTGCAAAACTCATACGACTTTGCAGAATGACCTTGACGGACACCAAATCCGCTATGAAAGTCGGTAAGGATCTTACCGAACCTTTCGAAACTAAGCGAGGCATCAGACTAGGCGACACCCTATCATGCGATCTCTTTAACATCTAAATAGAGATTGTTGTGAGAAAAGCTGCAGTCAATGTGAATGAAACCATCAGCAGAAAAAGTCACATGCTGCTCGCATATGCTTATATATATATATAATTGGGCGCACAGTTAGAGAAGTTACTACGCTGTTTTCGAGAATTGAGAAGGAGTCAGCAAAAGTGGGTCTGACAATAAATGAGGACAAGACAAAATTAATGGTTTCAACGAGCAGGGCCTCCACGGGATTACACCAAAGCGTGACGTTGATAACCGTTATAATTCCGAGGTAGTGGACGAATTTGTATACCTCGGATCTGCAGTAAACAAAAACAACAACGTCAGCATTGAGATCAAGCGGAGAATTGTGCTTGCGAATAGATGTTTGTTTGAGCTAAGCAAGCACTTTAGAGATAAAGCCCTCTCTCGACTAACAAAAGTCCAGCTGTACTAGACTCTCATTCAATCTGTCTTGATTTATGGCGTAGAATCCTGGGTCCTATCGCAAGCAGACGAAACATCTGTAGGAGTCTTCGAGAGAAAAATACTCCGAAAAATTTATGGCCCTATAGTGCACAACGGCGAGTATCGGCGACGCATGAACCATGAGCTATATGAGCTTTATCCTGACATCGACATAGTTAGGCGGATCAAAATAATGCGGTTGCGCTGGCTAGGTCATGTCAGTAGAATGGAGGAAGACGAACCAGCACCAAGGATTTTCGAAACCGAACTTGAAGGAAGGCGAAAAGTAGGAAGACCAAGACTCCGGTGGAGGAATCAAGTTGACGAATCCCTGGGCACACTTGGTATTGCCAACTGGAGAGGTAAAGCAAAAGATCAAGCTGGTTGGCGAAATATGTTATCTTCGTTTTGTAAGTTCCCTGACCCCCCGGGGTTGTTCGAGTCCGGATAAGAAAGTAAGAGCATTTAGAGTATGTTTTGTCCACTAACCATTAAGTTTGGAGCCAGGGCAATGATCCCACATTTACAACTATAGATTGACAAGAAATGACCTGTGGAGCACAGGACTCCTTTCAGTCGATCAAAAGGCAGGTGACTGCACGAAGTACAAACCAAGTTTGAATACGATAGTATCATAAAAAAACATTTCTCTCTCTGAACTAGGTAGTTGACGATGCATGTCCGTATGTTCCACCGGTTCCTACCGGGGTAAGAAGAAACCTGGTGCAACAAGGATATGCAAATGCTGAAAAAGTCTTGCAGAAAACGTTTTATTGGGAGTAAAGTCCATAAGAAGAGAATGAGACTGGAAAATGTACAAAATTAGACGTTAATAATATGCCGTCGGTAGTACAAGGGTTAGTGTGCCCACGTCTAGTACATGACATCCTGGGTTCGATCCCTTCTCTGACCACCTTAAAGTTCTTTTGGCGGCGGTCACCTCGCATAGTGACGGCGACACAGTCGAGTATTTAGTTATGAAAAGCTGCTCAAAATATTGTTGGGAACCGGATTAAAACTGTAGGTCCCAATCAGTGAGTGTATAACTGGAAAGCGCACAGCTCACTGGTTGTGAGAAGCTCTTCCCAATTCCTTCATGGGATGTATTGGGACACCATTTAAATATAAGAAAGAGAAAGAGTTAAGATCTTCAAGAATAGTTCTTGGAAACAATTCTATGAATGCACTAAAAAAGCGGTTGCGAACGTCCAGACTGCGCAAAGGCCTCTAGACGACTTCCACTTCTCTATGATGCTTAACATAAACTTTGCAGGAAACTGGTCCGAAGCACTGTGAGAATCTGTATTCCAGTTCCATATTCACCTTTATGTGTACTGGGTCATATAAATATTTCAAAGAAACCTAAAGCGGTTGAGCTGGTGAGATTAGGGATTACTTGTCTTGTTCCACTGGATATGGATCACATGGATATGCATGATACGCAACTGACAGATGGTCAGATACGCAACTGACAGATGGTCTTGTTGCACAAAATGCAGGATCGCCAGGCAAGTATGGCCACGTTATGACCTGAACTGCACACTAAACATTACGTTGCGTGTTATCACAACGCGCACAAGTTTACAACAGTTATTGGTAATATTTTTTCAAATTCATCAGTCACACGCTGAAAGAAACCGCCTCTGTAACACATTCCCCCAAACATATTCTGCAGGAACCCTTTATATGTTTGGAACACACTTTAAATATTCATATGTTCGCAGGTACCAAACTCACTTGTATTTAAATGTAAACAGTAAAATGTTTACTGGCAAACATGTATGCTTTTACGTTGACACATATGCGTTCTTCCCTCCAAACATCCATATACTTACGTGGAAGCATTCGCGTGTTTCCCCCTAACCACCATATACTTACGTGGAAACCTACATTACTTTAAAACGTAAACATGAATGGGAAGAAAATGGCTTTCGCATTTGTGTACTTTATTTTGATACAGTCTTCATTTCAAAATTCAATCAATATTTTCGATGACACTTACGAACTTTATAAATAAATAAATAAATGGTTTCCCATTACATCCCATGAAGGCACCGGGGAGAACTTCTCACAATCACTGAGCTGTGCGCTTTCCAGTTTTCACTCACTGATTGGGACCTACAGTTTTACACCGATTCCGAACGGTATTTTGAGAAGCTTTTCCATGGCTATATACTCGATAGTGTCGCCGTCACTATGCGAGGTGGCCGCCGCCGAAAGAAATTTGAAGGTGGTCAGAGCAGGGTCCGAACCCAGGATCTCATGTACAAGAGCCGCGCACACTAACCATTGCACCACCGACGGCTTACGAACTTTATCGTTGCTGATTCCATCACACTCTTGCTGGCAATTTTTTTTTGGTAGACTGGAATGGGTTTGGGTTAGAGAACACATTATCAAATATGAGCATGCTCATAGGGGTGGCCCAACAAAATTTTTCTTTTCGATTTTCATAGTTGCTCAAGATTGATTGCAAAGCTTGTAGGGTAAAGTATTTTTGAAATTTTTTCAGATTCTTCGGAAGAGGTTTATAGGTCGCACAAGTCGAATTTCTTCCAAAACTCGGGTTTTTTGAATTTAATTTAAAACTCGGTCAATAATCACGATTTTCTTAGTTTGTAAGTCAACGTTTTTAAATCAAAACGTTCAAAATTTCATTGTATATGCATAAACCACCAGTTTTGGCAATGATTTTGCAGAATAAGGTACAACGTAATACATTTTTTCGTAAATTTTGGATAAATTTTGCTAGTAACGCTTTATAACTTTTAAAATTCTTATACAAATTTAAAAAAAAAACTAATGATGCATTCTGAAAGACGGATAAATTCCAAGCAATTTTGTAGAAAAAAATTTTAATTTGCTGTTACTGTTCCAGAGTTATATCATTTTAAAGACTTTTACCCATTGTATGAACCTAAAAATATTATAAACTATTTGCCATTTTTGCATCGGATTTGCTATAAATTTTTATGAAAATTTAAAACACTAATGATGCACTTTAAAAGACGGATAAATGAGAAGCAATTTTGTAGAGAAAAATTTTCAATTTGCAGTTCCTGTTCCAGAGTTATGCCATTTTTAAACTCTTTTTCCATTGTATGAAACTCAAAATACTACATAGTCCGAAAATGCAAGGGTGCGAAATGGCAGCGGGTTCAAAATTTTCGGATCGGCGGTCGGAGGGTATTAGTTAAAGTTGCTAACTTCTGAGCCAGTGGTCGGATTTGGGCTTGTTGGAAAGGTCTTTAAGAGGCCTTTCAGAATCAATAAAAAAGTAGAAAAAAGTCAAATTACCGAGATACAGAGCTTTCGGAAAAAAATGGAAAAAAATTCACATAACCTCAATTTGCTCAGCCAGATGGCAGGTAACTTATGGTTTTTTGAAAGATAGCCATACCTCTTACCTTTCCAAAATGACCTAAACGAAGCCCAGAGGTCTTACCGTTCCAAAGTTATGACCATATTACTGAAATGCAAAAATGTTTGTTTTTGTTTTTGGAAGCGAAATAACAGCACACATTTATTTGTTTTTGTAAATTAACACGTTTAAGATTTTATTTAATTGAAATTTTCAGAATCAATAAATATTGATTGATATTGATTCTGAAAGACCTCTAAAAGACCTTTCCGACCACTGGCTCAGAAGTTAGCAACTATAACCTTCTACCCTCCGACCACCAATCCGAAAATTTTGAACCCGCTGCCATTTCGCACCCTTACATTTTCGGACATGGTCCTATTGGACTTTTCTTCATGAAATGAGCCAAGGAATACGCTGCAGAAATTTGTCCGGAACTTCCTGAATCACCCTGTATAAACTCTTTGCAAATTTTTCATCGGATTTGCTCTAACACTATATTCATGAAAAAATCTGCAAGCGCTTTTTAACGACAAAGAGTTACACGCAGAAAAAAACGGCACCAGCAACATATTGCAGGAAACATATATATGTTTGCCAGCAATCATATACATATATGGTTCCTGCAATATGTTGCCGGGACCATTTTTTGCTACGTGTAATTTTTTGTCGTTACGTAGCGCGTGTAGATTTTTTTTAATAATACAATGTTTAAAGCAAATCCGATGAAAAAAGACAAACAGTTTATAATATTATTAATGTCATACAATGGGTAAAAGGCTTTAAAATGGTATAACTCTGGAACAGTAACAGAAAATGCAAAACTTTTTTTTACAAAATTGCTTGGAATTTATACGTTTTTTAAAGGGCATCATTAGTTTTTTTTTATATTTTCATAGGAATTTTAAAAGATATAAAACGTTATTTACAAAATTTACGTAAAAATTTATTACATGGTACCATATTGACGAAAATCAATGCCTAAACTGGTGGTTTGTGCATATACAATAAAAGTTTGGACGTTTAGCTTCAAAAATGTTGACTTACAAAGTACGAAAATCGTAGTTGTTGACCGAGTTTTAAGTAAAATTCATTAAACGCCCGTAATACCCGGTGTTTGGAGGAAATTCGGAGCAAATTTCTTTTAGCAGCAAAATTTGATTTTTTTCGTTTTTTCTTTTTGCATGGTAGATAATTAAATGTGGATTAAAAAAAAAAGTTTGCAGAAGTCCATATTTTCCGAAATATAGGTCTCCAAAGCTTGAATGTATAATCGCGCATAACTCTGCCATTTATTATCCGATCCTGATGAAATAAATTTCATAAATCGTTACATTTATATTCCACATCGCTCAGGTAGACGAGTTCAAATTCCCTCTGTACCTTAAGTCGATGTGTGACAAAATCAGAAAAATTGCGCGAGTTTTTAGAAATAATTTTTTTATTTTGGTGTGTAAAAACTACAACAAAGGACAACAGAAATAAAAGACAACAACAACAACGACGAAAGACGACAACACCAAAACACACAAGAACAACAAGTTGATTAAATCAGAAAAGTGAGGTTAAAAAATATTTTTTAAATCAGCCCTCAATGGATTAATAAAAGGAAATAAATTTATATACAGAGTTATAGAGTCTCACAAGGGCTTTGTAATGATATATATTTCAAGCAGATCCCATGATAAATAGCTGCGATATGACAGATTATATACTCAAACTTTAAAGGCCTATGTCTCAAGAAGTTGGACCTAGAGCGAAGAAAAAAACTTATTTTTCAACTCGCCGTAAAAGCCTTTAGCGTTGGTGAAATTTTGGAGCAGATATGATTTTGCTGCTAAAATAGTTTTATGCCAAGCTTTCAAATAAAGCGTGAGCAACAAAATAAAATTTATTGATGGGACACCCTAATGCTTATGCTCAAAACTGACTAATGTGTGGTACTACGCTTACTCGGTTTGGCAACTGACCCATATAAATATCACTGACCCATATAAGTATCATTTCTTCTTCAATGCACACTGAGTCGTCCTATTATGTACACGTATGTACATCAACTGGTCAAGCTTTATCACATGAGTCAAAGTCAGCGAATTCATTTTCTGGGATTTACAATAGTATTTGAATTTCCATGTAATAACTTAATTAGAAAATTGCTCTAAAACGTATTCCCTAACAATACAGGGTGACCAGTAAAGAGCAGCAGCGTTGTTTTATTTTTAAATCTTCTTAATTGTGTTTGTAAGCTTAATATAAATAAAATACTAAACATTTGAACTAAAGTTCCTAATATAAATGTAGAAATCTAACACAACTATCTAGCAATCCAAAACAAAGAAATACATACGTACAGCTTTACGCCTAATTAGCGAGGTCTTACTGTGAATTAATTATCACAATATTGAAACATTCTACGTCTAACGTGTCTGTCGAATAATCTCTCGAATATTTTCTTGGGAAATCCCAGTTTATCAGTGTTCAAATCGTACACTAGTATATATTTACATACAAACATATTTATTATACCCTCCACCATAAGATGGAGGTATATTCAGTTTGTCATTACGTTTGAAATAATCAGCGGGAAGTTTGAAGAATATAAGTATGTAAGGGCTTTTCAACAGAGACGCTACAAAAGTAAATCGATAGGGGCAGCAAGCAACGCCATATTTTTTTCCCGCTCTTTTGACATTTCTCATCAGCAAGGTTTGCCATTTCATCATGGAAAGATATACGAGCCAACAACGAGTCGAAATTATTAAAATTTACTACCGAAATTTGGAGTCAGTGGCCTCAACTTTAAGAGCGCTACGTCCAATTTATGGTCGGCTCATTTCTGGCTGAATAGCTTCGTCAATAATGCGTTATTGGTCAGACAGCAATCCACACGTAATCCATGAGACATCATTGCATCCCGAAAAAATTACGGTTTGGTGCGGTTTATGGGCCGGCGGCGTCATTGGGTCGTACTTCTTCCGTGATGATCAAGACCGGCACATTACTGTGAATGCGAATCGCTACCGTTCAATGATAACCGAATATTGTTGGCCCCAATTGGATAATATGGACTTGGAGGACATGTGGTTCCAACTGGACGGCGCCGCAAGCCACAGAGCGAATGCCACAATCAATTTATTGGAAACCAAGTTTGGTGAACGTGCTATCTCACGTAATGGCCCAGTCGATTGGCCGCCTCGGTCGTGCGATTTGACGCCATTAGATTATTTCCTGTGGGGCTACGTCAAGTATGGTCTATGCCAACAAGCCAGCGACTATTGATGAACTTCCTACGAATATCGAACGTGAAATTGCAGCAGTATCGGCCGATTTATGCTTGAAAACCGTCGAAAATTGGGTTCAGCGTCTGGACTTCTGCAAGCGTGCCCGTGATGGCCATGCAAAAGAAATCGAGTTCCATACATAATGGCATCGAACGTACTTTCACAGGAATAACGAATTTCATTGGTATCTACAACCGGTTTTGTTTTATTTAAAAAAAAACTTTTGTAGCGCTCTTATTGAAAAACCAGATATATTGGGGTGGCAATGAAACAACAACTTCGAATTTTTAATAAATCCCAGGCGGGGTTTATGGACTAAAACTGACTTGGTGAAAATTTGAGCCGAATGGGACAACTGTAAGCCGTGCCGCATTTTAGTCAAAGTTTTCGGATTTTGGGTGAAAATTCTTATACACTAGAAAATCTTCATTCCTCGGTGTATTTGAAAAAAAAAAATTGCACATTGATTTAGTTTAACATGAATATAAACTGGATAGAGTTTGAGTGAAATCCGACCACTCTAAGGGTTCCAATTTTTAAATTGAAAATGTTTTTAATTTTAAACTAAAATGATAATTTAGGTTTTTCGGTTTTTTGCCAAAAATTGTATCTAAATGCAACAAATATTTAACTTGGATTCCAACACCTTCTAGCAGAAGTCTATACGCTTCCAACAAGATATAACACGATATATTCATGCAACGGTTTCATAGTGTTATCGTGTTGCAAAATAGGCTATCTCGAGAAAAAATCGCCAAGATGGACTTATAAGGGTACCACATTGTAAAAATTTCAAATTATAATTCTGTAGTCACAAACAATAACAGCCTAAGTCGATTCTAAAATTTTTCAAGGAGAGCAGTTTAAAGTTTAATATCTTTACTGGAAAACAAGAGTCGGAGTTTTTGTGATAACGTTGTTACAGATAACAAGGAAACGAATTCTTTTACTTACTTTTTAACAAACAAGAGTTGCTTATTTGAGCAAGGTGAGTTCTCAAATTTTTATTTCAATTTTGTCCTAACTCGAGTTAGGCTGTTATTGTTTGTGACCACAGAATTATTTTGTGACCACAGAAATATTATAATTATTGGAAGCACATAGACTTCTGCTAGAAGGTATTGGAATCCTAGTTAAATATTTTTTTTTAATTTAGTGATTTCATAAAAATGACTACGTGAAATCTCACAATAGTGGCCGCTCTCTCATGTGGACACCTCCATTCAATGGACAGTTTTAAACTTCTCAGGAGTGGAAACTATGACATATGGACATGTACACCATATTAGACATTATTTGGTTTTGGAAACCACTAATCTATGGGCAAATATCTAAAAAAAATAGAAAGAATCCTGAACATAGAAAAACATTTTTGTCTATTTATATAATAGAGAAAATTAGAATAGAGAATTGTATTCTCTCAATAATTTTAACTTCATAGGTTTGGTTGCCAACGGCGGATAGAAACCAAAAGAAGAAAATTCAGGTTCGACATATTGCATCCTGGTCAGTGTCTGATCCATACTGGGCGGTTTCAATCAAATATCCTAGCAGTAGGTAAAATGCTAAAACCCGGTGGACTGGGTTTGTCTCCTGCCAACGTTCATAATGGCAGTGAAAACACAAAAACGAAACAGAAAACATAAACAACTCCTATTTGCTGACGACCACGGCAAACGTTATAAGGACCACGAATTACGGATATGCACTTGGAATGTAAGAACTCTATATAGATCCGGTGGAAGTATCCAATTGGTAGATGTCCTCGAAAGTTATAAGGCTGACATTACCGCTATCTAGGAAATGCGATGGACTGGACGTGGCTGCACAAGAAAAAGAAACTGCGATATATACTACAGTTGTCATGAGAAAACACATGAATTTGGTTGCGGATTTGTAGTTGGCAAAAGATTGCGACATCTAGTCTCTAGGTTCAATCCTGTGAGTAAACGTCCGCATAAAAGCGAAACATTTGTATATTTCCCTAATTTGTGTGCAGGCCCCGACAGAAGAGAAAGATGATGATGTCAAAGACATATTCTATGAGCTCCTAGTCATGACATTACGATTGCGGTTGTAGTTGCTTTGTTAGAAGTTGTGTACTATTGCCTATATCTGGTATTATTGAAGCCATGCCTTGAAAGATCCAACGTTCACATGCAACCAAACCTTACTTGCTTACCCGGTCTTGAACAGCCCCGGGGTATCAGGGACCTTACACAACGAAGATAACATATTTCGCCAAGCAGTTCGATCTTTTGCTTTATCTCTCTAGTTGGCAATACCAAGTGTACGAAGGGATTTGTCAAACCGATCCCTCCAGCAGAGTCTTGGTCTTCCTCGTTTTCGTCTTCCTTCGAGTTCGTTTTCGAAAATCCTTCGTACTGGTTCGTCTTCCATTCCATTCTATTGACATGACAGACCCTAGCCAGCGTAATCACGTGATTTTGATCCGCTTAACTATGTCAATGTCGGGATATAGCTCACGGCTCATGCGTTGCCGATATTCGCCGTTGTGCGCTTTAGGGCCATCCATTTTTCGAAGGTTTTATCTCTCGAAGACTCATAAAGATGTTTCGTCTGTTTGCGATAAGATCCAGAATTCTGCGCCACAAAGCATGACAGGTTGTATGAGAGTCTGGTATAGCTGAACTTTTGTTACCCGAGAGAGGGGTTCCTCTCTAAAGTGCGTGCTTAACATACTATATTCACAAGCACAATTCTCCGCTTGATCTCAAGGCTGATGTTGTTGTTTTTGTTTGCGGCAGACCAGATGTATATAAATTCGTCACCACCTCGAAATTATAAAGGTTATCAACGTTCACGCTTTGGTCTAATCGCATGGAGGTCCTGCTCGTTGAAACCATTAATTTTAGCTTGCCCTCATTTACTGTCAGACCCACTTTTGCTGACTCCTTCTCAATTCTCGAAAACTACGCAGTAACTTCTCGCAATGTGCGCCCAATCTATATCATCAGCATGCGCGAGCAGCATGTGACTTTTGCTGCTGATGGTTTTATTCATGTTGACTGCAGCTTTTCTCATAATGATCTCCGTTAAGATGAGGCGTCGCTTAGTTTCAAAAGGTTCTGTAAGATCCTAACCAAATTTCACTGCGGATTTATTGTTCGTCAAGGTCATCCTGCACAGGCCTCCGAGTTTTGCAGGAATACCAAGCTCAGACATTGCTTCGTAGAGTTTCTTCCGTATCGGGCTATCGAAGGTCGCCTTATAATCGACAATTAGGTAATAGTTGTCGATTTGTTTTTCGTGGGTCTTCTGCAGATTTTGACGTAGGGTGACAATCTGGTCAGTTGTCGATTCTCCAGGCATAAAGACACACTGTTATGGTCCGACCAGGTCAGCGATAATTGATTTTAGTCTTTCGTAAATTATATTTGATGGAACCTTATAGGGAACCTTAATCCCAATATCCGGTTAAAGGATAAAAGGTTCATACCACGGAAGTTGGCACAGAGACTCGGGTTATCTTTTGTAAATATGGGGCATGCACCTTAACAGCTCATCGCCGCCAACCTTAATTAACTTCGCCGGTAATCTAACGGCTCCTGCGGCGTTGTAGTTCTTAAGCCCGGCAATAGCTGCTACGACCTCGTCTTTTCTAGGGGAGGTAATCGACGAAATTGTCTCATCTTTATTGGATATCTGAAGTACCAGTAGCGCGGAGAAATGATCTCTACATATTCCAAATATGCTCTGCACCTATGCGATGAGATTTTCGTACTTTTCTATACAGAAGGGGCCCCTGAACCATGTCCATTAGTTCTGGTTATGAATTTTCTGTAGAATTTTCGGGCTTCGTTCTTTCTGCTGTATGTCTCAATTTGCCCACTCTCGCCCTTTCGCCACTGCCGCTACTTACGCACAAAGAGACGGTATACCTCATATCCTTTTTCCCAGCGACTTTGTTGTTCTTAACCCAGTCAATAGCTGTTCCGACCTCGTCTTGGTTAGGAGAAGCCAATCGACGTCTTTGTCCAAATTGTGATCGATTGTCTCATCGTCATTGGATATCTCAGATACCAGTAGCGCGGAAGAATGATCTCTCCATATTCTCAACATGCTCTGCACATCTGTAATGAGATTTGTTGCGACAGTTTTTAAAGAGTGGGAAATGGGTTGCCACCGAGCTTCAGGATCGTCGTCAGGAGGGGTGCGTACTGTGCCAAAAGTTGCGAGAGCTTCCTTGTGTAGGCTGCGGCGACCTCTGGGAATTGTAGCTTTCTGATGTCTAACTTTCTCTGTGCCTGGTTTCGTTCGATTTTCGCCCTGCCTAAACTTGTGCGAACCTTTGCTGCTACCAGGTACTGATCAGAATCGACGTTAGCTCCTCTGATCACTCGTATGTCCATTACACTGGATGAAGAGCTTTCCATCGACGACCACGTGATCAATTTGGTTCTTCGATTCTTGATCAGGGGATACCCAAGTAGCCTTGTGGATGTCTTTATGTTGCAATCTTGTACCACTAATGACCATGTTTTTTGCCGTGGCAAAGTCAATCAGTCTCATACCGTTGTCGGAACTGTCAGCATGTAGACTGAAATTGCCAATAGTTGGATGAAACACATTCTCCCTGCCTACTTTAAATATAAAATCTCTTTGTACAATCTAAATGTCATGGCCAGGGAAGCGGTCATACGTTCCCTCTAGGAGCTCTTAGAATATGACTTTGGCATCTTCATCTTTCTCTTCTGTCGGGGCATGCACGCAAATTAGGGAAATATACCAATATTGTGGCTATACGTTCACGCACAGGATTGATTTAAACCTACCAAACATATGTTCTGCCGCACAAAACTCAGCTGTGGTTATGGAACTCGAATCGCGAAAACTGCAAAATCTAGGTATTGAAATACAAAACCAATTTTCTGTTTATAAAATTTACTTTATTTGTGTTGAATTTCATCGATTTTACAGATATAAGTGCATTAAATTGTATAAAATTCCGTGTCATGACGGCTGATATTATAATAATCATATATTGATATTGAGGCCGGTTTTCGCATTGCTACCTCATGCAGTTTTGATGCTATAATATCAAAACAATTTTGCTCATTTGCTGAAATCTTTTCGAAATAGATCACAAGCGTCGTTTCATCATTTTTAGATTCCACCCTCTCCACAATTTCAACCTCCAGCAGATCATTACTGAATTCGTCACTGGATGTAAATCCGGATGGTAGATTCACTTCCATTATGATCATATTTGTTAAACCGCCTTCGGATTCATTAGCAGGTTGTCGATACATAAAACATATATCCAAAAGTAATTCCTCCGAATTGGTCATACTGGGATGAGTTTGTATTTGAAAATGTTTGAAAGTGTCCTCATTAACCACGTTATAGCTATAGGAGACTTGTAACATGGAATGTCCTGTTCCAGTCGCCTCAATATCGATGGACCGAGTGGTTTTAAAGAGCTGAGAGAGAATATGAATAAAATGTTAATAAAATTAAAGGAAATTTAAAATCATTTAGGAATTGGTAATTGTAACCACGGCCTGGTTGCCTGTTAATGTCAATATCCGGTTACTACAGGGTGGCTGATGGCTGTTGCTATAATGAAAAACCTAGAAAGAAAAACCTTTTTCTATGTCATTGCTAGGCTCCATTTTTATTTTATTTCAGTGATTTGTCTTTCAATTTAATGAAAATAAACGAATGGGATGATGAAACAAGAACCTGCTACCACACATTGAAGTTTTCCACTTCCGCCCAAAAAAAAAAAGGTTTAGATAGACGTTTGACCAAAGACGATCAAGAATTAAACGACCAGAAGATGTGCGCAATTTGGCCACCTGGCAAGAGAGAACCAAACAGTGTTAGCAATTCACTCCAACGCATTTCTCTCATGCGTCATATCTTCATTATTTCATACTTTTTGTATAGTTTATGTAATTCTACTTCAACATGGTTGGAATTTGTATAGATATATGCAATAACGCTATCAAACAACTGCTCGTGTATTGAAATATTCAATGAAGAGAGTAAGAGAGAGAGAGAGCAGAGAAACGAGGCGCTTTACTCGTTTTCTTTGTTGGCATTTGAATGAAGCGACATTTTGACTGTCTAGTTGTACATCGTTTTTGGATGGACTATAATGACAAAGAGAGATTGTGAAAAGCTCTCCCCTGTCCCTTCATGGGATGTAATGGGAAACCATTTATTTATTTATTTTATTTATAATGACAAAGAGGATGTACAGGTAGAGAAGAAGAAAATTGCGCAATTTGGCACGCCTCGTAGAAGAGAACAAAGAAAACTAGTGAAGCGTCTCGTTTCTCTGCTCTCTCTCTTAGTCTCTTCGTTAAATATTTCAATACACGATCAGTTTTCTGATGATGTTACAATATCTGACTATAGAAATTCCAACCATGTTTAAATAAAATAACATAATGTATGTAAAAAGCGTGATGTGATCCAGTTATGACGAGAGAGAGGAATGGGTTTGAGTGACTCACGTCGACTTGTTGGTACTCTTCTACGAGGGTTGCCAAACTGCGCGATATTTGTCTTATCTACCTGCACATCCAAGGTTTATTATCTAGGTTCCTCCAAAGACGATCTAGAATTAGACGACCAGACAAGAGAACCAAACAGTGTTAGCAATTTACTCCAACGCATCTGTCTCACGCGTCATATCTTGATTATTACATACTTTTTCCATAGTTTATGTAATTTTACTTCAACATGGTTGAAATTTGTATAGTTATATACAATAACACTATCAAAAAGCTGCTCCTGTATTGAAATATTCAATGAAGAGAGCAAGACAAAGAGGAGAGAATGACTAGGGTTTCACTCATTTTGTTTGTTGGTATTCGACTGAAGAGAAATTTTGACAGTCTAGTTGTACATCGTTTTTGGATGGACTATAATGACTGTAATAAATGATGTACAGGCAGAGAAGAAGAATACTGCGCAATTTGGCAACCCGCGTAGAAGAGAACAATGAAATCGAGTGAAGCGTCTCGTTTCTCTGTTCTCTCTTACTTTCTTCGTTGAATATTTCAATACACGAACAGTTTTCTGATGATGTTACAGTATCTAACTATAGAAATTCCAACCATGTTTAAATAAAATTACATAAAGTATTTAAAAAGTATGAAATAATCAAGTTATGAAGCAAGAGAGATATGCGTTTGAGTTAATCGCGTCGACTTGTTGGTACTCCAAAGACGATCTAGAATTAGGCGGCCAGAAGATGTGCGCAATTTGGCATCCCTGCTAAAAGAGAACCAAAAAGTGCTGGAAATTCAATCAAAGGCATTCTCTCACGCGTCCTATCTTGATTATTTCATACTTTTTGCATAGTTTATGTAACTTGGTTGGAATTGGTACAACATGGTTGGAATTTGTACAGTTACATATATAGAATAACACTTTTGATAGTTTGATAGCTCGTGTATTGAAATATTCAGTGAAGAGAGTAAGAGAGAGAACAGAGAATGGCTAGGGTTTCACTCGTTGTGTTTGTTAGCATTTGAGTTTAGAGAAATTTTGACTGTGTACTTGTACATCGTTTTTGGGTACTCTCCTACGAGGGTTACCAAATTGCGCGGTGTTTTTCTTCTGTACCTGTACATCCAAGGTTTAATATCAAGGTCCCTCGATTCGGATGCATTAAGTTGTTGTTGCTGTAGCTGCTGTAAGACAAGTCAATCGTTGAGTTTCGAGAAGTTGTTTTTCTGCTCAAATGAGTATCAGCCGAGTTTAGTCACACGTTCGGCAGCATTCCGTGACCGTCGGTGGTGCAATGTTTAAAGTGCGCGGCTCTTTTACAAGAAAACGTGTGTTCCATCCCTGCTCTAACCACCTTACATCTTACACGCTTAGTGATGGCGACACTATCGAGTACTTAACCATGAAAAGACTTTTGAAAATACCGTTCGGAACCGGTGTAAAACTGTAGCTTCCAAATCAGCGAGTTTACAACTAGAAAGATTGTGCGATGCTCTCCCCAATCTCTTCATGAAATGTAATGGGATAAAAAAACTCCTTTGAGCAGATGGACACTGATGAGGTTCGGAACCGATTTTGGAAAACGTGTGAAAAATCACGATAATACCTTCTATTTAGGCCCCTCAGTTCGGATTCAGGAAACTGTTGCTGCTATCAGACAAGTCAATCGAAGAGTTGCATCAAGGAGCTTATCTATTCAAATTTGCATAAGGATTTAAATTGATTTCTTTACAAAATTCGAATAAGATTCAAACTGAAGGCATTGGATTTTCCAAGTCGGTTGAATTTTTGGCAAAAAAAATCAATCAAAAGGTGGTTAAGAACGAAAAAATGTTGATCTGCATTTATATGCCTGGCGGGGACCATTTTCCAATAAACGGCAACGTTGACAAACAAAAAGTGTGTTTTTTTTACACCGCTAAAGTTAATTATAGCTTAATTTGTTTGGCACAGCTAAGCGATATTAAGTGGCATTTCAATTTGCCACTTCAATTACGACTTGAGCAATGCCAATGTTGCCACATGTTAAATTTCAAGAAATGGTAACAAAAAGTTATCTTAGATACATTTTGTTATCATTTCTTGCGAATGAAAATTTTATCAAGAAGAGACTCAAAAGCAAAAATTTGCAAACCGACTTACACATTTGAAGTTCATTACAATTAGTTTGTTTAATGGAAGACTACGTATATTTGTATATCTCTGAGTTTGAAGCATAGACTTTTATTTCCTATAGAAAACAAAATTGGAAAAATTCACAACAACGCTCGGTAAATGTTATACATATTGATCATGGTATAATTATCTACCAGGTATAGTCGTTTACACAGATGATGAAATTTTTTCCATTTTATTTTTCGTTTCGCTTATCAAATTCATATGTATTTTGTTTTTATACTTTTTTGTATTATTGGTATATTTTTGTGTAGAGTTTGACAACTGAAGTGAATGAACGAAAATAAAATGTCTGTTGTTTTTGCTTACAATTACAACAACTTCTGTATTTGTTGGCAATGGCTAAAAACGTGTTGCCGTATCGTATTTTTTCACCCATTACATCAAATGTTGTCACATTGCGAAGTATTAAGTGTGGATCGTTTTATTTGCAAAGTCGTAAGTGGCGATAGCTTAATGGAATAAACAAACAGCCTTAAAATTGTTGAATAAGGAGTGGCTTTGACCGACAGATACTACGTGAGACGAAATTGTATCTAGGTGAAATCACAGTTTGATGTGCAGGGTTATCAAGCTCCGACAGTGCAGCTTATTTTTTCGAAGATAACTGTCATACTGTTTTTGTCAATGGAGACCGTTTCTTAATAATGAAGAGAACCCCTTTCAACTCTATGGTGTTTCTATAATATGGAAGAATTGCAGCGAAAATTCCAGAATAGGCTGATCCTAAGAAACTCCACATTCCGATTCCGATACATTCCGAGGTCACTTGAGCTTAATGTAACTGATTTTTCCTGGATGGATAATTAAGGCAATTCCCGCGTCAGTATTGAATAACCTTGGACATCATTTACAGGCAAATATTTTTAAAAATCTAATATAATATATTCGCTTGCAAATGAATAAAGAAAAAATAATTTATCTGAATTAAGAGAAAAGTTATTTGAGTTTCTTATGGCCAGTTTTTCAGTCAGTGGTGATCTTCGTTTCTTAGTTAAATTGTGGTTAAACATCGATTTGTGTTTTTTAGTCATTGTTTAACTATGATTTAACCACCCAATGTTGGTTGGTTAACTTATAGTCAGAACCATATTATTTTGACAATCAAATTACTGACTGTCAAAGTGAGAAATGAAGATTGTATAAAATACATGTTTCAGATATGCGTATTTGTACACATACATACGTTGAGTCTAGATCGTTAAATTGTTGCTCCTATATAGTTTTACTTTTAAAATGACTTTGATTTTATGCATCTATTTCTTATTTTACATAATTCCAGTTTGTTTGTTCCCCTTTGTTGTTTTGGTATTTATCCCAAAACACACGTTTTTTCCAATAAGAATACAAGGGTTGCCATATTAGTTGACAATATGGCGACTTACATTAACTCACCACTGAAAACAAAATGCAAAGTTAACCTCTAATTAACTTCGAATTAAGATTAAGTAATCCGATAGTTAACTAACCACTTAAAAACTGGTCATTATTGTAGCAACGCTAATCAGCCACCAGTACCTCAAAAAAAAAAAAAACAAATTGCACATTGGAAATGTTTAGGCGGCCTTTACGAGTTAAAAACATGGATTTTGAAAATGTTTTAGATTTAGCGATTTTTTAAAGTCTCTAAATCCATTTCCATTTTTATTTTAGCGATTTTCTTATTTATGCGATTTTTTTTATAAATTTCCATACGAATTGGACTACTTTATGAAAAACACTTAGAAACCCTAAAAAAATGAGTGAACCCTAAAAAAATAAGCGTTTAAGCGATGTTTTTGTTCGAAAAATTTTAGTTCTAGCGATTTTTAAAAGAAAAGTAGTGCCACGTAAAGACATCCATTAGTTACAGCTCCGTACGGAGGTAAAACATTTATTAAAAAAAAAAAAAAAAAAAAAAAAAAAAAAAAAAAATGGTTTCCCATTACATCCCATGAAGGGACCGGAGAGAACTTCTCACAATCACTAAGCTGTGCGCTTTCCAGTTTTCACTCAGTGATTGGGACCTACAGTTTTACACCGATTCCGAACGGTATTTTGAGAAGCTTTTTCATGGCTATATACTCGATAGTGTCGCCGTCACTATGCGAGGTGACCGCCGCCGAAAGAAATTTTTTTTGAAGGTGGTCAGGGCAGGGTTCGAACCCAGGATCTCATGTACAAGAGTCGCGCACACTAACCATTGCACCACCGACGGCCACATTTATTATTTTTGTGATTAGAGACACCGTTTTCGAGTTTTAGCCATTATTTTATTTTAACGATTTTCCGGTTTTGGCGATTTTTGAAAAAAAAATTGTGCCATAAGGATTGGAAAACCCCATATACAAACAATATATACAAACAAAAAAAATTAGGTTGTAGACGTAATGGCGATATAGACGTAATGGTGTTTTATCGATTCTTTTTGAAAAAGTTTTACGAGTAGTCTTAGCGATTTTTTTTGAACCAGTGATGCCGTATTAAAAACATCCACTGGTTAAAGTCTCCTAAGGACGTAACAAATTTATAATTTTATGTTTGCGATGCGAATCAGCGTTTTCGAGTTTTTGCCATTTTTGTATTTTAGCGATTTTCTTGTTTTGGCGATTTTTTGAATAAGAATTCTGCCTTACCAATTGGACCACTTTATGAAAAACCCTTAGAAACCCTCAAAAATTAATTATATTTCCGATTGGACGCTCCGATTACGAGATATAGGCATAAGGGCGTTTTATCAATTTTTTATTCGAATTTTAATAATTTTAGAGATTTTCTTGGTTTGGCGATTTTTCGAAAAAATTATTCCATACGAATTGGACCACCTTATGGAAACCCGAAAAATTGGGTATTTTTTCGATTGCGCACCTTTTCCGAGATACGGACATTAGTCTTTTAAGCGATTTTTCAATCAAAAAACTTTAGTTTTAGCGATTTAAAAAAATTGGTGCCGCATTGAAGACATTAGTGGTCCTCATGCAAACTCCAAAGAGCCTCGTAAACGCGTAAACCTCGCAAACTTACGCGGCAAACGTCAAAACAAAAACATTTCACATACAAAGCGACTTGCACAAAAGTGGAAAGTCTTCAAGTCAGATTTGCTGCGCAAACGTGGGATGGAGAAACGTGTAAACTTTTGACATTTCGTTGTCATCTGACTAGGATGGATAAATAAGGTGATAGCACTAGAACAGTAGAAAAAGTACACATACATAATACATGCAATTGCTACTGCTACCACCTTATGTATCCATCTTGGTCAGCTGATATGGTTTTAAGCACAACTACGCTGAGCAACTTTACCTGGTGCCTCATGCAACGGTGCGAGGGAAACTTGCGCTGAGCAAAAGTTGTCGGCTTTCACGTTTGCATGAATGCCGCTATTCATTGGTTAAAGCCTCGTATGGAGGTAAGGAATTTATTATTTTTGCAATTGGACGCAGTGTTTCCGAGTTGTAGCCATTTTTTATTTTAGCAATTTCCTTGTTTTGGCGATTTTTTGAAAAAAAAATTCTGCCATACGAATTGGACCACTTTATGACAAACTCTTAGAAAACCTCAAAAATTTGATATTTTTTCGATTGGACGCTCTGTTTACGAGATATAGACATAAGGGCGTTTTAGCGATTTTTTATTCAAAAATTAAAGATTTACCGATTTTTAAATAAAAAGGGATGCCGTATTAAGGACATCCATTGGTTAAAGCCTCCTACGGAGGTAAACAATTGGATTATTTTTTTATTGTTGCGATTTGGACGCACCGTCTCCGAGTTGTAACAAGATTTGTATTGTACCGACTTTCTTATTTTGGCGATTTTTCGAAAACAAACTTTTTGCGTACGAAAAACTTAGTTATTTTTTCCATTGGACGCTCCGTTTCCGAGATATAAAGCTTTTTTTCATTTCCCGCTAAACAAATTTGTCAACGTCTTTGTGTGGGAATCCGCTTAAAACCGCTGAATATCGCTTAGCTCCAAATACGAAGTCTTCGAAAAATTAGTATAGCAGCGAATAAAAAAGCAGACGGTTTTTGTAATTTCTTTCCAAATTTTCCAATCAAATCAAATGTATAACGGCCCGCCTGTCCATTCCCCATGTGTAATCGTGGTGGGTAATTCCCCATTGTAGTGGGTAACTAACAATCATTTTCCCCATACCCTGTGGGTAATTGGTAATCGTGATGGGCAATTCTCCATTATTGTGGATAACTACCCATTATTTTCCCCATAGCCTGTGGGTAATGGGTAAACGTGATGGGTAATTCCCCATTGTCGAGGACAACTACGCATTATTTTGCCAATACCCTGTGGGTAATGGAAAAAAAATAGCGTTACCCATTCCCCATGACAATGATAACGGGTTAATCCCTGTATTCAGTTCTTGTGAAATTTTCGTAAGAAATTTCTCCATTTATCTCTAAACGGAAAATTTAGACACATATCTCCGATTTGCAAATTTTTCATTAATAACACTGTGTGTAATTTTTTAAGTCATGGAAATGTAACCATATGCGGACACCACTACGTGATAAAAGACAAAAAAAAGACCCGCGTCTCCCAGTTTTGCCCAAAGTCATGGACTTTTTTTTATAGGCCCCCAAAGATTTGGGGCCTCGGTGGCATTTTTGCAAAAAAGTGATCATTTTGTCAGGCTCATATCTTGCAAACCGGTTGGAATTTTGATTTACCCTCTGAGGAAAAGTTGTAGCTCTTGTCAAATTGTGAACCTACAAAATCAAACAAACTTCATTTTCAAGGTAAAAATTGGAAAAAACTTTAAAAAATTTTGATTTTTTTTACCTTTTTCCCCTGTTTAGGTCAATAGGTAGCAAACCGTTCAAAATTCAAGGAAACAATCAACTACAGAAATGTACCTAAGATCTCAATAAAAACTTTCGAGATCATATGAACTTCCTAGGAATGAATGAGGCCCCAAATCTTTGGGGCAAAACTGGGAGACACGGGTCTTTTTTTTGGTCTTTTATCACGTAGTGGTGTCCGTATATGGTTATATTTTTTCGTGTAAAACAACTGTGTAATACAACTTTTATTTTTAATAAATACATTTGGTATTACTTTTGATTACAAAAATAATCGAAATGTCAAAAATCCCGTACCAAACAATTGTTTTCGTACGAAATAAGTTCGGCGTAGCAAACCTGTAATTAAGTTTGCCTACGAAATTTTTGCAAAGAGCTGAGTACCACGCAAATGAAAAGTGAACAAAATTTTCGGATCATGAAATTTTCGTTATTTTTTATACACGTACTTTTTATGGCATCGAAAATTTCATAAAAACTGAATACCGGGCTTTATCCAGGATACCCCATAACCCTCCAAATATAATAATATATACGAGTATAATATAAATTCAAATTCTCCTCAATTTACCTCTTCCGTTTGCAGAATCAACATATTATTTGCATCCACAATCAGTTCACCACTTTTTGTAACGAAATTCTCTACATTTTTCGCTCTATAATTCACCTTCATATTCATACCGGTGGCAGTTGTATATTTCTCGGAAAATTTCACCAAAGCCTGCAAACCTACCACCGTGTCATGGGTGGATTTAAAACCACCACGTTCATTTCGCTGCTCTACCAACCATTTGTGTATGCGCAGTTCATCGTCCGCATTACGGTATTTGCTGTCGAGCAGTGCCATCAGGACATAGGCAGTGATTTCAACATCCTTCTCAGCATTACTATCACCTTGAGTCCACCACACAGCTTCGGCTGATCGTTGACGTTGTAGTTGCAATTTATCGAGTATTTGCTTCGATTTTATATGTTTTGCCATTTGTAGGGTGGCCGCCATTATAGACAGGGCATAGGCATCGTTGACTTTGTCAAGATTGTCGCTCAAGAACTGCAGTCCCTTTTGAATGGTGTTCTGGTACTGTGTAGCGTATTTCTGAAAGAGATGAGAATAAAAGTATTATAAAAAGCATTTATTTCTCAATTTATAAATTAATATTTTCCCGCTACATCCCATGAAGGGACGGGGCAGAGCAACTCACAATCAGTGAGCCTTCTCAGTATTCCGCTCACTGATAGTGTCGCGGTCACTAAGCTATGTGGCCCTTGCCAAGGTTAATATAAGGTATTCAGGGAAGTGATCTAACCCACATTATCATGCTGCTAATGATATTTGGTCTTATCAAGTTACAAATTATATGTGACGCAGCACAGAAATATAGGTTGGAAAATTGTTGTACAATGAAAGCGGCATTCTTACATTATTCTTTTAATTAGCTGTAAAATTTCCCTTATGACCCTTTCTTGTTTACGCTATATGTATGTCATCACTTTTGTTTTTCCAACTACCCTTTTAGGTTAGGAATAAAGCAAAATATCCAAAAGCAAAATTCCTGCTGTGCGCTCTTCCTCATACGCGACCTTTGGTATGTTTTTGTTGCGAGGTTGTTGCAGTTATACGGCCTTATTCATAAAAAGTTGTCATGAGTTTGTTAATGGTTTAAGAAGGTAAATCCCAAAAATTGTGTTCATAATCGAAAAATTCCTCTGTTAAGAGTTCTCTAACGTCGCCATTTTTGTTGAACGTTTAACCCTTCTTTAAGGCATTAATACACAAAAGAAATAATTTTTTTACATTTCAGGCGTACTTAAATATTTATACAATTGGAATTATTTTGTGTATATTTGCAGCGTTTATAGTGTCACATTATCCTGCTAAGCAACCAAACAGTTTCGTTCCAATTTCTAACAATTTTAACCAAAATTAACTTTTGTTTACATAGTGATGTATATAAAATCAAAACATTGAAACTACAACCTATTATCCAGTTTTATATTCGACTACCCAAAACTGAAATCCAATTCAATATGATTTTTTGACACTTATTCCAAATTTATGGTTATAGCAAATATTAATTGATCTTTTTATTGAATAATTCTTTCCATTAATGTTAAAAAATTTTCAAAAATGCATTGACGCATCTAAATGAAAAAAAATTTAATTCGGTTTATCGGTTATTGTTCATCTTGTTTTTACATCACAAGCACTGTGAGAATACGTAAAACAGGGTTGTCAGTCAATTATCTTTTCCCTAGTTAAAATACTCATTATGAATACGGTTCTAATAAAACCTTCGCCAAATCTTAAAGCTTTCAATAACTGATGAATGCTTTAGGGCTACATTAATGTTATTTTATGAATAAGGCAGATATTGTTTTAGGGTGTAAACAGGCAAGATCGAGCATCCAATTTTAGTTTAGTTAGTTTGAGTATTGGATAACAAAACGTCCCTAAATAATATCTCCTGCAATAAACCGTCACTTTCTTAGTTCTATTCTATCAATAGTAGTACTAAAAGTGATGAATATTAAGTAATTGGGAATGTTATGTTTTTGTATACTAGAAAGCAATATTGTTACTATCGTCATTTTCAAAAGAACCTTGTTTTAGCTATTTCGGCTAAACCCACAGACCGCGATTGTTTAAACTGATGCTATTGAACGACATCTCTAAATGCAAATTGAGCTGCACTGAACCGCATCGAATTGAATTGAGTCGAATTGTATTGAAATGAATTGAGTCGAACTGAATTGAATTGAACTGAACTGAATTCAATTGAATTGAATTAAATTGAACTGAACTTAACTGAAACGAATTGCATTGAATTGAATTGAACTGACTTGAATTGAAATGAATTGAGCTGAACTGAACTGCATTGACTAGAATAGAATTGAATTGAAATAAATTGAATTGAGTTGAAATACATTGAATTGAATTGAATAGAACTGAATTGAATTGAGTTGAAATCAATTGAATTCAACTGACTTCAGTTGAATTTAGTTGAGTCGAATTGTATTGAAATGAATTGAATTGAGTTGAAGTGAATTGAATTTAACTGCACTGATTTCAACTAAATTGACGTGAACTTATTTGAATTGAGCTGAAATGAACTGCATTGAATTGAATTTAAATGAATTTAATTGCACTGACTTGAATTGAATTGAATCGAATTAAGCTGAATTGAATTGAATTAAATTGCATTGAATTGAGTTGAATTGAGTCAAATGAAATTGAATTGAGCATTGAATTTAATTGAAGTGAACTGAATTGTATTGAGCTGAATTGCATTGAATTAAATTGAATTGCACTGAATTGATTTGAATTAGATTGAATTGAATTGGGTTGAAGTGAACTGAACTGAACTAAATTGAATTGAATTGCATTGAATTGAACTGAATTGAATGAAATTGCATTGAAATGAGTTGAATAGAATTGAGTTAAATTGAATTGAGTAGACTTGAATTGAAGTGAAGTGAACTGAATTGAACTGAACTGAACTAAATTGAATTGAATGGAATGAAATTGGATTGAATTGAGTTGAATTGATTTAAAATGAATTGAATTGAACTGAATTCAACTGAATTCATGTGGACTTAATTGAATTGAATTTAGTTGAGCTGAACTGCCTTGCATAGAATTGAATTGACTTGAGTCGAATTGTATTGAAATGATTTGAGTCGAACTAAATTGAACTGCACTGAATTCAATTGAATTGAACTAAATTGAATTGAACTGAACTTAACTGAAATGAATTGAACTGAATTGAATTGAATTCAATTGAATTCAATTGAATTGAATTGAGGTGAAATGAATTGAATTGAACTGACATTAATTAATCGGGATTGAATGGAATCGAACCAATTGAATTGAATTGCGCCATAGAGTAATACTTAAGAGCTTCCATTGCTCTCTTCGATGACTCTTTATAACGACGAGGTAGTAGGCCATTTCATCGAGTTTTATTTGCTGCTGTATTTTACCAATTTTACACTTTGGTTGGACATAAAACGGACAGATATCAAAGGGAATGCGTATTTTCTGTGAATGCAAACAACATAAAACATAATTTAGATGTGATTAGTATCAATAAACACTATTTAAAATTAGTTCCTGTCTTCTTTGGTCTCTCAGTCTACATCATTTCCCTAGCCCCTTTTCGATCAGCGGTGCCATAGAAACCCCCTGATTGAGCTGAATTGAATTGAAATAAATTGAATTGAGTTAACTTGAGTTGAGTTGAATTGAGTAGAATCGAAGTGATGTGAAGTGCAGTGAAGTGAAGTGAAGTGAATTGAAGTGAAGTGAAGTGAAGTGAATTGAAGTGAAGTGAAGTGAAGTGAAGTGAAGCGAAGTGAAGTGAAGTGAAGTGAAGTGCAGTGAAGTGAAGTGAAGTGAAGTGAAGTGAAGTGAAGTGAAGTGAAGTGAAGTGAAGTGAAGTGAAGTGAAGTGAAGTGAAGTGAAGTGAAGTGAAGTGAAGTGAAGTGAAGTGAAGTGAAGTGAAGTGAAGTGAAGTGAAGTGAAGTGCAGTGAAGTGAAGTGAAGTGAAGTGAAGTGAAGTGAAGTGAAGTGAAGTGAAGTGAAGTGAAGTGAAGTGAAGTGAAGTGAAGTGAAGTGAAGTGAAGTGAAGTGAAGTGAAGTGAAGTGAAGTGAAGTGAAGTGAAGTGAAGTGAAGTGAAGTGAAGTGAAGTGAAGTGAAGTGAAGTGAAGTGAAGTGAAGTGAAGGGAAGTGAAGTGAAGTGAAGTGAAGTGAAGTGAAGTGAAGTGAAGTGAAGTGAAGTGAAGTGAAGTGAAGTGAAGTGAAGTGAAGTGAAGTGAAGTGAAGTGAAGTGAAGTGAAGTGAAGTGAAGTGAAGTGAAGTGAAGTGAAGTGAAGTGAAGTGAAGTGAAGTGAAGTGAAGTGAAGTGAAGTGAAGTGAAGTGAAGTGAAGTGAAGTGAAGTGAAGTGAAGTGAAGTGAAGTGAAGTGAAGTGAAGTGAAGTGAAGTGAAGTGAAGTGAAGTGAAGTGAAGTGAAGTGAAGTGAAGTGAAGTGAAGTGAAGTGAAGTGAAGTGAAGTGAAGTGAAGTGAAGTGAAGTGAAGTGAAGTGAAGTGAAGTGAAGTGAAGTGAAGTGAAGTGAAGTGAAGTGAAGTGAAGTGAAGTGAAGTGAAGTGAAGTGAAGTGAAGTGAAGTGAAGTGAAGTGAAGTGAAGTGAAGTGAAGTGAAGTGAAGTGAAGTGAAGTGAAGTGAAGTGAAGTGAAGTGAAGTGAAGTGAAGTGAAGTGAAGTGAAGTGAAGTGAAGTGAAGTGAAGTGAAGTGAAGTGAAGTGAAGTGAAGTGAAGTGAAGTGAAGTAAAGTAAAGTAAAGTGAAGTGAAGTGAAGTGAAGTGAAGTGAAGTGAAGTGAAGTGAAGTGAAGTGAAGTGAAGTGAAGTGAAGTGAAGTGAAGTGAAGTGAAGTGAAGTGAAGTGAAGTGAAGTGAAGTGAAGTGAAGTGAAGTGAAGTGAAGTGAAGTGAAGTGAAGTGAAGTGAAGTGAAGTGAAGTGAAGTGAAGTGAAGTGAAGTGAAGTGAAGTGAAGTGAAGTGAAGTGAAGTGAAGTGAAGTGAAGTGAAGTGAAGTGAAGTGAAGTGAAGTGAAGTGAAGTGAAGTGAAGTGAAGTGAAGTGAAGTGAAGTGAAGTATACTGAATTGAATTGAAATTGACTGAATTGTACTGAATTGAATTGAACTGAATTGAATAGGTTTCATTTGATTTGAATTGAATTGAATTGAATTGAATTGAATTGAATGGAATTGAAGTGAAGTGTATTGGAGTGAATTAAACTGAATTGACTTGAATTGAAGTGCATTGAATT
This sequence comes from Phaonia tiefii, assembly GCA_963931995.1. Classification (NCBI taxonomy): domain Eukaryota; kingdom Metazoa; phylum Arthropoda; class Insecta; order Diptera; family Muscidae; genus Phaonia; species Phaonia tiefii. The sequence goes on along the minus strand of OZ008368.1, from coordinate 251,613,660 downwards.
GATTTGAATTGGGCTGATTCGAATTGAATTGAAGTGAACTGAATTAAATCGAATCGAATTAAATTAAAGTGAATCGAATTGATTTGAATTGGATTGAATTGAATTGAAATTAAGTGAACTAAACTGAAATGAACTGATTTGAATTAAACTGAATTGAATTGACTTCAACTGAATTGATTTCAACTGAATTGAATTGAGACGAATTGAATTGAAATGAATTGAACTGAATAGAATTGAATTCAGCTAAATATTCTTATTCTACTGATGAAGATCTTGGCAAGTTCCGAAATAGCTATACAGACGGCCCTGGTCATAGACGAATATAAATACATAAATGGTTTCCCGTTACATCCCACGAGGGGATTAGGGAGAGCTTCTCACAACCAGTGAGATGTGCGCGTTCTAGTTTTACACCACTGAATAGAGTAGAGACACGTTTATTCTCTCATCTGACGTTTCGGACGGAAATGAGAGAAATTAGATTTAAAATTAACTTACACCAGGTGGAGTTAAAAATATGTTCACTTAACTTTGTCATGCCGTTTTGGTGTAGAACTGAAAAATTTAAATGTATTTTGCACTTTTTTTATTGACTTTTATTGTTGGTATACATTTGTATTGTGTTTAACACAACTAGTTTGCCACTAAAACACGAAATGCGGTTGTTGCTCCTTTGTTGGACGTTGCTTACTATTGCCTCTATCTGGTATTATTGAACCCATGTTTTCCACCATCCAATGTTTACTTGCAACCATACCTATAATGTTTAATTTAATGAGAGAATAAATGTGTATATACTATACTCGTCTATGGCCCTGGTATTATTGGAACACTTTTTGTGCTCGAGTTTTATGAAAATAATATAACGCCAATAAATAAGCTTTATATTAAAAAGGTCTTGAGCTTGAATAAATTTACAAAATTGTAAATTTAAGAAACAGACCGACTAAAAAACTCCCGCAAGGGAAATGATGAAAGTTATGGTAACCATGTTTAATTTTTACACTAAAATGTATATCATATTCCAATTTGCAATGCTTGCTTGATATAAAATTGATATTCCAGTTAAACTGATTAAAATTTGGAAATTAGTTCGAAGAAGAAATTTCAATATATTAAAATCGTATAAAGTGTAAAAAATTAATTTTAATTGTTGTTCAAATTATAAAATCATTTTGAAGTTAAAACAGTTGAAATTTGAAGTTGAAAATCGATATCGTGTAACTTAATTTAAAAAATACATTACTTTTTAAGAATTGTTTCTTTTTTTTATTCAATATTTAAAATTTTGTAAGGCTATTTAACACAAATTGAGTAAAACCCGGTTGAGCGACGTCAAAAAACCGGTTTACCGTTTATTTTAAAATTACGTTTCTAAAAAACCCACACACAGCGAATTGCACAAATCCCGGTTAACCGGTTTCGCCCGTTTTTCGGTTTCAGTTTTAAAACACTCTAGTATGACGGAAAACTGTTTTTCGTTTTGACAGTTAATGAGAACAAGACAAAGTAAATGGTTGCGACAATCCTAGATGGTTTTTTTGTGCCCATTCGCGGCACACAATCAGAAGAGTCGAATCATTTGGAATCACATATTATCTGTGCTGTGGAACGCCTTAAACAGTTGGCCAATAAAAGAGTCGAATCATTTGGAATCACATATTATCTGTGCTGTGGAACGCCTTAAACAGTTGGCCAATAAAAGAGCTGGTAATGCTCTAAGGTTATTGATAGGAAAATTTAGCATCATCCAAAAGTATAGCCTGCTGGAGGGACCTAATTATAGCCAGCTTCCCTGCCCTTTATTGTGCTACTTTACATTAAGAGGTATATAACTTTTGTTATTTTCCAAGGATTACAAAAACGCGTTGCCTATACATTGGTTAGGATCGGAAAGATGTGAGAAATAATCAACGACTTCTCTCATTAAAGCCCTTAGGAGGATAACGGAGAGCTTCCCAAAATCGGTGAACTGTGCTAGAGTATTGAGAACGTTTCTAATAGGAAATTGCAATTCACTAGCTAAAACGTAAGTCAAAGTTAAACTGTGCACTCCGGAAACCCCACTTTGACGAAAAATCAGTTCACATAAGTCGGGGATACGAAAATTTCCAATTCCCAATATATTTTTCAAAATCTTCAGATTCATTAACTTACCCGTTGCTCCAAAAATGTCATCAACACAAATGCCGTGAAGCCATAACGATTTTGCTGAGCCGGATAAAACAGATAACCGGTAAAGGCGAAGCTACCATCTGTCCTTTGATTCTGGGATAAATATTCCAAACCACTGTCGATAATATGACCTTCTATAGCTAAATATTTCGTGGATTTAATGAAGAAACGTATAACATAGGCGGTCAACCAAGTGCTGGGTTCATCATCTGTCCTCTGGCCAAAGACACTATAACCGCCATTAGCGTGGCGATACGACAATTGCTGTTGGTATCCAATCTCAATGAATTTCTTCGCCCTACTAGACACTTCCTTTTGCTTGATGTGGTTTCCTGTAGTCCTTAGATATTGTAGAACTAAAATATTTGGAGCAAAGTTAACCATATTTTGTTCACCACATCCTGTTGGTAACAAGACCAGGCTATTCAGATTCTTCAGTGTTGGTGCCATACTATTGCCACCCACCGACAGAGTAATGAACTCCGAAAGAGGCACCAAGTCCAGGGGCATATTAATAGGTAGTGTTGTGTTAAACATATCGTCCGGTTGCACACTAATGTACAGGGGTGTATTATGACGCCGTACCACGCCTTCTGGCTCGACCTTTAATTTCTGTATGATGGCATCGGTTGCCAAGGAGTTGCTCGCCACTATCTTCAAACTTATCTCTCCCACTTGTTTGGGAGTTATGTAGAACTTTACACTTTCGACTCCATTGGCAGGCACAATAACACGTTCAACATGAATGTCACGATCGGAAATTCGAAAACCAGCAAAGATGTTCGAAGCCATAAACTCGAATTCCCCTTCAGTATTATAGAAACTGATTTCCGTATCCAAATATTGATTGTGATAGTTGTAAACTATTACGGGTATGGCAGCAATTTCTCCCCGTTTCACGGAATACGGCAGATTTAAGTTGATAAAGAAGGGTTGTATGGTGGTAACATCGGTGGGTCCATCCACAATACCAAAACCGGTTATACCGTGCATTGTAAATGCGGTTATACGCCATGTGGTTATCGTATCGGGTATATTCATAGTAAGCCGGGTGGTTTCGCTGGTTCTGTAAGAGAAATTTCGTCACATAATTCTGATTTCTGTTGTCGTATTTCGCGTTATCATAATTACATTTCGTAATTTTCAAAAATCCAAGTTTCCGGAAACTTATTACGAAATTTAGCTGGCTCGAATGATGCGGGTGCTGCTGCGCCAAATCCTATAGTCATCAAAATAAATATTGTCCTTAGTAGGAAAAAGAGTTGCCAACATCACTTACCACTTAAAGGCACAAATTCATAATGGGCGTTGGTGAATGTCACTACTCCTGACAACAAACCCGGATAAACTAAAGCAGCAAAGGGTAAATAAGTCAAATCTATCAATAAGTCACGCAGAATTTGCCCTCTCTTTAAATCGTATGACGGATCCAACAAGTAAACACCCAGATCGACGGCCAAAACACCCACATATGATCCAGGTTGAGCTTTTAGGTCAATGGTTACTTCTTGACCAGGTTCAACTTGTTTTGGAGCCATAACTTCAATCTGAAATAAAAATCTTCATCTAGCAAAATTTAAATTTAAGAACGTTGCAATCTTTATACCTTATTTTCAAATTCCATAGGAAATTTTAATTGAATTTCCTCATAGTGGAAAATTCCGTTTTGAACATAGTTAACGTACACAAATGCCTTCGGCACCATTTCAATGGAGGGAGTAATACGGATCGTGTATGACTTCTGATTTGGTGATAACCGAACTTTATACGTGTGGATTACATTGGCATGTGCCACTATGGAATACATAAGATATGGTATAGCCGCTATTGAGGTGACTTCAATTTCAAGCGGTGTACCAAGCCGAGGTCTAATGGAGAGAAAGGATATAAGAATATTAGATATAAAATTTGACTCCACCACAATGTCTCTATAGAAACAATGGCATCAAAACAATTTCTATATAGGAACAATGGCGCCAGCACAATTTCTATACAGAAACAATCGCACCACCACAATTTCTATATAGAAACAATGGCACCACCACAATTTTTATATAGAAACAATGGCACCACCACAATTTCTATATAGAAACTGTGGCACCACCACAATTTCTATATAGAAACAGTGGCACCACCACAACTTCTATATAGAAACAGTGGCACCACCACAGCTTCTATATAGAAACAGTGGCACCACCACAATTTCTATATAGAAACAGTGGCACCACCACAATTTCTATATAGAAACAGTGGCACCACCACAACTTCTATATAGAAACAGTGGCACCACCACAACTTCTATATAGAAACAGTGGCACCACCACAACTTCTATATAGAAACAGTGGCACCACCACAACATCTATATAGAAACAGTGGCACCACCACAACTTCTATATAGAAACAGTGGCACCACCACAACTTCTATATAGAAACAGTGGCACCACCACAATATCTATATAGAAACAGTGGCACCACCACAATTTCTGTATAGAAACAGTGGCACCACCACAATTTCTATATAGAAACAGTGGCACCACCACAATTTCTATATAGAGACAGTGGCACCACCACAATTTCTATATAGAAACAGTGGCACCACCACAATTTCTATGCAGAAACAATGGCACCACCACAATTTCTATGTAGAAACAGTGACACCACTACAATTTCTATATAGAAACAATGGCTGCACCACAGTTTCTATGTAGAAACAATCGCACCACCACAATTTCTATATTGAAACAATGGCACCACCACAATTTCTATATAGAAACAGTGGCACCACCACAATTTCTATATAGAAACAGTGGCACCACCACAATTTCTATATAGAAACAGTGGCACCACCACAACTTCTATATAGAAACAGTGGCACCACCACAACTTCTATATAGAAACAGTGGCACCACCACAATTTCTATATAGAAACAGTGGCACCACCACAATTTCTATATAGAAACAGTGGCACCACCACAACTTCTATATAGAAACAGTGGCACCACCACAATTTCTATATAGAAACAGTGGCACCACCACAATTTCTATATAGAAACAGTGGCACCACCACAATTTCTATATAGAAACAGTGGCACCACCACAATTTCTATATAGAAACAGTGGCACCACCACAATTTCTATATAGAAACAGTGGCACCACCACAATTTCTATATAGAAACAGTGGCACCACCACAATTTCTATATAGAAACAGTGGCACCACCACAATTTCTATATAGAAACAGTGGCACCACCACAATTTCTATATAGAAACAGTGGCACCACCACAATTTCTATATAGAAACAGTGGCACCACCACAATTTCTATATAGAAACAGTGGCACCACCACAATTTCTATATAGAAACAGTGGCACCACCACAATTTCTATATAGAAACAGTGGCACCACCACAATTTCTATGTAGAAACAATGGCACCACCACAATTTCTATGTAGAAACAGTGACACCACTACAATTTCTATATAGAAACAATGGCTGCACCACAGTTTCTATGTAGAAACAATAGCACCGCCACAATTTCTATATTGAAACAATAGCACCGCCACAATTTCTATATAGAAACAGTGGCACCACCACAATTTCTATATAGAAACAGTGGCACCACCACAATTTCTATATAGAAACAGTGGCACCACCACAATTTCTATATAGAAACAGTGGCACCACCACAATTTCTATATAGAAACAGTGGCACCACCACAATTTCTATATAGAAACAGTGGCACCACCACAATTTCTATATAGAAACAGTGGCACCACCACAATTTCTATATAGAAACAGTGGCACCACCACAATTTCTATATAGAAACAGTGGCACCACCACAATTTCTATATAGAAACAGTGGCACCACCACAATTTCTATATAGAAACAGTGGCACCACCACAATTTCTATATAGAAACAGTGGCACCACCACAATTTCTATATAGAAACAGTGGCACCACCACAATTTCTATATAGAAACAGTGGCACCACCACAATTTCTATATAGAAACAGTGGCACCACCACAATTTCTATATAGAAACAGTGGCACCACCACAATTTCTATATAGAAACAGTGGCACCACCACAATTTCTATATAGAAACAGTGGCACCACCACAATTTCTATATAGAAACAGTGGCACCACCACAATTTCTATGTAGAAACAATGGCACCACCACAATTTCTATGTAGAAACAGTGACACCACTACAATTTCTATATAGAAACAATGGCTGCACCACAGTTTCTATGTAGAAACAATAGCACCGCCACAATTTCTATATTGAAACAATAGCACCGCCACAATTTCTATATAGAAACAGTGGCACCACCACAATTTCTATATAGAAACAGTGGCACCACCACAATTTCTATATAGAAACAGTGGCACCACCACAATTTCTATATAGAAACAGTGGCACCACCACAATTTCTATATAGAAACAGTGGCACCACCACAATTTCTATATAGAAACAGTGGCACCACCACAATTTCTATATAGAAACAGTGGCACCACCACAATTTCTATATAGAAACAGTGGCACCACCACAATTTCTATATAGAAACAGTGGCACCACCACAATTTCTATATAGAAACAGTGGCACCACCACAATTTCTATATAGAAACAGTGGCACCACCACAATTTCTATGTAGAAACAATGGCACCACCACAATTTCTATGTAGAAACAGTGACACCACTACAATTTCTATATAGAAACAATGGCTGCACCACAGTTTCTATGTAGAAACAATAGCACCGCCACAATTTCTATATAGAAACAATAGCACCGCCACAATTTCTATATAGAAACAATAGCACCGCCACAATTTCTATATAGAAACAGTGGCACCACCACAATTTCTATATAGAAACAGTGGCACCACCACAATTTCTATATAGAAACAGTGGCACCACCACAATTTCTATATAGAAACAGTGGCACCACCACAATTTCTATATAGAAACAGTGGCACCACCACAATTTCTATATAGAAACAGTGGCACCACCACAATTTCTATATAGAAACAGTGGCACCACCACAATTTCTATATAGAAACAGTGGCACCACCACAATTTCTATATAGAAACAGTGGCACCACCACAATTTCTATATAGAAACAGTGGCACCACCACAATTTCTATATAGAAACAGTGGCACCACCACAATTTCTATATAGAAACAGTGGCACCACCACAATTTCTATATAGAAACAGTGGCACCACCACAATTTCTATAAAGAAACAGTGGCACCACCACAATTTCTATATAGAAACAGTGGCACCACCACAATTTCTATATAGAAACAGTGGCACCACCACAATTTCTATATAGAAACAGTGGCACCACCACAATTTCTATATAGAAACAGTGGCACCACCACAATTTCTATATAGAAACAGTGGCACCACCACAATTTCTATATAGAAACAGTGGCACCACCACAATTTCTATATAGAAACAGTGGCACCACCACAATTTCTATATAGAAACAGTGGCACCACCACAATTTCTATATAGAAACAGTGGCACCACCACAATTTCTATATAGAAACAGTGGCACCACCAAAATTTCTATATAGAAACAGTGGCACCACCACAATTTCTATATAGAAACAGTGGCACCACCACAATTTCTATATAGAAACAGTGGCACCACCACAATTTCTATATAGAAACAGTGGCACCACCACAATTTCTATATAGAAACAGTGGCACCACCACAATTTCTATATAGAAACAGTGGCACCACCACAATTTCTATATAGAAACAGTGGCACCACCACAATTTCTATATAGAAACAGTGGCACCACCACAATTTCTATATAGAAACAGTGGCACCACCACAATTTCTATATAGAAACAGTGGCACCACCACAATTTCTATATAGAAACAGTGGCACCACCACAATTTCTATATAGAAACAGTGGCACCACCACAATTTCTATAAAGAAACAGTGGCACCACCACAATTTCTATATAGAAACAGTGGCACCACCACAATTTCTATATAGAAACAGTGGCACCACCACAATTTCTATATAGAAACAATGGCTGCACCACAGTTTCTATGTAGAAACAATAGCACCGCCACAATTTGTATATAGAAACTCTGGCCTAAAAATTAGTTCCCTATCACAGTATGGCTAACTGATATTTTCTAAACGGACGGAATGCTACTGCACTATGGAAACGTAAATTCACCTGTCGCCCTTCAGTTGTAGCCTGCAATAGGAATCGGTCGTATTCCTGGTAACCTTTTGATCCGCATATATATTTGCCATTGTATAGGTGGAATCCTTAAACCAGAAAACAAAGTTGGCAGACGACTGATGATCAAATTCAAATGTTGCTTCTCCATTGCCATCCAAATACGCCTCATAGTCCTTCGAACCATGATTCATTTTTACAGACGCAGTTCGATCAGTAACTTTGGTACCATTCCAATACTGAATTGATGCCTTTAGACGATATGGTCTACTGTCATGATATCTTATTGAATCGGTGTCCACAAGAATATTGTACCTTTGGTGACGTATCGATATAAATTGTTTATCACTTTGCTTTTGTCCTGTTTGCGTTTCTGTCAGGTCTACTTGAAGCGACGCTCCATAGAACTTCCTTATTTCTGCAGGATTGTCAAAGTAAAATTCCAGCTGTAGTTGATCCTTGACATATTGCTGTTTTTGTTGGATCTGTGAGCCACTGAAGTTGTCCGTTAGGGTGGCTGTTACATTGCCTTCCACATATTTGTCAAAGGTATATTTGCCATAAATCAACATCTTGAGTACCCGGTCGTCAGGAAAAAAATTTGGATCCATTTTTATGTAGACACTAAACTTGGGCAAGACATAGTGTTGGACAGTGATTGTCTTGGATGTGTTGAAATCGTATTTGCCACTGATGTAGACACGTATTTTCCATAAGCCCAGCACAGGATATTGGGATAATTGAAATTTACCCTTACAGGTTCCCTTCACGAGGGTGATGTCTTTGAATTGTTTCACACGGTTGTCTTTGCCATCCTAAAGAGAGAAAAGGGAATATTTTTGAATCTTAAATAAAATGTGATATTAGGGATTCAGAGGGATTTTAATGTGATATTTATAATAGATTCGTCGTGAATTCACTCACAATTATTTCTATTCGAATCGGTTCTCTGATCTTCAGTGGTCTTGTATGTTCATCCATGAATATAACCCGAAATTGCACCTCATCACCCGGCTTATAGATGCCCTTGTCCGTTTGTATATAGATTTTGGGACCAGCATAGACTATGGCATTAAGCCTGCTCTCATTTCGGAACGTGATACCACTAATGCCCTCCGCTATGAGTTTATAATCGCCCTTTTGCAACTTTGGTGCATGAAATTCGACGCTGACTGATTCATAGGGTTGCAAAAACACCACTTTATTTTGTTGATAGGAAGGACCCTCAACGGACACCTTTATGGCGGCCGGCTCGCGAGCCTCGTGCAGTGACACAATCACATTATATTTATGGTTCGCCTTGATCAATCCGGGAGCGATCACGGAGTAATAACTGAGAAACACAAAAATTGCAATTATGGCATCTAATGTAATAAAATCTACATCCTGAATACCTTTCACTTATCACCATTCCAGCGCAAAGAAATAGTAAAATCCAGCAATATATGGAGGAGTAAGAATTCATTTTTCTTTTTTAGTTTTTATATATTTCCATCCGTGATCATCGACTGTACGTTTTGAATAAGAGTTTGCGACTAAGATGATTGTGGTTACTACATGTTGGAGAACTATAAATAATTCTTAAAAAAGGCTCACACAGCTCGTAACATTGTAACCTCTTGTCCGTTACTGCAAGTGCATGGATATCGTTGTGGACTCCTCGAACTAATCTTGAATGTTCTATGCAGCAGGTGGTGGTTGGAAACCGGTTTGTTGTCTTCTTTAGACAGTCCATTCCGTATGTTACTTCATTGGCGGTAGGGAACTTATAGAAGATGTGCATCAACTTGAACAAAGACGACAGACGAAAGTAATCAAGGAACCTTGAATACTGAATATATTTTGAGTTGGTGAATTCCAGCATCTTCAGTTACCCATGTGAATGAACGTTACGCACAAAAACTACTTGTCTGTGTAAAGAAATCGATTGTGTTTTTTCTCGTGATATTTCCGAATGAACCTGTAGGATGGATGATACCAGTTCCAATACTTCGTACAATTCTAGTTTCGTTTATTACTTTCGTCTGTTCTTTGTTTCAAGATGATTCTTTTGGCGTAGAATACGTCTTACCTTACGGTATAGGGAGTCATGTCAGATTGTTATTGTTGTAATCTTTATTTCATTGATTATGAGGAAACGGCGAGACAACTTTTTTAACAATTTTTTTGTAGGTAAATGAAGATGTTATCTTTCGTTTGATATACATTTCATATTGGTTGATATCTTCCTAATATTTAAATTTCTCAAATGAAAATTGTTTAAACACATACACTCAAACATATGTGTGGTGTTTGGTTGAGTGTTTGAGTTTGTAGCGTGAACACAAACTATGCTGCTGTTTCAGTGGGGACACAAACCTGCGGTTGTTGTTTTGATTGATGAAATATTGAAATTTCGTATATTTACTTATGTATTTAAGTGAAACAAAATGTTAAATGTGAATTTGAATTTAACATGGATATATAATTATAAAAAATATATGAAAAAATTAATTCATACATTTTTATGTTAAATGAAAGTGCTGCCAAGTAAGCAAAATAACAATGCTGCTTGATGCTGTTTGACAGCAGCTGACAGTTGACGTTTAGTAAATTAAAATAAAAACCATATTTATCCTATTTTTCCTACCATAAGCTTATGTATATTATCAAAAGTAACTATCAAATAAATAAATTCATTGGCTTATGTTATTTATCATTTATTGTTATATATGTTTCTGTCTTATCGGATGACGTAGTCTACGTTAAACTTAATAGCCGTGTCTCTGACACAGCCTGCAGGGACAGTCCGTGGCCGAAGGCCTCGGACAACTGTCTGCTGTATTTTTATTACTAAATTTATAAACAATTTCCTCTTATATTTCAATCCAGAATACGAAGAACTCGAATGAATTTACGGACAAGACGGCCAATACGATGATAGAAGATGACGAGCTGATGGTTTCTTTTGACGTAATTTCACTATATAAGTATTCCAGTGGACTTGGCTATAAAACTTACTGAGAAAAATTGGACAACGATAGAAAGTTTCACAAATATGACCAAGAATATGTTTATGAAGATTTTTAAATTCTTCATCCAGGAAAATTGTTATTTTCAATACAAGGACTAGTTCTATCAACAAACGCGATGACTTCTTATGAGTTCTCGGCATCACCTGTAACACTGTGGAACAAAATGCAACTTTTTCGAAAATATCAAAGTTCTGACAACGGATTCTGGTAGAGGAGGTACATTTGAGCATCAGTTGGCAATAGAGTCTGATAAACATGGTGAACGATTTTAGAAGGTGTGCTAATAAACTAATATGTAGTACAATTTTATGCGGAATATTTTTGTAGCACATTTTAACCCGTTACACCCCCATTTTAGGGTTTTTTTTTAACCCTCTTCAACAAAAAGAACAAAACTGACCCATATTAAAGTATTCCACTAAATGTTTCTCGAAAATTTCTACATAAAATTGCTGAAAGCATCCTTTACTTAAAATATGAGGATAACATGGTTTCCTATGCCGATTCATCATAAGAATGTGCAAAAGCGGAAATATTTTAACCCCCTTAAAAAACATTCAAACGTAAACTTTCAAAACGCCGATACCCGATATTTTGTTTACCACCTGTACCATAATCCGTTTTCAGAAACTGGATATTTGTTTTTGTGTTCCATAGTGTAATTGCCGACATAGTTGTGGAGGAACTATTGAATGAAAGGCTGAAATTATGTGATACTAGTCCTAAGTTATTGACGAAATACGTAGACTACCCCTTTGGGTAGACTAGCAGGGGGTTTATATGGCACAGCTTATCGAAAAGGTACTAGGGAAAAGATGTACAATGAGAGACCAAAGAAGACAGGAACTAATTTTAAATAGTGTTTATTGACTTGAACAGAACGAGACAACTACAATTAGAATAGTTCGTTCTATAAATAGAACTTTCAAAATTTCTGCATCAGTGCGTGTAAGTAGGAAAGCAATGTGTAAGTAGCGACAACAATCGCTCTGCACACAATCAATCAATCAACAAATGCCTTCGGTTAGTCACTTGTGTAAATACACACCGCAGTGGCTTAACGGGCTAGACGCTGCTGAAGATGATGCTTCACAAACATCGAAACGATCGTCCAGCGAATGTGAGTTCGAATCCCACCCGCGGCATTTACATTTTTTTCACTAACCGGAGAAAACATGATCTCTTACAGCCTTAAAGGAAATTACAACTTTAAACATAACGAGGATCTAAAACCGACTAAATTTGACAGCTAAATTATGTTTTATGTTGTTTGCATTCAACGAAAATACGCATTACCTTTTATTTCTGTCCGTTTTATGTCCAACGAAAATGTAAAATTGGTAAAATACAGCAGCAAATAAAATTCTATGAAATGGTCTACTACCTCGTCGTCATGAAGAGGCATCGAAGATAGTAATGGAGACTCTTAACTAATACGCTATGAGACAAGTCACCTTTTTCTCTATGCACCCGAAGAGAATAATATTCAACACGGCCGCTAATTTTATTACCACCCTATTAAATATGCACGCTGAAAAAACGGTCTCTGTAAAATATTCTCCCAAATAACTATATTCTGCAGGAACACTTCAAACATTCACATGTTTTGATAGTCCCAAAACGCACATGTATTTAAATGGAAGCGATATAATGTTTACAAGCAAACATGGACATATGCTTCTATATGGCAACATAGGCGTACTTCATCCCAAACATCCATATACTTTCGTGGAAACATTCGCATGTTTCCTCCCAAACATCCATGTACTTACGTGGAAACATATGCGTATTTGCTCCCAACCATGATAATATTTAGAAACGAATTATTCTTTCTTTCTTTATTTATTATAATTAAAATAAATAATTAATACAAAAAATACAGCAGACAGTTGTCCGAGGCCTTCGGCCACGGACTGTCCCTGCAGGCTGTGTCAGAGACACGGCCATTAAGTTTAACGTAGAATACGCCATCCGATAAGACAGAAAACATATATAACAATAAATGATAAATAACATAAGCAAATGAATTTATTTATTTGATAGTTACTTTTGATAATATACATGAGCTTATGGTAGGAAAAATAGGATAAATATGTTTTCAAATTAAAAGAGTAAGGATAAATGATAAATAACAGACGCAAATCAATTTGATTTATATTTTTGATGTGTTAACATCTATACGCGCGCCTCTAGGGCAGTAAACTATAAATTTAATACATACACAAGTGTTAGGTTTGTAAGAGTAAATCATCGTTTGTTTGTTCGTTGCTTGGCAGTCTGTATTGAAAGTGATTATTGGACGATTTTCATATAATTTTCCCACGCGATTTTCTCCGGAAATTCATAGCCGATTTTATTAATTTTTGGATTAAAAAGCTAGTGCGGGTTTCGACGAAGAGTTTAGGCCAAAAATTAAGGCGATCCGATATCGGCGAGCCGTGATTTAAGTGTTTTAATTTGGAGTATTAATTTGGAGTAATATTAAAAAAGTGTTTTGTTGATCTTCGGTTTTGTCTTATCATCGTTTGTTTGTTCGTTGCTTGGCAGTCTGTATTGAAAGTGATTATTGGACGATTTTCATATAATTTTCCCACGCGATTTTCTCCGGAAATTCATAGCCGATTTTATTAATTTTTGGAATAAAAAGCTAGTGCGGGTTTCGACGAAGAGTTTAGGCCAAAAATTAAGGCGAGCCGAGATTGAAGTGTTTTAATTTGGAGTATTAATTTGGAGTAATATTAAAAAAGTATTTTATGTTGATCTTCGGTTATATCGTACGAATATAACAATGTATGTATGTATGTACAAGTGTCTGTTGCTTTGCATTCTTTGACTTTTGTGGGAATAAAAAAAAAGTATTGAGCAAGAATATAATGACACATGTGCTTGCACTGGGTCTTTAAATAATTTTAAGTATTAATATTATTTAACTGTAACGTCATCATATGATTGAACGCTGTTTTTTATTTTCCAATGTAACATTTACGAATGTGTTCATAGAAATCGAACAGGTACCGTGTAGCAAAAAGGTGTTAACACATCGCCCGTGAGTTCGAACACTCATTGGATTTTTTTTATAATTATATATCCATGTTAAATTCAAATTCACATTTAACATTTTGTTTCACTTAAATACATAAGTAAATAATCGAAATTTCAATATTTCATCAATCAAAACAACAGCCGAAGGTTTGTGTCCACACTGAAACAGCGGCATAGTTTGTGTCCACGCTACAAACTCAAACACTCAACCAAACACCACACATATGTTTGAGTGTATGTGTTTAAACAATTTTCATTTTAGAATTTTAAATATTAGGAAGATATCAACCAATATGAAATGTATATCAAACGAAAGATAACATCTTCAGTTACCTACAAAAAAATTGTTAAAAAAAGTTGTCTCGCCGTTTCCTCATAATCAATGAAATAAAGATTACAACAATAACAATCTGACATGACTCCCTATACCGTAAGGTAAGACGTATTCTACGCCAAAAATTATAATATTTAAAATTACCCTTTTTGCATACTTGCTGAAATCATTACTTTTTTTACGAAATAAAAATCTGCTGCTCTTTTGCTTCTCCTATCTTTGTTGTCTCTCACGCTTTTCTTTTCAGAAGGTTTCAACTATGCCTTGGTTATCACTATGCGTTTGTACACGAACAATATACTCGTACTTATATACAACTCTAGTTCATGCAAGACAAGCGTGTATTAATTACTTGTGTTTTTTTTTTATTATATTTAGCAATATGTCAAAAAAAGTGGTTTTTCCAATTTAAAGATATATGTACCAAATTATATATACTGATTTGGGGATACATTCGGCTATCTGAAATGCTCATTAGGGTGGCCCTCAATTACATGATATGTGAATTATAGGGTGTTCTTGTTGTCATTGATTTTTCAACTGATTACGAATTTTTTCCTGTAATTTTATTAATATCCGAAAAACTGGAATTTTTTAATTTTTTACAATAAACTGGGTTAGTAGCCTTTCATTAAAGATGAATATTTCATTCGTACACTGAGAGAAAAAAATTATTATAATAATAAGTGGTAAAGGTAGATTTACGACTTTTTCATTTAAAATGGCACAGAAACGGCTAAAGATTTTTGGCCAAAATTTTCTATTTCTCGTTTAGAACCTTAAAATCTTAAATTCTACCAGTTTATTGTAAAAAATTAAAAAATTCCAGTTTTTTTTTTTTTTTTTTAATTTAATTTTTTAATTTTTAATCCCACGAAAATGGTTAAACTGTGTTATATTTTGAAATACAACTAATTTAAAAAAAAAACTCGTGGAATAAATATTGTTTCTGAGTCCCCAAAGATACATATTCAACAATAAAAAAGTTCTTTTTCGCAAAAAGTCGTTTTTGACATATTGCTAATTATATTTAACAAATGGTCCGCCATTCCGATTTTTTCAGTAGAGGCTCGGACAGAAAAAGGGATTCACGTTGTTGCCCTTTCCAGTTTCTTTCCTCGAAATCATTTCTCACTTTGGTAGCACACATAAATATATGCGAAACAGATACACAAAAACCAAAGCAACATCACCATAGATTAAATCTTACTGGAGAGAATATTTGGCTCATCTGACGCTTCCTTTCACACTCTTCGTGATTCGGTCGGTGTGATAGAGAGATGTTTGACGAAAAGTGATGTACACCAGTAGCCCGTTTCTGTAACTCGTACCGATCGCAGTTACCGATTGAAAGTACCTATTTGACGTCACTCTGACGTCATTCTCACCATCACTGTTTCTGTAAAAAAAAATTGCCGATCCCTATTCCATTCACTCGTTCCAAATCGGTAATATGACATTTGTTTCGATTCTACTCAATAGGAATCGCTTAAAGAAGTGTTTCTGTAAGAAATCTGACTCAACTCGAAATCGATAATTTTCTCACTGACTTTAAGCCAAGTGAAAACTCTACCGATTGCTACAGTGTTGCAACTATGAGGAAGCAAGTACTCATCAAATATAACTTTGGCATAAACCTAGTTTACGTCGGAAATTCCTGGAAAATATTTGTCAATTGGAGTGGGTAGGAATTGTTATTGTATTTTCGGAGTTATGGGCCCCCAAAGTTCGAACATACGGCTCGATATTACGAGAGTGATGCCGTTTTATAGGACCAATGTTTCAACGTCTTTATGTAGAAAAAGTTGAAGTAAGCAAAAAAAAATTAAATACATTTTTTGAATAACTGTCTGATTTTTTTATATAACATTTTTCTTTTGAAATAACAATTCCTACCCATTCCAAAAAAAAAGAAATTTCCAGGAATTTCAGACGTAAAGTAGGTTTGTTCCGAAATTTACGACAATTTATGAACCGGTTTCAACGAAATCGGTATTCAAAATAAACCGAGTGCAAATGTTTGTTTACTTTAAATATACATCACCAACAGTCAACTTATTTAATTGCTTTTGGCTCAAGTGCGCCGGTGGATTCTCAGCATATTTCTGCGATCATGGAAAAATTCGTAAATAATAACAAATATGCTACTCATTTTGTATAAACTTATTAAAGTAAATACGAAACAGAAAAAAAATGTTTTTAATACGAAATATTTGTAGATGAAAACAAATGCAAATAAACAGCTGCTTGTCATCTGTTTCAATTCTTACCGTTTCTTTCCGATTTGTGTTTCTTTCTATCACAGACCGAATTTTTACCGATTTGAACGTACAGAAACACCAGTAATCACGAAATCGGTAACTTTCAATCGAGTCGTTGTGACGTCACATAAATCGTTAACTTACCGATTTACTTACAGAAACGGGCTACAGGTAGAATTACAGTAACTTCTGGCTTTAATTTTTCATGTCGTTTTGGTGCAAAGCTGTGAAATTTAAATGTGTTTTAAACTTTTTTCAGACGGGATTTTTGTTGTATTCGTTTAAATTATTTCCCGTTCGCTTTTAAAAAATCTAAAGTCATCGCCGTACATAAGCCCAATAAACCAAAAAACAGTCCGAACAGCTATAGACCAATAAGTCTCTTAAGTAATATTGGAAAAATATTTGGAAAGCTTATCCATAATCGGATCAATGACATCGTGCTAATCGCAAAAGAACAATTCGGTTTTAAAAAAAGGTCATAGCACCATCCTCCAAATTAGCAGAATTCAAAATAAAATTCTGTCAAGCAGACGCAACAAAAAATCGACGGGTATTATTCTCCTTGACATTGAAAAGTCTTTTGATACAGTTTGGCACCATGGTTTGATCTATAAGCTAATTTCCATGCAACTACCAAAATATATATGCAAAATTATTGCCGATTTCCTACACAACAGAAAATTCTGTGTATCGGTGAACAGTGCTCTTTCGTCTACCAAAATTATTCCAGCGGGGTTACCCCAAGGCTCAATACTCTCTCCCCTACTGTACGCAATTTACACATCGGATTTCAAAGTTCCAAAAACGAATGACATTGCATACTATGCCGACGACACAGCTCTCCTTACTTCCAGCAAGCTTACAAGCGCTCTACTGAAGAAAATGGAAAAAAGTCTTGTGTCCTGCAACAATTACTTTACGAAATGGAAAATAAAAATCAACCACGAGAAGACACATGCAATAATATTTCCGTACAACAGATCTTCTAAAAGATGTCCAAGACGGGATCTCCAGTACAATAACAACCACATACATATCCAAAATCAGGTGAAATATATAGGAGTCACATTTGATAAAAAAAACTACTTTATAGGCCGCACATAGAAGAGACTTGCGGAAAAGCATTAAAATCGTTAAGAGCATTATGGCCTCTATTAAACCGAAGATCATATCTAAACCATGAGAACAAAAATATGTTATTTAATTGTGTCATTAGGCCAATATTATCATATGCATCTCCAGTGTGGTACAAAGCCGCCAAGTGCCATATAAGCAAAATACAAATCATACAAAACAAGTGTTTGAAAATGATTAACAACAAGCATTGGAGATATTCCACACAAGATCTCCACAACGAAACCGGTTACGAAATGTTTACCGATTTCATCCGAAGACAAAACCAAAACTATTTTAATAAGATCAGAGACTCTACTTATGATATAATAAGAGATGACTGCATTGAATAATTATAACATTTTCCATATTCCTAAGAAACTCATCAAACTGAAAACGTTGCGTTATAGCTGATTATTTCCCGAAAATAGTCTAACTATACACAACTACATTTTCTGACAGTGTTGATTTTTCTTTTACTGCTAATCATATAAAGGTTTTTTCCCATTTTTCCTTTAATAAGACATATAAACGATATCAAATTTCCTGTAAATAGTCTGCTATAAATAGTATAATGTAAAAGCATAATTTGATGTAATATCTAGTTGATAAATCCCATAAGATATATGTATATATAATGTGTTTTATATTAAAATAACAAAGTGGATGAATAAATGAATGAATGAAATAAATACTATAAGTATTAAGCCGGAATCACAATGCAAGCAACATTTTCAAAAGGCGTTCACAATGCAAGCAACAGTTTACTTCGAATCGAGATGCTTGTTCTAACAGGTGATACCAGTATTACGGCCAATATATCAAGACAACAATACAATATATTTTGTTTTCACGTCAAAGTTAACACAAATGTTTGTCAAGAATAAAAGTAAGCCAGAAATTATAAAACCAAATACATTTGAATTTGATTCTTCATATAATGAACAGAAGGAAAAGCAAATCATTTAAGTTGTTCTTATAACACAACCTCTATTAGTTGCAACATGATTCAAATGATGCCATTATGAATGGAACTCGATTTCTTTTGCATGGCCACCACGGGCACGCTTGCAAAAGTCCAGACGCTGAACCGAATTTTGGACGGTTTTCAAGCATAAATCGGCCGATACTGCTGCAATTTCACGTTCGATATTCGTACGAAGATCATCAATCGTCGCTGGCATGTTGGCATAGACCATTGACTTGACGTAGTCCCACAGAAAATAATCTAATGGCGTCAAATCGCACGACCCAGGCGGCCAATCGACTGGGCCATTTCGTGAGATAGCACGTTCATCAAACTTGGTTCGAATAAGTTGATTGTGGCATTCGCTGTGTGGCTTGTGGCGCCGTCCTGCTGGAACCACATGTCCTCCAAGTCCTTATTATCCAATTGGGTCTAAAAATATTCGGTTATCATTGAACGGTTGCGATTCGTATTCACAGTAATGTGCCGGTCTTGATCATCACAGAAGAAGTACGGCCCAATGATGCCGCCGGCCCATAAACCGCACCAAACCGTAATTTTTTCGGGATGCAATGATGACTCATAATTTACGTGTGGATAGCTGTCTGACCAGTAACGCATATTTTGCTTATTGACGAAGCCATTCAGCCAGAAATGAGCCTCATCGCTGAAGATGATTTTCCGATGAAAATCCGAGTCATTTTCAAGTTGTTGCTCAGCCCAATTCACGAACATACGACGCTCATGGTGGTCAAGCGGCTTCAGTTCTTGCGTCAATTTGCTCTTGTAAAGATGTAGGCCAAGATCTTTTCGCAAAATTCGCCACAACGACGCCACAGAGATGCCCAACGCTTGAGAACGACGTGTGACAGACACATTTGGGCTTTCTTGAACTGAAGCCTCAGCGGCAGCAATATTCTCGACACTACGGGCACTTCTTTGTCTCAGTGGCACGGGAACATTTTGTACTGTGCCTCTGGATTCAAATTTTTCCATTAGACGCTCAATTGTTGATCTGGTAGGACGATTATGACGACCATAAATTGAACGTAGCGCTCTTAAAGTTGAGGCCACTGACTCCAAATTTCGGTAGTAAATTTTAATAATTTCGACTCGTTGTTGGCTCGTATATCTTTCCATGATGAAATGGCAAACCTTACTGAAGAGAAATGTCAAAAGAGCAGGAAAAAATATGGCGTCGTTTGCTGTCCCTATCGATTTACTTTTGTAGCGTCTCTGTTGAAAAACCCTTTATTACACGGCGCACCAGAGATAATAGTCTAACGTAATTCAAACACAGTGCGCAAAAGACCGATTCTAACGTTGGCTATGTGCGCCGTCATGCCTTCAACTTTTGGAGAAAAAAAATCGCTGAGCGTGGCACGATATCGTTCTCCATTGACGGTTACGGCTGCTCATTTTTGAAGAAAAATGAGCCTATGATGCCGCCATGCCAAAAACCGCACCCAACAGTCACTCGTTGTGGATGCATCGGTTTCTCCTCGACGTGGTGTGGATTTTCCGAGCGCCAAATGCGACAATTTTGGTTGTTAACGTAACCGCCGAGGTGGAAATGAGCTTCATCGGAAAATATAATTTTTCCGTAAAAACGCTCAAAATTCTGGGAAGAAGTACGAGAAATGCTAATTTCTGTGAACGATGACGAGTTGATGTTGACGACTGTTCGAGCACACTTTCAGCTACAGCTGCAATATTTTCCACTGAACGCACCGGACGAGCACGTACACGAGTTATTTTGGATTGACGAATTCGCTTCTCTATTCTATCGAATTTATTTTGAAGATTTCTGACAGTTTGAGGTGAAGACTCAGAACCTTGGAAGAAAGTTTTTAATATTTCTCACTATTTTTCGAGCATAAAGCGACCCATTTTGTAAACTTCTAGCTTTTAACAAGTAATCTGTCACTTCATAGATTTCAAATTGGTCGTCTGCGTCGGAATAACGGGGGGTTCAAATTCTAAATTTTACATAGCCCACTCCTAATTTATTCGTGTATTTACTTCATTCAACCTATCTGTTCTCATCATACAAGGGCATTTTAATTTGCATTGGATTTTAATTTGCATTACTTTATACGAGGCGGATCAATAAGTCCGTGACTTTTTGAATGAAACACAGATTTTTTTGCAAAAAAAAAATATTTTTCAACATAATCTCCTTTTAGCTCAATACACTTAGTCCAACGTTTCTCCACTTTTTGTATCGGTTCCAAAAAATAGGATTTTTCGAGGTCCATAAAATAGGCATTTGTTTGTTCTATAATTTCATCGTTGGAGCTAAATCTCTATTCACCGAGCAACTTCTATAGGTTTGGAAATAGGAAATATGTAGTCACTGGGGGCTAAATCCGGAGAATATGGCGGATGAGGTACCAACTCGCACAAATTAAAACAACTCCAAACAATCCTTTGAAGTTGTCACACGATTACGTTTATGATCAATTGAGAGCATAAGCGGCACCCATCTTGCAGACATCATTCTTAAACCCTACTGATTGTTTAAAATCGAAACCACACTGCCATATGAAATGCCTATGGCATCATGCACTCATCTCATGCACTTTTACTCTTCGATCGGCCAACATCATATCGTGGATTTTTTCGACATTTTCGAGTGTATTGACCGCAATTGGCCTTCCAAAACCTTCAGCGTCATTTGTACTTATGCGACCACAACGAAAGTCAGTAAACCACTTTTTTTACCATTGAAATCGATGGTGCAGAGTCCCCATAGTATTTATCAAGCTTTTCCTGTGTTAATGAAAAAAACACAATTTTTTAAATTTAATTTGTACGAAACCAACGACAAAAATTAAAGTTTAAACCATTCATACCTTCTTTTGTCGTTGCTCCGCTAAGTTTTGGAAACAATAAACGTGTTTTGGTTACACCGCTTGCTTATATATTCGCTTGATTTTTATGAAGCACTTAGCGACGACTTAGCGAGAACTTAACGACGAGAATTGTTTTCGCTAAGTTTAAACAAAATGTTTTTTGACATCTTTTAGCGTTTTCAACCCTTTTTCATATTTTTGAATAAAATCACTTGTCGCTAAATAGCCGTTTTCTTTACAACTTAGCAAGCGATAATCGCTTGCTTGTAACCAAAACACGACTAATGACTTCAGAAACTTTAATGGTTCTCCTTGAGTATCCAAACATTTAACAAAGTTTTTCACCACACCAAGTTTTATATGTAATGGTGGTAAAATAATTTTTTCAGTTGGTACCAGGGGTGGATGAAGGATATTGTGCTCGCCGAATGCCCCTTCAACTCTTGGCTACCATTGTTTTTTGAAATATTGATTCCCCTTTCATCTGCTGTCCCATTTGCATAAAAATCATCCATATTTAACGTATCCAGCCTGCATACACGAGAGGAAGCTAACAACTTTTAAGTCACAACAGAGCCGCCATTTGTGCTCTTCATATTTTACTGCATCCAATAAAAATTTTATCGAATCATAACTTTCCTTCATGTCAACTCCATACGCTATTGGAATAGGAATCTTGGAATTATCGTAATAAAGGAGTACAACTTTAAGACTTTTCTTGGAGGTATCCTTAAAGATACACCAGTCCTCGGAGTTATATTCGATATTCATTTCTGCCATTAAGCCTTCAATATCGTTGCAATTAGCAAATGTGTTGGATTCATTAACTGAAAAGTATAGCAGAAAAATGGTTTAAACAGATGAAGACTTTTCAAGTCTGCAGCCAATATTTTTGATTTCTTTTTAGACAGATTCAGCTACTGTGCGAATGCACTTAAAAGCTCTTGCGACATTAATTTTGGGCACGTCGCTGCTTCATTTCCTGAGTAACCACTACCAATGGCTTCTGTTCCAACGCATTTAGTAACATCAAGATGTTGACTAGGACTCAGGTGGTGGAAGTTTATCAGAACCCATCAGGTACTCGGAGCAAGGCTGATGGTACTGATTTACACACAAAACACTTTCGCGTATACCTATTCAAATGTAATATGTCGATATTTTGACATACGTAGCAAGTGGTGTTGTCATGTTCACCTGGGCCTAGCCAGCGCATGGGAATACCAAAGTCCATTGATTTTTCGTTGACCTACAGCGAAAATTAAAAATATATTACTAAAAATTAAATTACCCTTGGACCACAGCAAACGTCCCGTCGAAAATACCTCTTATAGATGTCTCCTAATTTTCTGTTGAAAAACGTAACTTTTTCAGAAATAGTAGTGGTCTTCATGAAAACTCGAAAGAACCTCGTAAACTCGAAAACATCGTAAACTTGCACCACAAACGTTAAAACAAACAAATTTCCCATACAAAGCTACTTGCACAAAAGTGGAAAGTTTTCGAGGCAAATTTGCTGCGCAAACGTGGGATGGAGAAACGTGTAAACTTTTGACATTTCGTTGTCATCTGACTAGGATGGATAAATAAGGTGATAGCACTAGAACAGTAGAAAAAGTACACATACATAATACATGCAATTGCTACTGCTACCACCTTATGTATGCATCTTGGTCAGCTGATATGGTTTTGAGCACAACTACGCTGAGCAACTGTACCTGGTGCCTCATGCAACGGTGCGAGGGAAACTTGCGCTGAGCAAAAGTTCTCGGCTTTCACGTTTGCATGAATGCCGCTAGTATGCTTGCCACTTCCCGAGAAATGCCACACATGTAATGCAATTCGATAAGGTAATTGAGTCAGTAGTCGGATGGCTGATTTTGAGTTTTGATTTGATTTAGCTTCTTCATACTTTTTTGTTGCAGGCCGACGGATCTTATCAGTTATAATATTTGGATTTTTAGTCCAATACCAAGCACGGCCATTGGACTCAAATCGATTGATTTTAGTCTCATCAGGCCATATATCCTGAAACACAAGACGTAATTGTATTTTTAAATTCTTTATATTAACTTCACCTGTCTGTATGCATGTATGAATTAGGGATGCCAAACGGGAAATCCCGGGATTTTCGGGATTGATGAATCCCGGGATTTTAATAATTTTCGGGTTTATTATTAATTTTGAAAAACATAAAACTAAAACAATGACAAAAGTTCGGTGTGGTGTTGTTTTTTTGGAAGATTCGGAAGGTGCACCTCTAGCAAAATGCACTTTGTGCAAAAAGGGTTTAAAAACCAATGGCGGCTCTACAAAAGTCTAATACTACATCTTAGCGTAAGTGAATTTTGGCATGTGTATGTCTATTATACGGCTTACTGGCCAAAAATTACAAAATTTATTGCATCGGGTAGAACATGTGTGTAAAGCCATTGATATCACTTTTTTGTAACGGGTCCGCCATCTAGCGTTTTTTTTTGTCAACTAGTGCTTATTTCGTGAATGGTAACACTTAGCTCATGTCTGATTTGACAGATAATTAGTTTTATCCTTCCGCTGAATGAATATGGTTGTGTATACGCTTGAACAACGCTGGGAAATATGGGAAAAATTGGCCTGCGATCGACTTACAGAAGATGCCGATTTTGACAAAAAAATCTTTTCAGATAAATCTTATTTTGATCTTGGCGGGTATGTAAACAAGCAAAATTGTCGCATTTGGGGCACAGAAAACCCGCACGCATACATTGAAAAGCCGATGCACTCAAAACGAGTCACTGTTTGGTGCGGATTTTGGTCCAGAGGCATAATTGGTCCATTTTTCTTCGAAAATGAGCAAGGAGTGGCCGTTACGATGTGGCATGACGATCGTTATCGGGCCATGTTGAACGAATTTTTGTTCACAAAAATTGAAGAGAAGGATATTGGCAACATTTGGTTTCAACAGGACGGCGGTACGTGCCACACAGCCGGAGCTACACTCGATGTTTTGCGCCCTGTTTTTGAAGATCGCATTATCAGCCGCAGGTCTGATGTCGTTTGGCCACCTCGGAGCTGCGATTTGACACCGTTGGACTATTATTTGTGGGGTGCCCTCAAAGATAAGTGTTACGCCGACAAGCCAGAGACAATTGACCCTTTAAAGGACAACATTCTTGAAGCCATTGGTGAAATACAGCTGCACACAATCGATAATGTGCTTAAAAATAGGACCGATCGTGTAGGCTACTGCATGGCCAGCCGAGGCAGCCATTTGAATGAAATTATTTTCCATTATTAACCGGAAGGGTTGTGCTTTCAAATAAAAAAAGAAATTTGAGAAAATATACAGTATTTTTTTTATAGCATTTTCAAAAAAGAAGTTATTTGGCGGACCCTTTATAAAACAAGTCATAACAAACTCAAAATTTATGTAGCATTTTGCGATAAGTCGCTTAATTATCGAGTTATCGGATGTTACGTTTCTGAAACAACAATTTTAAATTTGGTTAAAAATAATTTTTGTTTTTGTTTGAAAAAAAAAATATTCGAAAAATCGCGCGATGTTTTTAAAATAAGTTTTGTTTTTGTTTGAGAAAAGTAAAAAAAAATCGATAATTTTTCTAAATGTCAACATCCGATAACTCGATAACTAAGCAACTTTTCAAAAAGTGCTACATTATTTTATTTGCTTGTTTTGAATTGTTTTATATCGAAAAAAATTTGGATTGATTTTTAACCCTTTTCCCGTGATCCCATCGAGCTGAAACTTCGCAAAATATGGGCAGGATTGGATAAAGGGGCGTGGTACCTCCCATACAAATCACAAATTAAAAATCATTATTTGTCCTCCTGTTAACGGGTTTTGAAACAAAATTGGGTATGTTGTTTAGGTGTACATATGCTAAGATCTGATGCAAATATGGGCGGCACTGGACAAAGGGGCGTGGTCACATATATAGAATTTATAGTTAAAAACTATGTTTTTTACGGGTTGGTTTTTTATTATTTAAAATGTGTCGAATTTAATACGTTACCTTCTACCAATCAGCCTCAGTCCAGTTCTTGTAGACCTGGCTGAATTTATTACGAACTTTATATTCTTTAGTGATAAAAGTAGTTTCTGTTTCTTCTCTGCAGCCTTAACACCAAATATTTGGAGACTTCGACGAGCAGTCCACTCACTGGCGTCAATATTAAACGTGTTTTATGCCGCGGCTGGGGTAATTGCATTGTCAGTTGTCACTAGTTTTGCGACAAGTGCGGTCGTCAATCTATCTGGGCCGGCCAGAAGCAGTTGAAGTTTGAATATTTTTCTTCCGTTTTATTCTCTGGATCGTCATATGACTGACATATTACACTTTTTGCAACGTCCCGAACAGTATTATTATTTTTTAATAATTCCATGAATTCAACTAATTTAGATGCTAGCATTTTTGATCAGCACGTGGAAAATAATGTGCAATTAAGCAAAATAACAGTACATTTTTGACCTACGTGAAAAGTTTCTGGTTCTTTAAAGAGTTGAAGAGAGTGCAATATTGCAACAGTGCAGAGAGTGCGTAATTGTAACATTGCAGTTGGTTTACATATTAGGCTCTTTTAAGAATATGCATTAGTGTATTCAAAAAACCCGGTTTTTCAAATTGTCGGTTTTCGGTTTCTTCGAATATTCCAATTTTGTCGAAACCGGTAGTCGGTTAAACCGAGGTGTAGAAACCGGTTAATAATGCGTTTTGTAAACATCGTTTTGTTTTTAATTCGTCTCTTTGAATTTTGAGATCGACTATCGAGTATATAGCCCTAGAAAATGATTGTAAAAATACCGACAGAACCGGCGTAAAACTGCAGCTCCCAATCAAAGTGTGTGAGCCTATCCCTTCATGGGATGTAATGCGAAACTAAAGGGTAGGCAATGTAAAATTTGGAATTTAATTTTGGTTTAAAAAAAATACTAATAGATTTTTTAGATACTAATATGATTTTATTGGGAAGGGTCATTATTGATATTTATGACCTTCCATGACTTGATTTACAGTACCTAATTCTATATATTTAATTTTTCAGTACATTTTAAACTGTTTGGGCCCGTGATCTGTTTCGTGTTTTAAGGCCTCAAGGGACTCGGGATTGTTTGCGTATCTTATATTTCCAGAGATTATAGTTAACGGTTTCAAATTGCAGATGCGATACGGCCAATGGACTTCCGAGTTTCGGCTGATTATGCGGTTTTGGAACACAGTGCGTAAAAGATCGATTGTTACGTTGGCTGTGTGGGTCGTAGCGCCGTCCTTTCTTCAGCTTTTGGAAACAAAAAATCGTTGAGCATGGCACGATAACGCTGGCCAATGACGGTTTCGGCGGCCCCTTGCTCATTTTCGAAGTAAATGGGCCATCAATATGATTAACAAATAATGCGTCATCTGCTTCGAAATAACGGGAGGTTCAAATTCAAATTTGTACATGTCCCACCCCTTATTTATTTATTTTTTTTTATGTATCCTATCTCTTCTCCTACATATGTGACTTACCCAATTAGAAAAAACCATCGTTGAGTAAATATTCCTTTGGACGTTTTGTACTCAGTTTTGGAGTTTGGATACTCATTTTTATGCATTATTGCTAACATACCACTTGTGTTGTCATTAGTTCCGGAACCTATATCTAAATCGGAGTTGGCAGATATGACTTCTAATGCCATTGGACAAGTAATTTCAGCAAATTATAGACGAAATAATTTGTGGGGAAAGTCTTTTGTGTCTCTCTGATAGGGTCAGTAATCGTAATGAGCTATGAAAAAGGCTTTAGGTGTGTAATTCTGCGGTGTTATATCACTTGTGTAAAATCCGAAAAAACCGGTTAATCGTCTTGTAATAACCGGTGAAACCGGTTTTTGGAAAATAGCAATTTTTAGAAAACCGACAAACGCTTAACCGCCCGGAATTCGGTTAACCGGTTTCGGTTTTTAATACACTAATATGCATACACGCTGAAAAACAACGGCCCCAATATATTATAGGAACCATGTACACGCAGAAAAATCTGTATTTTTTTAATGTTTAGATGCAAATATAACGTGCTTGTAGCTTGCCGCAAATATACTATATCCCGAAACCATTGTGTTTGCTCTTCAATATTCAATATAACTTAATGATTAATGGGCTATAATATATGCTTTTGAGACCCAAATGTGACTTTGATTGTCGAAAACCGCCAGAACCAAAAACAAGGCAGATAACAAAGGAACAAAAAGGCAACAGAACTTAGATTCATGAAAACAATGCTTGCAAATATGTACATGTTTGCTGCAATATGTTGCTGGGACCGATATTTTTCAGCGTGTATGCATTGATTTCGTGAATTGAAGATCTGGTGCTTTTTGTTTCTTTATTGTCTGTCACGTTATAATTTTCAGCAGTTTTCGACACGCCACATTTTAGTCACAAATACATATATTATACCCTATTAATAATTGTGACCCAAACATGTAATATTGAAGAGCAAACACAATGTGTTTGGACACAAACACACTATTTTTCCGACAAGCCACAAACACTTTATATTTGCATCCAATCAACAATAAACGACTAATTTTTCAGCGTGTGCATATGTATAATTGTTGTATATTCCAGTGTTCATTTTGAAAGACACCATATAAAAATAAAATTCAAAAAAATATTTTATTCAAAATTAAAATGTTCGATTTCGAATGTTCGTTTTTTTAAATAATTTTATTCTCCAATATTTCGCTGCCCTTTGGGTAGCATCGTCAGGAAGATAAACATAATTATTAATCAAAAATGAAGAAAAAATAATATAATATTTGTATTCTGTTTGTATAAACGCCAATCGTTTAGGCTTAATATTAAGTACCTACTGTTTGATATAAGTTAGCGTGTAAGTACAGTACGTCAGTTATTGTGACTGAATTACTAGTTGTAAGAATTATGCGTAAGCAAAAGTCGTGCTAAGTGCGCGAAGCCCAATTTGGTCAGTCGCTCTTTTACCGCATGCATCAGCAGTTCACACTTAAACTACATCTTAACCTGAACCATTAATTTGAATTTGTATCTAACGTAAATTAAAGTTTAAATTTGCCATATTGTACATAACTGTTGTACATATTGAAAGTGAAGTTTCCAAAATACATGCAATTATTATAACGTTTACATCATCTGGTTTCCTTCTGCTTATTGTAAGCTGATCGGCATCACCTTCTTAGACACAGGTAATATCCACTCTATTGGTGCTCTTCTCATAAAACCACTACAATCATACACGCTAAAAGATGGGTATTTTTTTGTCGTGTGGATGCAAATATAATGTGTTTGTAGCTTGTCGCAAATATAGTATACTTGTGTCCAAACACATTAGGTTTGCTATTCAATATTACATGTTGGGGACACAATGATAATGATAATATATGTTCTTGTGACCCAAATGTGGCTTTGTTTGTTGAAAACTGCTGAAAACAAAAACGTGGCAGACAACAAAAGAACAAAAAGCAGCAGATCTTCAATTCATGAAAAGAATGCTTGCAAACAAATGCATGTTTCCTGACATATGTTGCCAGGCCTGTTTTTTTTAGCGTGTAGGGAACATGTCTAACAACTTCGCCACCTAATTCAATCCCATTATCATCACGATTCCTGGTATTTTGATTAGCAGAATCTATGACATGTTTCATAATTTAATTTAATTACTTAAATATTGTTTACCAAAAATCAAGATGCGATATCTACCTTTAGTGTCTAACTAAAGCAACAAAGTAATTAGTTAAAAATTTAGCACGACTTTGTCTATTTAGCCACAACGAGTGTATTAGAGACAGCAATTTGTTATTTAATACTGGACCAAAAGTGATTTCGTTTTGTATTTGGCACATTTGTATGCCACTCCATAACAAGTAAAAACGACACAATGATTGCTTCTTTTAGTTGTTTGAATGAAGTAATTTTGGCTTTTATATATCTCAGCATGTAAATTGGAATTTACATAAAAAGTGGACTTAGCACATTTGCACAATAAGCTTAACATTTGATTCTGTTTTCAACTCAACCTCTATGGGGAATGTTTAGAGAGTTACACTTAAAGGAAGTGTTTTGTCTTCTTTTCAGAGGAACCTAGCGCTAAATGGAGTCCTTACGAAAATGCAGGTGGAAACATTGTGGCTTATGCATACGACCTGGTAATAACTATACGGGCCAAGTATCCCAGTACACTATGGGACATCCTCCAGGTGAGCTTACGCATTTGGTGCAGGTTGGCTGGAGAAAGTGGGCTAGGTGTAAACCCGGCGAAGTCGGAGCTGATCCGTTTTACAAGAGATTATAAAATAACTGTCGTGGAACCTATCGTGTTGAAATTCCTGGTGTTATTTTGGACAACAAGTTCTGTTGTAGGCCCAACAATGCCGTCAATGTCTTCTCCGACAGCTAGGCGGTATTCATCTCCCTGAAATCAGCATTCCTGAAGCCAACATCTGCCCTGTGCTGCTACACATCTCTTAACGAGATGACCCTTCAGTACGACATTCACCTGGGAATTGCAAAGCAGATAAAGTGACCAGCATAGGGACTACCTTAAAGGTTGCACAGGAATTGGAACGGGTTAGTTTGCCCCTATCGACTTGTAAGCCTATTCTGCAAGAGCGCTCCTATCTGATGATGTTGGAGAGATGGACGAGGGGTGCAGATTGTGTACATTTACGACAAATCTGGCCGATAGTGGATAGCAGAAGATCCATAAATATATATATTCTGTATCTCGCCACGCCCAAGACGCGACTGCTTGTTTCAGTTTTTGGAAAAGTCAAATGCTTTCTGTAGAAACTGCACCTGTGGCCGTCGGTGGCTTAATGGCTTAATTGTAGGCTTTTGTACATGAGTAGGTGGGTTCGATGCCTGCGATATGTCTTTCGACGACTGTCAACTCGCTTAGTGACAGCGACAGTAAGGGATATTTAGTCATAGACAAGCATATCAAAAATACAATTCGGAACCGGTGTAAAATTGTAGGTCCCTCTCAGTAAGTGAAAAACTAGAAACCGCACAGCTCACTGGTTGTGAGAAGCTCTCGCCAATCCCTTCACGGGATGTAATGGGAAACCATTTTAGTTTCGAAGCTGTAATGATGGCGAAGAGAAAGAATCCTCTAAACATCTTCCCTGCACGTGTTCAGGACTGGCCCGATGTCTACCATGGCATTATAAATATTTTGGGATCTTGAGTTTCTTGAGCTTCTCGAAGCAAGCTAAATGGTTCTATGGTGGGGCTAATGCTTATCTCGTTAGCCGTGATATCACAGTAGACTAATAAGTCTAAGTCTTTCGTTCATCGACAGACGCCATCACCTTACCTTTCCTTACCAAAGACAAATCGGGACGCTAGTGAATAGAAGCAAATCCAAGGACTTGTCTGTAGCAGTGTTGCCAGTTTAGCACTTTAAGTGCAATTCTAGCTCTTTGGCTTTTCTGGCTCCATTTTTAGAATTTTTTGTCGATAAATTGCATTTTTTTTTATAAAGTATATCAGTTTTTCGGAACTAAACTCTGAAATAATGGTTATTTTCAACCAGGAATTG
Source organism: Phaonia tiefii (assembly GCA_963931995.1). Taxonomy (NCBI): domain Eukaryota; kingdom Metazoa; phylum Arthropoda; class Insecta; order Diptera; family Muscidae; genus Phaonia; species Phaonia tiefii. The sequence goes on along the minus strand of OZ008368.1, from coordinate 251,582,113 downwards.
TAACATTTATAGAATTTTAAAGGGTGTCGAGGTTAAATATGTACGTTAGTTGGCATTTAAGTATTCAGTTACTGCAAAAGTATGTTGGTCCAGACTTCTTGTTAATTTCATTAATTTTGATTTAGGGATAATATGACTCTAAATAACAAATATTTATAAATTTGTTGGTTTGTGAATTTTGCTTATAGTTTAGTACTGGTTAAAATGCAATAGCGGATTCAACCGCCTAATTACTTTAATGAGTTTAAAAACGAAAACACCTTTTATTAAAGCGGTTACTTGGTTAACCGTTTTTGAGTTGATATGGTTGAGTATTTCAAATTTGAATACGGCTTTTTAACTTTAGTCGTGAAATTAGGTACATTTTCTAATTTAAGTATGGTACATAAAATTTTATACAAAAATGTCCCACTTAATATAATTATTATTTCTACATATGGATTTAAAAGTTGTATTTTTCAAAAATTTATAAAAACAATTTTTTGAAAATAAATATATGTGACAGCGCATAGAGAAAGGGACCTAAGGGTAAAAAAATTAATTTTCACTTTTTTTTTTTTGATGTGGACAACATCTGAGCATCGAATGAGACTGATCACATGCCCCAAAAGTGTTCCCTCCCAGAGATATGCGCGTTTTATGAAAGTGAAGTCGACGATTCTAAGCGCAAATAGAAAGGGACCTAACGGTAAAATTTATTTATTTTCCTTTTTCCCCTACTAAATTAACAAAATAACTTGATTTTACGAAACTACAAAAAATTTATTTTTTTCCTTATGAACAATTTAAAAAAATTGAAAAATCATTTTAATCGACGCTTCTTGCGGATTGGTTCCTTTGAACTTGCCGGTACCGGTCCTTTATTTTTTTTTGATTTCTTCTTAACGTCTGTTGGCTCCACTTCTTGGGGATTGTCCACTTCCTCCGAATCCTCCTCTTCGTTTCCATTTCCAGAGACCAAAGGAAGAGGAGCAACCGAATCTTTTTTTGAATCGTCAAAACATAAACACGGGATCTCTTTATACAAGTACCATTGACGCTTCATCGATTAGTGGAGAAGTATTCGTCCCATTTTCTCCACTCAACAACAGGCTCACTTGAGTTTGGAAGTCGAATAGGTACAGGAACATTAAATCCATTACGAGATGATTTTCTAACACAATCAACTACATCCATGAAGCAGTCGACATTAGTTTGGGCGTATTTTGATTTGAAAAGTCCGAATAAACGATCAGGTACAAACTTTGTATGTCCGGTTAAGATGTGCGAGAATAATTAAATCTTGGGATTCCTTATCTAAATTCATGAAAGACGTACGAAAATCCACAGCCATCTTCCTAGGGATCACTTCATTGCATTGATTTGAACGCGGAAGTAATTTTGAACCATACAGTCGAGCAACTACCTTTTTTTCGCGTATATTAAGATCAGATTTATCAAGGTACATATTATCGGTATCATCTTCAGAGTCACTATCCGATAATTCTGAGAAGTGATCGTCATCATCCTCGTCATCAGGGAAGCGATAAAATAAATCTACTTCTTCGAATTCGTCCACCATTTCATCCTAAAACAAACAGTAAGAATGTTATCAGTTTTAAATTATTTTCGCGAATAACATAATAAGGTTATGTGAAAAAATTTTCGTACTAACAGAGTGATATTCACGATTTAAAAGAATTATAAATGAGTATTTATTATAATTCACAATTAATAATTTCAGAAAATAAAGCTGGATTCGAAAAAACGCGAGCAAACTTGATATCAAACTCATGGAAACAGCGCGCTAGGTAGAAAACAGTAAAAACCAACTACACAAAACAAGAGGTAGGGACGACCTACGCGCGTTTTCAAGGTTGACCAACACGTTCCTGACGTCATGAGATGTGTCGCTTTCAAATGAGACCAATACCAACACGCTCAGTGATGGTACACCATAGATACACATATTTAAATCTTTAAAATGGCTCTCCTGAACAAAACCGGTTTTTACCCTTAGGTCCCTTTCTATTTTGCGCGTCACATATGTAGTTTTAAAATAAAGATAAAATTTGAGTACATGTTTAAAATTTTAATACACATAGTATTATCCGATACCGTTTTTATAAGCCAATTCCAGAAACGAAATTTAAGAAAAAAAAATTAACGTACTGAAACCTAACTCGAAACAGGTTTAGAAATGTTAGTCGGGTGAACCGACTTAAATATAGCACCACCCTTAGTTATCCTTTGGGTCCAACTTCTATTAAAAAAGATTCATATTTTTGTCTTGGCAGCCGAGCAACCTTCAGTCACCCCTGGCAAATTTGCCCATATTCAATAGCAGTGTGATATCTGCAAAATATTGTTTTATTACACGCAAAGAAAAAACTCGTTCTTCCAAAACGAAATCTCAGATAACTAAAGTTTGTGTGGGGACTGTTGTTTCGGTTACAGCAACCGAGTTCTAGTTACTCCAAAATAAAAAAAAAAACGGTTACGAGAACTGAAAAACGTTTGCAGTAAACGGGTTATGAAAAATTAGGGCTGAAAAAGCGTTTTCGAGAAACCAAAAACGGTTCCACCAAATGTTCTTTCGGTCACAGCAACCGAGTTGTAGTTACAGCAACCGAGTTGTAGTTGTAAAACATTACTTGTACATTAAAACTTTTATTTATGGCCTCCATACGCCGTTTTTGTGTAAATTTCCAACTTTTATGATTTCGGTTTTACTCATAAAGTTTGTTTTAAAAAAAAATTGGCATTCACTGCCTACATAGACTTCTCTCGCCTTGCATTCAAATGACAACTAAAAGCGCAGCAAACTACAACGTGTCAATTGTCCATCCAAGTTATATTGACAAGGTAAAAGCATTAGTGTGTGTGATCACTTTTATGTGTATGCCAGAGTGCGTATGTCAAACGAGTGGAAAAGACTGTGTATACCCCTGCAGTTGACGTAGCTAACGAATTTTTAGTTATTTTCCTAACTACCAGTAACTACCATTAACTACCCGCCAGACTACCAGCAATGCTTAACACTGACGAATTTAACATGGGGATGTCCTTGACGGTAGTCAGTGGCTACCCTCTGCACTACCATGTATCATGCAGATCGCTAGTTACATGGAATTGACGGAATATCTAACAACATTGTACTAACTACTTGACTAGTACAATCCGCTGGATGAATTCGCCGGACCATAATGAATTAATGTTAAGAATAAATCTTTTTCATTATTTTCACCACATTCTTTATCTACATTTTCAAACTTTTGCACAATTTGTTTCTTTTCTTTCTTTATTAAGCGTTTGATTTGTCTGTTGCTTGTCATTTTACCGTTCTAAATATTAAAATTGGCTTTTTGTACTTCTAACCTACATATGTACGTACGCTGTCATGATGATACTTCTACGAACGGTTAATAGCAACTGAACGGTTAATAGCAACTAACCAAGCAACCAGCAAATCATAACGGGATAACGGTCCAGTGCATTGTTTTTTCCGTGTTTCATACTTATAATAATCAAACGGCGAACTTTAGCATTACCTGTGCCACTAAAGAAGATAGTCAGGCTTTTCGCTAATGAAATAACTGACTACATAGAGCCACTAGCTACTTTTGAAACTGCAGGGACAGTCGACAGAATGTGAGAATGAGAGAAATTTACGTTCTTCGTAATCTGCACTCTCATTCGAAAAATGGCTAATTTTAGTTATCGCAAAGGTTTTTTAAATTTGCGGCTAATGAAATTTTGTACGCGTTTGCAACAACATGATACACATTTGCGATATACAAGTTTATTTGGGAGAACTACATGAACGGTTGCGATTAATAAATTAATACAAATCAATCAAAGTATTGTTTCAGCAACCGAGCAATAAACGTTTTTTTTTTCTTTGTGTGTAGAAACTTAATTAGGATGTGTTGTGTATTTGGGGTATTTCTCATGACTACCAGGTAATTATCCGCTGAAAATTTGTATGGGAGGTTCGAAAATGGTTTCCAAAAACATTTTCAATTGCACAATAGCTTTTGAAAAATAATTCAGTGCCTAGTACCAAATTGTACACTAAAATTGATTTTGGTTTACGGGAGATATCGGTACGGTCATCCTGAAAGCTGCCCATATTTGGTATGGGAGGCACATAAATGGATGTAGCAAAATCATCATTGTTTTAGTGAGTGAGCGGCGGTTTACGAAATTTACACGAGTTATCAAATCGATAACCCAGACGGCCGCCCAGCTTTTGTATGGGTGGGCGTAGTGACCTCGCCAATTTTCTCCAGTTAAGTAGAAATTTACAGATTATTAGGCAATATCTGATTCGAAGCTAATCAAATACACTAAATACTAAATATATCGATTTGTATGGGATGTACCAGAAGGTGTGTGGTCATAACACCCATTTACAATCCCTAACTAAGTTTGTTTAAAAATAATTGCCAATGACAAAGTTTCATTGTGATCGTTAAAGAGGTTTACGACAGTTACAGTGTTGACCAAACTATCCGGTCTTAAAAAGTCCCAAAACGAATTGGGTCCATATATACTTTAGGTCTAATATGAACTAATATTGTATCGAATATAAAGCGTAATGTGCCCGCAGTACTAGCACTTTTTTTGGCACGTTTTTTTTTGAAAGTTTCTGGCAACACTGGTCTGTGGCCAGATCCAACATATTCATGCTTGTTTTAGATTTGACGGGACTGTGTCTACTTGGTAGACATGTGGCGATGCCAAATCGCTAAGGTAAATAAGAGTCCGTACACGGTGAAAAATTGGTATTTTTTGTTGTTTTTTATGCCAATATAACGTGTGCGTGGCGCTTGTCGCAAATATGGTATACTTGTGGCCAAACACACTGTGTTTGCTATTACACATTGAAGATACAATAATTTATAGGGCATAATACATTTGCATGTATGTTTAAATGACTTAAGTGTTTCTGATGTTAACTGATCTGTTGCGTTTTAGTTTGATGCATGCAGCCGTCAATCGTTCGTTTGGGAGGAAACACACGAGTGCTTCGACGTAAATATATGGATGTTTGGGATGAAACTCGCATATAGCTCCGCGTTAAAGTATGCATGTTTGCAAATAAACATGCTAACGTTTGCATTTAAATGTAAGTGAGTTTAGGACTTGAAAATATATGAATATTAGGAGTGTGTTCCAAACATATACATGGTGCCTGTACAAAGTGACTGAGAGAATATGTTACAAGGACCGTCATCGTGCAGATATCGTCTACTTCACTGATTTCAATAAATTTTCTGGTGATATTAGTCGTTACATAAGTAACTATACCTTCTTCATGTTACTTTCGGCCTCCTCTAAATACCCTATCATCTTTCAGAGATATCAGACTATCAGGTGTAGTTTCCTTAAACCAAGTTCCCGGAACGCATATGACATCAACCGAAGAATTCTCGAACGTCAACCTAAATTCATCGATTTTAATAAATACGCTACTGAGAGGCAAATTGAATTAACTCCATAAATAATAAAGTAATGAAAATTTTAAATTAAATTTGAAACTGCTTCATAGTCTGGTATAAAACTGATTCGAGGTCCAAACATACTTCACACCAATTTTTTTATTTTAATGATAATAAACAAGAGGGCTTTAAATATGACCAGATAAAATAATTTTAGTTCTAGTTGATATCTACAAATTTTTAAGATGTGGAGTTAGACCAAATGACATCGGAGTAGCTCATTTAAAATTTACGTAGTTATCTGACACACATTCAAATCATTTCTTTGTTTAGCCAGCATTCTAGTCATATCGATCATAACATCTTTGGAACTTAATCACATTCAAAATCACGATAAACAAAAAGAAATACTAGGAAACTCACAGCAACTTATGCAAATTATACTAGAATATGTCCAAAAAAAAACACTAGACACAATGGCACACATTGAAAGACGTATAAATAGAAAGAGAATCAAAACAATAGTCTTCGTTATAATTAGTTAAGAAGAAAATTTTAAATATGTATATACAGCGTGGTCCGAATTGTGCCACCCTACAGGAATATGTCATACGATTTGTAAATGGCGGCAACTGTCAGTTTTGTGCTGATATTTGTGAAGAAAAAGAATACAGAACCAAAACGCAGAATACTCGTCGGTGATTTTGGAGCAACGTGAATAACGGCATGAAACATTAAGACGCTTGTCACGAAGAGACTGGAACAAAACCTGAAAGAAGAGCCAACGAATATGGCCGCTGTGACTGATCGTGGATGTGTCGCCAACGTCGACCAAACGACCTTCCATGCAATTTACCAATATACAGTCGTCTCGCAGCCATTACCCACACAAAATGCAGACAATCCATCAGCTTTTGTGGGCAGACCGTCAATTTCGCCTAAACTACGCACCAAATTCTCGACGATTTTCAATTCAATTCAGTTCAATTGAATTGAATTCAATTCAGTTCAAGTCAATTCAATTTAACTCAATCCGATTCAAATCAATCTAATTGAATTCAATTCAACTCAAATCGGTTCAGCTCAGTTCAATTCACTTCAACTCAAATCCATTCAATTCATTTCACTTTAATTCACTTCAATTCAATGAAATTGAATTAAATTCAATTCAATACAATTATTTCAATTCAATTGAGTTCAATTCAATTCAGTTCAATTCAATTCAATACAATTCAATTTAATTCAATTCAATTCAATTCAGCGCAATTCAATTCAATTCAATTAAATTCAATATAATGTGATTTAATTCAATTCGATTCAATTTAGTTCAATTCAATTCAGTACAATTAATTCAACTCAATTTAGTTCAATTCAATTCAGTTCAATTCAATATAATTCAATTTAATTCAATTCAATTCAGTTCAATTCAATTCAATATAATGTGATTTAATTCAATTCGATTCAATACAATTTAGTTCAATGCAATTCAATTAATTTTAATTCAATTCAGTACAATTAATTCAATTCAATACAATTAATTCAATTCAATTGAGTTCAATTCAATTCAGCTCAATGCAATTCAATACAATTCAATTCAATATAATTTAATTTAATTCAATTCGATTCAATTCAATTTAGTTCAATTCAATTCAGTACAATTCAATTTAGTTCAATGCAATTCACTTCAATTCAATTTAATTCAATTCAGTTCGATTCAATTCAATACAATTCAATTTAATTCATTCATTTCAATTTAATTCGTTCAATGGAATTCAACTCAACTCAATCGAATTCAGTTCGGTTCAGTTCAATTCAATTCAATTCAATTCAATTCAATTCAATTCAATTCAATTCAATTCAATTCAATTCAATTCAATTCAATTCAATTCAATTCAATTCAATTCAATTCAATTCAATTCAATTCAATTCAATTCAATTCAATTCAATTCAATTCAATTCAATTCAATTCTATGCAATTCAACTCAATTCAATTCAATTTAATTCAACACAATTCAATTCATTTCGCTTCAATTCATTTGAATCTAATTCAGTCAATTCAGCTCAACTCAGTTCGATTCCATTCAATTCAATTCAAAGCAATTCAATTGAATTCAATTCAATGCAATTCAATTGAATTTAATTTAGGTCAATTAAATTTAGTTCAATTCAACTCAATTTAATTCTATCAAATCAATTCAGTTAAATTCCATTCAATTCAAGTTAGTTCAATTCAATTCAATTAAATGCAATGCAATTCAATTCAGTTCAATCCAATTCGATTCAAACCAATTCAATTATATTCAATTCAGAGCAATTCTATCAATTCAATTAAATGCAATGCAATTCACTTCAGTTCAATACAATTCAATGCAAATCAAGGCAATTCAATTCAATTCAGTTCAATTCAATTCAATTCAATTCAATTGAATTCACGTCAATTCATTTCATTTCATTTCTTTTCATTTCATTTCATTTCATTTCATTTCTGTTGATTTCATTTCATTTCATTTCATTTCATTTCATTTCATTTCATTTCATTTCATTTCATTTCATTTCATTTAATTTAATTTAATTTAATTTAATTTAATTTAATTTAATTTAATTTAATTTAATTTAATTTAATTTAATTTAATTTAATTTAATTTAATTTAATTTAATTTAATTTAATTTAATTTAATTTAATTTAATTTAATTTAATTTAATTTAATTTAATTTAATTTAATTTAATTTAATTTAATTTAATTTAATTTTATGTAATTCAATTCAGTTAAATTAAATTGAATTGAAATGAATTCATTTCATATCATTCGTCTTTAAAACTCCAAATTTTATATCTCTATTTAAATTTGGCAATCACGTTTTAATTTTTTATCGAAATTTAAGTGATCGCATGTGTTCTGTATTTCGCTTTCACAAAAATCGGTCTTTTATTTGTAGATACAACATCGCTAGATTCAATGCAACTTGTTCAGACACTGTTACAAATCGATAGTCTTGAGAATTGACAAAGATCCATGACCATAGAGTAAATCTTTCTAGAGAGAATTTTTGGCTCATCTGACGTTTCCTTTCACACTCTTCTTGATGCGGTCGGTGTGATAGAGAGATGTTTGACGAAAAGTGACATACACCAGGTGGGATTACAATAACTTCTTGCTTTAATTTTTCATGTCGTTTTGGTGCAAAGCTGTGAAATTTAAATCTGTTTTACACTTTTTTATTGACTGTTATTGGTAGCGAACATTTGTGTTGTATTCAACACAATTGGATTTTACTGAAAATTGGATCTTTTCTGACAGTAGAATTATTTCCACTTCCGGTGAATATGGAATGTAGAACACTTCTTTGGCGTAGCGTCTAAATCTGCTCAGTTGTCCGCCTAAAGCCACACTGGTATGGTCCAATCAGGTCAGCGAGAATTGGTTTTAGTCTTTCGCAAATTAGACTTGATAGAACCTTATATAAATACTATGGATATTATTAAATGTGGGACATAGTACACTGAGACTCCAATCGCCGGGCATGCATTCATCTAACCAAATTTTGCTAATGAGCTAATGCATGCACCTTACCAGCTCATCGCTGCCAGCCTTAAATAGCTCTGCCGGTATTCTAGCGGCTCCTGCGGCTTTGTTGTTCTTAAGCCGGGCAATAGCTGTTCTGACTTCGTCTTGGTTAGGAGGGGGCAATCGACGTCTTCGATTGTCTCCTCGTCATTGGATATCTTAGGTACCAGTAGCGCGGAGAAATGATCTCACCGTATTCCCAACATGATGTGCGCATCTGCGATGAGATTTCCGTCCTTGTTTTTACAGAAGGTAGCCCTGAGCCATTTCCATTATTTCCGTTATACACTTCTTGGTAGAATTTTCGGGCTATGTCTCAATCTTTAACAAGTAGTGAAGAAAAAAATCACATGAGGTGTCAGCGGACAGTAGGTTGTAACGAAGTTCCTTTCGCTATATAATATGTACTAGTTATGTGGCCGTCGGTGGTGCAATGGTTAGTATGCGCGGCTCTTGTACATGAGATCCTGGCTTCGAACCCTGCTCTGACCACCTTAAAATTTCTTTCCGCGGCGGTCACCTCGCATACTGACGGCGACACTTTCGAGTATATAGCCATGAAAAAGCTTCTCAAAATACCGTTCGGAATCGGTGTAAAACTGTAGGTCCCAATCAGTGAGTGAAAACTGGAAAGCGCACAGCTCAGTGACTGTGAGAAGTTCTCTCCTGTCCATTCATAGGATGTAATGGGAAACCATTTATTTATATTTAGTTAGTTCCAACACGCCTAAGGCCCGTTTAAAAATACGATAATTTAAATAGATCTTTAAGAAGAGATACTTTTTGTAAAATGGTAAAAATTTTTTTTAAGAAAACAATTTTTTACAGAATGTATTTTTGTAAAAGAAAAGTATATTTTTTGGACCCCTTTTGTAAGAATACGTGTTATATTCTCCGAAAAGGTTATTTTTTAAAGAGAGGTACTTCTTTTATTAAAAGCTTGTGTTTTCTGTAAGAAAAGGTACTATTTGTAAGAAGAAGTACTTTCTGTAAGAAAAGGCCATAAGAGTGTGATTTTTTTTACAAAGAAGTACTTTTTTAAGAACAGGTACGTTTTAAAGTAGTTTTACTCTTTTTAGGAAAAGGTTATTTTTTTAAGAAAATCTACTTATTTTCCGATAGGGTATTTATCTCACGAAAAGCAAAGGTAATACATATTTAAGAGAATGTATATTTTGAAGAAAAAGTTTTTTTAAGACATGGGATTTTTTTAGGATTGATTCTTTTTCCAAGAATAGGAAAATTTTTAAGAGTAGATACTTACCTCAAGAAAAGTAATTTTGTTACGCCAAAGCAGTAGTAGTCTTTCAAAAAAAGGTTGTTTTTTAAGAAAAGGCAATTTGTTGTAAGAAAATTTACTTTTATAAGAAAAGGTAATTATTTTCAAAAAAAATTGCTATTTTTAAGTAAAGGTCCTTTTTTGTAAGAAAATACAGTTTTTTAAGAAAAGGTACTTCGTTGAAGAATATTTATTTTTTGTTTGAGAAAATGTACTTTTTTTAAGAAAAGGCAATTATTGAAGAAAATGTTCTTCATTTAACTTCTTTCACTTTTCTAAATTTACTTTTTATTGGGTTCAAAACCGCAATATATACTAAATATAAGTTACAGGCTCCACCTAGAAAACTTCCCATTAAATAAGAAATTTCCCAACATATTTGAGACATCGAGTTAGTCTAGACACAAACCAGAGCAAAAGTAAACAATATAGTTGATAATAGTAGTTTGTAGCCACGGAATAACACATACCATAGAAGCTTTTATTCGCTCAATAAATTAAACGTCATAGGTACGATGGAATGTAAACATTGGAGGGTGGAAAATATGGTTTCAATAATACCAGATAGTGGCAATAGCATACAGCGGTCAACAAAGGAACAACAACCGAATTTCGTGTTTTTGTGGCAAACTAGTTGTGTTCAATACAATACAAATGTATACCAACGATAAAAGTCAACAAAAAAGTGCAAAATATATTAAAATTTTTCAGTTCTACACCAAAACGATAGAAAAAAGTTAAGTGAACATATTTTGTAACTCCACCTGGTGTAAGTTAATTTTAAATTTAATTTCTCTCATTTCCACAAACCTACGATGAAGAGTGTGAAATGAAACGTCAGATGAGAGAATAAGTCCATCTATGTATGTGTTATTCTATGTTTGTAGCATAATAGTGTTAAAACAAAAGTTGTTTAATTTTTTTTCATTTAGCCCCCATCCCGCAACGTGCGATAAGGAACTTCGTTTCATAAATTTTGAAGCCCTAATAAACGTTTTTGTAGGATTCATTTATTTTTTTTTTTTATAAAAAAAAACAAATTTGCAAATTGTCCACACTCGCGTTGAAGTGTTTATAGTATGAATAAGTGATGATTTATCCGACCTTTCGTATTGTATTCAAAAATTAAATTTTTCGAGCGTTTGGTCGTGATTATTAATTAATTATATTTTTCGATAGTTCGCTATCCTTTGGATAGCATCGTCAGAAAGATATATTATTAATTAGAAATGAAAAACAATTGATAAACAAAATTTTTTTTATGTCATTTGAAAAAACAACAATAACAAAAAATTAAACAATTGAAGAAATTTTCTTGTCATATGAAAAATCAAGATTTATCTATTACAGGTGGAAGCGTTAGAACAGCTGATTTCAATTTTTCCTTGTCGTTGTAGTCCGACCTTGTCAAATATTGTTTATACTAATTCCAGGATGTATCTAGTACAGATGGTAGCTTTAAAATAGCAGACGAAATTTTTTCTTGCCCTTGTGGTTTTTGCCGAAAATTACAACAATTCCTCCTGATATAACCTGAAATAAACACATCTTGACAATTTCGATCGGCAGAATTTGACAAGGTCGGCTCCTGAAATAAAAACAAAATGCCTTCAATTCCTACTGCTTCTACCTTACTTATTTTGTTGCCATGTGAAAAATGTTCGAAGTTACAGCCAGAAAAATTGTTTGTGTAGAAATAGTTTCTCTAATTTACAGCCAGAAAAATAATATGGTTGAAAAAAGTACATACATAATGGTAAATTCAACAAGCTACATCCTGATATATCAAACAATTTTCGGTGAAATGTTACTAATTAAATGTCTATAATTCTGTGCTACATTATCCGTATCTGCTTTAAAGTTTATCCTCTTCACTATTGGGGTCCTTATTATCTGTAACTTTTCTATCATAAATCGACGTTTATAATTATTTTCCCTATTCAAAACTGACGTATCTTGAAAGTTTGGAAAATGATTTAAGTTTGCACAGTGTGATGATAATGCTGTTTTTTGTGTTGAGATGTGTCTAGTATTTGACACATAAACGTAAATGCTGCTAATGGCCAGTTTTTCAGTCGGTGGTGATCTTCGTTTCTTTGTTAAATTGTGGTTAAACATCGAATTGTGTTTTTTAGTCATTGTTTAACTATGATTTATCCACCCAATTTTGGTTGGTTAACTTATAGTGAGAACCATATTATTTTGACAATCAAATTACTGAGTGTCAAAGGGAGAAATGAAGATTGTATAAAATGCATGTTCTAGATTTGCGTATTTGTACACATACCATGATTCTTGATCGTTTAATTGATGCCCTATATTGTTTTTTACGCATTTTTGTTAAAAAGACTTTGATTTTATGCATCTATTTCTTATTTTACATAATTCCATTTTGTTTATTCCCCTTTGTTGTTTTGGTGTTTATCCCAAAACACACGTTTTTTCCAATAAGAATACAAGTGTTGCCATATTAGTTGACAATATGGCGACTTACATTAACTCACCACTGAAAAACAAAATGCAAAGTTAACCTCTAATTAACTTCGAATTAAGATTAAGTAATCCGATAGTTAACAACCCACTTAAAAACTGGCCATGAGTGTTGTTTTTGACAGTGCTGCCATATTTCTGATTAATGTAACTTAACTTTTAATTGAGCAAGCAAGAATCGCTTGCCTGTGGCCAAAAAACGGCTATTATTATTATGTGATATTGCTTTCGATTTGCATCAATCACTGTCCATTTGTTTATTTTTTATATTTAATTCCGCAAAAGAAATAAATAAATAATTTTTGAGTAGAGATCAATAATGTCGCTCTTACTTATCTAACGAATTATATACCACAAATCTCTCTGTGATTCTTAATGATTTAACACAATTTCTGATTAATTGAACTAATCCGAGTTCTACCTACTAGCAGATCGAACTTAATTTTCGAACCTAAATTCGCGAGATGTTAAGGATAAATCTAGCAGCTCTCATGTGCACGTCTTCAGTTGTTATTTTGCTCTTTAACTAAACGTTTCGTGTTCGACTGTTTGCGGAAAATACCTACATATATTCCGGGGAATTTAAAAACAATGCATCTCAATGGAATGCTACCTCTGGCGGTTCTTGTCAACTGTGCCGTATTAGTCTTGTGCAAAAGGTTAACTCCGTTCCCAACCGAATAAATCAATTAAATTAAAGCAAATCTTATCAATAATGCTATTCGATATTTCCATTCATTTATACAGTTATTATTCAATAATTGCGCCGGGTGTCATTAAATCGAATCGAAACTACACCGTTTCTGTCGCTCTGCACGAGGCAGATGAACCAGCTGTCATCAATGTACGCGTACAGGGACCATTTTACTATTCGGCTCTAGATGTCCACCTGCAACCGTATGAAATGAAAACCATTTCCTTCATGCTGCCCAAATTAGCGACTGGGGAACATAAATTGATAGCCGAAGGCGTAAGTGGCATAGATTTCCGGAATGAGAGTAGGATTACAGCCTTTACATGGGCGGGACCAAAAATTTATATACAAACGGATAAGGCCGTCTATAAACCAGGCGATGTGGTGCAGTTCCGCTGCGTTTTCTTGGATGAACATACGAGACCGCTGTATATTAATGAGCCAATACGTGTTGAAATTTTCGTAAGTATTGGAAGTTATGTGCATATGTATTGTGGTAAAGGTTTGATAAAATTATGCGTAGACTCACAAGCTGACTGGAAGTTGTCTAGTTCACGTTTAAGTCATATATATGTTTATATGTAAACCAGTCGCCACTTGAAAGTGTTTTATGTTTCCGATATTATGTTGGTGTCTGCGCGTGCGCAACACGCGATGCGATTATAATGATTCCACATCGGGTGAACAACCGCTGGATGTGTGTTTGTATAGTCAGTGCGTAATCTATTAGAGTAGCGGTTCGAAGCAGTAGGCACCCTACGGGAAATGATACCGGTACAGAACCAGTCACGTGATATGTCCATTAGTGATAGTGAAAGGTCCCTGTATCGTCCCTTTTGTATGAAAAGAACTGGTAACTTTAACATGGCTTTGTCATTGGAGGTGGCAATTGATACTCTTCCGATACCCTGCGATATATCAACGTACTGATGTAAAGCAAGCCGTCACAGAATAAGTTCCAATTGAACCCGTCACAGAATAAGTCCGAATTGAACCCGTCACAGAATAAGTCCGAATTGAACACGTCACACAAAAAGTCCAAATTGAGCCAGTCCCAGAGAATTCCAAATTAACCTCTTAAACAAATCTTCAAAATTTCTATGCACCTTGAGAACAATAGAATTTCCACATTGTCTAATAAATTAATTATATATTTAAAATAAATCGATAACTCGCTAAGTTATCGCAAGAATAAATATGAAAAAAATTCTATTGCTTTTAAATTTTATCGAAAATACCAATATAATTCCTATAGATAATGACTTTAATTAGAGTGCCTTGTTTCTAGGAGGACCCGTTTTTTTCGATCCAGTAGGTCCCGTGGGTCCTATCCATTTAGTCAATCTCCAATTTCCTTTTTTTTTAGTCCCGCCCTACCACCGGCAGTTCAGCACAATTGACTCTTCTTTAACACTTTGGAACCAGTTTGGAGTCATATCCGCTTTTCATCTACATATCTCAGGACAGGTTCTTTTAGACAGTTGCCACCTCATTTCCCGTAGGGGAACTATGGCATAGCTGATCGAAATGGTAGTTTGATGCTATGATACCGGTCAGAGCGGATGGGACAGTCAGCGTTAAGAAACTGGAAGTAAACAACGTTTAAATAGTAGTTGTTGATTGATTATAATGATAGCAAAATTATGTTTACCGCATACATGGTTGTTTTTAATTTGCATTGCATTTTAATTTGTATTACTTTATCTAATGCAAATGCAAAAGAATTACCTTGTTCGCAATGACAGTTAAAAAATATTGAATTTACAGTTGCTCAGGCAATGCAAAAGCAGGTTGTGGCATCGGATGCCAATTGTAATGAAATTTGGGAATGCTTTTAATTATTTCGAATTTTTTAGACTGCTGGCAATTCTGTTTTTAAAGTATTTTGTATTTTGAAATGATTGTTTTTGTTTTGTCATAAACAGAGCGACGGCAAAAAGTATTAAATAGTATAGAGAACTTATTGCACTCTTTTTCCGCTCTCATGTAGCGAGTCTGAGTAAAGAGCATAAACGAGTCTTATTCTCTTTATACAATATTTCAATATAAATGCACCATTTCGACAACGTTATTACATAAAACAATACAAAAAGTTTCAAAACGCATCAATGTTTCTATTCTATGCTATAGATACTATTCACTACTCTTTGTCGATGACGACCTGCTTGTTTGTTCGCTGCCGCTAAATCAAAACTGTCATACATATTTTCAGGCAGAGACTATTGTTGTACAACAATCTCGTATGTTATGCTACCGCTGTTTGTTGTTTGCATGTATTCACTTTGATAGATTGCCCTACCCGTGGCTATAGATGATATATACCGAAAGGAGCTTCATTGCAACTGGGTGTCCCCTTACAGCTCATGTAATTTTTTTAAAGCGAAATTAAATTCCAAAATTTAACATGAACGACCCGTTACATATATAGTTCATGAACTACTCAAATTTAATCCACTAAGAATTTAGAGGAGGAGAGAACATGATAAAAACTAGAGTTGTATAACAAATTCCAAATTTTACATGGGCCACCCTTTGTATATAGACATACATAGTTCATGAACTACCCAAATCTACACCATCCAATAAAGATGAACTCCAGTTGTATAGTCCTTGAACTAGTATACTTATATGTATATGTAGTTCGTAATATGCACACCAATGAGCGAGTCATAGAATGACCCTTAGTGTGTACTAGACATCTGCACAAAACGTCTTAAATGGTCTCTCAAGGTATTAAAATTTTTTCAAAAAATTAACAGTATCGACGTTGCGGCAACAAAATACTGCAATGTCCTAACAAAAAATCATTCGTGTTAGTGTGTGAAGCTGTAGCCCGGCAGTTTTTAAGGTAACCCCTGGTCACAAGTAGTGAAAAGGTTGAGTAACTACTTAGGCACCACTGGTTATGCAGAAGACCAACTTTTGACCCGCCACCGATTGCAAAACCATCAGCTAATTCGTTAGTTTAATATTTCTAATACAATTAAAAGTCAAAAAATAAATAAATAAATGGTTTCCCATTACATTCCATGAAGGAATTAGGGAGAGCTTCTCACAACCAGTGAGCTGTGCGCTTTATAGTTTTATACTCACTGATTGGAACCTACAGTTTTACACCGGTTCCGAACGGTATTTTGAGAAGCTTTTTCATGGCTAAGTACTCGATAGTGTCGCCGTCACTAAGCGAGGTGACCGTCGTCGAATGAAATTTTTTAGGTAGTCGGAGCAGGAATCGAATCCAGGATCTCCTGTACAAGAGTCGCGCACAGTAACCATTGCACCACCGACCGTCACTAATGAAAGTCAAAGCGAACAATAAAAAACATGATTATGTACAAATAAATTATGTACGACAATAACACGATGTCCCGTTATTCCTAAGTAACGATATGATATTTTTTGTCTATTATTTAACGCCGCCTATTATTTATTTAAAAAAAAAAGATCATAGAACACACTGGTGTGTATGAACCACTGAATTCACTAGTTACATTTTACTGCTGATGTAACTAGTCCAATAATACGGCTGATATCATTGATAATTTGTCGCTAGCGATTAGGGCGGCACTAGGTTATGCAGAAGGTAGTGACGATTGGCTGCCTCCAATGACGTCCCCATGTTAAAGTCGCCATTCAAACGTATTACGGGTAGTTTAGCGTGTAGCTAGTGGTCATTCGTTAGCCCTAAAAACTGCAGGGAGAGCACTAAAACTCAATACTACTAAAGGGTTTTTCAACAGAGACGCTACAAAAGTAAATCGATAGTGACAGCAAACGACGCCATTTTTTCCCCCGCTCTTTTGACATTTCTCTTCGGTAAGGTTTGCCATTTCATCATGGAAAGATATATGAGTCAACAACGAGTCGAAATTATTAAAATTTACTACCGAAATTTGGAGTCAGTGGCCTCAACTTTAAGAGGCCAACTTTAAGAGGCCTCAACAATCGGCGATGAGGCTCATTTCTGGCTGAATGGCTTCGTCAATAAGCAAAATATGCGTTATTGGTTAGACAGCAATCCACACGTAATCCATGAGTCATCATTGCATCCCGAAAAAATTACGGTTTGGTGCGGTTTATGGGCCGGCGGCGTCATTGGGCCGTACTTCTTCCGTGATGATCAAGACTGGCACATTACTGTGAATGCGATTCGCTACCGTTCAATGATAACCGAATATTTTTGGCCCCAATTGGATAATATGGACTTGGTGGACATGTGGTTCCAACAGGACGGCGCCACAAGCCACACAGCGAATGCCACAATCAATTTATTGGAAACCAAGATTGGTGAACGTGTTATCTCACGAAATGGCCCGGTCGATTGGCCGCCTCGATCGTGCGATTTGACGCCGTTAGATTATTTCCTGTGGGGCTACGTCAAGTCTATGGTGTATGCCAACAAGCCAGCGACGATTGATGAACTTCGTACGAATATCGAACGTGAAATTGCTGCAGTATCGGCCGATTTATGCTTGAAAACCGTCGAAAAATAAAAACTTAAGTAAGAATTAAAAATGTATGCAAATGTACTTTCTATAAGAAAAGGTAATTTTTTAATAAAAAAGCTTTTAAGAAAAGATCATTTTTGAGAAAAAGTACTTCTTTTTAAGAAAACGTACTTTTGTTAAGTAAAAATACTTTTTTAAAGAAAACGTACATATTTTAAGAAAACAAGTAAAAAATAAATAATTGCGATAATTTAAACATCAATATTCACCATTTTCCCTTTTTTTTAATTACAATCGTGCACACAAATCAAACGTTAGAATAACATAAAATCAGTGTGGGCGACAAAACGTCATCCATACTGTCTTGGATAAGTGTCTTGTAAATGTACCATGCAACAGTCAAGTAAAACGATTCATGTTCCAACACGTTGGATTGATTTACTTGAGTCGAACGTAACATTGCCGTCGAATTCCTATGTATACCAAGTACCCTGTAGTCGACGTAGCTAACGAATTTTTAGTTATTTCCCTAACTACCAATAATTACCATTAACTATCCGCCAGACTACCAGCAATGCTTTATACTGACGAATTTAACATGGGGATGTCATTGACGGTAGTCAGTGGCTACACTCTGCACTACCATGCACCACGTAGATCGCTAGTTACATGGAATTGACGAAATATCTAACAACATTGTACTAACTACTTGACTAGTACAATACACTTGATGAATTCGCCGGACAATAATGAATTAATGTTATGAATAAAGCGTTTTCATTATCTTCACCACATATTTTCTACATTTTCAAACTTTTGCATAATTTGTTCCTTTTCTTTCTTTATTAAGCGTTTCATTTGTCTCTGGCTTGTCATTTTACCGTTCTAAATATTAAAATTCACTTTTGTATACTTCTAACCATAGATAAAGGAAATAAGTAGATATCGCACAGGCGTTGTCAAGTACTGCCACTAGGTGCTGTGTTGTGGTTTTGTTACTCTCATTGAAGTTTCTCGTAACTTTCATTGATGTTTATTCAACACTGTGGGAAATTTGATACATACAAAAAAAGTATCATTTTCCAGGTTGTGCTATTCGAACAACTAACTTATTTTTTAACCTCCACTGTAAGCGATAGAGGGTATATATCAGTTTGTCATTCTGATTGTAACATATAGAAATAAGGCTTTGCGACCCCATAAAGTAAATATATTCTTGATCCTTATAACAACCGGAGTCGATATAGCCATGTCCGTCTGTCCGTCTGTTGAAAACATTCTCACGACTTCAATCGGCGATAACGCGGTTTGGTTTTTGGCCGGAATGTTTCACGTATTCCTGAGCAGTTTGGTATTGAAAATCAACGAAATTGGTCCATTGGAAAAAATTTTATGATTGGAAACGTAAAAAAACTCATAAAATTTTCACATTAATTTTTGTAGTTTTATACTAAACTACTCCTTTTGCCGTGTGGTGAATTTCCATGTTGAAAATCTTTGTTGTTCTTTATAATAGGTAAGTACTTTAGAATGTTTAGATGTACTTTCATGTGTTCATACATTTATATGAATTTTGTCACACTTCAGGGTTGCGCGTTGTAGTCTGAGGGTTGTTGGTTCAACTCTCGTCCCAGCTTGTTTTTTTTTTTTTTTTTTTAACAGTTCTTCAAAAAATGCTTTTTTATTTTTAAGCTTATTTGTATTTTTTTTAAAAAAGTAAATTTTCTTAAAAAAGGTCCTTTTTAAAATTTAATATTTTGCTGGTTAACACTAAGGTGGAGGGTATCAAAGATTCGGCACAGCCGAATTTAACACTTTTACTTGTTTTATGTCGTTGTGTTCCCCACTTTCACATCCAAATTTTGTTATTTTGATTATGTATCTTTTTGTTTACTGTTATTGTTGGTGTTCGTTTGTGTTGAATTTGAGATCAACGGACCACAAAACAAAAATGTTGCCTGTTGATGTTGCCTACCACACTTATTGTTAGCACCTGTTCTAAATACATCTTGCAAGGTATATTTTTTTTTGGGATCAAACGTTGTAATTATTGCATTCAGCTCCATCTAGAAAATATCCCATTGAACAAGAAATTTCCCACCGCTTATGCGATTTCTAGTTAATTCCTTTATCTATGCTTCTAACCCACGTACGCTGTCACGATGATACTCCTACGAACGTTTAATAGCAACTGAGGCCAACACAAAAACATAACCAAGCAACCAACAAATCATAACGGGATAACGGTTCAGTGTATTGTTTGTTTTCCTTGTTTTCATACTTATAATAATCAAAAAGCGAACTCTAGCATTACCTGTAGCCACTCAAGTAGCTAGTCAGGCTTTTCGCTAACGAACTAACTGACTACATAAAGCCACTAGCTACTTTTGAAACTGCAGTGTAGTAACAACATGCATGACATTTCAATGTGTTAGTGTCACACACAGCACAACTCATTCAATTCATCTCATGCTAGCGTTTATTGTGGGCGCATTTTTCAAAATCAGCACAGGGCGCCGAATCAGCTTGAACCGGGCCTGACGGTATGATATTTTGGTTTCACCCATTGTGTGGGAATTTCACGACAATGCAATTATAAATAATAAACACGTTTTGTTTATTACTTAATTTTTTTTTATTTCGGAGAATCATTAAAAAACAAATCATCAAGGTCTGTTTCACAGAACTTTATTGTACATAAAATCGAGGGGAAATATTAAAAATTCATTGAGTACAATTAAAAACATACATATGTATGTTAATTACTCAATATTATTCAACCCAAACAAAATTCGAGTCATAATGAGATACCTTCCCTTAATTGTGAATAAAAGTGAATATACATATATTTTCATGATCAATGTCTCATTTTGCTCATAGGTCATGTGTGTTTACAATAAAGTGAATAAATATACTTGACACCTTTAGCCGATTGTGATGTATCATGATTTAAAAAAATTTTTTGACGTAGAATTCGTCTTACCTTACGGTATGAGGAGTCATGTCAGGTTTTTATTGTTGTAATCTTTATTTCATTGAATTTGAGGAAACGGCTAGATGAATTTTTTTAAAATTTTTTTTGTAGGTAAATGAAGATGTTATCTTTCGTTTGATATACATTTCATATTGGTTGATATCTTCCTAATATTTAAATTTCTCAAATGAAAATTGTTTAAACACATACACTCAAACATATGTGTGGTGTTTGGTTGAGTGTTTTTGGTTGCTCAACATTGCTTAGGAACATGGCAACATGTATCTAGTAAAAAGTGAAACAAACAGTAAGCTAACGTAATAAAGCTTTTTTGCGAAAGCTTCAATAAAGCTGTTGTAACATTAATTTTGAATTGTAAAGCGTAAAGCTTTCACACAACGCTCGAATGCTAATGCGAAGACTCGATAAGGTAAACCTTTTTTAATATTAGGGCGGCCCTCTCAACATTCGCAGAACTTATTTCAATAAAAATATTAATTAAAATACATAAATTAAATTAAGTTTAAAAAAATTGAACATAATATTTTTTTTAAACGGACTTGAATCAAATGCCGTTGGTAAATATAAAAATTACAGCAGACAGTTGTCCGAGGCCTTCGGCCACGGACTGTCCCTGCAGGCTGTGTCAGAGACACGGCCATTAAGTTTAACGTAGAATACGCCATCCGATAAGACAGAAAACATATACTATAACAATGAATGATAAATAATATAAGCAAATGAATTTATTGTTATATATGTTTTCTGTCTTATCGGATGGCGTATTCTACGTTAAACTTAATGGCCGTGTCTCTGACACAGCCTGCAGGGACAGTCCGTGGCCGAAGGCCTCGGACAACTGTCTGCTGTAATTTTATTTTACCACACTTTGTATGGCTCCGAAACTGTTGATTAAAGCGCTTCATTGGCCCGACCTGCGTCATAAAAAGGCCGTAGTTGTCCAGCAGGAACGTGGTTTCCCCTTCAGTCCAAATTGTTAAATTACATACAAAAATTACATATAAATACATTAATTTGCTTCAATATAAACTTACAATTAAATTGCTTCAAATTTGGCGATGTTACTTCCATGATGTTGTTTGGATGTATCACCTGTTTATGTAAATGCACATGTTTGTTCGATTTAACATATAAAAAATGCCACAATCGTGGCAACACCTAAAATATGTTATGGTAGCACTTTTTAAAACTACAATAATGGAAGTGTAACATTTTTTACCACAATCGACAACGCTATTAGTAAGATTGCACTTTTTAAAACTTAGTGCAATTGTTTTTTTGCGGAAGTGACAACTCTGAATATAGTATGTATGTTTATCCCGAGCAGCGTTATTATATTAATAGCCTGTTTTTGTAACTTAATTTTTGATCATTCGTACGCGAAATGACTAGCGTAGGTAACTTTTGGTTTTTGAACGATTTGTTTTGAGTGAAATGCAAAGAGCTTTCGTTTTGCTTAAAAAATTTGGTTCAGCGAAATCAAACACGAACGAAACAAAACGTCAGATTAGACAATAAGAAAATGTCAATCGTTTAGTTTGTTTACAAATGTGTTTCTTTACGCATTTTCAAGAAAATTAATTAAAATTGTTGTTTAAAATGGATATTTCTAACAAAAAAGTCGCTACATGTCGCCCCAAATACCACGGATGCAATCACTTCAAAAACACTTTAATTATCTCACTTCACTAACTTTAATTTTTCCCACTTTTCTTCTTGCAATTTGTTGTTTGTTTTTTTGTTTTGTCTGCAATCAGCTGGTTCAAATTAAACAGCTGATAGAGCAGTGTTGCCTGCAGTTTGCTAGATTTTGATATTTTCCAATAGAAAGAGGTTTTAAAATCAACAAGAATAACACATTGGCAACAATGTACTTTGACATAAGGGCAGCTAGTAAAATGAGCTTTCACTCCCGGACGAAAATGGAACAAAAACTCAAATATAAACTAGATCTCCTGGGTAGCAATCGCACGTGTGCTTAAACAGAAAAGTTCGCTGAACAGGCTATAAGAGATTTATCTGGTTTTCACAAATTTTTTAGCTGTTAAATAGATTTTCAGTTTTTTTCTGGTAAAAACAGAGTTTGTAAAATGTTATCGCAATGCGGTTAATGTATATAACGTAAAAATTATAAAACAATCAAGAAAGGACGTGAAAGAGAACAGTTTGAGTGAAAGGTATCGTATCGATATAAACGCAGATATGTAGATTTCGTGGCCTAAACATCTGATTTTCCATACACAAATCAGCTGTTCCTGTGAATGAAATCTAGACAATCGAGATTTCGGTTGCAGCATAAACGCGGTATTACAAAGAAGAGCTGGAGATTTCAAGAACGAAGTTCGTTGGTTTGATCGATGACCACCTCTACAAACCAAAAATGGACATGAGGGATAATATTTATTTAGGCACAATGGGTCGCACGAGACAATTTTTTGGAGGAAAATAATGATACTCTTATCATGAGCGCTGACAGAGGGTAAAAAACAGTTTCGATATCAAAGGACGAATATAAGATGAAGATGGGAAGATGAATTTTACTCTGGGCGATATATGCACGTAGTATAGACGACTGAGGAGAGATCCGACGTCAAGTGTACACGAGAAAAATAACAAATTAGTGGATAAATTATTTGGCGAAAACTTAATTGACGCGCCCACGAGGCGCATTATTATTGGCATTAAGGACCAAAGACGAAAAACGGAGTAAAAATGCGGATTACACGACTATACCACAGGGTATTTTTATGGAATTATGTACTGTCGTTTTGTAATAAGGATTATGAATAGAGAAAGGGCATGCCTATGGGTTTGCCAGCGTCACCGATAATGGCGGACATTATAACGGAAGGATTACTTGACACGATGCTCAATACATTAACGAGGATGCCGAAAATTAGAACTAAATATGTGAACGATATATTTGTAATCATTGGGAAATTCTTTCAATCGACAACTTCAATTTATAGTATAATTCAAAAGTTGGCTGGTATCAAAAGCCTGCAGCATCAGGACGACTAATAAATTATTATTCTAAGCATCCTAGAGAGACAATATTTAATACGGCCAAGAATTTCGTTACCAGAATGGTGAAAATAAGCGATGTGGAACTTCATGGAGAAAATAAGGAGAAGGTACGATACGATTTTACAAATAAACAGTTTTCCCCTCACCACGATTGACGACTTGCTAATACGAACAGATTTGAATTCACTAACACCAAAGGATAAGACAAGACTGGAGAAGATATATAAATCCATAACGTATGTGCCAGGACTCTCGTAAAGAATCAAACATTCAAACATTTATGAGAAGAAGAAATACCATTTAGCTCCAAAGTCTAACTTTACCCTAAATCGCCATTTTAGTAGGACTAAATCGAAAATCGATACAGATGACAAGCCAAGTGTGGTGTACGAAATCAAGTGCTACGGAGGCAAAACCGACATATGCCAGAAGGTATATGTTGGTACTACGATGAATAAACTGAAGACGACAATTTCATCACATAAATCCGACCAAAGGGCACATTATACGCCTTTAGAACAAAAAACAGCACTCGCAGCCCACTGTATGTTAAGTGGACACAGACCAAACTTTGACGAATGAAAATTCTAACTGAAGAGAAGATTTACTCACGACGTCTCTTTCAGGAAATGCTACGTATTATTGGCGTTCCATCTGAGAAAAGACGCAACTACAAGCGCGATACGGACCAATGTGCACAAGTTTACAAACATACAATTGACAAATTTAGGCGGAAAAATCAAATTAGTTGACAAGACTAGTCGTATACTTTTTGTTACCTCACAATGTAATTATATGCATAAATAATATTGTCATTTCCTACTCAATAATCTCTAACAGACAATATTGTACTAGAAAGAAAAATTTAGTGTTTACTGTTTTCACTAATGTTTTATCTTTGTGTTTTTCTTATATTAGATCCTTGAAAAGGATCAACGAAGTTGATCGAAGTATTGGAAACTAAATAAATTGTGATATGACCTATGACCTCAAGCCTATACTAAAATTGAAAATCATAATAATAGGAAAGGTCATCTTTACTTTAAAAAAAAAAACCTTTTCCCATTACATCCCATGAAGGGACTGGGTAGAGAAGGGACCAGTGAGCTGTGCGCTTTCTAATTTTTCACTCACTGATTGGGACCTACAGTTTTTACACCGATTCCGAACGGTATTTTGATAAGCTTTTTCATGGCTAAATACTCGATAGTGTCGCCGTCGCTATGCGAGGTGACCGCCGCCGAAAGAAATTTTTTTTTAAGATGGTCAGAGCGGGGATCGAACCCGAGATCTCATGTACAAGAGGCGCGCACACTACCCATTACACCACCGACGGCCACTTTACTTTAATATTGCGTAAAAACAGATTTTTTTCAAAATGTACAGATTTTGTTGACAAAAATATAATAATACTGATCCCGAGTATTAAAAATGGAGCGCTTTACGAAAGAACAACGCGTTATAATTGTGAAAACATTTTACAAAAAATTGGAAAGTTATGCTGAGACCGCTCGCAAACTTCGAAGAATTGTCAGTCGAGAAAGTGGACTTAATGTGTCAACCATTCGAAGAGTGGTCAAAAAATTTGAAGAAACTGAATCGGTTATGGGTACTAAGATTCGTGTGCGTCAACATTGCTGCTGTAAACGAGAGTGTCGCCGAAAACCAGAAAACTTTAATTCGGCATCGTTCTCAACAACTTCAAAAAACAAACCAACAAAAAATTTTGACAAAGGCCTCCACCTTCATGCGTACAAAATTCAGCTTACTCAGAAGCTCAAACCAGCAGACCATGGAAATCGCTGGCAATTCGTTCAATCGATAATGGAGCAAAGTAAAGACAGTGGCAATTTTCAAAAAAAAAAAACGTCAACTTCTCCGATGAAGCTCCGTTCCATCTGAATGGATTCGTGAGTACACAAAATTGTCGAATTTGGGGCTCAGAAAAACCTCATGCAATCCATGAGAAACAAACTGCACCCACAACGAGCAACAGTCTGGTGCGGATTTTGGTCAGGCGGCGTGATTTGGCAAGACGGCGCCACCTACCACACCGCGTATGAAACAATCGATTTATTGCAGGAACGACTTCCAGAACAAATTATCTCAAGAATTTCTGATGTCAACTGGCCACCAAGATCATGCGATTTAACACCGTGCGATTTCTTTCTTTGGGGTTTGTGAAATCTCGGGTTTATGCGACAAAACCAGAAACAATTCCTGTGTTTAAACCCAAGATCCAAAGCGTCATCGGTGAGATACCGCCAGATAACATCATCATCAAAAGGCACGTAAAATTTCATGAAAAGAGTAATGGCCTGTCACCAGATCCGTGGGAGCTATTCGACGGATTTTTTATTCCATACTTAATCGGAACGTGTCTTCGTCACAATCCAAGTAAAAACAACAGAACTATCTAAAAAAATACCTGTTTTTTTTTAAATCAAAAAGTGCATTCTTACTGAGACACCCTTTAGATTAAACGCATTGTAATTAATAATTTTTCGAAATTTGCTTGGATAAAATCGGATAAGTCGATCGCGAGTAACGATGACAATAACTCGCTTGATTTAGAACTCGAAATCCGAGTTAAAAAGATTCGAACCCGTGAAGAAAATTTTTATCAAGTATCTTTATTTTTCAACTCGCGACCGAGCTCTATCTACATTTACTTTATTGCGCCAGAGGGTATCCATGACACAGCTGATCGACTATGATATGAAATTGATAGAAAACAGAGCAGATAGGTGAAAGAGCGATTAGCAACCAGTAGCAAATTATGCAGCAAACTAAGTTTAAATAGTGTTTGATTTAAATTAAATTATGTTTTACGTTGGTTGCTTCGAACGAAAATACGCATTCGCTATTAATTCCGCCCGTTTTATGTTCAACCAAAGAGTAACATACAACAGCAACTCGAACTCGTTGAAATTACTTACTACCACGTCGACATCGAGAGAACATAAAGAGAGGGATGGCTACTCGTATCTGCTTATATTGCTCTATGTGTTAGGTCGATTAGATGGGTTTTCTGCATTCTTAGCTGACATAATACAACAAATTCACGTAAACAGTGTGTCCGACATCAGTTTCGATGATAAGCTCATAAGATACATATAAAAAAAAAATGGTTTGCCATTACATCTCATAAAGGGATCAGTGAGTATACAATTAGAAAGCGCACAGCTCAGTGGCTGTCAGAAGCTCTCCCCAATTCATTCATGGGATGTAATGGGAAATCATTTATTTTATTTGTTTAAGAGATTGGGGGAGAGGTTCTGACATCCAGTGGACCGTGCGCTTTCTAGTTTTACTCTCACTGATTGGTACTTACATTTGTACACCGGCTCCCAATGGTATTTTGAGCAGTTTCTCATGGCTAATTACCGATAGTATAGTCATCACTAAGCACTAAGGGAGGTGACCGTCGTCGAAATAAATGTAAGGTGGTAAGAGCAGGGATCGAGTCAACGTTCTCCTGTAAAAGAGCCCCTGTGTACACTAACCATTGCCCCACCGAAAGCCATATATAGGATATATATTAGGGTGGACCTTGTGTCGATATTTTGGTAGATGAGGGCTCTATTCCGTGCCTTTTTGAAAAAAAATGACAATGCCGAAAAAAAAAATTAAAAAAAAAAAACATTAGGGGTTGCGCACGAGCCGAGAAAAAGGTCCACTTTGCCAAAATTAGGGGGGAAATTGCCATAGGTCATCAGGGGTCACCCGTAGGGGGGAAGAATGTATGGCCGACCCCCATTAACTTTTTACCGCCAACATTTTCCCCCAAGACACCCACCCCCTATCTCCTCCCCTTAGGGGGGTCACCATACAAAAATGGAGGTTGCTCAGTATTTTCGAAAAACACCATAGGTCATCAGGGGTCACCCCTAGGGGGGCAAAATATATGACCGACCCCCATTAACTTTTCATCCCCAACATCTTTTCCGAACAAACTTACCCTCTATCTCCACTCCTTGAGGGACTCCCCATACAAAAATACTGAAAATCTATGTATTTACAGTTGCACAATATCGAGATTTTTTTGATTTTTTTTGATTTTTTTACGGAAATTCCACCAATATTCAAGAGTGGTCATTGTTTGGAAAGTCTTGAAAAATTTGAAACGCACACGTGCTGAATCAGGTACATAGGCACCCTTAGCAGATGCCCCCATTCATCAGTACCTAGCAGTAAAATATTGCAAAATACGTAGTAGTTATAAATAGCAGTTCATTCATCGATTGTTGTCATTCAACAAGTGCCGACGACCGCGAAAAGTAAATTGATTTTTCTCCCGTTTTTAAAAGCTACGATGACAACACGACTTAGATCGCGCGACGATATTTTTTTGATTGGTTATCCAAGCATGAATATTACGGGGAACAAATTACCGTCGAAGAAGCAAGTGCTAAGAATGCATTTCTTCAACATTCGCAAACGAAACATGTCGAAGAAAAATAGTGCGGTTATAGTCGCGGACGCAGTGATGATTTTTTGGCGCCAAGCAGCTATTCCGACGAAAGCCAGAGGAGATGTTACAAGAAAAATAGCTGCGCTGCACGATGAGTGGGATGCTTTAAGAAAGTCATCTCACAGAAAGACTGAGTCCACTAGAGAAAAAGAGAATACGTTTTCTGATAGCTTGGATAATCTTTTCGACATCGCACACGCCAACGCCCTTGAGAAAATGACAAATACCGAAGACATTGAGTTTCTGCTAAAGCAAAGAGAAGATGGCCGGCCAGGAACTATGGGAGGTGTGGACGCTACTGATACTCGAACGAGGAAAAGAAAAGCGGTTCGCTAAAGGCGGTAAGCTATTTCGCGGTTTGTGTGTTCGTCCAATGTTTATATTCAAATCAAATTCGTTCAATTGCAGTGGTTAAATTTTCAAGCACTGATTCAAGCGATGATAATGGGAGACAGGACGAAAACTTCCCGGCAGAAGCTGGCCCGTCAAATGTTGGTGACAGAAGAGGTTACAAACAATGTTTTACTGAACGAGTCCTATCAGCTTTGGACAAGTGCAAAGTGACTGACCGAGACGCGGTCGGCATTATGATAGCGGCGGCAGAAGCATTTGGACGCGATCCTCAACAATACACAATAAACCGTACGTCGCTTCGGAGATGTCGGCGTTCAAATCGAGAGAACATGCTGAGTTATGTGAAAGACAATCCAGAAGTAAGATCGCATAGATTTATTTGCTCTCATTCAGAATTCTTATTCTTCAACGCGTTTCATTCATCTCCAGCTTGTCGCAGCTAAATCCTTCGTAGTCCATTGGGATGGCAAAATGCTTTTGGATTTTGTGGGTAGAAAGAAGGTGGGCCGTCTACCGGTAATTGTCTCGTACGGAGAAAAAGAACAACTTCTTGGAGTTCCCAAAGTAGAAGATGGGAAAGGAAAAGGCCGGAGAATAGCACATGCCGTTTATCAACTGTTGGCATCTTGGCATATGACACATCGAATACAAGGACTTTCTTTCGACACGACATCAACGAACAGTGGCCCATTCTCCGGAGCCTCAGTTGCTCTTGAGCGGCTGTTGGAGAGAGAAATCTTATATTTACCTTGCAGACACCACGTATACGAACTGGTGCTAAGGGAAGTTTTTGAGACAAAAATGGGAAAGACCAGTGCACCAGGCGTTCCTTGCTTTGACCGTTTCAAACAGGAATGGGACGCTGTAAAGGTTAAACCATTCCATTCTGGCTTGATAGACGATCAAGTCGTCAGAAAAATTCCTGTGGCAATGCAAGTCGGCATAAAGAAGTTTTGCTTAGATCAATTGAAGGAGAAACACCCTCGCGATGACTACAAAGAAATGCTACAATTAATTCTTTTGTTTCTGGGTGAAAAACTTGAGAATTACCATTTCCGACCTCCAGGACCCGTTTCCCATGCTCGATGGATGGCAAAAGCCATTTACAGCCTCAAGATGTTTTTGTTTCTGAGAACTTTTCACTTATCTGTATGTGAATTGAATGGTATTCGACACGTTTGTATTTTTGTGGTGCGACTTTACGTCAAGGCATGGTTTGGTTCTTCTCGAGCAGCTGAGGCGCCGAATCAAGATTGGAAGTTTTTGAAGGACATCGTCGAGTACAAGTCCGTTGACCAGGATTTATCTCGGGTAATGATAAAGAAATTTATCGGTCACCTATGGTATCTCGCCGATGAGCACATAGCCCTTGCCTTTTTCGATGACAAGGTTTCAAATGAGTTGAAGGCCAAAATGGCCCAAGCATTGCTAGAAAATGAGAATGACGAAGGTGAAGAAGATGAAGAAGACGAAAAAGGTGAAGAAGATGAAGAAGACGAAGAAGGTGAAGAAGACGACCCGGTTCCCCCAGCTCCTCGCGTCGTAATCAAAAGCACCAGCGTTAAAAAAATCCAGGTGAAATTCAAAGATGTGAATGAGGAATTCTTGGCTAAAGACTTGAGCAACTTCGTCTCTCATAATACCAAAAATTTATTTGTACGATTTGGAATATCGCAAGATTTCATTCTTGCAAATCCAGCAACCTGGAAATCTCGCGCAGACTATCAAGAAGGTCGTAGAATTGTAAATAACTTGCGCGTTGTGAACGACACTGCCGAAAGAGGAGTAAAAATGATACAAGATTATAATAGAATACTGTGTCAAGGCGAAGAAGAGAAACAGTATTTACTACATGTTATCGATTCTTACCGCAAGAAATACCTATCAGCGAACAAAAATATGTTAATTTGACTATATTATATTAAGAGTGCTTAGTAGTACTACTCAATTACAGCTTCTTTTATTTTTGTATGGGGAGTCCCTCAAGGAGTGGAGATAGAGGGTAAGTTTGTTCGGAAAAGATGTTGGGGATGAAAAGTTAATGGGGGTCGGTCATATATTTTGCCCCCCTAGGGGTGACCCCTGATGACCTATGGTGTTTTTCGAAAATACTGAGCAACCTCCATTTTTGTATGGTGACCCCCCTAAGGGGAGGAGATAGGGGGTGGGTGTCTTGGGGGAAAATGTTGGCGGTAAAAAGTTAATGGGGGTCGGCCATACATTCTTCCCCCCTACGGGTGACCCCTGATGACCTATGGCAATTTCCCCCCTAATTTTGGCAAAGTGGACCTTTTTCTCGGCTCGTGCGCAACCCCTAATGTTTTTTTTTTTTAATTTTTTTTTTCGGCATTGTCATTTTTTTTCAAAAAGGCACGGAATAGAGCCCTCATCTACCAAAATATCGCAAAAATATCATTTCAAGGTCCACCTTAATATATATAGAGGCTTCGAAATGTTTGATTGGCAACAGCTGGCTTCGTAAATCGTATTAAATCAGCGATGCCCAAATTTTTAGTTCCATAACACGCGTGGTGGGAAGCAAAATCAGGGGGTTTATATGGCACAGCTGATCGAAAAGGTACTAGGGAAATGAAGTAGAATGAGAGGCCAAAGAAGACAGGAACTACGTTTAACTAGTGTTTATTGATACCAATGACAGCTAAATTATGTTGTTTGCATTCATTTCCCTTTGATTTCTGTCAGTTTTATGTCCAACCGGTAAAATACAGCAGCAAATCGATCATGATGAAATGGCCTACTACCTCGTCGTCATGAAGAGCAGCGAGAGAGTAATAGAGGCTCTTAAGAATTACCCTATGGCAAAATGCTTTATCCGCGCAGTCGACCTACGAATAGTATAAGCTTCTTCGTGCGATTTCGATCGTGGTCATTCGGTTTTTGCATTGTTTACATTTTTTAGTCCAAACAGTGATGCCAAATGTAGGGAAAATTCCCTTTTTGTAGGGATTTTTCCCAAAAAATTCATGTCCAGGGATAAAAGGACAGATTTTTTTAGTTTCGGTCGATACGTAGGGATTTTCTGGTCGAGTTGAAAACGTTCAATTTTGTTATTTATATACATTTTTAAATGTGGTCACGACATCACGCAAGTTAAAATATTATAGTTGTCTTTATATTGCACGTCTGAAAGGCCCTAATCATTTTCAAATTGATTTCACCGCCGTCAAATATGGGTGGCACAGAACTCTGGCTGCGCAAATAATTTAAAAATAATTTAATTATAGTTGTCTTTATATTGCACGTCGAAGGGCCCTAATCATTTTTAAATTGATTCCACCGCCGTCAAATATGGGTGGCCCAGAACTCTGGCTGCGCAAATAATTTAAAAATCAAAGAAAAGTCAAGTGAAGAAAAGAGTTTTTGAGAGACAGTGTGTAGTAAAAATATAAACTTTAAATGAAAATTTTCTCAGTAGTTACAGATGTTCGTACAAAGAAAAGAAATAAGTTAAGTCATGATAATCTAAGCTCAATATGTATAATGAGATCTCACCGACAGTCTAATACAAGTAATTATATAAGTTTTAAATGAACCGATAGTCACTTTAAGAGAACGTTTTTAAAAAATTGTACAAATAATCTGTTACAATTACATATTTAAAATTGAATGAGTTAATAGTTTTTATATTATTTAATTTTGTTTTATTAGATATTAATGAAACCAGAGCTAATTTATAAAACAATAGCTTTGAGCAAAATAAATA
This sequence comes from Phaonia tiefii, assembly GCA_963931995.1. Classification (NCBI taxonomy): domain Eukaryota; kingdom Metazoa; phylum Arthropoda; class Insecta; order Diptera; family Muscidae; genus Phaonia; species Phaonia tiefii. Next base: position 251,549,639 of record OZ008368.1, on the reverse strand, counting down.
TAATTTAAATAATATTTTTTTTGACGTAGAAAGAGACGAAATAATTTTAGTCATGATAAACTAATTTCAATACGTATAATTATATCTCATCTACAATCTATTACAAGTAATTGTATTACCCTTATTACGGTTGTCGCTGTCGCAAAACGACTAGTGATAATTTTGGGGAATTTGGACAAAATTAGCACTAGTCGTATTTCGACAATGACAACCGTAATAAGCTTGATATGTTTTAAATGCACTGATAATCTTTTTAAGAGAATGAATTTTAAAGAACTGTACAAATAATAAGTTCCTATTATTTAAAACTGACCGACAAATTCATTTATTTATTTGTTTTTATGTTATTTAATTTTTTGTTCTACTAAATATTAATGGAACCTGAAGTAATTTATAAAACTATAGCTTTGAGCAAAATAATTTTACATAATTTAAATAATATTTGTTTTAAATCCAAAGAACTTGACGCAGGGGAAAATGTATGGAAAACGAAACTGCGTGTAGGGGAAAAAAGGGAATTTTTTTGAGATACGTAGGGATTTTTAAAAAATGTGTTGGCATCACTGAGTCCAAATAAAATCAGTTACTGGTCCGCATTTGTTAGAGGAGGGTCGCGCTGCGTAATTGTTTAATAATACGTCAAATTGAACTTCGTTTTATTCTGCTTCACACCCAAGCGCAATATGTTATAATATGTGTGTGGGCATCACTGCATTAAATGGATCTACTAATGTATTAATTTTCTTTACTAATTAGTAAAACAGTGGTAACCAGCCCATAGCCTCGCGAAGCAGACAATAATCAGATTTTTCACTCACACACGATCGGCAACTCACATGTACACACCCTGTAGGAAATGTCTATAGTGAAACAGTACTGACTTACAATTGACTGTGTCACCAGTACTACTGACCAAATTTACCGCAGGCAATGTAAAATTCTATTGACATTTAACATGGACTTGTCATTGAGAATGAACTACTGACACAAGAACTACTGACTAGGTGGTACTTTTGGAACAATATGGAGACATTGGAACCAGGGAATCAGTAGTCCATTGTCGCTATTTTTGTCAACACTTGTGATTTTTTTACCAAATAAATAAATAATAAAATAAAATAAAATAAATGGTTTCCCATTACATCCCATGACGAAGTAGGGGAGACCCGTCGGTGGTGCAATGATTAGTGTGCGTGACTCTTGTACATTATAACCTGGGTTCGATCCCTGTTCTGACCACCTCAAATTCCTTTCGGCGGCGGTCAACTCGCACAGTGACGGCGACACTATCGAGTATTTGGCCATGATAAAGCTTCTCAAAATACGGTTCGGAACCGGTGTAAAACTATAGGTCCCAATCAATGGTATAAAACTAGAAAGCGCACAGCTGACTGGTATGAGTACAGCTTTTCCCTATTAATTAATGTATTGAATTGATTTCCCTTAACAAAATATGATTTAATATTAACGTCCTTGTTTTTATTTCACAGGATGGGAACAGAAATCGTGTTAAACAATTCAAGGATGTATCACTTGTGAAAGGTGTCTACAAGGGCAAATTCGATTTATCCGAATATCCTGTACTGGATCTCTGGGAAATTAAAGCCATTATAAGTGGAAAATATGACACCAGTGGCTCTAAGACGATAAACGTCAAAAAATATGTCCTACCCAAATTCAGCGTTTACATTGAAGCCGATAAAAATTTCATCCTACAAGATGGTGTCCTTAAGGCCAAGGTGTACGGCAAATATACATTTGATAAATATGTGGAGGGTAATATAACGGCTAGCGTGTGGGATTTTCGCGAGGAGAAGCTGTATCAGCAGAAAAAACTAACAATCAGCAGTACAGCCGATGTGGAATTTCATTTCGATAACCCAAATGACATAATGAATGATTACAGTCTATATCTACGCATTGAGTTAACCGAGAAACATACAGGGATAACGCGTAGCGATCGCATGTACATACCCATACGAAAGCAGCGCTACGATATTAGTGTTGACCATAATGCTATTAAATTTCAATACTATAAGCCGTATCTACTGACTGCCCACGTTCAACCTTGGAATGGATCATTAGATTTGGACCGCCAAACACCGGTTATCATGAAGCACGGTTCGAAGGAGTACGAAGCATATCTAGATGACAAAGGTGATGCCACCTTTGAATTTGACCACGAACGTGACGCAGAGCATGTGTTTCGATATAAAGACTCCAGTTATACGTTATCGAACATCTACACTAATGAGAAACTGGTGAAAAATGAAACGGATAGCTATTGTAGAGTGCGACTGAAGGGAGACAGGTAAGTGAATAATGAAAACATCTGGTAGGTGTTGGTAGGAAAAATTATGACGAATTGTTCTGTATAACAAACTTTAGAACTGTTCGATATAGTATCTTTATGATAATGTATTCCAATTTCCTATTTCTGAAAAATCAAGAAATATGCTGATATTTTTGCCTTCACTGTATGACGTTCGTGTTCCTGGTTGTGTCAATCTAAATAATTCTGTTTTTGTGGACTTTCTGGCCTTCAAGTTTTTTTCCCCTGTGAAGTTCATATCATTTCATGTATTTCAGTCTACTAGCTAACCCAGCAGACTTCCTAATAGCAAGATAATCATATGTAAAGTACATAGCCCCATGCACCATAGCACCTCCCAAACTATGGCTTCGTACTGCAAGCGACTGTGTCGCCTATTATCCCTTTACTTTGACTTTTGTAATGTATTTTTAAAGGGCGTGGCACTTTTCCACTTTTCCCTTGTTGATGTGTTAGCATCTATAGACACGTGTAGGGCAATCTATCAAAGTGAACACATGCATACAACACACAGCGTTAGCATCAAATACGTGGTTGTTATAAAATAATAGTCTCTGCCCGAAAATAAGTATGATGGTATTTATGTAGCGGCAGCGAACAAACAAGCAGGTCGTCGTCGCCCAAGAGTATTGAATAGTATAGAGAACTCATGGAACGAATTGTATGAGTCAAAAGCACAAGTATTGCTCTCTTTTTGTCATAACTTGGTCCATTGATAATTTTGATGTGAAACATTGAGTGAAATCAGTTCTCTATTCTATTCAATACTTTTTGTTGTCGCTCTGTTTATGACAAAACAAAACCAATTATTTTAGTAAGCTAAATATTGCTTTATTTATTTTATCAATATTACATCTAATGTTAAAGCAGATGGAAGAAAAACGAAAGTGAAAGAGCCTTCAGCACAAAAACTATTCTTTTTTTTATTTTCCAATGTAACATTTACTAATGTGCTCATAGATATCGAACAGGAACCGTGTAACAAAAAGGTGTTAACACATCGCCCATGAGTCCGAACACTCATTAATTTTTTTATATTTCGTACAATAGTTCATGAGACAAGCTTGTTAAGTGTATCTCATGTTCTACTTTATGTCTCGGCCACTCTTGTAGTTGAACTTCGCAATCAGTGACATTCAAGCCATGCGTCACATTGCTCTGGTGCTTCGGCATATATAAGTAGAGGCTCGTCTTTATGTCTTGCACATATGACGTGGACTATCTGTTTCTCTTTGGATTGGATTGGCGAAATAATTCGCTGCATTTAAGAACACGTTGGCGGTGTTTTGACGAATTATCAAACGTTGTACGTGATAATTTCTTACAAACTGGTAAAACGTCCTCTTTTCAATAAGACAAACCGCTGACACCTCCCATCATTTATTTCGCTTCAAATTACACTTTAAATTTGAAAGAGATTTTGGCTCACAAAAATAACATTTGTAGGCAAATTTCACTCGAATAACCCACGATTTCTTGTAAAAGCAAAACTGTACATAGGGGAAGTTTGCTGAGAGGTAGAGTCCCAAGGGCAACATGAGGTGGAAGAGGAAACACGAACGCAATGCGCGAACGCGTCTCGTAATCTTTAACAGCTGTTTTCTCGAAAACTTGATTTTTGCCCAGGTCACATATTATAACCTATTAATCACTGTCTCTCCAATATGTAATATTCAGTAAGCATACACAACGTGTTTGAACACAAATCTATATACATATATAAAAGAGGGTGGCGTTAGTTCTTTCTTCTTATCCGGTCTCGAACTAACCCGGAGGGTGTCAGGGACATTACAAAACGAAGATAACATATTTCGCCAACCACTTCGATCTTTTGCCTTATCTCCCCAGTTGGTAAAACCAAGTGTACACAGGGATTCGTCAACTTGATCCCTCCAGCGGAGTCTTGGTCTTCCTATTTTTCTCCTTCCTTCGAGTTCGGTTTTGACAACCCTTCGTGCTGGTTCGGCTTCTACTGACATGGCATCGCGTTATTTTGATCCGCTTAACTATATCAATGTCCGGATAAAGCTCATACAGCTCATGATTAATGCGTCGCCGATACTCGCCGTTGTGCACTATAGGGCCATAATTCTTCCGGAGTATTTTTCTCTCGAATACTCCTACATATGTTACGTCTGCTTGCGATAGGACCCAGGATTCTGCCCCATAAAGCAAGACAGGTTGAATGAGAGTCTGGTACAGCTGGACTTTTGTTACTCGAGAGAGGGCTTTATCCTCAAAGTGCTTGCTTAGCCCAAAATAACATCTATTCAACAAGCACTATTCTCCGCTTGATCTCAAGGCTGACGTTGTTGTTTTTGATTACGGCAGATCCGAGGTATATAAATTCGTCTACCACCTCGAAATTATAATGGTTATCAACGTTCACGCTTTGGTCTAATCGCGTGGAGGCCCTGCTCGTTGAAACCATTAATTTTGCCTCGTTATCATTTACCGTCAGACCCACTTTTTCTGCCTCCTTCTCAATTCTCGAAAACACCGTATTAACTTCTGTCATTGGGCGCCCAATAATATCAATATCATCAGCATACGCGAGCAGCATGTGACTTTTGCTGCTGATGGTTTTATTCATGTTGACTGCAGCGTTTCTTATAATAATTTCCATTAAGATGTTAAAAAGATCGCACGATAGGGTATCACCTTGCCTAGGCCTCGCCTGGTTTCGAAAGGTTCGGTAAGATCCTTACCAAGTTTCACTGCGGATTTGGTTTTCGTCAAGGTCATCCTGCAAAGGCGTATGAGTTTTGCAGGAATACCAAGCTCAAACATTGCTGCGTAGAGTTTCTCCCGTATCGGGCTATCGAAGTCCGCATTCTAATCGACAAATAGATGATAGGTGTCGATTTGTTCTTCGTGGGTCAGGATTTGGCGTAGCGTGAAAATTTGGTCAGTTGTCGACTTTCAAGGCCCAAAGCCACACTGGTACGGTCCAATCAGATGAGAGAGAATTGGTTTCAGTCTCTCGCACATTATACCCGACCCGATGCTATGGGTAAAAGTCTTCTTCCACGGGTGTTGCTACAGAGACTCGGGTCACCTTTTTTAAACATGGAACATAGTACACTGAGACTCTAATCGCGGGGAATGCATTCATCTAACCAAATTTTGCTAATGAACTGATGCATGCACCTTATCAGCTCATCACCGCCAGCCTCAAAGAGCTCCGCCGGCAATCTATCGGCTCCTGCGGCTTTGTTGTTCTTAAGCCGGGCAGTAGCTGTTCTGACCTCGTCTTGGTTAGGAGGTGGGCAATCGACGTCGTCGTCTAAATTGTGGTCGATTGCCCCATGGTTATTGTATATCGCAGGTACCAGTAGCGCGGAGAAATGGTCCCTCCATATTCCCGTCATGCTCTGCACATCTGCGATGAGATTTTCGACCTTGTTTTTACAGAAAGGAGGCCCTGAACCGTGTCCATTGGCCCCGTTTTTGACGTTTTGGTAGAATTTTCGGGCTTCTTTCTTCCTTCCCTCAATTTACTCACTCTCGTGCTTTCTTCACTGCCGTTCTTACGCCTAAGGACACGGTTTACCTCCATTCTTTTTCCCCTATACGTCTCAGTCGCAGCTCGCATTACAGCTGACTGAATCGTTGCTATACGTACAGTGTTCTTTGCATCATTTGCTATGCGACCCACGTCATCGTAACATGGTCGTCTGGTTATTGCGGCAGCTTTTATAGAGTCGGAAATGGTTTTACACTGGGCTTCAGGATCGTGATCGGGAGGTGATGGGTTCTACGCCAACAGTTGCGAGACCTTCCTTGAGTAGACTGTGGTTACCTCTGGTAATTGCAGCTTTCCGATGTCCAGCTGAATCTGTGTCTGACTTCGTACGATTTCGCTCTACTTAAACTTGTGTGAATCTTTGCTGCTACCAGGTAGTGATCAGAATCGATGTTAGCTCCTCTGATCACTAGTATGTCCATTACACTTAATGAGTAACTTCCATCAATTACCACGTGATCAATATGGTTCTTCGTTCTTTGATCAAGGCATACCCAAGTAGCCTTGTGGATATGTTTATGTTCGAATCTTGTACCACTAATGACTTTGTTTTTTTGCCGCGGCAAAGTCAATCAGTCTCATACCGTTGTCGGAACTGTCAGAATGTAGACTGAAAATGCCAATAGTTGGATGAAGCACATTCTCCCTGCCTACGTTAGTATTAAAATCTCCTAGTACAATCTTGATGTCATGGCCAGGGAAGTGGTCATACGTTTCCTCTGGGCGCTCGTAGAATATGTCTTCGGCATCATCATCTCTCTCTTCTGTCGGGGCATGGACACACATTAGGGAGATATAAAACTATTTCGCTTTATGAGGATTGTGGCTATACGTAGACCAGGTCACATATTATAACCTATTAATCACTGTATTTCCAATATGTAATATTGAATAGCAAACAAAATTCGCACTATTTCGGACTGGTCTTCGGTGAAACAAGAAGAATATCCAAGAAAATTCGGGGAAAAAAAATTATGAAGGAAATTAATTTTCCCATACATTTTTTATAGAGCGGTTTTATGACGCCATCTTCATGATAGATGACCTTTATGTTTACTTTACGTTGTGAGAAATTTTTTTGCAATTTTGTGCGACAAGAACCAACATGTAACACAGCGAAACATGCAGCAATGGGACGAATGCACAATGTCGAATAAACGACCGTTAGAAGCTCTGAATCGCACTATGAAAGATCGGCGTAATGACGCAAGACGTTTTGGGGGTGCATTGATTTTATCCTCAGGCGATTCCCGGCAAACACTACCAGTAATAGTATGATCGAAACGATCCATCTGCCGAAGTGTTCTCCAATCAACTGCTAACTATCGGTAATGGTCGTGTTACTGTCGACGCACCGAATGAATTGATTTCGTTGCCGTCGAATTTTTGCAATGTCGTCTCAACGACAGAGGAGCTCATCAACAAAGTGTTTCCGAAAATCAATGCTAACCACAAAAACTACGATTGGTTGATTGAAAGAGCAATTTTAGTGGCAACGCACAAGGATGTGGATCACTTAAAATGCACAATTCAAAATCAAATCGTTGGTTCCCTACATTCCTCGAAACCTATCGACTGTGTAACGAACGAAGGCAAAGCAACTAACTATTCAACTGAGGTTTTGAATTCATTTTAGAAAATAATGAAGAAAATATAAATATAATTTTGGTATTTTGTTGGTTATTTTCTAAAATAGTAATTTTAGCAAAAAACTTTCTTTGAGGCTAATGTTGTTGACTAGAAGAGCTAAAACATTGCCATACATCATATTCTTGTAAAATGTTTTTTTTAAAAGATACTCATATACAAACAAATTGCATTTGACTAAATGGGCTTGAAGGCCAACTTTGAGGGGCGAACGCACCCCCTAAACAACAACTTATCGCTATGACTTTGTTTTATATATTTTTTTTAAATAAAACGGAACCGATTTGGTTGGAGAGAATATAAGAAATAATAAAAAATTATCCATACAACTAACGACCACGTTAATATACATATATGAAAAAGTTACTGTTTTTGGTATATCCCGGGTCAGGCGTTTCCGCAGTTTTTAAGCAAACGTCAAAAAGATTCGTTAAAATGTTATACTAATGTTGTTCTTCAATACTGCCAACTCGTGAGCCATTTCAGGAAGTATTTTACAAAAGACGGGAAAACTGAAAAATTTCATACAAATGTATGAAAATAGTAGAACTTTCTTCGTTCCCTGACCGGTGTTTGAACAGCGTTGCATCAAATGGCATAATATTTTGGGACAATATATCCAAGTGTCTGTTTATGATCTCTGGAAAATTGCAAGCCATTCTGTGCATCTTCGCTTAACAAACCGAAGAAAAAATCAATACCGGTTTCCAGGGAAAGAACAGGGAATCCCGGAAAACCGGGAAATGGGGAGTACTATAAATTATGTTTGATTGATACTAATGTCTTTTAACTGTTGTTCGACTCGTCATAATGACTTTTAAATTATATTTGGCGCTAATTTTTTCATCTGCAACTCCAACTCAACGAAATTCCAACTTGGTTTGTGACATCCGGTCAAACCTTTAAGTTTTATTATTTTATTCTATGGGGTCGACCATAGACTAATACATACATCTCATCTGACGTTTCATTTCACACTCTTCGTCGTAGGTTTGTGGAAATGAGAGAAATTAAATTTAAAATTAACTTACACCAGGTGGAGTTACAAAATATGTTCAGTTAACTTTTTCATATCGTTTTGGTGTAGAACTGAAAAATTTAACTGCATTTTGCACTTTTTTGTTGACTTTTATCGTTGGTATACATTTGTATTGTATTTAGCACAACTAGGTTGCCACAAAAACACGAAATTCGGTTGTTGTTCCTTTGTTGGACGTTGTTTACTATTGCCTCTATCTGGTATTATTGAACCCATGTTTTCCACCATCCAATATTTACTTTCTACCATACCTATGACGATTAATTTATTGAGAGAATAAATGTATCTATGTATGTATTAGTCTATGGGGTCGACAAAAGTCAAAAAAAAAATAAATTGTATCTGATTCTTCTTTTCTTCTAACAACTTTAAAGCCTTGTGTTTTTCTAATTATTGTGCTTTTCTAATTCTAGACCCCGTCTCGGAACTAAAATGGAAATTGAAGTTACCTCAATTGACTACATACCCTATATTAATTATATCATGATAGGGCATGCCAATCTTATAAAAGCCGATCACATCATTGTTCCGCCCAATCAGAAATCTCATATTATCGAAATTACACCATCCATAGAAATGGTACCAACGTCGTTTATATACGTCTATTATGTCCAAAATGGGCAACTTCGTTACGAAGAACTAGAATTTACATTTCCGCGGGAATTTGAAAATCAGGTAAGTTAATTATATATGAATATATATGCGAGATTTTCAATATTAAATTGATACATGAAGAAACTCAAATAACATGTTTTTTAATGGATATAATTTATGTTTGTGGCAGAAATAGCAGACTCCAATGCGACACACAATCTAAGTCATCAAACCAGCCGTCCATTTTAAACATTTTTGGAACGAAGTTCCTTAGCGCACGTCGCGGGGTGGGGGCTAAATAACAAAAACCAGTACATAAGTTTCAGTCGGGTGAACCGACTTAATCATACCCTCACCCTAAGTCATCCATTGCGTGGGCGTTCTGTTAAAAAACGCCCAGTGACCATATTCAATAGCAGAATGACGACATTGCGCTAAATATTATTGAATACCCAAATTTGTTAGTTTCTCTCCCAATATTTATATGCGAGGTACAAAAATGGGCATGGAAAGTTGTTGCCAAAATTTTGATCAGTACCAAATTTTATTAATATTGGTCATGATTTATTGGAGATATCGAGTCGGCAAACTGCAAATACGCCCAACTTTTGTATGGGAGGTACGAAACTGGGCGTGACTTAGTAGCTTTTAGCAAAATATTGCGTAGTACCGAATTTTATTAAGATCGGTTGTAGTTTACCAGAGTTATCGTGTTGATCAACCGGTCATCCGCCCAACATTTATATGGGAGGTACAAGACTGGGGGTGGCAAAACACCTCATTTGCTATGGGTGAGTCTTATGTGACTAAATATTGACTAGTACAAACTTTCATAAAGATTGGTCCGGTTTTGCGGGACTTCTCGTGCCGCACAACCATAACCATATAACCAACCATATAAATTCGTCCACTACCTCGAAGTTATAACGGTTATCAACATTCACGCTTTAGTTTAATCGCGTGGAGGCCCTGCTCGTTGAAACCATTAATTTTGTCTTGTCCTCAGTTACCGTCAGACCCACTTTTGCTGACTCCTTCCCAATTCTCGAAAAAACTGCAGTAACTTCTCTAATTGTGCGCCCAATGATATCTATATCATCAGCAATCGCGAGCAGCATGTGACTTTTGCTGCTGATGGTTTTATTCATGTTGACTACAGCTTTTTTCATAATGATCTCCATTAAGATGTTAAAGAGATCGCTCGATAGGGTGTTGCCTTGCCTGAGGCCTCGCTTAGAAAGGTTCGGTAAGATCCTTATCAACTTTCACTGCGGATTTGGTGTTCGTCACTGTCATCCAGCAAAGGCGTATGAGATTTGCAGGAATACCAAGCTCAGACATTACTTCGGTTTTTCGAAACCAAGTACGGTTGTTGCGGCAGTTTTTATAGAGTCGGAAATGGGATTCCACTGCGCATCAGGATCGTCAGGATCTGTTCTGTTTCAAAAGTTGCGAGAGCTTCCTTTAGTAGGCTGTGGCTACCTCTGGTAATTGCAGCTTTTCGATGTCCAGCTTCCTCTGCGTCTGGTTTCGTACGATTTGCGCTCTACATAATCTAGTGCGAACCTTTGCTACTACCAGGTAGTGATCAGAATCGATGTTAGCTCCTCTGATCACTCGTACGTCCATTACAATGGATGAGTGCCTTCCATCAATTACCACGTCATCAATTTGATTTTTAGTTCTTTGATCAGGGGATAGCCAAGTAGCCTTGTGGATGTCTTTATGCAGGAATCTTGTACCACTAATGACCATGTTTTTTGCCGCGGCAAAGTCAATCAGTCTCATACCGTTCTCAACACATTCTCCCTGCCTACTTTGGCATTAAATCTCCTAGTACAATCTTAATGTCATGGCCAGGGCAGCGGTCATACGTTTCCTCTAGGAGCTCATAGAATATGTCTTTGGCATCATCATCTTTCTCTTCTGTCGGGGCATGCACACAAATTAGGGAAATATAAAAATATTTCGCTTTTATGCGGATTGTGGCTATACGTTCAATCACAGGATTGAACCTAGAGACTAGATGTCGCAGTCTTGTGCCAACTACAAATCCGCAACCAAATTCATGTTTTTTTTCATGGCAACTGTAGTGTATATCGCGGTTTCTTTTTCTTGTGCAGCCATGTTCTGTCCATCGCATTTCCTGGATAGCGGTAATGTCAGCCTTATAACTTTCGAGGACATCTGCCAGTTGGATACTTGCACCGGATATATATAGAGTTCTTACATTCCAAGTACATATCCGTAAATCGTGGTCCTTATAACGTTTGCGGGGGTCGTCAACAAATAGGGGTTGTTTATGTTTTCTTGTTCGTTTACGTATTTTCACTGCCATTATGAACGGTGGCGGGAGGCAAAGCCAGCCCACCGTGTTTTTGCATTTTACCTACTGCCAGGATATTTGATTGCAGCCGCCCATTATGGATTAGACGCTGACCAGGATGCGATATGTTGAACCTGGATTTTCTTCTTTTAGTTTCTATCCGCCGTTGGCCCGTATGTTTGGCTCATCCGCCTTCTAAGGACAAAAGAATATGCCCGATTGTTTGATGAGCTTCAATGACATTAGCCACCTACTAAACCCCGTCGGTGGTGCAATGGGTAGTGTGCGCGCCTCTTGTACAGGAGATCCTGGGTTCGATCCCTGCTCCAACCACCTTAAAAAATTTCTTTCGACGACGGTCACCTCGCTTAGTGACGGCGACACTATCGAGTATATAGCCATGAAAAAGCTTCTCAAAATACCGTTCGGAATCGGTGTAAAACTGTAGGTCCCAATCAGTGAGTGAAAACTGGAAAGCGCACAGCTCAGTGATTGTGAGAAGTTCTCCCCGGTCCCTTCATGGGATGTAATGGAAAACCATTTATTTTTTTTAAACCTGGTTTGATGCTCATTTGTTTCGCCTTCTCACTATAGGTAGCTAACGGAGGTTTCCGTAAAGCCATTGCCCAGGACATACTGCGTGGAAGTAGTGAGCTGCTTGGATTGCCCAATGTTGGAATCATTTCTGGCCACTCCCAAGTGAATGGCAATCAGAAACTTTCCACCTGCACGGACAGTCCCAGTTCCTTATCTAAACTAATATATCTGGAATTGGAAATTGATGAGCCGTTGGACAATGAAGATATTAAGAGATCAGAATAAACAAAAAGAGCGTTAATTATATCTTACATTGTATTGTTCCTGCAATTTTTTCTGGTATTATTTTCACAGATATTCCGATAATCTTTATTTCTGAATTATTTATTAATTATGAATTATGATTGATTATGTCTGCTCGATGAATTACAATTCTGTGAACAGACGAGGGCATGTGTGTAAAGTCTGAATGCCTCCGTGTTTATATTATATCCACATGCCAGTGCTCGTAAGATGACGCCGAATCGATATATTAAATTTTCGTTCACTCCAGTTATACGAGCGGCTAAATCTGGCTGTTGAAAGAACCTTCTTGCCGTATTTCCGTTGTTGGTACTTCCAGTAACAGCCATTGGTATATCGACCAACAAATCCATTTCTTCTCGTTGCTTCTGCTGTATATTTGTCTTATTTTGTCCAACAATATCCTTGTCAGCACCACGAGTTTGCCACTTTTTTTATTGGTATTCTATAGGATATGTGCAAAATACATCCAAAAAACCTTATCCAGGCGTGGAGACTGGATAGCCCATATTGAAAGAGGTTCACCAAATTTAAGTGATTCATATTTTTCGGTGTTGCGTTGCAGTTTCCGCATGTTTGCGAAGAAGATTCTGAAATGACTTCGCACTGCTCCTTCTGAGTATAGTTAATGTTGCTCAAAACGGTACCAAAAAACATAATTTTCCACGGCGAGAAACTTCTTGGTGGGGATCGCTTCTTCGTGCCATATTAAAAAAAGAGTGCGTTTTGTCGCTGACGTTTTGCCTAAAAAGTACAATAAATTGAAGGCTCGCAGTTCATTTTGGACACACAATGGTTTACACAAACAGGAAAATTTAAAATTACACTGAATTTTGTAAGTTCTACTCCACGAAAGACAATTGTACGTTACAATGGGCGAGTTGCTAATACACTTACACACGATTACGTTTTATAAATAACATAAGTATACACAGGTCACAACCACAGTTTTTTTTATATAATACATACCTTGGCGTTAGTATATAACAAAAGTTCTAATGAAAATAAAAAAAAATTCAAGTTTAACATGAATAGCAAAACAATGATCAAAATGGCGGAAATATTTTGCATAACACTTGCAGACACATATGTTGACTTTGACAGCTCACAGCTGTTCATCAGCTGTAAGCTGAGCTTTTAAAAAATCGATAAAAATCTAATGAATGTATTTGTTACCGATTGTTAATAAAAAATTGACGGGTTTTCAAATTTGAATATTTTAGTTAAATGCCGCTAGTGAGGCCCAATTGGCCACTGTGCGTCGGCCTGCATATGCTCAACACCCGCATCTATATTGAAGTCTCCCGCGACAAGTAAAGCAGAGAAATTATTTCTCAATACTCTCAACATAGTCTGCACTGCACGTCTCTGACAAGATTCCCGTCTTTATCTCTACAAAAGGTGGGCCCTGATCTATGGACTTTGGTTTGGCTTTGTACTTTTCGGTAGAGTTTACGGGCCTCATTCCTTCCTTCCGCATGATTCAATTCTCTCACTCTCGCGCTTTCTCCACAACCGTTTTCGTTACTAAATAAACGGGTTTCTTCTCTCCTGCTCTCCTTATTCTGCTCTGTCATGGATCGCGTTGCAACTGACTGAAGCATTGCCATACGTGCAGCGTTCTATTCATAACTTGCTATGCGACACTCTTCATCGTACTGTGGTTTGCCTTTAAACGGGTTTTCACAACTAACTACGGCCTCGCCATCAGTTTTAATAGAGTGGGAAATGTGTTTCCACTGCGCTTCAGGATTAGCTGCCACCAGGTAGTGTTCAGAATCCATATCAGGTCCTCATATCACACGTACTCCCATTACACTAGTTAAGTGTCTTCCATCAATTACCAGGTGATCAATCTGATTTTTCGTATGTTGATCAGGAGATATCCAGGTAGCCTTTTGGATGTCTTTATTTTGGAATCTCGTCGTAGCAAATTCTAACAGTCTTATTCCGTTGTCAGAAGGGATGGCGTTTAGACTGAATTTACCAACGCCGTACAAATTAAGCTATAATTAACCAAACCCCGCTAAAGTTAATTATAGCTTAATTTGTACGGGACGGCTAAGCGATATTAAGTGGAATTTCAATTTCCCACTTAAGTTCCGACTTGAGCAATGACAATGTTGCCAAATTTCAAGAAATGTCAACAAAAATGTATCTTAGATAAGTTTTGCTATCATTTCTTGTGAATGAAAATGTTATCAAGGAGAGACTCAAAGCAGAAATTTGCAAAATGGCTTACACATTTGAAGTTCATTAAAATTATTTTATTTAATGGAAGACTACGTATATTTTTATATCTCTAAATTTGAAGGATAGATTTTTATTTCTGATTGAAAACAAACTTGGAATTAAATTGTTCACAACAACGAGCGGAAATGTTATACGTATTGATCACGGTATAATTATCTATCGGGTATAGACGTTTAAACATGTGATTACATTTTTTTCGTGTCGTTTTTCGTTTCATTCGTTAAAATCATATGTATTTTGTTTTCATACTTTTTTGTATTCTTGTATTGTTGGTATATATTTGTGTAGAGTTTGACAACTGAAACAAATGAACGAAATTAAAATTACTGTTTTTGCTGCTTACAACTACAACAACATTTGCTGTTACCATGTATTTATTGGCACTTGGTACAAACGTGTTGCCGTATTGCATTTTTTTTCACCCATTACAGCAAATGTTGCCACATTACGTAGTATTAAGTGTGGATCGTTTTATTTGGAAAGCCCTAAGCGGCGATAGCTTAATGGGATAAAAAAAAAACAGCCTTAATGTCATGGCCAGGGTAGCGGTCGTATGATTCTTTTAGACGATCACAGAAAATGCCCATGGTGGCATTTGTCTTTTTCTTCCATCAGGGCGTGTACTCAAATTTGCGATATATTGTATGCGGATGGTGGCTATACTTTCACTTACGGGGTTGAACCTTGAGACCAGATGTCGTTGTCTTCTGCGAAATACAAATCCGCAACCAAATTCATGCTCTCTTCCATTGCAGCTGTAGTATATATCGCAGTTCCCCTCTCCAGTATACCCATTTTCTGCCCATCCCATCTATTAATTCGCGAGGAGATTTGCCAGTTGTATAGTGGCACCAGATGTGTGTAGTGTTCTAACATTCCGAGTGCATATCCGTAAATCGTTGGCCTTATACTCGTAACGTTTACGGGGCCGTCAACAAATAGGGGGTTTCATGTTTCTCATTCTCATATCATATTTTCATTGTCATTATAACGGTGGCGGAAGGCAAGCCCAACCCAACGTGATTTTGCATTTTACCTACTGTATGTTTCAGCCGCCCAGTATGGATCAGACGCTGACAAGAATGCAGTGTGTCGAAACTGGATTTTTCCCTTTACTTTTGATCCGCAGTTGGCCAGTAGTGTTGGCTCATCCGCCTTGAAACTACGAAAGAGTATGTCCGCTAGTCCGAAGAGCTTCAGTGACAGTGTCGCATATTTAAGCTGAGACGCTTCAATGTTCGCATAACCTATCAGACTACTCATTCGTTTCCCAGTCTAACTCTACCCAGCTAACGGATGGTTTCGGCAGCCATTGCCTGGGACAAATTAACTAAATAACCAAATATCATTAATTTTGTTCCCAATTTTGGTAACGATATTGTTTATAGTGGCTTGAAATAGGTCATAGCCAAAATGACAAAGGATGACGTTAGTGAACAAACAAATAAAGACGGACGTTCTAGGGGTATAAACAACCCCTTTAAATTTTGAGTAATTTTTACGTAATTGTCGTGAATCACGCGTGAATGTGAGTAGGCTCAAATTTTTCTCACGTTAGCGTGCGTGAACGTGAGTAGCAAACAAATGTTCGTTTTTTGAGTTACCGTCTTCATTTCGTAAGCGTGAGCCAAAACATACTCACGTACCCATTTCTAGTGTGCATCTAATCAGCTCATCGCTGTCAGACTCACATGTACCCGATGATAGTTCATTGACGCTTGTAACATTAAGTGTGTTTTTTTTACCCCGCTAATGTTAATTATAGCTTAATTTGTACGGGACAGCTAAGCGATATTAAGTGGCATTTCAATTTCCAACTTAAATTCCGACTTGAGCAATGACAATCAATGTCCCATTTCAAGAAATGGCAACAAAAATTTATCTTAGATAAATTTTGTTATCATTTCTTGCGAATGAAAATGTTATTAAAGGCCATGACTCACTATCAGATTTAGTCTTTGGATCTGTCAAAAATCGTATGTGTGCTGAAAAAATAGGATAGTCTGGATTGTATGCGAATAAGTATGAAAGAGAAACGAAAATAATTTTGACAGGTCTGCTAGACTTGCTCATGTTTTGAAAAGTTGCAAAAAATAAATATTTTCTCTGCGATCAGGGTTTTATTTTGGGAGACAGCTGATAAGAATAACAACAACGCCAGCTGATACAAAAATAGACGCGCTATTATTCTGTTAAAATTTTTTCAGTTTTCGTGAGGTACTTGTGCAAAAGAATAAATAAATGAATATGTCGAAAAATATTAAAGTGAGTATGTTGTAAATACAAACGAAATCAAAATATCATCAAAAGCAATCCAAAGAACCAACGTGATGTTGAAAACATGGTTTTGCATCATTTTGTGTGATGGTCTGGCAATTCACAACTCACTTGGATCCGATTTTTTCAAGTGTGATGCGATTTTCTTCAAGTGTGATAAGATTCTGTCAGATTATTTTTTGAATAAATCGCACCACTATCTAGGATAGTGAGTCACGGCCTTAAGAAGGCACTCAAAAGCAGAAATTTGCAAAATAGCTTGATTGAAAACAAAATTGGAACTAAATTGTTCACAAACACGCGCGTTAAATGTTATACATATTAAAGATCTGCAACGAATAACATTTTGCTGCATATGTGAAACTCGAAGTCGGATAGAGCAAATCACCGAGTAATACTATAAGTGTGTGTGCCAAAGAAAGCGAACAAATATGTATATATGTGAAGAGCAAAGACAAAGTACTACAAATATTATGTTCACTTCACATGGTACCACGAGTATTTGCAAGTTATGTATGTATGTACATATATGTAGAGCAAAGCTGAAAGAACTACAGTGTTGTTGATGATGACGATAATGTTTTGCATGAATTTTCTGTTATTTAAAATAATTTACAGCCAATGTCGCATTATTGCACATTGTATTCATAGTGCTAGGAAATAAACAAAAAAATATTTTATATTATATATATATGTATATATATATATAATATTTTATATATCCAATTAAAATACTAAATTAAAAAATTTTTACATAGCATTATAATTTTCTTGATTTCGAGTAGTGTACAACTTTTTTCTTTGCTCACTGTAGTATAACACTTCAAGGAAATTATGTTGAATTTGTCAAACTGCACGTTGTACATGTAGTTACTACGTGGTACTACGTTCAGTTTCCACGTCGCGGCATACTCGATGTGATCGCTCTCGGTATGTTTGTGTAAGAGCAAAAAAAGGAACATATACAGTCTGGCAGTGAACACAGATGAGTAACAATAAGTAGTTATTCGACGATTTGTTGTTCTCTTCAAATGAGTACCTTTTTTTGTGACACTTCGGATAAGTGTTCATCGCCAGCCACTGCACGTGTACTACGCAAATACAAATGGATTTATGCAGACCTTTAATACATATTGATCACGGTTGAATTACCTATCAGGTATAATCGTTTAACCATGTGATGACATTTTTTCCATGCCATTTTTCGCTACACTTGCGAAAATCACATGTATTTTGGTTTTATACTTTTTTGTATTCTAGTATTGTTGGTGTATATTTGGTTAGAGTTTGACAAGTGAAACGAATGAACGAAAATAAAATGTCTGTTGTTGCTGCTTACAACTACAAGAACATCTGCTGCTACCATGTAGTTGTTGGCACTGGCTACAAACGTGTTGCCGTATCGTTTTTTTGTTTCACCCATTACAACAAATGTTGCCACATTTCGTAGTATTAAGTGTGGATCGTTTTATTTGGAATGTCGTAAGTGGCGATAGCTTAAGGCAATAAAAAAACGGCCTTATTGTTGATTCTAAGACGCAAAATTGTTTAATTGCTCTTGTACTGATTAGGTGGGAGACCGTCGATACATTCGCCTTTGATTCGCAATTTACTCATCTGGAACCACAAAGTGGGCAAAGAATTAGTTTGGCAGGGAATAAAAAACAGGCCTATTACACTGTAAGTAGGTGAAAATGACACACCAAAAGGCCGAGATACGTCAACCAAATTGTGGATCGTAGAATCCAGTGGTGTACCCCGTTTTGAAAAATAAGCTCGAAGTCACGAGATATTTCGATTTTAAATTTGTGGTAGATTTAAGGCGATTTTCGATTTTATTTGAATGAAAAAACTTGAAAAACCTGTTTAAAATCACTTTGTTTATTATTTATTTGTCAAAATTTATATCCAGAAATAATGGACGTCCATTTTCAACCGGACATGGAACTATATTTGCTCTTATTTTGATGATTTTATTATTTTTTTATATTTATTCAATTGTTACTCTTTGTTTGCAATCGACCAGCAGAAATCAGCAAGCATTGAGTCTATTTTTTCCCATTATAGTTTGATGAAATCGTTCGCGTGTTTCGTCTGGTTCTGTGGATAATTGTCGTTCGTAAAAATCGAAATGTGCATGTAACATGTGGATTCCCAACGACATATTAACGCCAAGTTTGTCGAAAGACTTCATCATGTTGTACTCTGGTGAATTGAATTGAATTACCGCACGAATTGAGTTCCATGCGTTTAGTTCAGTTTCATCTAACATTTCAGAAAAACTCGTGTCCCTTAAAAGTTTCCGTATATATGGACCGTTAATTACACCTGTTAAAAAAAATTTATATAAAATATATTGCAGTCACACACTTTTAGTTACACAAAATTACCCTCTTTTAATTTTTCAATTGATATTTTTGGAAAAGCGTTGTTTTTCAAGTATGGTAATGCATTTTCGTTAACGCTAACCAAACGCTTTAAAAAATTCTTTACAACTCCCAGCTTGATATGAAGATCCGGAAGCATTATTTTCTGAAGGGGGATCAATGGTAGACGAATTACATTAAATTCGCCAACCCCTGGCGAATCGCGTTTTGGTCAATCTCGATTTTCGTACTGGTAGCATTTTGCACGGCTGTCCCATATACAAATAATACACATGTACTTGCCAGTTGTATAGCCAGTTTGCATTCCAGCTAATAGTGAAATAACCTTAAAATCACAATTTACGCGCCAATTGTGTTCGTCATAACTGATGCGTTCCAGAATTAATTTCATGGTATCATACGACTCATGTATTCCAAGAGCATACATCAATGGCACTGGTTTAACGCTGCTGTTTTCAAATAGCAAGACTACTTTTATGCTTCTGGTTGAAGAGTCTATGAAAAGACGCCATAGAGATGAATTATAGTTGCAGATTCCCATTTTATTCATTAAACCGGCAATATCTTGACAATGTGCATAAGCTGCGTCCTCGGAAAGCATGAAATAAGGCATATATGGTTCTTGCTAGTATTTGTAAGATGTAACTTTTACACCTGGTGCCAGCACGTTGACGCTTCTTAGTTCCGAATCCAAAGTCATTGCATTATTTTAAGATAGCTTCACATTTTTCGAACGATTCTATCTAAATATTCCTGCGAAATAAATATTGTAAAGGGGTTTTCAACAGAGACGCTACAAAAGTAAATCGATAGGGACAGCAAACGACGCCATATTTTTTCCCGCTCTTTTGACATTTCTCTTCAGTAAGGTTTACCATTTCATCATGGAAAGATATACGAGCCAACACCGAGTCGAAATTATTAAAATTTACCACCGAAATTTGGAGTCAGTGGCCTCAACTTTAAGAGCGCTACGTCCAAATTATGGTCGTCATAATCGTCCTACCAGATCAACAATTGGGCGTCTAGTGGAAAATTTGAATCCACAGGCACAGTACAAAATGTTCCCGTGCCAGTGAGACAAAGAAGTGCCCGTAGTGTCGAGAATATTGCTGCCGCTGAGGCTTCAGTTCAAGAAAGCCCAAATGTGTCAACCGTTGGGCATCTCTGTGACGTCGTTGTGGCGAATTTTGCGAAAAGATCTTGGCCTACATCCTTACAAGATCAAATTGACGCAAGAACTGAAGCCGCATGACCACCATGGGCTGAGCAACAACTTGAAAATGATTCGGATTTTCATCGGAAAATCATCTTCAGCGATGAGGCTCATTTCTGGCTGAAAATATGCGTTATTGGTCAGACAGCAATCCACGCGTAATCCACGAGTCATCATTACATCCCGAAAAAATTACGATTTGGTGCGGTTTATGGGCCGTACGTCATTCGTGATGATCAAGACCGGCACATTACTGTGAATGCGAATTGCTACCGTTCAATGATAACCGATTATTTTTGGCCCCAATTGGACAATATGGACTTGGAGGACATGTGGTTCCAACAGGACGGCGCCACAAGCCACACAGCGAATGCCACAATCAATTTATTGGAAACCAAGTTTGGTGGACGTGTTATCTCACGAAATGGCCCAGTCGATTGGCCGCCCCGGTCGTGCGATTTGACGCCGTTAGATTATTTCCTGTGGGGCTACGTCAAGACTATGGTCTATACCAACAAGCCAGCGACGATTGATGAACTTCGTACGAATATCGAACGTGAAATTGCAGCAGTATCGGCCGATTTATGCTTGAAAACCGTCGAAAATTGGGTTCAGCGTCTGGACTTCTGCAAGCGTGCCCGTGGTGGCCATGCAAAAGAAATCGAGTTCCATACATAATGGCATCGAACGTACTTTCACAGGAATAAAGAATTTCATTGGTATCTAAAACCGGTTTTGTTTTATATAAAAAAACTTTTGTAGCGCTCTTATTGAGAAACCCTTTATAACTGGCTGAAGGTAATCAGCATCAGCATGATGTAATGATGTTGCTGAAGTTTGTCATTGTACTTCATAGGACGCAGTATCATATTGGTATGACGATGGATGTACTGGGACAGACAATTCATCACTGTGTGGAACTGGTACGTGAGCACTTGGCACACCTTTGTATATAAAACCGGATCGTTCTATATAAAATAAATTATTGTGTATTCCCTATATAGTCTACACGCGAAGAAAAAACTCGTTCCTCCCAAACGAAATCTCAGATAACTGAATTTCGTTTGGGGATTGTAGTTGGGAGAAACGAACTTCTGTTAATCCAGACATGTCATTTCGTTTGGGAGAACCGAAAAATGTTTGCAGCAAACGAGTTATGAAAATATAAGCTGAAAAAACGTTTGCGAGAAACGAAAAACGGTTCCGCCAATGGTTGTTTCGGTTGCAGCAACCGAGTTCTAGATACTCCTAAATAAAAAATCGTTTGCGATAACTGAAAAACGTTTGGAGTAAACGAGTTTTGAAAAATTAGAGCTGAAAACACGTTTGCGAGAAACGAAAAACGTTTGCTCCAACTGTTCTTTCGGTTACAGCAACCGAGTTGTAAATAAAACTTTTATTTATGGCTTCCATAAGCTCTTTTGAGTTTAAATTTCCAACTTAAATGATTGTGGTTTTGATCCATAGTTTGTTTTAAAAAAATTTGGCATTTTTATCTAATTTTTGACTGTCTACTTACACATCTGTCTCGCCTTGCATTCAAATAGCAACTAAAAGCGCAGCAAACTGCAACGCGTCAATTGTCCATCCAAGATATATTGACGGGGTAGAAGCACTAGAGCGGGTGATCACTTGTATGTGTATGCATGAGTGTGTATTCCAAACGAGTAGATACGACTGTGTATACAGTCGACAGAATGAGAGAAATTTACGTTCTTCGTAATCTGCGCTCTCATTAGAAAAATGGCTAATTTCAGTTATCGCAAATGTAATTTTGTACGCGTTTGATGCAAACGAGAACTCGTTTGCGACAACATGATAAACATTTGCGATGTATGAGTTTATTTGGGAGAACTACATGAACGGCTGCGATTAATAAATTAATACAAATCAGCCAAAGTATTGTTGCGGTAACCGAGCAATAAACGTTTTTTTCTTTGCGTGTATCTAAGTGAACTTACTGTTTCGATTGAGACCATTTACATCGTTCTTGCACGCGTAGCAATTTTCTGTATCATGTTCCCCTGGATCGGTCTATATCACTGGAAGTGCAAATGGCATCGAATATCGCCGTAATTTCCACCATTTGTTTAATGCACTAAAACATGTGATGCACGTAAATTCAGGTGCATGATCAACATTTCGCAATTCTTCAGCGGGGTAACCAAAAAATACTGATTGTAAGTTTTGAGGGCATCTTTAACCAAATGTCGTCGATGATTTTTCGGTGTAAATTTTCCACACACAAAACAAAACATATTTAATTTTTCGCAATGTGATCTGCATTTTTCGTCACTAATTTTTCTATTTTTTCAAAATGATCAATAAAATGCTTATATTTTTGATGTTTTAACATCTATAGCGGCGGGTAGGGACTAATCTGTCAATATGAACACTTTGACATATATATGTGGTAGAATCTGTTTGTAATAGGGATGCCAATCCCGAATCCCAAAACTATTATAATTATTGTGGCCCCAAATTGTAAGAGGTAAACTAATTCTGACTTCAAATATATGCCTATTATTTCAACGGGAACATATTGTTGAAAAAAAATATATAAATTGATTTAGCAAGAGCTTTTGCAGGTTTCCCCCTAAAATAAAATCCAAAATCTCCTTAAATCCACTACAAATTTAAAGTCGAAATATCTCGTTATTTTGAGCTAACTTTTTTCTCGGTGTTTTTGTGTGTCATTTCAAAACTTCAAATTTTACTTACAGTGTTATCTATCTGATGTAGTAAACCGCTTAGGAAATATTACAAGAAATATAGTCTGATAATTCTTAAGCGAATAACAGTCAGAAAAATCCCACACTGGTACAATAAATCTGGTTGCCCTTTTTCCTTTAATCCATTTCAATGCTGCCAGATTTAAATTTGTTTGTTCTGATTTTGAAAAATCTTAGCTCTAACTTGTATTTGTACCTACATATTTGATTGAATATATTTTTTTGACAATTTTGTAACTTCCATGTTTGTTTCTTTATAGGTGTCTGTTATAGCTCCCAAGCAAGTTAAGCCTGGTCAAAATGTCACCATCGAACTGAAAGCTCAACCTAAGTCATATGTTGGTCTTATGGCTGTCGATTTGGGTGTCTATCTTTTAGACTCCTCCTATGACCTGCAAAAGCCACAAATAATTGGTGATTTGCAGGTGGATAGAACATATATACCACTACTGGCATTAGTGTATCCGGGTCTGCTGTCTGGTGTAGTAACGTTAACAAATGCTCATTATTTGTTTGTGCCCACCCTGTGTAAGTAAATGGCAAAATGAAACATTCCACATAACAAGAAATAGCAACATTTAAAAATCTGCATTCGGAAGCTGTATATCGTATCGCCGTATTCAGTTCTTGCCAAATTTTCGTAATGAATGTTGTCATTTATCTCTAAACTGCAATTATTGTTCCAGAGAGTTGCCACCTATCTCTGAATTTCCGTGGAAGTATTTTATTAATAATTCCTCTTCGCCCTCCATTTTATTTGTACCCCATGTGGTGTTACTTTTGTTTGTTAAAATAATCGAAATCTCGAAATTCCGATCTCCAACAATTGTTTTCGTACGAAATAGCTTTGGAATAACAACCCTGTAATTGGTTTTCCTTACGAAAATTTCGCTAAAGTTTGTCATTGCAAAAAAAGGTGAAACTATCCAGGGGGCACAATTTTTGAAATGTTACCACATACAAGGGCAGCATAATTTCTTAGAAATGAAGTCATCATTAGTGTGCCATCACAATCCGTAATATTGCGAGTGAAAATGCTTTGAGAAGCGAATTCATAGCTAATTGAAATTCCGTTATAAAGTACAAGAGACTGCACCGAAATTGACAAATTTTGATACTACATCGCAACAATTTCCCTAACTTTATAGTAATGTTGGTAGATTGCATATCTGGGCCCACAAGGCAAAGCGTCTAGTGACGAAGATGATCTTATATTCGAACCATACCCCTGGAGTTTGTTTCATGAAAGTTGCAAAGTGTGTGCAATGTAAAGTGAGTGAAGTTATAAACGTTTCTAACTAGCAGAGACGCCAACCATTATGCTTGTTGTGAATGGTTAGGAACAAATTAATTTGTAACCTGCTGAGAAAATGTAGCTGTTCGCGGAAAATATTGAAGCAACCGCAACAAAATTTGCACATGACATGGAAAACCCCTGGTCTATCGAGAAATGTTGCACCCAGACGATGCTATATTCTAGGACATTGTCGAAAGGCTGCGAGTATCTAAATAACGGTGAGGGTGGCATCGATCATAAGGATTCTATAAGAGTATACACCCAGGTAGCTAACCCTGCCCCCACTTTTTTGAGATTCGATTTCTGAGTGGGCGTATCCGCATTTGAAAACTGAACTTTTCAAGTAGAACATTTTGGAGGGAATGAGTGGACATGTCACCAAAACGATAGGGGTGGCATCGATTACGGGTATACTATACGTTGTTTGGAGCTCCGGTATCCAACTCTGTCCCCACTTTTTCCCCATGATCGATGCCACCGCTGTCGTTTTTCGGATAGGCCCTCTCACCCTCTACAGAATTTTGCATATGAACTCTGAATCCTTTCACTACGGATACGCCCAATCTGAAATCGAATCTGAAAAAAGTGGGGATAGGTCTGGATACCGGTGCTCCCAGACTACGTATAGTATCCACATGATCGATGCCACCCCTGTCGTTTTTAAGACATGTCCACTCATCCACTCCAGAATTTTCCATATGAAATCTGAATTTTTTCACTACGGATACATCCAGTCCATATGAAATCTGAATTTTTTCACTACGGATACATCCAGTCTGAAATCGAATCTGAAAAAATTAGAGATAAGGTTGGATACCGGTGCTCCCGGACTACTTATGATATCCCCATCATTGAAGCCACCCCCGTCGTTGTTCAGACATTCCCACTCGTCCTCTCCAGAATTTTCCATATTAAATCTGCATTTTTTCACTACGGATACGCCCACTCTGAAATCGAATCTGAAAACAGTGGGGACAGAATTGGATACCGGGGTTCACAGACTACTTGTGATATCCCCATGATCGATGCCGCCCCTGTCGTTTTACTGATACGACCAATTATCCTCTCCTGAATTTTCCATATGAAAACTGAATTTTTTCACTACGGATACACCCACTCTGAAATCGAATCTGAAAAGAGTGGGGATAAGGATGGATACCGGTACTCGAAGACTACGTATAGTATCCCGATGATCGATGCCACCCGCGTCGTTGATCAGACATGCCCAATCATCCTCTCCAGAAGGATGACAAGGCAAAGCGTCTAGTGACGAAGATGATCTTATATTCGAACCATACCCCTGGAGTTTGTTTCATGAAAGTTGCAAAGTGTGTGCAATGTAAAGTGAGTGAAGTTATAAACGTTTCTAACTAGCAGAGACGCCAACCATTATGCTTGTTGTGAATGGTTAGGAACAAATTAATTTGTAACCTGCTGAGAAAATGTAGCTGTTCGCGGAAAATATTGAAGCAACCGCAACAAAATTTGCACATGACATGGAAAACCCCTGGTCTATCGAGAAATGTTGCACCCAGACGATGCTATATTCTAGGACATTGTCGAAAGGCTGCGAGTATCTAAATAACGGTGAGGGTGGCATCGATCATAAGGATTCTATAAGAGTATACACCCAGGTAGCTAACCCTGCCCCCACTTTTTTGAGATTCGATTTCTGAGTGGGCGTATCCGCATTTGAAAACTGAACTTTTCAAGTAGAACATTTTGGAGGGAATGAGTGGACATGTCACCAAAACGATAGGGGTGGCATCGATTACGGGTATACTATACGTTGTTTGGAGCTCCGGTATCCAACTCTGTCCCCACTTTTTCCCCATGATCGATGCCACCGCTGTCGTTTTTCGGATAGGCCCTCTCACCCTCTACAGAATTTTGCATATGAACTCTGAATCCTTTCACTACGGATACGCCCAATCTGAAATCGAATCTGAAAAAAGTGGGGATAGGTCTGGATACCGGTGCTCCCAGACTACGTATAGTATCCACATGATCGATGCCACCCCTGTCGTTTTTAAGACATGTCCACTCATCCACTCCAGAATTTTCCATATGAAATCTGAATTTTTTCACTACGGATACATCCAGTCCATATGAAATCTGAATTTTTTCACTACGGATACATCCAGTCTGAAATCGAATCTGAAAAAATTAGAGATAAGGTTGGATACCGGTGCTCCCGGACTACTTATGATATCCCCATCATTGAAGCCACCCCCGTCGTTGTTCAGACATTCCCACTCGTCCTCTCCAGAATTTTCCATATTAAATCTGCATTTTTTCACTACGGATACGCCCACTCTGAAATCGAATCTGAAAACAGTGGGGACAGAATTGGATACCGGGGTTCACAGACTACTTGTGATATCCCCATGATCGATGCCGCCCCTGTCGTTTTACTGATACGACCAATTATCCTCTCCTGAATTTTCCATATGAAAACTGAATTTTTTCACTACGGATACACCCACTCTGAAATCGAATCTGAAAAGAGTGGGGATAAGGATGGATACCGGTACTCGAAGACTACGTATAGTATCCCCATGATCGATGCCACCCGCGTCGTTGATCAGACATGCCCAATCATCCTCTCCAGAATTTTCCGTATGAAAACTGCATTTTTTCACTACGGATACGCCCACTCTGAAATCGAATCTGAAAAAAGTGGGGGCAGAGTTGGATATCGGGTCTCCCAGACTACTTATGGTATCCCCATGATTGATGCCAGACATGCTCACTCATCCACTCCAGTATTTTCCATATGAAAACTCTATTTTTTCACTACGGATACGCCCACTCTGAAATCGAATCTGAAAAAGGTGGGGACAGAGTTGGATACCGGGGCTCCCAGACTACGTATAGTATCCCCATGATCGATGCCATCCCTGTCGTTTTTCGGACATATTCACTCATTCACTCGAGAATTTTCTACTTGAAAAGTTCAGTCTTCAAATGCGGCTTCGCCCACTTAGAAATCGATTCTGAAAAAAGTGGGCCAGGGTTGAATACCTGGGCTTCTACTCTATTTATAGAATCCCCATGATCGATGCCACCCTCGCCGTTTTCAAGATGTGCCCACTCAACCGCTCCAATATTCGCAGCCTTGCGACAATGTCTTAGAATACAGCATCGTCTGGGTTCCTCCATTTCTGGATAGATCAGGGGTTTTTCCATTTCATGTGCAAATTTTGTTGCAGTTGCTTCAATATTTTCCGGAAAAAGCTAAATTTTCTCAGCAGATTACAAATTAATTTGTTCCTAACCATTCACAATAAGCAAATGGTTGCTGGCTTTGCTAGTTATAAACGTTTATAACTTCACTCACTTACACGTAATCCATGAGTCATCATTGCATCCCGAAAAAATTACGGTTTGGTGCGGTTTATGGGCCGGCGGCGTCATTGGGCCGTACTTCTTCCGTGATGATCAAGACCGGCAAATTACTGTGAATGCGAATCGTTACCGTTCACTGATAACCGAATATTTTTGGCCCCAATTGGATAATATGGACTTGGAGGACATGTGGTTCAAACAGGACGGCGCCACAACCCACACAGCGAATGCCACAATCAATTTATTGGAAACCAAGTTTGGTGAACGTGTTATCTCACGAAATAGCCCAGTCGATTTGCCGCCTCGGTCGTACGAGTTGACGCCGTTAGATTATTTCCTGTGGGGCTACGCCAAGTCTATGGTCTATGAAAACAAGCCAGCGACGATTGATGAACTTCGTACGAATATCGAACGTGAAATTGCAGCAGTATCGGCCGATTAATGCTTGAAAACAGTCGAAAATTGGGTTCAGCGTCTGGACTTCTGCAAGCGTGCCCGTGGTGGCCATGCAAAAGAAATCGAGTTCCATACATAATGGTATCGAACATACTTTCACAGGAATAAAGAATTTCATTGGTACCTAAACCCGGTTTTGTTTTATTTAAAAAAAACTTTTGTAGCGCTCTTATTGAAAAACCCGGTACTTGATAGTGATTAAGACTCAAAATTTCACAACTCTATTTAAATATGACAATTATGTTTTAATTTTAAATAAAAGAATTATATGAATGCGTGTTTATAATTAAGTTTGAAACATTTATTTATAAAATTATTTTACTTTTGAAATTTGGAAAAAGTTTAAAAATCTTAATTAATTTTTTTATGAATTCTTATTTGTCTAAAATCATTTTGAAATTTGTAAAAAAAAAATGTGTGGAAATATTATTTAGAACTTATTGAAGCATAAAATCAGAGAATATAAATCCTGTTTCTTAATTCCAAAATTTCACTACAGTTCGAAAATCATTTTAATTATTATTAATTTTTTTTAAGGATATTAAAATAAATTGAGAAAAACCCTGTTAACCGATGACAAATAACCGGTTTGTTTGTAAATTACGATTTTTAAAAAACCGCCACAAAGGACCCGGTTTTGGGGCTGGACACTTTGGTATAAAGCAAACGAAAAGTGTATGAAATTTTCGGTTCATGAAATTTTTTTTTTTTTTTATACACGTACTTCTTATGGCAACGAATATTTCATAAAAACTGAATACCGGGCTTAGAAAGAAAATCTAATCAACTCCAATCAGACACAGCGTTGATTGTTCAACCCATAGAGTAAATATATATAGAGAGAACATTTCTCACATCTGATGTTTCATTTAGCACTCTCCGTGATGAGGTCGGTGAGAAGTTTGACGAAATTGGCTTACACCAGGTGGAGTTACAAGAACTTGACTTGAATTTTTCATGTCATTTCAATATTTTTGTTGACTTTTAGTAATACAGCCTGTTTCTCTATCTCGAACGAAAGCTTTCGTTTGCGTTGTAGACGAAAGTAAGTTGATTTGGGTTTCAAGTCGAATGAAAACATACAATGTTTTTGGCACAAATTTTGATTTCTCTATTTCGAATGTGCTGTCAGTTAGGAATAAACATGGAGACATGCTAACGAAAATTTCAACTTAGAGAAACCCAATTGGAGTCGAATGTAGTCACATTTGTTTTCTCGTCTATTGTGTTGAACTAATCCCTCTCTCTGCTATTATTTAAGCAATACTTTCCATCATTCAAATTTCATATCAAACCTAGCATAATGTCATCAATTTGTTGAGAGAGATGTTCTCTTTTGGCATATATTTACTATATGGTTCAACCCATGGTAGAAATACAAGGTAGTATCATTAGCCCAGCGGATTTCCTTTGTTTAGATTTCATTATACCCAGTAAATGTCAAGGTTGTTTGTGCGAGTTGTTTTTCTTTGACATTTTTATCAGCTGAATTTGACAAGAACTCGGTACGAAAATTACAACAATGCTAATGCTACTACCTTGTCTTTGTGTCATGGTTCAACCATTGAACAATACAAACCCACCGAATTCAATAACAACTGTTCCCATTTTCGCCCACAGATTCGCTTCCACCCAAAGCCGCCGCCTCAACACCGTGGAATTTTCGTAAAAAGTTTCCGGAAACTTGGATTTTTGACAACTATGAAATGTAAGTAAAAATAATTTTGGGAAAACTCGTATAACTAATTAACATATCAAATATCGTTCAGCACAAATGACACTACAAAACTTGAACTCACCGTGCCTGATTCCATCACCACTTGGCGCCTGACAGCATTTACGGTTAACGACGTCACTGGATTCGGTATAGTCGATGGACCCACCGACATTATAGCTATTCAGAAGTTTTTCATTATCCTTAACCTGCCGTATTCGGTGAAGAGGGGTGAAATTGTTGCCATACCCATAATAGTGTACAACTATCACAATCAGAGTGTGGATGCCGAAGTTATCATGTACAATCAAGAACAAGAGTTTTATTTCTTAGAGTCGAGCACCTTGAACATGGAAAATGATTCTGATGAGCAGCAACGGGTCAAACAAGTGTCTGTACCTGCAAATGGCATTGAAAAAGTAGAGTTTCTGATAAATCCCAAACGTGTGGGGAACATAAAACTGCAAGTAACCGCTGAGAATTCGGTATCGAAAGACGCTGTTATACAAGAACTTAAAGTGGAGCCTGAGGGCGTGGTCAAGCGTGAGTCTAGATCTGTTTATGCCAGACTTCCCACAGAGGGAACATTTTCACACGTCTTTGCCGCCGAATTTCCCCAAGATATTGTACCCGATTCAGAATTTATAACACTCACTGTGGGAGGCGATAGCCTGGTGCCCACAATGAAAAATCTTAATGATCTGGTTATTCTACCTACCGGATGTGGGGAACAAAATATGGTTAACTTTGCACCAAACATTTTGATTTTGGATTATCTTAAAGCATCTGGAAATTATTTCAAGGAAAGGACTTTAGTCCAAAAAGCCAAAAAGTTCATAGAAATCGGATTCCAACAGCAGTTGTCGTATCGTCACGATAATGGCGGTTATAGTGTTTTTGGAAAGAAAGACAAAGAGGCAAGCACCTGGCTGACGGCCTACGTGATTCGCTTCTTTATCAAAGTATCCACTTATTTGTCCATTGAACCGAACATTATCACCAGTGGTCTGGAGTTTTTATCTAAGGCGCAATTCACATCCGGTGATTTTCCATACACGGGATATTTGTTTTATCCGGCTCAGCAAAACCGCTTTGGGTTCTCAGCATTTGTGCTGATGACATTTTTGGAAAATGAGGTAAGTAAAAGGTGAATTCGATTTATTTTACAGTGGTGGTGCAATGGTTGGTGAGCGTGGCTGTTGTACTTGAGAATGAGGGTGCGATATCTACTCTGTCCACCTTACATTTCTTTCGACGATGGCTTCATGGCTAAGTGACGGCAACACTAGCGAGTACGTAGCCATGAAAAAACTTCTCAAGACAGGTGCGGAACTGGTGTTTAACTGTCGTTGCCTCTCAGGGAGCCTAAATCCAGAAAGCGCACATCCTGCTGATTGTGAGAAGCTCACTTCTGCCCTCTATGGGATGAAATGGGAAAATATATATTTATTCTATTTACGGCGCATGACTTTTCCCGTTATCGTCACTATCTCACTATGTTGAAGGGATCGCACAAGAGACTTATTTTTCGTGTAGTAATATTTTATATTTATATTCTTTATTATTATTTTTCGTGTAGTAATATTTTATATTTATATTCTTTATTTCCCCAGAAATACGCCATGAAATACCAATCTACTATACAACAAGGGCTCACATTTCTTAATACAAATCTGGATAAGATCAATGATATCTACGCGCTTTCGATAACAGCAACAGCATTGCAAATGGCCAAGCATGAGAATGCCCAAAAGGTAATCGATAAAATTAAATTGCAGAAACGAGAGAACCTCCAACAGATATGGTGGTCACAAGACGATGTAAATAGCGAGAAGGATGTCGAGATCACCGCCTACGTCCTTATGGCTCTGCTGCAAACTGATAATGATCCTACAGAGGATCTGAATATCCTCAAATGGCTGGTGGATCAGCGTAACTCTAAGGGAGGCTTTAAATCAACCCATGACACGGTGGTGGGACTGCAGGCATTGGTGAAGTTTTCCAAAAAATATGGCAACTCCAAAAACATGAATATGAAGATAAAATATTTGGCAATGGATAGTGAAAAGGATGATTTGGCCACGGGCAACCTAATGGTGGATGCAAATAATATGTTGGTTTTACAAAGCAAAGAGGTAAGCTAATTGAGTTAAACTAAATGCCAGATCGAATTTTGTATGTTTTTCATTTTCCAGCTTCCGCCAACTACTCGTGCTGTAGATATGAAAATAACCGGTACCGGGTTTTCTCTAATGCAGTTGTCCTATCAGTATAATGTCGCCTCAGATGATCGGCTTAAACACTTCCAAATACAACCGAAGCCCGAGGTATTGAATGACGATGAAATGCAGTTGGAAGTTTGCTTCAACTATATGAGTGACAGCAACACATCGCCAGATTCCTCCATATCTAATATGATCATTATGGAAGCCAATTTGCCGTCTGGTTTTACCATCAATGATGGTCGTAGCAATGAACTTTTAGAGAATGAAATCATACAAAGGATTGAATCAAAGAACTCGGATACAACTTTAGTTATATATTTCGAGAAACTCGCTGCCAATGAGGGTCACTGTTTGAATATTTTAGCTGCGAAGGTTCATGATGTCCTCAAGCGGAAACCGGCGTCCATTTCGGTTTATGATTATTACAACATAAGCCGTCATGATACGGCATTTTATAATGTCTAAATTGAAATCCTAGTATTTAAGCAAATAAAGGCTGTCTCATCTCAATACGATATATTTTTGAATCCGAAAAACACAAGCTTCGTTTCACGAACTAAATTGGTTGTCGCCTAGAAGAATTTGTTATCAAATTTCGTACCGTATTGAAAATGGCTGCATTAATATGTGATATGATATGTCGTTCCAATTAATATGTTACTTTATTTTTATTGACTATTTTACAACTTCATGAGGTCAGACGTCGAACATTTGTATATCAACTAAACAAACAAATTTCAACATATTCCTCCAACTGGTTCTATCTTTCGCCTTTTCTCGCCAGTTGGTAATACCTCTCGTCAGTTTATAACATCCAGGTTACGGAGGGACTCTTCTGCCTGGTCTTTCCAACGGAGTCTTGGTCGTTCTCTTTTCCTGC
Source organism: Phaonia tiefii (assembly GCA_963931995.1). Classification (NCBI taxonomy): domain Eukaryota; kingdom Metazoa; phylum Arthropoda; class Insecta; order Diptera; family Muscidae; genus Phaonia; species Phaonia tiefii. The sequence continues at coordinate 251,516,550 of OZ008368.1, read as the reverse complement.
TTCCATCGGATACGTTATCGAAAACCTTTCACGCTGGCTCATCATCGTCCATTCTGATAACATGGTCCAGCCAACGCCATTGACCTAATTTGATTCGCCTAGCTATGTCCACGTCAGAATACAAGTGATACAGCTCTTTGTTCCAACGAAGTCGGTACTCGTCGTTTTCTTTAACAGGACCATATATTTTACGGAGAATTTTTCTCTCGAATACTCCCAGGCATAGACGAATACATACATAGATACATTTATTCTCTCATCTGATTTTTCATTTCACACTCTTTGTCGTACGTTTGTGGAAATGAGAGAAATTAAATTTAAAATTAATTTACACCAGGTGGAGTTACAAAATATGTTCAGTTAACTTTTTCATATCGTTTTGGTGTAGAACTGAAAAAGTTAACTGCATTTTGCACTTTTTTGTTGACTTTTATCGTTGGTATACATTTGTATTGTAAGTAGATAGGGAATGAGAGTTCAAAAGTTGTGTAGGAAAAACAATTAAATTGTGAAGAAAAGCAATTAAGAAAAAACATTTTTCATGATTTTGTATGAAAAAGGTAATTGAAATCAAATGGAAATCAATTAAGTTTAAAAACTGTAAAAATATCTACATGGGAAACACTTCAAATCAAAATAAAACCCATTAGGTTTAAAAACTGTGAAAATAATGAGTGAAAAAAACAATTAAATCCAGAAAAAAGTCAATTAAGATGGAAAACTAAGAAACTAATGGGAGAAAAAAAGAAAAAAAAAGCTATTAAACTCATACCAAAAATAATTTGGATTAACAACTAAGAATATGTGTGGGGATGAGGAGTAAATAAATATATTGGGTGAAGGTCATTTGTGTTATGTTTTAATATGGACTGCAGTGTGTACGATCTAGCATAAGAATATGACATTATAAAGTGTGCATCGCAGACAGTCTTTTCTTTATACTGCATGTTACATATGGAACGCAGACAGACTGTTATGGTATGTTGTTGTAGTTTAGTTATCAATATGTTTCTCCTATGGTGGATGTCATTGGCTATTGTACTGCATGTACTATTTACTGCATGTAAATTTTTCCCTACTCCGACTATTTTCTTAGTTTTCCATCTTAATTGCTATTTTTTCGATTTTAATTACCCTTTTCATACAAAATCATATTAAATGATATTTAAATGAAACTAAGGGAATTTATTTTCGGCTGTAATTTATGAAGTGGACATTGCGCACAGACAGACAGAGAGAGAGAGAGAGATGGACTTATTATGGTGGATGATACATACAACACATGCATCGTAGCCAGATAGACTTTTCTTCTGCAATATGTTGTTGTTATAGTTTTGCAAAGTCAATTTGAATTTTATAATATACAAAATTTGCTATAAATTATCAACTTATTGGATGAATCTTTGTAGTAATTATGACAGATAGATAATCGTCTACATAACTGAAACATTTTTAATTGTGTTTTTGAATTGTGAACTGTTGAGATTTTTAGTACTACTATCTAATGTACATGAAACTTGTTTAATGCAAAATAATTGAGATAAGTTATGTCGTTAATAATCGACATATTTCTTAAAATATATATTTATTATGACCATTCTTCCGGTCCTTGCATTACTATACATTATCAATAATCATATAAAAGATGAACAGAATCTATGTTTTCCATCCAGTATTCATTTCACCGTATTAGTAATTGTTCCTAAAATTGTTCAAGATGTCCACCACTTTTATATGCTTTACTTGTGGAAAAAAGTTTAAAAATGAAAACCTGTTCAGGAAACATTTACAAATACATGAACCCTGCCCAATATACAATGCAGTGCTAATAAAAAGAACTGATTTGGAAGCGCATGTGGCATTTCATATGGGGATTGGACCTGAGAAGCCGACTACTTCGCTGCAACTACAAAGGAAGCAGCCAATGCCAAAGCCTTCTGCAAAGAAGGTGTTCCTGGAAGAATCTACGGAACAACAGCCAAAGGAGGAGCTGCAGAAGCCACCAACTTCCCAGATGGCAAAATTGAAGCTGCAATCGCCTGACGAAAAGGGGGCTAGTTTAGATGAAATTATCCGTGCACAAATAGACTTTAATACACAATTAAAGTCTATATTAGATGATGATATTGAAAAAATTTTAAATTTATTATAAAATAAAGAAAATGAAGATGAGGAAATTTGTTGCAACCAAATGGGATATTATAAGGATTTCATGAACGATGAAATTGGTGATGAAATCATTAAACATGTAGAATTAAATCATCAGTTATTTGATGAATTGAATGACCAATACATTAGAAATGTTGAAAAATAAAATTAAAATTATGAAATATATATTTGCTGTTTATTTATTCACTTTTCTAGCACGTAAGTACAAAAATAATATACAACAGGTGGATTTTTTTTAGTGTTGTTGTATTTCATAATATGTTGTCCTAAGGAGTATACAAATTTGTTTCCACTTTAGTTTAACTTTACATTTCTTTTAAAGAAAATAATATCTAGGTAGTTGATTTCGATAATGGTGTTAAATTCCAAAACACAATATTTTCTTACAGAAAACACTTGAAACTAGAGTTTTTCTACATTCATAAAGTTAAGGTCGTGTTGAGCATAGAACCTCAAATCAGTCTTTCGAGTTTCGTCGATCTGTGTGGTTTTGAAAAAAAAATTTAAAATGAATTCTACTTTGTTTACTTGCAACATTTGTGATAATTATTATGTGAACAAAAGGAGTCTTATTACGCATATGCAAGCACATACACCATGCGAAATCTGCAATTATGTTTCCTTGACAAACGTAGAAAGGAAAAACCATGCCAAAGAACATTCCCAACAAGGAATATATAGGCATCAAAAAGTACTACAAAATATAGATTGTCTAAATAATGTGGGCGAGGTAGTGGTAACACCATCAACATCTGCTACAACTAGGAAGCGACAAACAGCTATGGGGTCGAATTCTACACCTAGTAAACGTCAGCAGCCAGAAATATGCCAAGGATCATGTGTAGTATGTGATGATTGTAATATAAAAGTCCAACCCGAAAAATGGTTCACACATTGTACGAAAGAAGAGCATAAAAGGAATGTATTAAAATCGGTTGGAAACAGAATTCACATAATTAAAATTATATTCAGCTCTCGGCCATTAACATACCGTTTCCCCAAAGGAGATCATAACCTTAATATTGATAAATATTTAGAAGAAGGTTGTAAACTGTTCAAAAAATTATTGAATAATAGCTTAACAGACCACATTATAATTAAATTTAATATGGAGTTAACAGCACGTTATAAGCTACCAGCACATCCACTAAAACCAGGAACGGATATGTACCACATCACTGAAATGATGCGTTTATTGAGAGGAGATGATATTGATGGTGTATTAGAATTTCAAGTAGAAAGTATAAAAAGTAAAATGTCTGAGTTTCAAGAGCGAGACTCAGGTTGGACACTTCTTCAAGTAAAATGGCTAGATGTTAACATCAATAAAGCGTCACCATTGACGGGGTCTGAATACATCCCGACTCCAGAAAAGCTGGCATATAAACGAGCATGTATAAATATCATCAATAAAGATGTACATATTTTGTTTCAAGTGGTGTGTAATAGCAGCCTTTCACAATGGAGATGGTCAAAAGCCAAATAAACCCTCACAATATGGAATTAATAATATTTCTGATGATATTATCAATCTAGCTGGTGGAATAACGTAGAACTTTATATCAATGAAGTTTCCGACAGACGTAAAACATATTCATTTATTTGAAAAAAATAATATTGATGTTAGCGTAAATGTTTTCGGATATGATAACAAATTGAAGACTGTGATTGGTCCATACTATATTACGAAGAATGAAAAGCAGTTTCACATCAACTTATTGCTGTTGGAAAGTGAATGTGGAGGAAATTTTCATTACATTCTAATAAATGATATTTCTAGGTAATTATGATAATATTTAAAAGAAAGCTTTATGAAAATTACTGATTTTTTTATTTTATTACTTTTAGACTACTCTCAAATCAAACATCATTGAATAATGGCAGGAAGTTGTTTTGTAATGTATGTCTTTATCATACAAATACACATGAAAGAATGTCAATACATAAGGAGAGAGAATGTGGAAAATGTATTGTAAAGATGCCGGAACAAGAGAAATCAGTCCTGAAGTATACCCATTTTGAAAGGCAAATGGAATTGAATGTATACTTCAGGATTTAGATGTGAGTTGCGAGAGTGAAAATAATTCCAAATTTGTAAAAAAGCATATACCATGTGTATACCAAATATTTACGGATAGTGATGGTAGTGTAAATGTAGGGGAGCATATTGTTAAAAATTTGGTTCAGGAATGTAAAGATATTTATAAAAATCATTTTGAGAAAATTGTGCCTATGCAACCCTTAACAACCTTAGAAAACGAAAATTTACAAAATTCAAAGGATTGTCATATCTGTGGTGAAACATTAGGTGATGAAACAGCTGTAAGAGATCATTGTCATTTATCTGGGAAATACAGGGGACCTGCACATAACTCATGTAATTTAAATTATAAAGTTCCAAATTTTATTCCAATAATCTTTCACAATTTTTCGTCTTATGATTGTCATCTGTTCATCAAAGACTTAGTAAATATTAAAGGAGAGACAAAATCTTACCTCTTAATAAAGAATTATATATTTCCTTATCACACACAGTTCGAGTGTATAGTGATGAGGAGATTGACCTTTCATTGGATGTATTGCGTAGAGAGAAAATGGAGAAAAACATTCCTGAGTCTCATATTCGAAACCAACTAGAAAATATACGATATGAAAAAACACACCAAAAGGTTGAGCTAAGATTTTTAGATTCGTATAGGTTTATGGCAGCTGGGTTAGATGCATTGGCTAGAAATTTGTCTGATAGTGATTTAGAATCAATTCGAAAAAGTTTTCCAGTTGTTGAAGAGTTTAATCTAATGAGGCGAAAGGGTGTTTTTTCGTATGAGTACGTTAACACATTTGAAAAACTTGATGAGACTCATCTTCCTCCAATCGAAGCATTTTATAGCAAATTAAATGATAAAAAATGCTCAGAGGAAGATTATGTGCTCGCACAGAAGATTTGGAATACATTTAATTGTGCCAGTATTCGGGATTACATGAAGTTATATTTGATTATATTAATACTTACAGATGTTTTCGGAAACTTCAGAAAGGTTTGTAAGAAAATCTACAACTTAGATCCAACACATTATTATACTGCTCCAGGGCTTTCGTGGGATGCTATGTTGAAATATACGAAAATTGAACTAGAGTTATTTACAGATTTGGAAATGTATAACTTTATCAAACGAGGTATTCGAGGTGGTCTTACTCAATGTAGTAAGAGATATAGTAAAGCCAACCATAAGTATTTAAATAGTTATGACCGTACAAAACCTTCTGAATATATTTTATATTTAGACGCAAACAATTTATATGGATGGGCAATGTCAGAATCACTTCCATATGGTGAATTCAATTGGACTAACAATTTCGTCCATCCACGCGACATTCCAGATATTTCAGAAATTGGCTACATTTATGAAGTTGATTTGTCTTATCCCCACAATTGTCATGATAGTCATAATGATTTGCCATTTTGTACAGAAAACAAAATAATTGGTGGAAGTAAGCATGAAAAACTGGTGTCTGATCTTTCAAATGAAACTAATTATATTATTCATTACAAAACATTAGATCAATGTTTAAAAAATGGATTGGTTTTAAAAAAAGTTCATCGTATTCTTCAATTCAAGCAGAGACCATGGTTGAAATCATACATTGATTTAAATACAGAATATAGAACTAAAGCTAGGAATACGTTTGAAAAAGATTTCTATAAATTACTTAATAATGCAGTATATGGGAAGACAATGGAAAATGTAGACAAAAGGAAAGATGTGCGTTTAGTTACCGAATGGAATTGTACTAATCGGAACCATTTGGAGGTAGGAGAACTAATTTCGAAACCAAATTTCCATAGCATCTCACAATTTACTAATTCGTTATGGGCTATTCAAATGAATAAAACTCTGACGTATTACAATAAGCCGATCTATTTAGGATTTTGTGTTCTGGAACAATCAAAATGGAAAATGTACGACTTTCACTACGCATACATGAAACGAAAATTTGGTAATAACATAAATCTTAATTATATGGACACAGACTCATTCATATACTCCATAAAAACGGATGATTTTTATAATGACATTAGAGATGATATCAAGGAACGGTTTGATACCTCAGCCTACTCCGAAAATAACCCTTTCAATTTTCCTCTTTTGAATAAAAAAGTGTTGGGAATGATGAAAGATGAAAGTGAAGGCAAATTCATCACAGAATATGTAGGTTTAGCGCCTAAAGTATACTCGTATACAGTTGAAGGTGAGAAAGATGTTAAAAAGGCTAAGGGTGTTAAGAAGTGCGTTGTAAACACCTATGAAATAGATATTTATAAACATGTTTTATTTACAAAAGAAGTAGTCGGAGCATGTATGTATACATTTACATCAAAATTACATACAATATTAACTAATGAAGTAAATAAAGTAGCTTTAAGTTTTAATGACACCAAGCGTAATGTAATGGCAGATAATGTAAATACATATGCTTGGCATCATTACCAATTGGATACTGGGAATGGTGACTTTGAATTAAAAATGTTAATAAATGAGTTAGAATTAGAAAACAGCAGCACTCATAAATAATATATAAATTATGTAAAAAACTATATAATAGAAATTAAGTCTATTGTCTTTAAGAAATAAATAAATAAAAAACATTGTTTTAAATTTAAACCTAAAAAGAACATGTTTTGTTACATCTTTCATTTTATATACATTGGAAAATTGTAAGTATTATATATAATTAGAGTATTACATCTCTTATAACTCTCCGAACGGTGCCAGTTATACATAGGTGTATATTCAATCAAACGGTCGTGAAGAATTAAACAGTACGCATTTGTATTTGCGGGTATTGGACTACTTGTCTCAAACTCAATTCTTACATCAATAGGTCCACTTTTAATCATCTCATTTTGATAGCTAACATCTATTACAGCTATTGGAGTTTTTTAAAATGTTCAGTGGAAGGAAGTGGTTGACATTCCTTTAAATAGTAATTTTGTTGAAATCTTGCATACATATCATATAAAATGGCATATCTATTCTCTCCGAACTTTAAATTTAAATCATTATATGGATAGGAATCTGAATTTAAATGAGCTTTTATATTTTTTAAATCAGAATGTATATATTTAGCATTATTCTCCAGTACAAATATAATAAATCGCGGTCTTTCTCTGTTAATTGAAAGTTTAACATTCCAGTTATGACTTCTTCCACCTGGAAATGTGGGGTTAAAATAACAGTCCCAACTGCGGAATGCTATGGGTAGAGAAGTTCCATCCTTAATAATCTTCATAATTTGAATTTTTCTACTATCGGATAGATGAACGTGTGGGATTCTCCATGTTATATTTGTAATTGACAATTGAAGATTTTCAGTTGCATCTGTTGAGTAATATAAATTCACATCACTTGAGCTCCGCAAAAGAATAAGTTCGTGTTTGCTATTTAATATTATTTTGTTAAAGTCTTCAGCAAATCCCATTAATAGTTTAAGGGGTATATAAAAATTAAATGAATGCATTGGTAGGTCTTCAGAAATACTCCAGCCAGCATTTCGCATCATATTGCTTTCAAATTCATTTAATGAAACATAATTCTTCATTGTACTAGACATCCCCAAGTATCGGGTTCGATCAATTTCAACACCATTAATCTCATAACGTATTTCATCAAATAAGTGTGCAATACAATTATTTCTCAGACGAGTATTTGGGGATCCCTCACCTTTGATATTTTTTATATTTCCCTCTATGTATAAATAACTTTCAGATGGAAGAACATATAAATCTTGATTTTGTAGGGTAATTCGAATTTCATCATTATTTTTAAATGATTGTATATATGGAACATAGCTATGATAATCTTTTTTTGTTATGTTTCCATCCGAAAACGGTTTCTCAATTACATTGAGTATATCAGACATTCTTCTTTACTTTTAGTTTGAGTAATTTTAAAAATGCTTTATTCTCTTCTGTTAATTGTGGTCTTATAGCGTTGATAGTTTTTATAGGAGTGTCTTTATTAATTTTTCTCTGCTGAGTTTTATTGTAAATTATCATTTTTTCTTTGGTCTGAGATGCAATCTAAGAGTTATTTCTTCACCTCGAAAATTTATTAAGCGACCTTCTTGATCAACTATCCACACTGTAAGACATGTTATTTCTTTGACGTTTACTGGCAAATAAATTAGATTTTTTGGGATAACATATAATTTATAACCTGGAGGAACATCCAATGCAAACTCGTGAAGTATATGTGCTGGAGAGTTATTCATGAATACTCCTCTTACTATATTACATTGTACTTGTATGGCATTAACATTTAAAATATTTATAGGAAGAGTTGATGTATGTTTAATACCAGCCGTTAAAAATCCGTTTCCAAAACCAAATAACTTTCCAATAGAGCGATCACGATCGAAAAAAATTGTGTCGTGTGAGGAGGTTACTTCAATTTGTAAAGTATTATTATTGGCTTCAATCACAATCGATTTATTAAAATATTCTGCTTTATATTGAGCAGTAATATACTCAACACTATCTCGTAACTCATATGATCCAATTGGTATTTCAATCACTTTATCTCCAATATGGAATAAATTATTGTCATAATCTACGTTGGGAACAGAGTTATATGAGTGAAAATCAATCAAAGAACATTCATAGTCTTCTGAAAGATCTATTGATGGGAAGTAATTTGCTTTTAAAATTGAAGAATTTCCGCTTAATGCTAGAGTAATTGACATTGTGAAGGTTGGACCGTTAATGAAATAAAAAGTCTGTGGTGTTTTTTTTTTCAATTAAATAAATTTATTTTTAATATTTTTTCTTTCCCCAACATTATAATATTTCTGTTTTACTTATCCAAGAATTATGTTGACTTGAGAAACCCAACCATTTGACAAACGCTTTTTCTTCTTTAGTTCTCAATACCTTCTCCACCAAAAACGTATTAGGGAATCGTGTACGAAGTATCTCCTCCTTATAGAATCCTCCTTTTATTTGATTTCCTTGATAGTCTTCCAACAAAAATGTGATTGGGTATGTGTTTTGTATTCATCTGATTTTAAATATTTCTGTGGTCCAGTTCGGTGTATACCCTTTTTCAAAGACATTTTTATATTTACTGATGCGGACATAATCTCCTACATGAAACCGTGAATTTTTAAATATTTTAAGATGATTATAAACAGTATTTAAAAGAAGTTTTTCGTATTTAGCAGTTACATGGATGGGAGCCATTTTAATTGTTCTGTGTCTATTTTTATTATATTGCTCTACTAAGCTTTTGTAAATATCAATCCAATGATATGTTCCGTTATTACTAAACTCTTTCCACATTATTCCTTTTAATGTTCGATTAAAACGCTCGACAATTGAGGCTTTCATTACACTATACGTAGAGTAATGATTAATTAAATATTTTCGCATTAGCAAGCCAAACTCTTTATTAACAAATTCTTTACCATCATCTGTTTGTAAATTTTTAGGTATTCGCCTCATATTAAGTATTTTCTGAAATGCTCTGGACACTTCAGATGCAGTTTTCGTTTTTAATGATTCTGCCCAAGCATATTTTGAGAATGTATCAATAACTGTTAACAAATATTTATATCCGTTGTTGACAGTTGAATAATTACCCATTTCTACTAAATCTGCTTGCCAAATATCATCAATTCCTTTCATAATAACTCTACGTCGTTGGAAATTCTTCCGTGCTTGGGAATGAAGCTCATTAACAATTGCTCGTTTTTCCATTGCATGTTGTAGCATTCATTATCATTACTTCATATATATCATAATTTTGTTTATTCAAATCTTTGATTTCTTTTTTCCATTGTATGTTGAAGCATTCATTATCATTACCTCATATATATCAGAAATTTTTTTATTCAACTCTTTGATTTCTTTTCTAACAATTAACACTTCTGTGCTTATACCTCTCTTTAAATATTCTTGCATATGATTGATTTGTGAATTCATATATGTTTTGTTAACGGCATCTGTTCCTTCTAGTGGTGTTGCCAAATTTATTATTCTTTTATTATCGGCATTAAAGTTCGCCCCATCCAGTTTAATACCAAAATTTTTAGAAATATTTCTCCTTAATTCACCACTATACTTTTGATTGTAGTAATGACCAAATTTGTCCACAGTCATACTATAAATTCATTAATATTAAAAAACAATTATAAACGTCGATATATGTTAGAAATGCTACAGATAATTAATACACCAACATTGAAAAGAATTAACTATAAAACAGATACAGATAATGTAGCCCAAATTTACAGACATTTAATTAGTAAAAAGTAGAACCATTTAAGCAAGAATTATTTATCATATCAATCTAATATTTTTCTTTGGGTTAATTTATATGAACTTTTTACGAACATTATTTTTGTTTGTGTAACTTCAGAAAATTTTGAAAAAAGGCGGGAAAATTTGTTTGAATATTTTTGAATTGACATAATTTTTTCACAATTGTTATTTTTGTTTTGTTTTAATTGTTAAATATTGTTTAAATCTCCTGATGATGCTACACAAAGGAGTAGCGAAATATCGAGGAAAATAAATATAACAACAGCAAATCTGACCTCAAGCTCGAAGAATATTGATTATTTATATTTGCTTCTCTTAATTCCCCAATTATCTATACAATTTCCTTAGTATAATTATTGTTGCCATCGTGTTGTGATGCTATTAACAGCTTTAATCGATCTACTAGTTCATTAGGGTCGTCCCAGTATATATACTTAGGTTTTTGAAGATTAACGCTCATTAAGCCTTTGCCGGTGTGGGTAATATTAAATATTTTCTGAATTATTTTTTTATATTTATTCCCCTTGTTTCCTTTAAGTTGTCCATTAGGATCATAGTTTCTTTTATGTGCATTTGTGTTTAACAGAATCTTTTTGTATATTTCCAATTCGGATGCATCATAATGTTTAGGGTTTTGATAAAAAATTAGTTCATATAATCATAATTCTGATTACCTACGACTATTTTGTCTTTATTTACTTTTATATCCACATTCCCAAGTTTCCATATACCATTTTCATCTTTATGAGGACCAAATACTTTATCAAAGTTTTCATTTCTTTCTAAATATGATAAATCATTATCATCTGTTTGTGAATTAAATATATCGTTGTTAACATCTTCTTCACCTTTTACTACATCAGCATCTTCTCCTTCGTCGTCTTCTACATCTTCTATATTATTCTGCTTATAGGTAGTAAATTTAAAATTTTCTCTTTCAACAATTTTCTTCTTGGGTGTGCTTGTATGTAAACTACTATCGTATTTCCTCTTTAGGTGATTGGAAATATGGGTAGAAGCATTTGGGATTGGTCTATATCTGTTCTCGTCTGACAATTTAACAAGGTTTTTTAAGGGGTCTGTTAAAGGTTTGAATGTTTTTTCCAATTTCTCAGATGTTTCAGCCTCTCCGAGCTTTATACTTTGAAATTTTCTTTGTAAAACTTTACGCGATTTGATCAATTCTTTTAGAATATTTTCCTCCATTTCAAATTGATATAGCTTCTATCAGAATTTTTCGATTTGGAAGCGGTATAGAAGAGTTTTGGAGCAGATCAACATTGGAAGAGAATAGTTTTGAAACAGGTCGCAACAGGTCAGAACAGCTTTGGAACCGGTATATAACAGGTTTGGAACCGGTATAGAACAGCTTTGAAACTGGTATAGCACAGCTTTGAATCAGATCAGCTTTGGAATAGAACAGAACAGTTTTGAAATAGGACAGAACAGCTTTGGAACCGGTATATAACAGATTTGGAACGGGTATAGAACCGGTATAGAACAGCTTTGAAACTGGTATAGAATAGCTTTGAATCAGATCAGCTTTGGAATAGAACAGAACCGTTTTGAAATAGGACAGAACAGCTTTGGAACCGTTATAGAACAGTATTGATACAGAAGTCTGTTATTGGTGAACGTTGAAGTTTAACTAAATCAAAATAAAAACCTCAAAGCATTTTCTATAACGTCCATGTTGAATGTCATCATCTTTGTTAATCAGTAAAAATCCGTACTTTTCTTTCCAACACTCTCGACATATGTTATAAAAATCGTTGAATCCCATATCACTTCCAACATGATCATTATAGATATGTTTCAAATTCATTTCATCTTGTTTAAAGACGATTAGTAAGTTTGCATTATCACGCACAAGGTGTTTAGGTATGTGTGTGTATGTTTGACATAAATAAAATGAATCAATATCCTTGTGCCGTCCCATACAAAAATACGACCGGATATTATTTTGTTTCTCACATGCCACATCGTCAAATATCATTATTGAATTTTGTTTGGCTTTATCAAGAGATATAATATCTTCATTATCAGAGAATGTGTAATATCCCATACCCTTTATGGAAGTAATAAGTTGTCGTAGGTAATCATATTTTGGTTGGTATAATGACTTTGAATATAAATAAATATTTTCAAATTTTAATCCATTGGGGCTTTCTATTAAGCTTACCATAATAACATTAGTTTTTCCACAATTAGATGGACCCACTATTAAAGCCCGTATTGAATTGGGTAACAAAGAGCTATGTTTTGTATTTTTTTGATTACTACATATATGTGAAATCTAGATTTCTTACTAAAATATTAGTACGCTGCTTTATTAAACGCATCTTTACAACTGAGTATTTAAAAAAACAGTTTACTGATTTATAGATGATTTGTTTGCAGAAAAAAATTATAAAATGATTGTATATACGGAAAATAAACCCATTCCCAAGAGAAACGTTCATGGACGAGGATTAGTGAATAAATTAATTAATTCACTACCAGTTGAACTTCACCTTCCTGGTTACCAATTTTGTGGACCTGGAACAAAGCTTGAGAAACGATTGAAAAGGGGAGATAGAGGAATAAATCAATTGGATGCAGCTGGTAGAATACATGATATAGCTTATTCACAGAATACTGATATTACCCAACGACATCAAGCAGACAGAGAGCTAGCAGATAGAGCTTGGGAAAGGGTTAAAGCCAAAGACAGCACATTTGGAGAAAAGGCAAACGCATACCTTGTAACTAACGCAATGAAATCTAAAGTGAAATTTGGTTTAGGTGTTAAACCAAACAACCTTAAAAATATATGTAAGCGAAACAATTTTAATAATGCAATAAAAGCGGCAACAGTGGTCTATTAAAACCGCACGGAAAGTAATTCAAGATATATTTCTTGGAAAGAAATCTGGAGTTAAAATTCCAAGAATTATCAGGGTTCCTAAAATTGGAGGATTTTTACCACTAGTACCCATACTTACTGCACTTGGTGCATTGGGTGCATTAGCCTCGGGTGGATCAGCAATCGCTAGAGCAATAACTACTGCTAAAAATGGTAGAAAGCAGCTTGAAGAAAACAAACGACATAACAAAACAATAGAATCTATAGCGATGGGTAAAGGGCTATACATTAAACCATACAAAAAGGGATATGGAATATTTTATAATAATGTGACAAAAAACTAATAAAGCTGCTACCTAATAGAGCTCTTACAGATGTGGATTTAAAAATGTTTGGAAAAAAGAATATTCCCCATTTTAGAGGAGTATATATGAAAGATAAACTTCCTAAAACTTCACGAGAGATAGAGTGTGGAATTATCAACTTGGACTCCAACAAAGTAAATGGCACACATTGGGTAGCCTTTTATAAATATAAGGATAATGTAGAATATTTTGATAGTTTTGGTAATCTTCAACCGCTCCTAGAAGTACTAGAATATTTAGGAAATAATATTAATTATAACTATAAAAGATATCAGAAACTTAATTCTTTTAATTGTAGTCATTTATGTTTAACATTTTTAACACATTTTAAAATCAAAAAATAAAAAGCTTATAATTTGTTCATGTACATATATTCATTTATTATCTGCTCTTAATAATAATCTATAAATTTTTACATCATTTTTAATTTGATTTTGCATTTTTATACCGAACTCATAACAAAGTCGTGATAAATCAATCGCTACATCTCTTTCGTACATTCCTTCAATTTCACACAATTGAATATTTGTTTTGTTTAACTCAGAACATTTTGGTATGTAATAGTTGTGGTAGAAGTGTTGAATTTGTTTTCGAAGAATATTATTCCAAGACAGAATTGTTGTTAAAAATATTCCAATTCGGGTTAATGATCTCCAAGTCTCAGAATCAGTTTTAATTTTATATGTTCCTTGTTTTAAAACTAAGTAACATATCCCAGGTTTATATTGAAAAGAATATTCAATATCTCTCTCACAATCGGTCTTAATAAGATTCATTGAATTTATAAAATCATATTCGTTCAGCGTAGCGTTAATATACTCCTTATAGCTCATGAGATGTATCCACTCATCTCGATCTAACCCAATAAAATGTTTGTCTTTATAATGTAGGTACATAACTGGCTTAAATCCAAATGATGTTGAAAATCCGCAGGATATCTTTAGTTTCAAATTAAGGAAGTATTCGAGCTCAAATACAACATCATAAATTTGGGGTTTTCGTCCTTGACTAAGACGAAATAGTTTTTTTGTTCTACTCTCCATTCTTAACAAAATTTAAATATAAACTGGTGAGTTTGCTACTCTGAAAATCTCTTTATATAGAAAAAGTTTAGTATGATCCACTATAAAAGATAGACTTCAAAACAATACTACTATTATTTCATAATTACTCTTTAGTCAGTCATGTTTAAAATTGATAACTCGGAGATTGCTTTGATTGACCTACAGTTCTGTAATGGTAATAATAATACTTTGTATGTGAAGGAATTAGCTTATATGCTAGGAACGTCAGTCATACCAACTCATCACATATTAAAACCTCCCTTTAGTAGTAGTATACTAACGAAACAAGCAGCTAAGCAGAATTTTTATAATAAAACCTATACACATAACTTGGACTGGGTTGATGGAGAAGTGAATTACAATTGTCTTGATGATATACTGACACCATTGAAGGATTCTAAATATATCTTTGTTTTTGGAAACAACAAGAAAGATTTCCTATTACGAAATTTTTATTTAAACAATATCAACCTTGAAAATAAGATTAGTTTTAAAAATTTAAGAAACTATACTACTAACTGCCCAGTACATTATAACAGTATGATTTGTAAATGCTCACTTAATAATCTGTTTAAACTTTTCATATTTTTGGAGAAAAATGAAAATAATCTTGAAGAATTAGTTTCACTAAGTTAAATAGATGTATGAAAATAAAATAGTTTTGTATATGAATTTTGTAAATTAGTAAAATTTTAAAATAAAACAATAAAACATTTTATTACACTTTATATAAAAAAAAAAAACATTTGTTGCTTTATTGAAGATAAAATATTACAATTTTAATTACATTTTTATTCTCATTCTTTGTTTCTTGCATTTAATTGTGTGGTGAAGGACGATGTGAAATACTTTAATAATTTTTGATATTTTTCGATAATCTTCATAATCTTTCCTTTTCTCAAATGGAAAAAATAGCATCCACACATTCCTACTACATCTCCATTCAAACTTTCATGGGAGCAGGGTATATTGTATGCATCAAAATTTGAATACTGTGTTTTAAATACACGTATTAATTCTAAATGTTCTTCAAAAATCATATTTTCAAACTTCTGTAGAAAGTCTTCAATAATCTCCATCTTCCTTGTATTAGATAACCTTTAAAACTGAATACATAATGTTCATATTAAGGTCTTATATTATAAAACCCCATAAAATTTTCTTTTCTGTGTAAATAAAACAACAGTTTATTAAATTCATAGTTTTTATTTAAAGTGGGTTTACTTGAAAGTACTAAAATTTCTATCATAAGAATAATATTCTCTAATGGGAGTGGATTTCTTTATCTCTAACCTATTGGATGTGTCATCATTTCCATCATTCATTGGAATCCTTGAAATTAGGTATTCGCCAGTAGATAAGCTTTCAACATCCTTGTCAGTCAGAGCATTAAACCTCTTAGGTAGGTATAGCTTTTTCGTCACCAACTCCAAGGCAATGGAATCCCCATATTTTGTAGTTACACGTTCAGCACCAGTAATAAGATAATCCTCTCCAGTAATCATATCTTTTACGCTGAGGACCTGCTTCATATTAAGGGAATTGAAAGCAGAAGTGAGGTCTCCGTTTGTACTCATCGTTAAATATTTAATAGTGGACTGAAAAGATTCATCCAATAAGTTGATAATTTATAGCAAATTTTGTATATTATAAAATTCAAATTGACTTAACAAAACTATAACAACAACATATTGCAGTCTATCTGGCTACAATGCATGTGTTATATATGTATCATCCACCATAATAAGTCCATCTCTCTCTGTCTGTCTGTGCGCAATGTCCACTTCATAAATTACAGCCGAAAATAAATTCCCTTAGTTTCATTTAAATATCATTTAATATGATTTTGTATGAAAAGGGTAATTAAAATCGAAAAAAATAGCAATTAAGATGGAAAACTAAGAAAATAGTCGGAGTAGGGAAAAATGTACATGCAGTAAATAGTACATGCAGTACAATAGCCCATGACATCCACCATAGGAGAAACATATTGATAACTAAACTACAACAACATACCATAACAGTCTGTCTGCGTTCCATATGTAACATGCAGTACAATAGCCAATGACATCCACCATAGGAGAAACATATTGATAACTAAACTACAACAACATACCATAACAGTCTGTCTGCGTTCCATATGTAACATGCAGTATAAAGAAAAGACTGTCTGCGATGCACACTTTATAATGTCATATTCTTATGCTAGATCGTACACACTGCAGTCCATATTAAAACATAACACAAATGACCTTCACCCAATATATTTATTTACTCGTCATCCCCACACATATTCTTAGTTGTCAATCCAAATTACTTTTGGTATGACTTTAACAGCTTTTTTTTTCTTTTTTTCTCCCATTAGTTTCTTAGTTTTCCATCTTAATTGACTTTTTTCTGGATTTAATTGTTTTTTTCACTCATTATTTTCACAGTTTTTAAACCTAATGGGTTTTATTTTGATTTGAAGTGTTTCCCATGTAGATATTTTTACAGTTTTTAAACTTAATTGATTTCCATTTGATTTTAATTACCTTTTTCATACAAAATCATGAAAAATGTTTTTTCTTAATTGCTTTTCTTCACAATTTAATTGTTTTTCCTACACAACTTTTGAACTCTCATTCTCTATCTACTTTTGTATTTAACACAACTAGTTTGCCACAAAAACACGAAATTCGGTTGTTGTTCCTTTGTTGGACGTTGTTTACTATTGCCTCTATCTGGTATTATTGACCCCATGTTTTCCACCATCCAATGTTTACTTTCCATCGTACCTATGACGTTTAATTTATCGAGAGAATAAATGTATCTATGTATGTATTCGTCTATGCTCCCAGGTGTTTTCCATCCGCTTGCGCTATGACCCAAGCTTCGAAGCCATATGTCAGGACAGGTAAAATCAGAGTCTGTTATAGCTGGACTTTTGTCAGCAGAGAGAGGGCTTTATTCCTAGACTGCTTGCTGAACCTAAAATAGCATCTATTTGCAAGGACAATTCTCCTATTTATCTCCAGGCTGAGTTCACGTCGGATCCAAAGTAGACAAATTCATCTACCACTTAAAAATTTAATCGGTTGTCAGCGTTCAGGTGTGGACCAAGTCGAGAGGATTCTCTAGTCGTTGACACCTTCAGTTCTGTTTTGCCCTCATTAACAGCAAGACCCACCTACGCTGATTCTTTTTCGATTCTTCAAAATACTGCAGTAACCTCTCGCAAACTTCGCCCAATGATGTTTATGTCGTCAGCATAGGCCAGGAACATTTGGCTTTTCGTGTTAAACGTCTTCTTCGTATTTACTGAAGTTTTTGTCATTATTAACTCCATTAAGATGTTGAAGAGATTGCACGAAAATGTGTCGCCTTACATCGGTACTCGCTTGATACAGAATGGTTCGGTGAGGTCTTTCCCCACCTTCACTGCTGATTTAGTGTTAGTCAGCGTCATTCTACAGAGGCGGATCAGTTTTGCCGGAATCCCAAGTTCCGACAAAGCTTCTTACAGTTTTCCCCGTATGGGGCTATCGAAAGCAGCTTTGTAATCGAGAAAAGGATGGTATGTATCGATTTGCTTTTCGTGGATCGTTTCCAGGATTTAGCGTAGCGTCAATATTTGTTCTAAGTGCCTGGTCTAAAACCACACTGATAAGGTCCAATCAGGTTTAAAACAATTGGCTTTAGTCTTTCACATAATGCGCTCGACAAGACCTTATACGCGATGGATAAAAGACTGATACCGCGATAGTTGGAACCGACACCGATCACCCTTTTTGAATACAGGACAAAATACAATGAGACGCATATAAGTTGATGCCTGAGGGCTAGCATTACTTCGTCACCTGTCTTAAATACGTCAGCGCGTAGCCCATCCGCACCAGCGGCTTTATTATTCTTAAGCCAGGAGATTGAATTACTATGTTAATCATAGAATTATAATTTGTAGTTTAATCTGAGGTATTTCAAATACAAATTCAAAAAAATTTAAATACCATTGGCAATTGTAGAACGGTTTCACCAAGGACAACGGTTTTACCAAACCACAATGCCCATGGAAAAACGGTACAAAGGCAAAAAAACTCGACGTATTGTTTGCAGAGGTAATATCAATTTTAGTGATGCATTGTTTTGCATTCCTTTTTTGATTTCTTTTCTAATTCATTTCAGGTATGTTGGTGGAGTCGCGAGATCACCCTGTATGATGTTAATGAAGTATTTGAAGAAGAAAATGCTGATGATGGAGGGTAGTCTGGAAGCAACGTGCCTGTGGACACCAAAAGTTCTCAATCAGAGTTAGATTCGGACGACGATTGGATACACAACTTAAGAGAGTGCGATTTGCAAGTCCAGTGCCATCACCATTATAAAGATAATACGAATATTTATTTTTATTTTTTTGTAATAGATTTTTTATTATTTTGTACTCAATGTTGAAGAAGAAACAAATGAAATTAAAAAAATGTCGGGAAATTTTTCACTTTTGCGGCTGCCTAAACGGTATTAAGAATCATTCCTAGGAAGTTCATATGTTCTACAAAGTTGTTTATCTTAGGTACATTTTTGTAGTTGATTTTTTCCTTGAATTTCGAACGGTTTGCTACCTATGGACCTAAACAGGGGAAAAAGGTAAAAAATCGAATTTTATATTTTGATCTTGAAAATGAAGTTTTTTGATTTTATACGTTCACAGTTTTTATTCTTTATAACAAGAGCTATAACTTTTCCTCAAAGAGTAAATCAAAATTCGGAACGGTTTGCAAGATATGAGCCTTACAAAATGATCACGTTTTTTGCAAAAATCATACCGATTCCCCGAACTTTTGGGGGCCCATAAAAAAAAGTGCATGACTTTGGGCAAAACTGGGAGGCAGGGGTTTTTTTTTTGGTATTTTATCACGTAGTGGTGTCCGTATAAGGTATATTTATTTGTTCGTGTTGCATTGTGTTATTCACCATTTTCACCAGATGGCAAAATATGTATCCGTGCAACAATTTTTCACCCAGATAAATATAAAAATAAAATCATTTTTATTTCGATTCAGTTGTTTCAAATTGAAAATAAAATATACATACTTAGGATATAGAAAGGCATGCTGCTTTTGTTAAATTTTGACAATACAAAAGGTAAAAAGAATGGTTAAATAGTTTTACAATAGATATTGATTTCAGGGAATTTCGCCCATTTCAAACATTTCTGCACCATCAAGAAAATTTGCCTAGGCTTTAAAATCCACCATTTATAATTCATCATCAATGGTTTTCTAGAACACTGTTGAACAAAATTAAACTTTGAAAATTAATTATAAAATCAAAAGGTTCTGACAACGGATTTTGGTTAGGGGTTAAAGTTTCCCCCCTCCTATTGTACATTCTTATGATGAATCCACATAGGGAATTATGTGATCCTTACATTTAAGGTATATGATGTGGCCAGCAATTTTGTGTAAAATTTTACGAGCAATATTTTTGTGGCCCACTTAGTTCCTCAATATATGGGTCTTTTATACCCTTTTTACGGAAAAGGGTAAACAACACCAATAAAACAGGGGCGTAAGGGTTCTACTATAAGTCCCTGAATACACCAAAGCTCAAAACTCAACCTAAATGCCAGAAATAAGTCAAAACTGAAAATGTATTTTATGGATTAATTTCTTAGTTATTCCCAACTTGTGCTGAAATATCTCAAAAAACTGAATTTTAGGGGGCTGGTGTACATGGAAAAAATATTCTACGCAAAATTTCACTATGTAATTTAATTTTTTTTTAATCGAGCGAACCCATCGCCGCCACTCTTACCCGCCCCTACCGACCGAGAGGGCCACGTCCCCATAACGCGTACACATTATAGACCGGTCTATAACGGGAGAGCAAGGATCATAAGTTCACACGTTGCAACCAACTACAGAAATTCTTCGCCAGTTGGTATTACACTAACATAAATAAGTATAAAAGTACATCACGAGATGTTAACATGACAGACTTCATAATATATAATAATTACGAACAAAACGAAAACCAAATTATAAATCAGATAGACAGACAGATAGTAAGGAGAAAGTAAATTTACATATGTAAAGAAATATATAGCACTAATGCTATCGGTTCAACTGACAAATTATCCTAGACTTTGTAGTTTCCCAACTACCAGTGCAATCAATAAACTGATATAGCTCATTAAAGTCACGACACATTCTCCTAACTGGCTCAAAGGACGCATGATTCGAACGCTGAAACTCGATGTGAATGAGTGTACTTCGTGGGTCTCAATGGGACATTTATGAAAATCTTAGATAACAGAAATTCAGAACATATACATCCATCAATTATCTTCAAAACTGTAATAGAGTTTATCATGGAATGTCTACTACTAAGAGCCGGGAATCTGATCAATGCTAGTCTACTGCTAAACGAAAGAAGATTATGGTTCGGGTTCCATTGAAGGTTTCTCAGACAAAATATGAGAAACTGTTTCTGGACCGATTCAATCATATTAACATACAAATTGTACTGGGGGTCCCAAACAATAGATCCATGCTCGAGAATATGGCGGACTAGTGAAGTAAAAAGATTTTTCGTAACGTAGGGATCTGAAAATTCCTTTGCCCAACGTTTAATAAAGTTCAGAATGCCATAAGCCTTGTATACCATCGTAATTATGTGGGAGTTGAAATTCAATTTTCTGTCCAAGAGAACACCAAGATCAACAAATGAATCCACCGATTCAAGAACATTGCCACCTAAAATGTATTTTGCCGAAATGAATGATGACCTAGAAAACAGCATATGCTTACATTTCGCAAAATTAAGCTCCATCAAATTTGTTTCGCACCACGTCTGGAAAGTAGACAAATCCCTCTGAAGTAAAGTATATTGACAAGGATCCTTGTAAGAAAAAATAGATCTTCACATCATCAGCGTACATTAACAATTCAGAGTGCATTATGGAGGCGGGTAAGTCGTTAATGAATAACAAGAATAAATAGAACCGGGCCAAGATGACTGCCCTTAGGCACCAGACGGAAGAAAGAAGTCGCGCTGGCGGATATGCGAATATGGGGCGTTTGTTCTCCCACGTAATCGTGTATACCAATGGTGTAAGGCTTCCTATTCCTGATCTCTTGGCTGCCCCTCTATGCGGGGTAGCACGGATATCTCACGGGCGGCGCCAACAGTCGTATCAAACATGTTCTTGGTGGGGCGGTGCTCACCTGTGGTTAAGGACTTCACGTCGAGAATCACATTAAATCACGCGGACTCTGCCTTAGGCATCCCAGATGACACAAAAATAGATCTTGAGAATGATCGACCAAATGATACCATCTGTTTTCGGTTCATTAAGTAAGAACTAATCCAATTCAGCATGTTACAATTAAAACCCATTGACCCGAGTTTATATAATAACAAATTGTGGTTAACTTTATCAAAGGCCTTACTAAAATCGATGAAAATCACATCAGTTAGATTTCCATTAATAAAGCCGTCTATAATGGAAGAGGAAAACTGAAGCAAATTAGACACGGTGGAACGACCCTTCCGAAAGCCATGTTGACATGGATCTAAAATAGAGGAAACATGATGAGAAATTACCTCCTCTGTGACTAACTGCTCAAACAGCTTAGGAATGGCACTCAATTTTGCAACAAAAGAAAAACGTAGGTACAAAATCTATAAGTAAAAAAATAAGAGCAAATTTATATGGGGCTAATTTGGCGCGTCATGCCGAGCAACGAAACTCAAACAAAATCAAAAAATTATGAAAGGCCATTGGCGAGGTATCAGAAAACCCCACTCAGTTTTGGTCCTGAACATCACAATTTTTTTTCATAGTGCATAAAAAATTTCAGCTGTTGGTCAAAGCTGTAATTCTGATTATACTTCGATATATTCTAAACTGTCATATATTTTTCATTACAACCCTCTACAAATTTCTAGCCCTTTCATCGTTGCACAATGTTGTTGAAGTTACTAAATATAAATCCATATTCTGCAAAGCTGTAGTGTTTAAGATCACATATAATACGGTCAAAACACTAACCAACAAAAGTGTCATTTAAAGTACTAAAATAATTATATTAATTTAGCATTTTTAGTTTCTAACTATACAATTGCAAGTATAAATGGCCAGAGTTTTAGATCAAATAATTTTCAATATTATTCCCAAGAAACAAACCCACAAAAACACTTGTCTATACTTGTGATAAATTTGAAGAATTGATACAATATTCTCTAAAGTTGTACTCCGGAAGATGTACGAAAGCATTGGTAAATAAACTAAATATACTTACACATTATTGTACCACATCTCCTTATCTCAATTGTCGTATCAAAAGCGGTACCATGAAAATAGTGCTGAAAATTTACAAGAAATATTAAACTTTGTTTGACGTTTTGGAATTCGACGAAGTGACGGTATATTTTTTACAAAATGTTTCCAATGCTAAAGGTTATATCAGAGAGAGAAGATTTTATAGAAACTATTGAGAACAAAGAGGAACAGGAAATAGCAAGGTCAAATTTTGTAACAGTAATTGATAATCATATAAACAAAATGACATTAAATAGTAGAGATAAATTTACAATAAATAAAGTGAATAATAGTCTACAGTTTCTTAAACATAGTAAGATAAGGGAAACACGACTGTAGCAATTAATAAAAGAGACTACATATCTAGAATTCAAAATATTTTAAGCGATAGTACAACTTTTCAAGTATTGGATAAGGATCCAACAAGCAGATTTCAGAAACTTAACAATAATTTTATTGAGGAACTTTTTAAATTAAATATGATAACATCAGTAGATAAAGTGAGACTAAAAACTTCAGTAGCGGTTGTACCAAGATTATATGGTTTACCTAAAATACATAAGGAAAATTTTCCATTACGACCAATTTGTTCATCAATAAATTCACCTTCACACAATTTATGTAAATACATAGTAAATTTCCTTAGAAAATTGACAGAAAATTCTAAATATAATGTTAGCAATTCGATACAATTTAAAGATAAATTAAAGGATCTTTCGATTGAAAATAATGAAAAATTAATATCACTTGATGTTGTGTCGTTATTTCCTAGTATTCCAGTTGATTTGGCCATTACAATTATAGAAGAAAGTTGGAACAAGATTTCAGAGTTAACAAATATGAATGAAAATTTATTCAAGCAAATTCTGCATTGTTGATAATAGATATTTTCAATATGAAGAAAAAATATATACTCAACTAAAAGGACTTCCTATGGGTTCTCCAGCATCTCCAATAATAGCAGATATCGTAATGGAAAAATTATTAGATACATGTTTGGAAAAATTGACAGTAAAACCAAAAATAATAATAAAATATGTAGATGACTTATTTTGTATAGTGAAAGAGAATGAGATTGACATTTTATTAACAACTCTAAACTCATTTGATCAAAGCACCAAGTTTACTATTGAAAAAGAAGTGAATTCTTCAATTTCATATTTGGACACATTGGTGATAAGGAAAGGAAATAAATTATTAACAGATTGGTATCAAAAACCAACTTCCTCAGGTAGAATTATAAATTATTTTTCAAACACCCGAAAAGAATTATTATTAACACAGCCAAATATCTAATAGATAGAGTATTAAAAATAAGTGATAAAAGATTCCATAATAGACCAAGAGCCAGCGACGGCCAGACCTTCGTTATTTTATAAAAGTTGAAATTTTTTTTATAGATGTTCCTAACACAGGTAAGAAGGATCCCCAAATATGAAATTTGGGTGGTGGTGGCTTTGGCAGGCAACAGGTAGTAAAGGTGTACAAAATTGCACCCCAAATTTGTTATAGTATAAAGGTCAATTTTTATAACATTTTATTCGGAATAATATTAGAAATCACGTCGTTCATTGCCAGACACTTAGTACGGTTCCAACCCCCTGCCAGACACCCTTAAACATGAATAAATTGTAATTAAACTTTCGTTATAGTATAAAAGCTGATTTTTATATACATATGTCACTTGGGGAACTATCAAAAGATGTTTCCTAAGTTGCCAGACAGTTTCGATAGTTCCTTCATCTTGCCAGAACCATTTAAAACCTACCGTCGGAGAGAGCGCGAGGAGTACATATGCATGCGGGTGCGAGTGAGATAGAGCGTTCGGTCTATTGGGATATTTTACTGCATATCATCTGTCGATTCATTTGTATTGTGTGTTGAGCTACGTTTTGTTGGATTTATCAGAAAATTTAATTACATATATAGAATTGTTTCTGAGAATAAAATAAATTTTTAAACGAATATTCAATAAATATTTATTAAAAAGTAAAAAAAAGTAGAAATTCCATACAAAGTATATTTAGGTTTTTCAGTAGATTGTATTTGAAGTGCTACTTTTGCTATCGCAAGATCGTATGTAACCTGTATGTAAGATTGATGCAAATCTTCAGCTATTTTTTTACTTTGTTCCATAGTAAGAAATAAGTTGTTGCGGGGTATCATCACAAATCCGACTATTGAAACCAACCCACATAGGTATATATATATACTATGTCTATTTCTATATACATATATTGTCTATTTCAGTGTCTTTTTCAGAGTTTATAGATTCATTACCAACCGTTGATTGTAGATCACTCGTCATTTTTGGCTTCTTTGGATACGGCGTTTGTGTGGCGATTGGTTTTCAATATTTCGAGTTGGAGCTTCGGACATCTCAGATTCTTCGGTTGGATTTAGGTCGATGTTTTGTTATATAATTCCTACGGTGTCGTGTAGAGTGTCCTTTCCGCTTGTAGTTTCCACAAAAGGGTTAAAATTGTCATATGCCACGCCAGTAAATAGCTCAGGATTCTTTTTAATCTTTTCTGGACATAAGCTCGACTTTTCAATAGAAGTATATGTTGTTTCTGTTTCTAGTTCTTCTACTCCTTGATAACTAATGCAGTGTCCATATCTATTCATAATGTCAACAATTTTTCTACTGCTAGTTAAGCTTTTTAAAGTTATACCTAACATGATGTGCTTAGCCGTCTTCACTTGACCATTATGGACTCCAAAAATCACATCTTGACAATAAGAACGAATTTGACGAGCACATTTGAAGCTATTTTTCCGTTTTTGATTACACCCACCAAGAAGGGTAGAGTAATATATTTTTTCATAAGTCCTGTAAATGCTTTATAGCATTCCCGATGATAGCCACTGTCTGTGTATTCATCAGTCAAAATAATATCTTTATGCTTAAGGTTGTGTTTTTTTCTGACTTTCAAAACCGATTGACATTTTTTTAATGTCTGCTCAGAAAACAATATTACTTTGCCATCACTTTTTTTTACAAACAACACAAATTAAAACGTCTCCCATGATAACACTTAATTACAACTGAATCACTTCTACAGTGCGCTGTAGTGTAATGTGTTCATAAATTAAAACCACGCGCGACTTCTACGAGAACAAGAAAGCAACTAAACAGAAAAAGACAATAACTACATTTATATAAATATAAGGGGAACCCCCAAATTCTGTACTAATATATGTGTATGTATTTTGTAAAAGATCGCTCTATCTCACTCGCACCCGCATGCATATGTACTCCTCGCGCTCTCTCCGACGGTAGGTTTTAAATGGGTCTGGCAAGATGAAGGAACTATCGAAACTGTCTGGCAACTTAGGAAACATCTTTTGATAGTTCCCCAAGTGACATATATAAAAATCAGCTTTTATACTATAACGAAAGTTTAATTACAATTTATTCATGTTTAAGGGTGTCTGGCAGGGGGTTGGAACCGTACTAAGTGTCTGGCAATGAACGACGTGATTTCTAATATTATTCCGAATAAAATGTTATAAAAATTGACCTTTATACTATAACGAATTTGGGGTGCAATTTTTTACACCATTACTACCTGTTGCCTGCCAAAGCCACCACCACCCAAATTTCATATTTGGGGATCCTTCTTAGCTGTGTTAGGAACATCTATAAAAAAAATTTCAGCTTTTATAAAATAACGAAGGTCTGGCCGTCGCAGGCTCTTGCTCTATAAGAAAAATAAAGAAATAATTAGAAATATATTAATAGATAATAGTTTTCCTAATAAACTCATTTGCAAATTAATAAGACAATACAATATTAGAAAAAATTATAGAACCGAAAGTTTATAAATCATTAACTTATATACCTGGGTTTTCGGAAAGGATAGAATACTCAAACATATATAACAAAGGGAAATATAAAATGGCACATAAGATAAATAATAATGTTGCTAGATTATTTACAAAAACTAACGATAGAATAAAAAAATCAGATATGTCAAATTTAGTATATAAAATACCATGTGGTGGTAATGATATTGCACAATGTGAGAAAGTATATGTAGGAACAACAGGGACTAAATTAAAAACGAGAATAGCAGGACATAGACATGACCAAAAGTATAGGAATTATAATTCAACAACGAATACAGCGTTATCAACTCACTGTAGAGATTTCGATCACTATCCAGATTTCGAAAATGCATCTATTCTGAACACAGAGAATGATAAAAAACGTACATATATGTTAGAAATGTTACAGATTATTAATGTTCCATTTGAAAAAAGAATAAATTTTAAAGTAGACACAGATAACTTAGCTCAAAATTATAGATGTTTATTAAATAAAAATAAAAATGTTAATAATAGGGGGAATTAAAACAAAGGCCGCGAATTTTTGCGGTCTCGCGGTTTTATTTTGAACAATTTAGGAAATTTTAGAGCTTTGGCGATTTTTAATTAATGTTGGAAATCGTTGTCATAATGGGGTTGGCAATGTTTTTCGCCATTTCTTTTGGTTATAGTGATTATTAGGTAATTTTGTAACTTGTTTAAATTTTGGTAATTTTTCGCTAATTTTCGCAAGTTTTTATCAGTTTTCGCAGTTTAATAAGAAAGTAGATACATAAATATAACTTCACTAAAAATGGTAGAATCTTAATTAATAAAAACAAATAGGTTAATAAGAGGATAAATTAACACAAATGTCTTAAAATATTTTAAAATTTTGTTCAATGGAATATTTCTACTTTATGTAAACTATACTGTATTATAATATGTATAAATAGTATTACTTTTCACAATTTGTGAAAAATTTTCATTTTAATTTGTATTGATGTTTGTTTGTTATAATAAATATAAAAACATTCCTGAAGAAGATTTCCAGAGGAAATCGAAATATCGAGAAAACCAAAAAGTTTTTTGAAATCTGGAGAGACCTTAAGCTGGAATAATTAGTCGAGAATAATTAATAAAATAAAGGTCGAAGAATTAGAAACAAAGTAGTTATCTGACACACCTTCAAATCATTTCTTTGTTTAGCCAGCATTCTAATCATATCAATCATAACATCTTTGGAACTTAATCACATTCAAAATCACGATAAACAAAAAGAAATACTAGGAAACTCACAGCAACTTATGCAAATTATACTAGAATATGTCCAAAAAAAAACACTAGACACAATGGCACACATTGAAAGACGTATAAATAGAAAGAGAATCAAAACAATAATCTTCGTTATAATTAGTTAAGAAGAAAATTTTAAATATGTATATACAGCGTGGTCGAATTGTGCCACCCTACAGGAATATATCATACGATTTGTAAATGGCGGCAACTGTCAGTTTTGTGCTGATATTTGTGAAGAAAAAGAATACAGAACCAAAACGCAGAATACTCGTCGGTGATTTTGGAGCAACGTGAATATCGGCATGAAACATTAAGACGCTTGTCACGAAGAGTCTGGAACAAAACCTGAAAGAAGAGCCAACGAATATGGCCGCTGTGACTGATCGCGGATGTGTCGCCAACGTCGACCAAACGACCTTCCATGCAATTTACCAATATACAGTCGTCTCGCAGCCACTACCCACACAAAATGCAGACAATCCATCAGCTTTTGTGGGCAGACCGTCAATTTCGCCTAAACTACCCACCAAATTCTCGACGATTTTCAATTCAGTTCAATTGAATTGAATTCAATTCAGTTCAAGTCAATTCAATTTAACTCAATCCGATTCAAATCAATCTAATTGAATTCAATTCAACTCAAATCAGTTCAGCTCAGTTCAATTCACTTCACCTCAATTCCATTCAATTCATTTCAATTTAATTCACTTCAATTCAATTAAATTCAATTTAATTCACTTCAATTCAATTAAATTGAATTAAATTCAATTCAATACAATTATTTCAATTCAATTGAGTTCAATTCAATTCAGTTCAATTCAATTCAATACAATTTAATTTAATTCAATTCAATTCAATTCAACGCAATTCAATTCAATTCAGTTCAATTCAATTCAATTCAATATAATGTGATTTAATTCAATTCGATTCAATTTAGTTCAATTCAATTCAATTCAGTACAATTAATTCAACTCAATTTAGTTCAATTCAATTCAATACAATTCAATTTAATTCAATTCAACTCGTCGTAGGTAAATCCCCGGGCCCGGATGGCATATCTGCACTGGTCTTGAGTAGGTGCTCTTCGACACTGGCGTGTCCACTGCGCAATCTTTTCAACCTTGCATACCGTGCCGGAGTCTTCCCGGCGCGTTGGAAGATTGCTAATGTCCAGCCAATCCCTAAAAAAGGTGATGCAAGTAACCCTGCAAATTACCGCCCAATTGCAATTTGTTCTGCGCTCTCGAAGGTTATGGAGAGTATGGTTAACCACCATCTAGTGAAGTATCTTGAGTCCAATGACCTTCTTAATGATCGGCAGTATGGCTTCCGTAGAATGAGATCTACTGGAGACCTGATGGCGTTCCTTTCGGAACAGTGGAGTCGATCCATCCACCGGCTTGGTGAGAGTAAGGTAGTGGCTCTTGATATTTCCAAGGCCTTTGACAGAGTATGGCACGATGCACTCTTGTCAAATCTCGCTGCTTTTGGTGTCGGTGATAACTTCACTCGATTTATATCGAGTTTTCTCAGGGATCGCACTATACGAGTTGTTGTAGATGGGGTTTCATCCGACGGGCATAAATTGACTGCAGGTGTACCACAGGGCTCTGTTCTTTCTCCTTCTCTTTTTTTTATTTTCATTAACGATCTCCTGGGTCAGACTGTGAATCCAATCTACTCTTTTGCCGAAGACAGTAATCTCTGCCATTCTTATTCATTCGATCGTAGGCCAAGTCTTCCAGAGATTGAAGTCAAACGCCGGACAATGAATGAAACACTCGACCGCGATCTGGTGTCCATTGTTGAATGGGGTCGAAGGAATAGAGTAGATTTTAATGCGAGTAAGACCCAGTGCTGTTTGTTGTCGCATAAACGTATTGCTGACCCAGGTGTGTCGTCATTGTCTATGGACGGTTTGGATATTGATGAATCAGACGCTCTTGATGTTCTGGGCATGAAAATACAATGTGATGTCCGTTGGGCAAAACATGTATTTGAAGTGTCGAAAGATGCATTCAAGTGTCTAGGCTTTTTGAAGCGGTGCAAGAAATACTTCACTCCATCTGATCTTCTCAATATCTACACCACCTACATCAGGCCAAAGATGGAGTATAACTCCCATATATGGGCAGGTGCTCCTAGGACTACTTTGGAGCTTCTCGACCGTGTCCAGAGGAGAGCGACGGTGTTAATAGGGGAGAGTAGGGTATCCAACTCTATTGCCTCCCTTTAGCATCGTCGAAATGTGGGTTGCGTGTCACTGTTCTATCGATATTTCCACGGTATGTGTTCCTCGGACATCCGTCAACTTATGCCGAACGTGAGGATATTTAGCCGAAGTACGCGGCTTTCCAGGAACTCTCATCCGTTTTTTATCGAGTGGCCGATTGACCGCACTACACACTATAGAGAAAATTCGTTCTTCAGCAGTACAGTCCGTATGTGGAATAAACTTCCGGCTAGTGTATTTCCCACCAATTGTGACATACATACATTCAAGGCAAATATCAACAGACACTACTCCCTCTTTCCACCCTCTACTACCTCAATTTTCCTTCACCAACACAATGCACTGCATTTATAGGGGGCATCCCCTGAGTGTTGGTTTGATAAAAAAAAAAAAAATTCAATTCAGTTCAGTTCAATTCAATATAATGTGATTTAATTAAATTCGATTCAATACAATTCAGTTCAATGCAATTCAATTAATTTTAATTCATTTCAATACAATTAATTCAATTCAATACAATTAATTCAATTCAATTGAGTTCAATTCAATTCAGTTCAATTCACTTCAATACAACTCAATTCAGTTTAATTCAATTCAATTCAACTCAATGCAATTCAATACAATTCAATTCAATATAATTTAATTTAATTCAATTCGATTCAATTCAATTTAGTTCAATTCAATTCAATACAATTCGATTTAGTTCAATGCAATTCACTTCAATTCAATTTAATTCAATTCAGTTCGATTCAGTTCAATACAATTCAATTTAATTCATTCATTTCAATTTAATTCATTCAATGCAATTCAACTCAACTCAATCCAATTCTGTTCGGTTCATTTCAATTCAATTCAATTCAATTCAATTCAATTCAATTCAATTCAATTCATCTCAATTCAATTTAATTCAACACAATTCAATTCATTTCACTTCAATTCATTTGAATCTAATTCAGCCAATTCAATTCAATTCAGCTCAACTCAGTTCGATTCCATTCAATTCAATTCAAAGCAATTCAATTCAATGCAATTCAATTGAATTTATTTTAGTTCAATTAAATTTAGTTCAATTCAACTCAATTTAATTCTATCAAATCAATTCAGTTAAATTCAATCCAATTCCATTTAATTGAAGTTAGTTCAATTCAATTCAATTAAATGCAATGCAATTCAGTTCAATCCAATTCAATTCAAACCAATTCAATTAAATTCAATTCAAAGCAATTCTATCAATTCAATTAAATTCAATGCAACTCACTTCAGTGCAATACAATTCAATGCAAATCAATTCAGTTAAATTCAATTCAAGGCAATTCAATTGAATTCAGTTCAATTCAATTCAATTCAATTCAATTGAATTCACGTCAATTCATTTCATTTCTTTTCATTTCATTTCATTTCATTTCATTCCATTTCACTTCATTCCATTTCATTTCATTTCATTTCTTTTCTTTTCATTTCATTTCATTTCATTTCATTTCATTTCATTTCATTTCATTTCATTTCATTTCATTTCATTTCACTTCATTTCATTTCATTTCATTTCATTTCATTTCATTTCATTTCATTTCATTTCATTTCATTTCATTTCATTTCATTTCATTTCATTTAATTTAATTTAATTTAATTTAATTTAATTTAATTTAATTTAATTTAATTTAATTTAATTTAATTTAATTTAATTTAATTTAATTTAATTTAATTTAATTTAATTTAATTTAATTTACTTTAATTTAATTTAATTTAATTTAATTTAATTTAATTTACTTTAGTTTAATTTAATTTAATTTAATTTAATTTAATTTAATTTAATTTAATTTAATTTAATTTAATTTAATTTAATTTAATTTAATTTAATTTAATTTTATGTAATTCAATTCAGTTAAATTAAATTGAATTGAAATGAATTCATTTCATATCATTCGTCTTTAAAACTCAAAATTTTACACCTCTATTTAAAATTGGCAATCACATTTTAATTTTTTATTGAAATTTAATTGATCGGATGTGTTCTGTATTTCGCTTTCACAAAAATCGGTGTTTTATTTGTAGATACAACATCGCTAGATTCAATGCAACTTGTTCAGACACTGTTACAAATCGATAGTCTTGAGAATTGACAAAGATCCATGACCATAGAGTAAATCTTACTAGAGAGAATATTTGAGTCATCTAACGATTCCTTACACACTCTTCGTGGTGCTGTTGGCGTGATAGACAGATATTTGACGAAAAGTGACATACACCAGGTGGAATTACAATAACTTCTGACTTTAATTTTTCATGTCGTTTTGGTGCAAAGCTGTGAAATTTAAATGTGTTTTACACTTTTTTATTGACTGTTATTGTTAGCATACATTTGTTTTGTAGTATTTAACACACAAAAGGCAATACCGTTGTTGGTATTTTGTTCGTTGTTTTGAACCTTTGCCTCCATCTGGTATTATTGAAATAATTCTTTTCAACATCCAACGTTCATATCACACCAGGGCAAATGCCAGAAATTTACTGAGAGAAATATTAAGTCTAGTATAGTAATTATGTCTATGAAGTTTATGAAAATATTTCCTGAAAATTGGATTTTGTTCTGACAGTAAAATTATTTCCACTTACGGTGAATATGGAATGTAGAACACTTCTTCTCCAGGAGTTGGCGTAGCGTGAAAATCTGGTCAGTTGTCGATTTTCCAGGCCTATAGCCACACTGGTATGGTCCAATCAGGTCAGCGAGAGTTGGTTTTAGTCTTTCGCACATTATACTTGATAGAACATTATATGATACGGGTAAAAGGTTATATGATAGTTGGCACAGAGCCTCGGGTCTCCTTTTTTACTTATGGGGCACAGTGCACTGAGACTCCAATCGCCGGCATGCATTCATCTAACCAAATTTTGCTAATAAGCTGATGCATGCACCTTATCAGGTCATCGCCGCCAGCCTTAAATGGCGCTGCCGGTAATCCTTCGGCTCCTGCGGCTTTGTTGTTCTTAAGCCGGGCGATAGCTGTTCTGACCTCGTCTTGGTTAGGAGTGGGGGCAATCGACGTCGTCGACCAAATTGTGTTCGATTGTCTCCTCGTCATTGGATATCGCAGTTACCAGTAGCGCGGAGAAATGATCTTTCCGTATTCTCAGCATGCTGCGCGCATCTGTGATGAGATTTCCGACCTTGTCTTAATACGGCATTTACATCGACCAAGTTTAGCGCATTTTGAAGGGTAACACATTTAACCCACGCTAACTCAGAAGATTAGTCACTGTTAGTTACGGAAAAAAACCAACTTTAATATAAGTAAAAACATGGTAAAATAAGTAAGGTAAACTCGTTAGAACAGCAGATTTGAAAATTTTTCTTGATTAGGTGTTTCTTTTAAGTCAAATTCACATGTATTTTGTTTTTGTACCTTTTTGTTTACTTTTACAGTAGATACACACACGTAGAAAATTTGACAGATTATGGAAACCAAACAAAAACAAAATGCATGTTTTTGTTGCAACAATTCCTACTGCGTTTACTTTATTTATTTTACCATGAGTAAACACATAAACAAAAAATCAGAGATCAAAGCCGGTCGAAAATTTAGCGACGCGTTGCCGCCACCAGCAACTTTTTGAAGCTCACACCGCAAAATGTGAGCCGATTTGACCGACTAGCCCATTTTGACCAACTGATCTAATTTTAAAGGTGTAGTTAATTCAAAAACATTACAGATTTGTACAAAAAAACTAAAAATAAGAACCGCCAATATAATTTATCTATTGGGCAGCGGTGTTCGATAATTTTGTCTCTTCACGAAGTTCCTATATCGTCGTTCCGAAGTTATTTTCACTTATCACCAAAATTTGCTTTGGTAAATTGGCTCTAATGTTTCAACAATTTGTATAAAAATATTGGAGTGAAAAAAGTGGTCCAATATTTTTGTCCAAACCCATTGATGAAATTTTTCGAGTTATGGCCATTTTTATCTCCGCGAAAAATCGGAGTCTAGTAAAACCAGTACATAAGTTTCAGTCGGGTGAACCGACTTAATTATACCCTCACCCTCAGTTATCCATGGCGTGGAAGTTCATTCAATAGTAAATTGACGACATTGCACTAAATATTATTGAATATCCAAATTAGTTAGTTTCCCTCCCAATATTTATATGCGAGGTACAAAAATGGGCATATCAAGTTGTTGCCAAAATTTTGATCAGTACCAAATTTTATTAAGATGGGTTATCGAGTCGGCAAACCGCAAATACGCCCAACTTTTGTATGGGAGGTACGAAACTAGGTGTGGCACAATAGTCAGTTATTAATTACACAGTAGCTTTTAGCAAAACATTGCCTAGTACCGAATTTTATTAAGATCGGCTGTAGTTTATGAGAATTATCGTGTCGATCAACCGGTCATCCGCAAAACTTTTATATGGCAAAACAACTCATTTTCTATAGGAGAGTTTTGTTTGACTAAATATTTACCAGTACAAACTTTCATAAATATTGGTTCGGTTTTGCGGGACTTCTCGTGCCGAACAACCAGACAGCCAAACAACTTTTGTATGGGAGGTACCACAATGGGTGTGGCAATATCACCCTTGTTTTTGTCGGTGATTGGCGTTTGATATCGTGAAGCCTTATACCTAATATCATTAAGGTCGGAAGTGTTTCACGCGATTTTGTATGGGAGGTACCAGAATGGACGTGACAATCTCGCCCATTTCCTCCAGTTAAGTAGGTCTTTACAGATTATTAATCGGTGTGTGAGTTGAAGCTAATTACATCTACCAGAAGAAAGGTTTAAAAGAAATATGATTTTGTGCTAGATGTGTCGATTTGTATGGTGACGCGTCATAACGCCCATGGACACCTAAAATGGACTTAAAGCCCATGGGCGTTATGTCGCACCTTTATGTCACACCGGTCATGGACTTTATATCCATCTTAGGTGTGACATAACGTCCACGGACTTTATGGCCTTTTACGGAGTTTCGTAGACCATATTTACAAAGTTGTGGACGTTATGTCGCACCTAGAATGGTCATAACGCCCACGGGCTTTATGTCACACCGGTCATGGGCTTTATGTCCATTTTAGGTGCGACATAACGCCCTTGGGCTTTATGTCCATTTTAGGTGTGACATAACGCCCATGGGCGTTATGTCCATGGGCATTATGACGCGCCACCGATTTGTATGGGAGGTACCAGAAGGGGTGTGGTCGAAACGCCCATTTTCAATACCAAACTCAATATTGGGAATTTTTTTACGTATTAAATGATATATACCCCCATTTCTATGGGTGAGGGTATAAAAATAAATATACTAGGGCTTTTTTTGAAAAAATAAATTTTTATCACAAAATTGAGGTTAACAAATGGTTTACTTCTACTAGCCCCCAACGGGTTAATAAAACCAAATATTTTTATATACACACTTACAGATTTTAGAAGGATATTTCTAGTGAAGCCTATCACAACTGCATCGGTTAATAAATGAATGAGTTATGCCCGATTATACATTAAAGCTTTTGAGACCCTTATTTCGAAAAATTTGGACTTGCGGACAAATTTTTTTTTATTCTTCATCAGCGTTTTATGTCCTATCAGGCAAAAAAATCCAAAAAATAGGCGATATTTAACTAAAGTAAATTTGCTCAGAGGATGATATCATTTTTCTACGTCTGTCAAATATTTTTTTCACATACGTGAAGATATCTTATTTTTTTTTTAATTCAAAATTTTAATATATTATTTTATATCCACAATAATAGTTGATACGGTATCGTAACGTGTTAAATTTTTAACAAAAGGAAATAGTCTTATCTCGTTTTTCTTTTTGATTTTGTGATATACGTGAAGATAACTTCGGAACGACGATATGTTGCCTCCTGAAATGTCATTTTAATCTCAAAATTGGTGGTGTTAACGGGAAAGATTACATAAGAAGGTTATCGCTAACCTGGTCGCGATAAACTGCGGTCTAAATGCGACATAACAGAGGGGGGTCCCTTTACCGTGTCTATTAGTTCCGTTTTTTGACTTTTTTGTAGAATTTTCGGAGTTCGTTCTTCCTTCTGCGTGTTTCAATCTTGAACAAGTAATGAAGAAAAAATATTGAAGTCTCAATAATATTTTTGGAAAAAATCCAAATTTGAAAATTGTTTACACTTCGCGTCGCAGTGTTTATGGTTTTTAAAACATGACCGTAAATGCTGCTAAGTGTTGTGTTTGACAGTGCTGCCATATTTCTGATTAATGTAACAGGTAACAGCTGATTCAGGAAGTTCCGGACAAATTTCTCCAGCGTATTCCTTGGCTCATTTCATGAAGAAAAGTCCACTAGGACCATGGGCGAAAATGCAAGGGTGCGAAATGGCAGCGGGTTCAAAATTTTCGGATTTTTGGTCGGAGGGTAGTAGGGTAAAGTTGCTAACTTCTGAGCCAGTGGTCGGATTTTTTTGTTTTTGGGCTTGTTGGAAACGTCTTTAAGAGGCCTTTCAGAATTAATTAAAAAAGGAGTAGAAAAAAGTCAAATCGCCAAGATACAGAGCTTGGCTTGAAAAAAAATTCACATAACCTCAATTTGCTCAGCCAGGTGGCAGGTAACTTATGTTTTTTTTCTGTTGGAAGATAGCCATACCTCTTACCTTTCCAAAATGACCTAGTATTTATGACCATTTTACTGAAATGCAAACATGTTTGTCTTTGTTTTTGGAAGCGAAATAACAGCACACATTTATTTGTTTACGCTAATCTCTGCTGCAGCAACAGTTTCGAGTACGTTGTGTTTTGAATTAGTAAAAATGGCAACTTATTCAAACGAAGAATTAGCAGACATTCATTACATGTATGGATTCTGCGATGGTAATGCAAGAGCTGCTGCGCGTGAATATGCATTACGTTTTCCTAATCGACGACCACCAAACCGAACAACATTCAGTGAGACGCACCGCCGATTTCGTGAAGGTACGTTGTTTACACAAATGGAGCGTCCGGGAAATGAACAATACGACGTTGCAGTTGAAGAGTTAATTTTGGCTGCGATAGACGAGAACACAACGACAAGCACAAGACGAATCGCGGTCCAAGTTGGTGTGGCACAATCAAAAGTATGGCGCGTCCTTCACAAAGAAAAAAAACATCCATTTCATTTCCCACCATTTCAAGAACTCTTACGGCCGATTTGCCACTACGCCTCAACTTTTGCCGTGAGATGTTGCAACGTGATGGACACGCATTTATGTTTTTTCGATCGATTGTGTGGACCGACGAAGCGCAATAGTTTAACTAACTAATAACTAATTCCCATAATTTGCACGAATGGGCCCATGACAATCCCCACAACAAGAAAGAAACAGCAGTTCAACACCGATTTGCCGTCAACGTTTGGGCTGGCATCATCGACAACACCTTGATTGGGCCAAAAGTACTTCCGCCCAGGTTAAATTCGCAAAATTATTTGCCTTTTTTGCAAGAAGTCACGCCAGAAATCCTAGAGCAAGTACCTCTTGCGGTACGAAATCATGTTTTCTACCAACAAGATGGTGCTCCAGCGTATTACGGGCTTATTGTGCGGGATTGGCTTAACACCAATTTCCCTCGACGTTGGATTGAACGAGCTGGACCAATCGCCTGGCCGCCACGTTCTCCAGATCTCACGCCACTTGATTTCTTTTTGTGGGGCTACAAGAAAGATTGTATGTATTCTGTGCAGATCCACAATCGTGAGCAGTTACTTGCACGCATAGAGGAAGCTGCGGTGAAAGTTAGTGAAAAGATGAGTGAACCAGACGTGGCGGATGTGGTTCGCAAACGGCTGCAATTGTGTTTAGTAGAAAATGGGAACCACATTGAGAACTTCCTTTAACATCAAATGTTATTTTCCTTATGTGTTTGATTCTTCAGCCAAAAATTTCAATAAAATAAAATCTTAAACGTGTTAATTTACAAAAACAAATAAATGTGCGCTGTTATTTCGCTTCCAAAAACAAAAACAAACATTTTTGCATTTCAGTAAAATGGTCATAACTTTGGAACGGTAAGACCTATGTGCTTCGTTTAAGTTATTTTGGAAAGGTAAGAGGTATGGCTATCTTTCAACAGAAAAACATAAGTTACCTGCCATCTGGCTGAGCAAATTGAGGTTATGTGAAATTTTTTTTCAAACCAAGCTCTGTATCTCGGCGATTTGACTTTTTTTCTACTTCTTTTTTAATTAATTCTGAAAGGCCTCTTAAAGACCTTTCCAACAAGCCCAAAAACAAATAAATCCGACCACTGGCTCAGAAGTTAGCAACTTTACACTTCTACTCTCTGACCACCAATCCGAAAATTTTGAACCCGCTGCCATTTCGCACCCTTGCATTTTCGGATATGGCCCTAGTGGACTTTTCTTCATGAAATGAGCCAAGGAATACGCTGGAGAAATTTATCCGGACGTTCCTGAATCACATTGTATAGCCGTTTCTGTTTTAATTGAGCAAGTAAGAATCCCTTGCGGCATGACCAAAAAACGGCTAATATTAATATGTGATATCGGATTCGATTTGCATCAATCACTGTCCATTTGTTTATTTTTTATATTTAATTCCGCAAAAGAAATAAATAAATAATTTTTGAGTAGAGATCAATAATGTCGCTCTTACTTATCTAACGAATTGTATACCACAAATCTCTCTGTGATTCTTAATGATTTAACACAATTTCTGATTAATTAAACTAATCCGAGTTCTACCTACTAGCAGATCGAACTTAATTTTCGATCTTAAATTCGCGAGATGTTAAGGATAAATCTAGCAGCTCTCATGTGCTCGTCTTCAGTTGTTATTTTGCTCTTTAACTAAACGCTTCGTGTTCGACTGTTTGCGGAAAATACCTACATATATTCCGGGGAATTTAAAAACAATGCATCTCAATGGAATGCTACCTCTGGCGGTTCTTCTCAACTGTGCCGTATTAGTCTTGTGCAAAAGGTTAACTCCGTTCCCAACCGAATAAATCAATTAAATTAAAGCAAATCTTATCAATAATGCCATTCGATATTTCTATTCATTTATACAGTTATTATTCAATAATTGCGCCGGGTGTCATTAAATCGAATCGAAACTACACCGTTTCTGTCGCTCTGCACGAGGCAGATGAACCAGCTGTCATCAATGTACGCGTACAGGGACCATTTTACTATTCGGCTCATGATGTTCACCTGCAACCGTATGAAATGAAAACCATTTCCTTCATGCTGCCCAAATTAGCGACTGGGGAACATAAATTGATAGCCGAAGGCGTAAGTGGCATAGATTTCCGGAATGAGAGTAGGATTACAGCCTTTACATGGGCGGGACCAAAAATTTATATACAAACGGATAAGGCCGTCTATAAACCAGGCGATGTGGTGCAGTTCCGCTGCGTTTTCTTGGATGAACATACGAGACCGCTGTATATTAATGAGCCAATACGTGTTGAAATTTTCGTAAGTATTGGAAGTTATGTGCATATGTATTGTGGTAAAGGTTTGATAAAATTATGCGTAGACTCACAAGCTGACTGGAAGTTGTCTAGTTCACGTTTAAGTCATATATATGTTTATATGTAAACCAGTCGCCACTTGAAAGTGTTTTATGTTTCCGATATTATGTTGGTGTCTGCGCGTGCGCAACACGCGATGCGATTATAATGATTCCACATCGGGTGAACAACCGCTGGATGTGTGTTTGTATAGTCAGTGCGTAATCTATTAGAGTAGCTGTTCGAAGCAGTAGGCACCCTACGGGAAATGATACCGGTACAGAACCAGTCACGTGATATGTCCATTAGTGATAGTGAAAGGTCCCTGTATCGTCCCTTTTGTATGAAAAGAACTGGTAACTTTAACATGGCTTTGTCATTGGAGGTGGCAATTGATACTCTTCCGATACCCTGCGATATATCAACGTACTGATGTAAAGCAAGCCGTCACAGAATAAGTTCCAATTGAACCCGTCACAGAATAAGTCCGAATTGAACCCGTCACAGAATAAGTCCGAATTGAACACGTCACACAAAAAGTCCAAATTGAGCCAGTCCCAGAGAATTCCAAATTAACCTCTTAAACAAATCTTCAAAATTTCTATGCACCTTGAGAACAATAGAATTTCCACATTGTCTAATAAATTAATTATATATTTAAAATAAATCGATAACTCGCTAAGTTATCGCAAGAATAAATATGAAAAAAATTCTATTGCTTTTAAATTTTATCGAAAATACCAATATAATTCCTATAGATAATGACTTTAATTAGAGTGCCTTGTTTCTAGGAGGACCCGTTTTTTTCGATCCAGTAGGTCCCGTGGGTCCTATCCATTTAGTCAATCTCCAATTTCCTTTTTTTTTAGTCCCGCCCTACCACCGGCAGTTCAGCACAATTGACTCTTCTTTAACACTTTGGAACCAGTTTGGAGTCATATCCGCTTTTCATCTACATATCTCAGGACAGGTTCTTTTAGACAGTTGCCACCTCATTTCCCGTAGGGGAACTATGGCATAGCTGATCGAAATGGTAGTTTGATGCTATGATACCGGTCAGAGCGGATGGGACAGTCAGCGTTAAGAAACTGGAAGTAAACAACGTTTAAATAGTAGTTGTTGATTGATTATAATGATAGCAAAATTATGTTTACCGCATACATGGTTGTTTTTAATTTGCATTGCATTTTAATTTGTATTACTTTATCTAATGCAAATGCAAAAGAATTACCTTGTTCGCAATGACAGTTAAAAAATATTGAATTTACAGTTGCTCAGGCAATGCAAAAGCAGGTTGTGGCATCGGATGCCAATTGTAATGAAATTTGGGAATGCTTTTAATTATTTCGAATTTTTTAGACTGCTGGCAATTCTGTTTTTAAAGTATTTTGTATGTGGAGGTTTGTGACTTCGATTGGTATTGCCTCGTAGTACTTTCCAATTCATAAACCAGTACTGTATAAAATATTTTAAACCCAAAACTGGCATATATGAAGGAAATTCTTTGAAAACAAATAAAGTACAATTGCCAAGGGAATTACAATTTTATGAATTAGAATTTTTGGAGGTAATTCAAATTAAACTACAAATTATAATTGACATTTAATTAATGTGCCATATGTATGGTTTAATGGCAGTGACATCGAACGAAATTACGGGTTTTTTCTTTATCTATTCACGTTTCATGCCCAACTTCTAACAGAAACTCGAATTCCATCAAATCTCCAACTACTTCGGTCACTGCTAATAAACATAAAACAGCTGATGATAACTCGTTTATATTACTCTGTGTTCGAAGCGAGATAGCGTGAGAAAGTCGATGTATAGAGCAATAGATAATAGTAGCCATCCCTGCCTTTACGTGCTTTCGATGACGACGAGGAAGTAAGTAATTTAATCGAGTTCGACTTGCTGTTGAATATTACTCTTTGATAGGACATAAACCGGACAGAAATAATCAATTAATCAATAGTGTCAATGAAGCACGTATTAAACTCAGTTTGCTGATTGGGTTGCTCCCATCCACTATGTTCTCTATCACACTCTAACGCCCATTTCCATCAGCTGTGGCATGGGTACCCGTGACTAAAGCCGTTTGTTGCATACCAGATTGGCCCCTACAGGGGACATCCATGACACAGCTGATCGACTGTGAAGTAAGAAATTGATAGAAAACACGTAAATAGGAGAGAGTGACAAGCAACCAGAAGCAAACTATGCAGCAAACTAAACTTAAATAGTAAAGGGGTTTCCAATTTGAGTGATATGATTTCTTACAAAAACACACTAATTCTTAAGGAAATTTTTATTTAATGTGAAGTTCTGAATAAAACGTCTTTCAAATGGCCTCCACGTCTTCTTTTGCAGGAACGAATTCGATGAACCCAAATTTTCGATCACTTTTTCCATTAAATCAAGTCGTATGTGCTGAATAGCACGTTCAATATTGACTTGTAAAGCTTGAAGAGACTCTGTTTTATTGCTAAAGACCAATGACTTCAATTAACTCCACAAGAAATGTCTAATGGTGTTAAGTCATAACTTCTTGGAGAGCATTCAATGTCACAATTTCTTGAAATAATCGAATCTCCAAACTTTTCTCGTAATAATTCGGTTGTTGCACGTGCTGTGTGGCACGTAGCCCCGTTTTGTTGGAACCAGGTATTGTCAAGATCAACTTCGTCCAATTTCGGCCATAAAAGGTTTGTTATCATCGATCTATACAGTAACGGTG
Source organism: Phaonia tiefii (assembly GCA_963931995.1). Taxonomy (NCBI): domain Eukaryota; kingdom Metazoa; phylum Arthropoda; class Insecta; order Diptera; family Muscidae; genus Phaonia; species Phaonia tiefii. Next base: position 251,473,921 of record OZ008368.1, on the reverse strand, counting down.
TTACCAGCTTCATTTCGAAAGAAGTACGGAACGATGACTCCACAAGACCAAAAACCACACCAAACTGTCAATTTAGGTGAATGCAGTGGTTGTGCATGAATAATTTGTGGATTTTCTTCGATGATTTTCTTCAAATCGTTATAGTTTTCAAGTTGTTCCAAGACAAAATCAGCAAATTCATGATGTGAACGGTAGTCCAATGGCTTCAGTTCTCTCCATGATGAAATTGTAAACATTAATGAATACAATGAAAAAAAATTACAGATCATGACATACTACAAATAGACGAAACCTCGCTTAGAAATCATATCACTCAAATTGGAAAACCCTATATATGATGTATACTAATGAATGAACTAAATTACGGTTTATGGTGGTTGCATCGTACTACGCATTCCCTCTTATTTCTATACGTTTTATGACCAACCAAAGAGTAGCATGCATCCGCTACTCGAAATGGCCCACTATCTCGTTGTCATCGAGGGAACGTAAAGAGAGATATATTTTTTCTTGTCTATTGCTCAATACATCAACTGGCCACCCTATGCAGCAATTGAACATTTCTCATTTCTCAGCAATTGAACATTTGAATTGAACCCAATAAAAAGTAAATTTAGAAAGGCCAAAGAGAAAGAAGTTTAAGAAAGAACATTTTCTTAAATAAGTGTATTTTCTTAAAAAATTTAAATTTTCTCAAAAAAATACAAAGTACCTTTTCTTAAAAACAAAATACCTTAATTTAAAGAAGTACCTTTGCTTAAAAAAATAAATTTTCTTATAAAAAGTACCTTTTCTTAAAAAAAATATTTTTTTTTTTACACTAGTATATTTTCTTAAAAAAGTTAATTTTCTTACAACAAATTGCCTTTTCTTAAAAAAAAAACTACCTTTTCTTTAAAGATTACCTTTTTTGTGAAGCAACATAAATTTCCTTGAGATAAGTTCCTACTCTTAAAAATGTGCCTATTCGTGAAAAAAAGGACCAATTCTAAAAAATTCCTATTTCTTAAAAAAAACCTTTTCTACAAAAAAATACCCTCTCTTAAAAAAATAACATTTATTTCATAAATTCCTCTGCTTGAAAGTACTTTTCTTAAATATAAAATAATACATTTTCCTTTCTTTTCTTAGGATAAGTATCCTTTCAGAATATTCATAAGTACATTTTCTTAAAAAATAACCTTTTCTTAAAAAGAGTACAAGTTCTTTAAAAAGTACCAGTTCTCAAATAAAGTACTTCTTTGTAAAAAAAATCGTACTCTCATGGCTTTTTCTTACAAAAAGCAATTCTTCTTAAAAATAGTGCCTTTTGTTAGGAAAAACATTAGATTTTAATAAAAGAAGTACCTCTCTTTAAAAAATTACCTTGTCGGGGAAATATGATATATATTCTAACAAAATTACAAAAATTTAAAAAATTTTTTGGTAAACAAAGTTTATCATTTAACAAGAGTACCTATTCTTAGACATCCATTTTAATTATCGTATTTTTCAACGGGCGCCTTAGCCGTGTTGGAACTAAGTAACACATAAAAAATCAGTGAGTGTTCGAACTCACGGGCGATGTGTTAACACCTTTTTTACACGGTACCTGTTTGAATTCTATGAGCACATTAGTAAATGTTACATTGGAAAATAAAAAACGAATAGTGTTTGTGCTCAAAGCTCTTTTGCTATTGCACTTTCTTTTTTCTTACATCTGCTTTAACATTAGACGTAATATTGTTAAACTAAATAAAGCAATATTTAGCTCACTGAAATGATTGTTTTTGTTTTGTCATAAACAGAGCGACGGCAAAAAGTATTAAATAGTATAGAGAACTTATTGCACTCTTTTTCCGCTCTCATGTAGCGAGTCTGAGTAAAGAGCATAAACGAGTCTTATTCTCTTTATACAATATTTCAATATAAATGCACCATTTCGACAACGTTATTACATAAAACAATACAAAAAGTTTCAAAACGCATCAATGTTTCTATTCTATGCTATAGATACTATTCACTACTCTTTGGCGACGACGACCTGCTTGTTTGTTCGCTGCCGCTAAATCAAAACTATCATACATATTTTCAGGCAGAGACTATTGTTGTACAACAATCTCGTATGTTATGCTACCGCTGTTTGTTGTTTGCATGTATTCACTTTGATAGATTGCCCTACCCGTGGCTATAGATGGTATATGCCGAAAGGAGCTTCATTGCAACTGGGTGTCCCCTTACAGCTCATGTAATTTTTTTAAAGCGAAATTAAATTCCAAAATTTAACATGAACGACCCGTTACATATTTAGTTCATGAACTACTCAAATCTAATCCACTAAGAATTCAGAGGAGGAGAGAACATGATAAAAACTAGAGTTGTATAACAAATTCCAAATTTTACATGGGCCACCCTTTGTATATAGACATACATAGTTCATGAACTACCCAAATCTACACCATCCAATAAAGATGAACTCCAGTTGTATAGTCCTTGAACTAGTATACTTATATGTATATGTAGTTCGTAATATGCACACCAATGAGCGAGTCATAGAATGACCCTTAGTGTGTACTAGACATCTGCACAAAACGTCTTAAATGGTCTCTCAAGGTATTAAATTTTTTTCAAAAAATTAACAGTATCGACGTTGCGGCAACAAAATACTGCAATGTCCTAACAAAAAATCATTCGTGTTAGTGTGTGAAGCTGTAGCCCGGCAGTTTTTAAGGTAACCCCTGGTCACAAGTAGTGAAAAGGTTGAGTAACTACTTAGGCACCACTGGTTATGCAGAAGACCAACTTTTGACCCGCCACCGATTGCAAAACCATCAGCTAATTCGTTAGTTTAATATTTCTAATACTATTAAAGTCAAAAAATAAATAAATAAATGGTTTCCCATTACATCCCATGAAGGAATTAGGGAGAGCTTCTCACAACCACTGAGCTGTGCGCTTTATAGTTTTATACTCACTGATTGGGACCTACAGTTTTACACCGGTTCCGAACGGTATTTTGAGAAGCTTTTTCATGGCTAAGTACTCGATATTGTCGCCGTCACTAAGCGAGGTGACCGTCGTCGAATGAAATTTTTAAGGTGGTCGGAGCAGGAATCGAACCCAGGATCTCCTGTACAAGAGTCGCGCACACTAACCATTGCACCACCGACCGGCACTAATGAAAGTCAAAGCGAACAATAAAAAACATGATTATGTACAAATAAATTATGTACGACAATAACACGATGTCCCGTTATTCCTAAGTAACGATATGATATTTTTTGTCTATTATTTAACGCCGCCTATTATTTATTTAAAAAAAAGATCATAGAACACACTAGTGTTTATGAACCACTGAACTCACTCGTTACATTTTACTGCTGATGTAACTAGTCCAATAATACGGCTGATATCATTGATAATTTGTCGCTAGCGATTAGGGCGGCACTAGGTTATGCAGAAGGTAGTGACGATTGGCTGCCTCCAATGACCTCCCCATGTTAAATTCGCCATTCAAACGTATTACGGGTAGTTTAGCGTGTAGCTAGTGGTAGCTTTTTGTAGTTAGTCGTATCGCTAATCATTCGTTAGCCCTAAAAACTGCAGGGAGAGCACTAAAACACAATACTACTAAAGGGTTTTTCAACAGAGACGCTACAAAAGTAAATCGATAGTGACAGCAAACGACGCCATTTTTTCCCCGCTCTTTTGGCATTTCTCTTCAGTAAGGTTTGCCATTTCATCATGGAAAGATATACGAGCCAACAACGAGTCGAAAATTATAAAAAAAGTAATACCGAAATTTGGAGTCAGTGGCCTCAACTTTAAGAGGCCTCAACAATCGGCGATGAGGCTCATTTCTGGCTGAATGGCTTCGTCAATAAGCAAAATATGCGTTATTGGTTAGACAGCAATCCTCACGTAATCCATGAGTCATCATTGCATCCCGAAAAAATTACGGTTTGGTACAGTTTATGGGCCGGCGGCGTCATTGGGCCGTACCTCTTCCGTGATGATCAAGACTGGCACATTACTGTGAATGCGATTCGCTACCGTTCAATGATAACCGAATATTTTTGGCCCCAATTGGATAATATGGACTTGGAGGACATGTGGTTCCAACAGGACGGCGCCACAAGCCACACAGCGAATGCCACAATCAATTTATTGGAAACCAAGATTGGTGAACGTGTTATCTCACGAAATGGCCCGGTCGATTGGCCGCCTCGATCGTGCGATGTGACGCCGTTAGATTATTTCCTTTGGGGCTAAGTCAAGTCTATGGTCTATGCCAACAAGCCAGCGACGATTGATGAACTTCGTACGAATATCGAACGTGAAATTGCAGCAGTATCGGCAGATTTATGCTTGAAAACCGTCGAAAATTGGGTTCAGCGTCTGGACTTCTGCAAGCCCGTGGTGGCCATGCAAAAGAAATCGAGTTCCATACATAATGGCATCGAACGTACTTTCACAGGAATAAAGAATTTCATTGGTTTTGTTTTATATAAAAAAACTTTTGTAGCGCTCTTATTGAAAAACCCGTTACTTCGCTTCACATCGTTTTGTATTTTTGTACACGAATGCTTTGTTGACCCCGGAGTAGTTGTTTGTTGCAACTTCGCTGCACTACACGTCTTGGTGAAAAAAAAACAAAATGTCTTGATTGACTATTCAAGATGTGTACCAGCAAGTTCGATGTTGTGTTGCGGTTGGATGTTGGTGTGAGATGTGTGTGATGTTATTGCAGCGGTTATTTTACCTTTAACTGGTGTTGTATTTGTTTTGGTCACTTGGCATTGATTCGCTTTGTATTTTAGTATCTTGTGTCTGTATTTAATTTATTATTATTAGTTTTTATTTTCATTTTGACTGGGTTTTTCGCTAAAGTTTTGATTGTTATTAATGCGGACGACGCATATTTAGACACTAATCACTAAAAATTCAAATTAAAATTATCTTGACGCGGACGACACAAACACGCGCGATTGATTAATTTCACACTCTGAGGGGAATTCCGATAGATATTAGCCTAACAAGTATGACGTCATGATAAACTTTATTAAATGCCTTTTCGACATCAACTGAAACCGCAACCGACGATTTATGGCTAAAATTGTAAACCGGCAGATAGCGTAGAGGTTTTATTTTTCCCCCGAAACAGCTATTCAGAAATTTAACAATATGATCCAGTTTTTCACGAACAATTTGTAACAAGATTGCCCAAATTTGAATAAAACTGAAATATATCTTAGACAATAAAGCCCATTATTTTATTGACTTCTTAAATTGGGAGGACTTTTGCACACTTGCACACAGTAGGAACATAACAGGATATCGTTAAGAAGTGGAAAAATGTCATTGAAAATTTCTTAAGCAACTTATTTGAAATATTATCCAGACCGTTGAATTTATTACCATTCGTCAATTAAAAAATCCCCATTACATTATTTACAGTAATATTAAATGTAAATGTAATTGTCCCACATATTTATCCCTTGTCTCTCTCTATATGGAAGAGAAAATTAGAAATTTTTTATCAAGACTTGAAAGACGGTACAATGAATGCAGTAGAATAAAAGAAAAAATGCTTCAGCGTGACCATAAATGGTTAACAAACGAATTGGTTTTTGAAAAACCGTATAAAATTGTTAATTCTGGAGGAAAAATTGGATGGATTGTGAAACCAATCGATGAAAGCAGTGAACGAATCCGCCAGAAGATTTTTTCGGATCCAGAAACTGCTGCATCCATTATTGGAGTAGATTTCGAATTAATCAATAGATTTAAAATCATAGTACAAGTTCCGTCGTGCAATAGACAAATTAGTCCAAAAAATATTGGTATTTATGCCAGTGCAACATCCAACATTTAATAATGAAAAATATGGATGGAGACACATGCCTTCAACAGTTCATAAGGTCTTATATCATGGTGAGAAAATCATTGCACACAATATGCTACCAATTGGAGATTTGTCAGAGGAAGCTCAAGAGAAACGTAACATGGACTACAGTTACTTCCGCGTGCACAACATAAGAAAAATGCCAATATTTTGCTTTGTACTTCAGATCCACATATATCGCCATAAGTGGAACTCAGCCCAAATCGAGCTAGACAAGGAAGCCATGCAACTTATTGAAGATGAAAATCAAGAAAATTTAGACGACATTTCCACTTTGAATAAAAATAATAATTAATGAGTTGTAACACTGTGCGACGCCGAAAAAAAAATGATGGGGTTCTGTCAAGGGATTCTGGTAGAATGGCATATAAAAAATATACGTTTGTCGGTGTTTTGGCAGATCTGATCAGAATTTTTTTAAGACGGGTCAAAGTTTCCGCCCCTAGGAACTTTCCTGCAACATAGCGGCATGCAAAATTGTGTGTTCCTTACTTCTGAGGTACAAAATATGTTCAGAAGTTTTATAGAAAAGATTCAGATAAACATTTTTGTGGCACAACTCGCAAAAAAAACTGCTCGAAAATGACGGGGGGCGTGGTCGAAATGTTCTACAAAAATGATCGCCATAAAATTTTACTATATGTGTCCGAACACTCCAAAACAAAAATCTTAGCCCAGGTGGTAGATAATAAGCAAAAACTAACTGCCTTCTAAGGGTTAATACTGAATTTTGTCTTTTTGCTGTTTCCATTATAAATAGTGCACATAATATAATGAATTTTGTCATAATTCATCTTTTATCTAGCACTTGGGCTAAGATTTGTGTTTTGGAGTGTTCGGATACATATAGTGAAATTTTATGGAGATCATTTTTGTAGAACATTTTGACCACGCACCCCGTCAAATTATATTCGTGAGAGTTAGAGGGTCAATTTGTTCCACAAAAATGTTTATCTGCATCTTTTCTATAAAACTTCTGAACATATTTTGTACCTCAGAAGTAAGGAACACACAATTTTGCATGCCGATATATTGCAGGAAAGTTACACGTATATTTTTTTTAGACCTTTCTACCACAATCCGTTGACAGAACCCCATTATTTTGAAAAAAATCAAATTTTGTCTCACAGTGTAATTATTACTATTTATATTTATTAATATTATTATTAATATTTTTATTATTATGTATATCTCATTACTACAATTACACTGTGACAGAAATGAAAGGAATTTGTTTCGGCCCTCAACCAAACGAAAATATTGTGAAAGTACTTGGACGTGGTATTACAACACCCCGCTCAGTTTTGCTCCTATACGTAGCGATTTTTGACGTAGAATACGTCTTGCCTTACGGTATGAGGAGTCATGTCAGGTTTTTATTGTTGTAATCTTTATTTCATTGAATTTGAGGAAACGGCTAGATGAATTTTTTTAAAATTTTTTTTGTAGGTAAATGAAGATGTTATCTTTCGTTTGATATACATTTCATATTGGTTGATATCTTCCTAATATTTAAATTTCTCAAATGAAAATTGTTTAAACACATACACTCAAACATATGTGTGGTGTTTGGTTGAGTGTTTTTGATTGCTCAACATTGCTTAGGAACATGTTTCTAGTAAAAAGTGAAACGAACAGCAAGCTAATGTTGCTTGGCAACATGTATCTAGTAAAAAGTGAAACAAACAGTAAGCTAACGTAATAAAGCTTTTTTGCGAAAGCTTCAATAAAGCTGTTGTAACATTAATTTTGAATTGTAAAGCGTAAAGCTTTCACACAACGCTCGAATGCTAATGCGAAGACTCGATAAGGTAAACCTTTTTTAATATTAGGGCGGCCCTCTCAACATTCGCAGAACTTATTTCAATAAAAATATTAATTAAAATACATAAATTAAATTAAGTTTAAAAAAATGTAACATAATATTTTTTTTTTTAAACGGACTTGAATCAAATGCCGTTGGTAAATATAAAAATTACAGCAGACAGTTGTCCGAGGCCTTCGGCCACGGACTGTAATGCAGGCTGTGTCAGAGACACGGCCATTAAGTTTAACGTAGAATACGCCACCCGATAAGACAGAAAACATATATAACAATAAATGATAAATAATATAAGCAAATGAATTTATTGTTATATAAGTTTTCTGTCTTATCGGATGGCGTATTCTACGTTAAACTTAATGGCCGTGTCTCTGACACAGCCTGCAGGGACAGTCCGTGGCCGAAGGCCTCGGACAACTGTCTGCTGTAATTTTTTTTACAGGCCGAAGAAAATTTTGGTCCTATTTCAGATTTTCTTCAATAAATCGTTCTCCAAAGTTGTACAACTTAAGGTTTTCGACAAAATTGACAAATACATCAACGTCCTAAAATGTCATCCTAAATTAGTGCCGTGATTAACGATGAAAAAAGTAATTTAAACAAATTTTTTTATGGAAAGGACGTTATTTAATTTCCAATCGCAAAAAGGATATTTTAGCGCAGAGCTCAAAACCGCATATAAAGCTTATTTCAACCAGCTTACTTTAAAGATATGACAATTACGAACAAAAACAATAAAAACAACCATATTTTTGTATTATGCGGCGATTTCAGATCATATATGACAATTTAGGACGTTGATGTATTTGTCAATTTTGTCGAAAGCCTTAAGCTGTACAACTTTGGAGAACATTATTACATTCCTGTGTTAGTAGTATAGAAATTATAAGTGAAAATTTAAAAAAAAAAATAATTTCTGAATTGGTACAATCATTTTGCAACCCCAAATGTCATTTTTGTTCATTAGTGTATTTGACAATATTGTTAAGTATATTAAGCATTACAACTTTGTGGAAGATAACAATTTGTAATTTGTTTAATGTTGAATACGTATAGGTGAATATTTGAAGAATATGGTTAAACGCAGCATTTTTGCACCAATTATGGAGCTCTTAATATATAATTTTTGTTGATTAGTGTATTTAGAAAAGTTATCAAGATATTTATAAGCTACACTTCTATTGAACACAGCTAACGCAATTTATTTACCGTTAGGCAAGAAAGGTCAAAACATATAAAATATGTGAAATTTTTCATGACGTTTCTTGAAATAATCGATTAACAGTGTACTTTTCCTTAGAAATATATTAGAGGGAATTGTGAAATGGGCAATTAGCTACAATATTGTCAAAGGTTATAATGCAATATTTCGAGCTGTTTACGATTTATTGAAGTAAAATCTGAAATAGTGCTCTGACCCGCCTCATAAATTTTCTTCGGCCTGTAAAAAAAATTTTACCTGTAGGGGCAAAACCGAGCGGGGTTTTGTGATACCACGTCTAAGTACTTTCACAATTTTTTGGTTTGGTTGAGGCCCGAAACCCACTGTTGCACAGTGTTATCATTATTTATTAAATTTTAATGGAAAATAAAATATTTCTAATATTAAACTTTTCTAAGAAAATTAAACATTTTATTTAAAATGTTTCTAATTATTCGACAAAATGATGGACTCAGAGAGGCTTTTAAGTTATATACTACAATAAATACTCAATTTTTTGTAATAAATTTCATATACAAATTCCAAAAAAAAAATTCTTACTTAAATTAAGGCAATTTATGCTTAAGAAAATAACTATCAATTTTCTAGACGTCATAACTACATTCCGTCATAATCTAATATACAAACTAATATACCAAAATATCGCCAATCAAACAAAAAAAAAACCCATTTAAAAATTCCGCCTGCGTTTATAGTTAGACTTTTGGCCGCTTTTTTTAAATTTTCCACATTGTGCGGCGTAGAGTTATCCGATTGGGCTCAAGTTCTCACCACGTTAGTTTGAGACCAAATGGCATAAGAATCCGCTTGGTATTGACCAAAAATCGGAAGTTGATTTTTCATTGCCACCCAGGGCCTGACTTAGCGTCCTTGGCGCCCCTGGGCAAAATGTTTTTTCCGCCCGAATAATTTCCCAACCCCATTACAATTTTCATAAAAAAAGTCAAAATATTATTAGTATATCGAAAATATATACATTTAAACTGTTTTGCCAAGCAATTTGAGATAATAAAAATAATACATCGTTTCATTAATGTTAATATTATTTTATATTTATACATACATATTGTTTTCTATGAATATCGATTAGATGTGAGACTTGAATACTTTTTGATAGGCTCCGATGAAGCAAATTCAATAAACCAAAATAAATTCTTTAATACAAAAAAAATCCAATCCAAATGTAACTTTGGAAAATAAGAAACAGCGTTCAATCATATGATGACGTTACATTTAAATAATATTAATTCTATAAATTATTTAAAGACCAGTGCAAGCACATGTGTCATTATTTTCTTGCTCAATACTTTTTGTTTTATTCCCACAAAAATCAGAGAATGCAAAGCAATAAACACTTGTATATACATACATACATACACTGTTATATTCGTACATACGCTACACAAGTTCACAAAATTTTCGTTGCTCTCTTGCTATCTCTTTTTTATATACGTATATTACGTCATTATCCTCTTTGCTCTGAGAGTGCTCGCACCCACATTTTATTTGGCTTACCTATCACAATAATAAAAGACCAACCCGTAAAAAACATAGTTTTTTTTATTATAAATTATTCGTTATGACCACGCCCCTTTGTCCAATTTCGCCCATATTTGCAGCAGATCTTTGAATATGTAAACCTACCCAACATACCCAATTTTGTTCAAATACCGTTAACAGGAGCAGAAATAATGGATTTTTAATTTGTGAATTGTATGGGAGGTACCACGCCACTTTATCCAATCCCGCCCATATTTTGATAATTTATTTTTGTCGTCGCCATTAGTTTGCCTGCGAAGTTTCAGCTCCATTGGATCACGGGAAAAGGGTTAAAAATCTATCCAAAATTTTTTTCGGCATACACGCATGCTTGCATGTATGAAGTTAATATCCATAGACTAATACATACCTAGATAAACTTATTCTCTCATCTGACGTTTCATTTCACACTCTTCGTGATGCGGTCGGTGTGATAGAGAGATGTTTGACGAAAAGTGATATACACCAGGTGGAATTACAATAACTTCTTGCTTTAATTTTTCATGCCATTTTGGTGAAAAACTGTGAAATTTAAATGTGTTTTAAACTTTTTTATTGACTGTTATTGTTAGCATACATTTGTGTTGTATTTAACACATTAATTTTAACACACAAAACGAAATGCCGTTGTTGTTATTTTGTTCGTTGTTTTGAACCATTGCCTCTATCTGGTATTAGTAAAGCAATTCTTTTCAACATCAAACGTATACATCACACGAGGACAAATGCCAGAAATTTGGTGAGTGAAGGATTTTCTCTACCCATATTTACTCTATGTTAATATCATAGACTAATACATACCTAGATAAACTTATTCTCTCATCTGACGTTTCATTTCACACTCTTCGTGATGCGGTCGGTGTGATAGAGAGATGTTTGACGAAAAGTGATATACACCAGGTGGAATTACAATAACTTCTTGCTTTAATTTTTCATGCCATTTTGGTGAAAAACTGTGAAATTTAAATGTGTTTTAAACTTTTTTATTGACTGTTATTGTTAGCATACATTTGTGTTGTATTTAACACATTAATTTTAACACACAAAACGAAATGCCGTTGTTGTGATTTTGTTCGTTGTTTTGAACCATTGCCTCTATCTGGTATTAGTAAAGCAATTCTTTTCAACATCAAACGTATACATCACACGAGGACAAATGTCAGAAATTTGGTGAGTGAAAGATTTTCTCTACCCATATTTCTTTGACGTTTGGGAATAAGGTCTTAAGTCAGAAACTGTTGTTTTTCGTAATTTTAAATTGAAAATTATTTATATATGAAATTTTCTGACTTATTGCCTAAAGAGCAAATGATTACGATTGGATGGAGTTGTGCTAGATTTAAGTTACTAATACCAAACGAAAGAGAAAAAAAAATTGAGTTAAACCCAATCAAAAACCCAAAATGCATTTTTTTGACTTAAGACCTTATTCCCAAACGTCAAAGATTTACTCTATGGTTAATATAAAGAATTTAAGAAGGTGTTCAATCATATGATGACGTTTCATTTAAATAATATTCATACTTAATAACACTTAAAAATATTTAAAGACAAGTTTCAATATTTTCTTGATTAATACTTTTTGTTTTATTCCCACAAACAACAAAGAGAATGCTAAGCAACAGACACATGTGCATACATACATTGTTATGTTCGTACATACGCTACACAAGTTCACACAATTTTCGTTTCTCTCTTGCTTTCTCATTTTTATATACGTATAACCACGTCATTATTCTCTTTGCTCAGAGAGTGATTCGCACCCACACAATACAACTATTCGCTGCCACTACATCAGTGTGTTTGTTTTTTGCAGTTTGACAATCTGTGTTTCGCAGTCGGACAAATCTGTGTTGTATATAGGGGTGGGTCACCCTTATCATTTAGGGGTATGAAAAATAGATGTTGGCCGATTCTGAGACCTACCCGATATCCACACAAAATTTCATACAAATCTGTCCAGCCGTTTCGGAGGAGTTTAACAGCAAACAATGTGTGATCGCTGTCGGACAATCTGTGTGAGCGCAGTGGGACAAATTGTGTTTGGATGTATTCACTTTGTGAATTTAGGCCGTAGATGTTAACACATCAAAAAATGTATACGTGTACTTATGAATGTATAAGTAAATAGTTATTAAGTTTTATGTAAATAAGTTTTTCTGCACAAAATGGGTAAGTTTATGTCAATATTTTTCGCGAAACACTTCATTAATTAAGGGTAGTATTCTAAAAGTCCCGAAAGTGAACGTAAACGCAAAAGCTAACGCGAACGCCAAAGCCAAAAAATGGTAGTTTATACATCACTTCGCGCTTGCGTTCGCTTACGAAAGCTGCCACTGACATTTGGGGTTTATAGAGTTGCCCAACTATAATACATTTGGGGTTTATAGAGTTGCCCAACTATAATAAACTATAGACTAGAAAAAGTTATCTTGAGTGAAATGCGCAGAATGAAAAAGATTAACAAATTTAGCTCAATTTCAATAGATCAACCAATTTTAATATTGCTATTATTTATAATACTGAAAATACCAACAATATTCACATAAAATGTATACAATACCATGTTATTTTGAGTTGCAATGTCGAATAAATTTCCCCATCTAAATTAAATTAGTTGTCTTTTCAAAAACACGTGCCATTTGGCGGTATGTATTGGTTGTAATGTATTGGTTCTTTTGTTTAATATTGCCAACATCAACTGATATCTATATTTTTTTAAATATAATTATAATAGTTTTACAACCCATTATTTATCTGAACTTTCCATTTCGAATTTTATTATTGTAAATAAGAATGTCAGCGAGTAAACAACATAATTTTGAATTATTTTGAAAAAAAAAATTTTTGAGCTCTATCCGTCGGTTTCATTTCAGCCAAAATTGGCAAAACCTTATAAACAATGATATGCAAAATACTTCCATCTGCCCATCCTCGATCAACATCTTTCTTTAAATTTGTAATTTCTTCAACTAACGCGAAGAACTCTGGCGTGTTCAATTTGACAGCTGAAGTGATCAAAAGCGTTGCGCTGCGTTTTAGTTATAAACTACCCATTAAATAACGTAACTCAACGCAGGTAGTCACCGAACAGCTGTAACGTTTTATAAACTACCAAAACGACAAAAGCAACGCGAAGTGACTGATTCACGACTTATAGAATACCACCCTAAATAAAACTTTGTTTTCTTGATTTGGCTTTGGCAAACTTTTCAATAATTTCATCGAAAGATAATCTGCATAAAATATCACGCTCTATGTATAAAATAGCAAGCCCTTGAAGTTTTTCTTGTTGAAGAGAAGATCAAAGATAATTTTCCACTCTTTTCAGTGCTGAAAATTACCTTTCTCCAGAGCAATTAGTTACAGCCATGTTAAATAAACTCGTAGAATTATTTCAATGTTAGTATAAACTGAGCCAACATTTAAACTTTTTATAAGTTGTAACAATTGTTGTGTGTGGCCGTTGGTGGTGCAATGGTAGTGTGCGCGACTCTTGTGCATGAGGACGTGGGTTCGATCCCTACTTTGACCACCTTAAATTTCTTTCGATGGCGGTCACCTCGCTTAGTGATGGCGACACTATCGAGTATTTCGCCATGAAAAAGCTTCTCAAAATACCGTTCGGAACCGGTGTAAAACTGTAGCTCCCAATCAGTGAGTGTAAAACTAGAAAGCGCACAGCTCACTGGTTGTGAGAAGCTCTCCCTAATGCCTTCGTGAGATGTAACGGGAAACCATTTATTTTTATTATTTAACAATTGTTGTGGAAATAACTTATCTTCCACTGTGTCAGGACTGTTCATAAATTCATTCTCCTTTAAAAACTGAGCCAAATTAACATTCTGGGGGGTACACTGCTTGTAATATTACTAATTCATCTACTATAGTCGATGATAAATATGATGGTATGCCGGTTTCTTTGTTACCATAACGAGCAATGTGTCCAGCCACAAATGGATCAAACTTAATTCAATGCAGCCGAGAAAATTTCCAATTTGTGGTGAACCAATGGTTTCGTTTCATCCATACAATGCCAATCCGCGTGAAGCAAGAAATTTAATGGTTTCTGGTACGCGTCTCAAAACGTTACGCCAATACTCGTAAACCTCTTCATTGTACTGCTTAGCAATTTCAGAATCTATTCTACCCTTGTGCAATATTTTGATACACATTCTCGATGCTCCAGACTATTTTCATGCTCGGCTATCATATGACAGTGTTTCCAATCATTGAATCCTTGACTGGCAACAGCAGTCTTCCCGTTGAAAAGTTTGCGCGGACCACAAAAAACTTTACCTGTAGACTCGGAGTATACTAACCAATTCCGTTTAATAATTTCACCGTTGGCTAATATGGTTTTAAAAACATTGCTTTTGTTAAATAACGGCTTTGAGTATTATATTTTCTTTCCGATTTACTAAAATCTTTTCTGTCATTTTGTTGCAATCCAGTGGAAAATATAAAATTCCGCAAGTTCTCATTTACTAGCCACAGAGCAGGATCACGGCTTAAAACATCTTCAGTTTCTTTGGCTTGATAAGCAGTGGAAGACACAACATTCTTATTGTTTTGGTTATTTGAGGATAACGGTCCGATGCTTAAACTGGGCAAGGTTTGTGGCATACAAGTAGGAATGTTCTGATTTCCTGATGACAATGACACCATGTTTAAGTTGATATCAGATTCAGACGGGAGTACTGAGATAGACACTCTGCTTGAGGAACAGGGATCTAAGCTAATATTAATTATGACAGCTTTATTGATGACAGCTTCGGAGTCTTTTTCAGAACTTTTCCTTTCCGTTCTTCCCTCTCCTTTGCCTGCTTTCTGAACATTGCCCCGCTAGGTTTTAATATTGTTCTGTCATTTTCTTTAGAATTTATAAAATCTATTTTATTATTTTTTATTTAAAAACAAATTTAACACGTACCTTTTTCAAAACTTAACACTTAACAAAAAGTTACACCAGATTACTCGAAAAACTTCACTAATCAAAATAACCAACTGACAGTTTAAATGAACAATTTTCAGTATTTCGGAGAAAATAAATCAAGCAAAAAATCGATGCTACTCATGACACAAGGTAGTAGCACTAGGTGAGAATGTTTCTGTAGGGCAAGAACAACAGTCATTTTATTATTGTTTGCTCGCACATGTTCTTTCATATTTAACGCAATTGTATACCAACAATAAAAAGCTAAATATTAAAAACAGCGGCTCAAATAACACAACCTTCTTATGGTATGATCTGTATTGGTTTCTGCTTAGCAGTGTTGCCACTTATTAATAAAAGCTTTATGGAAATCAGTGCGGGAACACAATTATTAATTTAAGGTTAATATTGTTGCCATAGAGTTTAAAAAATCAATACATTTGAACATTATGCCCTAATTTATAGTAATAATTTAATATTTTGATTCAACGAAAGCCATTGTGAGTAAAAATCTTTCTTCCTTATATTGTAGATATTTGTACAAACTAATTTATAAATTTGTAAAAACGGGATTTTACGTGGCAGTGTGAGTAGGTTGTATTATACACTTGCTATGCACTATGTGGGTTTGGTCCAGATTTTAAAGTTAGTCTCTCCAATAACCTATACAAAACAAGGTGTTATACAAATTCCTCATTTAAAATTATAAAGGTTACTCTTTTGTCCTTTTTTGAGTTTTTTAGAAAGTGTACTTTTTTAATTGTACTGCATTTGCTTCATTAATTGGACTATTGTAGTTGTCTTAATTGTACTTTTTTGCCACTCTCACACCTAGACACTCTATTGACAGCTGTTATTGTTATTTTCTCTTACACCCACACTCTCTTTATTCAAAAGATAAAAATATTCAAATATTTTGTAATATTCTTCTGTGATATTTACATATGTATGTATATAAAAAAATTTAACACTAAACATTTTCCGCCCTAAATCTTTGGCGCCCCCGGGCTACAGCCCAGTTAGCCCATATGGCTAGTCTGGCCCTGCATTGTCACCCTAATGTACGCATACTGAGATTCATGAATACTTTTCCTGGGACATACTACTTCTCATTCGCATTAAAAGTCATTTACGAATCTCAGTGACCGTATAAAATGTACATTGTCGATGAGCTCAGATCCATCGG
The DNA here is from genome assembly GCA_963931995.1 of Phaonia tiefii. Classification (NCBI taxonomy): domain Eukaryota; kingdom Metazoa; phylum Arthropoda; class Insecta; order Diptera; family Muscidae; genus Phaonia; species Phaonia tiefii. The sequence continues at coordinate 251,457,332 of OZ008368.1, read as the reverse complement.
CAACTGTATCTTATCTACTGTTGAGTGTGTTATATCTACATGTTTCAGTCTCCTGATACCGTATGATATTTTGGTTTCACCCATTGTGTGGGAATTTCACGACAATGCAATTATAAATAATAAACACGTTTTGTTTATTACTTAATTTTTTTTTATTTCGGAGAATCATTAAAAAACATCATCAACGTCTTTTTCACAGAATTTTGTTGTACATAAAATCGAGGAGAAATATTTAAAATTCATTCAGTACAATTAAAAACATACATATTAATTATTATTAATTACTCAGTATTATTCAACCCAAACAAAAAAATCACAATTCGAGTCATAATGAGATAGATACCTTCCCTTAATTGTGAATAAAAGTGAATATATGTACATATATTTTCATGATCAATGTCTCATTTTGTTCATAGGTCATGTGTGTTTACAATAAAGTGAATATACTTGACACCTTTAGCCGATTGCGATGTTTCATGATTTTTTTTTCGAAATGAAAAAGTTTTATTTTGTAAGCAAAAATTTACTTTTTCACCACAATTTGTATGCGTCCGAAACTGTTGATTATATTGAGAAATTGTATTGGAATGAAGGATGTCTCAGTAAGATTGCACTTTTTAAAATGTAGTGCAATTTACTTGTTGCGCAATTGGCAACTCTGAAATTTGGCAGCTGTCACATATGTTTATTCCGAGTATCAAAAATGGTGCGCTTCACGAAGGAACAACGCGTTATAATTGTGAAAACGGTTTACAAAAATTTGGAAAGTTATGTGTCAACCATTCGAAGAGTGGTAAAAATATTTTAAGAATCCGCGTCAGGGGGTTTCTCAAAGACGACCAGAAGATGTGCGGAATATGGCAACCCTGGTAAAAGAGACCAAAAATTGCTAGAAATGCACTCAAAGGCATTTCTCTCACGCGTCATAGTGAATATACTTGACACCTTATTTTGCATTATTGCATACTTTTTGCCTAGTTTATGTTATTTTACTTCAACATGGTTGGAATTTGCATAGTTATATACAATAACACTATCAAAAATCTGCTCGTGTATTGAAATATTCAATAAAGAGAGTAAGAGAGAGAACAGAGAACGACTAGGGTTTCACTCTTTGTGTTTGTTAGCATTTGAGTGAAGAGAAATTTTGACTGTCAACTTGTACATCGTTTTTGGGTTTCTATGACATATGTAGCTGATCGAAAAGCCACTAGGGAAATGATGTAGAATGAGAGACCAAATAAGACATACAGATTAGAGACCATGCAGCAAACCATAGAGCATAGATGCCCAAGGAGTAGTAGTGATGAGAGTGACGAAATAACACTGGAAGAAAACAATTTGCTATTCATTTTATTTAGTCGTCAACGAGATTGCGACGAAAGCACATGTGTGGCACATGTGTTGTCATTTTTTTTCTGTTTCTTTGTTTAACAAAAGGGAAATGTAAAATGAATGAATGTACATATTTTAGTAATATAATACTCTAGATGAATGTATTTATTTTAGTAATACTCTTGATGAATGTATTGATAGATATATATATACATATATATCTATAATACATACATATATAATTTATATATGCGGACATCTGGATAGTATGATATATTTCGAAATAAAAAGATTCTTCGAAGTGTTTAAATTTTCCCTCAATTAATCATTGTTGAAATTGCAATTAAAAAGTAATGAAATCTTCTATGTTGATAATCTTATTGCAGTTATATATATTTCTCAAACTAGAAGAATTCAGCTTATTGCGTTTTTTTGAGCAAATATAATTCTGAAAATATTTGTTCGCAAAGATACGTTGAGGGAAATAAAGATAAACACTTCAATGAAATCTTCTTTATTTCAGGATATATTGTACCATCCCGATTTTTCCAGAATTCTATACTGATAAAATTATCCGGGAAATCTAATTCACTTCGAAGTATAATCAGTTCTGTTTGGATTGGAAATTCGTACTTTAATATATCGCATTTAAAAGGTAAATGCTCCAGTAAATGCTGAATATTTTCAAAATCCTTAAACCTGTCATTAAAGTTATTACAAAGCGTTTCTAATATTTCCAAAAGTTCAAACTTTTTCAAGATTTTCTCCTTGTCGTAAATAACAAAAGTTTTCGGAAAGTCCGCAAAGTCTTCAGAATCAATGTGAGCTGCAAGTAAAAATATCTGAGTTTTAAAATCTGAAAGAATTTTAAACATATCAGAAATATTATTATCTTTTCGCTGCACCTTCAAATTCAACTCATCCAACATGTTACAAATGTCTGTTAAAAACGCCATCTCTAAAATAAATTGATAATGTTTTAAATATTCTTTTTCGGTTATTTCTATATTTTCATCTTCTAAAAATTCAAATACTCCATTTCTAAGCTCAAACAATCTATTAATACTGATACCTCGGCTTAACCAACGTACCTCAGTAAACATTAATAGATCGTGGTGAGAAGCATTTGAATTTTTTAGAAATATCACAAATTTTCTATGATTTTCCCTTATCCTATTAATTATCCGCTCAGTAGCCTGGTGTATTATACAATGCAAGGTATAAACCTACATTTCATTTTTTTTTCATCTTGCCTACAAATCCATCACGTTTGCCTCTCATAGTGTTCGCACCATTCGTCCAAACTCCGGCTAATTTGTTAGAATCAACAACGGAAAGAAGTTTTTCGTTGACGACATCGAACAATAATTTACCGGTTACATTGCCATAAAATATTTCAACAGAATATATTGACTCGAAAACATTGTAATCTGAATCAACGCATCGAATGCAGATTACAAGTTGAGAAAGGTCATTAATATCGGTGCTCTCATCAATACAGAGGGAACAAAATTAACAATTTTTTAAATTTTCCCTTAATGCCGATTCCACAATAGCACACAAATAAAGAGAACGCCGGGTTATACTATTGCGGGACAAAGGAAATTTTTCAATAAAATTAGTTTTATAATGAAGTATTCCAAAAACTTTACTCAATATATTTTTGACAAATGGCCCATCTGAAAATGGCCTTCCCTTTTTTACAATATGTAAACTTATTAAGTTAGATAAACCCATTTTTAAATTCTCCTCCACCATATCTTCCTCATTTTCTTTAGATTGATTTACCCATTCCTTCAACTTTTCAATAAAAATTTTCTTATAAATTTTAAATTGTGTTTCTTGTTCCTCCCCCCTGCAAGTAATTCATGTCTTTGTGAACATCTTCAAAATGTTTTTTTAAATTATATTTCTTAGTTTTTTTAAATGTCTTGTGACAAATATGACATTGCATGTCATCAAAAGCATTTTGTAACATAAAATACTTTTCGGCTGACATCATTAATATATCGCAATAATAACAACTTATGAGTTCACTGACAGCAGTCTCGATGACGATTAAAATGTAAAATAAGACACAGAAGTTCTGCAAGTGCAGTTTGTCTCTCCCACTCAACATGCTGATTTCCTATTGGTTGATTGACGATCAAACAAAAGAGCGTAAAGCGGTGTTTACACGGTACATCTCATTGTAAAATGAGTAAGGTAAACTCGTTAGAACAGCTGTTTTCAACATATTTCGTGCTTAGGTGTCACTCTTATGTCAAATTCACATGCATTTTGTTGTTGTACTTTTTTGCTTACTTTTACAGTAGATACACCCATGAAGAAAATTTGACAGATTATGGACATCAAACAAAAACAAAATGCCTGTGTTTGTTGTAACAATTCCTAGTGCGTTTACCTTACTTATTTTACCATGGTACATCTGATGTATAATCATATTTCTATGAGTTAGTGAAAATAAGTGTGTATGCGCCACACGTACACGATTTATGTTGACCATCAATCAAATGCAGAAAATCAAAATGAGTTTGATTTTTGAGATGATTGAAGCAGAGTGATGTATGCATGATTTATCGTTTAAACGAAATCTGATCGAAAAATCTTCAGTTTATGTTGATTATAGACCCGAAACATGTTTAAGAACTAAAAGAAATTAAGATGGAGGGAGGGTATTTAAATTTAAATTTTACACGACAACAAACACCCGCGGACGCAGTGCCGAAAAAATGGCTGAATGAACAAAAATAATGTACCGTCTTTGTCAAGCATCAATCTACACACACACTAAATGATTGTACATCAGATATATCGTGTAATCACCGCTTAAGTATACGTGTGAGTTTAATTTTCTGATATCATCCACTGCTGGGCATCTTTGCCATAGAGTAATACTTAAGAGTTTCCATTACTCTCTTCGATGCCTCTTCATGACGACGAGGTAGTAGGCCATTTCATAGAGTTTTATTTTTATTTTATACTTTCGTTGGACATAAAACGGACAGAAATCAAAGGGAATGCGTATTTTCGTTCAATGCAGACAACATGAAACATAATTTAGCTGTCATTAGTATCAATAAACACTATTTAAAATTAGTTCCTGTCTTCTTTGGTCTCTCTTTCTACATCATTTCCCTAGTACCTTTTCGATCAGCTGTGCCTTAGAAACCCCCTGAGCAAACTAAGTTTAAAAGTGTTTGATTGTTATAATGACAGCTAAATTATGTTTGCATCGAACGAAAATATACATTCCCTTTTATTTTTGTCCGTATTATGTCAACCAAAGAGAAAATTACCAAAGCAATTCTAACTCGATGAAATGGCCTACTATTAGACTTGTGTCGTACTCGTTCACTAGTTCTTGAAGTCGTTCATTTAAGGTGCCTGGACATAGCAAACACGAACTTACTTCCCATATCGAACATCTGCATTATGCTCGTCAGGATGATGTGTGGCCACCCTAAATGAACTATAAAATTTATGAACTACCCAACTCTACCTACTACCTCGTCGTCATGAAGAGGCATCGAAGAGCGTAACGGAGGCTCTTTAGTATTGCTCTGTGGTAAGACTCCTGCGTGTCAACGTACCGATTGGTCTCTTGAAAACATTGCTGCTGTAAACGAGAGTGTCGCCGAAATCCCGAAAATATAAACTCGGCATCAACAACTTCAACTTCTTAGTAACTTCAAGTTTCACAAAGCTTCAACCTTCATGCGTACAAAATTCAGCTTACTCAGAAGCTCAAACCAGCAGACCTTGGAATTCGCTGGCAATTCGTTCAACAGGTTATGGCGCAAAGTGAAGTCAGTGGCAATTTTTCAAAAAAAAAAGGTCAACTTCTCCGATGAAGCCCATTTCCATCTGAAGGGAGATTCCTGACTACACAAAATTTTCAAATTTGGTAATCAGAAAATCCTCATGCAATTCATGACAAAAAAAATACACCCACAAGGAGCAACCGTCTGGTGCGGATTTTGGTCAGGCGACAAGATTGGGCCTTACTTTTTAAAGATGAGGCAGAAATTGCAGTGACTGTGATCGGCATTCGTTAGAGGAACATTATAACGGAGTTCTTGTGCCCTCAACTGAACGGCATGGATCTGGACGACATGTGGTTTGTCAAGACGGCGCCACCTACCACACTGCGTATGAAACAATCGATTTATTGCAGCAACGACTTCCAGAACAAATTATCTCAAGAAATTCTGTTGTCCACTGGCCACCAAGATCATGCGATTTAACGCCGTGCGATTTTTTCTTTGGGGTTTTGTGAAATCTCGGGTTTATGCGAATAAAGCAGAAACAATTCCTGAGCTCAAATACGAGATTCAAAGCGTCATCGGTGAGATACAGCCGCATCACATCATTATCAAAAGGCATGTAAAATTTCATGAAAAGAGTAATGGGTTGTCATCAGAGCCGTGAGGGCAATTTGACGGGTTTTTTATTCTATACTTAATCGGAACATGTCTTCTTTACAATCCAAAAAAAAATCACAACTATCTAAAAAAGTACCTGTTTTTATTTTAAAATCAAAAAGTGCATTCTTACTGAGACACCCTTTAAATTATAGGCATTGTAATTAATATTTTTCGAAATTTATTTGTATCAAATCGGAAAAGTCTTTCGCGAGTAATGATGACATATACATATGTAAACTGGTCTAAAGAAAGACAAAATTTTACTTATCAAACTTAAAAAGTTTTTTGGGTCAATCAAATATTCAGGTCCAACTTAGTTCCTTATCGCACGTTGCGGGATGGGGGCTAAATAAAAAAAATAAAACAACTTTTTTCTAACACTATTATGCTACAACCCAGTATTATTAACAATATTGGGTACATTTGCTTTGGATTGTGTCTAGACTAACATATGTATGTTGGGAAATTTCTTGTTTAATGGGAAGTTTTCTAGGTAGAGCCTGTAACCAATATTTAGTATATATTGTAGTTTTGAACCCAACAAAAAGTAAATTTAGTAAAGCCAAAGTGAAAGAAGTTTAAAAAAGAACACTTTCATAAATAAGTGCCTTTTCTTAAAAAAAGTAACTTTTCTCAAAAAAAAATACCTATTCATATTCTTAAACACAGTACCTTTTCTTAAAAAAACGACGTATCCTTGCTTAAAAAAGGAAAATGTTCTTAAAATAATTTTTTTTAAATAAGTACCTTTTCTTAGAACATATTCCGTTTTCTTAAAAGACTACCTTCTCTTTAAAGAGTACCTGTCTTGTGAAACAAAATAACTTTTCTTGCGATATGTACCTACTCTTAAAAATTTACCCATTCTTGAAAAAAGGACCAATTCAACAAAAAATCTCAGTTCCTAAAAAAACATTTTCTTCAAAAAAAAAATATATTTCCTTAAAAAAAAATATTCTTTAAAACATTCCTTTTCTTAAAATTAACTTTTCTTAAAAATAAAATAATACCTTTCTTTTATTTTCTTGGGATAAGTACCCTTTTTGAAATTAAGTACATTTTCTTAAAAAAATAACCTTTTCCTAAAAAGAATACCACTTCCTTAAACAGTACATGTTCTTTAAAAAAGTACTTTGTAAAATAATTCATAGTCTTCTGGCTTTTCTTACAGAAAGGAAGAAAGGAAATTAGTACCTTTTCTTAAAAAAACAATTGGTTTGAATTAAAAAATCTACAAATCTTTAAAAAAGGATCTTTTCGAGAAAATATAATACGTACTCTTACAAAAAGGACCTAAAAATATACGTTTTAAAAAAAAATTATTTCTATAAAAAAAAAAATTCTTAAAAATAGTTTATCATTTTACAAAAAGTATCTTTTAATAAAGATCCATTTAAATTACCGTATTTTTCAAGGGGCGCCTTAGGCGTGTTGGAAATAACTAGTATAGTGAAAGGAACTTCATTCCAACCGGGTGTCCCCTGACACCTCAAGTAAATTCATACCATGTGATGTTTACCAAAATGGCCTGGCTACGCTACATCTTTCAGAATATTTTGACATTCTGATTTTGCTTGCTGCCTTGACAGGGTTTTACAGTTAACAATTAAATTTTCAATTGTCTTTTTAAGAGAAACCTGAACTACATATGTCTTTTGCAAATTTGTAACAATTTAATAATCAGAGCCGATTTTCTGGTTCTCTGTCGTTCTGTAGCTACTCGTATATTTGTGGCATTAATGGAACTTTCAAAACTTGTACTCGTAATCGGTCTTATGTGTCGACTCGATATTAATGCTAGTCTAACATTTTCTGTAACTGTATGTTGTGGCATTTGGCCCGGCACCATAATTGGGGCATATTTTTTTAATGACGCAAAAGGCAATGCTGTAACCGTAACTGTTGATCGATACCGTGCCTGGTTGGGAAACTTTTTAGCGCCTGAATGGGATCGATTAGGCCTACAACATACGTGGTTCCAACAGAACGGTGCCAGATCACACAGCTAACGATAAGATGTGAATGTTGCGAGAACTTTTTTCCCGGCCGCTTTATATTAAAAGGAGGAGATTTCGATTGGCACGTCCACCGATAAAGAAGAGTATTCGGGCCGCCAATGAATAAATTTCGAGCGAGCGCAATTTTCAACTCGCTCTCGATTATACTTCAAATCGATCGCGATTTTAAAGGTAACACTCGCGAGGGAGTTTAAAATTTAAAGAACTGAAAATATAACTCGCTCACGATTTTAACAGGAAGAAATCGCGAGCGAGTTAAAATTTTAAACAGCGCAATATACCATAGAGCAATAGACAAGGGTCGCCATCCGTATCTTTACATTCTCGGGATGACGACGAGGTGGTAGGTCACTTCATCGAGTTCCAGTTGCTGTTGTATGTTATTCTTTTATTGTATATAAAACGAACAGAAATAAAAGGGAATCAGTCATTTTGTTTGATTCAACCATAGAATAACACATACGTAGATGAACTTATTCTCTCATCTGACGTTTCATTTCACACTCTCTCGGTAGGTTTGTGGAAATGAGAGCAAATTAAATTTAAAATTTACATACACCAGGTGGAGTTACAAAATATGTTCACTTAACTATTTCCTGTCGTTTTGGTGTAGAACTGAAAAATTTTAATGTATTTTCCACTTTTTTGTTGACTTTTAACGTTGGTATTCATTTGTATTGTATTTAACACAACTAGTTTGCCACAAAAACACGAAATTCGGGTGTAGTTCCTTTGTGGATCGCTGTATACTATTGCCACCATCTGGTATTATTGAACCCATATTTTCCACCCTCCACTGTGTAATTTCCATCGTACCTATGACGTTTAATTTATTGAGCGAATAAAAACTTCTATAGTATGTGTTATTCTATGGATTCAACCATAGAATAACACATACTATAGAACAACTTATTCTCTCATCTGACGTTTCATTTCACACTCTCTCGGTAGGTCTGTGGAAATGTTTACATACACCAGGTGGAGTTACAAAATATGTTCACTTAACTTTTTCATGCTGTTTTGGTGTAGAACTGAAAAATTTAAATGTATTTTGCACTTTTTTGCTGACTTTTAACGTTGGTATTCATTTGTATTGTATTTAACACAACTAGTTTGCCACAAAAACACGAAATTCGGGTGTAGTTCCTTTGTGGATCGCTGTATACTATTGCCACCATCTGGTATTATTGAACCCATATTTTCCACCCTCCACTGTGTAATTTCCATCGTACCTATGACGTTTAATTTATTGAGCGAATAAAACCTTCTACGTATGTGTTATTCTATGGATTCAACCAACATAAAACATAATTTAACTGTCGTTAGCGTCAATCAAACACCATTCAAACTTAGTTTGATGCATGGTTTGCTTCTGATGGTCTATCGCTCTGTCTCGCCTATGTACTTGTATTCTATCAATTTCCTACTACAAAGTCGATCAGATGTGCCATGGATATCCCCCGATTTTACTCTTTTGATGCAATTACCATAAACCGCAATTTAGCTGTCACTAATATAAATCAAATGGTTTGCTTCTGGTTGCTTATCCGCTCACCAATATAAGTTCGGCTCGCTCGCTATCAAGCGCAATGACGTAAAAGTAGGTAGAGTTGGCGAGCGAGAGAGTCGAAAAATAAATATCTTTGATTAATTCTAAATTCCTCTTCACGAGTTCGACTCTTTTTAACTCAGATTGCGAGTTTTAAAATGAGTAAGTTATTGAAGATTCGACGCGCGTGTCGTGTTTTTCCACACCTTGATATTCAGTTGACGTAGCCCATCGATAGACCAATCTCGTCAATTAGACAGAATTAAATGGTCCTGTCCGACATTTGGCCGTTGGGGGTGCAATCGCTAGTGTGCGCGGCTCTTGTACATGAGAGCGTGGGTTCAATCCCTGCTCAGACCACCTTACATTTCCTTCGACGACGGTCACCTCGCTTAGTGATGGCGACCCTATCGAGTACTTAGCCATGAAAAATCTTCCCAAAATACCGTTCGGAACCGGTGTAAAACCGTAGGTCCCAATCAGTGAGTGAAAAACTAGAAAGCGCACATCTCACTGGTTTGAGAGCAGCTCTTCCCTATTAATTAATGTATTGAATTGATTTCCCTAAAAAAAATATTATTTAATATTAACGTCCTTGTTTTTATTTCACAGGATGGCAACAAAAATCGTGTTAAACAATTCAAGGATGTATCACTTGTGAAAGGTGTCTACAAGGGCAAATTCGATTTATCCGAATATCCTGTACTGGATCGCTGGGAAATTAAAGCCATTCTGAGTGGAAAATATGACACCAGTGGCTCTAAGACGATAAACGTCAAAAAATATGTTCTACCCAAATTTAGCGTTTACGTTGAAGCCGATAAAAATATCATCCTACCAGATGGTGTCCTTAAGGCCAAGGTGTACGGCAAATATACATTTGATAAATATGTGGAGGGTAATATAACGGCTAGCGTGTGGGACGGTCGCGAGAAGAAGCTTTATCAGCAGAAAAAACTAACAATCAGCAGTACAGCCGATGTGGAATTTCATTTCGATAATCCAAATGACATAATGAATGATTACGGTCTATTTCTACGCATTGAGTTAACCGAGAAACATACAGGGATAACCCGTAGCGATCGCATGTACATACCCATACGAAAGCAGCGCTACGATATTAGTGTTGACCATAACGCTATTAAATTTCAATACTACAAGCCGTATCTACTGACTGCCCACGTTCAACATTGGAATGGATCATTAGATTTGGACCGCCAAACACCGGTTATCATGAAGCACGGTTCGAAGGAGTACGAAGCATATCTAGATGACAAAGGTGATGCCACATTTGAATTTGACCACGAACGTGACGCAGACCATGTGTTTCGATATAAAGACTCCAGTTATACGTTATCGAACATCTACACTAATGAGAAACTGGTGAAAAATGAAACGGATAGCTATTGTAGAGTGCGACTGAAGGGAGACAGGTAAGTGAATAATGAAAACATCTGGTAGGTGTTGGTAGGAAAAATTATGACGAATTGTTCTGTATAACAGACTTTAGAACTGTTCGATATAGTATCTTTATGATAATATATTCCAATTTCCTATTTCTGAAAAATCAAGAAATATGCTGGTATTTTTGCCTTCACTGTATGACGTTCGTGTTATACTAATGTTGTTCTTCAATACTGCTAACTCGCGAGCCATTTCAGGAAATATTTTAGAACCGCCGGTCCGGGATAGACGAGAAAACTGACAAATTTCATACAAATGTATGAAAATAGTAGAAATTTCTTCGTTCCCGGACTAGCGTTTGAACACCGTTCCATCAAATGGCATAATTTTTTGAGACAATATATCGAAGTGTCTGTTTCTGATCTCTGGAAAATTGCAAGCCATTCTGTGCATCTTTGCTTAACAAACCGAAGAAAAAATCAATCCTGGTTTCCCGGGAAATGGGCAGCACTATAAATTATGTTTGATTGATACCAATGGCTTTTAAATTTTGTTCGACTCATGATTGGACGTAGCGAACTTAAAGTGGAGGCCACTGACTCCAAATTTCGGTATTACTTTTTTTATAATTTTCGACTCGTTGTTGGCTCGAATATCTTTTCATGATGAAATGGCAAACCTTACTGAAGAGAAATGTCCAAAGAGCGGGAAAAACTATGGCGTCGCTTGCTGTCCCTATCGATTTACTTTTGTAGCGTCTCTGTTGAAAACCCCGTTATTTATTCTCTCATCTGACGTTTCATTTCACTCTTCGTCGTAGGTTTGTGGAAATGAGAGAAAATAAATTTAAAATTAACTTACACCAGTTGGAGTTACAAAATATACTCACTTAACTTTTTCATGTCGTTTTCGTTTAGAACTAATAAATTTAAATGAATTTTGCACTTTTGTGTTGACTTTTATCGTTGGTATACATTTGTATTGTATTTAGCACAACTAGGTTGCCACAAAAACACGAAATTCGGTTGTTGTTCCTTTGTTGGACGTTGTTTACTATTGCCACCATCTGGTATTATTGAACCCATGTTTTCTAATATCCAATGTTTACTTTCCATCGTACCTATGACGATTAATTTATTGAGAGAATAAATGTATCTATGTATGTATTAGCCTTTGGGGTCGACAAAATTCAAAAAAAAAAAATTGTATCTGATTCTTCTTTTCTTCTAACAACTGATATCATACTTTAAAGCCTTGTGTTTTTCTAATTCTTGTGCTTTTCTAATTCTAGGCCCCGTCTCGGAACTAAAATGGAAATTGAAGTTACCTCAATTGACTACATACCCTATATTAATTATATCATGATAGGGCATGCCAATCTTATAAAAGCCGATCACATCATTGTTCCGCCCAATCAGAAATCTCATATTATCGAAATTACACCATCCATAGAAATGGTACCAACGTCGTTTATATACGTCTATTATGTCCAAAATGGGCAACTTCGTTACGAAGAACTAGAATTTACATTTCCGCGGGAATTTGAAAATCAGGTAAGTTAATTATATATGAATATATATGCGAGATTTTCAATATTAAATTGATACATGAAGAAACTCAAATAACATGTTTTTTAATGGATATAATTTATATTTGTGGCAGAAATAGCAGACTCCAATGCGACACACAATCCAAGTCATCAAACCAGCCGTCCATTTTAAACATTTTTGGAACGAAGTTCCTTATCGCACGTCGCGGGATGGGGGCTAAATAACAAAAACCAGTACATAAGTTTCAGTCGGGTGAACCGACTTAATCATACCCTCACCCTAAGTCATCCATTGCGTGGGCGTTCTGTTAAAAAACGCCCATACTCAAAAGTGACCATATTCAATAGCAGAATGACGACATTGCGCTAAATATTAGTTAGTTTCCCTCCCAATATTTATATGCGAGGTACAAAAATGGGGATGGCAAGTTGTCCAAAATGGGCAACTTCGTGATCAGTACCAAATTTTATTAATACCGGTCATGATTTATTGGAGATATCGAGTCGGCAAACTGCAAATACGCCCAAATTTTGTATGGGTGGTACGAAACTGGGCGTGACTCAATAGTCAGTTATTACTTACACAGTAGCTTTTAGCAAAATATTGCGTAGTACCGAGTGTTATTAAGATCGGTTGTAGTTTACCAGAGTTATCGTGTTGATCAACCGGTCATCCGCCCAGCATTTATATGGGAAGTACAAGACTGGGCGTGGCAAAACACCTCATTTGCTATGGGTGAGTCTTATTTGACTAAATATTGACTAGTAGAAACTTTCATAAAGATTGGTCCGGTTTTGCGGGACTTCTCGTGCCGAACAACCAGACGGCCAAACAACTTTTGTATGGGAGTTACCATAATGGGCGTGGCAAACTCACCCTTGTTTTACTCGGTGATTGGCGTTTGATAACGTGAAGCCTTATACCTAATATCATTAAGGTCGGAAGTGTTTCACGCGATTTATCGGTTTGACAACCCGGACGAACACCCTGTTTTGTATGGGAGGTACCAGAATGGGCGTGACAACCTCGTCGTCCATTTCCTCCAGTTATCTAGGGATTGACAGATTATTAACCTGTGTGAGAGTTGAATCAAATCGATAGTCCGATACGGGAGAAACTCTATGAAGCAATGTCTGAGCTTGGTATTCCTGCAAAACTTATACGCCTTTGCAGGATGACCTTGAGGACCACCAAATCCCCAGTGAAAGTTGGTAACGATTTTACCGAACCTTTCGAAACTAAGCAAGGCCTCAGGCAAGGCGAAACCCTACCGTGTGATCTCTTTAACATCTTAATTGAGAGCATTATGAGAAAAGCTGCAGTCAACATGAATAAAACCATCAGCAGCAAAAGTCACATGCTGCTCGCGTATGCTGATGATATAGATATCATTGGGCGCACAATTAGAGAAGTTACTGCGGTTTTTTCGAGAATTGAGAAAAAGTCACGAAAAGTGGGTCTGACGGTAACTGAGGACAAGACAAAATTAATGGTTTCAACGAGCAGGGCCTCCACGCGATTAAACCAAAGCGTGAACGTCGATAACCGTTATAACTTCGAGGTAGTGGACGAATTTATATACCTCGGATCTGCCGTGAACAAAAACAACAACGTCAGCCTTGAGATCAAGCGGAGAATTGTGCTTGCGAATAGATGTTATTTTGGGCTAAGCAAGCACTTTAGAGATAAAGCCCTCTCTCGAGTAACAAAAGTCCAGCTGTACCAGACTCACTGCGGATTTGGTGGTCCTCAAGGTCATCCTGCAAAGGCGTATGAGTTTTGCAGGAATACCAAGCTCAGACATTGCTTCATAGAGTTTCCTCCGCATCGGGCTGTCGAAGGCCGCCTTATAATGAATAAATATATGACAGGTTTCGATTTGTATTTCGTGGGTCTTCTCAAGGATTTAGCGTAGCGTGAAAATCTGGCCAGTAGGCTATTTTCCAGGCCTAAAGCCGCACTGGTATGTTCCAGTCAGGTCAGCGATAATTGGTTTTAGTCTTCCGCACATTATACTTGATAGAACCATATATGCTATGGATAAAAGGCTAATTCCACGGTAGTTGGCACAGATACTCGGGTCACCTTTTTTAAATATGGGACATTGTACACTGAGACTCCAATCGCAGGGCATGCATTCATCTAACCACATTTTTCTAATGAGCTGATGCATGCACCTTATCAGTTCATCCCCGCCAGCCTTAACAGCTCCGCCGGTAATTCATCGGCTCCTGCGGCTTTGTTGTTCTTAAGCCGGGCAATAGCTGTTCTGACCTCGACTTAGTTAGGAGGGGGGCAATCGACGTCGTCGTCCATATTGTGATCGATTGTCCCATCGGATATCTCAGGTACCAATAGCGCAGAGAAATGATCTCTCCATATTCCCAACATACTCTGCACATCTGCGATGAGATTTCCGTCCTTATCTTTACAGAACCCTGAACCATGTCCATTAGTTCCGTTTTTAACTTTTGGTAGAATTTTCGGGCTTCGTTCTTCCTTCTGTATGTCTCAATTTTCTCACTCTCGCGCTTTTTCCGCTGCCGTTTCTTACGCCTAAAGAGACGGTTTACCTCCTTTCTTTCCTCCCTATACCGCTCAGTTGCAGCTCGCGTTGCAATTGACTGAAGCATTACCATACGTGCAGTGTTCTTTTCGTCATTTGCAATGCGACACTCTTCATCGTACCACGGTTTATTGCGAAGCGGTTTTTCGAAACCAAGTACGGTTGTTGCGGCAGTTTTTATAGAGTCGGAAATGGGTTTCCACTGCGCATCAGGATCGGTTCTGTGCCAAAAGTTGCGAGAGCTTCCTTGAGTAGGCTTTGGCTACCTCTGGTAATTCCAGCTTTTCGATGTCCAGCTTCCTCTGCGTCTGGTTTCGTACGATTTTCGCTCTACTTAATCTTGTGCGAACCTTTGCTGCTACCAGGTAGTGATCAGAATCGATGTTAGCTCCTCTGATCACTCGTACGTCCATTACACTGGATGAGTGCTTTCCATCAATTACCACGTGATCAATGTGGTTATTAGTTCTTTGATCAGGGGATACCCAAGTAGCCTTGTGGATGTCTTTATGCTGGAATCTTGTACCATTACTGACAATGTTTTTTGCCGCGACAAAGTCAATCAGTCTCATACCGTTGTCGGAACTGTCAGCATGTAGACTGAAATTGCCAATAGTTGGATTAAACACATTCTCCCTTCCTACTTTGGCATTAAAATCTCCTAGTACAATCTTAATGTCATGGCCAGGGCAGCGGTCATACGTTTCCTCTAGGACCTCATAGAATATGTCTTTGGCATCATCATCTTTCTCTTCTGTCGGGGCATGCACACAAATTAGGGAAATATAAAAATATTTCGCTTTTATGCGGATTGTGGCTATACGTTCATTCACAGGGTTGAACCTAGAGACTAGATGTCGCAGTCTTTTGCCAACTACAAATCCGCAACCAAATTCATGTTTTTTCTGATAGCAACTGTAGTATATGTCGCAGTTTCTTTTTCGTGTGCAGCCATGTCCTGTCCATCGCATTTCCTGGATTGCGGTAATGTAAGCCTTATAACTTTCGAGGACATCTGCCAGTTGGATACTTGCACCGGATCTGTATAGAGTCCTTACATTCCAAGTGCATATCCGTAAATCGTGGTCCTTACAACGTTTGCGGGTGTCGTCAACAAATAGTGGTTGTTTATATTTTCTTGTTCGTTTACGTATTTTCACTGCCATTATGAACGGTGGCGGGGGGCAAAACCAACCCACCATGTTTTTTCCTTTTACCTACTGCCAGGATATTTGATTGTAGCCGCCCATTATGGATCAGACGCTGACCAGGATGCTAAATGTTGAACCTGGATTTTCTTCTTTTAGTTTCTATCCGCCATTGGCCCGTATGTTTGGCTCATCCGCCTTCTATGGACAAAAGAATATGCCCGATTATTTGATGAGCTTCAGTGACATCAGTCACCTACTAAACCTGATTTGATGCTCATTTGTTTCGCCTTCGCACTCTAGCTAGCTAACGGAGGTTTCCGAAAAGCCATTGCCCAGGACATACTGCGTGGAAGTAGTGAGCTGCTTGGATTGCCAATGTTGGAATCATTTCTGGCCACTCCCGAGTGAATGGCAATCAGAAACTTTCCACCTGCACGGACAGTCCCAGTTCCTTATCTAAACTAATATTTCTGGAATAGGAAATTGATGAGCAGTTGGACAATGAAGATATTAAGGGATCAGAAGAAACAAAAAGAGCGTTAATTATATCTTACATAGTATTGTTCCTGCAATTTTTTCTGCTATTATTTTCACAGATGTTCCGATAATCTTTATTTCTGGCTTCAAGCGCTTCCTCGGACATCATACCAATTGAAAGCGAAAAATGATTGATTATGTCTGTTCGATGAATTACAATTCTGTGAACAGACGAGGGCATGTGAAACCAGGGGAAACCAGTTTCCATGGCGTAAAGTCTGAATGCCTCCGTGTTTATATCATATCCACATGCCAGTGCTCGTAAGATGACGCCGAATCGATATATTAAATTTTCGTTCACACCAGTTATACGAGCGGCTAAATCTGGCTGTTGAAAGAACCTTCTTGCCGTACTTCCGTTGTTGGTACTTCCAGTAACAGCCATTGGTATATCGACCAACAAATCCATTTCTTCTCGTAGCTTCTGCTGTATATTTGTTTTATTTTGTCCAACAATATCCTTGTCAGCACCACGAGTTTGCCACTTTTTTTATTGGTATTCTATAGGATATGTGCAAAATACATCCAAAAAACCTTATCCAGGCGTGGAGACTGGATAGCCCCTATTGAAAGAGGTTCACCAAATTTAAGTCATTCGTATTTTTCGGTGTTGCGTTGCAGTTTCCGCATGTTTGCGAGGAAGATTCTGAAATGACTTCGCACTGCTCCTTCTGAGTATAGTTAATGTTGCTCAAAACGGTACCAAAAACATAATTTTCCACGGCGAGAAACTTCTTGGTGGGGATCGCTTCTTCGTGCCATATTAAAAAAAGAGTGCGTTTTGCCACTGACATTTTGCCTAAAAAGTACAACAAATTGAAGGCTCGCAGGTGCTCGCAGTTCATTTTGGACACACAATGGTTTACTCAAACAGGAAAATTTAAAATTACACTGAATTTTGTAAGTTCTACTCCACGAAAGACAATTGTACGTTACAATGGGCGAGTTGCTAATACACTTACACACGATTACGTTTTATAAATAACATAAGTATACACAGGTCACAACCACAGATTTTTTATATAATACATACCTTGGCGTTAGTATATAACAAAAGTTTTAATGAAAATAAAAAAAAAATTCAAGTTTAACATGAATAGCAAAACAATGATCAAAATGGCGGAAATATTTTGCATAACACTTGCAGACACATATGTTGACTTTGACAGCTGTTCATCAGCTGTAAGCTGAGCTTATCGATAAAAATCTAATGAATGTTTTTGTTATCGATTGTTAATAAAAAATTTACGGGTTTTCAAATTTGAATATTTTAATTAAATGCCGCTAGTGAGGCCCAATTGGCCACTGTGCGTCGTCCTGCATATCGTCACCCAAAATGCCCAAAGACGTAACCTTATAAAATCCAAAGTATTTCAGTTTTAAACGCGTTCCTTAGGAACCTTAGGAACTTGGAAGTGTACTATTTTGCACAAATGTATATATTTTAGCGCGGAGTATTATATTCAATCACAAACACAGTGTTTATTTTTTGAGGGTTACGTCTTTGGGCATTTCAGGTGACGATATGCTCAACACCCGCATCTATATTGAAGTCTCCCGCGACAAGTAAAGCAGAGAAATGATTTCTCAATACTCTCAACATAGTCTGCACTTCTCTGACAAGATTCCCGTCTTCATCTCTACAAAAGGTGGGCCCTGATCTATAGACTTTGGTTTGGCTTTGTACTTTTCGGTAGAGTTTACGGGCCTCATTCCTCCTACCGTAAGATTCAATTCTCTCACTCTCGCGCTTTCTCCACAACCGTTTTCGTTACTAAATAAACGGGTTTCTTCTCTCCTGCTCTCCTTATTCTGCTCTGTCTTGGATCGCGTTGCAACTGACTGAAGCATTCCTATACGTGCAGCGTTCTATTCATAACTTGCCATGCGACACTCTTCATCGTACTGTGGTTTGCCTTTAAACGGGTTTTCAAAACTAAGTACGGCCTCTCCATCAGTTTTAATAGAGTGGGAAATGTACTTCCACTGCGCTTCAGGATTAGCTGCCACCAGGTACTGTTCAGAATCCATATTAGCTCCTCATATCACGCGTACGCCCATTACCAGGTGATCAGTCTGATTTTTCGTATGTTGATCAGGAGATATCCAGGTAGCCTTGTGGATGTCTTTATGTTGGAATCTCGTCGTGGCAAATTCTAACAGTCTTATTCCGTTGTCAGAAGGGATGGCGTGTAGACTGAATTTACCAGTGCCGTAAAAATTAAGCTATAATTAACCAAACCCCGCTAAAGTTAATTATAGCTTAATTTGTACGGGACGGCTAAGCGATATTAAGTGGCATTTCAATATCCCACTTAAGTTCCGACTTGAGCAATGACAATGTTGCCAAATTTCGAGAAATGTCAACAAAAATGTATCTTAGATAAGTTTTGCTATCATTTCTTGTGAATGAAAATGTTATCAGGGAGAGACTCAGAGCAGAAATTTGCAAAATGGCTTACACATTTGAAGTTCATTAAAATTATTTTATTTAATGGAAGACTACGAATACTTGTATATCTCTAAATTTGAAGGATAGATTTTTATTTCTGATAGAAAACAAAATTGGAATTAATTTGTTCACAACAACTAGCGGAAATGTTATACGTATTGATCACGGTATAATTATCTATCAGGTATAGACGTTTAAACATGTGATTAAATTTTTTCCGTGTCATTTTTCGTTTCAGTTGTTAAAATCATATGTATTTTGTTTTCATAAAGATAAAGTTTTTATATCATATTCAAAAAACAAATAAAAAATTAATAATATATATAATAAAAAAATGGAAATTAAAAAAAAACAATTCATTGGTTTTCTCTAAAAATATCTTATAAAAACAAAAAGCGTAAAAGTAAAAAAATGCATTGGTTTTCTTAGAAAAATTCTTATAATTAAAAAAAGAAAAACAAAAACAATTCATTGATTTTCTTTAAAAATAATCACAGTATGAAACATTTTAAAGCATTTTTTTTGTGACGTAAGGCACAATTAAATATCACATTTTTCACACCGAGTCCGCGTGCGACTATTGCATTTTTTGAAACGGCACGCTCGTGCTGTTTTTCATTTGTCGACCACTGGCCAATGACCTCCTCCATCAAACCGTGTGCTACTTCCTGGCAAAGGAGAGCATTTACTACTTGTTCTGAGTGGTTCTTCTTCTTTTTCTTCTTCATCTAAGTCACTGAATTGCCTTTTTGGCGTAAAAAGCAAAGCTTTTGCAACTTCCAGTCGGAAAGACAGAAGATCCTTGATGAACTTGCGTGGCATATTTTTTGATCGACAATCGAGCCTGTACTCCATCCAAGCATTTACCACAGCCAAATCGACGAAATGAAGTGCCACTTTCAAAGTCAATTTTTTTGACTTCACCCATGTTCTGTAGCACTCTAACATTTGGTCGCAAATGTCCACTCCTCCCATATTTTTATTGTTCTCCATGACGATGGAACGGCAAGTAATTTCAATTCGGAATTTCTGCTCCTTATTCCACCTACTCACGGTACCTACTGGATCCTGGCCGTATGCTGTGGAAGCAAGTTTAACCGATTTGTTGTCCATCCATTTGACAACAACCATTTGTTCATCTGATCTAATAATCTGATCCGACTCTCCCCTTTTTAAACACTTGTCATCCTTTATATTTAGTTTGCCCAAACGATTTGTTTGTATTGTGCCACTTTCATGCACATTAATTTCCGCCAATCGTTCCAAAAGCGGTAAGCTGGTAAAATACCGGTCAAAGAACACAGAGGAATTATTTTGCAAAGTCCTCACCAAACGCAGAATGGTGTTATGGAGCCCTGGTAGACTTCAAAATATAAAACAATACCTGCAAAATTAAACAATATATTAAATGTACTAGGGTACTATAAATAGTACCACAAGACGAAGTCAAAACAAAAACTTTTTAGACCAACTGGTCGCGGTTTATTGCGCACATATTGGCGAAGTCCTCCTGGCAATCTTCCAAGGAATGGTATCATTTGCTCATCTATGGAATAGTTACCGAAATTTCTGCGAATGGCAAGGCACCGTGATCTGACCGCATCAATTATGGGTTGAATCTTCCATAGGTAGTTCGAACTTGCTTCTTCTGACGCTTCAGCAGTGTCAACAAAATGAAGACATTTTCGCAAAAGGAACAAACGATTTCGTGCCATCTTTGAAGAGACAACATTTTTGCCGAACTTCTGCTCCCAGTACATTCTCAAACGAGGGAGTTTGATGCAACCGAAATAAAGATGAGCGCCGTACAGTTTTCTAATTTCGGATGCATCTGTCTTCAACTCAGTGCCAAATGTTTTTATGTGGTACATACTGGTGTATTGTGCTGCTTCCTCAAAATGCTCAGGAATAAAATATCGCTCCAAAGAGGCTCTTGAAAATTGTCATGCAGTGGACTATTAAGAGAGTTGAACGTTCCCCTTTCCATAATAATGGTCTATTTATTGGCTCAACGGCACTATTGGTTTGGATGGTATTTGTATGTGTGTCGACTAATTCCGTTTCTGTGCTACCTTCATCATCATGGTCGGAGTGCGGATACACAACGCGCAGTTCAGCCTCAAATTCATCAAATGAGCTGTCATCTTCAGCATCGGATAAATCACAAATCAATTTGAGGACTTTTTCCACATCTGCCTCGTTCTCCAAATTGTACTTTTTTCCTGA
The DNA here is from genome assembly GCA_963931995.1 of Phaonia tiefii. Classification (NCBI taxonomy): domain Eukaryota; kingdom Metazoa; phylum Arthropoda; class Insecta; order Diptera; family Muscidae; genus Phaonia; species Phaonia tiefii. The sequence continues at coordinate 251,436,117 of OZ008368.1, read as the reverse complement.
AGATAAATTGAGCTAGTAGAAACCCATACTACACATATGCGTAGGCACATGTTGTGCTTACAAAAAACACAAAAAATTTTTTGGCCATTTTAAAATATTTGTACATAATTTAAATATATGATGCTTTTGTTACAAACTAATAACAAACTCTTCATATATTTAGTTTAATTTAAAGAAAATAATGGTACTTACATTTCTTGTCTCCCGCTCTGCGAAACATGATCACCTCTCTTGCACGCGTACACACAAATACTAAAATAAACCTCGCAAAAACTTACAAGAGAACGAATAAGAGGTAACACATAACATGTAGAGACTTAAAGAAGTAAGAAAAATAAGACATTTATACAGTGTTGCCAGAAGCTGTCAAAAAAAAACATGCGAAAAAAAGTGCAATTAGCAAAAAAAAATAGCTAAAACTGAAACAATCAAAAATTGTAGTATTGCAGCATTTTACGGCCTATAAAAAAAAAAAATGGTGTCCCTTAACATCCCATGAAGGGATTGCGGAGAGCTTCTCACAATCAGTGAGATGTGCGCTTTCTAGTTTTATACTCACTGATTGGGACCTACAGTTTTACACCGGTTCCGAACGGTATTTTGAGAAGCATTTTCATGCCTAAGTCCTCGATAGTGTCGCCATCACTAAACGAGGTGACCGTCGTAGAAAGAAATGTAAGGTGGTCTGAGCAGGGATCGAACCCACGTTCTCATGTACAAGAGCCGCGCACACTAGCCATTGCACCCCCGACGGCCTATATTCGATAAAAAAAACACAATTTCGTGAACCATGCATATTCGAACATCCTTACTCATAGGAATATAACATTATATCATTTGATACGGAACAAATTTTAACGCATAGAAGAAGTAACTGGCATAAACCTTTAACGACCACAATTAAATTTTGTCATTGCCTATTATTTAACCAAACTTAGTTTGGGATTGCAAATGGGAGTTCTGATCAGGGTTTAAAATTGCTGGCTGGTTTTTTATTTGCCAAAGTGATTTAACGACTGTGGCTGCGAAAATGATCCGAAAAAACTGACATGAAACCGCACACAAAAAACTTTTTTGTCTGCCCTTGGTTAGGAGGGGATTTGGATTGGAGGATTGGATATCTCAGGTACCAGTAGCGCGGAGAAATTAGCCGCAACATGTTGTGCACATTTGCAATGAGATTTCCGTCCTTGTCTTTACAGAAAGGGGCTTTGTCTTTTTGGTATTATTTTCGGGCTTTGTTCTTCCTTCTGTATGTCTCAATTTTCTCACTCTCGCGCTTTCTCCACTGCCGTTTCTTACGCCTAAAAAGACGGTTTACCTCCTTTCTTTTTTGACTTTACCGCTCAGTAATAGCTCGCGTTACAATTGACTGAAGCATTGCCATACGTGCAGAGTTATTTTCATCATTTCCTATGCGACAGTCTTCATCGTACCAAGTTTTGTTGCGAAGCGGTTCTTCAAAACCAAGTACGGTTGTTGCGGCAGTTTTTATAGAGTCTGAAGTGGGTTTCCACTGCGCTTCAGGATCGTCATCGGGAGGGGTGGGCTCTATGCCAAAAGTGGCTAGAGTTTGCTTGAGTAGGCTCTGGCTACATCTGGTAATTACAGCTTTCCGATGTCTAGCTTTCTCTGCGTCCGGTTTCGCACGATTTTCGCTCTACTTAATCTTGTGCGAACCTTTGCTGCTACCAGGTAGTGATCAGAATCGATGTCAGCTCCTCTGATCACTCGTACCTCCATTACACGGGATGAGTGGCTACCATCAATTACAACGGGATCAATTGGTTCTTCGTTCTGTGATCATGGGATTCCCAAGAAGCCTTGTGAAAGTCTTTATGCTGGAATCTTGTGCCACTAGCAACCATTGTTTTTGTCGCGGCAAAGCCAATCAGTCTCATACCGTTGTCGGAACTGTCAGAATGTAGACTGTAATTGATTAATCAGTAAATTTGTACTTAACTAGAGAAAATCACTACGCCCTCCCATACAAAAGCTGGGCGATTAACCAAGTTAACCGCTTAAATGAAAGCTGTTTCCGTTTTTTAAATTTATTAACGTAATTAGACGGTTGAACCGTCTATACGATTTAAATTAATTTCTTTATATATTGCATTTAAAAATTATTTTTTTGTTTTTTAGAGGCATGTTCTCCGTACATCAAATTTAAAGAAATTGCTAATAAAAAGTCTAGACCAACATACTTTTGCGTTAAGGATTTAACATCATAGATTAATTTATGCATAGATTTGTCAACTCGCTCATCGGTTTAATGATTGAAGGGAAGCCAATTTGTGTTTGAACGTCAAGAGAATTCAATTCTACTGCTGAGGTTTGACAAACACAGTATAAATTGTTCCTGTGAACGTTTAAAATATGTAAATATAGGAACATCGTGAGTGCATAAAACTAAAAATGGAGAATTTTGTTCGACGTTGTTGACAAAAGTTCGTTTCCTCATTGAAGAAGCGCAAAGAGAAACGTCAGATGAGACAAATAACAAAACTATGTATAAATTAATCTATTTTTAACATAAACACCCGTGATAATTCTATATATCTTATTATTCCTGGTTGAAAATAAGCATTATTTCAGAGATTAATTCAGAAAAACAGCCATGAATTATAGAAAAAATGCAATTTATCAACAAAAAATGCTAAAAATGAAGCAAGAAAAGTCAAAAGTTAGCAAAAATTTCCCAAAAAAGTGCTAAAAAGCATTTAGCATGTTTTTCCAGAAAAAAAGTGCAGAAGCCAAAAAAAAGAAGCTAGAATTGCACTTAAAATGCTAAACTGGCAACACTGCATTTATATATAAACTTCCCTCTTCAAAATACGTTAAATTTACCTACACGTTTGTGAAGCCGGGGACGGAAAGGGTTAATGGAAAAAAACAGTCAGGGCAGCGGTCGTATGATTCCTTTAGACGATCACAGAAAATGCCCATGGTGGCTTTTTGGTGGCATGGTCTTTTTCTTCCACCAGGGCGTGTACTCAAATTTGCGATATATTGTATGCGGATGGTGGCTATACTTTCAGTTACGGGGTTGAACCTTGAGACCAGATGTCGTTGTCTTCTGCGAACTACAAATCCGCAACCAAACTCATGCTCTCTTTCATGGCAGTTGTAGTATATATCGCAGTTCCCCTCCCGAGTATAGCCATTTCCTGTCCATCCCATCTATTAGATAGCAATAATGTCAGTCTTATAATTCGCGAGGAGGTTCTAACATTCCAAGTGCATATACGTAAATCGTTGGCCTTATACTCGTAACGTTTACGGGGCCGTCAACAAATAGGGGTTTCATGTTTCTCATTCTCATATCATATTTTCATTGCCAATATAAAGGTGGAGGAAGGCAAGCCCAGCCCAACGTGATTTTGAATTTTACCTACTGTATGTTTCAGCCGCCCAGTATGGATCAGACGCTGACAAGAATGCAGTGTGTCGAAACTGGATTTTTTTCCCCTTACTTTTGATCCGCAGTTGGCCAGTAGTGTTGGCTCATCCGCCTTGAAACTACGAAAGAATATGTCCGCTAGTCCGAAGAGCTTCAGTGACAGTGTCGCCTATTTAAGCTGAGACGCATCAATGTTCGCATAACCTATCAGACTGCTCATTCGTTTCCCATTTTCACTCTACCCAGCTAACGGATGGTTTCGGTAGCCATTGCCTGGGACAAATTAACTAAATAACAAAATATCATTAATTTTGTTCCCAATTTTGGTAACGATATTGTTTATAGTGGCTTGAAATAGGTCATAGCCAAAATGACAAAGGATGATGTTAGTGAACAAAAAAATAACGACAACGTTCCAGGGTTATAAAAAAACCCTTTAAATTTTGAGTATTTTTTACGTAATTGTCGTGAATCACGCGTGAATGTGAGTAGGCTCAAATTTTTCTCATGTTAGCGTGCGTGAACGTGAGTAGCAAACAAATGTTCGTGTTTTGAGTTACCGTCTTCATTTCGTAAGCGTGAGCCAAAACATACACACGTACCCGTTTCTAGTGTGCATCTAATCAGCTCATCGCTGTCAGACTCACATAGACCCGATGATAGTTCATTGACCCTTGTAACATTTTTGATTCTAAGACGCAAAATTGTTTAATTGCTCTTGTACTGAGTAGGTGGGAGATCGTCGATACATTCGCCTTTGATTCGCAATTCACTCATCTGGAACTAGAAATGCTTGGCAGAGTAATTATCTCTCTATATCCCCTACGTCGATACTACGTACATACATCTGTGAAAAGGTTTCCGTCCTCATTTATATGGGAGTAGAATCCTGAACCATGAGCTTTAGTTCGGGTTTTAGCATTTTGGTAGAATTTTCTGGTTTCGTTCTTCCATTTATAAAATACTGCTCCTGAGAGACGTCATCGAGGGTTACTTACATACAGTATCAATTTAAATACATATAAGAAACCACCATGTTTGTGGTGGGTGAAGACAAGCCTGCACATATGATTATCTCCTTCTAGTTTCTCCTTTAGTATAAGCTTGCTTAAACACTATTTTTAGTCCACGTTGAAAAATCTTCTTTTGGTTGTTGTTTGGATGCAAATATAACGTGTTTGTAGTTTGTCTGCAAATATAGTATACTTGTGTCCAAACACAATGTGTTTGATGTTCAATATTACATGTTGGAGACACAATGATTAATATATATATTTGTAATCCAAATGTGGCTTTGTTTGTTGAAAACTACTGAAAACAGAAACCTGTCAGGCAACAAAGAAGCAAAAATCAACAGGTCTTCAATTCACGAAAACAATGCCTGCAAACATGTACATGGTTCCTGCAATATGGTGCTGAGCCCGTTATTTTTCAGAGTGTAGTAGCTATTAAGTAATAATATGTTAAATACGGCATAAAGCGTGTAGCTTTTATTTCTCGATAAACTAATATTTCGACGACTTTGTATAGTGAGCCTCTTAAAATCGCTTAATATCGTATCTCTTAGTACCCACTACAAAGTGGGCAAAGAATTAGTGTAACAGGTAATCAAATAAAACAGGCCTATTATCTATCTGATGTAGTAAACCGCTTAGGAAATACTACAAGGGAATATAGTCTGATAATTCTTAAGCGAATAACAGTCAGAAAAATCCTACACTGGTACAATAAATCTGGTTGCCATTTTTCCTTTAATCCATTTCAATGCTGCCAGATTTAAATTTCGTTGTTCTGCTTTTGAAAAATCTTAGCTGTAACTTGTATTTGTACCTATTTGATTGAATATATTTATTTTTTTTGACAATTTTGTAACTTCCATGTTTGTTTCTTTATAGGTGTCTGTTATAGCTCCCAAGCAAGTTAAGCCTGGTCAAAATGTCACCATCGAACTGAAAGCTCAACCTAAGTCATATGTTGGTCTTATGGCTGTCGATTTGGGTGTCTATCTTTTAGACTCCTCCTATGACCTGCAAAAGCACCAAATAATTGATGATTTGCAGGTGGATAGAACATATATACCACTACTGGCATTAGTGTATCCGGGTCTGCTGTCTGGTGTAGTAACGTTAACAAATGCTCATTATTTGTTTGTTCCCACCGATCGTAAGTAAATGAAAGACTGAAGCATTCCACATAACAAGAAATAGCAACATTTAAAAATCTGCATTCGGAAGCTGTATATCCCCTGAAGGAAATGTCGATAGTGAAACTATACTGATTCACTATTGACTTTGTCACCAGTACCAATTATACCCCAGGCAATGCTCTCTGCTGTAGACATTTAACATGTGCTTGTCATTGAGAAAGCACTACTGACGTTAGAACTATTGAGTAGGTGGTTCTTATGGGACCACATGGAGACATGTGACACATTGAAATTCAGTAGTACATTTTAATAATTCTAGTCTACACTTTGCAATTTTTTACTAAATACCCAAAAGAGTAATATTGGGTGGGGTATAAGTTGAAACAGGTGCCTTTACTTTGTTAAAATTAGATATTAAAGAAAAAATTACATGAAAGTAAAAAAGGTACGAGTTGTGCTTTACAGTATCTTTGTGTGGGCTCTATTTTTTTTTTAAATTACGCGTTTATTTGTTTTTTCAATTCACTTTTTTTGATTTTATTTTGCGCGCAGCCACATGTGTGTTTTCAATCAAACAAAGTTTTGCAGCTGTCAAAAATTTCTTTAAGTATAAAGCATGAAACACATAGACGACGACAGGCTACCGACCACAACCTGTCAAAAATAAAATACATGCGTTTATATGCAAGTAAATATTTTGACGACGGCAAGGCGATACGACTGCAGGTTGTTGTCTATGCTACTTATGTAGCTGTAGTTGAATTAAGCATGAAACACATAGACGACGACAGGCTACCGACCACAACCTGTCAAAAATAAAATACATGCGTTTATATGCAAGTAAATATTTTGACGACGGCAAGGCGACACGACTGCAGGTTGTTGTCTATGCTACTTATGTAGCTGTAGTTGAATTAAACTAATTTCTATTTGTGTGGGCGACAATCAACAGGTTAGAGCTGTCAATGCCTGAAGTGGCACCACTGACAGAATAATCAACTGTTTTCACAATTTTTGTTATGTTTGTAATAATATTTATTAAATATTCTCCAGACATTTTATTTTCTTCTAACACAAATAATACAATAACACAAACGTCAACATTACAGATCAACTGTTTACTTTGCAGTTGCCGTCTTGAAAATAATTCAGTAGCTGCCACACGACTACATTTGCAGTCAGCGGCGTTTGTAGTCGTGTGTTCATGTAGCCTGTCGTCATCTATGTGTTTCATGCTTAAAGTGTAGACGCTTCGTCGACAATGTCACCAAAATAGTGGACAAAAGTGGTGACTTGGAGACACTTAGCCCCAGTCTTCCCACAGGGTCGTATCACCTAAACTCCCGTATTCGGTTCTTGCCAAATTTTCGTAATGTTGTCATTTATCTCTAAACTGCAATTTTTGTTGCAGAGAATTCTCTATCTCTGAATTTCTGTGGAAGTATTTTATTAATAATTCCTTTTCGCCCTCCATTTTATTTGTAATACATGTGGTGTGTTACTTTTGTTAGTTAAAATAATCGAAATTCCGGTCTCAAACAATTGTTTGCATACGAAATAACTTTGAAATAACAACCCTGTGTTTGATTTTGCTTACAAAAATTTCGCAAAGTGCTGCGAACAACGCAAAGAAGTTTGCGAAATTTCGGTTCACGAAACTTTCGTCATTTTTTATATACATACATCTTGTGGGGTGGCCGTCGGTGGTGCAAGGCGAGTGTGCGTGGCTCTAGTGCACGAGAACGTGGGTTCAATCAATATTCAATATTCTCTATCTGTTCTCCAAGTTCTAAATTGAACAGCTGTCTCATCGATACCCCCTGAATAAAAGCATGGTACAATAATATCTAATTGGTAATAGCAGCAGGCGTTGTTGTAGTTGTATGCAGCAACAACAAGCATTTTCTTTTTGTTCTATTCGCTTCAGTTGTCAAACTCTACACGAAGGCACACCAACAACACAAGAATGCAAAAGAGTACAAAAACAAAATGCATATGAGTTTGACAAGTGAAGCGAAATATCACATGAAAAAAATTAAATCAGCTGTTCAAACGACCTTACCATGTATACTTATATATTACTGAACCATGAAGAAAAGTAAACAACAAAGTACAAAAACATAATACATATGTATGTATTCACAGCTGGCAAGTGTCACGGTAAAGCGCCGTATGCAGTTCTTGCGAAATTTTCGTAAGAAATTTTGTCATTTATCTCTTGACGCAAAATTTTGTTGCGACGAGTTACCATCTATCTTTGACCACAAAATATTTCATTTATAATTCCTCTACGCATTTCATTTTAGCATGTGGTGTTACTTATGCTGGTTAAAATTATCGAAGTGTGAAAATTCCGGTCCGACACAATTATCAAACAATTGTTTTCGTATGAAAAAACTTTGGCCTAACAACTCTGTAATTACCAAGCAAATGAAAAGTGAATGGAATTTTCGACTGATGAAATTTTCCTTATTTTTTATTATGACAACGGATATTTCATAAAAACTGAATACCGTGCGTAAGAAGAAAACCTAATCAACTCTAATCAGACACAACCTTGATTGTTCAACCCATAGAATAAATATATATGGAGAGAACATTTCTCACATCTGATGTTTCATTTAGCACTCTCCGTGGTGAGGTCGGTGAGAAGTTTGACGAAATTGGCTTACACCAAGTGGAGTTACAAGAACTTGACTTGAATTTTTCATGTCGTTTTGGTGGAAAAGTACGAAATATAAGTGTGTTTTCAATATTTTTGTTGACTTTTAGTGATACAGCCGGTTTCTCTATCTAGAACGAAAGCTTTCGTTTGCGTTTTAGAAGAAAGAAAATTGATTTGGGGTTCAAGTCGAATGAAAACATACAATTTTTTTAGCACAAATTTTGATTTCTCTATTTCGAATGTGCTGTCAGTTAGGAATAAACATGGAGACATGCTAACGAAAATTTCAACTTAGAGAAACCCAATTGGAGTCGAATGTGAACTAATCCCTCTCTCTGCTATTATTGCAATACTTTCCATTATTCAAATTTCATATCAAACCTAGCATAATGTCATCAATTTGTTGAGAGAGATGTTCTCTTTTGGCATATATGTATTTACAATATGGTTCAACCAATGGTAGAAATACAAGGTAGTATCATTAGCCCAGCTGATTTCCTTTGTTTAGATTTCATTATACCCAGTAAATGTCAAAGTTGTTGGTTTTCTTTGACATTTTTGTGACATTTTTATCAGCTGAATTTGACAAGAACTCGGTACGAAAATTACAACAATGCTAATGCTACTACCTTGTCTTTGTATCATGGTTCAACCATTGAACAATACAAACCCACCGAATTCAATAACAACTGTTCCCTTTTTCGCCCACAGCTTCGCCACAATCCAAAGCCGCCGCCTCAACACCGTGGAATTTTCGTAAAAAGTTTCCAGAAACTTGGATTTTTGACAACTATGAAATGTAAGTAAAGACAATTTTGAAAAACTCGTTTAACTAATTAACATATGAAATATCGTTCAGCACAAATGACACTACAAAACTTGAACTCACCGTGCCGGATTCCATCACCACTTGGCGCCTGACAGCATTTACGGTTAACGACGTCACTGGATTCGGTATAGTCGATGGACCCACCGACATTATAGCTATTCAGAAGTTTTTCATTATCCTTAACCTGCCGTATTCGGTGAAGAGGGGTGAAATTGTTGCCATACCCATAATAGTGTACAACTATCACAATCAGAGTGTGGATGCCGAAGTTATCATGTACAATCAAGAACAAGAGTTTTATTTCTTAGAGTCGAGCACCTTGAACATGGAAAATGATTCTGATGAGCAGCAACGGGTCAAACAAGTGTCTGTACCTGCAAATGGCATTGGCAAAGTAGAGTTTCTGATAAATCCCAAACGTGTGGGGAACATAAAACTTCAAGTAACCGCTGAGAATTCCGTATCGAAAGACGCTATTATACAAGAACTTAAAGTGGAGCCTGAGGGCGTGGTCAAGCGTGAGTCTCGATCTGTTTATGCCAGACTTCCCACAGAGGGAACATTTACACACGTCTTCGCCACCGACATTCCCCAAGATATTGTACCCGATTCAGAATTTATAACACTCACTGTGGGAGGCGATAGCCTGGTGCCCACAATGAAAAATCTTAATGATCTGGTTATTCTACCTACCGGATGTGGGGAACAAAATATGGTTAACTTTGCACCAAACATTTTGATTTTGGATTATCTTAAAGCATCTGGAAATTATTTCAAGGAAAGGACTTTAGTCCAAAAAGCCAAAAAGTTCATAGAAATCGGATTCCAACAGCAGTTGTCGTATCGTCACGATAATGGCGGTTATAGTGTTTTTGGAAAGAAAGACAAAGAGGCAAGCACCTGGCTGACGGCCTACGTGATTCGCTTCTTTATCAAAGTATCCACTTATTTGTCCATTGAACCGAACATTATCACCAGTGGTCTGGAGTTTTTATCTAAGGCGCAATTCACATCCGGTGATTTTCCATACACGGGATATTTGTTTTATCCGGCTCAGCAAAACCGCTTTGGGTTCTCAGCATTTGTGCTGATGACATTTTTGGAAAATGAGGTAAGTAAAAGGTGAATTCGATTTATTTTACAGTGGTGGTGCAATGGTTGGTGAGCGTGGCTGTTGTACTTGAGAATGAGGGTGCGATATCTACTCTGTCCACCTTACATTTCTTTCGACGATGGCTTCATGGCTAAGTGACGGCAACACTAGCGAGTACGTAGCCATGAAAAATCTTCTCAAGACAGGTGCGGAACTGGTGTTTAACTGTCGTTGCCTCTCAGGGAGCCTAAATCCAGAAAGCGCACATCCTGCTGATTGTGAGAAGCTCACTTCTGCCCTCTATGGGATGAAATGGGAAAATATATATTTATTCTATTTACGGCGCATGACTTTTCCCGTTATCGTCACTATCTCACTATGTTGAAGGGATCGCACAAGAGACTTATTTTTCGTGTAGTAATATTTTATATTTATATTCTTTATTATTATTTTTCGTGTAGTAATATTTTATATTTATATTCTTTATTTCCCCAGAAATACGCCATGAAATACCAATCTACTATACAACAAGGGCTCACATTTCTTAATACAAATCTGGATAAGATCAATGATATCTACGCGCTTTCGATAACAGCAACAGCATTGCAAATGGCCAAGCATGAGAATGCCCAAAAGGTAATCGATAAAATTAAATTGCAGAAACGAGAGAACCTCCAACAGATATGGTGGTCACAAGACGATGTAAATAGCGAGAAGGATGTCGAGATCACCGCCTACGTCCTTATGGCTCTGCTACAAACTGATAATGATCCTACAGAGGATCTGAATATCCTCAAATGGCTGGTGGATCAGCGTAACTCTAAGGGAGGCTTTAAATCAACCCATGACACGGTGGTGGGACTGCAGGCATTGGTGAAGTTTTCCAAAAAATATGGCAACTCCAAAAACATGAATATGAAGATAAAATATTTGGCAATGGATAGTGAAAAGGATGATTTGGCCACGGGCAACCTAATGGTGGATGTAAATAATATGTTGGTTTTACAAAGCAAAGAGGTAAGCTAATTGAATTAAACTAAATGCCAGATCGAATTTTGTATGTTTTTCATTTTCCAGCTTCCGCCAACTACTCGTGCTGTAGATATGAAAATAACCGGTACCGGGTTTTCTCTAATGCAGTTGTTCTATCAGTATAATGTCGCCTCAGATGATCGGCTTAAACACTTCCAAATACAACCGAAGCCCGAGGTATTGAATGACGATGAAATGCAGTTGGAAGTTTGCTTCAACTATATGAGTGACAGCAACACATCGCCAGATTCCTCCATATCTAATATGATCATTATGGAAGCCAATTTGCCGTCTGGTTTTACCATCAATGATGGTCGTAGCAATGAACTTTTAGAGAATGAAATCATACAAAGGATTGAATCAAAGAACTCGGATACAACTTTAGTTATATATTTCGAGAAACTCGCTGCCAATGAGGGCCACTGTTTGAATATTTTAGCGGCCAAGGTTCATGATGTCCTCAAGCGGAAACCGGCGTCCATTGCGGTTTATGATTATTACAATATAAGCCGTCACGATACGGCATTTTATAATGTCTAAATTGAAATCCTAGTATTTAAGCAAATAAAGGCTGTCTAACCACTCGTCTCAATACGATATATTTTTGAATCCGAAAAACACAAGCTTCGTTTCACGAACTAAATTGGTTGTCGCCTAGAAGAATTTGTTATCAAATTTCGTACCGTATTGAAAATGGCTGCATTAATATGTGATATGATATGTCGTTCCAATTAATATGTTACTTTATTTTTATTGACTATTTTACAACTTCATGAGGTCAGACGTCGAACATTTGTATATTAACTAAACAAACAAATTTCAAAATATTCCTCCAACTGGTTCTATCTTTCACCTTTTCTCGCCAGTTGGTTATACCTCTCGCTAGTTTATAACACCCAGGTTACGGAGAGGATTCTTCTGCCTGGTCTTTCCAACGGAGTCGTGGTCGCCCTCTTTTCCAGCTTCCATCGGGTACTTTATCGAAAACCTTTCACGCTGGCTAATCTTCATCCATTCTGATAACATGGCCTAGCCAACGCCATTGACTTAATTTGATTCGCCTAGCTATGTCCACGTCAGAATACAAGTGATATAGCTCTTGGTTCCAACGAAGTCGGTACTCGTCGTTTTCTTTCACAGGACCATACATTTTATGGAGAATTGTGCTATGAACCAAGCTTCGGAGCCATATATCAGGACAGGTAAAATCAGAGTCTGGTATAGCTGGACTTTTAGCTAACGAGAGAGGGCTTTGTTCCTAAACTCCTTGCTGAGCCTAAAATAGCATCTATTTGCAAGGACATTTCTCCTATTTATTTCCAGGCTGACGTTGATGTCCTTGTTCACGGCAGATCCAAGGTAGACAAATTCATCTACCACTTCAAAATTTAATCGGTTGTCAGCGTTCAGGTGTGGACCAAGTCGAGAGGATTATCTAGTCGTTGACACCTTCAGTTCTGTTTTGCCCTCATTAACAGCAAGACCCACCTTCGCTGATTCTTTTTCGATTATTGAAAATACTGCAGTAACCTCTCGCAAATTTCGCTCAACGATGTCTATGTCGTCAGCATAGGCCAGGAACATTTGGCTTTTCGTGTTAAACCCCTTCTTCGCATTTACTGAAGTTTTTGTCATTATTATCTCCATTAAGATGTTGGAGAGATTGCACGAAAATGTGTCGCCTTATATCGGTCCTCGCTTGATACAGAATGGTTCGGTGAGGTCTTTCCCCACCTTCATTGCTGATTTGGTGTTGATCAGCGTCATTCTACAGAGGCGGATCAGTTTTGCCGGAATCCCAAGTTCCGACAAAGCTTCTTACAGTTTTCCCCGTATGGGGCTATCGAAAGCAGCTTTGTAATCGAGAAAAAGATGGTATGTATCGATTTGCTTTTCGTGGATCGTTTCCAGGATTTAGCGTAGCGTCAATATTTGTTGTAAGTGCCTGGTCTAAAACCACACTGATAAGGTCCAATCAGGTTTTCAACAATTGGCTTTAGTCTTTCACATAATGCGCTCGACAAGACCTTATACGCGATGGATAAAAGACTGATACCGCGATAGTTGGAACAGACACCGATCACCCTTTTGAATACAGGACAAAATACAATGAGACTCCAATCATCAGGCATAGATTCCCCAACCATATACCGCATACAAGTTGATGCCTGAGGGCTAGCAGTACTTCGTCACCTGCCTTAAATACGTCAGCGCGTAGCCCATCCGCACCAGCGGCTTTATTATTCATAAGCCAGGAGATTGAATTACTATGTTAATCATAGAATTATAATTTGTAAAAAAATGTAAATACCATTGGCAATTGTAGAACGGTTTCACCAAGGCCAACGGTTTTACCAAACCACAATGCCCATGGAAAAACGGTAGAAAGGCAAAAAAACTCGACGCATTGTTTGCAGAGGTAATATCAATTTTATTGATGCATTGTTTTGCATTCCTTTTTTGATTTCTTTTCTAATTCATTAGAGGTATGTTGGTGGAGTCGCGAGATCACCCTGTATGATGTTAATGAAGTATTTGAAGAAGAAAAAGCTGATGATGGAGGGTAGTCTGGAAGCAACGTGCCTGTGGACACCAAAAGTTCGGAATCAGAGTCAGATTCGGACGACGACTTGGATCCACAACTTAAGAGAGCGCGATTTGCCAGTCCAGGGCCATCAACATTATAAACATAATACCAATATTTTTTTTATTATTTTTGTAATAGATTTTTTATTATTTTCGGGAAATTTTTCACTTTTGCGGCGACCTAAACCGTATTAAGAATCATTCCTAGGAAGTTCATATGTTCTAGAAAGTTGTTTATCTTAGGTACATTTTTGTAGTTGATTTTTTCCTTGAATTTTGAACGGTTTGCTACCTATGGACCTAAACAGGGGAGAAAGGTAAAAAAATCGAATTTTTTATTTTGATCTTGAATTCATTTGTTCATGTTCACAGTTTTTATTCGTTGTAACAAGAGCTATAACTTTCCCTCAAAGAGTAAATCAAAATTCCGAACAGTTTGCAAGATATGAGCCTTACAAAATGATCACTTTTTTTGCAAAAATTACACCGATTCCCCAAACCTTTAGGGTCCCATATAAAAAGTGGGCAACACTGGGAGACAGGGTTTTTTTGGGCTTTTATCACGCAGTGGTGTCCGTATAAGGTATATTTATTCGTGTTGCACTGTGTTATTCACCATTTTCACCAGATGGCGAAAGATGTTTCCGTAAGACAATTTTTCACCCGGATACGACGAGAAAGCACTCAAATATCATTTTTATTTCGATGCTGTTGTTCCAATTTGAAAATAAAATATACCTACTTAGGATATAGAAAGGCATGTTGCTTTTGTTAAATTTTGACAATACAAAAGGTAAAAAGAATGGTTAAATAGTTTTACAATAGATATTGATTTCAGGGAATTTCGCCCATTTCCAACATTTCTGCACCATCAAGAAAATTTGCCTAGGCTTTAAAATCCACCACTTATAATTCATCATCTATGGTTTTCTACAACACTGTGGAACAAAGTTAAACTTTTAAAATTAATTATGAAATCGAAAGGTTCTGACAACGGATTTTGGTAGAGGGGTTAAAAAAGGTTTACGTGTATGGACGTTTCGAAAGTTTACATATGGTGGTTATTTACGGGGGTGGGCTAAAGTTTTACCCCTCTGGTACATTCTTATGATGAATCCATGTAGGGAATTATGTGATCCTTACATTTTAGGTATGTGATGTGGTCAGCAATTTTGTGTAAAATTTTACGAGCAATATTTTTGTGGCCTACTTTAACCCCCTAGTTCCTCAATGTATGGGTCTTTTATGCCCTTTTTACGGAAAAGGGTAAACAACACCAATAAAACAGGGGCGTAAGGGTTAAAATGTACAATAGCATGGGCCGAAAAAATTTGTTTTGGAATTTTAAGTTGAAGTAGCGTTAATATGGTGCCTTATAGGCAAATGAAATAACTGTAAAAAAATTGTATCGTTATTTCAATTTTTAACCGGGCCCCTTTGCTTTCAAAAGTCTCAAAAACGGTTTTTTCTCCAAAATTTTCAAAAATAAATGTCATATCAAAAAATAATATTGGCTAAAGTTGTAGTTCATAAGATTTCCTAAAAAAATGTCTCTTGGACTTTTTTCCTAGGTTTGATCACTTCGGAGATAATTTACTTTTAATAAAAATACCACTGTTATTTCAATTCTATGGGAATTATCATTTTTTTTATTTCAGAGTTATGAATTAGTTTTATAGTACTTATATACTAAACAAAAATTAACCTTTTTAAATTTGTATTTTTTGTGGTACTAATGCATTCTATTTGCTTCTTTTACTTCATAATACTGCATCTTATTCTCAAATTTAGGTAAAAGATTTCTGCCTTGAAATTTGGCTCTTATGTAGCCATCTCTTGACGTCTCTCCACATACTTTCGAAGATGCTTCTGTAACCACTTTAACGCACCTTTCAACGGCCTGCGTATGACATGGAAAATTTACACTTATTTCAATCATTTTTTTCTTATGAATACAGTTTTTGAGGTATTCTTCTGAAAGTTCCATCGTCAAAGGAGGTTCGGTTAAATTGCACGCCTGCCAGTCAATTAAATCAGTGTAATCTTCTGCATTAAATAATATTACAGGTGGTTTAAAATATCTTACGTTATTCTGCAAATGTTGCCGTGCTATAAGAATTCTATTTATAGCTAATTCTCTTATATTGTCACGGCAGTCAAAAAGCATAGCCAAAAGTAAGTTTTCGGGATGAGCGAAATAGCCATTTTTTGATATGACTTTTTCAAAAATGTTTTTCACTTCACCTGAAAACTCTCTTGCTGCTTTAATGGCAGTCCAAAGGTGGATAGCACCAAATTGTAGAAATGGGTTTGTTTTAATATGAAACCATGTCGGCGCATAAACTTTCAAAATGAATCTGGTTATGATTTCAAGATTTTCTGGAGGATTATTTGTAGCGACATACAACCGCAACAGTCGGTTAGCTGTAGTTAACCATCGAGCGTGATTTAGTCGGCCAGGATTTCGTTTGGCTATATTGGCAGAACATTTTCCAGAACTGATTGCACAACAGATTTTATATAAATATTGTTGATCCGTGCTTAAATCCCGTTCGGAAACTACTGGCAGAGTTGTTATAATAGGTTGAAAAGAAACTACAGGCAAGTTTTCGCAGCCATCAAGAAGTTTCCCCAAATTTCCTGAAAAGGAGTTGGGGCCTTTTGTACCACCATCCAATTCTTGCAGCAGGTGCCTTAATGGCAACTCGTTCATATGAAGCATACAAACACTCCATTGTAATGGTCTGCCAATATGAACTTCAAGCTTTCGGAATACACCACTTTTCCAACCTGTATTTACGTTAGTTCCATCACCACCAAGAACAATCAATTTTTCAAGGCTTGTATTACATTTAATAAAGTGTGAAATCATGGCTTGAAATATTTCTTCCGCACTGCCTGAAGCTTTTAGTGAAATATGTCCAAAATATTTACTTCCAGGCTCTTCTATTATTGAAATGTGTTCCTCTTTCTCCGTCAAACGACGTCCTTCTTTATGAATTATTGTTGTGTCCTTACGACCGTCGAAGTATAATCCATGTATAAATTTATTGTCAGCGGAATGTTGAAGGGAGTTTCTATTTTTATTTATTTCTCTGCGTACTTTATTTTTGTCTATTATATTTGTTTTATTATTTATTGAAACAATTTTCATGTCTTCCAACACCGCTGTAGCAATTTTAGCGACGGTCCTATTCGATGAACCAGTTAAATCTGCCATCCTTGCAGTAGACGTTAAAGCCAATCTCATTTGAATCGGAGACTTATCTTTTTTCTGCCGTTTTGGACTGATAAAATCATCATCACTTGAAGCAATAGTGGACGATTCATTTGATGATAGGGATATGTTGGATTCATTCAATGACTGACTACAACTAGCACCTGGTAGAAGTTCATAACTCACATTTTCCATAGCTTCGCGTTGTTGTGTTTTTTGTTTCCTTTCTTCTTTCTTTCGCAGCTCTCTAGTTTTCACTTGATCAATTCCTCCCATCACCATCTTTCGCTCGGTGCGTTGATCTTTCAAAAATTCTCTCTCAATTTTCGGTACTTTATGACAATTTTGACACTTACATGATTCAAAATCTGCACATTTGCAATGGCATATGTCAAATATTTTTAATGACGCTGTTTTAAATTTGGACAATTTTTCTTGAAGAAATGGTGTATTGCGGCTTTTGAGCGGCTTAATAATATTTTGATAATTTTTGTTATAAGCCAAAATCATATCCTTAATGCGATTATGAGACAGTATTGGAAGAGATGCGCGCTTCCAAATATCCTCTATCTTCCATGCAACTAAATTGGCAACTTCCCCAGATGTGGGTTGTTTGACTCTTTGACCCATAATCTGCTTTCGAACGAAATGGTAACATTTTATAACCTCTTGGTATCTTGGGAGTTGTCTGGCTTCGTTTGGGCAAATATCTTCAACGTTTCCGAAAAGTGGACACACGTCTTTAGTACGTGTTGTTACTGTAGCCATATTTTCTTTTGTATTAAATATTACGGTAAGAGTGGATTAAAAATTTGTAGTGCAGTTACAATAATATTTGATTTAAAACATACATTGGCCGAATGAGAAGAAAAATTATTCTTCTTCTTCTGCCTATCTATGTTTTAAAATGTGGTTTTTAATTACCTGATAATACGCTATAAGAATTTTATTTAACAAAACAATATTTTAATTGTTGACGCACTGATAACAAACACTCGACTAAAATAACTACAGAAATTGTAAGACGTCTGCTTTTTTGTCGCTTCACAAATAATTTAGTAAACAGAATACCGTTATTCATATGTAGCAAACTTATAAGGAACATATTCGAGAAAAAGCAACAATGACACTCAATGACACGCAACAATGACACATATAGGCCAACGGTGTAGAGAAGCAAGAGGGGTAAACATAAAGTCTCGATTTCTGTTTTTCGTGTCTTTTTTCATATTTCTCTTTATACTAATTTCTTTTTTTCTTGATACGTTTTATTAATTTTCGTACTTTGAAGTATCCGGGTGACATTAAGAAGCATATTAACCGATTAAACAATAAAAATCAACTTTGCCTGCCAAAAAAGACGTGCAAATAAAAATCATCGTATGAACACAAATGATTTTTGGAAGTTGCTTCAAAAAGCAATTAAGGAAATACGACGTCGTAAAAATCATCGTATGAATTGGGTGTTATTCATTTATATACGCTAGCTTTTTCAGACGTGCCTTTGAATCTTTATATATAATTTCAATATAAAAATTAAATTAAATATTGTGAAGTAATCAAAATTATTGTTATTTTTTGTTTAGTATATAAGTACTATAAAACTAATTCATAACTCTGAAATAAAAAAAAATGATAATTCCCATAGAATTGAAATAACAGTGGTATTTTTATTAAAAGTAAATTATCTCCGAAGTGATCAAACCTAGGAAAAAAGTCCAAGAGACATTTTTTTAGGAAATCTTATGAACTACAACTTTAGCCAATATTATTTTTTGATATGACATTTATTTTTGAAAATTTTGGAGAAAAAACCGTTTTTGAGACTTTTGAAAGCAAAGGGGCCCGGTTAAAAATTGAAATAACGATACAATTTTTTTACAGTTATTTCATTTGCATATAAGGCACCATATTAACGCTACTTCAACTTAAAAATCCAAAAATATTTTTTTTTCCTTGATTACGGCCCATGCTAATGTACAACACAAATATTTCCCGTAAAATTCTACTATAAAAAATAAAAAAAATGGTTTCCCATTACATCCCATGAAGGGATTAGGGGAGAGCTTCTCACAAACCAGTGAGCTGTGCGCGTTCTAGTTTTACACTCACTGATTGGGACCTACATTTTTACACCGGTTCCGAACGGTATTTTGAGAAGCTTTTTCATGGCTAAGTACTGGATAGTGTCGCCGTCACTAAGCGAGGAGACCGCCGTCGAAAGAAATTTAAGGTGGTCAGAGCAGGGATCGAACCCATGTTCTCATGCAGAAGAGCCGCGCACACTACCATTGGACCACCGACGGCCACAAAAAAATCTACTATAAGTCCCTGAATACACCAAAGCTCAAAACTTAACCTAAATGCCAGAAATACGTCAAAACTGAAAATGTCTTTTATGGGTTAATTTCTTACTTATTCCGAGCTGGTGCTACAATATCTAAAAAAAAATGAATTTTAGGGGTCTGGTGTATATGGAAAAAATATTCTACGCAAAATTTCACTATAAGTCTTTTTTTTAATCGAGCAAACTCATCGCCGCCACTCTTACCCGCCCCTACCGACCGAGAGGGCCACGTCCCCATAACGTGAGGACAGCGTACACATTATAGACCGGTCTATAACGGGAGAGCAAGATCATAAGTTCACACGTTGCAACCAACTACAGAAATTCTTCACCAGTTGGTATTACACTAACATAAATAAGTACTTTTATACTATCACGAGATGTTCATAGAACAGACTTCATCTAATATATAAAATTCTCGTGTCGCGGTGTTTGTTACAAAACTCCTCCGAAACGGCTGGACCGATTTGTATGAAATTTTGTGTGCATATCGGGTAGGTCTGCGAATCGACCAACATCTATTTTTCATGGACCCGATAGGTGGCGCTGTTGTCGAAATTTAAAATTTTAACGTTTTATATTACAAGGGTGCCTCCTAGAGGAGTCAAATGTATGACCGACCCTCAATATTTTTGCAATCCCATCAGTTTACCAGAACATATCTAACCTCTATCTGCAACCCTTAGGGTGGTCCCCATACAATTTTTTTTTAAATTAATTTTTGGAACGAGTGTGGATTTATATCGAAAATCTAAATGTATGGCAAAACAACGTTTGCCGGGTCAGCTAGTAATATATAATAATTACGAGCAAAACGAAAACCAAATTATAAATCAGACAGATAGTAAGGAGAAAGTAAATTTACATATGTAAAGAAATATATAGCACTAATGCAATGTGTTCAAATGACAAATTATCCTAGACTTTGTAGTTTCCCAACTACCAGTGAAATCAATAAACTGATATAGATCATTAAAGTCACGACACATTCTCCTAACTGGATCAAAGGACGCATAATTCGAACGCTGAAACTCGATGTGAATGAGTGTACTTCGTGGGTCTCAATGGGACATTTATGAAAATCTTAAATAACAGAAATTCAGAACATATACATCCATCAATTATCTTCTAAACTGTAATAGAGTTTATCATGGAATGTCTACTACTAAGAGCCGGGAATCTGATCAATGCTAGTCTACTGCTAAACGAAAGAAGATTATGGTCCGGGTTCCATTGAAGGTTTCTCAGACAAAAAATGAGAAACTGTTTCTGGACCGATTCAATCATATTAACATACAAATTGTACTGGGGGTCCCAAACAACAGATCCATGCTCGAGAATATGGCGGACTAGGGAAGTAAAAAGATTTTTCGTAACGTAGGGATCCGAAAATTCCTTTGCCCAACGTTTAATAAAGTTCAGAACGCCATAAGCCTTGTATACCATCGTAACTATGTGGGAGTTGAAATTCAGTTTTCTGTCCAAGAGAACACCAAGATCAACAAATGAATCCACCGCTTCAAGAACATTGCCACCTAAAGTGTATTTTGCCGAAAATAATGATGACCTAGAGAACAGCATATGCTTACATTTCGCAAAATTAAGCTCCATCAAATTTGTTTCGCACCACGTCTGGAAAGTAGACAAATCCCTCTGAAGTAAAGTATATTGACAAGGCTCCTTGTAAGAAAAATAGATTTTCACACCATCAGCGTACATTAACAAATCCGAGTGCATTATGGAGGCGGGTAAGTCGTTAATGAATAACAAGAATAAATAGAACCGGGTCAAGATGACTGCCCTTAGGCACCGGATGCGTTGTGTGTGGCAACGCGGTTTGCCTCTCGTGTTTTCGCGAGTCGGCGCGCTAGGACGGTTTAGTTGTTGTTGTGGGTTTCACTGGTCCCTATCGGTGTCTCCCTTTTGTAGTGGTTAAATGTTTTTAGTGATCCTGGCTTTTTCAAGCTAGTTATTCAGCCGTTTAGGATCTCGTTGTTGGTACTGCAGAACCCTGGGAACACAGGGACTGCCAGTCCCGGACTTCGTCGGAGTCGAATATGGAAGTGGATTAGCCGCGAGGTCTGACCAGAGGCCTGTTTCTGGTACCGTGTGCTGAACTCGTGCCCTTTCAGTTTGTGTCTTGTTGTTGTGATTGGCTGCCGGTCGCTGTTATTGACCGGAAGAGGTGGAAACAGCCTTACTCCCACGGTGAGAAAGCTGCAGCCGTCTGACTGTAGTTATCAGACAGTTTAAATTGCAATCTTAGCATTTAAATGGCAATGTCACGTGATGTTGTTGTTGGTGTTGATGTTGTAGAATTGTTTCACGATTGATGCTTTTGTCGCCGGGGTTGACCAGTCCCCTACTTAGTACAAAGTAAAAACTGGAAGCAGCTTCACTGCGAAACTCGGACCAGAGAGTATGCCTATCTGGTAGCACGGGTGGTGTTGGCCCCCTTGTGGGAGATCGTGCTGGCTGTGGTTGCCACCAAAATCGCTGGTAGAGGCTATGTAGTTGCCTTGTATATCAGTTACTTGTAACGAAGTATGCTAGGCAGTTGCATATCCTCGAAATATGGGATCCGTGGCCCTTATCACGGAAGAGGTTTGGATAGTACCTCACTCTTACCAAGGAGGAGTAGCTCATGTACAGAGAGTTTACTCAATTGGTAGCTCGTGGACGGAAGAAAGAAGTCGCGCTGGCGGATATGCGAATACGGGGCGTTTGTTCTCCCACGTAATCGTGTATACCAATGGTGTAAGGCTTCCTATTCCTGATCTCTTGGCTGCCCCTCTATGCGGGGTAGCACGGATATCTCACGGGCGGCGCTAATAGTCGTATCAAACATGTTCTTGGTGGGGCGGTGCTCACCTGTGGTTAAGGACTTCACGTCGAGAATCACATTAAATCACGCGGACTCTGCCCTTAGGCACCCCAGATGAC
This sequence comes from Phaonia tiefii, assembly GCA_963931995.1. NCBI lineage: Eukaryota > Metazoa > Arthropoda > Insecta > Diptera > Muscidae > Phaonia > Phaonia tiefii. The sequence goes on along the minus strand of OZ008368.1, from coordinate 251,413,859 downwards.
ACAAAAATAGATCTTGAGAATGATCGACCAAATGATACCATCTGTTTTCGGTTCATTAAGTAAGAACTAATCCAATTCAGCATGTTACAATTAAAACCCATTGACCCGAGTTTATATAATAACAAATTGTGGTTAACTTTATCAAAGGCCTTACTAAAATCGGTGAAAATCACATCAGTTTGATCTCCATTAATAAAGCCGTCAATAATGGAAGAGGAAAACTGAAGCAAATTAGTCACGGTGGAACGACCCTTCCGAAAGCCATGTTGACATGGATGTAAAATAGAGGAAACATGATGAGAAATTACCTCTGTGACTAACTGCTCAAACAGGTTAGGAATGGCACTCAATTTTGCAACAAAAGAAAAACGTAGGTACAAAATCTATAAGTAAAAAAATAAGAGCAAATTTATATGGGGCTAATTTGGCGCGTCATACCGAGGAACGAAACTCAAACAAAATCAAAAAATTATGAAGGGCCATTGGCGAGGTATCCGAAAACCCCACTCGGTTTTGGCCCTGAACATCACAATTTTTTTTCATAGTCCATAGAAAATTTCAGCTGTTGGTCAAAGCTGTAATTCTGATTATACTTCGATATATTCTAAACTGTCATACATTTTTCATTACAACCTTCTACAAATTTGTAGCCCTTTCATCGTTGCACAATGTTGTTGAAGTTACCAAATATAACGCCATTTTCTGCAAAGCTGTAGTGATTAAGATCACATACATATAAAGCGGTCAAAACACTAACCAACAAAAGTGTTTTTAACTAAGTATACAATTGCAAGTACAAATCGCCAGAGTTTTAGATCAAATAATTTTCAATATTATTCCCAAGAAACAAACCCACAAAAATAGTTGTTCGATGCAAAAAAAAAGTTTTTCTTCGTATTTTGTCTATACTTGTCATAAATTTGAAAAATTGATACAATATTCTCTAAAGTTGTACTCCGGAAGATGTACGAAAGCATTGGTAAATAAACTAAATATACTTACACATTATTGTACCACATCTCCTTATCTCAATTGTCGTATCAAAAGCGGTGCCATGAAAATAGTGCTGAAAATTTACAAGAAATCCAAGAAATATTAAACTTTGTTTGACGTTTTGGAATTCAACGAAGTGACGGTGTATTTTTTACAAAATGTATACTAGCCAACATTGTGTAGGGATGAAAGACCTACAATTTTGCATAAGGTTGTAATGAAAAATATTTAATGGTTTAGAAAATATTGAAGTAACGGGTTTTTCAACAGAGACGCTACAAAAGTAAATCGATAGGGACAGCAAACGACGCCATATTTTTTCCCGCTCTTTGATCATGGCAAAATATACGAGCCAACAACGAGTCGAAATTATTAAACTTTACTACCGAAATTTGGGGTCAGTGGCCTCAACTTTAAGAGCGCTACGTCCAATTTCTGAATTCTGAATTTCATTTCTGGCTGAATGGCTTCGTCAATAAGCAAAATATGCGTTATTGGTCAGACAGCAATCCACACGTAATCCATGAGTCATCATTGCATCCCGAAAAATTACGGTTTGGTGCGGTTTATAGGCCGGCGGCGTCATTGGGCCGTACTTCTTCCGTGATGATCAAGACCGGCACATTACTGTGAATGCGAATCGCTACCGTTCAATGATAACCGAATATTTTTGGCCCCAATTGGATAATATAGACTTGGACGAGATGTGGTTCCAACAGGATGGCGTCACAAGCCACACAGCGAATGCCACAATCAATTTATTGGAAACCAAGTTTGGTGGACGTGTTATCTCACGAAATGGCCTAGTCGATTGGCCGCCTCGGTCGTGCGATTTGACGCCGTTAGATTATTTCCTGTGGGGCTACGTCAAGTCTATGGTCTATGCCAACAAGCCAGCGACGATTGATGAACTTCGTACGACTATCGGACGTGAAATTGCAGCAGTATCGGCCGATTTATGCTTGAAAACCGTCGAAAATTGGGTTCAGCGTCTGGACTTCTGCAAGCGTGCCCGTGGTGGCCATGCAAAAGAAATTGAGTTCCATACATAATGGCATCGAACGTACTTTCACAGGAATAAAGAATTTCATTGGTATCTAAAACCGGGTTTGTTTTATTTAAAAAAACTTTTGTAGCGCTCTTATTGAAAACCCCGTTACATAATATATGTATAGCGAAACGAGTTCCAACACCTCATGTAATTTTTTAATTTGTTTGTTTAATTAATATGTGTACGACTCCTGACCTCATGAAGTTGTAAAATAGTCAATAAAAGTAACAAGCAACACGACATGCGTTAAAAATAAAATGGAACGCGTAGAGGAATTATAAATGAAATATTTGCAAGGTAAATCAAAGAAATGTGATAACTCTCCGCAAGGAAATTTTCCGTTTAGAGATAAATGACAAAATATCTTAGGAAATTTTCGCAAGAACTGAATACGGGACTTAAAAAGCGTTCAAACAGCACCCAGACACGCTTCAGATGGCGGCGGAAAAAATCTCTTGCGTCTAAAGAAAATGGGAGAGAGAGCGCCTGCCGATTGCCGTCTTGCCGATTGTGATGCCGATTTTGGTCACAAATCTTACCGAAAATTATATGACTGGTTGACAAGATATCGGAACATTTTGTCTGAGGAAATTCGGTATCTTTTTTTTTCGGAATTCTGTCAGAATTCTGAAGTGAAGTTCGGAGGGAAGTGTGGAAAAATATTCGGAAAAGAGCAGATTTTTCTGAATCTGATTATTTTACTGATGTTTCACCGACATTTTTCTGACCAAAATCTGTTTAATTTTCCGAAAGTTATCAGACTTTTCCGATATACGAAAATTATCAGACATTTCTGACGATTATCTGCCAATTCTCTCCACCGCTTTTCGACAAAAATCGGATTAAACATCCGAAATTTACCACGACTTTCTTAAAATAATTGGAAATTGTTCCTACTGTATTTCGAACTATATATCAGAAAACATTCTCTGAAAATACTCTGAGTGTCATATATTTAATTAAAAAGTAAAACAAAAAATCACATGAGGTGTGCAGGGTTTCCAGATTTGGGGATTTGTCCCCAATTTCGGGGATTTGAAAATGCTAAAAAGGATGAAAAAAATCGAATGGGGACAGGGGACTTTTCTGGAGATTTCTTAAATTTTCTTGGGGAAATTTTGGGGATTTATAAGGGTATAATACTTTGTTTACACAGGCGAAGATTAGAGCATTTAGGGCATTACAAATGTCAAAACAAATACAAAAAATACCGGTAATCCCGATGATGAGATAATCTAGTTTTGTGTAAACGTCGTATAACATAGCAAATAACTATTACGCAACAGGTTTTTATTTAGGTTAGCCCAATACGTGTTGGAGTTCTGAATATTTCATATGGCAACTCCTGTAATAGAAATATAAAGAAGAAAACAAAACAAAACAAGTGTCATAATATTGGCGCGTATCTTAAAGTAAAGAATAAGAATATTGCAAATATTGCAAACTGATTTCCGTATAAAAGTAATTTGGTATTTTATTTAATTTTATGTTATCTTTTCTTGTTTTTATTCTTTAAAAAGTGTATGCTTTATTTGGGGAGAATTGGGGATTTTTAATAATAATATTGAATTAGTTTAAATAAATATTTTGTTATAGTACGCTGTTATTGTGTTTTTTATATTTGAATTGTTTTTAATAAATGCCATACAAAACATTTGGGAACAACTGGGGATTTTTTAATAAAAAATTGGGGACGGCAAAAATTATTATCTGGGAACCCTGGAGGTGTCAGGGGACACCCGGTTGGAGCGAGTACTAGTATCAAGTACTAGCGAGTTCCCGTGAGTTCCCGTTGAAAAATACGATAATTTAAATGGATCCTTAAGAAAAGGTACCTTTTGTAAAATGATAAACTTTTTTTAAGAAATTATTTGTTTATAGAATGTATTTTTTAAATAAATAAAATTCATTTTTAGGTCCTTTTTGTAAGAATACGTATAATATTTTCCCGAAAATGGCATTTTTTAAAGAGAGGTACTTCTTTTATTAAAATCTAATGATTTTTTTTAAGAAAATTTAAATTTTTAAGAAGTACTTATTGTGATAAAAACGCATGAATTTTTTTTAACAAAGAAGTATTTTCTTAAGAACAGGTGCTTTTTTAAAGAAGTAGTACTCTTTGTAGGAAAAGGTTTTTATTTTAAGAAAATGTACGTATTTTCAGAAAAGCTACTTACCCCAAGAAAAGAAAAGGTATTATTTAATTTTTAAGAAAAGTAATTTTTGTAAGAAAAGGTTTTTTAAGAGAAGGAATTTTTTTGAAGAAAAGGTTATTTTTTAAGAAATGGGATTTTTTTTAGAATTGGTCCTTTTTTGAGAATAGGTACACTTTTAAGAGTAGGTACTTCTCTCAAGAAAATTTATTTTGTTTCACAAAAAAATTACTCTTTAAAGAAAATGTAGTTTTTTTAAGAAACGGCAATTTGTTGTAAGAAAATATACCTTTTTAGGAAAAAGTGTATACTTTTTGTAAGAAAATTTACTTTTTTTAACCTAAGGTAAGGTAAGATAAGGTATTTTTAAAGAAAAGGTACTTTGTTTAAGAATATGAATAGGTATTTTTTTTGAGAATATTAACGTTTTTTAAGAAATATTTTTATTAAACTTCTTTCACTTTGTCTTTTTGGGTTCAAAACTACAATATATACTAAATATTGGTTCCAGGCTCCACCTAGAAAACATCCCATTGTATATTCCACTCACAAATATGTATATTTAATGAATCGTTGACATCGGGTAAATTTCCCTCTTATTGGAAATCAAGTTTCATAAGCCCACTCATTAAGTCTGGAAGTCGATCCAATATTGAAAATTACAGAGGAATTGCAAAGTTGAGTGCAATTCCAAAGCTATTTGAGAAATTGGTTACGAATAGACTACTTCATTTTGTTGGATGTTTGGTTTCGCCATATCAGCACGGTATTGTTAAGGGCAGGTCGTCTACGACTAACTTACTGGAGTTAACGTCTCATATTTTTGCAGCTTTTCGTGATAAATGTCAGATTGATGTAATTTACACAGATTTTAGTAAAGCTTTTGACACAGTTGCTCATAATTTGTTAGTAACGTCTTTTTGTCTCTCTCGTTAGACCTGGATTAGAATATGCTCGTATTGTATGGTGTCCGTATAATGCCTGTTACACAGACCGCATCGAATCGATTCAAAGACAATTTTTACTTTTTGCTTTACGTGGTCTCGCTTGGAACATTGATGATTTGCCACCTTATAAAAATCGACTGATGCTTATTGATCTTCCTACACTTGGAAAACGCAGGTATATGTTAAATGCTATGTTTATTGTAAAACTCATTAGGGGTTGTATAGATTCAAATTTTCTCGTGAGTCAAATAAATTTTAATGTTCCCTGTAGACAAACCCGATATTTCTATCCTATAAAACTACCGACTGTCCGCTATAATTACGATTACTACAATCCTTTTCGACGCGTTTGCCTCATTTACAATGAGATCTATAATTCCTTACCCCCTTCAGATTCTTTGAATATAATTAAGCAACATTTAATTCGTAATTAATCGGAAACTATTATCCAGCTTGTGTTGCCAACCATTTTCCTCCGATAAACCAGTCCTGCTTCTATTAATCAATCTTATTATAAATCTTGGTGGTGCAATGGTTAGTGTGAGCGGCTCTTGTACATGAGATCGTGGGTTCGAACCCGGCTCTGACCACCTTCAAATTTTCTTTCGGCGGCGGTCACCTCGCATAGTGACGGCGACACTATCGAGTATCTAGCCATGAAAAAGCTTCTCAAATTACCGTTCGGAATCGGTGTAAAACTGTAGGTCCCAATCAGTGAGTGAAAACTGGAAAGCACACAGCTCAGTCATTGTGAGAAGTTCTCCCCAGTCCCTTCATGGGATGTAATGGGAAACCATTTATTTATTTATTTATTATAAATCTTGAATTCTACAATGAATTGTAGCTGACGCTGAATAGATGGATGGATCATTAGCGGTTGAGGCCAGATGCTGACATTCATGTCCCTCATCTTCATGTTCCAGATCTTCAAGTCCCTACTCTTCCTGTTTATCTCCCATTATGCTATTTTTATGTTCCTGTTTATCATTCCACAGATATTGTTGCGACGTTCCTGCTCCAGATGTGACTGCCTATGTTATCTCCTATGATTTTATCCTAAAGTTCCTCTGAATCATTCCTCATTTTCCAGATGTTCCTGTCCCAGCTCCTGTATTGTAACTGTTTTAATTATAAGCTTATTTTTATTTTTGTATTGTGTATTATTATAACTAACATAGGAGTACAAGCTAATTATAATATTTTTAATTATTTTGTTTCATTTTAATTATTTTATGTTAATATTTTTATTTTTATATTTTTCTTTTTTTTTAAATTTTACAAATTTTTTTCATATTATTTTAATTTTACTCTACCCTTTTTCTTATGTTAAATGTATTTTAATTTTATTAAGTGTTGTATGTTAGGTCTACTATGTATATAATAGAAATTTGATAACGTTGTTGAAAACATATTACCGGCTGTACCCTATTGAGGATTGTAGCTGTGAGATAAATAAATAATACCAGATAGAGGCAATGGTTCAAAAAACAAGAAATTTTCCAACATATGTGAGATATCTACTTAGTCTAGACACAAATCAAAGCAAAAATACCCAGTATTGTTGAATATTAGCATAATAGTGTTAAAACAAAAAGTGTTAAAATTTTTTTCATTTATCCCCCATCGTTCCAGAACCAAATCAAATAAATCTCTTCATTGGTAGATATTCTTGTATAAGAAAATTAAAATAAGAATGTAAGAATTAAGTAGAATCGTGTTGTCTTTTAAATTTTTTTTGTTCAGTCTATCTTTGAAAGAATTAAAATATGCACTTCTGAATAACTGTATTAGTTCTTTTTATTTGTGTGTACAAATTCTTTTTAATACTGCCGGACAAAGAACACTAATGAGTTTGAAGAAGATAAGAAGTTGAAGATAACCCCTCCGATTGCATGATCAAGCAAAAAACAAAATAAACATCCATTCAGAGCTTGTCCAGACTAGGTCCCACAATTTCCGGCTACAATTTAAGAGATTGTGCAGAATTAGGCTGAAGAAATATCGGATAATGTGCAGAAATAAACGGTTAAATGTTGGAAGGCATTTTTGTAGAGTTGTGTAGTTCACGAACGAACTAGTTCAATTGAACGATTCACTCTTGTGGACTAGTTCACGCTGTTCCGCTCTTTTATTTCAGTAGTTCACTTGTTGCAGTCGTTTGTATTTCATTTGTGCAGTTCCAAGGCGTTCTTGTTCAAGGGTTTTAGTGCAGTTCTCTCTGCCAATTTCTAGTTCATGTTGTCTTTTGCGCAAGAACTACAGTGCTGATCACCACTTTTGTTCCAAACTATAAAAACATTAGAGAAACACCAATATTTCGGAAACGAAGTAAATTAGTCGTTAATCCGATCTCAATTTGTATCTCAGCGTAGGTTTACATAAAGTAACGCCTTCAATTATGGCGATTTAGTATAAAAAGATATCACAGTATCCAAAACACTTTAGAAATCTGCAAAAAAAGTAGACAATTTTCGTGATTATTCGCTCCGATTGAACTAAAACTACAAGTTACACTGAAATTAGCTCTTTAGTTCATACATCCTATGAACTGTTAAACTAAAATGGTACAATGAACTAAAATGAACTAGTGAATTAAATGAACGAACTAGTTCATTCTGCTGAGCTAAACTAAAAAGAGCGCTCACTTGAATGAACCAAAATTCCCAACTCTACATTTTAGATGTTTCGGCTAATTGTCTGATAAAATTGCAGAGATATTGCAGACGTCCGACACATCGGAAAGAATTTGTTCGGAATTCGGTCAGAAATCTGGCAGACACTCTGAGCAAGTTACCGAGTTTGATGCCGATGTCGGTCAGACAACGTACAGAAAATAGTATGGGCGGTGACAAGAATTCGGAAAGTTTTGTCGGAGAATTTCTGTGAGAATGGGAGAATGGAAGGGTTTTTAGACGTAGCTGAACGAAGTCGGCATAAAGTCTAATTAAATATCCCATAATCGTCCGACTTGTCCGATAATTTTCTTACCCTTTGTCCGATTTGTCGTACCAATTTCGGAGAGAAAACTGCAAACAACATCAGAACGTGGTCCGACTATTCCGATCGTTTTCTGACACATTGTACTATTTGTCGTGGCAATTTTGGACAGACGTCTGAACAAACTTGCGAGAATGTTACGACTTTTCAGATCATTTTCTGACCATCTATTAGATTTTTCGTACCACGTACGCAATTTTTCGTGCACGTACAAATTAATTATTATTCACCGAAACTATACAGTAACAGCATTTCGGGGGAATTCCCTTACTGGCGCATGGTTACGGAATGAAAACAAAATCAAACAGAATAATAAATTCCACTCAGAGAATATGCAGAACCGTCGTATAATTTTCGTATGGAATTTCAGAGAATGTGCAGAACCGGCTGACAGAGAATATACAGAAAACTCGTTTAAATTACTGAAGAAATGTCAGATATTTCGGCTAATTGTCTGATATAATTTAAGAAAACTTACAGACGTCCGACACGTCGGAAACAATTGTTTACTGGATATTCACTGGGATGTACCACCGTATGCATGTGTTGGTTGCTCCTCGTATGGTTTTCATGAGAATGTGGCAACTTCATTCTCTCATTTGAGGGATTTCGTGAGACCCCCGCCAAGGAATTAGAAAAGATTTTCGTGATGATTTTTCCCTGCCATATGAAACCTTTGTATGTCTAAACAACGTCGCCGTCTGTAGCGTGTATGATTATGTTTGGACACTAAAGCTTTTAAGTTCTCTATCATCGAAGTGTCAAACGAATATCTCTCCTGCTGTCTCGTTACTGGCTATTTGTTGTAAACAGACAACATCCAGTAACAATTTATACAAATTATCAGTACGCAGGCAGACCTATTGTTTATTTTTGATATTCATTTCAATGACATGGACACAAGAAAATATATTAAGCATATTTACTAATTTTTGAGTAGAGATCGATAACGTCGCTCTTAACTAGCGCATTGTATAAAACATATCTCTCTGTGATTCTAAATGATTTGACTCATTTTCTCCTACATCAAAATAATGAAGCTTCTGTCAAGAAGCTCATAGCAGATCAATCTTATCTTTAATACAAGTACTTACATGCTAATCTTCAATGTGCTCGTAGTCAGTTGTTATTTCGCTCTTTAATTAAACGCTTCGTGTCCGACCGTTTGCGGAAAATATATTCCGGGGAATTAAAAAACAATGCATCACAACGGAATGCTGCCTCTGGCGGTTCTTCTCAACTGTGCCGTATTAGTCATGTGCAAAAGGTTAACTTCGCCCGTAATCGACTAAATCGCTTTATTTATTCAAATTACATTTCTAATCATTTATACAGTTATTATTCCGTAATTGCGCCGGGTGTCATCAAATCGAATCGAAACTACACCGTCTCTGTTGCTCTGCACGAGGCAGATGAACCAGCTGTCATCAATGTACGCGTACAGGGACCATTTTACTATTCGGCTCTAGATGTCCACCTGCAACCGTATGAAATGAAAATCATTTCCTTCATGCTGCCCAAATTAGCGTATGGGGAACATAAATTGATAGCCGAAGGCGTAAGTGGCATAGATTTCCGGAATGAGAGTAGGATTACTGCCAATATATGGGCTGGTCCAAAAATTTATATACAAACGGATAAGGCCGTCTATAAACCAGGCGATGTGGTGCAGTTCCGCTGCGTTTTCTTGGATGAACATACGAGGCCGCTGTATATTAATGAGCCAATACGTGTAGAAATTTTCGTAAGTATCGGAAGTTATGTATGTATGTATGTATGTATGGATAAGTATATTAGGGTGGCATTGAAATGTATGCAGCAATTAGTTTTCTGGAATTTTAACAAATACCAAGCGGATTCTTTTGCCATTTGGCCTAAAACTAACGTGGTGAAAATTTGAAAATTTACTCTAAGCCGGGCCAAAGTTTTCGAGTTTTGGGCGTAAATTTGTGAAAAAAGATTTCACAACGATTTAGTTTGACCTGAATATAGAGTTGTAAACATTTCAGTAAAATCCCAGCACTCTAGAGACACAAGCTCTTAATCGGAAAAATTTGTAATTTTTAGAAAAATTTTAATATTGTGTTTATCGGGTTTTTCCAAAACTTGTATGTACCTAAATCACAAAAACATTCAACTCGGATAACAATGGCTTCTAGTAGAAGTCAATACGCGTACAATAAGGTGTAACATGATATAGCCACTGACTGGTTTTAGGATGATACGGTGCGGCAAAGTAGGCCATCTCGAGGAAAACTCACCAAGATGGCCTCTTTGGAAAAACTTCAAAAGATGAGCTAATAACATAAGATATGTACTCCTACTCAAACTGATTCTATAAAATCGGATATGACAATTGGTTACAATAACCGGTTTTAGAAACCCGGAGTTAACTTACTTACTTACTTATCCGGCCTCGGGCAACCCCGGGGGGCCAGGGACCTTACAAAACGAAGATAACATGTTTCGCCAACCAGTTCGATCTATTAAATTATTTCTCCAGTTGGCAATGCCAAGTGTACGCAGGGATTCGTCCACCTGATCCTCCAGCGGAGTCTTGGTCTTCCTATTTTTCGTCTTCCTTCGAGTTCGGTTTCGAAAACCCTTCGTGCTGGTTCGTCTTCATCCGTTCTACTGACATGACCTTGCCATCGCAATCGCGTTATTTTAATCCGCTTAACTACGCCAATGTCGGGATAAAGCACATACAGCTCATGATTCATGCGTCGCCGATACTCGCCATTCTGCACTATAGGGCCATAACTTTTTCGGAGTATTTTTCCCTCGAAGCCTCCTACAGATGTTTCGTCTGCTCGCGATAGGACCTAGGATTCTGTGCCATAAAGCAAGACAAGTTGAATGAGTCTGGTACAGCTGGACTTGTGTTACTCGAGAGAGGGCTTTATCTCTAAAGTGCTTCAAACACAGTTCCGAAGCGAGTAATTTTTATCTACGAAGAGGCACGTTGGGCTGAGCTCAACAACTTTTATCAGCATTTTAACTGGAAGCTTTGTTTTCTGGACAATGACATAGATGCTGCTGCTGAAATGATCGAGAAGATAATTTTGATTGGTATGAATTCATTCATTCCGACGAAAATTATTTCGGTTAAACCATCGGAGAAAAGTTGGTGTAGCCAGACATGCAAGAATGCTGTCAGATCCAAAGAGGACGCGTTCAGAGACTGGCGTTCTAATAAAAACGTTAATACTGAACTGCTACGCAAACAGGCAAGATCCAAGTGTGCCACAGTACTTCGACGCGAAAAGTTTCTTCACGAACAGCATATTCGTGCTAAAGTCCTGTCTTTCCCTAGTGGAAGTAAGAGCTTTTGGTCATTTGCAAGAAGAATAAAGGATAGTTCTTCCTCAATACCAACTCTTCTTAATCATGACATAACATTCACTGATAAAGCTAACCTCTTAACTGAAATGTTTGCAATGAACTCTTCCTTGCCGGATAGCAATCAACCACTCCCCGTGATCAATTACGTATCTTGTTCCATGCCCAAGATATTTTTTCGAACGCGAGGATTTCAAAAGGTTCTTGCGAATCTCGTCGTAAATAAATCCCCGGGCCCGGATGGCATATCTGCATTGGTCATGTGTAGGTGCTCTTCGACGCTGGCACGTCCACTGCGCAACCTTTTCAACCTTGCATACCGTGCGGGAGTCTTCCCGGCGCGTTGGAAGGTTGCTAATGTTCATCCAATCGCTAAAAAATAGTGATTCAAGTAACCCTGCAAATTGCCGCCCAATTGCAATTTGTTCTGCGCTCTCGAAGGTTATGGAGAGCATGGTTAACCACCACTCTAGTGAAATATCTTGACTCCAATAACCTTCTTAACGAACGGCAGTATGGCTTCCGTAGAATGAGATCTACTGGAGACCTGATGGCGTTCCTTTCGGAACAGTGGAGTTGATCCATCCACCGACTTGGTGAGAGTAAGGTAGTGGCTCTTGATATTTCCATGGCCTTTGACAGAGTATGGCACGATGCACTCTTGTCAAATCTCGCTGCTTTTGGTGTCGGTGATAACTTCACTCGATTTATATCGAGTTTTCTCAGAGATCGCACTATACGAGTTGTTGTAGATGGGGTTTCATCCGACGGGCATAAATTGACTGCAGGTGTACCACAGGGCTCTGTTCTTTCTCCTTCTCTTTTTTTTATTTTCATTGACGATCTCCTGGGTCAGACTGTGAATCCAATCTACTCTTTCGCCGATGACACTAATCTCTGTCATTCTCATTCATTCGATCGTAGGCCAAGTCTTCAAGAGATTGAAGCCAAACGCCGGACGATGAATGAAACACTCGACCGCGATCTTTTGTCCATTGTTGAATGGGGTCGAAAGAATAGAGTAGATTTTAATGCGGGTAAGACCCAGTGTTGTTTGTTGTCGCATAAGCGGATTGCTGACCCAAGGGTGTCGTCATTGTCTATGGACGGTGTGGATATTGATGAATCAGACGCTCTTGATGCTCTGGGCATGAAAATACTATGTAATGTATTGATGTTCTGGGCATGAAAATACTATGTGATGTCCGTTGGGCAAAAAATGTCTTTGAAGTGTCGAAGGTGCATTCAAGTGTCTAGGCTTTTTAAAGCGGTGCAAGAAATACTTCACTCCATCTGATCTACTCAATATCTACACCACCTACATCAGGCAAAAGATGGAGTATAACTCTCATATATGGGCAGGTGCTCCTAGGACTTCTTTGGAGCTTCTCGACCGTGTCCAGAGGAGAGCGACGGTGTTAATAGGGGACAGTAGGGTATCCAACTCTATTGCCTCCCTTGAGCATCGTCGAAATGTGGGTTGCGTGTCACTGTTCTATCGATATTTCCACGGTATGTGTTCCTCGGACATCCGTCAGCTTATGCCAGACGTGAGGATATTTAGCCGAAGTACGCGGCTTTCCAGGAACTCTCATCCGTTGTTTATCGAGTGGGCGATGGACCGCACTACACACTATAGAGAAAATTCGTTCTTCAGCCGCACAGTCCGTATGAGGAATAAACTTCCGGCTAGTGTATTTCCCACCAATTGTGACATACAAACATTCAATTCAAATGTCAACAGACACTACTCCCTCTTCCACCCTCTATTACCTCAATTTTCCCTCACCAACACAATGCACTGCATTTATAGGGGGCATACCCTGAGTGTTGGTTTGGTAAAAAAAAATAATCGCCGAGATACATAAATGAAAAAAAATTCACATAACCTCAATTTGATCAGCCAGATGGCAGGTAACTTATGTTTTTTTTCTGTTGAAACATAGCCATACCTCTTACCTTTCCAAAATGACCTAAAGGTCTTACCGTTCCAAAGTTATGACTATTTTACTGAAATGCAAAGGCCTCTCTTAAAGACCTTTCCAAAAAGCCCAAAAACAAAAAAATCCGATCACAGGCTCAGAAGTTAGCATTTACCCTACTACCCTCAGACCGCCAATCCGAAAATTTTGAACCCGCTGCCATTTCGCACCCTTGCATTTTCGGACATGGTCCTAGTGGACTTTTCTTCATGAAATGAGCCAAGGAATACGCTGGAGAAATTTGTCCGGAACTTCCTGAATCACCCTGTATAAAGGCAAAATGAAAAAGAAACTGAATTCGAACAGTAGTAAATAGGAACTTAAACAGAAGTGAGTTTTAATTGGTTGTAATTTTATTGTTTTAAAATTAATGTAGGTCAAATTAAACAAATTTAATTTATAACGAACACCTGGAGGAAAGTACCTAAGTAAAGAATAAAAGGGAAATATTTAAGATTATCACGATGAAGGGCTGTCCAATGGGGAAATTTCGAGGCGAAAAGATCCAGCTGTGTCATTTAGAATTTTATAAAATAGGGTGGCCAATATGGAAACACAAAACGACCAGGAAGGACACCACTGATCAGTAGCAGCGCCAAAAGAGAGATCAAAAGGGTTACTGTTAAAGAAAACTTCGGCGATAAGGAAATTATTGCTGAATTGAGCTTGGGAGCAGGGTTGCGTCGTGTTCAACAAATAATGAAACGCGACTTACAACTGTCATATGGAAAAAAGTATGTCTTATGTCAAGACACGAAGTAGCCAGATTTAAATTCGCTGAAATATACATATTTTTGGATCAGGGGTAATATCTTCCGATGGGAAAAATTAAATTTGAATGACCCTGATGGCTCGGACAAATATTGGCGTTCCAGAGATTTTTCCTAAATTATGCGTCAGCGGCGAAATTTTGGCAGTGGCTACCTTATGGTTTAGGCAGATCTGAGTTATAGTGGAACCACTCCCATATGTTTCGTTTCAACAAAAACGGACTCCGAGTATTATATTCGACTATTGGATGTCGTCTTAGTTAATTCTGGGGAGGAAATTTCTGTCCCAGAATTTATCATCCAGAAGGACAACTCAGCAGTCCATCGGTCTAAGAAAACTCCAAAGTTTCTGGAGTCCTGAAATAATACCAACTCTCGACTGGCCTGCACTTAGTTCTGACCTCTATCCGATCGAGAACCTCTGGTCTATTCACCTACCAAGTTTACCACCCAGGACTCCAGTTGAAGAATGTCAAGGATCGAAGAGTAGCAATACCAGAAAATGGAAGGTAACTGATCTTGCGCATATTCATTCGTTGTTAATCTCAATGCCAAGATGGAGATCAAATGTCTTACGAAACTTTTTAGAATATTTAAATAAACCTTTTGTATTTATAGATATTTCGCACGAGTAATTAGATTATTTTAGTTTATTTCACCTTGAAGAAGTCATATTCATAGTATTTTTGCTGAAAAGTATTTAATTTTGAAAGGACTAATACAATATAAAATAAAAACTTGAAAATTCCTCACATCATTTGGAAAACCCAAAAAATGGTTGTGTATTACGCGTCCTCTGGTCCAGTTAGGATAATGTGTTGTGACTTTAATGAGCTGTATCAGTTTATTGATTTCACTGGTAGTTGGGAAACTACAAAATCTAGGGTAATTTGCCGTTTGAACCAACTGCATTAGTGCTATATATTCCTTTATATGTCTATATTTCTGGTATATAACTGGGTTTTGGTTCTATTCTAAATTATTATCTATTTTAAAGTCTTTATTATAAAGGGTTTTTAAACAGAGACGCTACAAAAGTAAATCGATAGGGACAGCAAACGACGCCATATTTTTCCCCGCTCTTTTGACATTTCTCTTCAGTAAGGTTTGCCATTTCATCATGGAAAGATATACGAGCCAACAACGAGTCGAAATTATTAAAATTTACTACCGAAATGTGGAGCCAGTGGCCTCAACTTTAAGAGCGCTACGTCCAATTTTTGGTCGTTATAATCGTCCTACCAGACCAACAATTGAGCGTCTAGTGGAAAAATTTGAATCCACAGGCACAGTACAAAATGTTCCCGTGCCAGTGAGACAAAGAACAGCCCGTAGTGTCGAGAATATTGCTGCCGCTGAGGCTTCAGTTCAAGAAAGCCCAAATGTGTCTCTCACACGTCGTTCTCAACCGTTGGGCATCTCTGTGACGTCGTTGTGGCGAATTTTGCGAAAAGATCTTGGCATACATCCTTACAAGATCAAATTGACGCAAGAACTGAACCGCTTGACCACCATAAGCGTCGTATGTTCGTTAATTGGGCTGAGCAACAACTTGAAAATGATTCGGATTTTCATCGGAAAATCATCTTCAGCGATGAGGCTCATTTCTGGCTGAATGACTTCTTCAATAAGCAAAATATGCGTTATTGGTCAGACAGCAATCCACACGTAATCCATGAGTCATCATTGCATCCCGAAAAAATTACGGTTTGGTGCGGTTTTTGGGCCGGCGGCGTCTTTGGGCCGGCGGCGTCATTGGGCCGTACTTCGTCCGTGATGATCAAGACCGGCACATTACTGTGAATGCGAATCGCTACCGTTCAATGATAACCGAATATTTTTGGCCCCAATTGGATAATATGGACTTGGAGGACATGTGGTTTCAACAGGATGGCGCCACAAGCCACACAGCGAATGCCACAATCAATTTATTGGAATACAAGTTTGGTGAACGTGTTATCTCACGAAATGGCCCAGTCGATTGGCCGCCTCGGTCGTGCGATTTGACGCCGTTAGATTATTTCCTGTGGGGCTACGTCAAGTCTATGGTTTATGCCAACAAGCCAGCGACCATTGATGAACTTCGTACGAATATCGAACGTGAAATAGCAGCAGTATCGGCCGATTTATGCTTGAAAACCGTCGAAAATTGGGTTCAGCGTCTGGACTTCTGCAAGCGTGCCCGTGGTGGCCATGCAAAAGAAATCGAGTTCCATACATAATGGCATCGAACGTACTTTCACAGGAATAAAGAATTTCATTGGTATCTAAAACCGGTTTTGTTTTATTTAGAAAAACTTTTGTAGCACTATTATTGAAAAACCCGTTACCTGGCGTTTACACGGAACAGTTTTGGTCCGACAGTAGAAATACACTCGCACATTTTTACTACCACACTTACACTTCTCGCACTTGCCTCGACAATGTGTCTGATTTTTCATTGATTGATATAATCGGCCAGATCATGGCTGAACTAGTAAAGGTTGACGCAATAGAACAACTGATTTTGCTTTCTTATGACTCCATCTGTTAAATTCAGTGTATTTTGTTGTTGTACTTTTTTATTAGAGTCATGAAACAAAAACTAAATGCCTGTTGTTGGTTCACACAATTACAACAAATCCTACTGCGTCAACCTCTACTAGTTCAGCCATTGGCCATATCGGTGACGTTTCGTAGTAATTTGTGAAAAAAGCAAAACATCGCAAACGACTTTACAAATTGGGAAATATATTTGAATTTGAAAATTTTGCTAATTTTTATTGAAATATTGTTTGACAATACAAACATATAAACATGAATACATGTCTAATTTTGCAGAGTACATTAGTTCCATTATAATTTGGAGAAGTAAGACAAAATACAATGGCAAAAGAGCGAAGAAACAAAAAATCAGGGCACGAAATTTAACGAAACGACACTGTCGGCGGTTGCTTAAAACTGTACTGTCTTTATAACTGGCTGGACGCGTACATCATACAAACAATTTTTCTCTTTGTGACAACTAATACATATTCTCAACTATCTTGTCTCAAACTGTCCCGTGTAAACGCAGCGTAATACATATTCTCAACTATCTTGCCTCAAACTGTCCCGTGTAAACGCACCGTTACTAACATCTCGTGACTTATTTATGTTTGTATGTTATGTTATGTTTGTTATTCACTATAAATTGTACACGTGTCTACTTCACGAATGTCAAAACCAAACTCATACACGATGCTTATTGCCCCACCCTGTAAATGTCTTGGGCTTCCGTTGTCTAAAAAAATAGAAATAGTTCCCCGTTACATCCCATGAAGGGATTAGGGAGAGCTTCTCACAACCAAGTGCGCTTTCTGGTTTTACCCTCACTGATTGGGACCTACAGTTTTACACCGGTTCCGAACAGTATTTTGAGAAGCTCTTTCATGGCCAAATATTCGATGGTCTCGCCGTCAGTAAGCGAGGTGACCGCCTTCGAAAGAAATTCAAGGTGGTCTGTGCAGGGATCGGACCCTCGTTCTCATGCACAGGAGCTGTGCACGCTACCACGGGAAACCATTTTATTTTTATATCTTGTGATATCTGATTCTGATTAGACATAAAACGGATAGTATTAAAAGGGAATGTGTATTTTCGTTCGATGCAACCAACATAAAACAAAATTTACCTGTCATTAGTATCAATCGAATACAATTAAAACTTAGTTTGCTGCATGGTTTGTTTCTGATTGTTTATTGCTCTCTAGCCTATCTACTATGTTTTGTATCAATTTCCTACGTCATACTCGATCAGCTGTGTCATGGATACCCCCAGGCTCAGCCGAACGGGGTATTTGGTACTTATACAAAAAATATGAAACGCTTCGTGAATAGTTTTGAAACAATATGAAGTGGAAGTGGTGGAGAATGTAAACATCGTAGTTGTCAGGATGAAAAGTTAGAAAAAAAATTCAGAGTATTTAAATGCTATTCATCAACTCGCTGAATGTACAAGGTGAGGGAAAAGTAATCATCCAATGTTCTTTTGATATAATTTATTTTTTAATGAACAATATTGGTTCGGCTTGTGAAATTTGTTTACTTAATCCATTCGAATTTATTTCATGAATTTGAGAAAATGATACCGGCCAAGTCGCCACCGCCAGAGTTCGCTTTATAGCATTTTCCATTACTCTTGCAAGAACTTCGGGCGACAGGTTCTCGCATTCTTGGTGAATATTCTACTTAAGTGCTGCCAGAGTCTGAAGATTGTTGCAATTCATCCAACTGAGGAAGAAAATTTTCGGTAATCGTGGCTCTGTACCGCGCGCCGTCCACAGTCGTCGTGTGGCACCCGGCGTTCTAAAAAAAATGGTCCGATGACTCCTACAGCGTAAACAGCACACCACGCAGTGACTTTGGGCGGGAGCAATGGTTCTTCTTGGGTCATACACAGATGTTCGGTGCCCGAGAAACGATTATTTTGGTTGGCTTGGGCTCTGTCTGCACTTTGTAAGGGAACATCTTCAAATCTTTCATCAAAATTCGGTATAGGAACCGTCGGCTAATGCCCAATTGCGTGGCACGTCACGTCGTCTGGTCGATATTCCAGCGATATTCTCAGCAGAACGACTGCTCCGGGGTCGGCCAGCCTTGGGCAGATTTCGTGTCGTCCCAGACTCTTCAAGGCGAGTGGCCAAACGACGCAGTGTCTGTCCAGTTGGTTTCGGACTGCAAGGAAATCTGCGACGAAATTCATGCTGCTCCAACACAACCGACGAATTGTTGCGC
Source organism: Phaonia tiefii (assembly GCA_963931995.1). NCBI lineage: Eukaryota > Metazoa > Arthropoda > Insecta > Diptera > Muscidae > Phaonia > Phaonia tiefii. The sequence goes on along the minus strand of OZ008368.1, from coordinate 251,394,870 downwards.
AAAAAAATGGAAACAATTATTCCGCGTTCTTGCGTAGTAAGCCGATTCATGGCTTACCGATTTGTATTTAGCGTTTGTTTACTTCACACATGTCAAAAGCTAGTTGACATTTAACGACATTTGGAAAAGTTATAGGGTATACTAATAGGATGATTGATGTTAACGCTTTAGTAATTGAATCGGGACGGGCGTCGCACAGTGGCTCAGAATCGATTTCCATTGGTCAAAATGCAATATCTTTTGATCTAGTAACCATTTTTCAGTTCTGTAAAAAACCGATTGTAGGCTAGGAGTCAAGATATATGTATTAAAATTGAAAATCGCACAGTGGATATTATTTTTAGAAAATTTTTTTCGATTTCAATCAAAGATTTTTTTCCTAAAACGATGTTTTTGAAATATTTAGTACAACCGATGTGTAGTTGGCATAAACAAAGCTTAGCTGTCATATTAAAGTCACCTACTCACTCCTGAATGACATACAGTTCAAGAAATTCGAAAACAGAGATCAACATTTTTTGGAGTTAATTTTCAATTTTGATATATCGCAAAAATCGTCGGCTTCTTGCCTACATTCGGGTTTATACAGAACAATAAAACAAAATGTTATATTTTTTGTTGGCCGATGGAAATCCAAGGACTTGTTCTATGAGCACCTAGACGAAACATACCACCGCAGTCCTGAAATTGTTCTAGGTGATTTTAATGCTAAAGTCGGCAGAGAAAATAACTTTGAACCAACTATCTGTATGTTCAGTCTAAAGCCATCACTTCAATGAGACTTTTAGATTTTGCCGTCGCGAAAAATATAGTTGTCAGTAGTACGAGATTCCAACATAAGGACACCCACAAGGCTACTTGGATATCCCCCGATCAACAGACGAAGAACCAGATTGATCACCTGGTAATTAATGCAAGGCACACTACTTGAGTAATGGACGTACGTGTGATTTGATTGGCTAATATCGATTCGGATGGCTATTTGGTTGCGGCAAAGATTCGCACAAGGTTGAGCAGAGCGAAAGTCGTACGAAGCCAGACATATAGAAAGGTGGAAGGCTTCGGAAGGCTTCAATTACCAGCGATAGCCACGGCCTATACAGAGAAGCTCACTAAGATACTGGCGCAGAATGCGTCTCCGCCTCATGATCCTGAAGCGCAGTGAGTGTATATTTCCCACTCTATAAAAACTACTCCAGAGACCGTAACTGGTTATGAATAATCGCAGAAAGACAAGCCATGGTACGTGCAGAGTGTCGCATGGCAAATGCTGAAGAGAACGCTGCACATATGGCAATGCTTCAGTCAGTTGCAACGAGAGCCGCGACAGAGCGGTATAAGGAGAAACAGAGAAAGGAAAACCGTTTATTTAAGAAGAAAAAACGGCTGTGAAGAAAGCGCGAGAGTGAGCAAAGTGCGTTTTACAGAAGAAAGAATGAGTCTCGAAAATTCTACCGAAAAGTATAAACCCAAACCAACGGCCCGTAAATTCTGCCGAAAAGTGCACATCCAAAACAACGGTTATGGATAAGGGTGCCATCTTGTAGAAATAAGGATCGAAATCTTACCGCAGATGTGCAGGGTAGGTTGAGAATATGGATAGAACAATTCTCTGCTTATTTGTCAATATAGATGAGGGTGTTGAGCACATACAGGATAATGGCGGCGATTGCCAAATCCTTAGAACTGCAATTTTCCGCCTTAAGAACAACAAAGCCGGTGGTGCTGATGGACTACCGGCTGAGATGTTCAACGATGGCGGTTATGAGTTGGAGACGAATGCATGTCCGCCGATTGGAGTCGTAGCATACTGGGTCCTGTTTTCAAAATATGCGACCCGAGTTTATGTACCAACTATCACCGAATTAGCCTTTAATACATCGCATTCAAGGTCCTTTCGAGCGTAATACGCGAAAGTTTAAAAACGTTTGTTTATTGCAGATCTGATTGGACCTTATCAGTGGAGCTTTAGGCCTGAAAACTCAACTATCGACCAAATATTCATATTACGATAAATCCTGGTGAAAACCCATAAGATAAACGACTAAACACCGACAAGATTGCATAAAGACCTCGATATGACGGCTTATAAGGAGCAACTAGTCCAAGAACTGAAGCCTCATGACCATCCGATGCATTTTCGCTTCACGAAATGGGGCTGAAGATGAGCATTTTAACCATAAAATCATCGTTTACGATGAATCTCATTTTCACCTCGGGGACTACGTTGCTAAACAAATTTTGTCACATTTGGGACTCGGAAAACCCACACGTCGTCTAGGAGAAGCCGATGCATCTACAACGAGTAAATGGTTTTTTGAATGGCGGCATTATAGGCCCATTTTCTTCGAAAAGTTGAAGGAGCGGCCGTAGCCGTCAAGTGGTGAGTGTTACCGTGACATACTCAGCGATTTGTTATTCCCAAAAGTTGAAGCGGATGACATGGACGATAAATAGTTCCAACAGGACGGCGGTACGTGCTAGAGTTGGGTAGTTCATTAACTATGTAGTTTAGACCAGACAGACAGACATCACCCCCAAGAACATAATGCACATGTTCGGTATGGCGAGTATAGTCGAGAATGTTGAGTCCGGTCAACTTATATGAACCAGTTTGAGGATTAGTGAACGAGTTCGACACAAGTCTAGTACGTGCCATACAGCCAACGTTCTTTTGCGAACTGTATTCGAAAATCGACTAATCAGCCAAAACTCGAAAGCAGAGTTGCCAGTTTAGAATAATTAATGATTTTTTAGCATAATACGCACAATTTGTTTGTTCATTTAGCATAAATTTTTTGACGGATTCTGGCAACACTGCTCGGAATCCCATTGGCCACCTCGCAGCAGAGATTTGATCCCGTTGTACTATTACGTCTGGGGCGCCGTGAAAGATCAGTATTACACAAACAATCCCGAATCCATAGAGGCCTTAAAACACGAAATCGACGTTGTATCTCACGATATAGAGGTGCATACACTCGAAAATATACTGAAAAAATTGTGTAGATTGATTGATGTCGTGGAAGTCAATTGAGCGATGTTACGTTCAATTTTGAAAAAGTGTCTATTAGTATTTTTGTTAAAGCGAAGTGAACTTCAAAATTTTACATGACCCGCCCTTTAGAATAACCCGTCGTGTGTTACAGCAAGCTCGATGTTGTGTGTTGCGGTTGGATCTCGGCATGAGATGTGTAAGCTTGTATTTCCGCAGCTACTTTGTATTTCACTTTGTGTTACTTGTATTTGTAATTTACTAGAACGAAGTTTTGGAACGAAATTCCGTATCGCACGTTGCGGGATGTGGGCTAAATTAAAAAAAAATTAAACAACTTTTTTTAGCATTATTATGCTACAACTATATTGGGTACTTTTGCTTTGGTTTGTGTCAAGACTAACATATTTTGGGAAATTTCTTAAAAAAAGTAAATTTCTTACAAAAACTACATTTTCTTCAAAAAAGTATTTTTTTTAAATAAGTACCTTTTCTTAAAAAAGTACATTTTCATACAACAAATTGTGATTTCTGGAAAAACTAAATTTTCATTAAACAGTACCTTTTTTGTGAAACAACCTAACTTTTCTTACGATAAGTACCTACTCTTAAAAATGTACCTATTATTGAAAAAAGGACCAATTCTAAAAAAATCCCCAGTTCTTAAAAAAAACTTTTTCTCAAAAACTACCTTCTCTTAAATAAATACATTTTTTTACAAAAATTCCTCTTCTTAAAAGTACCTTTTGCAAAAAAATAAATAATACCTTTTCTTTTCTTGAAATAAGTACCTGTTCTTAAAAAAGTACTTCTCTGCAAAAAATATTCATACTCTAATGTCTTTTTTTTAGGGAAAGTACTTCTTAAAAATATTAACTTTTCTTAAAAAAACATTAACTTTTAATAAAAGAAGTACCTCTCTTTAAAAAGGGAACTTTTCGGAAAAATATAATACATATTCTTACAAAAAGGACCTAAAAATGTGCTTTAAAAAAACATTCTATAAAAAAAAATTGTTCTTAAAAAACGTTTATCATTTTACAAAAAGTATCTTTTCTTAAAGATCCATTTAAACTATCGTATTTTCCAAGGGACGCCTTAGGCGTGTTGGAACCAAGTAGTACATAATATATAGCGAAAGGAACTTTGTTCCAACCGGGTGTCCCCTGACACCTCGTGTTATTTTTCTAGTTATTTAAATACACCTAGAGAGACCTTATCTGACGTTCTATTTGACACACTTCTTCGAAAGTTAGGTGCCGTAGAGACATGTACGACGTAAATTGACGTAAACTAGGTGGAGTTACACGAACTGGTGGTGACTTAAGTTTGTCATGTCACGGTGAAAATTGACAGGAATGAATTTTGCACCTTTTTCATATCTTTTATTGTTAGTATACAGTTGTGCTATATTCGAGACAAACATTTTAACGCACATACACGAAAAGCCGCTGTTGTCTTCTTGTTGTTTGTTCTCAACATATGCCCCTATCTGGTATTATTAAAGCAATACTTTTCTACATGCAACGGTTATATGTTACCAAGCCTAATGTCTTAAATTTACTGAGAGAAGAGGTTCGTTCCTCTAGGTATTTTATTGTATGGTTTTGTATCTTTAGTCTGTATTTAATTCAGGGTTCGTATTTCGTGGGTAAGACCATGGGGAAAATAATGGGTAGTTACCCACGACGATGGGGAATTACCCATCACGATTAGTCATTACCCATAGGGTAATGGGGGAAAATAATGGGTAGCTACCCACGACAATGGGGAATTACTCATCACGATTACTCACTATCCACAGGGTAATGGGGGAAAATAATGGGTAGCTACCCACGACAATGGGTAATGGGTTACACAGGGTAACCCATCCCCATTTTTGATCAAATATGTGAAACAGTTATAAAAAATTTCTATATCGTGGAAACGGAGCGTCCAATCGAAAAATAATCAATTTTTGCCGGTTTCTAAGGGGTTTTCATAAATAAAGTGCTCCAATTCGTATGGAAGAATTTTTTTCACGAAAATCAAAATCACGAAAATAAGAAAATCGCGAAAATCAAAGTGTCTATAACTGGGAAACGGTGCGTCCAATCGAAAAGATAACAAAAATTGTACATCCACAGTAGGCTTTAACCAATAGGCCTCTTCAATATGGCATCACTTTTTTTTTTAAACGATAAAACTAAAATTTTCCAAATATAAAAATCGCTAAAACGCTCTAATGTCTATATCTGGGAAACGGAGCGTCTAATCGAAATAATAAAATTTTTGCAGTTTCTAAGGGTTTTTCTTAAAGTTGTCCAATTCGTATGGAAGAACTTTTTTTTCGAAAAATCGCCAAAATAAGAAAATCGCTAAAATAAAAAAGCTGCTATATATCGGAAATGCCGTATTGAATACATCTATTGGTTCAAGCTTCTGTTGGAGGTACAATTTTTATTATTTTTTTTTTTTGGAAAAAAATTCTTCCATACGAATTGGACCACTTTAAGGAAGCTCCTTAGAAACCGGCAAAAATTGGTTATTTGTTTCTATTGGACGGACGCTCCGTTTCCGAGATATAAACATGAGGGCGTTTTAGCGATTTTTTGTTTGAAAAATTGTAGTTTTAGCAATTTTTTAAAAAACAAGTGATGCCATATTGAGGACACCCATTTTTTAAAGCCTCTTATGGAGGTAACATTTTTATTATTTTTTCGATTGGATTTTAACGATTTTCTTATTTTCTTCCATTCGAAATAGACCACTTTATAAATACGAAGTCTGATTTAATTCATTATTATTATTTGTTATTCTTTTTTAGGACTGGGTGATTCGCTTCAGACTTTGATGTTTTTAATGTGGACGACGTAGATTTAAAAACTAACCACAAAAAATCTTGAGGTGGTTGACGCAAAAACACGCATATGATTAATTTCACAATCTGAAGGGTATTGCGATATACAAAAGCTTACAAATTATCGCATCATGATAAATTTTACCAAGTGGCTTTTCGACGTCAACCGAAACCGCAACCGACTATTCATGGCTTCTAAAATTTTGAGCAACATTGATCGGAAATTGTTAAAGACCATTTGACTTAAGAGTTGTTATTTGTACCCAAACTGATATTCTAAAATATAACCTGCATTAATAGTATGATACCATTTGTAACAAGACTGCGCAAATTTTAATAAGAGTGAAATGGGCCTTAGGGAATTAATATCATTGATGCCATTGAATTCGTAAATTGGGCCAACTTCCACACGCTGAAAATGTGATTTTTTTCTTGTTTGGATGCAAATATAAAGTGTGTTTGGACCTTGTCGCAAATATAATATACTTGTGTCCAAACATAAACACTTGGCTTGCATGAACTAGATTTATATATAAAAATATTCTTTGTGTACCAACGCATAGTGATAACCAAAGCATAGCTGAAACCTTCCGAAAACAAAAACGCGAGAGACAACAAAGAAAGGGGGGAAATAAGCATATGTTTCCACATAAACGCATACATGTTTGCCAATAAACATGATGCTGTTTATATTTAAACACAAGTGAGTTTAGGTCTTGCAAAAATATTAATGTTTGAAGTGTGTTCCAAACATATACATACATGGTTCCTGCAGAATATGTCTGGGAGAATATGTTAGAGAGGCCGTTATTTTTCAGCGTGCAGGCAGTAGGGAAATGCTTACCTACTTTGGTGGCTTCTAACTACACAGAGAGGTCAAGGGCTTTACAATTTGAGGATAATTTATTTCTACAACCGGCTCGATTATTAGCTTTTCTCTTCCATTTGGTAACACCAAGCACTCTCAGGCATTCTTCCATCTGGTCTTTCCACCAAGTCGTGGTCGTACGAATATCGTTCGCACTGGTTCATTCTTCTCCACTCTACTGACATGGCCTAGCCAACGTAAACGCATATCGATATCGTGATACAGATCGCGGTTAATACGTCGTTGATACTCGCCTTTTTCTCTTATGGGACCGGATATTTTTCATAGCATTTTTCTCTATAATTCTGAGTCATAAACCAAGACAGGTTGTATAAGAGTTTGTTAGAATTGGATTTCAGTTGCTCCAGAGAGCGTCGTATCTCTGAAGTGTTTATTTAGTCCAAAATACCACCATTTGGCAAGCACAATTCTTCATTTGGTTTCCAGGCTGACGTTATTGATTTGATCAGACAGAACCGAGGAAAATAAATTCGTCCATTACCTCAAAGTTATAACTGTTATCAACATTCACCCTTCCCCCAATCGGGTCGATGTGTTACATGTCGATCATCGAAAATACCACACGGAAATTCTCTCAGATTTCCCCCCAATGATGTCTAGGTTAGGTAGAAGGGGCTTTCACTATTCACACTCTTAGTTCAATGAGAACCGTTGTGATCCCACGGGACGTGATATTCCGTCCCAGTCGTTGAACTTGTAAATTGACCCGTTATGGTTATAGGGCGTTGAAGCCATGTGATACTACAGCCAGATATTCCTGAATGTGTAAGAAGAAGAGACGTACATTAGCGCCTGACAAACTCATTAGTAATGTGCACAAAGATCCTAAGACAATTCAGTTTAACTTCCTGAATGTCTGTTAGATCCAACAAGAAGTATGATCGTAGGTATTTCCTCCTAGTTATAAATACAATAGGCCGGGCAGTAGCATATTAGATGTTCGAATTCCCCATTATTTAACCCACACCGTGTGGGTAATGGGTAATTCCCATTGCCGTGGATAACTACCCGTAATTTTCCTCATAGTGTAAACCATCATTACCCATTCCCCACGGCGATGTGTATGGGTTACACATGGGATCAGATCCAGTGGAACCGGTAAGGTAATTCCAGTGGAACCGGTAAGGTAATTCTTAATCTTGCCAGCTTATCTACTCTATGTTTCCCTGGAATTGTCCTGTATCCCGGCACCAAAATAAGAAAAATATCGAACGGCTTGGCCATCTAATTTAGAGATACGCGGCAGTTCTTGAATTCTGGAATACATATTGCAGGGTTTTTATAACAGACTGAGTGTCAGGATCGATGTTAAGACCCCAGGAGGTTATGAAGTTTCCTCCCAACCAAACGGCAATTTTTCGATTGCCATGAGTTCTGCCTGAAAGACACTCCAATTGTATAGTGGCCTTTGTGCAAAGTCTAGACTAGAATGTTCAAAACTAAAAAAAACCGGCGAAACCAGTTAACCGGGTTTTTAAGCGAAAACCGGTTATTTGACGTCGGTTAACCGGGGATTACTCAACTTGCGTTAATAATTACGTTAATAATTAAACAAACAACGATATAATTAACAAATATAAATGCATTTTTTGAATTAAATACCACGGTATCCTATTTTAAAATATAATTTCATAACGTGAATAAGATCTACATAAAGTTTTAAAATTTGTTTTATTTCAAACCAATTTTGTAATTTAAAAAAACCATTAAATAATTTAAACTAGTATAAGTATAACTTATGATGTTACACTTCATAGGACTTTGATACAAGATACAAGATTAACCCGAATTTGAATTAAAATTCAAAATTGTATATTAAACCCGCATTGCAAATTTTGATACGATTTACATTTTAATTTCAAAATTAAACGATATTGTCAAAAATAAATTCAGCTGTGAAATTTTGAAATCGAAACACCAAAAATAATATTCAATTCATTTCAATTCAAATCAAATCAAATTAATTCAACTCAACTCATTTCAGTTCAATTCAGTTCAATTCAATTCAAGTCACTGTAATTCAATTCAAATAAATTCAATACAATTCAATTCAAATCAATTCTATTAAATTCTAGTTAATTCAATTCAACTCAAGTCAAATCTGTTCTATTCTATACAATTCCACTTAATTCAATTCAATTTAGTTAAATTCAATTAAATTCTATTCAATTCCGCTTAATTCAATTAAATGCAACGCAATTTAATTCAAGTCTATTCAATTTCACTTAATTCAGTTCAACTCAATTCAATTCAATCAAATGCACTTCAAATCTATTTACTTCAATTCTATACAATTAAGTTCAATTCTATGCAATTCCATTTAACTCAATTCAATTCAATTCACTTAAATTCAGTTCATTTCCACTCAATACAATTCAATTCTATTCATTTCCACTTAATTCAATTCAACTCAATTTCATTCCATTCAATTCAATTCAATTCAATTCAATTCAATTCAATTCAATTCAATTCAATTCAATTCAATTCAATTCAATTCAATTCAATTCAATTCAATTCAATTCAATTCAATTCAATTCTATTCTATTCTATTCTATTCTATTCTATTCTATTCTATTCTATTCTATTCTATTCTATTCTATTCTATTCTATTCTATTCTATTCTATTCTATTCTATTCTATTCTATTCTATTCTATTCTATTCTATTCTATTCTATTCTATTCTATTCTATTCTATTCTATTCTATTCTATTCTATTCTATTCTATTCTATTCTATTCTATTCTATTCTATTCTATTCTATTCTATTCTATTCTATTCTATTCTATTCTATTCTATTCTATTCTATTCTATTCTATTCTATTCTATTCTATTCTATTCTATTCTATTCTATTCTATTCTATTCTATTCTATTCTATTCTATTCTATTCTATTCTATTCTATTCTATTCTATTCTATTCTATTCTATTCTATTCTATTCTATTCTATTCTATTCTATTCTATTCTATTCTATTCTATTCTATTCTATTCTATTCTATTCTATTCTATTCTATTCTATTCTATTCTATTCTATTCTATTCTATTCTATTCTATTCTATTCTATTCTATTCTATTCTATTCTATTCTATTCTATTCTATTCTATTCTATTCTATTCTATTCTATTCTATTCTATTCTATTCTATTCTATTCTATTCTATTCTATTCTATTCTATTCTATTCTATTCTATTCTATTCTATTCTATTCTATTCTATTCTATTCTATTCTATTCTATTCTATTCTATTCTATTCTATTCTATTCTATTCTATTCTATTCTATTCTATTCTATTCTATTCTATTCTATTCTATTCTATTCTATTCTATTCTATTCTATTCTATTCTATTCTATTCTATTCTATTCTATTCTATTCTATTCTATTCTATTCTATTCTATTCTATTCTATTCTATTCTATTCTATTCTATTCTATTCTATTCTATTCTATTCTATTCTATTCTATTCTATTCTATTCTATTCTATTCTATTCTATTCTATTCTATTCTATTCTATTCTATTCTATTCTATTCTATTCTATTCTATTCTATTCTATTCTATTCTATTCTATTCTATTCTATTCTATTCTATTCTATTCTATTCTATTCTATTCTATTCTATTCTATTCTATTCTATTCTATTCTATTCTATTCTATTCTATTCTATTCTATTCTATTCTATTCTATTCTATTCTATTCTATTCTATTCTATTCTATTCTATTCTATTCTATTCTATTCTATTCTATTCTATTCTATTCTATTCTATTCTATTCTATTCTATTCTATTCTATTCTATTCTATTCTATTCTATTCTATTCTATTCTATTCTATTCTATTCTATTCTATTCTATTCTATTCTATTCTATTCTATTCTATTCTATTCTATTCTATTCTATTCTATTCTATTCTATTCTATTCTATTCTATTCTATTCTATTCTATTCTATTCTATTCTATTCTATTCTATTCTATTCTATTCTATTCTATTCTATTCTATTCTATTCTATTCTATTCTATTCTATTCTATTCTATTCTATTCTATTCTATTCTATTCTATTCTATTCTATTCTATTCTATTCTATTCTATTCTATTCTATTCTATTCTATTCTATTCTATTCTATTCTATTCTATTCGGTGATATTATACCAACTATCACCGAATTAGCCTTTAATACATCGCATTCAAGGTCCTTTCGAGCGTAATACGCGAAAGTTTAAAAACGTTTGTTTATTGCAGATCTGATTGGACCTTATCAGTGGAGCTTTAGGCCTGAAAACTCAACTATCGACCAAATATTCATATTACGATAAATCCTGGTGAAAACCCATAAGATAAACGACTAAACACCGACAAGATTGCATAAAGACCTCGATATGACGGCTTATAAGGAGCAACTAGTCCAAGAACTGAAGCCTCATGACCATCCGATGCATTTTCGCTTCACGAAATGGGGCTGAAGATGAGCATTTTAACCATAAAATCATCGTTTACGATGAATCTCATTTTCACCTCGGGGACTACGTTGCTAAACAAATTTTGTCACATTTGGGACTCGGAAAACCCACACGTCGTCTAGGAGAAGCCGATGCATCTACAACGAGTAAATGGTTTTTTGAATGGCGGCATTATAGGCCCATTTTCTTCGAAAAGTTGAAGGAGCGGCCGTAGCCGTCAAGTGGTGAGTGTTACCGTGACATACTCAGCGATTTGTTATTCCCAAAAGTTGAAGCGGATGACATGGACGATAAATAGTTCCAACAGGACGGCGGTACGTGCTAGAGTTGGGTAGTTCATTAACTATGTAGTTTAGACCAGACAGACAGACATCACCCCCAAGAACATAATGCACATGTTCGGTATGGCGAGTATAGTCGAGAATGTTGAGTCCGGTCAACTTATATGAACCAGTTTGAGGATTAGTGAACGAGTTCGACACAAGTCTAGTACGTGCCATACAGCCAACGTTCTTTTGCGAACTGTATTCGAAAATCGACTAATCAGCCAAAACTCGAAAGCAGAGTTGCCAGTTTAGAATAATTAATGATTTTTTAGCATAATACGCACAATTTGTTTGTTCATTTAGCATAAATTTTTTGACGGATTCTGGCAACACTGCTCGGAATCCCATTGGCCACCTCGCAGCAGAGATTTGATCCCGTTGTACTATTACGTCTGGGGCGCCGTGAAAGATCAGTATTACACAAACAATCCCGAATCCATAGAGGCCTTAAAACACGAAATCGACGTTGTATCTCACGATATAGAGGTGCATACACTCGAAAATATACTGAAAAAATTGTGTAGATTGATTGATGTCGTGGAAGTCAATTGAGCGATGTTACGTTCAATTTTGAAAAAGTGTCTATTAGTATTTTTGTTAAAGCGAAGTGAACTTCAAAATTTTACATGACCCGCCCTTTAGAATAACCCGTCGTGTGTTACAGCAAGCTCGATGTTGTGTGTTGCGGTTGGATCTCGGCATGAGATGTGTAAGCTTGTATTTCCGCAGCTACTTTGTATTTCACTTTGTGTTACTTGTATTTGTAATTTACTAGAACGAAGTTTTGGAACGAAATTCCGTATCGCACGTTGCGGGATGTGGGCTAAATTAAAAAAAAATTAAACAACTTTTTTTAGCATTATTATGCTACAACTATATTGGGTACTTTTGCTTTGGTTTGTGTCAAGACTAACATATTTTGGGAAATTTCTTAAAAAAAGTAAATTTCTTACAAAAACTACATTTTCTTCAAAAAAGTATTTTTTTTAAATAAGTACCTTTTCTTAAAAAAGTACATTTTCATACAACAAATTGTGATTTCTGGAAAAACTAAATTTTCATTAAACAGTACCTTTTTTGTGAAACAACCTAACTTTTCTTACGATAAGTACCTACTCTTAAAAATGTACCTATTATTGAAAAAAGGACCAATTCTAAAAAAATCCCCAGTTCTTAAAAAAAACTTTTTCTCAAAAACTACCTTCTCTTAAATAAATACATTTTTTTACAAAAATTCCTCTTCTTAAAAGTACCTTTTGCAAAAAAATAAATAATACCTTTTCTTTTCTTGAAATAAGTACCTGTTCTTAAAAAAGTACTTCTCTGCAAAAAATATTCATACTCTAATGTCTTTTTTTTAGGGAAAGTACTTCTTAAAAATATTAACTTTTCTTAAAAAAACATTAACTTTTAATAAAAGAAGTACCTCTCTTTAAAAAGGGAACTTTTCGGAAAAATATAATACATATTCTTACAAAAAGGACCTAAAAATGTGCTTTAAAAAAACATTCTATAAAAAAAAATTGTTCTTAAAAAACGTTTATCATTTTACAAAAAGTATCTTTTCTTAAAGATCCATTTAAACTATCGTATTTTCCAAGGGACGCCTTAGGCGTGTTGGAACCAAGTAGTACATAATATATAGCGAAAGGAACTTTGTTCCAACCGGGTGTCCCCTGACACCTCGTGTTATTTTTCTAGTTATTTAAATACACCTAGAGAGACCTTATCTGACGTTCTATTTGACACACTTCTTCGAAAGTTAGGTGCCGTAGAGACATGTACGACGTAAATTGACGTAAACTAGGTGGAGTTACACGAACTGGTGGTGACTTAAGTTTGTCATGTCACGGTGAAAATTGACAGGAATGAATTTTGCACCTTTTTCATATCTTTTATTGTTAGTATACAGTTGTGCTATATTCGAGACAAACATTTTAACGCACATACACGAAAAGCCGCTGTTGTCTTCTTGTTGTTTGTTCTCAACATATGCCCCTATCTGGTATTATTAAAGCAATACTTTTCTACATGCAACGGTTATATGTTACCAAGCCTAATGTCTTAAATTTACTGAGAGAAGAGGTTCGTTCCTCTAGGTATTTTATTGTATGGTTTTGTATCTTTAGTCTGTATTTAATTCAGGGTTCGTATTTCGTGGGTAAGACCATGGGGAAAATAATGGGTAGTTACCCACGACGATGGGGAATTACCCATCACGATTAGTCATTACCCATAGGGTAATGGGGGAAAATAATGGGTAGCTACCCACGACAATGGGGAATTACTCATCACGATTACTCACTATCCACAGGGTAATGGGGGAAAATAATGGGTAGCTACCCACGACAATGGGTAATGGGTTACACAGGGTAACCCATCCCCATTTTTGATCAAATATGTGAAACAGTTATAAAAAATTTCTATATCGTGGAAACGGAGCGTCCAATCGAAAAATAATCAATTTTTGCCGGTTTCTAAGGGGTTTTCATAAATAAAGTGCTCCAATTCGTATGGAAGAATTTTTTTCACGAAAATCAAAATCACGAAAATAAGAAAATCGCGAAAATCAAAGTGTCTATAACTGGGAAACGGTGCGTCCAATCGAAAAGATAACAAAAATTGTACATCCACAGTAGGCTTTAACCAATAGGCCTCTTCAATATGGCATCACTTTTTTTTTTAAACGATAAAACTAAAATTTTCCAAATATAAAAATCGCTAAAACGCTCTAATGTCTATATCTGGGAAACGGAGCGTCTAATCGAAATAATAAAATTTTTGCAGTTTCTAAGGGTTTTTCTTAAAGTTGTCCAATTCGTATGGAAGAACTTTTTTTTCGAAAAATCGCCAAAATAAGAAAATCGCTAAAATAAAAAAGCTGCTATATATCGGAAATGCCGTATTGAATACATCTATTGGTTCAAGCTTCTGTTGGAGGTACAATTTTTATTATTTTTTTTTTTTGGAAAAAAATTCTTCCATACGAATTGGACCACTTTAAGGAAGCTCCTTAGAAACCGGCAAAAATTGGTTATTTGTTTCTATTGGACGGACGCTCCGTTTCCGAGATATAAACATGAGGGCGTTTTAGCGATTTTTTGTTTGAAAAATTGTAGTTTTAGCAATTTTTTAAAAAACAAGTGATGCCATATTGAGGACACCCATTTTTTAAAGCCTCTTATGGAGGTAACATTTTTATTATTTTTTCGATTGGATTTTAACGATTTTCTTATTTTCTTCCATTCGAAATAGACCACTTTATAAATACGAAGTCTGATTTAATTCATTATTATTATTTGTTATTCTTTTTTAGGACTGGGTGATTCGCTTCAGACTTTGATGTTTTTAATGTGGACGACGTAGATTTAAAAACTAACCACAAAAAATCTTGAGGTGGTTGACGCAAAAACACGCATATGATTAATTTCACAATCTGAAGGGTATTGCGATATACAAAAGCTTACAAATTATCGCATCATGATAAATTTTACCAAGTGGCTTTTCGACGTCAACCGAAACCGCAACCGACTATTCATGGCTTCTAAAATTTTGAGCAACATTGATCGGAAATTGTTAAAGACCATTTGACTTAAGAGTTGTTATTTGTACCCAAACTGATATTCTAAAATATAACCTGCATTAATAGTATGATACCATTTGTAACAAGACTGCGCAAATTTTAATAAGAGTGAAATGGGCCTTAGGGAATTAATATCATTGATGCCATTGAATTCGTAAATTGGGCCAACTTCCACACGCTGAAAATGTGATTTTTTTCTTGTTTGGATGCAAATATAAAGTGTGTTTGGACCTTGTCGCAAATATAATATACTTGTGTCCAAACATAAACACTTGGCTTGCATGAACTAGATTTATATATAAAAATATTCTTTGTGTACCAACGCATAGTGATAACCAAAGCATAGCTGAAACCTTCCGAAAACAAAAACGCGAGAGACAACAAAGAAAGGGGGGAAATAAGCATATGTTTCCACATAAACGCATACATGTTTGCCAATAAACATGATGCTGTTTATATTTAAACACAAGTGAGTTTAGGTCTTGCAAAAATATTAATGTTTGAAGTGTGTTCCAAACATATACATACATGGTTCCTGCAGAATATGTCTGGGAGAATATGTTAGAGAGGCCGTTATTTTTCAGCGTGCAGGCAGTAGGGAAATGCTTACCTACTTTGGTGGCTTCTAACTACACAGAGAGGTCAAGGGCTTTACAATTTGAGGATAATTTATTTCTACAACCGGCTCGATTATTAGCTTTTCTCTTCCATTTGGTAACACCAAGCACTCTCAGGCATTCTTCCATCTGGTCTTTCCACCAAGTCGTGGTCGTACGAATATCGTTCGCACTGGTTCATTCTTCTCCACTCTACTGACATGGCCTAGCCAACGTAAACGCATATCGATATCGTGATACAGATCGCGGTTAATACGTCGTTGATACTCGCCTTTTTCTCTTATGGGACCGGATATTTTTCATAGCATTTTTCTCTATAATTCTGAGTCATAAACCAAGACAGGTTGTATAAGAGTTTGTTAGAATTGGATTTCAGTTGCTCCAGAGAGCGTCGTATCTCTGAAGTGTTTATTTAGTCCAAAATACCACCATTTGGCAAGCACAATTCTTCATTTGGTTTCCAGGCTGACGTTATTGATTTGATCAGACAGAACCGAGGAAAATAAATTCGTCCATTACCTCAAAGTTATAACTGTTATCAACATTCACCCTTCCCCCAATCGGGTCGATGTGTTACATGTCGATCATCGAAAATACCACACGGAAATTCTCTCAGATTTCCCCCCAATGATGTCTAGGTTAGGTAGAAGGGGCTTTCACTATTCACACTCTTAGTTCAATGAGAACCGTTGTGATCCCACGGGACGTGATATTCCGTCCCAGTCGTTGAACTTGTAAATTGACCCGTTATGGTTATAGGGCGTTGAAGCCATGTGATACTACAGCCAGATATTCCTGAATGTGTAAGAAGAAGAGACGTACATTAGCGCCTGACAAACTCATTAGTAATGTGCACAAAGATCCTAAGACAATTCAGTTTAACTTCCTGAATGTCTGTTAGATCCAACAAGAAGTATGATCGTAGGTATTTCCTCCTAGTTATAAATACAATAGGCCGGGCAGTAGCATATTAGATGTTCGAATTCCCCATTATTTAACCCACACCGTGTGGGTAATGGGTAATTCCCATTGCCGTGGATAACTACCCGTAATTTTCCTCATAGTGTAAACCATCATTACCCATTCCCCACGGCGATGTGTATGGGTTACACATGGGATCAGATCCAGTGGAACCGGTAAGGTAATTCCAGTGGAACCGGTAAGGTAATTCTTAATCTTGCCAGCTTATCTACTCTATGTTTCCCTGGAATTGTCCTGTATCCCGGCACCAAAATAAGAAAAATATCGAACGGCTTGGCCATCTAATTTAGAGATACGCGGCAGTTCTTGAATTCTGGAATACATATTGCAGGGTTTTTATAACAGACTGAGTGTCAGGATCGATGTTAAGACCCCAGGAGGTTATGAAGTTTCCTCCCAACCAAACGGCAATTTTTCGATTGCCATGAGTTCTGCCTGAAAGACACTCCAATTGTATAGTGGCCTTTGTGCAAAGTCTAGACTAGAATGTTCAAAACTAAAAAAAACCGGCGAAACCAGTTAACCGGGTTTTTAAGCGAAAACCGGTTATTTGACGTCGGTTAACCGGGGATTACTCAACTTGCGTTAATAATTACGTTAATAATTAAACAAACAACGATATAATTAACAAATATAAATGCATTTTTTGAATTAAATACCACGGTATCCTATTTTAAAATATAATTTCATAACGTGAATAAGATCTACATAAAGTTTTAAAATTTGTTTTATTTCAAACCAATTTTGTAATTTAAAAAAACCATTAAATAATTTAAACTAGTATAAGTATAACTTATGATGTTACACTTCATAGGACTTTGATACAAGATACAAGATTAACCCGAATTTGAATTAAAATTCAAAATTGTATATTAAACCCGCATTGCAAATTTTGATACGATTTACATTTTAATTTCAAAATTAAACGATATTGTCAAAAATAAATTCAGCTGTGAAATTTTGAAATCGAAACACCAAAAATAATATTCAATTCATTTCAATTCAAATCAAATCAAATTAATTCAACTCAACTCATTTCAGTTCAATTCAGTTCAATTCAATTCAAGTCACTGTAATTCAATTCAAATAAATTCAATACAATTCAATTCAAATCAATTCTATTAAATTCTAGTTAATTCAATTCAACTCAAGTCAAATCTGTTCTATTCTATACAATTCCACTTAATTCAATTCAATTTAGTTAAATTCAATTAAATTCTATTCAATTCCGCTTAATTCAATTAAATGCAACGCAATTTAATTCAAGTCTATTCAATTTCACTTAATTCAGTTCAACTCAATTCAATTCAATCAAATGCACTTCAAATCTATTTACTTCAATTCTATACAATTAAGTTCAATTCTATGCAATTCCATTTAACTCAATTCAATTCAATTCACTTAAATTCAGTTCATTTCCACTCAATACAATTCAATTCTATTCATTTCCACTTAATTCAATTCAACTCAATTTCATTCCATTCAATTCAATTCAATTCAATTCAATTCAATTCAATTCAATTCAATTCAATTCAATTCAATTCAATTCAATTCAATTCAATTCAATTCAATTCAATTCAATTCAATTCAATTCAATTCAATTCAATTCAATTCTATTCTATTCTATTCTATTCTATTCTATTCTATTCTATTCTATTCTATTCTATTCTATTCTATTCTATTCTATTCTATTCTATTCTATTCTATTCTATTCTATTCTATTCTATTCTATTCTATTCTATTCTATTCTATTCTATTCTATTCTATTCTATTCTATTCTATTCTATTCTATTCTATTCTATTCTATTCTATTCTATTCTATTCTATTCTATTCTATTCTATTCTATTCTATTCTATTCTATTCTATTCTATTCTATTCTATTCTATTCTATTCTATTCTATTCTATTCTATTCTATTCTATTCTATTCTATTCTATTCTATTCTATTCTATTCTATTCTATTCTATTCTATTCTATTCTATTCTATTCTATTCTATTCTATTCTATTCTATTCTATTCTATTCTATTCTATTCTATTCTATTCTATTCTATTCTATTCTATTCTATTCTATTCTATTCTATTCTATTCTATTCTATTCTATTCTATTCTATTCTATTCTATTCTATTCTATTCTATTCTATTCTATTCTATTCTATTCTATTCTATTCTATTCTATTCTATTCTATTCTATTCTATTCTATTCTATTCTATTCTATTCTATTCTATTCTATTCTATTCTATTCTATTCTATTCTATTCTATTCTATTCTATTCTATTCTATTCTATTCTATTCTATTCTATTCTATTCTATTCTATTCTATTCTATTCTATTCTATTCTATTCTATTCTATTCTATTCTATTCTATTCTATTCTATTCTATTCTATTCTATTCTATTCTATTCTATTCTATTCTATTCTATTCTATTCTATTCTATTCTATTCTATTCTATTCTATTCTATTCTATTCTATTCTATTCTATTCTATTCTATTCTATTCTATTCTATTCTATTCTATTCTATTCTATTCTATTCTATTCTATTCTATTCTATTCTATTCTATTCTATTCTATTCTATTCTATTCTATTCTATTCTATTCTATTCTATTCTATTCTATTCTATTCTATTCTATTCTATTCTATTCTATTCTATTCTATTCTATTCTATTCTATTCTATTCTATTCTATTCTATTCTATTCTATTCTATTCTATTCTATTCTATTCTATTCTATTCTATTCTATTCTATTCTATTCTATTCTATTCTATTCTATTCTATTCTATTCTATTCTATTCTATTCTATTCTATTCTATTCTATTCTATTCTATTCTATTCTATTCTATTCTATTCTATTCTATTCTATTCTATTCTATTCTATTCTATTCTATTCTATTCTATTCTATTCTATTCTATTCTATTCTATTCTATTCTATTCTATTCTATTCTATTCTATTCTATTCTATTCTATTCTATTCTATTCTATTCTATTCTATTCTATTCTATTCTATTCTATTCTATTCTATTCTATTCTATTCTATTCTATTCTATTCTATTCTATTCTATTCTATTCTATTCTATTCTATTCTATTCTATTCTATTCTATTCTATTCTATTCTATTCTATTCTATTCTATTCTATTCTATTCTATTCTATTCTATTCTATTCTATTCTATTCTATTCTATTCTATTCTATTCTATTCTATTCTATTCTATTCTATTCTATTCTATTCTATTCTATTCTATTCTATTCTATTCTATTCTATTCTATTCTATTCTATTCTATTCTATTCTATTCTATTCTATTCTATTCTATTCTATTCTACACAATTCCACTTAATTTAATTCAATTCAACTCAATTCAATTCAATATAATTTATTTCAATTCAATTCAAATCACTTAAATTCTATTTAATTCAATTAGATTCAATTCTATGCAATTCCATTTAATTAAATTCAATTGAATTCACTTCAATTCTATTTAATTCAATACAATTCAACTCAATCTAATTCCATTCAATCCAATTCAATTCCAATTAATCCAAATCAATTAAATTTAATGCAATTCCACTTAATTCAATTCACTCCAATTCAATTCAATTAAATTCAATTCAATTCAATTTAATTTAATTCAATACAATTCAATTCTATTCTATTCATTACAATGCTATTCTATTCAATTCCACTTAATTCAATTCAATTTAATTAAATTCAATTCAATTCTATTACATTCCGCTTAATTCAAGTCAATTCAGTTCTATTCAATTTCACTTAATTTAATTCAATTCAATTCAATGGAGTTGCATTCAATTCTATTCAATTAAATTTATTACAGTTCCATTCAATTCCACTTAATTCAATTCAATTTAATAATTTCAAGTAGTTTCGGAGATACACCACTCTTTTTGTGGGACAACCTTTACGCCTAAAAAACGAAAATGCAATGTTTACAACTGTTTCTCTTTTTTTGTTTTCTTCACTTACGCATTAAACTTTGACGCGTTGAACATTTAAGTGCATAGGCACTGAAAGTATTTTGAAAAATGCAATTTGTTGTTTCAAAATTGGTTGATACATTTACGCCAAGCTACATTTCCGAAATTTTTTTTCAGTGTGGGCTATTTTCTGATGTTTTCCTTAATTTTCTTGAAAAAACTTAAAAAAAATTACATGAGGTGTTATGGGACACCCGGTTGGAACGAAGTTCCTTTCGCTATATATTATGTACTAGTTAGTTCCAATACGCCTAAGGCGCCCGTTGAAAATACGATAATTTAAATGGATCTTTAAGAAAATATACTTTTTGTAAAACGATAAACTTTTATTAAGAAATATGTTTTTATAGAACGTATTTTTTTTAAAAAGAACTATATTTTTAGGATGGTTTTGAAGAACATTCATAACATTTCCCCGAAAAGGTAATTTTTTAGAGAGAGGTACTTATGTTTTTTTAAAAGGTACTAGTTTTAAGAAGCAGTACTTTCTGTAAGAAAAAGTCATAAGAGTATGAATTTTTTTAAAAAGTACTTTTTTAAAAACAGGTACTTTTTAGGAGAAGGTTATTTTTTTAAGAAAATGTACTCAATTTCAGAAAGGCTGCTTATTTGAAGAAAAAAAATCAAAAGTTTTATTTTATTTTTACGAAAAGGAATTTTAGTAAGGAACGGTATTTTTTAAGATTGGCTTTTTTGAAGAAAGTTTTTTTTAAGAAATGGGAATATTTTTAGAATTAGTAATTATTTCAAGAATAGGTAAATTTTTAAGAGTAGGTACTTTTTTCAAGAAAAGATATTTTGCTTCACAAAGAAGGTACTCTTTAAAGAAAAGGTAGTTTTTTAAGAAAATGCAATTTGTTGTAAGAAAATTTACCTTTTTCAGAAAAGGTACTTATTTAAAATAAATACTTTTTTAAGAAAAGGTACTTTTTGTACGAAAATGTAGTTTTTTAAAGCAAATGTACCTTTTTAAGAATATGAACTTATTTAAGAAAATTTTCTTTTTTAAACTTCTTTCAATTTGGCTTTTCTAAATTTACTTTTTATTGGGTTGAAAACTGCAATATATGTCAGTAACGTAACCAGGATTTTATTTCGGGGAGGCCCAGCTTGGTATTTTGGTTGAAAAATAGGACTAAATTCAAAAATCGCCTATTATATAAATAATTGGGGGGCCCGAGTCCCCGGGCCCCCCCTACCTAGGTCCCCGATATATATATACTAAATATTTGTTACAGGCTCCACCTACAAAACTTTCCATTGAACAAGAAATTTCCCAACATATGTTAGTCTAGACACAAACCAAAACAAAAGTACCCAATACAGTTGATAATACTGGGCTGTAGCATAATAGTGTTAAAAAAAAAGTTGTTTAATTTTTTTTCATTTAGCCCCCATCCCGCAACGTACGATAAAATCTCAAGTTGTTTTCGAGATAGAAAATTTGTAATAATTCAGAAAAATACTAAATTACTGATATTTTCAATTTTGAAATTCCGACAACAACAACTTTTGGAATTTTATTTTTATTTTTCGTGGAGTTTTATATAATGACATAACCTTTCGATATATGGACCAAAGGTCAAAATCTCTGACCCACTATATGTCACATTTCTCGTGGCCGATTTCAATTTTGTTCCATTACACAGCTCATCGACTTTGTAGCAGGAAATTGATGGAAAATAGAGTGCACAGGCGAGAGAGTGATAAGCAACCAGAAGCAAACCATTCAGCAAACTAAGTTTAAACTGTGTTTCATTGATACTAATGACAGCTAAAATATGTTTGATGTTGGTTGCATCGAACGAAAGTCCGTTTTATGTCCAACCAAAGAGTAGAATTTAAAAGCAACTTGAACTCTATGAAATGGTCTAAAATCTAGGGCTGCGACATCGACATCGATGTTTTGAAAACATCGATGTTTTTGAAAAACATCGAGTACTTTTTACATCGACGTTTCAGTGCCGTTTCAGCGGTTCGTTTCTAGTTGTTTATCGCTCATTCTCCTATCTTCTCCGTTTTCTATCAATTTCCAACTACCATATCGATCAGCTGTGGCATGGATGATACCCCTGGGGTAACTAATGTATTTAATTAATTTTCTTTAATAAAATATTAATTAATATTGACCTCCATGTTTTTATTTCACAGGATGGCGACAAAAATCGTGTTAAACAATTCAAGGATGTAACACTTGTGAAAGGTATCTACAAAGGCAAATTCGATTTATCCGAGTATCCTGTCCTGGGACGCTGGGAAATTAAAGCCGTTATAAGTGGAAAATATGACACCAGTGGCTCCAAGAGGATAAATGTCAAGAAATATGTCCTACCCAAATTTAGCGTTTACGTTAAAGCCGATGCAAATTTCTTCCTACAAGATGGTGTCCTTAAGGCCAAGGTGTACGGCAAATATACATTTGATAAATATGTGGAGGGTAATATAACGGCTAGCGTGTGGGATGGTCGCGAGGAGAAGCTTTATCAGCAGAAAAAACTAACAATCAATAGTACAACCGATGTCGAATTTCATTTCGATAACCCAAATGATATGAAGAATGATTACGGTCTATATCTACTCGTTGATCTAACCGAGAAACATACAGGATTAACCCGTAGCGTTGGCATGTACATACCCATACGAAAGCAGCGCTATAATATTATGTTTGAGTATGATTCCATTCAATTTCAATACTACAAGCCGTATTTACTGACTGTCCACGTTCAACATTGGAATGGATCATTAGATTTGGACCGCCAAACACCGGTTATCATGAAGCACGGTTCGAAGGAGTACGAGGCATATCTGGATAGCAAAGGTGATGCTACTTTTGAATTTGACCACGAACGTGATGCAGATCATGTGTTTCGATACAAAGACTCAAGTTATAGGTTACCGAATATCTATACTAATGAGAAACTGGCGAAAAATGAAACGGAAAGCTATTGTAGGCTGAGACTGAAGGGAGATCGGTAAGTTAATAATGGCAACATATAGTTGGTCTTGGTAGAAAAAATTATAATGCTTTAGGCGAATGCTAATTGTACAACTGTTCCAAAAAGTACCTTTATTGATGTGTTAATATCAATAGGCACGGGTAGGGCAATATATGAAAGTGAACACATGCAAGCAACACACAGCGTTAGCATCACATGCGTTGTTGTTGTACAACAATAGTCTCTGCCTGAACATAAATATGATGGTATTGATGTAGCGGCAGCGAACAAACACGCAGGAAGTCTTCTCCAGAGAGTATTGAATAGTATAGAGAACTCATGGAACGAATTGCATAACTCAAAAGCACTGGCGACATCTGGCGAATGATTCAAACGTATTACTCTCTTTTTGTCATAACTTGGTCCATTCATAATATTTATTTATTAAAAACCCCGGATTCGAGATACATCAATCCCGAAAAATCCCGGGATTTCGGTATTTGGGATTTCTCGTTTGACATTCCTAGTGTATGCACCATTTTTCTTGTGATACGAGGGCGGTACCAAAACTCAAAGAAGACAGTAAAAAGTTGGGAAAAATTTCGTAGTTGCGGAGGCTCCCTTGCGTGTGACCGCAGAAGACTTACGAGCACTAGTGCTCGAGGAAGAGCCCGTAGGCTCGGGGGAAGTCACCTGTGGCCGAAGAGTTTTTATTAACATTATTCATATTGTTTGGGCCTCAAGTTGTAGCCTCTATCTACTTCCGTAAAATGCAATGTGTTCAAAAAGGGGGGTCTATGAGGCAGGGAGTTCCACGCGAGGGTTGACACTCCGCCTTATGGGACAGAGTGTTCAGAGCCAGGCCGAACCAAAAAGGGAGTCATCGCAACCTCACCATTACCACCAACTTAACGGTGTCGGATTTCGAACGTACTACAAGACTTGCCAGGTTTTAATGAGGCGGAGACGAACGATACTCAGTATAAAAAAATTTGAATCTTGTACATCAATAAAATTAAAAAAACAAATTCCAGAAAAGAGCCGCATCTACGACAGAGAGAACAACTCAATTGCAGTCGCCAGAAGCTCTCTATCCCATTTCGTTTAGACGCTAGGACTTTTTTTCTCCGTCGTCTGAAGCGACAGAGAGAACAACTCAATTGCAGTCGCCAGAAGCTCTCTCTCACATTTCGTTTAGACACTAGGACTTTTTTTCTTCATCGTCTGAAGCGTGTCTATTTTGTTTGGACTCTAAAACATATGCTTTGTAAGGTTGCCACTTTTCACCAACACATTTTTTTTTTTAAACTACTGGCATCATCTATACGTCAGGTTGGCTAGTTTTGGGACTGACCTCGTAGTTTGTTCTCCCTACATTAGAGCTCTTTGTATACTGTATGCGACTTAATTATCACGAATGTGCGAACACTATACACTTTCCAACTGGAAAGTCCTCGAAAAGTAAAGAGCTGAAATTACAGCTATCCAGGGAATGCGATGGACAGGATATGGTTGTTCCAGAAAGAAAATCTGCGATATTTACTACAGCTGTCATGAGCGAAAGCATGAAATCGGGTGCGGGTTCATAGTTGGCAAGATACTGCGACACCTAGTTTCAAGGTTCAATCCAGTGAGAACCAAACATCCATTTTATGAGCGCCTGGAGGAAGTATACGAACGCTGCCCTGACCACGACATTAAGATTATTCTAGGCGATTTTAATGCCAAATTGGGAACGGAAAGTATCTTTCGACCAACCATCCTTAATTACAGTCTATATGATACCACTTCCGATAATGGAATTAGACTGATAGACTTCGCCGCTGCAAAGAACATGGTAGTTAGTAGCACATGATTCCAGCATAGGAACATACATAAGTTTATCTGGATATCTTCTGATCAGAGAACGAAGAACCAGATTGATCACTTGGTAATAGATGGCGGGCACTCTTCTAGTGTAATGGATGTACGTGTGATTCGAGGTTCGCACAAGAATGAGCTGGGTGAAACCCGTACGAAGCCGAACACAGGAAAAGTTAGGTATTGACAAGCTACAAATACCGGAGATATCAATGTCCTATCAACAGAAGGCGGAATACCCCCTCCCAAGGACCCAGATGCGCAGTTGAAGCATCTCCCATTCTTTGGAAACCGATGCAAGGACTGAACTTGGCTATCAAAAACCGCAAAAGGATATGCCATGGTACGACGAAGAATGTCGCATTGAAACTGATGAAAATGGCAACGAAACAGTCAGTTATAACGCGTGCTACGAGTGAGCGGTACAAGAGACTGGGAAGAGAGGGAGAGTGAAAACCCCGAAATGTGCTGGATGAATGGTGAATCACGAAAATTTTTCCACAGGATAAGAAGATCAAATAACGGGCCTAATAATGGGTTGTCCTCTTGCAAGGACGACAATAGGACTCTGGTGACTGATAAGCAGCGTGTGCTCAAAATGTGGAGAGACCACTTTACAGCACTACTCCATTTAGATTCTTCCACTCAAGATCAGGAGGTAATGATAGTGGAAGATAGACGAGGTTGCTTAAGAATAATAAAGCCGCTGATGCGGTTGGGCTACGGGCCTAACTTTTTAAGGCAGGTGGCGACGGATTGCAAGCCCACATGCATCGACTTATATGGCTGGGGGAATCTATGCCTGATGATTGGAGTCTCAGTGTATTATGTCCTGTATTCAAAAAGGGTGAACGGTGTCTGTTCCAACTTTCGCGGTATCAGTCTTTTATCCTTCGCGTATAAGGGCTTGTCGAGCGTATTATGTAAAAGACTAAAGCAAATTGTTGAAAACTTGATTGGTCCTTATCAGTGTAATTCTAGACCAGGCAAGTCCACGACTGACCAATTATTCACGCTACGTGGAATCCTAGAAAAGACCTACAAAAAGCAAATTGATACATACCACCATTTTGTCGATTACAAAGCTGCCCTCGATAGCCCCATACGGGGAAAATTGTACGAAGCTGTGACTGAACTTCGGATTCTGGCAAAACTGATCCGCCTCTGTAGACTGACGCTGACCAACACCAACTCAGCAGTGAAGGTGGGGAAAGACTTCACTCAACCATTCTGTACCAAGCGAGGACCGAGACAAGGCGACACACTTTGGTGCAATTTCTTCAACATCTTAATGGAGATAATAATGAAAAAGGCTGCAGTAAATACGAACAAGACCATCAACACGAAAAGCAATATGTTGCTGGCGTATGCTGACGTCATAGGCATCATTGGGCGAAATTTGCGAAAGGTTAATCCAGTATTTTGAAGAATCGAAAAGGAATCAGTGCACTTGAACGTTGACAACCGATTTAATTTTGAAGTGGTAGATGAATTTGTCTACCTTGGCTCCGCCGTGAACAAGGACAACAACGTCAGCCTTGGGATAGATAGGAGAATTGTGCTTGCAAATATATGCTATTTTGGGCTCAGCTGGCTGCTTCGAATGAGACGATGACGTTCATGTCAAAGGAGTGTGATGATATTCTTAAAGGCGTAGCAGAATATAAAAAGAAATTGGAAGCTGTTCAGAAGGAGAATAACGCGTTAAAGGCAGAACAGAACTGCTTGTGTTGATGATTTGTTCTGTTAGTATTGTTATACATAGTAACTTGTAGAGGGTTGATGGTACTGAAATGAAATGTCCTATACTAAACGGTTTATTTTAAATGTTTTTGTTATTTTTTAAATTCTGTACATTAACTTCACCTGTCTGTATGCATGTATGTATCTACGCCGAAAAAATTTTGGATTGATTTTTAAGCCTTTTTCCGTAATCCAATCGAGCTGAAACTTCGCAGGCTAACTAATGGCGACGACAAAAATGAAGTATCAAAATATGTGTGGGATTTGACAAAGGGGCGAGGTACCTCTCATACAAATCACAAATTAAAAATCCATTATTTCTGCTCCTGTTAACAGTAGTTGAACAAATTTGGGTATGTTGGTTATGTGTACATATTCTAAGATCTCCTGCAAATATGGGCGGGATTGGATAAAGGAGCGTGTTCATATATAAAGAATTTATAGTCAAAAACTATGTTTTTACGGGTTGGTTTTTATATGGTATTTTCAGTTCAGTTTTCACTGCTCTTGTTACCAATTTAAGGCAAAATTTGCTGAAAATAGAGTAAAATTAAAGCAAAAGGGAAAAAAATTCGCCGGATTGCCTTATGCCGCCCACAAGGTCCAAAATTTTTTTAAATTTTCCAAAAAAAAATACCGATTTTTCCAGGTTTTTTTATAGAAAGAGTGAAAGTAAGGCGAAAACAGTAAATTATATTTTTCGATAACTGTTTTAGTTATCGAGTTATCGACAGATAAAATAAACAAAATTTCCAAAAATGTCGTTGTGTAACTGGTTTTTGTAAAAATTATGTAAATAAAATGATAATATTAAATATTTTTCGATATTTCTGTTAGATATCGAAAAAAAACAATAAAAAATTTGTGGTTAACACCATTGACACAACATAGGGCCATGTTTCGGTAGGAGCCCAAACTACACTAGTTTCTCAATAAGAGTTACACCTACTTCCTCCCACTTAAAAATTTGATGTTGTGCGACATCTTCACTCATACACTATAAGATCACGAATGGTCTGTAATCACGACGCACGTATGATATTTAAAACATTCTTACATTTCGGGGAAGCCCGAAATGAAATGCAGAGGTGATATTATAGGAGTGCTTGTTATTTCCGTTATGGCATACAAATATTTCAATAATATGTATACATATATGTGACTGGCTGCACGAAAAGGGACCTCTGCGCCGAAAAGAAGTTATTGAGAAAAACGCGTTTAAAAAAGGCGCTTCGTTTTTCCGTGTTTTGCGCATGGTTTTTTTAAATTTCAAATATTATATATATTATCTGTTTATATCACATTTTTCATTTTTTTCATTAATTATGTTCATCTTTACAGGTGATTTGTAAAAAAACTAAGCCATAGAAACTTGCGGTCACTATATATAATCAATCACTCATAAGTATCACTCAAAAAGTAAAAAAAAAAATTTTCGGCTCCTTTTCGTGGAGCAGGTCACATATGTATAATGTATATATGAATAATATAATATTGACCATTTAAATACATAGAGACGAAAATGGCGCTGGAAGCAAAATTTTGTATTATTTTCTTGAAAGTAGAGTGTATGTACATAATTGGTTATATTTACCTGTGAATTTATTATTTATTTTTGTTATTTACCTGTTGACACGAAAATACCGCTGCAGGCAAACATTTAAAAAAAAAATATTTTCTTGAAAGTTCAGTATAAGTAATTGGTTATATCCACCATTGAAATACTCTGAGACAAAAATAGCGCCACTTCTACTCGAGTTTGAAAAATTTTTATTTTAAATCGCGCTATTTTCAATTTAAAAATTTTTAAATTGTGAAATTTGTACGAAATTGCTTTCAATGCAATGGTATCTTATTCCCTTTTATATGAATGCCCACACTCAGTGTATTATAGTTGGCCCGGATGTCGGGTCTCAAGGCCCCCATATTACATAGTAATCGTGGACTTAAATGGACTTGCAGACATCGCACGGAGAAAATATTGGTACCGCTGAATCCGTGCAACGAATACCTTTCGTTGAAGTACCCACACTTAACTATACCCGAGTGTCCCTGGGTGCATCAGTTTTTAGGACCCTGTGGACGCCACAGGTCCGTGCAGCGGGAAATTTTGCGATTTCTCTTCATAATTTGTTCTTTAATTTTAATTTTTCTTTACAATTTCACCCACCTTGAGAACTTTAGCCCAATTGAAATATATTTAACCCTCCGACGGTTGAGTCATCCGTTGCCCTTATACGAAGTACAACGTCCACAGGGACCTATTTCTATTTATATGAAATTTTATATGAAAACGCATTTTTTTTTTTAAATTTTTTTTGTTTTGATTTATTATTATTTACTAATTATACATGTATAATGAATGTTAAAAAAAATTTTTTTTTATATATAACATTATTAATTTTTTATGAGTTTTATATCAAAAAAAGCCTAAAAAACTATTGTTCTGTAGATTGTCCCTCGTCCAACATATTTTCTGTGCAGGTGTAGCATCGATGCATAAGTGTTGAATGCTCTGCACAAACTGGATTGTTACAGGACTGGCAATAGGCCCTTGTTTTCCGCTGCCGTCCGTACGGCATAGGCGACATGACGGTCTGTTCGTTCTAGACGCAAACGAAGGTACAGCTATATCTAAAAAGGACAAAATTTTGTAGTTAATCTGCTTTTGAACATTAGAATTGTTTTTTCTTACCTTTACATCAAATGCTTTCATTGCGTTCCGTTTTCTTGGATATGCGGTTATTCAGCGCTCGTTCCTCTATGTTTGGTAGTGCCAATTGTTTTGTCAGCATCAGTAGGAATGACCGTCGTCTGTCACTTCTTTTTATTGGCTTCATCTCGTTGTATGAAATAAATGCAGCTAATGCAGCAATTTCCACCATATTATAAAACATGGCCAATGGCCAGCGGTTTGTTGAGCGCTTGCATGTATATGTGCCAAGCATCTGGTCCATTGTATCAACGCCCGATTTGTTGGCGTTGTAATCCAAAATAGCAAACGGCTTCTTCTTTTCAGTTTGCATGTCCACACCGCAAGTATAATGTTGTGGCGACAGCAAAATTACCGCTTTGTTCTTCTTGGGCACATATGAACATAGTGCTATATCGCCTTCGTTGAAGCCGAACAATGTGCTGTTGATAGGACGCGTATGATTTTTTTGGAATTCCCGAGGCACACATGTCTTATTCGAGCGCACTGTTCCAACATATGCGGTTTTCTTCCTGATCAAAGTAAGCGCCAAATCCAAAGTTGTTGAAAAATTGTGCGGCCTGTATTCAAATATCTCTCCGAAAGTTGAAGTACAACATACTGCCCTTGATTAACCTCTCGTGCCTGATCAGGCAATTTCCGAGAGGAAATCATTCCTTTGACAGGATAAAATGATTTTGAGTTGCACAACCACCATATCTTTATACCGTACTTGGCAGGCTTCGATGGAATGTATTGTGTGAAGCGGGTGCGGCCTCTGTATGGGAATAACTGATTATCAACGGTCACTGCATCATGCGGAGTGTAAGCTGCTGCCAAGTTAGACTGCAATATTTGCCAAATATCATCAATAGCCGCAGTTTTGCTGTTGATTAGTCGCTGCTGTCGCGTATTTCCATTGTCGAATCTAAGGCATTGTTTTATGCACTTCCTACGATCTCATGATAATGCAGGTTTATATATTGGACAGCGCGTTGGGCCCCATAACTCTTCAAGAGGTTCACTATTCGATTTAGTGAGTCCAGCATACAAAATAATAGCCAAAAAAGCATCGAACTCTTTCAAAGTGATTGGTTTCCATTCCTTTGTGTTAGTTGGATTTGCCAAATTCCATGCAGCGTTCACTTCCCTGCCTTTCCGATTTGATTCGCGTAATATGATGTAGCCATGTCTTCGGTGATGAGCGAGCGGAATATGGTAAAGGGATCATGTGTGGTTCCTACTGGTCCCGGATTCCTCCTTGTGTAGTCGACCACGTTATGAGCACGAGTACAGGAAGTCGGTGGTGCATTTTTAGTCCATTTGGTGCCATCTTTGGAAATGAAGTAATTGTCACTTGTTTGCTGAGCATCAGTTTCTTCCTCGTCATCACTAATATCTTCATTGATGTATATATGTGGTTCAGTTTCCGCATCCGAATCATCAACATGAAAATTTGCTTGATATGTGAAATCGTCATCATCCGCACCTTCAAGACCAAATGCAGGAATAGCACCTTCATCGTCATCACTCATCCCCGCACTCATGAAGTCTGCAAATCTATCATCCAGTGCACGTCTTTCATCCTCACTCATTTGCTGCTAGCGTGTACTACGACGTACCACAATCTCAGCAATATCTAAATTTTCCTCTGCCATTGTATTGTACTTTTATTTCTCTTTATGAAATTCAAAATAAAATTTCGCACTCGATGTTCACTGTTCACTGTCGCAACTTTCTATGATTTGGTTTCCGAAACTAGAGCCGATTTTATACCCTTCAGTGGCAACAACATGTGGCAAGAACATGAAAATTAAAATTTGCCAAATATAAAGGAAAATACTAAAATTAAATATAATTATACTTTCAAATTATAGATTGCTATATATAAGACAAATAATTATGGTTAAAAATATAAAATCTTTATAAAACAACAACACAACGCTTTTTTCTACCCATCGCTAAAAATAACAATTCATCAAAAAACATTCGATTGCTATTTCTTGTGCTTTTCTATGGAAATTCTATTGCTTTTTCATATCAGCTTGTGTGTGCTTTTAGTTTCGGCAGCCACAAAAAAGCACAATCATTGATGTCATGCAATCGATTTTGCGTTGTTACTAGTTGTTTTCTCTAGCAACAGAAGTAGCTGGTGGACAAAATAAAAAGCAATGCATAATCGATCAACATGCTTTTGTATGAAACAAAAAGCCAGCTAGCTGCTTTTCCTGCTGCTTGTCTGACTTTTGGTAGCTGTAGGCTTTGCTATAGTTGGTGCTATTATTAGGAAAAGCGAAAGATGGATAATATATAAATTGTATAATATTTGAGATTTGGCTGAAATTTCAATAGCATTTTAAACACTGGGCAGAAGTACTTAATTTAAAGAACTCAGTAAAATTTATCAACGACCAGAGAGTAAAAAATGATTGTCGGGTAATTGGTTTAAAGACAAGTACTGGTGTGTCTGCCGTGGATGCTGTGGATGAAATTGTCAAATGAAGCTGGTGTTGTGATGACTGAAGGGAGAATTAGTGATACATACTTTTTGATACAACAAAGCGCTGCTAATGACAAGAAATCGGTAGTTGTTAAATTCAACTCAAAGAAGTCCAAAGACAAAATGGTGTCAATTAAACCCAAATTGCATCAAAATGAAGAAACAAAAAAGTTTATGTTCATGATTATTTGAGCAGGGAAACGATGAGTTTGCTGAATTATGCGAAATCCTTGAAAGCAGTGGAATATTGGGCCGTGTATGCAACAGACGCGTGAGTTTTTACCAAAAGGAGTGAGCTATATACGCCTAGATTAATAAGGAATGTTGATGAAGTTGACAGATTTTTGTTGGAAGCAACAACTCATCCGAGGAAACAGCCTATGCACCAAACGTCAGTTCTTGCAGATGATTCTGATAATTCGTATTTATCACCATCGTAAATATATATTTATAAAAATTACATTGGTTTAATTTTTAATTAACGGTAAATTTTTTATATTTTTCTTTTTTCTGATTAATAATCAATATTTTCATTAATTTGAAGCATTTAAACTAATTCGAGTAATAGTTGTTTCAATATAATGTCCATAAATATCAGAAGCATATCTTCGATTTCAAAGTTTAACAAGTTTAAGACTCTAATTGCTAAATTTCCTAAACTGCCAGCTGTTTTTGCAGTACAAGAAACATGGTTTAGACAAGATATTGTTCAAACTTATAATATACCAGGCTACAAGGCCATTCATGTTACAGATCAGATAATTACGGCGGCACGTCGGTGGTTGTTCCTGACAGTGTTCACTAAACGGTAGAGAAATGTATGAGTCAGAATTTTATAGACTCTATAATATTAAAATTTAATGAAATAAAATTGGAGGGAATTTTCAATTTGCAAGTCGCTTAAATGCAATAGTAGTAATTTTATGGATTTTTTGGACAATGCACTCGTTCGATATGGTCGAACTCCTTGTATTTTTGTTGGTGATGTTAACATGGATACATTGGGAATAAATGCGTCCTCAGAACTGTTGGATCGTTTGTCGACTTATGACTATAGAAATTGTCATAATTTAATTACTCGTCCGCGCAGTGATACATCTATTGATCATGTCTATAGCAACATTTACAAAGGTATAACTGTTGATTCGTTCGAATGTCAAATGTCTGATCATAACATCATTTCATGCAGCGTTGATATCAGAGTACGTAATCAAGATATTGTAACAGATAATTATTTCAAATGCGACTACGATAAATTAAAATGTATTTTACAAAATGAAATTCCAGACTTGACATACACTGGTGACCCATCAGTCGATACATCTACCTTAATTTATTGTATTAACAAGTGCAGTGGATCATTCCTCTCTACAGAAAACAAAGGAATATAAATTTGAAATATAAAATTACGCCGTGGGTAAATGGCAATTTTGGGGAAATTGATGTCGTATAAAGATCGTCTTTTAAAACAACTGAGGAAAAAGTGTAGTGATGAAATTGAAGCTAAACTAAGTGACATTAGCAAACTTATTAACCCGAATTGACCTGTCGCACCCATATGGTAACGCAAAAGAGTGTTCCATTAACAGCCACGTGTCATTTCAAAAACAGAAAAATCAAACAGCAAAACAAATTCTTTACAACAGACAGACATCTGCCAACAAGTTTTACAAAGCAACAAGTCATTTGAGTTTTGTATTTGAGAGTGAAAAGTTCTTTTTGACAGCTAAAAAAATTTAAATCCAAAAAAGTGAAAAATGGACTACATGAAAAAGTAAGTTATAATTTTTTTTTGCTTTGGTTGTGTTAACAAAAAAGTTTTGTGATAAATATAATATATTATAAACAAATAGTGCTATTTAATTTGTGCATACACCAATTCAACTAAAAAATCATTGAAACACACTTTCGTATGAACTATGTAGGTGCGTTACCACATGGGTGCACCAGGTATTACATAGATTTTTTTTCGTGAATACGTTATTTTACAGTTATTTTCGAGAAATATATTTGTTTTTTAACTTCAAATGTATTTTTGCAGAAAGCTGACCCTGAGTGAAGCTTTAGACTACATGGAAGAGCTTGACAGTGATAATGACTAAGATGTTGGAAAGATTTTTATTGAACCGCCACTGAATGATGGTGATATAAGTGGAGAAGATGATGCCGAAGAAGATGATGGTGGAATTCCAGATAACGTTTGCGCTGCTCAGTTGAAATCCTGTTGTGAAATTGTCTTTAGAAATGGTCGCCGCATTAGTACTGATATTCCTGATGAAGATTACAATATTGATAATGATACCTTAGTAGACGTTTTGAATAATTCTGATGTAAATTTGTCTATTGGTTTGATTGACTGTAGTACAGTATCTGAATCTTTATTATCAATATCCCTAAATAAGGTAAAACCTATTATTTCGAAATGCCCATTACCACAAGGAAATAGAGATACGAACTTCAATTGGATAACAAAATCTACGGTCGCATCGATTCCAATCTTTCCTCAAGGAAACTATAAAGATTGCAGTTCCCTTCAGCCACATGAACAATTTGAAAAGTTTTTCGATGATATTTTGATAGAGCACATTGCCAATAAGTCGAACGAATATGCAGTTTTTAGAGGAAAGCCCAACCCAAAAATTACTGAAGAAGATTTACGTACGTTTATTGGGATTCTAATAGTGACAGGATACTGCGGTCCAACAAGATTTAGAGATATGTGGTCCATGGAAGGAGATTTGAGAAATGAACTGGTGTATAACAGCATGCGTCGAGACCGTTTTGTTGAGATATGCAACTCTCTTCATTTTATCGGCTCAGGATCACAAAGTTCTGAAGGAGATAAAATGTGGAAGCTTCGACCGATCACAGATCATATAAAAGCTAACATGTTGAAGAATTTCCATCCGGAACAAAATCTGTCATACGACGGAAGTATGATATCATATTTCGGAAAGCACGGCTGTAAGCAATTTATAAAAGGAAAACCGATACGATTTGGATATAAAGTGTGGTCCCTATGTACAGCCAATGCATATTTGATTAATTTTGAGATTTATCAAGGCCAAAACCCAAGAGCAAACAAACAATATGAACAGTGTTTTGGAAAATGTGCCGCTCCGTTGATAAATATGATTGATGATTTTTCTGAAGAAGTACAAAATTTTCCATTTTCCTTTTATTTTGGCAACCTATTTACGAGTTTTCCATTGCTGCAGTATTTAAAAAATCGAGGATATATCGCCACAGGTACCATTCGGGAAAACCGCATACCAAAAAGCTGTCCATTGCCTGATAAAAAAAATAATTAAGAAAAAAGAAAAACGAGGTTTTGTCACTTCTGCTTCTGTGAAAGATAGTGGTTTACATTTGACAAAATGGTTGGACAATTCTGCCGTCTCCATTGCATCAACAGTGCTCAGCATTAGTCCGTTATCAAAGGCACTGCGATATTCAAGAGAAGAAAGAAAGAAAATAACTGTTCAACGCCCATGTGTTGTAACAGAATATAATAAGAACATGGCTGGAGTTGATCGCTTGGATCAAAATGTAAGCCTCTATCGCATTGGTTATAGAGGAAAGAAATGGTGGAGTAGCATTTTCACTTGGCTAATCGATGCTTGTATTCAAAATGCTTGGCAGCTACATCGAATTGAAAAAGGTAATATGAGTCAATTAGAGTTTAGACGACAAATAGCCAATTACTACTGTAAGCATTATGGTAAAAAGCCAAAAAAAAAAGTGGATGTCCTTCAGCAATCAAACGGCGACACGACGACGACTCGGTATACACAACGCTTCGCTTTGATGGAAAAGATCATCTCGTGATTCCAGTTTCTAAAAGAAGACATTGTGCTGGAGAATTATGTAAAACCAGTGGACGTACTGCATGCAGTAAGTGTGATGTCGGCCTCTGTGTTAAATGTTTTGCTGAATATCATACCAAAAACCGTGTACAAATTTAAGTTTATTAAAAAATCGTTATAAATAAAATAAAGTCTATGTAAAATTTACTTAATTTATTTTCACTTATAAATAATCCTTGTAGTTCCTGGTGTAACCATATGGTAACCGCCCTTTTTGGCCAAACTGAGGGCGGGGCAAAAATTATAGGTAATGGTTAAATTATCCTTGACCCTATAGATAAATATTTAGCGACTTTTGCTTAAAACAAAAACAAAAAACATTCCCGGTCAATTCGGGTTAAGGAAGCTTATAATAGTTCAATAAACAATTTTTATTCAAATAATTTAGAAGTAAATAACAATTATCCGAAAAAGTCCTGGGGATTTAGGAATGAGACACTTGGTAGAGTTTCAGACAAGGATTTATGTATAAAGGACTCCTTTGGAGAACTTGTTCTAAGCCATGCACGTAAGGCTGAAATGTTAAATTCTTACTTTTTGGAATCAGTACAAATAATGAAACAGCAAATTCAACAATTAACAATGAACTTTAAGAACATGTAATAGTATATTTCAACTCAATTATTCTACACGTGAAGAAGTAGAGAATGTTATACGTAGCTTATCACCTGGGAAAAGCTGTGGCCATGATGGCATTTATCCCAAAGTGTTTTTGACAAGCGTCAGCTCTATTACTTCGCGTTTAGTGGACATATTTAAGGAGATCATAAACACATAAATTTACCCAGATATTTTCAAGATACACAAAATAATTCCAATTCATAAGTCAACAACGGTTGACCAATTTCGGTACTACCCATTATTGACAAAATTTTTGAA
Source organism: Phaonia tiefii (assembly GCA_963931995.1). Classification (NCBI taxonomy): domain Eukaryota; kingdom Metazoa; phylum Arthropoda; class Insecta; order Diptera; family Muscidae; genus Phaonia; species Phaonia tiefii. Next base: position 251,357,730 of record OZ008368.1, on the reverse strand, counting down.
AAAATTCTACATACTCAATTTTTAAAATATTTTCAGAAAATAACATTCTGAATAATTCGAAAGGGTTGTGGCACTGAGGAGGCTATTGTAAATATTCAAGATTATATATGCAAGGGGTTAGATGAAGGGCACAGATCTGTCGCAGGAGTTTTTAGTGATTTAGCTAAAGCATTTGATCTCATTGATCATACAGTCTTAGATAAAAAGCATCAGTACTACGGTATTAGGGGAAATTAGCTTTCGTTACTAAGGAGCTACTTACATAATCGAAGACAATTAGTTCAGATTAATCAACAACAAAGTAATTTGGAAGTTGTTGAACATGGAGTCCCTCAAGGTAGTGTTTTAGGGACTTTGTTGTTCTCTATTTATACAAATGACTTTAAAAATCTTTGCTTAACTGGAAAGATGTTTATGTATGCTGATGATATAAGCATTTTTTTATCCGTACATGCATGACACTGCCATGAGACCATATATGGAACGGGATGCTGCATTGCTTTTGGAATATGCTCGCATCAATAAGCTTTACCTTAATCCAGCTGAGACAAAACTAATGAGATTTAAACCACATTTCTGTTTCAATAATGAGTTTAGCATATTTGTTGATGGAAGAGAAATTAGAGAAGTCACATCGTTGAAGTATTTATGAATGCATTTGCAGGGAAATCTTTCTTGGGATCAACATGTACAATATCTGAAATCAAAAATATCACCTGATATTGGATTGTTGTATAAGTTTACGAACAAGTTTGACAAACATACAAAATTTTGAATTTTTCAAGCCTTATGTAGATCAAAGTCATTGTAATTATTTGTCTATTGTGTATGGCTATAAAAAACACAGAATTTTTATCACTTCAGCGACTTCAAAATAAGGCATTGAAAGCAGTGGAGAGTTTACCTGCCATATTCTACGATTTCTTTGTACAGTGATGTTTTCCCAAGTGTTTTACCAATCCAGGGGTCTTACAAATTACAATTGTTAGTTTATGTGTCAGTACATTTCTTACGAAACCAACATATATTTAACACTCGAAATAATGATCATTTGAGAGTTGCCTTATGGAATTTGAAACAACGAATTGAGTATTCTGGAAGTAGAGACTTTAACATCTTGCCTCAACATATAAGGATAGTTGAAGGATCCTTATCCATCGTTAAGAAATCATTTGTTGCAACATGTTGATGAGCTTCTGATATAACTTTTGATGTATGTATGAGTATATACGATATAAAATATGAATTATTTATATTATTTTTAATTCATTTAATAATTAATTATACAAGAACACGCAAAGAAAAAAAACGTTTATTGCTCGGTTGCCACAACAATACTTTGATTGATTTGTATTTATTAATTTAATACTCGCAATCGTTCATGTAGTTATTCCAAATAAACTCATGTATCGCAAATGCGTTTCATGTTGTTGCAAACGAGTTCTCGTTTGTATCAAACGCGTACAAAATTACAGTTGCCACAAATTTGAAAAACGTTTGCAATAACTGAAATTAGCTATTTTTCTAATGAGAGCACAGATTACGAAGAACGTAAATTTCTCTCATTCTGTCGACTGTATACACGGTCTTATCCACCCGTTTGGCATACACACTCACGCAAACACATTAAAGAGATCACACACTCTAATGCTTCTACCTTGTCGATATATCTTGGATGGGCAATTGAGGCGTTGTAGTTTGCTGCGGTTTTAGTTGATATTTGAATGCAAAGCGAGACAGAGTGTACTGCCGTGCTAAGCAAGAAAGTCTTAAGCGCCAAAAATCGAAAATTGAGATAAAGCCAGATTCGGAACCGTGTATGAAATTCTGATTTTTGTGTTAAGCTTAAAAGCCAAACTTTTAACTGTAAATGTCATTAAAATGCTAATCAAAATGGTCACATCTACCACTTCTATCGTGTTTATGACGCAAGAAAGTCTTATCTGCCACTTACTATGATAAAAAGTCACATTGACCAAATTTATTGGCCTTTAAGACATTTTTCCTTAGTATCTCAGATTTTATGTGCAATATAACGCACAAATTTGTAGAACGATGGCAACTCTGATTTGTTTTATGTTATATGATGATAAAAACAGAAAATGCACTTTTAGCAATTAAAAACTCCGAACTCGCTAAAAAAAAATTAGAATGGAAGTTAGCAGCAAAAAACAAAAAAGAAAGTAATGAAAAAAATTGTGATAATAAGCCATCGTTCACACCGCTAAATGACACCGCTCATGACTCCCTACTTTCATCAGAATCTTCAAATGTTCAGTTGACAAAAAATGGTTTGCCTAGGAAACGAAAAATTTATACAACACCTACAGAAACCAGGAAAGCAGCAAACATTAAACTTAAATTTGAAGGAGGGCTTCAACAAACTATGTATCAAAAAAGAATGCCGTCAACTCAGTGAAGACCAGCGTATTATGATTAATAAAACTTTTTCTGAATTAGGAGCTCGTGAAAGAAAATGGTTCATTTATAACCACATAACAACGACGCAGCCTCAGCGAAGAAGATCAAATTCAACTGTGAGATCAGTTACTGCAAAATATACGCTACCTACCGCAGAATCCACCGAGTTGGTAGTGTGCAAAAAAATGTTTTTGGCTACTTTGGGTTTCGAACATCAAAATGATAGGGTAGTGCGTAATGTACTTGCATAAAAAAAAATTCCTATGCTTCTGGCCCAAAGGGCGACAAACGGCGCAATCACAATTCACATACCGCTTTCGATAAAACTTCGATTCAAAAACATATTGAAATTTATCATCCAACTATTTCCCATTACAGAAGAGAGCATGCACCTAATGTGAGATATTTGCCAAGTGATATAACAATCAAAGACATGCATACAAATTATAATCAAAAAGAAAAGAAAAATGTATCATATGCATTATATAGAAAAATTGTTTCTGAGAATAATATTTCATTTTCGAAATTGGGACATGAAGAATGCTGGTCATGTGAAAAAAGAAACAATCATGAAAAGAAAACAGAACATTCAAAATCTACTCCAGCAGCCGATTGCGAAGATTGTAATATGTGGAAACCCCACAATGAGAAGAGTATCGCAGCACGAGAAGAGTACAGAAAGGATTGTGATCAAACTGAAAATGCTGAATGTGTAATCGTTTCTGCAGATTTGCAAAAGGTAACAATTATTTTAAATTAAAAATATGTTAACACAATCTCTGTTATTTTGATAGGTAATAATGCTTCCTAGGTGTGACATGTTCAAGGAAATCATTTTTACTCCTCGAATTATTGCATTTAATGAAAGCTTTGTACCGGTTGGAAAAAAAAACAAGATAAGCCAGTTGCAGCTATTTGGCACGAGGGAGTTTCCGGCAGATCCAAAGAGGATATTATTTCAGCATTTTATGCGTTTTTCAAGCTCCGTAGAGATACAAAAAATTTCATTTTTTGGCTTGATAACTGTGCCGCGCAAAACAAAAATTGGGCATTGTTTACTTTTTTTGTATATATTGTTAATTGCTCGGAACATAATGTTGAAAACATAATTTTAAAATATTTTGAACCAGGACATACGTTTCTGTCTGTTGATGCTTTTCATCATCAAGTTGAAAGTTCTTTAAAAAAACAGAAAAAAGTGTATGACATTACAGATTTCAAAGATTGCGTTCAAAGGAGTAATTCAGGAAAAGTTGAAGTCATTACAATGCAAGTTGAACATTTTTTCGAATGGAAGGACCACTCGTCTCAACACAAGCTTAAAACAACTGTCCCGAGAGTCTATTTAAATGAATGTGTACAAATAAAATTTGTAAAAAACAATAGCTTCTTGTTATACAAAACTAGATTTACTGATAAAAATTACACAAACTTAAATTTCATAAAAGCTGCATCAATAAAATCTGGAATTTTAAAACCTGCAGCCAAAACGATTCCTCGTGGTATACTTAATAAAAGAAAACAAGACCTTATAAAAAAGCTCAAAGATATTTTGCCCAACAGCAGAGTGGCATTTTGGGAATCTCTTCCAGAAACTGAAATTGCACCGACCGAAGAAAGCGATTGAACCTTTAAATTTACCAAAAAATTCATATTTTTTTTTATAACGTCTAATGTTTGAATTAGATATGTTTGTTTTTTCTCTATTTGGCTTTTGTCTTGTTTTTGAATATGTTTTTATTGATATGAAATAAATCTTTTATTTTTTGAACTTATTTGTACAATTTGGTTTTTGTTATATTTTATGGCTGAGTAGGCTAAGCAAAAAACCAACCCTTAAAAACTAAATTTTTGCCTATAAATACTTTATATATGAAACACAAAAAAAAAATTTGTATGGGAGGTACAATAGGTCGTGGACCTAGGGATCTAGGATCCAAAGTGTACACATGGGTGTCAAACGTCAATGTGCAAAATTTCAGATCGCTAGGATGACGACAAGTGGGCCATTTTTGACTTTAAGTTTTTTGGGTACACGTACGTACGGCTGTGAATTTAATATAAAGTATTTAAAAAAGTCATATGTCCATTTACTCTACTTTATCATAAAAATTTCCCCTATTTGTTATGATAATAAAATTGCATAAGGAAATATGTTTTTAATAAGTTTTTGAAATTTTCAAAAAACATTTAATTTAAAGGCGCGAAAGACAAAAAACTAAAAAGCTTAATATCTCAAAACTACTAAAATGGAGATAGGACCTTCTTGCTTAGCACGGCAGTGTAGTTATACAATGAAAAAATAGACAAAAATGTCAAATTTTTTTAAATCAAACTTTATGGGTTTAACCAAAATCATAAAAGTTGGAAATTTAAACAAAAAGAGCCATCAATTAAAGCTTTAATTACAACTCGGTTGCTGTAACCGAAAGAACAGTTGGTGGAACCGTATTTCGTTTCTCACAAAAGTTTTTTCAGCTTTCATTTTTCGTAACTCGTTTACTGCAAACGTTTGTCAGTTCTCGCAAACGTTTTTTTAGTTAGGATAAACTATAACTCGACTACTGTAACCGAGGAAACAGTTGGCGGAACAGTTTTTCGTTTCTGGCAAAGGTTTTTTTCAGCTTATATTTTTCATAACTCGTTTGCTGCAAACATTTTTCGGTTCTCCCAAACGAAATTACATGTATGGCTTAACAGAAGTTCGCTTCTCCCAACTACAGTCCCCAAACGAACTTCAGTTATCTGAGATTTCGTTTGGGAGGAACGAGTTTTTTCTTTGCGTGAATAATTAGGATATTGTAACTTTTTTTTGCCAACTTGCCTCTATAATGCCAACTGGCGTTGTAGTTATGAATTTCTGTAGTTATGAAGTTACGAATTTCTGTATAATAAAGAATAAAATAAATTTAAAAAAAAACTGCACCACCAGTTAAATGATACTTTTGAATTGTTATTTCAACTAGGATGATGATTATAATTCTTCACATTAGCAATTGAAGAAACTTTGTGCTTGTTCTTATTTTAAATTTGGTTGCGCAATCAACCATTTACCTTAAAAAATAATTCAGAATTTAACTGATGTTTGCTCGTTGATCGAAGAAGATTTTCCACTCAAAAATTAGGCCTAAGTTGCATCACACTGATCCTTCATGCACATTAAATTGACGGACGTAGTTGAGGAATAATTGATGTAAATTTTTACGTTTACCCAATGAAACGTGTTGTTGGTTGGATATTGATGAACTTTTGCATCAGGACAATGTACAAGTTCAAGTTCATTTCCATGTACGTTTCTCATTTAGTGCTCACAAAAAGTTATTTCGATACGACTCGACAAAGACCTAAAAACTTTTCCGAACCATAGACTTCATCATATTTATTTCTCCTAAATAATTACAGCCATATTTTAAAGTCGGTGTTTTTCTAATTCTAGACCCCGTCTTGGAACTAAATTGGAAATTGAAGTCACCTCAATTGACAATATACCCTACATTAATTTTGTCATGGTAGGGCATGCCAATCTTATAAAGGCCGATCACATCATTGTTCCGCCCAATCAGAAATCGTACATTATCGAAATTACACCATCCATAGAAATGATACCGATATCGTTTATATACGTATATTATGTACAAAATGGCCAACTGCGTTACGATGAATTAAAGTTTGCATTTCCGTTGGAATTTGAAAATCGGGTAAGTAAATGAAATATGTTTGCGAGATTTTCCATAATTCAGTGATCACCTAAAAGTATGTAAATTTTGATTAAGCTAAATCAAAGGTGAAGAAAACCCCTAAATGGTGAAATTTGTGTGGTGGATTCGAAAGTCAAGGGAAATGTTTTCAATGCTGGAAATGAGCAATTTCCCTGGAAACAAACACTATTGGAAAAACTATTTAACCATACTTTTTTGGCTTGTGTATTGGTAAAAAAAAAACCACAATTCAAACCAATTTTCAAATAATTGCATGTAAATGACTTCCACGGTCGGGGACGCATGTGACATATCCAAAAACGATGAACTAAAGTAGACAGTTTCTTCGCTCGTCTCTTCACTCGAATGCCTAACAAACAAAAGGAATGAAACGTTAATCATTCTGTGCTCTCTCTCTCTTACTCTCTTCATTGAATATCTCAATACACGAGCAGCTTTTTGATAGTGTTATTGTACAACAAATTCCAACCATGTTGAAGTAAAGTTATATAAACTATGCAAAAACTATGAAATAATCAAGGTATGACGCGAGAGAGAAACGCGTTTGAGTCAATTTCGACCACTTTTTGGCTCTCTTTTACGAGGGTTGCAAAATTGCGCATATCTTCTGGTCGTCTACTTCTTGATCGTCTTTACAATATCCTATCAAAAAGTTATTCATTTCTGCTTGGAGGGTTGCAGCGGAAATTGTCTTAATTATACGTCGAATGAATTGCGTTGAATGATCCAAATTTTTTAGGTTTGTTTGGTAATCTTCCTGCTTGCAATATCCCCACAAAGAAAAACTCATGTGCACTCAGGACAGGAGAAGCTGGGTCCAACCAAGGTAGAAACAGAGTAGATAGGCGAGAGAGCGATAAGCAACCAGAAGCAGTCCATGCAGCAAGCTAAGTTTAAACAGTGTTTGATTGATACTAATGTCAGATAAATTATGTTTTATGTTGGTTGCATCGAACGAAGATACGCATTCCCTTTTGTTTCTGTCCCCCAGTACTCTGAGGGTAATGCTTTATCGTGATGGGTAATTCCCTATCGCCGTGGGTAGCTACCCATTACTCTCGGAGTAATGGGTAATCGTAATGGGGAATTTCCCATTTTCAAGGGTAGCTACCCATTATTTTCCCCATACCCTGTGGGTAATGGGTAAACGTTCATTACACATTCCCCTCGACGATGTCTATAGGTTACACATGGAGAGGTAAATACGAACTGTGATGCAACAGCAACTCAAACTCGACAAAATTGCAGACTACCGCGGCGACCGTAAGAGAACGTTGATAGAGGGATGGAGACTCTTATCTATTACTCTATGGTTCTACTCCAGCAAAGACCTGCGATTGCATCTTAACGTGAGTAGTTCCTTATATGTCTTGTGAAACGCTTTTTTAAATTTTTTACAATTTTCATGCAGATGACAAACCATAGAGCGGTAGATAAGATTCTCTATCCCTCTCTTAGCGTTCCATTGCGGTCATCGAGGTATTAGATTAGGTAAATTTCCATAGCATTCGCCTGCGAATTTTTGTATTAAATTTAAACACAAAAATTTTAAACTGAAGTTACACCTACCAAGATTATCGTTTTTTCGGGATTATAAATGTCAAACTCCATAAGAAAAAAACGTCCATAATTCCGAAAATGAGATAATCTTGGTAGGTGTAAATGCCATATTATGGTCCTGCCATGGTGACCGTCGTAGGTTTTTTCTAGGCGGTCATACACTGTAGTTGTAACCCCTTCGACTTTATTTGCCGTCAGCGCATGTTCAATTTGTGGTGAAATATTTCGCATTTTCGGTAGATGTTGTACTACCTTTCCCATTACAAATCCGGGTCTAACGTCATAGTGTTTTGTAGTAGATGTCACAGTTTTTCTCACGTTGCCTGATTAGCTATCTGATGTAGTGGACTGCTTAGGGAATATTACTAGGGAGTCGCTTCTGATTATTCCTAAGGGAATGACACTTAGAACGAGAGAGCGTTGGACATAAGCCCCCGGTAATATAATGGTGGTTGCCATTTTTCTTTTAACCCATTTCAATATCGCCAGATTGGAATTTTTTTGGAAGGAAGTTCCTTGTCGCACGTTGCGGAATGGGGGTTAAATGAAAAAATATTAAACAACTTTTGTTTTAACACTATTATGCTACAACCAAGTATTATGTACTATATTGTTTACTTTTGCTTTGGTTTGTGCCTAGACTAACTAGATGTCTAACATATGTTGCGCAATTTCTTGTTTAATATGACGTGGAGCCTAGGTGGAGCCAGTAACCAATATTTAGTATATACTGTAGTTTAGAATCCAACAAAAACTAAATTTAGAAAAACCAAAGTGAACGAAGTTTAAAAAAAGAGCATTTTCTTAAATAAGTGCCGTTTCTTAAAGAAAGTACATTTTCGGAAAAAAGTACCTATTCATATTCTTAAACAAAGTAACTTTTCTTAAAAAATATACCTTATCTTAAAAAATATACCTTATCTTAAAAAAGTACCTTTGCTATAAAAAAGTAAATTTTCTTACAAAAAGTAACTTTTATTAAAAAAAAAGTGTTTTTTTTTTAATTAGGTACCTTTTCTTAAAAAAGTAAATTTTCTTAAAACAAATTTCTTTGTCTTAAAATCGACTTTTTCTTTAAAGAGTACTTTTATACCTATTTTTTTAGCATTAGATTTGATTTATTCCATATTCCTTTACATATTTATATTTCCACGCAGTATGTCCAGGGCAATGGCTTTTCGGAAACCTCCGTTAGCTAGCTAGAGTGAGAAGGCGAAACAAATGAACAGCAAATCAGGTTTAGTAGATGACTGATTTACTGAAGCTCGGGCATATTCTTTTTTCCTTAGAAGGCGGATGAGTCAAACATACGGACCAACGGTGGATAGAAACGAAAAGAAGAAAATCCAGGTTCGACATATTGCATCCTGGTCAGCGTCTGATCCATAATGGGCGGCTGCAATCGAATATCCTGGCAGTAGGTAAAATAGAAAACCCCAGTGGACTGGGTTTGCCTCCAGCCACCGTTCATACTGACAGTGAATATACAGAAACGAAAAAGAGAACATAAACAACCCCTATTTGTTGACGACCCCTGCACACGTTATAAGGACCACGATTTACAGATATGCACTTGGAATGTAAGAACTCTATATAGATCCGGTGCAAGTATCCAACTGGCAGATGTTCTCGAAAGTTATAAGGCTGACATTACCGCTATCCGGGAAATGCGATGGACAGGACATGGCTGCACAAGAAAAAGAAACTGCGATATATACTACAGTTGCCGTAAAAAAACATGAATTTGGTTGCAGATTTGTAGTTGGCAAAAGTCTGCGACACCTAGAGTCTAGGTTAAATCCTGTGAACGTATAGCCACAATCCGCATAAAAGCGAAATATTTTTATATTTCCCTCATTTGTGTGCAAGCCCCGACAAAAGAGAAAGCTGATGATGCCATATTCTATGAGCTCCTAGAGGAAACGTATGACCGGTGCCCTGGCCATGACATTAAGATTGTACTACGAGATTTTAATGCCAAAGTAGGAAGGGAGAATGTGTTTCATTCAACTATTGGCAATTTCAGTCTACATGCTGACAGTTCGGACAACGGTATGAGACTGATTGACTTTGCCGCGACGAAAAATATGGTCATTAGTGGCACAAGATTCCTACATAAAGACATCCACAAGGCTACTTGGCTATCCCCTGATCAGAGAACTAAGAATCAAATTGATCACGTGGTAATTGATGGAAGGCACTCATCCAGTGTAATGAACGTACGAGTGATCAGAGGAGCTAACATCGATTCTGACCACTACCTAGTAGAAGCAAAGGTTCGCACAAGATTAAGCAGAGCGAAAATCGTACGAAACAAGATGCAGAGGAAGCTGGACATCGGAAAGCTGCAATTACCAGAGGTAGCCACAGCCTAATCAAGGAAGCTTTCGCAACTTTTGGCACAGAACCCACCCACTCTCGATGACGATCCGGATGCGCAGTGAAAACCCATTTCAGACTCTATAAAAACTGCCGCAACAACCGTACTTGGTTTCGAAAAACCGCTTCGCAACAAACCATGGTACGATGCAGAGTGTCGCATTGCAAATGTTATTTTCATCATTTGCAATGCGACACTCTGCATTCACGTATGGCAATGCTTCAGTCAATTGCACCTCAAGCTGCAACCGTCTCTTTAGGTGTAAGAAACGGCAGTGGAGAAAGCGCGAGAGTGAGACATACTGAAACGAGGAAATTGAGACATACGGAAGGAAGAACGAAGCCCGAAAATTCTACCAAAAAGTCAAAAACGGAACTAATGGACATGGTTCAGGGGCCCACTTCTGTAAAGACAAGGAAGAAAATCTGTGCAGAGCATGTTGGGAATATGGAGAGATAATTTCTCCGCGCTACTAGTACCTGAGATATCCAATGACAATCGATCACAACATGGACGACGACGTCGATTGCCCCCCTCCTAACCAAGACAAGGTCAGAACAGCTATTGCCCGGCTTAAGAACAACAAAGCCGCAGGAGCCGATGTATTACCGGCGGAACTGTTTAAGGCTGGTTCCGATGAGCTGATAAGGTGCATGCATCAGCTCATTAGCAAAATATGGTTAGATGAATGCATGCCCGGTGATTGGAGTCTCAGTGTACTATGTTCCATACTTAAAAGAAGGTGACACGAGTTTCTGTGCCAACTACCGTGGAATAAGCCTTTTATCCATAGCATATAAAGTTCTATCAAGTACGTATAATGTGCGAAAGACTAAAACCGATTATCGCTGACCTGATTGGATCATACCAGCGTGGTTTTAGGCCTGGAAAATCGACAACGGAGAAGTTACTGCGGTGTTTTCGAGAATTGAGAACGAATCAGTAAAAGTGGATCCGAAAGTAAATGAGGACATGACAAAATTAATGGTTTCAACGAACAGGGCCTCCACGCAGTATATAATCGATATAATTTCGAGGTAGTGGACGAATTTATATACCTCGGATTTGCCGTAAACGAAAACAACAACGTCGGCCTTGAGATCAAGTGGAGAATTGTGCTTACGAATATATGTCATTTTGTGCTAAGCTACCACTTTAGAGATAAAGGCCTCTCTCGAATGACGAAAATCCAGCTATACTAGAGTCTCATACAATCTGTCTTGCGTTATGGCGCAGAATCCTGAGTCTTATCGCAAGCAGATGAATCGTCTGTGGGAGTCTTCGAGAGAAAAATACTCCGCAAGGTTTATGGCCCTATAGTACACAACGACGAGTATGAACCATTAGCTTTGTCCTGATATCGATATAGTTAAGCGGATCAAATAACGCGATGGAGGCCATGTCAGTAGAATGGATGAAGACGAACCAGCACGAAGGGTTTTCGAAACCGAACTCGAAGGATGACGAAAAATAGGAAGACCAAGACTCCGCTGGAACGATCAGGTTGACGAATCCCTTGGTACACTTGTAATTACCAACTGGAGAGATAAAGCAAAAGATCGAACTGGATGGTGAAATATGTTATCTTCGTTTTGTAAGGTCCCTGACCCCCCGGGGTTGTTCGAGACCGGATTAGTAAGTAAGTGAGATAAGTACCTACTCTTAAAAATGTACCTGTTCTTGAAAAAGGACCAATTCTTAAAGAGATTCCCAGTTCTTTAAAAAGCTTTTCTTCAAAAAAATACCTTCTCTTAAAAAAATACCTTTTCTTACAAAAATTCCTTTTCTTAAAAGTATATTTTCTTAAAAATAAAATAATACCTTTTCTTTTCTTGAAGTATGTAGCCATTCTGAAAATAAGTAAATTTTCGTAAAAAAAATAACCTTTCCTAAAAAGAGTTCAACTTCTTTAAAAAGTACCCATTTGTAAAAATACCCATTTGTAAAAAAAATCATACTCTTATGGCTTTTTCTGAAAGAAGTACTTCTTCTTAAAATTTTCTTAAAAAAATATTAGCCTTTAGTAAAAGAAGTACCTCTCTTTAAAAAGGGCCATTTCGGGAATATGTAAAACATATTCTTACAAAAAGGACCTAAAAATATACTTTTAAAAAAAATGCATTCATAAAAAAATCTTAAAAAAAGTTTATCATGTTAGACCCCTTTCACACTCGGCAAGTTACTTGCGCAAGCCTCTTGCCCAAGTCTTGGTTTGTTGATGACAGAGGAAAGGTCGGGATAGGGGAATAAATTTTGAGTACCGACTTGCTTGTACTCGGAAAGTTGAAAAACTGACTTGCGCAAGTAACTTGCCGAGTGTGAAAGGGGTCTTACTAAAAGTATATTTTCTTAAAGATCCATTTACATTATCGTATTTTCAACGGGCGCCTTAGTCGTGTTGGAACTAACTAGTACATAATATATAGCGAAAGGAACTTCGGTCCAACTGGGTGTTCCCTGACACCTCATGTGATTTTGTTCTACTTTTGCAAAAATGTTGCTGTAACTTTTATTTGTCTCTGATGTATTGAACGGATCTTTACAAAATGTTATGCCAATTGTTTGAACTCCATGATTGTTTCTTTATAGGTGTCTATTATAGCTCCCAAACAAGTTAAGCCAGGACAAAATGTCACCATCGAACTGAAAGCTCAGCCTAAGTCATATGTTGGCGTTATGGCTGTCGATTTGGCTGTCTATATTTTGGACCCCTCCTATGACCTGCAAAGGCCAGAAATACTTGGTGATTTGCAGTTGGATAGAACATATATACCACTACTGGCATTAGTGTATCCGGGTCTGCTGTCGGGTGTAATAACGTTAACAAATGCTCATTATTTGTTTGTTCCCGCCGAGCGTAAGTAAATGAAAGAATGAAGCATTCGGCAAAAAAAAATTGCATCTATCAAAAATCTGTATTTGGAAACTCTGTATCACCTAATAGCCTGTTCAGCGAACTTTTTTATTTAAGCAGACGTGCGATTGCTACCTAGGCGATCAAGTTTATATTTGAGTTTTTTTCCATTTTTGTGCGGGAGTGAAAGCTCATTTTACTAGCTGCCCTTATGTCAAAGTACATTGTTGCCAATGTGTTATTCTTGTTGATTTTAAAAGCTCTTCTTATTGGAAAATACCAAAATTTAGCAAACTGCAGGCAACTCTCCAATATCAGCTGTTTACTTGGAAGCAGCTGATTGCAGACAAAATAAAATAAACAAACAACAAATTGCAAGAAGAAAGTGGTAAAAATTAAAGTTAGTGAAGTGAGATAATTAAAGTGTTTTTAAAATGATTGTAACCGTGGCATTTGGGGCGACATGTAGCGACTTTTTTTGTTAGAAATATCCATATTAAACAACAAATTTAATTAATTTTCTTGTAAATGCGTAAAGAAACACATTTATAAACAAACTAAACGATTGATATTTTCTGATTGTCTAATCTGACGTTTTGTTTCGTTCGTGTTTGATTTCGCTGAACCAAATTTTTTAAGCAAAACGAAAGCTCTTTTCGTTTCATTCGAAACAAATCGTGTAAAAACCAAAAGTTATCTTCGCTAGTCATTTGGCGTACGAATGATCAAAAATTAAGTTACTAAAACAGGCTATAAGTCTTAAACATAGAGTTCGCATTCATAGTGGCGACATATGAGCCAATGACGATATTTGATATTTTTCGGGGGGACTTTTTTTTATTCTTCCAATAGTACTTTTTTCGACGTGAGAGTACTTTTTATAAAATAATTAATAAAATAATAAAAATACACCAAAAGATTCACAGGCTGTTTGTGGAACATAAATAAATCTATTCAATCTGTGTACGGATTGTTTATCTTTCGGTGTAAATGCAGTGAAAGCTTTAGTTAGCATCAGGCACTCCTACATATATTTCAGTCTTATTACACAAAATATAACAACATAAATAAATCTTGGCAATTTCGACCAGCGGAGTTCAGTGATGCCAATCGTTTGGTGCTAGATTTAGCACTTTTCGATCTTGCAAAACGCGAAATAAATTTCTATGGCACTTTTTTTGAAAGCAATTTTTATTTAGCCCGTTTTGTATACAAAACCGATTTTGCTAAAACCTGGTATTCAGTTTTTATGAAATTTTCGTTGCCATAAGCAATACGTGTCCAAAAAAATAATGAAAATTTCATAAACCAAAAATTTCGCTCAATTTTCAATTTGCGCGGTACTCAGCTCCTGGCGAAAATTTCGTAGGCAAAATCAATTACAGGGTTGTTACGCCATAGTTACTTCGTACGAAAACAATTGTATGATAATTGTTTGGGACCAGAATTTTGACATTTCGATAATTTTAACAACCACAAGTGACACCACATGCGTTAAAAATAAAACGGAGTGCGTAGAGGAATTATAAATAAGGTAAATCAAAGATAGGTGGTAACTCTCCGCGACGAAATTTTCCGTTTAGAGATTAATAACAACATTTATTACGAAAATTACGCAAGAACGGAATACGGGGCTTAATATGAAATTTTTTTTACTAATGGTCTTGAACAACTGTTAATTTATACTGATGCATTACTGTGACTGACTGGCCATAAGAGATAGGTACCTGGGGATTACACAGATGGATAGATATAAAAAATTTATCCCAGGAAATAATCTTATTTAATTTTTTGGATTTTGTGATATACGTGAAGGTAACTTCGGAACGACGATATAATTAATTTGCTCTCTGGTCTTGTTGCCATCCCGGTCGCCCCGGGATTCCATTCTGTTGCAGTTTGATACCGTATTCAACGTAACTTCACCTAAGTAGTAATAAAAGTGTATAAACTTCAAGGTTTATACTTGCTGTTAGTTACTAACAGATGAATTAAAAATGAATTACAATAGATATAATAAGGCATCTCCACCAGAGAACCAAGCTGACCGAAATTCGAGCCGTTCGCCGCCGCCGTTTTTCTATGAAATGCGCCGCCGCCGATTCAGTGGGCTCCCATCGACTCAAAAACCGCCGCCGTCACTTTCGGCTTAAAAAACGCTGCCGACGACTTCCGTTGCGTCGATATTTTCGGCTGAGCCGATTTGACAAACCAAATTTTCTAAATGTGTGTATCTACAGTAAAAGTAAACAAGAAAGTACAAAAACAAAATACATGTGAATTTGAAAAAAAAGAAGCAAGAAAAAAGTTAAAATTAGCTTTCTTATTCTACCATGAGACAACAGTAACAGCGTGGATAAATTGTTTACATTACAAAAACTGGCCGGCTTCAAACTACAGAAAGTTAAATTAAAAAAGTAAAGGTTAGTAGGTGAATGAATATTAAATTATTGCATGAATACACTTGTAACACTGTGTATAGTACTACACTCGTTAAACTGAAGGCGAGAATTAGTTAAAAACAAAACGATAACGTCAGTGAGAGCACCCAAAACGGTTCGTAAACTGACGCACACAAATTTTCAGCAACGAAAGTTCTTGATTCGAGCGAATATATTAAACAAAGCAAGAGAGAACTCAGAGAGCTGAGAGATTGTCTCGAGGAGTGAGAAGGTTTTCGAGAAGCGAGCAAGTATTCGAAAAGTGAGCAAGTTTTCGAGAAGTTATGATTTGTTCGGTATATACATACACACATTGTATACATTTATAATTGTTTACATTTTTTGCTTTACAATAGAATAGAATAATATAAGTAGAATTAAGTGTTTAATAAGAACATTTTAAAATCATTTCTATTAATTGAATTTTTTTTTATTTAAATTAAATTATAAATGTATAAATGAATTTTTGTTAATGTATGAGAAATTCATACTAGAAGCTTACAAGTCATGAACATTTTTCTAATTGAAAAATGGTTAGTTTTGTTGGAAATAATATACAATTCACTTCAACACACACTCACTGGCATGACAAGTTTCGAACTCCGTGACAGTTTCATCATCAGATGCCTAACTACTGTGCCTGAATTGATACCATCGGTTGACCATCAATCATATATATGTATGTAAACTCAATTCTGCAATTCACATGTGCGAATTAGTATCGATCGACGATCCCTAAGTATAAACATAACTGAAAGGCCTATAATTCCAACAAGAAGAACAGACAGATTTCTTCCACCATGTTCTGCTTTTTCCTCTTGCATTCTCGCACTTTTCCAGTGCTTTGAGGTGAGTTTTAATCTATATCACAGAGTTGTATTTTTCCATGAGGAAAAAGAAGAACACTATTGGTCGGTTCGTTTTACAATGTACCAGATATTGGTAGAGCGGGAGTCAGCCTTTCAGAATACCCTGTTGCGACGAAGAATGTGATAGAATGTGATTTCGATAGAGGTCAATTTTGGCGCTCCTTAACTTTTAAATATCAGTATTTCCACATCAGTCTGGAAATTGTTTAGGAGTTGTATATGCAGACCTAAGATGATTCGTTATTTAATGTCAAATGTTTGCCTATTCAGACAAAGATAATTCTATATATGTACTATTGTACGCTTCTCCATATTGTTTACTATTTCCCCGATCATTGTGATAAAATTTGGAATCTTTGAGCGGAAATTTCTTCGTGATTCGTTTCCACATATCTATCGATTTAACATCCGCCTTTTGTCCTGGGTTATGCCGCCATACAATTCCTATTATACACAGAGGATAGTTTCACAGCAATATTTTTGTTTATATATGTTGGTTCTTGTTCAAGAATTTAGTAGCATATTTTTGTTCATTATGAGACATACTCTCAAGCATATTGTATATTTTTACTTTTAATCATAGTCTGTAAGGAATTGTATTTCCATTGACTGAAATAAATGAAATTTAAAATACAATATCAAAATACTGATGAATTTGAGAAGAGAAACACTGAAGCAAGAATAATCAGATTTTCTAAAGAGATTGGCTTATTATATAACTATTATCATGTATACCGGTATTTCTCAGTTTACGGGATGTCATTTCAACAATGATTTTTGGACGAAACATGGGAATAATCGTAATTTGAAGATTTTTGATAAATTAATAATTAATTTTGGCATCCCCTGACAAAGAAATTAGTGTAAAGACAACAAAAACAAATATTTAAATAATACCACAGGTTATAAATTAAATTCTGTTTTATTTTGTTCTAAATACAAAGTCAAAACTGGAAATAAATACAATTTATAATTATGTCAATGAGTTCAGCATACAATAAGTGAAAGCCAGTAAGTTCAAGTTATTTCTTCCATATATACAAACAACTCTCAAATGCTTTAGTCTATACTCATATTGGAAGCAGTGCATTAGGTGTTGAAGTAAGCTATAAATAATAATGAATATTAAGTAAAGTACATTATTAGGTGAAATAAATAAAGGCTACCAAGCCAACTATAAAAAAAAATTGAGCCGAAAATGCAGCCGCCGCCGGTCAAAATCGCCTGAAGCCGCCGCCGATAGCCATTAAAATCCCGAGCAGCCGCCGCCGATAATTTTGGGTCGGCTTGGTTCTCTGATCTCCACTGGATGATTACGAGCAATTTTTGTAATTTCGCTGAAATTAGGCAACATTTTCCATACAAAATCGAAATTTTAAATTAGCTCATTTCAATGAATTTTGCATTGAAATGAGCATAAAAAGATATTACTAGACACCCTGTGTATCAATTCCTCTTTTTCATCCCAGTATTCAGATAAACCTGAATTTCAGGTTTCCATATGAAGTCTATGTAAAAAAGCAAGTGGTTACTTACTAGGGTAACATTCAATTAATCATTATTCCGTTAATCAATTAATCGTGTTATAAAATTAACCGAACATTTTATTAATTAATTTTTCGATTAACGATTAACTCGAACAAATCAGTGTGATTAATCGATTAATAAAATATAAGTACGTGTTTATTGCAAACTGCCCTTCTTGAAACATTCCTTCAATGTGGCAACTTATATGACAACGATGTGCGAACTAATTTCATAACCTTACACACAATTCGAACAGATTTGATAGTTTGTTGAGAGAAAGCGTTGCACAGAGCTTTAGCTCATTTACATTAATAAAAAAAATTGTCTCAAAATTGGTTCATAAATTAGAAGACAAAGTGGTCACTTTTTATGGGGGTGCCAAAAAGCGTGGTTTGATTCTGCTCAAACTATTTACAATAAGGATACTATTTACAATAAGGTGGTACCCGAAGGCGTGACACTTTTGGATCAAACCGTTGAGATTTTCTTAATTTTGGCTTGGTACCAAAAGTCACTAATTTTCATGTTGCTGCAGCTACGATTTGTGAATTGTACCTACACATAAAGAAGTTGCTTTTGTTACGTTTTGTTTTAATAATAGCCTGTTCAGCGAACTTTTCTGTTTTGTTTTGTTTTTGTTCCATTTTCGTCCGGGAGTGAAAGCTCATTTTACTAGGTGCCCTTATGTCAAAGTACATTGTTGCCAATGTGTTATTCTTGTTGATTTTAAAAGCTCTTTCTATTGGAAAATACCAAAATTTAGCAAACTGCAGGCAATACTGCTCTGTCAGCTGTTTAATTGGAAGCAGCTGATTGCAGACAAAATAAAATAAACAAACAACAAATTGCAAGAAGAAAAGTGGGAAAAATTAAAGTTAGTGAAGTGAGATAATTAAAGTGTTTTTAAAATGATTGCTTCCGTATCCATATTAAACAACAAGTTTAATTAATTTTCTTGTAAATGCGTAAAGAAACCGATTTGTAATCGAACTAAACGATTGATATTTTCTGATTGTATAATCTGACGTTTTGTTTCGTTCGTGTTTGATTTCGTTGTTTGAAGACTGTTTTTTTGTGTGTTTATTTTATTCGAATAATCGATTAATCGAATAATTTGAATTCGTTTTGTTCGGTTAATTGTCAGATTGAAATATACGATTAACGATTAATCACAAAACCCGATTAAATGGGTACCCTATTACTTACATATATTTTATATGCAAACCTAAACTTCAGTTTCAGCTGAGTACTACGCTTAAACAACGATATGTCAAACGAAATTAAAATTGTTCGGTGTGGACGGGTTGAAACAAGTTTGAAATTGAGCAGTCTGTGGAGACATGGCATAAGATGTATAACAGTTAAGAATAGAAATTTAACAGCCGGTTTTTGTAACTTGTTTTTACACCAATCGTTTGCCTAAAGACGATCAAAAAAAATATTTGGTTTTCTTTTGCATTTTTTGAATGCAAACAAAAAGAGCTTTTGTTTTGCTTGTGTATTGGTTGTGTATTTTGGTTCAGCTAAGTCATACAAAAGCGAAACAAAACGTCAGATCAGGCAATCAGAAAATACCAATTGTCTGCTTTGTTTCGTTTGGTTGTTTTGTTTACAAATTGTATTGTGAAAAATATTTTTAAATCAAATAACAATTTTTTACTAAAATGGAAGCGTCCAACAAAAAAAAGTAAGCAATAATAATAAAAGTTAGCAATAAATCTGCAGATAAAAATTTTATAAACAAAAAGAAAAAAATTGTGTGCATCTACTTACCGGTTATCTGCAAGCTCCAAAACATTTGTCGCATCTCGCAATTTCCTGCGGTTAAGGTCGCTGGAGGTAGTTGTGTCGTTTCTATTTATCACAGAAAAACCAAGGGCTACAGAAGGAATCATTTTTTATATTTTTTAATAACTGCACTGTAACTTTATTTTTGTACTTTACTTTTATTTTCTCACTTTTTTGTTTGCAAATTATTTCACTTGTTTTGTTTTTTTAATTTCGTTTGGTTGCAATTATCTGCTTCCAATTGAACAGCAGATGTAGCAGTGTTGCCTCGGGTTTGCAAAATTTTTTTTTTTCAGTACAAAGAGCTTGTCAAATCAACACCAATATCACGATGGCAACAATGTATTTTGACATAAGGGCAATGAGTAAAATAAGGGAAAAAGAGCTTTCTCTCCCAGACAAAAAACATTAATGAACTCAAATAAAAACATGATCGTTCGGGTGAGAATTATCGTCTGCCTACACACAATAGTTACATAAACAGGCTGTAAGTATTTAAGTATGAAGTACCCTGTTACTGAATTTGTGAATTACATATTGTGAAAATAATTAAGAAGTGTAATGTTAACTGTTGAGAGACATCATAGTTCATTTTCAGGAACTAACTAAATTCATTTAGTTTTCTTCTCCCTTTTTCCCCCGTCTTTAACACCGCATTTAATTGTATAATTTCTCAATTGAATTGAATTTTTTCACTGAATATCCCTTTTTTTAATCAAATTAGTTGGCAAAATTTACTCCCAGTGGATGTGTTTTGTACTTTTGGCTTGACACTCGACAGCAGAAGTTTGAAAATCACACCACGCAACCCAGTCCCTATCAACGAATCTTCTTTGATAGCACATTCTCTATTTGTTCTCCAAGTACTAACTTGATCAGCTGTCTCATCGATACCCCTTGGGCCTACTACCTCGTCGTCATGAAGAGGCATCGAAGAGAGTAATGGGGGCTCTTTAGTATTGCTCTGTGGTTAAGCCCGTATTGTTTATTGATTTGAGTTTATTTCCGCTTGCTTTTCACTCATCCTCCCAGCTACTGTGTCCTCTATCAAATCCAAAGACGATCAAGAATTAGACAACCAGAAGATGTGCGCAATTTGGCAACCCTGGTAAAAGAGAACCAAAAAGTGTCAGATATTCACTCAAACGCATTTCTCTCTCGCGTCATATCTTGATTATTTCATACTTTTTGTCTAGTTTATGTAATTTTATTTCAACACGGTTGGAATTTATATAGTTATATACAAAACACTATCAAAAACC
The DNA here is from genome assembly GCA_963931995.1 of Phaonia tiefii. Classification (NCBI taxonomy): domain Eukaryota; kingdom Metazoa; phylum Arthropoda; class Insecta; order Diptera; family Muscidae; genus Phaonia; species Phaonia tiefii. Next base: position 251,336,909 of record OZ008368.1, on the reverse strand, counting down.
TGCTTGTGTATTCAAATATTTAATGAAGAGGGTAAGAGAGAGGGCAGAGAATTGCTAGGGTTTCACCACTCGTTTTGTTTTTTGGCATTTGAGTGAAGAGAAATTTTGACTGTCTAGTTTTTGTCAAATCATCAACAACATTTCGATTAGCTGCGGCACACAGCGTTTCTGAATCGATTTCCATAAGCAAAAATTCAGTATATATTGATGTAGTTCTCTTTTTAATTTTATTATTCACGTTCTAGGCCATTCTATATATCTATTAATAGAGATATAGTTTTCAAAAAGGAGTTTTGCAAATGTATTCCTATGATTCCTGGCAAATTTCAGATCAGCGGTTGTTTGGAATGAAGCTTTTGTAAAATTTATCAAACTGAATGCACACGAAATATCATTTGAATTGAGAATTCACCATTATCCAAGTGTTTGAAAACTATCGAAAGCGAAACACTCAAGAAAACATAGATCTAGTAAACATTTTCCAGTTCTTTAAAAATCGGGTTGTAGCATAGAGAAATAGACAAGAGCCGCTATCCCTCTCTTAACGTTCTCTTGATGACGTCAGGCATGGTAGAATGAGAAGGTAAACTCAATAGACAGCTGATTTAAATTTTTTCTTGTTGCTTAGTTGGCCGCTTCTGTCATATTCAAAGGTTTGGTTTGTGTACTTTTTTTGTTTACATTTAGTTGTTGGTACACGTTTATGTAGACTTTGACATGAGGAGAGCCCAAACAAAACGTCTGTTGTTGTTGCCCACAAAAGTTGTTGTATCTACTGCGACTACTTGATAATTTTACTATGACGACGAGGTACTAGGCCATTTCATCGAGTTCGAGTTGCTTTTGTAATTTACTCTTTGGTTGGACCAATACGGACCGAAAAAAATTCAATGAGTGTTCCAACTCACTGGCGATGTGTGAACACCTTTTTGTTACACGGTAACTGTTCGATTTCTATGATCACATTCGTAAATGTTACATTGGAAAATAAAAAACAGCGTTCAATAATATGATGACGTTACATTTAAATAATATTAATAATTAAAATTATTTAAAGACCCTGTGCAATCTCATGTGTCATTATTTTCTTGCCTAATACTTTTTGTTTTATTTCCACAACAAACAAAGAGAATGCAAAGCAACAGACACATGCACATACATACATTCATTGTTATGTTCGTACATACGCTACACAAGTTCACACAATTTTCGTTGCTCTCTTGCTATCTCAGTTTTATATACGTATAACTACGTCATTATTCGCTGCCGCTACATCAGTGTGTGTTTTTTTCGCAGTCTGACAATCTGTGTTTCGCAGTCGGACAATCTGTGTTCTATATTGGTGGGGGTCACCATTATTCTTTAGGGGATGAAAAATAGATGTTGGCTGATTCTGAGACCTACCCGATATGCACAAAAAAATCTCATACAAATCGGTCCAGCCATTTCAGAGGAGTGTAACACCAAACAATCTGTGATCGCAGTCGGACAATCTGTGTGATCGCAGTCGGACAAAATGTGTTTGGATGTATTCACTTTGTGAATTTAGTCCCTACCCGCGCCAGTAGATGTTAACACATCAAAAAATAAGATGCATATCTTCGTTCGATGCAAACAACATAGAACATAATTTAACTATCATTAATATCAATCAAACACTATTTAAACTTAGTTTGCCGCATGGTCTATAATCTCTGTCTTCTTTGGTCTCTCATTCTTCCTTTTTTTGCCTAGTACCTTTTTGATCAGCTGTGCCATCGAAACCCGCTGAGAGTAGGCGGGAGTTAAGGATTAATAAACGGTTTCCCATTACATCCCATGAAAGAATTACGGAGAGCTTCTCACAACCAGAGAGCTGTGCACTTTCTGGTTTTATACTCACTGATTGGCACCTACAGTTTTACACCGGTTCTGAACGGTAATTTGACAACCTTTTTCATGGCTAAATACTCGATAGTGAAATTTAAGGTGGCCGGAGCAGGGATCGAATCCAGGATCGCATGTACAAGAGGCGCGCACACTAACGGCCACAGAGTTAAGGATTATTGCGACAAGTTAACATTGAAACCCGCACAGTGGGTTATATTTCATAAAAATTTACACACTTGACTAAATTTTTGTTTTTTCGTTTTAACATATTTTGTTCATAATGCGCACAAAATTTTTTGGCATTACAGATATTTTGTTTTTTCTAATTTTGAAAATCGAAAAATTTTGATCTCTTTTCTCGAATTTGTTGAACTGTATCTCATTTAGTTTCACAGGTATTGCACTCAATTGTTGTTTATTGAAACGACTGATTGGGTGGCTCTACTATGGCAGCTAAGTTTTGTTTATACCGAATACAGAGCGGTTGTACTAAATATTTCGAAAAATATCATTTTTGAAAAAAATTTTAATTTTGATCCACATAACTTTGTTGCTTCCAAAACGTTCAATGAATATGGTACACAGTTGGAAAGACTGGTGTGTTCCCCAATTTCTCAGGGTACATTTTGCTGCCGCCCAATGGAACACAAAGAAGATAGAGTTAATTTAATGAATAAAGTCTGTTGTTTAGTGCCTAAACGTGAATAACTATTTTTTCCTCACCATCCTGAAAAAAGTATGTACGCAGCTTAAAAGGTGATATAACTCTCTTTCTCATTTTGGTATTTTCTATACAACTCGGAGTTCAGTTGCGGGAGTTATGTCTCAAAAATCCCTTACAACACAGCATATAGTATATAAATCGAAAAACTGCCGTTGAATTGCATACAGGTGGTACTGAAATTCATCAAAAAGCAAACATTGACATAGTTATAAGTTTGATACCTGAATAAGAATAAATTTCACCTGAGTGACCATAAAATTGGTATACGGCTGTTATTGAATGGAATTTTATTAGTATGCATTTCAACGGCATTAATTCGATTTACATACCAAATGTTGTGTTCTAAGGGATGATGGGACATAACTCCCGCAAATTAACTCCGATTTGTACAAATAATACTAAAACGAGAAAGAGAATTTTATCACCTTTCTAGCTGCGTACACCCAAAAAAAAGTAAACCCTGCCATGAGTAAAATGTCTTAACCGTGAGTAAAATTGATCTCCATATGGCTCTAAAGACATTTTTACTCACAAGGAGTACACATTTATCATTCCGTATAGTAAATGGTTTGTACTCACCAATAGTAAAATATTTGTAATGGTCAGTAAAAACTTACTTGTGGCAAATACTGTCATACTTCGTGAGCCAACAGATTTCTTCTTAGTGAAGATAACTTTATTTGCTAAAACAACCCACAAGAAGTATATTTTTTACTAACCGTGAGTAAAGTTTATCTCCATATATCCCCAAAGACATTTTTACTAATAAGAAGTAACTCTTATCGTCCCGTATAGTACAAGATTTGTATTCACCATTAGTAAAATATTTACACTGGTGAGTAAAAATGTACTTGTGGGAAATACTGTGATACTCCATATGGCATAAAATGAGTTACTGGTGAATATATTTTAATTGTTAAGACAACCCACCAGAAGTATATTTTTAATAACTGTTAGTAAAATTGAACTACATATAACCACACTTTTATACGCAAGAAGTACCAGTTTCTGTTACGGGTACTAATTTTTTTACTCACCGGTATGTCAGTTCTTATATTATTTAGTAAAACTTTTCTAATACGTATGGAATCTTAGCTTTATGGCAAATACTAACATACTACAGGTGAATAAATATTTGTAGGAGAGTGTACTTGCCAGAGGTATTTTTTATTGCCTGCAGTATTTTTTTCTTTATCGTGAAAGAAAATATACCTTTTGTGAATATATTTGTTACCGGAGCAAGTACTCATTTGAAAAAGTCGTACTGCTGATGAATATTAATATACTTACTAGTAGTTCACTAGTAGTCATGGTGAATATTTTACTATTTGCATACAATTGCACCGAGAGAAACATTTGTTTTATTAAAATGACACAAGAAAGAAATGATGATTTTTATATTATCATGTTCCAGTAAAGAAAAGGTAGAAAAAATGAAAATACAAATTTGTGTTTGTAAACTTTTTAATGTATCTTATATTTTTATTTTTTATATTATATAATATTATTTTTGTTATAATTTTTATGATTATATTTAAAGCATTTAAAGCAGTATGAACTGCAATTGACTTTTATTGAACTTATTTATAAATCTTATAAAACTATTTTTTTAATTATATAATTTTTATAAAAATATCTTGTTATATTTAATGTTTTGTACAAGGAAGGAACATAGGTTACTAAATCTAAAAACAAAATCCATTTTTTTGATAAAAAAAATGTATTTAACTTACAAAAAAATTATTTTAAAATATATAATTAAAAAAAATTTAATTATAAAATAAAATAAATAATTTCATTTATAAAATAAAATAAATAAAAATATGAGCAGTTTTTGAAATTTATCCAGCGAATAGTTTTTTATTAACGTTTTAAAAAAAAAAAAAAAATTTTAAAAAAAAATATGATTTTTTTAAGGTAGGGTTTTGGATTGACTAAAAAATTGGTACAAATTGTCACTTTAAGCATAATCTATGTGATTACAATGTGGATTCACATTTTGATACAACGGCTTTGGTCTCAAATAACATTTTCCCCCAAAATTCGTATAATGAATTGGCGGTGAGATTATTAAATCAATTGAATAAATAACAAATTGTTCTGTAGGTTCCCGATTGATCAAATACGACAAAAAATGGTTTTCGTAAGATAAAACATTGAGTTTTTGACAAAGAAAATATATTTTTCCGTTTATTAAAAATATTTCCTGTATAACAAATGGGTTAAAATTCGGATTATAGAAAAAAATTACGAACCCTTTTTTATAAAGTGTTCCATATCTTCTAAGCGATTTGAAACAGGTTAATTTTTTGAGATCATCCTCCGTCATCTGAATTTGCAATTCATTGAAAAAACTTGAGTTCTGGGCACTATATTTTAAAACACCAAACTCGTAGCAATTACATTTAAAATGAAGTATAAATTCTGAAAATGCCATACTAAATTTAATGGCCAGCGATAGCGTTATGTTTTTCCGAGACATTATATTTTTTGAATACGTTTTCAATTCTCTATGTTTAGATTCAAAACCAAATGTCCATAAGTATTTCAAAGGTCCAACGTTTTCGATGATTCCCACATAATGAATAAGGAAATGATGCTTTGGCTTTAAAGTGTCTTTAAAAAGGCTAACATATTCCGTGTTATGGAATTCTATAAGACTTTGAAGGTTTATTAGGTCTAATGACGAATATTCTGGCAAAAGAAGAAGGTCAAGCATTTTTACTAAATTTACTACAAATTTCCAAACTAAGTTAGTATCTTCTACTAAATCTCCTACCATTAGAGGGAAAAAATTAATAAATGTATGCATTTCTCTGCCAGACATCTTCAAACGAAAGGTTTTTAAATGTTCCATTTGGATTGGAGGTGACTGATTGCCATTTTCTGTTTCTCCGTAGTAAAAGTTTTGCTTCCGTATGTTTAGTAATTCCAAGTCGAATAAGTTACTTTCTATAAAAAAAATAATAATGTGACAAATGTCGTACTTTAGTACACCCTCAAACAAATCATGAAGTAAATCAGCATACAAGTTTTCGGTAATATGGTAGTTTGATATTTTATTAAAGATTGAATTTTCTTTAATGCCGGTTTTTTTAAAATCATTTAAAACTACATCGTCATTATAGTTCGAAATATTTCTTAATTCAGAACGATCTTCTTTAGTGGCTTTCTGCGTTTTCCTTTTATGCATCTTACATTGCCTACAAAAGAAATTAGCTCCAAAGGAACCCGAAAACCCTAATATATTATTTAGCGCCAAGTTGTCTCCGACAATCAGCCCTAGACCAAAATATATGGTTTTTGTACCCGACTTTGTTAATATTTCTATTCCTTGAAACTCCAAATCGTTGAGTACTTTGATAAGTTTGAAAAAACATCTATGGTTGCCAAATGATTTTACATCTATAGATTTAAATAAAGCCGCAATAAAAATATTTTTTAATTTGTATCTCAAGAATTCTGGAGCAGTTGGGAAAGAATAGTAAATGCCTAATAGACCTGATGTGTGTGGGCCTAGAGGATTGTTGACTTCAAAATCATCGAAATATAAAAGATAGGGAAACATTATTTTATTTTTACACAACTTTATTTTCTTTTGCCACAATTTGCCATTACAAAAATGTTTTAATGTTTGATTTTCGTAAATGTTATTTAAATGTCGTCGACACTTAAAGCTATCATCTTGCGCACGGGGAAGTCAACGGGGGGGCTAGACATGAGGACAAATGATTTGAGTAAAAAGGTACTCACATTAATAATTTTCGTATATACTTCTCACTATTACCATTTTTCTTGTAATGAAAAAAATTTTCTTTCCTCTGAGTAAAATTTTACTCCCCCTGCTATAAATTGTTCTGCTAATCGTGAGTATATGTGTTACTTACGCCAATAGGAATCAAATTATCTACAGTTGACTAAAATTTACTTCCGTCAAATAAGATTGTCTTACTAACCGTGATTATGGATTTTATTTAACTTTAAGAAAAAAAAATCTTATCAGTAGTAAATTTTCCACCAATTCAGTAAAAATTTACTCCCACTAAATAAAATTGTTGGAATAAAGGTTAGTATAAATATTACCCACAATAGTAAAATTAGTATTCACAGTGAGGAAAAACTGCATAACGCCAAGTAAAGAGTAATTAAAATAAGCAGATACCCCATATATACTCAACGCAACTAAAATATATACTCCAGGGCAGAATAAAAAAATTTTATCAAGTCAAGTATTTTCGAAAAAATTGAGTAAAAGCGTACTAATATTGATTTTTTTCGAATGTATTTCTCACAATTACCACATTTTCTTGTTATTAATAAAATGTTTTTCCCTGTGAATAAATTAAATTCATAGGAAGTAATTTTGTACTCAATTTGAAAATTTTATTTTTAGTAAATGTATGTACTTGCAGTAAGTATTGAACTATTTGCGATGGCATCACGGGGAGTAAATTTTATTTATGCCCTGTAAAATTTCCTACTAGTGAGTAAATTTTATTCCTCGTGAATAAAATTGTTGAACTAACTGTGAGTATGGATTTACTTACCGATGGGAAGTCACTTTTTTTTGAGTGTACATACTTTTTTAAAGTTGTTGTGGAAAAACTAGGCATTCACGCATATGTACTAAAAAATCAGACTTATGTATTTCATTAAATGAGCTGTAGCTTCTTTTTGTTCAAGCGGGCAGCAGTAAAAGTTACCCCCAGAATTTGTGAAACACATCAGTGTGTCCAACTATGTACCTTATTCATTTAACGCTTTTGAAACAGCGAAGTTATGTGGGTCCAAGTACAATTTTTTTTTCTTAAAAACTATATTTTGGGAAATTTTTAATACAACCGAACGGTATTTGGTATAAACAAAACATAGCTGCAATATTAAAGCCACCCAAGCAGTCTTTTTAAGACAGCAAAATTGAGTGCCATATCTCTAAAACTTAAAAACAGTTGAAGAAATTCGAAAAATAGTTATGAACTTTTTTCGATTTTTAAACTTTGAAAAATCAAATATTTGTAATTCGAAAAAATTGTAAAGTTTTGTGCGCATTATGAACTACTACATATTTCAAAATATATTAAAACATACTATTTATAAAGGAAAAACCCAAAATGTATTATATCTCGGAAATCGGAAAAACAAACGGTACTGAACTTTGTAATATTTCTGAAATATATTCCACAGTGAGATTTTCAATGTTGATATATCGCAATAATCCTTGTCTCCTTGCCTATAATCGGTTTTTTAAAGAACTTAAAAATCTTTACCAGATCAAAACTTATTGAATTTTGGGCGTTTGAAATCGATTTTGAACTACTGCGAGATGTAAACCCCGTACATATAACGCGTTTTTCAATAAGAGCGATACAAAAGTTTTTTTTTTAAATAAAACAAAACCGGTTTTAGATATGTACCAATGAAATGCTTTATTCCTGTGAAAGTACGTTCGATGCCATTAAGTATGGAACTCGATTTCTTTTGCATGGCCACCACGGGCACGCTTGCCGAAGTCCAGACGCTGAACCCAATTTTCGACGGTTTTCAATCATAGATCGGCCGATACTACTGCAATTTCACGTTCGATATTCGTACGTAGTTCATCAATCGTCGCTGGCTTGTTGGCATAGACCATAGACATGACGTAGCCCCGCAGGAAATAATCGAGGCGGCCAATCGACTGGGCCATTTCGTGAGATAACACGTTCACCAAACTTGGTTTCCAATTAATTGATTGTGGCATTCGCTGTGTGGCTTGTGGCGCCGTCCTGTTGGAACCACATGTTCTCCAAGTCCATATTATCCAAATGGGGCCAAAAATATTCGGTTATCATTGAACGGTAGCGATTCGCATGCACAGTAATGTGCCGGTCCACATTACCGGTCACGGAAGAAGTACGGTCCAATGACGCCGCCGGCCCATAAACCGCACCAAACCGTAATTTTTTCGAGATGCAATGATGACTCATGGATTACGTGTGGATTGCTGTCTGACCAATAACGCATATTGTGATTATAGACGAAGCCATTCAGCCAGAAATGAGCCATTCAGCCAGAATGACGTAGCGCTGTTAAAGTTGAGGCCACTGACTCCAAATTTCGGTAGTAAATTTTAGTAATTTCGACTCGTTGTTGGCTCGTATATCTTTCCATGATGAAATGGCAAACCTTACTGAAGAGCAAACCTCGTTTGCTGTCCCTATCGATTTACTTTTGTAGCGTCTCTGTTGAAAAACCCTTTGCAACCGAACAGTATTTGGTATAAACAAAACTTAGCTGCCATATTAAAGCCACCCAATTAGTCTTTCTAATACAGGAAAATTGAATGTCATGTCTCTAAAAATGAAAATAGTTGAAGAAATTCGAAAAAGATATCAACTTTTTTCGATTTCGAAAAAGCAAATATATATAATTCGGATAATTTTTAATTTTTTTGTGCACAGTATGAGCCACTACATATGTCAAAATATATTAAAACATATAAAGAAAAAAACCAAAATGCATGATTTCTTGGAAATCGAAAAAACAAATGGTACTACTTTGTAATATTTCTGAAATATATCCCAGTGTTATTTTCAATGTTGATATATCGCAATAATCCTTGACTTCTTGTTTTTAAAGAACTTAAAAATCTTTACCAGATCAAAAGATATTGAATTTTGGGCGTTTAAAATCGATTTTGAACTACTGCGAGACATGAATACTCACCTGTTTGATGTAAACCCCGTACATATATTACAATTGGGGAGTTCTCAAATTTTTCAAATGAAGCATGAAACACATAGACGACGACAGGCTACATGAACACACGACTACAAATGCCGCTGACTGCAAATTTAGACGTGTGGCAGCTACTGAATTATTTTCAAGACGGCAACTGCAAAGTAAACAGCTGATCTGTAATGTTGACGTTTGTGTTATTGTGTTATTTGTGTTAGAAGAAAATAAAATGTCTGGAGAATATTTAATAAATATTATTACAAACATATCAAAAATTGTGAAAACAGTTGATTATTCTGTCAGTGGTGCCACTTCAGGCATTGACAGCTCTAACCTGTTGATTGTCGCCCACACAAATAGAAATTAGTTTAATTCAACTACAGCTACATAAGTAGCATAGACAACAACCTGCAGTCGTGTCGCCTTGCCGTCGTTAAAATATTCACTTGCATATAAACGCATGTATTTTATTTTTGACAGGTTGTGGTCGGTAGCCTGTCGTGGTCTATGTGTTTCATGCTTGAACACTACTAAACCCCTTCACGTGCTGGAAAAAATAGATAAGAGAATAATACAGACCCCCAGACTTAACCTACAACTTTTCTCTTTTTCGTCCTCAGCTTCTCCTCAATCCAAAGCCGCCGGCACAACACCATGGAATTTTCGTAAAAAGTTTCCAGAAACTTGGATTTTTGACAACTATGAAATGTAAGTAAAGACAATTTTGGAAAACTCGTATAACCAATTAAGGTATCTGATATCCTTCAGCACAAATGACACTACAAAACTTCAACTCACCGTGCCTGATTCCATCACCACTTGGCGCCTGACAGCATTTACAGTTAACGACGTCACTGGATTCGGTATAGTCGATGGACCCACCGACATTATAGCTATTCAGAAGTTTTTCATTATCCTGAACCTGCCGTATTCGGTGAAGAGGGGTGAAATTGTTGCCATACCCATAATAGTGTACAACTATCATAACCAAAGTGTGGATGCCGAGGTTATCATCTACAATCAAGAACAGGAATTTTATTTCTTAGAGTCGAGCACCTTGAACATGGAAGATGACTCTGAGGAGCAGAAACGGGTCAAGCACGTATCTGTCTCTTCAAATGGCATTGGGAAAGTAGAGTTTCTAATAAATCCCAAACGTGTGGGGAACATAAAACTGCAAGTAACGGCTGAGAATTCTATATCGAAAGATGCTGTTATACAAGAACTTAAAGTGGAGCCTGAGGGCGTGGTCAAGCGTGAATCTAGATCTGTTTATGCCAGACTTCCCACAGAGGGAACATTTTCACACGTCTTTGCCGCCGAATTTCCCCAAGATATTGTGCCCGATTCTGAGTTTATAACACTCACTGCGGGTGGCGATAGCCTGGTGCCCACAATGAAAAATCTTAACGATCTGGTTGTCCTACCTACCGGATGTGGAGAACAAAATATGGTTAACCTTGCACCAAACATATTGATTTTAGAATATCTTAAAGCATCTGGAAATTATTTCAAGGAAAGGATTTTAGTCCGAAAAGCCAAAAAGTTCATAGAAATCGGCTTCCAACAGCAGTTGTCGTATCGGCGGGATAATGGCGGTTATAGTGTATTTGGAAAGAAAGACAAAGAGTCCAGCACCTGGCTGACAGCCTATGTGATACGCTTCTTTATCAAGGTATCCACTTATTTGTCCATTGAACCGAGCATTATCACCAGTGGCCTGGAGTATTTATCTAAAACGCAATTTACATCTGGTGATTTTCCGTACACGGGATATTTGTTTTATCCGGCTCAGCAAAACCGCTTTGGATTCACGGCATTTGTGCTGATGACATTTTTGGAAAATGAGGTAAGTGAAAGGTGATAATGATTTATAATACAGTAGTAGTGCAAAGGTTGGTGAGCGTGGCTGTTGTACTTGAGAACGCGGGTTCGATATCTGCTCTGTCCACCTTACATTTCTTTCGACGATGGCTACCTGGCTCAGTGACGACAACACTAACGAGTACGTAGCCATGAAGAAACTTCTCAAGACACGTTCGGAACCGGTGTTTAACTGTCGTTACCACTCAGTGAGCCTAGAACCAGAAAGCGCACAGCCTGCTGATTATGAGATGCTCACTCCTGCCCTCTATGGGATGAAATGGGAAAATATATCTTTATTCTGTCTACAGCGCTTGAGTTTTCCCGGATTCATAGATGGTGAGCGCATAAGCACAGCTGATTTGCTTTGTATACATTGCATACCACTTTCGAACTGTCAAGTTCACATGTATTTTGTTTTTGGATTTGTTTGTTTACATTTATTGTTGGTATACGTACGTATATGTTTGATTTGACACAACTTATGTAAGTGAGAAGCAAATTCAAATTTGTATGTTGTTGTTGCTATCTATTTGCTATCAGCTACAACAACACCTCCTGCGTCTATCATAAGTATTTTTATCATGATCACTATGATGAAGAGATCGCACAAGAATCTTCTTTTTCGTCTAGTAATATTTTATATTTATACTCTTTATTCCCCCAGAAATACGCCATGAAATACCAATCTACTATACAACAAGGGCTCACATTTCTCAACACAAATCTGGATAAGATCAATGATATCTACGCGCTTTCCATAACAGCGACAGCTTTGCAAATGGCCAAGCATGAGAATGCCCAAAAGGTAATCGATAAACTTAAATTGCAGAAAAGAGAGCATCTCCAACAGATATGGTGGTCACAAGACGATGTAAATCGCGAGAAAGATGTCGAGATCACCGCCTATGTCCTTATGGCTCTGCTGCAAAATGATAATGATCCCACAGAGGATCTTAGCATCCTAAAATGGCTGGTGGATCAGCGCAACTCCAAGGGAGGCTTCAAATCGACACATGATACCGTGGTGGGACTGCAGGCATTGGTGAAATTTTCCAAAAAATATGGCAACTCCAGAAACATGAATATGAAGATAAAATATTTGGCAAAGAATAGTGAAAACAATGATTTGGCCAGGGGTGACCTAATGTTGGATGCCAATAATTTATTGGTTTTACAAAGCAAAGAGGTAAGATAATTGAAATGAGGAAAATGGTAGATCGTATAATATATACTTTTCATTTCCCAGCTTCCGCCAGCTACTCGTGCTGTAGATATTAAAATTACCGGTACCGGGTTTTCTTTAATGCAACTGTCCTATCAGTATAATGTCGCCTCGGATGATCGGCTTAAACACTTCCAAATACAACCGAAGCCCGAGCTATTGAATGTCGATGAAATGAAGTTGGAAGTTTGCTTCAACTATATGGCTGACAGCAAGATGTCGCCAGATTCGACCACATCTAATATGATCATTATGGAAGCTAATTTGCCATCTGGCTTCACCACCAATGATGAGAGTAGTACTGATCTTTTGGAGAATGAAATCATTCAAAGGATTGAATCAAAGAACTCGGATACAACTTTAGTTATCTATTTCGAGAAACTCGCTTCCAATGAGGTTCACTGTTTGAATATTTTAGCTGCGAAGGTTCATGATGTCCTCAAGCGGAAACCGGCGTCCATTGCGGTTTATGATTATTACAATATAAGCCGTCATGATACGGCGTTTTATAATCTCTAAATTTAAATCAAGTTTTTAAGGAAATAAAGACAGTGTACCTGGTTCCTCTCAATACGATATATTTTTAATCCGAAAATACAAACTTTGTAACACGAATGAAATTGGTTGTTGTCTCGAAGAATTTGTTCATCGAACGATGTTAACATTCTCTTCTGCACATATTTAAGCTCAGCAGGAGTGACTGCTGCTTCATTTCAACATCAGTTCCGTTTTCTGCTCGGTCAAACGTTGACCGCTGGCAATACATCCAAGCAATACGAAAGATATATTTTTAAAAGAAAAATTTCAGCGTTGAAACCATTTATAGACACACAGAAAAAAATATTTTTCAATTCAATTAAAAAATTCGAAAATTCAAACAAAATATTAATTGAAAATCCTGTAATAAAAAAATCACATATTCAACTACCATATTTGTCGGTTGTTCATTGCAACAATTTTATTTTTCAATCGATGCAAAATTTCACCCATCTACGAAAATATTTGTACATTATTTATGAAAAATATTTTCGTTTTTAGTCGATGAAGAATTTGACATATTAACAAATTAAATTGTATCTCAGTTTTCGTTTTGTCTTCGATCCGAAGTATTTTTAGAAATTTTGTTTATTTAAAAAAAAAATTGTTGCCTGTAAAGTCGGTTTTACGGGCGAAGATTTTACGTGACAACGTCTTTTTCTCGGTAGAATATTTATTGATATGAATATAATTAAATTGCACAATAGGAGTGCAATGAACTCACTTGCCCAATGAGTGTTAGAACTCACGGGCGATGTTTTAACATTTATTGAAACTTATGGTTTAGGAAAATAGAAGTAATTTCAACACCATCTAGGTACCTGTGCGATTTCTATGAACACATTATCAAATGTGACATTATAAACAATAAACATATCCTTTATTATAAAATATAAACATTTCTTTTATTATAAAAAATAAACATTTCTTTTATTAAAAACAAAAGAAAATAATTTACTAACCAAAAAGTATTTCAATTCATCATATTCGCATATCGTTTTTAAAGCCGACCGCAGCTCTCTGTTTCGTTTTGGCTACCTAATTCATATGAAAATTTCTACACACAAACATACACTACACATATCATAAAGCCAAAAAACAAAAAACAAAAAAAAACAAAAAATAATACCTTATCCAATGCAGACTGATCTAAATCAATATTCATACACACGCACATATATACGCACATACATACTTGCTCAGTCGTCATATATATGATGTGCCAAAAAACAAAAACACTCACACCACCGACCAACAGCCACTAGAAGCCAGCAAAGCAAATCGTTTCTGGCACACAAGTAAACACATTGCGTTTACTTGTGTTCGGTGACTCATCGTAACGTTACCGGGCGTTACACTTTTTCATAAGTGACTCCCAGCCGCAACCTAATTTAAGACGTTGTCACGTCAAAAATTTAGCAGCCGCGGTAGGATTCGAACTCCCATCCACTGGAAGATCGTTTCGATGTTTGTGACACAGCGTCTTTTCGGGCAGCGTCTAGCCCGTTAAGCCACCGACTGCTTGTACAAACTTATCTGTAACTGATTTTATGTGGTTGTTCGTATCGTATTTACTTCGTTAAATATTGGGGTATTTCTCATGAATTTGTTTGTTGGTACCATTTATCGATTTTCATTTCAATATTTGAGTAATTCGTCAGTATACGAGTATCAATGGAAAATGTAATTGAGTGCTCAGATTTTTCGCGTACCAATTTTTTGTTAAAATTTTAGAGTCTTCTTTTTTTCTGTGTACTGTTGTAAAAATTGCATACAAATGATAAAAATAATATAAATTTTCGATTTTGTGGTTCTGCACCGATATCGAAGAACTGTCACCGTGTGTGTGGAAATGGATAATTCATCGGGAAGACATATTGGCCTATTGATATGTCGAAATACGATCTATGGTTGGAGAGGGCGTGGTTAAAGTAAATGCTGGTCCTATAATGATGAATATTGCCTGGTTATGGTCTTTAAATGATTTTAAGCGATCTGCGACAATCCACAATAGAAGTGGCTTACATGACTTACACTTCCGTATTTCAGAGAAACTTCTGTACTCATAATCCGTTCAGGCAGAACTGTATAGGACATATACCGGGTTATAGAACATATTTATACTAGAGGTTCACGCCGATTGATTCTACTTAGGCGGCGGCGTATGGATCTAAGCCCGGGCCACACTGGCGTTTTCTTGTCGCGCGTTTTCAAGGCATTTAATATTACAACCGTTTTCAATGGTGACTAAATCTAATGTGATTATCTCTTTGAAAATATTTACATATATTGACACGGTTGAATGAATTTCGGACGGTTAACCATGCTTCGGTTTTGTGAAAATTTGCTGTTATCAAAGAACCGGTTTCGCCGCCTATTTTAAATCGATTATCCGGTTTTCGGGGTTTAAAGACCTTTTACGCAATTAATATTGCAATGCAGAACAACAAACCTAAAGCACGAAATATTTTGCCAACGAATTATTTCGCCGCATGTTTCCCGAAATAAGTGGATCAATGGAAATAGAAAATTTATATGTCAATACAAGGAGTATGTTAGGAGAAATGCGTAATACAATAAACAGTATTCACAATCCTAAAAAAATTACAAAACGTTCATGGAACGTAGCGTCCGCATTAGCGTGGCATTGAAATGTATGAAGAAAATAAACTTTAATTTTTCGTAAAAGCCCAGGCGGATTATTGTAACACTTAGTCTTAAACTTAAATGGTGAAAATTTGAGCTAAATCGGGCTACTCTAACCCGTGCCCCACTGGGATCAAAGTTCAAATTTACGTAAACTCAGAAAATTAATTGCAATTACTCAGAGAATTCGCTTGTTTGGGCTGATTTTGATAAAAACCAATCAAAATATTGTCATAAAAAATGTGAACTATATCCCAAATAAATTTTAGAAAACTTAACCCTTTTGTGCCCAGCGGGTCAAAATGACCCATATATTTTATTACATACATACATATATCAAAACCAAGATACAACTTTGCTTTGTGGATGTTTTATTGAAATTCATTTCGCAAACTATTTAAATTAGCTTCTTTCGAATATTGCTGTCTATAATTGTGTACAATCTGAAAATTGAAACAAAAATATATACCTTGAAAAGATATTGCCTTTGCTTTTCATCTGTTGTAATTTTTCCATGATAATCTTGGATTAGTTTTATCCCTCTTTCGGCGCAGTCGTTAACAATTTTTATGTTTTGAATAATTTCCTTTCCTTTCCTATATTCTTCAATATCATTCCAAGTACTTGGATCTCTTTCTAAGAAATTGGTTGAAATCTTAAATCTTTTTAAAAGATGCATTGTGATTTTAGAGAACAATTCTCTCAAAATAGATGAATTATCCCTGTTAAAAAAGTTTTTAATATTGCCTTGTTTAATCAAAAACTTTTTTGGAACATCTTCGCATTCGTCTTCATTTTCTTCTGCATTATAAGCCAAACACATTTTTTCTGCCAGCATGACTTTAATTTCTATGTCGATTCTATCATCGAATAAAGCAAATCCTACACATTCATCGCATAGGTAATATACATAGGTGATTAATAAACTTAGCAACAGCCTTTTCTGATATTTTTTTGTTGAATAATTTATACTTTTCCATTTTCCGTATAAATTTAATATCATTTAAAGGAGCTTGTTGAGTCTTATCTGCATTGAACCAGAAGGGCGAATAACACTTAAGAATGAATCCAGCAACTTCAATCAATCCATTCACTTCAGATTCGGTTATTTCCGGAAACTGGTTTTGAAACATTAAAATTTTCAAACAACAGATAGCCTTAGCCATCCACCGGGCTAAGTGCATTGCTCCAGGCTTCGCAAATTTCAATCCCCGGGGTGGAGTTCCTCCTAAGAAAATTATTATTAACTCCTAAAATTCTTTACAATCACTCCGCGGAAGGTCGTCCTTAATTTTTTATTCGTGAAATCTAAAATCTCACCAAGGAATAGAATATCTCGTCCGATTCTCTTTTCTAAAATAGTGCACGCCCCTTTAAATTTGCTTGTGTTCGATGAAGTTGTATCGAATACAAACGCCTCTATTTTTTCTAAAACCTGGTTCTCCTCTAAAGTATCATATATAGCAGATGCTATTTCTATTCCAGTTCCTGATGGAATATCAGGCATATATAAAATGTGTTCAATTTTCGGAGCCGTTGCTATTACTGAAAGACGATCTTCGGTTTTCCCTGTTAAACCTGGCAATAGTTTTGTATCCCAGTGTATTGTTAGGGGATGAGATTCTTTGGTGAATTTTTTTTTCGTAACTCATCCCTTTGTTGACGTATTGAATTACGGTTTATAATGAAATCTGACGAACTTGCGCCAACGGCATCTAGAACAGCTGTTATTATGTGGACTGCATCTCTTGAACTAATCTTTAATTTATCCAAAACGGCCGCTAGTCTAGGAGTTAATATCTGTTTGCAAGCCCTTTTTTGGTTTTATGACATTCTCATTTATTGTTTCAGTATATTCAACATCCTCACTTTTAGTCGATTCTCCGTTTTTTGAAGCATCCGAACATAAAGAGTCGTAAATAACAAAACCTGCCATAATTTCTTTAGTATGACATAGGTAAAAGTAGGGGTCTATTAAATGTACAATACCTTTTGAAGTTGATGGGGTTTCCTGAAACTGTTGCTTCCTAAGTCTTTCCTGTTCTTGGCGTTGTTTTTCTTCCTTCTTTTGTAAGCTTACATCAATTCCTAGCATGCAACCCTCACGTCCTTTAAGTCTTTGTCTGATCAAAAAGTGTTTGTCTTCGTCGATTTTCATAAGATTGAGTGCATCCACATGAGCCATGTCAAATAAATCATTAAGTGAGTTGTTCCAAGATTCTAACTTCTTTTTGTAACCGTCAGAAGTTCTAGCCTTATGTCTCGATAATGTCCTCCAATTATTGTAAATGAACAATAATTTTTTTTCATCGTTTATGCTTCTTTGGATGGGAACGCGGGCTTTCTCCCAAAAAAACGGAGCACTCTTTAACAACTAGACGAACACTCTCCTTAATACTTAATTTCGCTACTTTTGTATGATGAAAAAAAACTCGAAGGCAATCCAATTTTGATGGAAGCTTACTGCCAGTTAAATGGTCTTTTGGATAACCAATTAAATAAATTTCACCTCGTACTTTTGCCATATTTTAACTCACAAAATTGAAAAAACAGAAAAAAAATCACTGGGACAGACTCAGTTTACTCGAGTGGTAAAAACTTACAACTGTTGTTATGATGATCGCTTTCCACATTACAAGTTTCATAATTTACAAAAATTTGAAAAATCTAGTACTCCTTGACTTTTTTATTCATAAATTCGTTAATTTGAAATATACTTCGAATTAATGGAGAGTACACGAAAAATGTGGCATACGTTAAGGCTTATATCTATTGTCATCATTGCATACACGTTTTGTGTATTTTCAAATATTTCAACAAAATAGTTTTTATATGCCTAATAACCAAAAGGTCACTTTGACCCCTTGGTACAGAAGGGTTAAATTTACTGAAATGTATTTTGGGATATAGTTAACATTATCTAAAACTATAATTTGGATGGTTGTCATCAGAATGAGCGCACACATAACAATTTTTTTTATAAATTGTAAGCAATTTCGGTCAATTTGAACTTTGACCCCAATGGGGCACGGGTTAGAGTTGTCCGATTTAGCTCAAATTTTCATCATTCATGTTTTAGACTAAGTGATACCATAATTCACATGGGCTTTTACGAAAATCCAAAGTTGGATTTTCAGTGCCACTCTAGTCCGCATATTTGCCATATGCGGATACTTTTCAAAACCAAGTACGGTTGTTGTGGCGGTTTTTATAGAGTCGGTATTCGGTTTCAGGATCGTCAGCGGGAGGGAGTGCGTTCTGTTCCAAAAGTTGAGCTCCTTGAGCACCTTTTGTAATTGCAGCATTCTGATGTCTAGCTTTCCCTGCGTCTGGTTTCAATCACATCTACCAGAAACAAAATTTAGGAGAAATGGTTTTGTTTTCGATTTGTATGGAAGCTACCAGAAAGGGTACCAACCTAAGTTTGGACAAATAATGGTCACTAACAAAATATCATTGTGATCGGCAAAGATTTTCGGGTGTTACGATCAGCAAGCCGGCCTAACAAATTTGTATGGGAGGTGCCAAAATGGACGTGGCTAAACCACCTTTGTCTTAATGGGTGACTGGCGTTCTTTTGACGTGAAGCCTAATATCCAATTTCTTTAAGATCGGAATTGTTTCACGCGACTTATAACATTAACAACACGGACGACAACAAAGCTTTTGCGTGGGAGGTACCAGAATGGGCGTGGCGACTGGGTCCATTTTCTCCAATTTAGTAGATATTTACAGATTATTATGACATCTCATCACATCTATCAGAAAAAGGTTTTAGAAGAAACACTATTTCGTACTAAATGGAAGGGACGTGGCCAAAACGTTAATTTTCAATCCCAAACCTACCATGGGCAACTTATAGTCACTGACAAAATTTCGCTGTGATCGATAAATATTTACGGCAGTTATCGTGTTGATGAGCCAGCCAGACAAACGGACATGGCTCAATCATCTTAAAAAGTCCCAAAACGAATTTCGTCCAAAGATACTGCGGGTCTAACATGGCTCCTTCTATGCGTTACATTTTTTCCGTATTAAATGATATACGGGTGAGGGTATAAATATGACGACAAAGACTTTGTTGGAAAGACCAGGCCGAAGAATTCCTCCGTATCCTTGGTGTTACCACGTGGCGTAGGATAGAACTAGTTGAAGGAATATGTTTAAATTTGTTTGTTTAATTAATATTTGTACGAGATCTGACCTCATAAGGTTTTAAAATAGTCAATAAAAGTAAAGTAATTAAAAACCCTGGCATAGGGATAATTGGAAAACCGTATAACAGACGATTCGGTTTTGGTTTTGGACACTCTAGTTGTTATGCCAAAGTTATTTTCTACGAAAGCAGTTGTGTCATAAATGAGTCGTACCGGAATGTTGACATTCCGATAACTTTAACAAACAAAGGGTAAATCACCGATAGGTGGTAACTAGAGTATTCAGAAACCGGTCCACCGGTTTATTGGACAAATTGAACGGTTTAATTTTTTTCTATAGACAATTTAAATTTAGTTTCCAAAACAAAATTAAAAGAAAACAACAATTGTGTGAACAATTTGAACCTATAGCTTAATAAGAAAAAAATCAATGAGTGTTCGAACTCACGGGCGATGTGTTAACACATTTCTGTTACACGATACCTGTTCGATTTCTACGAACACATTAGTAAATGTTACAATGGAAAATAAAAAAAGAATAGTTTTTGTGCTGAAGTGTCTTTTGCTATTACACTGTCTTTTTCCTTACATCTACTTTAACATTAGATGTAATATTTTAGAAATAAAGAAAGCAATACTTAGATCACTGAAGTAATTGTTTATGTTTTGTCTTAAACAGAGCGACGACAAAAAGTATTGAATATTATAGAGAACTTATTGCACTCTTTTCCGCTCTCATGTAGAGAGTCTGAGTGAAAGAGCAATAACGAGTCTTATTCTCTTTATAGAATATTTTAATGCAAATGCACCATTTCATAATATAATAATACAAAAAAGGGCATCAATGTTTCACATCAAAAGTAATTTTCAGTCATACAGTTCGTTCCATGAGTTCTCTACTTACAGTGTTGGCCAAGTAATTAGCACACACCCCCAAATGATATATTTTACCTAAAAAATTTAAGTCTATTTTTCTTTAACTAAGGACATAATTATTGTAAAATAATCACCTTGGTATACTTAAAAAAAAATTAAGCAATAAAAAACCAAAATCATAACAATGCATTTAAAAAATCGTTAAAATAAAAAATAAAGCCTTAATTCATTGGACAAGTAATTAGCACACGAATATAAAATTAAAAAATGTTAATATTAGTTCTTAATTTTTTTAATATTTAGTTGGATATCCCTTCTGCTTGATCACTTGTTCCAATTTTCTTGGTACACTCTCAACCAGTGACCGACATCTTTCTGGTAAAATGGAATTCCATGCGGCACGTACCGATTCCCAGAGTTCTTTCAGATTTTTTGGTTTTTTAGCTGGACTTGTTTTTCAACATCATTCCACAAGTTCTCAATTGGATTGAGGTCTGGACTTTGTGCTGGCCATGGCAAAACTTCCACGGATTGGTCATCTAAGAATTTTTTTTACCAATCTTAAGGTGTGCTTAGCTTCATTATCGTGCATAAAAATCCATTTAACACACAAATTTTCATCAACAAATGGTATCATATAATGCTCTAAAATCATTTTGTATAAATGCTGATCCATCCTTGTATCAATTTTGACGATTGGCCCCACTCCGTGCCATGTAAATGCTGCCCATACCATTATACACCCTCCTCCATGTTTAACGGTTTTCATAGAGTAGCGTGGATTGAACTCTTGTTTTGAAGGACGCCAAACATGTTTCTTTCAAACCGATTCAAATCGATTGAATTTTGATTCATCACTCCAAAAAACATTTTTCCAAAATGAAATTGGTTTATTTCCATACAGTCTAGCAAACTTGAGACGAGCAGAAATATTCTTGTTAGATACTAGAGGCTCAGAGGCTTAACCCATATAAGTTAAGTTCATTCAGTCTTCGGCGGATAGTTTTTGTACTAATGGCTATCTGATGTTCCTCAGAGATATGATTTTGACTTTCCGATGATGTTATAAATGGATCCTTCTTAGCATAATTTATAATTAGCCTATATTCCGCACTTGTGGCTTCGCAAGTTTCATGTTTTGTTTGATACTTTATTGCATTTTAGACAACCTAACGCGATCTGCCAATGTTTCTAACATTTTCCGACACGTTTCTTCCTTTATTTTTCATATTTATTATGATTTTCCGAAGGTCAGGTGTACAAGAAGAATTTTTCCCATTTTGATAGAAATTTAATTTTCTCTTGTTCAAAATTGCGTGTACATTGCACTACCTATTGCCATCACGTGCTTTTAGATTTCTTTTTAAAGATTACCGGATTTAACCTTAAAAAGTCGTTGTGTGCTAATTACATGTCCCTTTGATATTGTATTTTGCTTTTTTAAAACCGTTATTTAAAAAGAACCGAAGATAGTTTTCTTCTCTCTCTCTCTCTTTCAATATATTAAATATAACACAGCACATGATTTTAAACAATCAAATATCAAAAGCTATTCCAAATAAAACCTAAACTTAAAAAATAAATATGGCGCACGGGGGTGTGCTAATCATGTGACCAACACTGTATATATTATTAAATACTCTTTGGCGACGACGACTTGCTTGTTTGTTCGCTGCTACTATATCAATACCATCTTACTTATTTTCAGGCAGAGACTATTGTTGTACAACCACCACGTATGTGGTGCTAACGCATTGTGTTGTTTGCATGTGTTCACCTTGATAGATTGCTCTACCCGTGCCAATAGATGTTAAGACATCAAAAATGCCATATTTTGAAAAGAAACACTTTATAAACATTTTGAATTATTGCAAGTTTTCAATATTATTCTTACAAAATTAAGGGATTTGCCCAATTTGTATATATAAGTATTAATTATCATGTTTGTTTTTTAACCGAAAACAATCCAATTCGTAAAGCTTTGTTTCCACTTAGCGTATTCAACATGTTTTGAGGACATGTTACAACTGATTCCGGTCCCAAAACATGTTAAACACGCTAAGTGGATAAGGTGTTTAAGACTAGGATTTAAAAACCGAATCCGGTGGAAACCCCTTTTACTTACGCTTTTACCCGGTTTCTTGCATTGACTAGATTTTTTCCATACTCTTGTGGTAACACGCTGCAACAAATGCTTAAAATTCTCACGAAAATTTCGTAAGAACTGAAACGGGATTTAATTGGAACAAATTTGGATTTTTTGCCATGTTTATTATGAATGCTAAAAGTACTTATATATTTACAGGTCTGTTTGGCAGTTTTTCGAATCTATGAAAACAAAATTTATTGTGAACCACCGAGCACCTGTTTCTTTGAGATCTTAAATACCAGCCACGCAAATACCAGCCATGTAAAATTTGGAATATAATTTCGCTTTACCAAAAAGAGTAATAGAAATATTTTCACCTCACCTCACCCTTTTACCTCATTCGATCTACAAAATTTGTCAGCACTTTTTCGACTGTGTGGGTCTCCATCTGGTGAACGACAGCGTCGATTTCGTATTTTAAGGCCGCAATGGACTCGGGATTGTTTGCGTAACACTTATCTTTCGCGGCGCTCCAAAGCTAATATCTAACAGGTTTAAATCGAGGCGGTCAATGGACTTCCATGTTTCGGCTGATTATGCGGTTTTCGAACAGTGCGCAAAAGTGTGGTGGTAACGATCCGCTTCTACTTTTGGGAACAAAAAATTGCTGTAACTCTCGTCTTTGATGGAAACGGTGGCTCCGTGTTCGTTTACGAAGAAAAATGAGTCTATGATGCCGCCATAGCAAAAACCACACCAAACAGTCTCTAAGTGCTACATGTGCAGTGTTGCCAATTGTTCCCGCTAAATCTAGCAGTTGTTTACTGCCCATCGCGGGGGAAAATGTGTTTTAGCGGCTAGCGGAAATTTTAGCGGTTTTTCCTGTGTTTGGAGGTAACAAAATTACAATGATTTATGTATTTTTTTTATTGATTATTTTACAACCTCATGAGGTCAGACGCCTTACACATATTAATTAAACAAACAAATTACACAAATTTCAACATATTCTTCCAACTGGCTCTATCGTTCGCCTTTTCTCGCCAGTTGGTAACACCAAGGATACGGAGAGATTGTTCTGCCTGGTCTTTCCAGCGGAGTCTTGGTCGTCCTCTTTTCCTGCTTCCATCGGGTACGTTATCGAAAATCTTTCGCGCTGGCTCATCTTCATCCATTCTGATAACATGGCCCAGCCAACGCAATTGGCCCACTTTGATTCGTCTAGCTATGTCCAAGCCAGAATATAGATTATATAACTCTGCGTTCCAGCGACGTCGATACACGCCATTTTCCCTGACAGGACCATATATTTGACGGAGAATTTTTCTCTCGAAAATTCTCAGGTGTTCTTCATCCGCTTGCGATATGACCCAAGTTTCGGAGCCATATGTCAAGACAGGTAAAATGAGAGTCTGATATAGCTGGACTTTTGTCCGTCGAGAGAGGGCTTTGTTCCTAAACTGCTTGCTGAGCCCAAAATCGCATCTTTTTTTCAAGCACAATTCTCCTATCTCTCTCCAGGCTGACGTTGTTGTCCTCGTTCACGGCGGATCCATGGTAGACAAATTATCTACCACTTCAAAATTAAATCGGTTGTCAACGTTCAAGTGCGGACCAAGTCGAGAGGTTTCTCTAGTCGTTGACACCATCAGTTTTGTCTCTCCCTCATTAACAGCAATTCTGATTCTTTTTCGATTCTTGAAAATACTGCAGTAACCTCTCGCAAATTTCGCCCAATGATGTCTATGTCGTCAGCATACGCCAGCAACATATGGCTTTTTGTGTTAATGGTCTTGTTCGTATTTACTGCAGCCTTTCTCATTATTATCTCCATTAAGATGTTGAAGAGATTGCACGAAAGTGTGTCGCCTTGTCTCAGTCCTTGCTTGGTACAGAATGGTTCAGTAAGGTCTTTCCCCAATTTCACTGCTGATTTGGTGTTGGTCAGCGTCATTCTACAGAGGCGGATCAGTTTTGCCGGAATCCACAGTACAGACATAGATTCGCAAAATTTTCCCCGCATAGGGCTATAGAAAGCAGCTTTGTAATCGACAAAAAGATGGTATATGCCGATTTGCTGATCGTGGGTCTTTTCCAGGATTTGCCGTAGCGTGAATATTTGGTCAGTCGTGGACTTGCCTGGTCTAAAAAATAAGGGACAATCAGGTTTTCAATAATTCACTTTAGTCTTTCACATAATACGC
Source organism: Phaonia tiefii (assembly GCA_963931995.1). Classification (NCBI taxonomy): domain Eukaryota; kingdom Metazoa; phylum Arthropoda; class Insecta; order Diptera; family Muscidae; genus Phaonia; species Phaonia tiefii. The sequence goes on along the minus strand of OZ008368.1, from coordinate 251,312,002 downwards.
TCGACAAGAACTTATACGCGATGGATAAAAGACTGATACCACTATAGTTGGAACAGACACACGGATCACTCTTTTTGAATACAGGGCATAATACACTGAGACTCTAATCGTCGGGCATAGACTCCCCCAGCCATATACCGCATATAAGTCGTTGCATGTGGGTTAGCAGTCCTCCGCCACCTGCCTTAACATCGGTTCGAGAGCGTAGAATTTTCTTGATAGCACAGTCGCGCTTTTCTTTGCTATCATCAAACAACATTGATAACAAGATATTTTCCGAATGCGCATAATACGAATTATCTGTAATTACTTGATTGACAATTCTGCGTAAACCAGGTTCTAGAAATCGTGACCAACTAATGAACTAGAAAAATAATGCACTGCCGTACACGACAGAGCTGTAATACTTGATATTGAAGTACATTGGCACATAACAATTCAACCAGAATTCTTAAATTTTCATTTGGTTTCTCCGTTGTCACATACATACATATAATCGTAATAATCTAGCGGCCTTGGTGGGCCAGCGAGAATGTACAATATTCCCTGGTTTGGTTCTGAAAGTTGTCCACCACCTGAAAATATCTTTGTCTTTATATAGTATATAATTCTACTGCACGTGTGTTTGTGACTGAACTCGTCCTAAACTTCTGGACCGATTTGAATAAATTTTTTTGTATGCGTTTGGGTGGCGCCCTGGGTGGTTTAGATTTACTATTCGGTCCAATTGGAGAAATGGGCGTGGTGCCTCCCATACAAACCACAAATTAAAAATCCATTATTTCTGCTCCTGCTAACGGTATTTGAACACAATTTGCAGGACAACGTCTGTCGAGTCAGCTACATATAATAATAAAATAATTAAAACCGGTTGGCAATTATAATAAATGAGTGATAGCAATAACTTACCGGAAGAGTTTCACAAGTTTCGACTTGACGGCTCAGTTTTCCGGTTGCCGGTCATGGGCCAGTGCTGGTTGATTTATCCAAAGCTTCAAACAAATGCCGAAACGGAAGTTCGTTGAAGTGTAGAAGGAAAACGAACCAATGCAATGGTCTTTTTAACAGCAATACGAATCGTCGTATAATTCCACCGTAAAGTGCCAAAAATTGTGATTTTGTGAAATGTTTACAGGAGGTGTGCCACTGGCATGGGGGGTCGGCCCTTTAAAGTAAGTGGGGGTCGGTCATACATTTGGACTCGATTGTGGCACTCTAAATGGGTCAAAGTGGGATTTTTCAAAATTTCGCACAAATTTCGGATTTTTCAAAAGTCGGGACATCAGAATTCGTTTTAGAGGTATGGTTCCTCGGGCAAAGTTTCTTATTTTTATCCCTAGAATACGATTGTCCTTGGCACTTGGGTGATTTTTAAATCGACCCGCCCTAATGTACATATAAATTTTGAATACGATTGTCTCAAATATAGTTACAAATGCTATTACGAATATGAAGTTCCAACATCAGTACTTAAACATTTCGGAACATTTGCCGCAACAGTGAGACAACGGAATTCCGGTCGTACATTTTTAACTAAATAATTTACTCTATCCTTGTTGAAATGCAAGTAACTAAAAAGTCATTACATTTTAAAAGCTAGGATCATCATAAATTAAAATAACAATACTACGGGTTTTACATATATACAGTGACGAGCAAAATTTTAACAGGTTTACCACAATGGAAGTTTAGAACTTTACTTTTTGGCAGCGTTTATCTTTAGAACTAAAACATTTTTTTGAGTTATGCTTTAATGTTGCCTCATTCACAATGAACATTTAAATATACAACAAATATTCAAATATGTTTAAAAGAGCGTAATATGTAAACAAACGCCAATGTTACAACTACGCACTCTCTTCAATGTTACAATATTGCACTCTCGCCAACTCTTTAACGATTCACAAACTCATATGTAACCATCACGTAGCTCATAAATTTACTGTTACTTTTTTTCAATTGCTCATTATTGTCCACGTGCTGATCAAAAATGGAAGCATCTAACGGAGTTGAAATCATGGAATTATAAAAAAATAATAATTCTGCGACGATCCGGAGAATAAAACGGTAGAAAAATATTAAGACTTCAAGTACTCCGGGTAGCCCCAGAAAGATTGACGACATTTGGCAAAATTAGTGGCAAATGACAATGCAATTAGCCCAGCTGCGGCACTAAAAATTTTAAATATTGGCGCAAGTGAGTGAAGTGCTCGTCGAAGTCTCAAAAGATCGGGTGCTAAGGCTGCGGAGAAGAAAAATAAGCCATTTTTATCACAAAATAATATGAAGCTTCGTGAAGAATTCGCCTAGGTCTACGAAAACTGGACTGAGGACGACTGGAAGAAGGTGATGTATTAAATTCGACACGTTTCAAGTAATAAAAATACAATTACGCCTTGTGTTCAAGGTTATATGGTCTGTTGAGACTAAACTTAATCGATTTGTGCCCGATGGCCGTGCTTGACACTCGACCAAAGATCCAAATACTACTACCCCGAATGCAGTAACACAAACCATGAAGCATGGTGCTGGATCCAAAATGGTATTGGGATGAATTATGAAGAATGCAGTAGGTCCTTTGGTAAAAATTGCAGGTATTATGAAAACAGAACCATATCTTTCTGTTCTACAAAATAGAAAACAGCTGCTATAGAAAAAAAGGGTCTTGCTACTGAGAGAGTGATTTTTCAGCAATACAACGACCCAAAACATTCGGCCAAAATAGTTTAAAAATTGGTTAAACAGTCAACAATTTGCAACTATGAAATGGCCAGTGCAGTCACCGGACTTACAACTGATTGCAAACTTTTGGAGTTACATAAAATCTCAGCTCGCCAAGTTCATACCCAGATGCTCCAAAACGCGCAAACGACCTGATTCCAGCAGAATCCAAAGAAAACAAATAGATAACAGAAAACCAGAATGCAAAATGTTAACTTTTGTAAAACTTTACAATATTTACTGTTCATATCGCACCCTAAATACAAAAGAGTCATAACTCAAAATTTTCAAATTTTAATTTTTTGCTTATAAACAATAACCAATGACCATTTCTATCCACTGTAAAAATCTAACGTCGTTTACTCTTCTCTTTCGTAAAAAAAATTCTTTATGAATATGTCTATTAGTGAGTATTTTCATACATATTTCTAATTAACCAAATCAGTTTTTTGGCTCTATTGAAAATTTGAATATTTTGAGTTATGACTCTTTTGTAGATAGGGTGCGATATGTATCAACATAGAACAAAAATTGTTGTTGCTCTTATTCACGAGAGAACAACAAATTGATTAAGTTAATTATTTTTTTTTTGTTTTCAATCCAATATTTAAAATATAAAAATTTATTTCCAAATAGTGTCAACAATTTTGCTCGTCACTGTATATACCATTTACCGAAAAATATATTGAATTCATATGTGTTTCGTGAATAAAATGATTTTCATTTCGATATTTTTATAATTTGGCGGGGTTTTGAAATTTTTGCCATCTAAATAAAATTTTGAGCGGATTTTTGGACAAATTTGGCGGTATTTCACAGAAAATACTTGGCAACACTATACATGTGTAATTTAATTTAAAGCAGAAAAAAATCCGGTTTCACGTTTTTTTTTTGCCAAAACTAATTACCGAAAACTGGTTTCTTGAAAAATTGATTTTTCGGATAAACCGAAAACCGGTTTCTAAAAAAAGCCGATTTTTTGGACATTCTACTTGGTACTCAGAATCAATTACAGGGTTGTTACGCCAAAGTTATTTCCCACGAAAACAATTGTTTGGGAACGGAATTTTGACATTTCCATCATTTAAAAAACCAAATGTAACACCACATGTGTTAAAAATGAAGTGGAGTGGGTAGAGGAATTATAAATGAAATATTATTTACTATTATTTTTCTTATCAAACGGGGTTTTCAACAGGGACGCTACAAAAGTAAAGCGATAGGGACAGCAAACGACGCCATATTTTTTCCCGCTCTTTAGACATTTCTCTTAAGTAAGGTTTGCCATTTCATCATGGAAAGATATACGAGCCAACAACGAGTCGAAATTATTAAAATTTACTACCGAAATTTGGAGTCAGTGGGCTCAACTTTAAGAGCGCTACGTCCAATTTATGGTCGTCATAATCGTCCTACCAGATCAACAATTGAGCGTCTAGTGGAAAAATTTGAATCCACAGGCACAGTACAACATGTTCCCCTGCCAGTGAGACAAAGAAGTGCCCGTAGCGTCGAGAATATTGCTGCCGCTGAGGCTTCAGTTCAAGAAACCCCAAATGTGTCTCTCACACGTGGTCCTCAAGCGTTGGGCATCTCTGTGACGTCGTTGTGGCGAATTTTGCGAAGAGATCTTAGCCTAAATCCTTACAAGATCAAATTGACGCAAGAACTGAAGCCGCTTGACCACCATAAGCGTCGTATGTTCGTGAATTGGGCTGAGCAACAACTTGAAAATGATTCGGATTTTCATCGGAAAATCATCTTCAGCGATGAGGCTCATTGCTGGCTGAATGGCTTCGTCAATAATAAGCAAAATATGCGTCATTGGTCAGACAGCTATCCACACGTAATCCATGAGTCATCATTGCATCCCGAAAAAATTACGGTTTGGTGCGGTTTATGGGCCGGCGGCGTCATTGGGTCGTACTTCTTCCGTGATGATCAAGACCGGAACATTACATTCAATGATAACCGAATATTTTTGGCCCCAATTGGATAATATGGACTTGGAGGACATGTGGTTCCAACAGGACGGCGCCACAAGCCACACAGCGAATGCCACAATCAATTTATTGGAAACCAAGTTTGGTGAACGTGTTATCTCACGAACTGGCCCAGTCGATTGGCCGTCTCGGTCGTGCGATTTGACGCCGTTAGATTATTTCCTGTGGGGCTACATCAAGTCTACGTCTATGCCAACAAGCCAGCGACGATTGATGAAGTTCGTACGTATATCGAACGTGAAATTGCAGCAGTGTCGGCCGATTTATGCTTGAAAACCGTCGAAAATTGGGTTCAGCGTCTGGACTTCTGCAAGCGTGCCCGTGGTGGCCATGCAAAAGAAATCGAGTTCCATACATAATGGCATCGAACGTACTTTCACAGGAATAAAGAATTTCATTGGTATCTAAAACCGGTTTTGTTTGATTTAAAAAAACTTTTGTAGTGCTCTTATTGAAAAACCCGTGACTTACTATTTGAACACTTTGTATTTAATTTACAGAACATTCAAGGTTTAATTGAAATATTCTAACTGAATTTTGAATATCTTTTTAAAAATTTAAAATGATGTTGATACTTAGGGATCTTCGGTTCGAAACTAGTCATGCCAGTGAGTGTGTGTTGAACTGAATTGGCTATTATTTCCAACAAAAACCAACCAATATTCAATTAGAAAAATGTTCATGACTTGTAAGCTTGTACGAGTAGTATGTATTTCTCATACATTAACCAACAATTTAAATTTGTATAATTAAATTTGTTTTTATATTAGATGGATTTTATATAACATTTGTACATTTTGAAATAACTCTGCCAACGTGCTCCAATAATGTCTGCCGTCGCTGGGCCCAAAACGCTATTGAATTAAAAAACTTTTGTACAAAATAAATACAAAAAAAAATAAAAATATTTTAATTTTTCAAAAGTTTACGTATGGACATAAATGAAAAAATTTCTTTCGAGAATTTCGCATGAACTTTATACGGAGCTTTAAGTGACGCATTTTGTAAATTTCCAACCTTTAACTAACAAGCTGTGACTTCATAAATATCAAATTTACCATCTGTTTCGAAATAACGGGAACTTCAAATTCCAAATTTTACATGTCCCACCCTTTATTGCTCAATCGAAAAGAGAGATCTAATTTTTATTATATGCATAAGGCAACATCTACAGCATCTTTCAATAATCTAACAAACATTTCGTATAAATTTAGCAACAGGTTACTCTCTGCATCTACGGTTTATGACTCAGAAATATTCAAAAATTAATTTGCATTTGCAAACTATTATTAAATTCTGAAATCAATCAGTACTGCTGTGACTTCAAAAGTGGTCGGTCTCACTTCGTTCGAAAAAAAAATAAAATATACAAATAAATTACGCCAGTATCAAAATGCAAAAATGCTCGACATTTTTTGGGATTTTTATAAGCATCTTGATGCTATCAGTTGCAAGTGAGAGGTATGCAGACAAATTGATGTTAAAAAACTGTGATATGTATAAATAGTTGCAAATATCCTCCTAATGTTCCAGCTACTATTCGATAATTGCACCGGGTGTTATAAAATCAAATCGTAAATACACCGTTGTTGCCTCTTTGCATGAGGCCACTGAACCGGCTCTTATGCGTATTAGCATTGACGGTCCATCATACCAGGTAAAGCAAGAGGTATTTTTGCGGCCCTATGAAACTAAAAAATTGCAATTTGAAGTATTTCGACTGGAGCAGGGCAGCTACAATCTAAGTGCCGAGGGTATAAGTGGCATTCAATTCCGTGAGGAAAAAGAAATTATTGTGGAAGCATATGCAGGTCCGAAAATTTACATTCAAACCGATAGAGCGATTTATAAACCTGGAGATTTGGTGCAATTTCGTGTTGTAATGTTGGATGAACATACCAAGCCATTGAAGATACGAGAGCCCATTCGCATTGAGATATTGGTAAGATTACATAATTAGTTGTATGAGATATTGATGTATGAGATATTCACATTATAAGCTAGCAGGTCGGATACATTTGTCAATACTCGTACAATGGGCAAACCAGGGAAGCGCAATCCCTGGCACGACTAGTTCCGAATTCCGCGACAAGTTGATCATTAGATGTCCAACTACTATACCTGAATACGAACCATCGGTAGATCATTAATCGTATATTTATATTTTTTTCTGGCAAATAATTTAATTTGCTTTCATGATAGTCGAGTTTGTTAATATTCCTTATCCAGGCAACGCTTCTGTGTATTTAATAGTCTACCCGGTATGTGACACCCTTCACTTCTTTAAAAATTTGAACTTTTTTTTTAAATTCCAAAAACGCCACATACACTCCGCTTCACTTGAATAGGTAATACATTTTTAGAAAACAAAATCACGTATAACTTTTTTCATGGTTCTCAGGAAAAGTTGGTTATGATTTCGTTTTTAAGGATATGTAATAGTTAATTAAATTAGTAAAAATCAAGAATGTACTCTGAATAGTTTACTTTTTATTTGCATTTTTTCGAAATAACTTAAAAAAATCCTTTAAATTTCGATTCATTAGAATAGGTAATGCAACCTGAAAACGCGAAATATGTCAAATAATTGGTGGTTTTTGAGAAGAAATAAGTAAATTTGTAGTTTTAGTAATGAGTACTACCTCCATTACTCTTTATTGTTTCAAATAATCGATTTGGCATGCTGTCGTATAAACTTTTTAAGTAGTTTAGGGATACACTCATACCTCGTTATACGGCCTAGATACGTTCCGAAAAAAGTGGCCGTCTAGCGAAATGCCGTATAAGGAGGTAATTCGTTTCATACAAATCCATAGCTACAGTAAGAGATCGGTTCTAATTTTTTGAAAAATAAGTTTAATTCCAATTCAGTGAATAAATATAAGGCACTTACATCGTGGTCTTAAAAAATAAATAAAAAAAATAAAACCAAATAACACATTTAAATAAAGTAATAAAAACAAAAATCCATCAATTCATGTATGTACATATAACTATGTAATATATATCTGAAAATGTTTTCACGGACCAGCTACAAAATATTTGTCCAATGTCTGTTGTTTCGCGTTTCTTTTCATTTCTTCTTGTAGTTGGGTGTAGCAAAAAATAGACTTCTCTATATTTCGTATAACATTAGCAGTTCGCTGTTCGTCGGGATCAGACTGCAAAAGAATTCGTGTCCCCTGCTCGAAATGAATAAGCGCTTCATTTAATTCTTTTGAAGTTGACTTCTTTTGAGTAGGTGTCAACTCTTCTGTGTCGTCAATTTCATGGGTTGACTCCAACTGGAGTAGTTCGGGGGTCTGTCAGGGGCTCGCTCTCAGAATTAAGCAAATTAAAAATATTGCTTTCACCCAAATCTTCAAATCCATTATTCACCGCTATACCTAAAATATTCTGACAAATCGCAGTAACGGAATCAATATCTACCTCAGATGTTGCAACACATTCAGGCCATACTGATTTCCAAGCCCTGTTTAGTGTTGTTGATTGTATCTCGTTCCAAGCCTCGCTTATATTTTTAATGGCATCCTTGACTGTATAATTTTTCCACACCTCTTTCATTGAAAATTTATCATCACTTTTATTTATCACTTGCTGCAAAGTTTTGCGTAAATAATAGGCTTTGAAATTTGCAATGACTCCTTGATCCATGGGCTGGATCAGAGCTGTAGTATTTTTCGGAAGATACTCCACTTGTATTTCATCGCATATTTCAGATAGATTATCAGGGTGTCCTGGAGCGTTATCCATTAGAAGTAAGGCTTTGTGGCTTAAATGTTTCCTTTGTAAATAGACTTTTACTTCTGTACAAAAATTATTTTTGAACCAATCCTCGAAAAGATGTTTAGTCATCCACGCTTTTTTATTGGACTTCCATATAACAGGTAACTGTTTTTTGTCTAATCCTTTGAAAGCCCTCGGATTTTCGGAAATATAAACCAGCAATGGTTTCAGTTTAAAGTCGCCAGCGGCATTACTACCAAGCAACAATGTTAGTCTTTCCTTAGACACTTTGTAACCAGGTGCACATTTTTCATCTCTTGAAATAAATGTTCGTTCTGGCATGCGCTTCCAGTACAGCCCAATCTCGTCCACAATAAAAACCTGTTCGGGACTATATCCTCCAGCACGAATTATATTCTTTAAAACTGCTGGACAGTTCTTTGCAGCAACGGCGTCGGCGCTTGCTGATTCGCCCCTTAGTTTAACGTTATGCAAATTATGACGTTTCTTAAACTTTTCAAACCAACCATTACTTGCAACAAAAGTTCCATTTTGTGACGATTCATCGGAATTCTTCTTCATTACAGATTCAAAGATACTTTTAGCCTTTTGCTGAATGATGATCTGACTCATAGGAATATTTCTTTGGTTGCTATCCTCTATCCACAAATCTAATGATCTTTCCATCTGCTCCATAACACTATTTCTTTCACGGGTCCGTTTTGAACAATGAGATGTTTTAATCGACTGAGAATATGACTCTATTTTTTGTTTATTGTCCCGTATTGTTGTTTGAACTGTCGACTTCGGTAATCCCAAAGCCTTTGTTATGTTCGTAATCTTTTCACCATTTTCTAAACCACGCAAAACATTGAGCTTAGTTTCTAAAGTGACTGCTTTTCGTGCCTTTTTTTTAGATTTTTCCAGTTCCAAATTTAAAGTACGTTTGGCGCCCATTTTCACCTAATTTTGTTTCAATAACATACACTTATTCATATGCGTATACACCATGTCACGATTTAATACATACCTTTCAATTATTATTCAGAAACTAAAAATTATTTAACACAGACTGATGCAGCAACACACGCACTTGCATAGAAAACAACGAATGCATGTGGATGGTTTTTTGCCTCTCACTCTTCGTTGAAAAACTGTGAATCCCGATTTTTTTTGCCGTATAACGAGGTAATGTGCGCCGTAAAGGGAGGGAGTGCCACAATTGAAACAGGCCGTTACAGCGAAATGCCTTAAAAAGAGGGGCCGTATAAAGAGGCTTGGGTGTACTTGACTCCATGCTTCGTTTATGGCGGCTATGAGGGTATTTTTATCTTCGAATTGCCGACCAGATTCATAAATTTTGCGAGATAGCCAACCCCAAACGGTTTCCATTGGATTAAGGTCCGGTGAGTAGGCAGGCCACTGAAGCAAATTTACATTTTGTTCGCTAATCCAATTTTCAACTATTCTTGCAGTGTGTATTGGTGCATTGTCATGTTGGTAAGTTCAAGAAATTGGTCCAAAAATGTTTGAAGATTTCGGAAAAGCCCTTTCCAAAGTCTGCTTTTAGGAAGCTGAGGTCATTTTTGCCGTCTGAAACTCGAGTTCAATAGTTCCATAATAACTTATTGAACCCCAGACCATCACACCCCTTTCACGGCTATGATGGCGACACAAAAAACGTTCCTCTTTTCTTAAATCATGAAAATAATAGTTGAACCCATCAGGGCCATCAAAATTGAATTTATTTTCATCAGAGAACACCACTTTCTTCCATTCGTTCTTCCAAGACATGTGAGCTCGACAAAAATCCAAATGTGCCTCCTTTCTTTGTTCATTGAGTGGTGGCTTCTTTTGGAGTTTCTTAAGGACTAAATGTTTCGAACTATTCAGGACTCTTCTTACAGGTGAAACACTAGCGTTTACACCACTTTTTGCTCGGAGTTTCTTCGCTCTGTCACTTGAATTGGACGCCACTCTTAGAATCAACCTTTTATCAGTTTCTGTTGTTGCTCTTTTTCGCCTTCCTCTCATATTTTCCCGTAAAATGTTGGGTCGCGCAAAAAATTTTAGACAACGTTCCAGCTTCTGCCAAGTTTTTGTGCTATTGCATATCCGGAAGGACCCTGGCTTGCGAAAGCTTAAATTTTCGCTTTCTCGGCTAAAGTTAATGCGGTTTGCACGTCCCATATTGAATCAACAGCAGCTAAAATATAAAGATTTCTGCTCAAATTAATCCTAACAATAAAAACATTGTCCTTTTTAACACACATTTGTGATAACAAGGATGGTGAAACTAATTTACCTATTCAAATGACGAAAAATAAATGCAGTTTTTTCTATGAGAATGTAGAAAATTTTTATTTTAACCAAACGTCAAGAGCAAATTCTTCTTCTTCTTTATGTTGTTAATTCACATTTAAATGGCCTTTCAAACAAAACTAACAGGTACTTTTTGCTACCGCTAAAACTAAAGTTATAGGCCTTTCTTTCTATAAAACATGTATTACCTATTCAAGTGAAACGGAGTGTACCTAGATAAGTTAATTGGGACATACTGAACCAGAAAAACGCTGTAATTTTTGTTGTAAGTATGGTTTTTTAGATAACGGTACTTTTGTGTTTTTCGGTGTATGGTCCCACTCAAACCCTTGTGGAGCCCAACCGAAAAGTCCGATCGAAACACATGGCATAGCGTTGGAAAGGTAATTCAATGCCGTTTACGTCACTATGCTGCAAATTTCTGTCTGAGAAGAAAGGGCTAAGTTATGGCACCTCAAAATTTGCCTTTTTTTACTTTTTTTTCAAAGTTTTTAATATTTATTTCGTTTTTTTTTCTACGTTATAGTGAAGATCTGGAATGTTTTATTTTTTATTTAGAATATAGTTTATTTAATTACTAACATTTTAAGCGTAATTTGGGCTAAATCGGATGAAAACAAAAGTTTTTATTAAGGATTAACATGATCTCTAACAGCCTTAAAGGAAAATACAACTTTAAACATAACGAGGATCTAAAAACAACTAAATATGAGACAATATTTTCATTTTCATTGCCCACACACTATACAGGGTGATTCAGGAAGTTCCGGAAAAATTTCCCCAGCGTATTCCTTGGCTCATTTTATGAAGAAAAGTCCACTAGGACCATGTCCGAAAATGAAAAGGGTGCGAAATAGCAGCGGGTTCAAAATTTTCGGATTGGCGGTCGGAGGGTAAAGTTGCTAACTTCTGAGCCAGTGATCGGTTTGTTTTGTTTTTAGGCTTGTTGGAAAGGTCTTTAAGAGGCCTTTCACAATCAATAAAAAAAGAGTAGAAAACTTCTGAGGTTGGGCTCCACAAGAGTTTGAGTGGGACCATACACCGAAAAACACAAAAGTAACGCTATCTAAAAAAAAACGGTACTTAGAAAACAAATTAAAGCGGTTTTCGTGTTCATGACGTCCGATTTATATGAACACATTAGTAAATGTTACATTGGAAAATAAAAAAATAATAATAGTTTTTGTGGTGAAGGCTCTTTTGCTATTGCACTTTCTTTTTAGAATGAAGTTGTGATTAATAAAAAAATAAATAAAATAAATGGTTTCCCATTCCATCCCATGAAGGGACAGGGGAGAACTTCTCACAATCACTGAACTGTGCGCTTTCCTGTTTTCACTCACTGATTGGGACCTACAGTTTAACACCGATTCCGAACGGTTTTTTTGAGAAGCTTTTTCATGGCTATATACTCGATAGTGTCGCCGTCACTATGCGAGGTGACCGCCGCCGAAAGAAATTTTAAGGTGGTCAGAGCAGGGTTCGAACGCAGGATGTCATGTACAAGAGCCGCGTACACTAACCATTGCACCACCGACGGCCACTTTATTATACTTTATTACAACCCATTATTATCAACTATATTGGGTACTTTTGGTTTGGTTTAAAAGGAAGTTTTCTAGGTGGAGCCTGTTTATTCCATATTGTAATTTTGAACCCAATAAAAACTAAATTTAGAAAAGCCAAAGTGCAACACTCACACATCCATGAAGTAAACCCTGAGCATGGAATTACATTTGGCAGCACACTTACTCTTCAACTCGTACTTTTGGTTTGGTTTGTGTCTAGACTAAAATATGGGGCGATATTTATTGTTTAATGGGAGATTTTCAAGGTGGAGCCTGTTTATTACACATTGTACTTTTGAAACGAATAAAAAGTAAATTTAGAAAAGCCAAAGTGAAAGAAGATTAAAAAATAACATTGTCTTAAAAAAAGTAAATTTTCCCAAAAAAAAATCCTATTAATATTCTTAAACAGAGTACATTTACTTAACAAAATACCTTATCTTAAAGAAGTGCCTTTGCTTAAAAAAGTAAATTTTCTAACAAAAAGTACCTTTTCCTAAAAAAAAGTAATTTTTAAATAAGTACCTTTTCTTAAAAAAGTATATTATCTTACAACAGATTGCCTTTTCTTAAAAAACTACCTTTTCTTTAAAGAGTACCTTTTTTGTAAAACAAAATAACTTTTCTTGAGATTAGTACCTACTCTTAAAATTGCACCTGTTCCTCGTCAAAAAAAGCTTTTCTTAAAAAAAAAATACCTTCTGTTACAAAAAATACCTTTTCTTACAAAAAGTCCTTTTCTTAAAAGATCACTTTCTTAAAAATAAAATAATACCTTTTCTTTTCTTGATATAAGTTTCCTGAAAAAAAGTAAATTTTCTTAAAAAAATAGCCTGTTCATAAAAAGAGTACCACTTCATTCCTGTTCTTAAAAAAAGTATTTTTTTGTACAAAAAAAAATGCATACTCTTAGGCTTTTTCTTACATAAAAACATTAGCTTTTAATAAAAGAAGTACCTCTCATCAAAGAAAGGAGCTTTTCGGGAAAACATAATACATATTCTTACAAAAGGGACCTAAAAATATAAATTTTTTATAAAAAAAATACATTCAATATATAAAAAGTTTCTTAAAAAAAGTTTATCATTTTACAAAGAGTATCTTTTCTTAAAGATACATATTGTTACGAATTTCCTTATTCGTCCTTTTTGCGTTGTTTTATTCCCAATAATAAAATAAGGTTCGTTTTCAATTACGATAATTGCAACGGTATAGCTTCCTTTTATTTTACTTATATAGTACAAAAGTTTACTTTATTTACACCACTTTAATAAGTCTTATATTTTACTATCAATTCGCGTTGCTCACTTTACGGGGTTTAATCACAAACTGAACTCTCCATTCCAAAGAACCTTCTAGACATTGTTGTTTATCTTTGTAGAACAATCTCGAATGGCAGAGAGTTATCTTTACTGAGGTGAATTCATGCTACTGGTTTAGCGAGCTGGTACGTTGTTACAATGCATACTTTCAGGCGCAGCACTAACCGCCTGTTATTTACTTACTGTTAGTAGAGTCATTAACAGCACACAAAAGCTTTTACTTATTCGTAACAATATATTTAAATTACAGTATTTTTCAACAGGCGCCTTAGGCGTGTTGGAACTGTATAGTACATAATATATAGCGAAAGGAACTTAGTTCCAACTGGGTGTTCCCTGACACCTCATGTATTTAAAAAACAATATTTAGCTCACTGAAATAATTGTTTTGTTTTGCCATAAACAGAGCGACGACGAAATGCTTCTTTGAACTGAATAAAAAGCAACATTTAGCTCACTGAAATAATTGTTTTTGTTTTGTCATAAACAGAGCGGCGACAAAAGGTATTGAATAGTATAGAGAACTTATTATAGAGAAAGAGCATAAACGAGGGGTATTATCTTTATAGAATATTTCAATATAAATGCACCATTTCGACCATATTATTACATAAAACAATACAAAAAGCATAAATGTTTCAAAAGGCATCAATGTTTTACATCAAAATTATGAATGGACCAAGTTATGATAAAAAGAGAGTAATACGTTTTGAATCATTCGCCAGATGTCGCCAGTGGTTTTGAGTCATACAATTCGTTCCATGAGTTCTCTATACTATTCAATACTCTTTGCCGACGACGACCTACTTGTTTGTTCGCTGCCGCTACATCAATGCCAGCATACTTATTTTCAGGCAGACACTATTGTTGCACAACAACCACGTATGTGATGCTAACGCTGTGTGTTGTTTGCATGTGTTCACTTTGTTAGATTGCCCTACCCGTGCCTATAGATGTTAACACATCAAAACAATTTTAACACTAAAAGTTGTCGCTCTTTTAAGTCATTCTGTTGGCTGTGTCAGTCAAATGAACGGCATCAACTTTAAATGACAAAAGTGGACAAGCGATAATCTGAAAGTAATGAGAACTGACTGTATAATATTCTACTGCACACTGTGTCCGTAACCTTTTTATAATAAAAGTTGATAGTATCAAGCATTTGTATGTCAGCTATATACATTAGGGTGGGCCAATTTTTTTGCCGGTCAAGAGTATAACAGAAACGTAATCTACGGTAAATTGTATGAAATTGTTCCCAATAGACCATGGTTCTAAAATCAAAATCGAGCCCACGATTTTTCACTTGAAAATTTCTATACATATTAGTGTAAAAAATCGACCCAACAGCCATTCTTTTGAAATTTCATACTGTTCGATTTCGGTGAAATTTACCACATATATATTCTAGTCGTTGTTGCCCTTCCAAGGACGTTTATTTATAAAGCCATACTTTTGAAACTTGATACTCTTCGACTTCGATGAAATTTTACACATATATTCTACTCGTCTCCACGGTTCATGTTTTATAGCTGTGTAAAGTTTGCCATCTGCACTTTTTTTGTGAAAAGATAACTATGTTATTGTTAGAATAACTTTTGAATGCGATATTAGATTTGCCATTTGTATTTTTATTCCTAAAGAGGAGGTTAAAACCTATCATTCAATACCTTGATCGTTACAACCTGATATCGCATTCAAAAGTTTTTCTAAAATTACACAAAAATACTGCATATGACCAACTTTGCACAACTATAAAACATGAACCGTGGAGACGAGTAGAATATATGTGTGAAATTTCGTCGAAATCGAAGAGTATAAAGTTTCAAACGTATGGCTTTTGGGTCGATTTTTACGCTAATATACAAATTTTTAAGCGAAAAATGGCGGGCACGATTTTGATTTTAGAACCTTGGTTCCTTGGGAACATTTTCTTAGAATTTGCCGTAGATTACGTTTCTGCTATAACTCTTTATCAAGTTTTTTGGTCCGACACACCCTAATATACACATATATGTGTATCGAATCGTGAAACGATATATCACATTTTTAAAGGCGACGATTCTTGGCCTTCTCTAATGTACGAAATTTTGTTAAAATCGGGAATGGTGCCGCTAGTACCAATTATGTTTGGTACAATTTGTATTAGGACTATAACAAAATGTGGACTGATTTGTCTATATTCTAAATATTAACCTTGGTCTTAGAAATGCTTGTTCACCAAAATTTCTTAAAATTTTCCCATTACAAAACTTAAACAAATTGTGTTTTAACACTATTATGCTAAAACCCTCTATTATCAACTAATTGTTTACTCTTGCTTTGGTTTGTGTCTAGACTAACGGCTTGTATCATAGAGAAAGAAATGAACTAAATGTCTCACATACATATGTTGAGAAATTTCTTGTTTAATGGGCAGTTTTCTAGGTGGAACCTGTAACCAATATTTAGTATATATTGTAATTTTGAACCCAATAAAAAGTAAATTTAGAAAGAAGTTTAAAAAAATTAAATTTCCTTAAATAAGTGCCTTTTAATGAAAAAAGTTTATTTTCTCAAAAAGAGTACCTATATATATTCTTAAACAAAGTACCTTTTCATAAAAAATACCTTATCTTAAAGAAGTACCATTGCTTAAAAAACTTCATGTTCTTACAAAAAGTACCTTTTCTTAAAAAAAAATACCTTATCTTAAAGAAGTACCGTTTGCTTAAAAAAAAGTAAAATTTAATACAAAAAGTAAATTTTCTTAAAAAAAAAGTAATTTTTTTTTTAAACAAGTATCTTTTCTTAAAAAAGTAAATTTTCTTACAACAAATTGCCCTTTCTTAAAAAGGAGTATGTGATTTGTGAATCAAAACAACTTTTTTTGAGATAAGTACCTACTCTTAAAAATCTACCTATTCTTGCAAAAAGGACCAATTCTAAAAAAAATTCCCATTCCTTAAAATTAACCTTTTCTTCAAAAAAATACCTTCCCTTAAAAAAATACACTTTCTTGCAAAAATGAATTTTCTTTAAAGTACCTTTTATTTTCTTGAGATAAGTAGTCTTTCTGAAAATATGTACATTTTCTTAAAAAATAACCTTTTTCTAAAAAGAGTACCATTTCTTTAAAAAGTACCTGTTCTTAAAAAAATCGTACTCCTATGGCTTTTTGTGACAGAAAGTACTTCTTCTTAAAAATAGTACCTTTTCATAAAAACAAACATATTTTAATAAACGAAGTACCTCTCTTGAAAAAATTACCTTTACGGGAAAATATAATGTATGTATATTCTTACGAAAGGACCTACAAATATGCTTTTAAAAAAAAAAAATTCTATAAAAAATGTTTCTTAAAAAAGTTTATCATTTATCATTTAAATTATCGTATTTTTCAACGGGCGTCGTAGGCAAGTTGGAACTAACTAGTATATAATATAATGCGAAATGAACTTCGTTCCAACCGGCTGTCCCCTGACACCTCATGTGATTTTTATGTATGGGGGCTATATTAAAACAGGAACCGATATGGCCAATTTTAAAAATCTATTAACGAAAGTCTCAAGCTTTGAAAGCAGATTTGTATATCGTCACCTAAAATCCAAAATGACGTAACAACAAAATTCCAAATTTTTTTTTCTGTTTGACTAAAATCCACGATTTGACAAAGTTGTAAACACCTAAGTTCAAAATCAACGATTTTATTAAAAAGATTAAATAGATGAAGTTTTTGTTAAATCCACGTTTTTACTTTGAACTGTAATTTTATATAAAATTTCGATGCCCCTATAGTTACAATTGACTAAACTACATATCCCCACAAACTTTTAGACATCTACAGCCCAAAGTGGTAATTTTATTCACAATATTCTGATTCTATATCTAACTATTTTTTGCCTCTCCTGTAAAGTGATGAAAATGTTGTTACGTCTTTTTGCATTTTAGGTGACGATATGTACTATATAAACACGAGAAGCGATAAGAAGGTTCAAAATTATTCGTCATTTAACCACCCAGCAGTGTAATCGCCGAGGCATTTTCACAATATGCCTGCAAATATGCCTTCTGCGTCAGACAATTAGCTATTCCTTCTCCTAACAGGCATACAGGCAGGCCCTTCTTAATTGTTCTCCTAAACTGCAAAAAAATGGATAGATACACATTCACATCTCGCTTTTTGAACAAGGCGTGTAATGGGGCCCCCTCTAAAAGTTCAAAAAGATCCGATACACTAGCTTGCTTCCCTTCTGTAAGCAGGCATGTCAGAAGGCTTTATCTTTCCCTCCAAAATTGTTCCAATGAAACCCATAGTGAGAAAAAAAAGTCCCCCAAATAGGGGACGGATCAATAAGTCCGTGACTTTTTGAATGAAACATAGTTTTTTTTTGCTCAATACACTTAGTCCAACGTTTCTCCAATTTTTGTATCCCTTCCAAAAAATGTGACTTTTCGAGGTCCATAAAGTAAAATAATTTCATCGTTGGAGCTAAATCTCTTTCCACCGAGCCATTTCTTCAGGTTTGGAAGTAGAAAATAGTCACTGGGGGCCTAAATCCGGAGAATACGGCGGATGAGGTACCAATACGTAGCCCACTTCATGGAATTTTTCCATTGAGACCACGGACGAGTGCACTATCTTGGTGAAAAAGAAAATTTTTCTTGGCCATATGGGGTCGTTTTTTTTTGATCCTCGTTAAATCGGTCCAATAAGTTGGCATAATATTCGCCGTTTATTGTTTTTCCCTTTTGAAGATAATCGATGTGGATTATGCCGCGTGCATCCCAAAAATATGTTGCCATCACCTTATTGACCGACAAACTTACCTTGGCCTTCTTCGGACCTGGTTCACCCAGATAAACCCATTGTTTAGACTGCTGTTTGATCTCCGGTGTGTTGTAATGGATCCATGTTTCATCCACAGTTACAAAACGCCGCAAAAACTCCTTCGAATTGCGGTTAAAAAATCCTTTGAAGTTGTCACACTATTACGTTTATGGTCAAACGCGGCACCCATCTTGAAGACAGCATTCTTAAACCCAACTGATCATTTAAAATCGACACCATCCTGCCATATAAAATACCTATGGCATCAAAAATCTCACGCACTCTTGCTCTTCGAATGGCCAACACCATACATATTGTTACGAATTTCCTTATTCGTCCTTTTTGCGATGTTTTATTCCCAATAATAAAACAAGGTTCGTTTTCAATTACGATAATTACAACGGTATCACTTCCTTTTCTTTTACTTATATAGTACAACAGGAGAATTATCTTAACTGATGTGAATTCATGCTACTGGCTTAGCGAGCTGGTACGTTGTTACAATGCATACTTTCAGGCGCAGCACTAACCGCCTGTTATTTGCATACTGTTAGTAGAATCATTAACAGCAAGCAAAATCTTTTATTTATTCGTAACACTGCCCCCCACTTAAGCCTGTTCGACCCAAGCAGGTTCAACGACTTTGATTTTAGCTCTTGCACTTTGACTTTTCCGAATTCTATAAACCACGTCATTTATTCGTTTGACAACCGTGTAGTGGCCTTCCCAGTGAGTCTGAAGTTTTGGAGGTAAACCTTTCTGGCGCTGTGGGTTGAACAGTAAAACTAGCTGACCCTCATGGAATCCTTCGGATTTTGCTGCTTAGTCGTACCTGGCTTTCATCCTATTACTGACCAACTTCAATCTGCTGCGAACAAACTCGTGAAGTTCGCTAAGCTATCCTGGGATACCATCATTCTCCCCACTGTCGGATGTTAGGCAGTTGCCAAACTCCAAATTTCTAGGGAGCTTTAACTCTGTCCCGAAGTCGGCAACTAGCTGGTGTTCGGGCAGTAGTATCCAGGGTGGCCGACCGGTATGCTAGAAGGAATTTTGGTATACGTTCGTGCCATTTCTATCCTTACTGACGACCTTGCTCAAATATTCTTCAAGAGCCTGATTAAATCTCTCTACCGTGCCGTCAGTCCGAGGGCGCAATGATGTCGTTCTCATACCACGAATTCCATTCCTCTCGCATATTTCTTTCAAGATGGCAGATTCAAAATTCCTTTGCTCGAAGGGAGCACTTGTTCGCAACTCCTCCGCGTTGGTCATTTAGTTGTCAAGCACTGAGTGCAGCCTGCAATCCACTCGGATAAACCTTTTTGACGACCACCCCAATAGAAACGTTCACTTAGTTTCTCCATAGTTTTGCCTTTACCGAGGTGCCTACCACTCGGACCATTATGAATTTCTGCAATTATCTCTTTCACTTTCAAGGCAGGTACCACAATTAGATTTTTCTCAGTTTTTTCATCTTCACTTTCCCATACACGGTACAGACAGCCATCTAGCAATCTCAGGCTGTTCCACTGGGCCCAATATGATTTTAAAACGGGGCTTTCTGAAGCGATTTCATTCCGCGTTAATTGTCTATCCACTTCCTTTGCCAAAATAATTTTTGCCAATAGAGGATCACTTCTCTCTCTCCGTTTCAATTCTCAGGGATCGGACGTCAATAATTTGCTCTTTTATCTCAGCCTTAGAATCCTGCTTAAGCTCGATTACATGTGGACGGTCATTTACTCGGCCGGTATCGGCCGTTATCGCTGGAGATCTTGACCGTTTTCGTGGCTCTCTGCAGTTTCGTGCAATATGACCAGGTTTGTCATGATTGCCACCTTTCAATTTTGTTGCTTGCAATAGCGCTTTCGTGAGAATCCGAATCACTTCTTTCAGTTCGCTAACGGCGCCTTCCAAATCTTTTGATTTGCCTTCCGTTTCTACCCTTCGCACATGATGTGTCTGTTGACTGGAAACAACCCTCGCCGTCTCATTCGCCAAAGCAAATGAAACTGTTTCCACAAATGTAGCTCTTTGTGAGGCAAATACCGCATATCTAACGTCAGGATCGTTAATGCCCCTAACAAATGCCTCTATCTTAAATTGCTCTAAGAAAGTTTGGGGTTCTCCAGGATATGGCATCAACACCAAACGTTCTACCTCGGTTGCGAAGTCCTGAAGTGACTCATTATGCTTTTGCACTCGTCCTCTTAATTCCATGCGATATAAATCCTTCTTGTGATCGTAACCATACTTGCGTTGTAACGCAGCCAGTATATCCTCGTAGTTGTTTCTGGCACTGACGGGAATGCTCTGAAGGAAGTCTGCTGCTGTGAGAAAAAATTGGGCTCAGATTTGTGCTTTTGAGTGTTCAGACACGTATAGTGAAATTTTATGGCGATAATTTTTGTAGAACATTTTGACCACGCCCCCCGTCATTTTGGAGCAGGTTTTTGCGAGTTTTCAAAAAAAATGCAAAAATTATGGTTATACGTGACAGCTAGAGGGTTAATTTGTTCCACAAAAATGTTTATCTGAATCTTTTCTATAAAACTTCTGAACATATTTTGTACCTCATAAGTAAGGAACACACAATTTTGCATGCCGATATGTTGCAGAAAAGTTCCGAGGAGCGGAAACTTTGACCCGCCTTAAACAAAATTGTAATCAGCTCTGGCAAAACGCCGATACACGTATATTTTTTTTAGACTTTTCTACCAAAATCCGTTGACAGAACCTCATCATTTTTTTTGGTGTCACACAGTGTTATTGGGAATAAAACAGCGCTAAAAAGGACGAATAAGGAAATTCGTAACAATATGTTTTGAAAAACGTAAATTTGTCAATTGAAAAATCTCGTTAATTTTTAAATTAAAAAAGTA
This sequence comes from Phaonia tiefii, assembly GCA_963931995.1. Taxonomy (NCBI): domain Eukaryota; kingdom Metazoa; phylum Arthropoda; class Insecta; order Diptera; family Muscidae; genus Phaonia; species Phaonia tiefii. The sequence goes on along the minus strand of OZ008368.1, from coordinate 251,290,645 downwards.
ACATGAGTTCGCACAAACATTAGATTTTTTTATTCAGATAAGATTTTTCTTCGAATATGATACAACAGTTGCTACTATGTTGGCACAACTCAGACAATTCGTGTTCGCTGATAGAACCAATTACCTGTATAATAACATTTAGGAATTAATCAGGTTTAGTGCAGGTGATAGTCACGCACATTTTCCAACCCATCACCGACAGTCACCTTAAAACTATTCAACATTTTCTTTTCCGCTTCTTCTTTTATAGGATGGCAAGGGAAATCGCATTAAGCAATTTAAAGACATCAACCCGATCAAAGGCGTTTTCACCGGTTCATTTTCTATCTCGAAATATCCGGCGATGGGACGATGGGAAATAAAAGTTATACTAACGGGCAACTACGACTACACACGATCCAAGTATTTAGAAATACAAAAGTATGTGTTGCCGAAATTTAGTGTTTATATTAAAACCGATTCCGATTTCTGTCCACAAGAACGGATAATCAAGGCCTCCGTTTACGGCAAATATACATTTGACAAATATGTTGAGGGCAACCTAACGGCGACCATTGTAATCCCCGACCAACAAATTGAGCTGCAGCAAAAAAGACTCACCATTGATGCCATGACCGACTTGGAGTTTACATTTGACAATCCCAATGATTTTAAAAATATAGGGGTTATTGAGTTACGTGTCGATTTGAAAGAGAAATATACTGGTATAACACATCAAGACAGCAAATTGATTCAAATACGAGATCAACGCTACAGCATTTCGGTTGACAGTAATAGCATTGAATTTCTTGATAATACACCACATCTTCTAAAGGCTAAAGTCAGCTATTGGAATCAGACGCTGATACAGGATACGACAATACCATTTGTAATGCAACATGGAGCAAAAGAATATAGAGCGTATTTAGATGGGAATGGTGAGGCTGTATTTGAATTTGAATATGAGCAGGATGCAGATCATACCTTTCGCTTTTTGGACGCGGAATATAAATTCTTTAATATACTTAGCAATGATCAAACATCCACTGGCAATGATACGATGTCGTACTGTAAAATGCGACTGAAAGGAGCAAAGTGAGTAAAATTCAAAATATTGAAATATTTATTTATCTTGCTCTCCCCCTTAGACCTCGTTTGGGATCGAAACTGGAAATAGAGGTTAGCTCTGCAGTCAACATACCCTATTTGGTGTACATTATGGTGGGTCACGGTGGTATTGTGCGTCTGGAGCACATTAAAATACCTGATAATCACAAGACCTATACCCTGCAAGTTACTCCCACCATTGAAATGATACCCAACTCTATAATATATGTCCATTATATTCAAAATGGTAAACTATATTATGATGAGATGAAACTTGAATTTCCTTTGGAATTTGAAAATCAGGTAGTCATACAGATGGATATATGTATTTACCTTAAGCGAAGACAAGTTCATAAACAGATTTCTTGTGTTTCAGATTTCCGTGAGTGCTCCCTCAGAAGCCAAACCGGGTCAAGAGATTGCACTTAACCTAAAGGCTCAGCGTAAATCATATGTCAGCGTTTTAGCGGTCGATCTAAGTGTTTATCTACTGGACTCTTCTTATGATCTGCTTAGAAATTCTATTTTAAATGACCTTGTCCAGGATCAAACGTATTTGCCTTTTAGTGCTTCGGTATATCCTGGCGCGTTGTCGGGAGTGTTGACCTTAACGAATGCTATCTATCCTGTTGAGATAATGTATGGTAAGATGAAAGTCGTAGTATTAAGTTGAAGTAATCAAAATTCACTCTTGCACATATGAGCTACTCGGATGACAATTGATCCAAGTCCAAACTTTTAACAAATTCAATCTCCCTGGTTTTCACCACACCTTATCTTGTGATGTTGGGTTGATTGATGATCTCTGAGTAGTTCGTATTATATTCGAAAACAAACAAATTAGACTGAACTAGTCTCCAGATTACTTCAACCACCATCAGGATATAACGGAGTAATATGATAATTCAGTTCTTATTTAATACTCTCTGGTAAATCCGTCAAATAATGTCCATGTGACCTCTACTGCTGACAATTATATGAGTGTTCACTACAGTCATTCTCTCAACAAAAATGTTGAAGAGAGTACAAGTTAGTCAGCTGATTTCGCGTTTCTGAGTAGGTCTGCCAGTGAGTACCAGCTAGAGTGTTCAAAACCGAAGCCGAGTAACGGGTTTTTGCCAATTAATCGTGTGCCGGTTTTTGAAAAAACGTAAATTTCGAATAAACCGGTTATTTGACATCAGTCACTCGGTTAGCAGGTTTTTACCCAATTTGTGTAAAAATTTTCTTACAAAAATTTTAAAACTTGGCTTAAAGAGGTACGATTTTCAAATGTTAATGAATTTCGTCATTTGAAATAAGTTATACATACGCTTTAAACAATTTTTTTTTCAATTCAAAATGATTTTATAATTTGAAAAACAATTACATAAATTTATTCTAGTACATAAATTAATTTTTACACTTTGTAACATTCTCATACAAAAAAATTCCATTCTAATTAGAATATGATTTCCAAATTTAATTGAGTTTAATGTGAATTTAAACCTTATTTTTGGAATTGGAATATGACTTTCAATTAAATTTGAAAACTAAGCGGGATTATCAAATTTAAAGTCTGAATTGGAATATGACTTTCAATTAAATTTGAAAACTAAACGGGATTATCAAATTTAAATGAAGCTATGAAAATTTGAGGTTTAAACATGATTAAGACAATACAATCCAATCCAATCCAATTCAATGCAATTGAACTCAATTAAATTCAATGCAAATGAATTCGAGTCAACTCAATTCAACTCCATTCGACTCAAATCAATTGATTTGAATTCAATTCTATTTAACACAATTCATTTCAATTCAATTCAAGTCCATTCAACTCAATTCACTTCAATTCGGTTCAATTGAATTAAATTCATTACAATTTAATTTAATTAAATTCATTACAATTTAATTCAATTCAAATCGATTCGATTTAATTCAAATCAAATCAACTCTATTCAATTGCAATCAAATCAATTCAAGTCAATTCAATTAAATTAATTTCAAATCAATTCAATTGATTTTAATTCAATTCAGGTTAATTCAATTCAATTCAGTTCAATTGAATTCAATTTAATTCAATTCCATTCAATTCAATTAAAATCAAATTAGTTCAACTCAATTTAATTCAATTCAGTTCAATTAGATTCAAATCAATTCAATTCAGTTCAATTTAATTCAATTCAATGCGATTCAATTCAATTTAATGCAATTCAATTCGATTCAATTCAACTCAATTCAATTCATTTCAATTCAATTAAATTCAATTCAATTCAGTTCAATTCAAATCAATTCAATTCAATTAAATTCAAATCAAATCAAATTAAATCAATTCAAAACAATTCCATGCAATTATATTCAACTCAATTCAATTGAGTACTATTCAATTCAATTCAATTCAATTCAATTCAATTCAATTCAATTCAATTCAATTCAATTCAATTCTATTCAATTCAATTCAATTCAATTCAAATCAAATCAATTCAAAACAATTCTAATCAACTCAATTCAATTGAATACTATTTAATTCAATTCAATTCAAGACAATTCAAATTAAATCAGTTCACTTCAATTCAATTCAGTTCAATTGAATTCAATTCAAGTCACTTCAATTCAAGTCAATTCACTTCAATTCGATTCGATTCGATTCGGTTCAATTCAACTAAATTCAATCCTATGCAATTTAACTCAATTCAAATCAATTCAATTGAATTCAATTCATATTATGTCAATTTAACTCAATTCCATTCAATTCAATGCAAGTCAATTCAATTCAATGAAATTCAATGCAAGTCAATTCAATTCAAGTCAATTTCATTCGACTCAATTCATTTGACTTGAATTCATTTCAATTCTATTTAAATCAATTCAATTTAAGTCAATTCAGATCAATTCAAGTCAATTCACTGCACTGCAATTCAATTCAATTAAATTCAATCCCATTCGACACAACTCAATTCAAATCAATTCAATTCAATTGAATTCCATTCACATCAAGTCAATTTAACTCAATTCCATTCAATTCAATTCAATACAAGTCAATTCAAGTCAATTCAACTCAATTCAATTCGACTCACTTCAATTGAGTTGAATTCAATTCAATTATATTTAACTCAATTCAATTTAATTCAATTCACTTCAACTCAATTCAATTCAAGTCAATTCAATTCAAGCCAACTCAATTCAACTCAGTTCGAATCAATTCAACTCAATTCCATTCTACTCAATTCAATTCAATTTAATCCAATTCCATTCCAATCAATTCAATTCTAACATAGTTTAATCTAGTCGAATTCAGTTCAATTCATTTTACCTTCATATGTAAAATATTAACTGATGTCTTTGTTTTTAAGAAACCTTAATTACGTTGAAAATCTAAAGAATGGTTTTATATTTTCTGAATTATAAAAATTATTTCTTTTTACGGGCAAAGGAACCAAGAACATAACATTTTATTGTTATTGTTTCACCGACTTTTTCCTCTCCCTGAAACCGAAAACAGATTTTCCGAAAACATGATTTTCCGAATAAACCAAAACCGGTTATTAGAAAAGGTTGTTTTTTGAACACTCTAGTACCAGTGTCGACATGAAACTTACATAAATTATAAACTTAAAGATTGGCATTACATCTTGTGGTGTATTGGTTCACAGACACAGCTAAAACAAATTTTCTAGGAAACAAATCAGATCAGCAACGTAGTCAAATTCGTTCGTACTAAAAGTGCAATATTCCACTATTCTTAATCATTCTTAAACCAAACTCCAAGACGCCGGTTCCGTGCTTACCGCAGAGATAACCAATGGCAATGAAAGTTTTAACGACATCGATATTCTTCCCGTACACACACATTCAATAGCAATTGTGTCCAGGCTTTGCATTTACACACTCATTTACAATATGGCGCCAAATGTGTCACCCTATGTTCTTTGGCTGTAGTTTTTTTTAAGAATGAAAAATATTGGTTTTGCTTTCGATTATGTTTATAGGGTGTCTTAAATTTTAGCTCATTAATTTTTGCTATTAAGTTGAGAATTGGTGACCATAAGGGCCCGATTTATGGCATTTCCCATCACTCTTGCTAAAACTTCCGGCGATAGAACCTGGTATTCTACACACATGTTGACTTTGAGGACTGCGGTTAGTTGACATAGAGTTGGGATTTAAAAATCCGCAAAAAGAAGTCTGGAACCGTTACATCGGGCAATCTTGCCGGTCAGTGCAAATTGCCAAAATGAGAGTTAAAACGACCCGGAAATGCAGCCTTCAGATTTTCGGTTGTGGCTCGTGCAGTATGCGCCGTTAACCCAACCTGTTGGAATCACATGATTTTCAGTCCCAATTCAAAGAAATAATGCCATTGATGAGAGTTGCCATCCCTATCTTAGTGTTCTTTAGAGCATGCCGCAGAGATTTCATCGAGTTTGAGTTGCTGTTGAATGTTACTCTTTGGTTGGACATAAAACGGACAGAAATAAAAGGGAACGTCGCGTCGGGGCAACCCATATAATTCAGCTGTCAGCTGTCATTGGTATCAATCAAACACTACTTAAACTTAGCCTCTCTCACTTATCTCCTCTGTTTTCTATCAATTTCCTGCCTCATAGTCGATCAGCTGTGTCATCGATACCCCCTGTGGCGTCACCATTGTAAACAGCACATCATGTTAAGCGCCTATTAGACGGTCATACCTGGTATGATACGACGGTATGATGAAAAAAATATGTTTTGCTATTACACTATCATACCAAGCTGACATATATCAGTTTGAAAGAAATACCGAAGCGTGAGGTTGTTTGTTGTAATGGCGCGCGAGTTTTATTTTTTTTAACACTTCGCTTTTGACATTTCACAATTCTGGGAAATGCTCATAAAGCGAAATAAACTCACGTAAAAACCCGCGATCTAGCCACGCCATCTGTCCATTTTGAATGCTTAACAACAAATGAAATTTGTTATTGTGATTCACACAAGAGCTATTACACGAGTATGATGGTATTCCAAAATATCAAAAAATTTTGATATTCATCATACCTTGTTGACAAACAAGTATTTTTGCCTATTACACGAGTATGATGGTATGATCGCATACCGCTCTATCATACCAGGTATGACCGTCTAATAGGCGCTTTAGTACCATAGACTAATACTTACAGTAGACCTAATAGCTCTTTCACCAAATTTATGACATTTGGCCTGTGTGATATTTACGTTCGATGTTGAAAAGAATTGCGTTACTAATACCAGATAGAGGCAATGGTTCAAAACAACGAACAAAATAACAACAACGGCATTTCGTTTTGTGTGTTCAAATTATTGTGTTAAATACAACACAAATGTATGCTAACAATTACAGTCAATCAAAAGGTTTAAACCACATTTAAATTTCACAGTTTTTCACCATAACGACATGAAAAAATTAAGAAAGAAGTTATTGTAATTCCACCTGGTGTATATCACTTTTCGTCAAACATCTCTCTATCACACCGACCGCATCAAGAAGAGTGTGAAAGGAAACGTCAGACGAGCCAAATATTCTCTCTAGTATGAGATTACTCTATGGTTAGTACCCCTGAGCCTGTGTAATGTATCTTCGCGGGTAATTCGCGTATTTTCGGTGTAGGCCAGGGTTCGGCAATCTTTATAAGTGACAAAATTTCACAGTTTTTAAAGAGCCACTAACATTTTCATTTCAATATTATGGTAATTGATCAGGATTAGCTATATAAATTAGATTTTTGATTTAAAATAAATAGCTTTAAATACAAACCAATATTTATTCATACAAAACATACAAATGTTTCGCACAACACATATTAAAATATTTTAGCTAGCTCTGCTACAATAATAAAATTAGTAATCAACTAATATAACTATAATTATTGAATAATATTTACAATAGTTACATCAATGGCAGCATTGGCCTTGCATGCCTTTTGAAAGTTTGGTTAAATCTGGCACATACTTCTTCTTGTTTTCAGTTTCAAACACCGCTCTAGATTTTTATTTGTTAGTTTGCTTCTTACTTTACTTTATATTATATTCATGCAAAAGAACGCTGGCTCGCATCAATATGTTGACCCAAAGATCATCAGTACTCCAAATGCCAACTTCTTCACCTCACTGTAGCATTCTGGAAGACTATCCCATGCGTCAGACACGAGTACCTCAACTCGCGGCATTCCTTTTAGAGCTGTCCACTTGTGCAGCGTAACATGTGTGCTCTTCTGGGCCTGCCAACTTTTCTATCTTGCTCTTGAGTTCTGTGTTTACCACTGTACCAATGTTTTGTTTTCAAACCCAGTAATTGCATTTGAAGCGAAGCAGCACGAATTCAAAATGGCTCAATATTGATCTCATTTGTATTTGTGTTGAGAGGATTTACTATGAATGTCAGAGTACTTGGGCTTGTATTTACCCTGCAGTCGACGTAGTTAGTTATTTTTAATTATTTCCCTAACTACCAATAATTACCATTAACTAACCGCCAGACTACCAGCAATGGTTTACACTGACGAATTTAACATGGGGATGTCATTGACGGTAGTCAGTGGCTACCCTCTGCACTACCATGACCCATGCAGATCGCGAGTTACAAATATCTAACAACATTGTACTAACTACTTGACTAGTACAATCCACTTGATGAATCGCCGGACCATAATGAATTAATGCTATGAATAAATCCTTTTCATTATCTTCACCACATTCTTTTTCTAAATTTTCAAACTTTTACACAATTTGTTCCTTTTATTTCTTAATAAGCGTTTCATTTGTCTTTTGCTAGTCGTTTTACCTTTCTAAATATTAAAGTTCACTTTTGTATACTTTTACAAACCCACGTACACGTCACGATGACACTTCTACGAACGTTTAATAGCAACTGACGCCAACACAAACAAATAACAAAGTAACTTACAAATCATAACGGGATAAGGTTCAGTGCTTTGGTTTTTTTCTTGTTTTCATACTTTCCTTGTTTTCATACCACGCAAGTAGCTAGTCAGACTTTTCGCTAACGAAATAACTGACTACATAGAGCCACTAGTTACTTTTCCAACTGCAGGGTAATTGCTCAAATCTCTCAGCGAATCCATCTTTCATTTTGTTTATAGTAATGCTGAAATAATCCGTGCCAATAGTTTCATTGGTTTCATCGCGATATTGGTTCAGATTTTTGAAATTAAGTAATTTACACAAGGGGCACCGATGAGCCAGCTTATCAAGTTAATACTTGGAAAACTTATAGAGAAAATAGTTTCAAATATGAGACGGTGATAGGAGACTGGGTTGCGTGGTACAATTTTCATACTTTTGCAGCCGCATGTCAAGCCAAAAGTACAAAACACAGCAACTGCGAGTAAATTTAGCCACTAAAATAGATTGAAAAATGGATATACAGTGAAAAAAATCAAAATGTAATGAAGTGTTAGAGTAAAATTGTTTGCGTAGATCCCAATTAACTCGCAAATTCTTAAAATTAAACATTTCTCTCATTCTCTGTATGTTTTCCAATTCTTTCACGGACTTTGTTAGTACATACAACAGTTGCTTCAATCTCTTATTAATAGTATTACTTCATGTCTGCGACAAAAAGAAGTAATTTAGTTTCGAAACAACCCTCTTCTTCAAGCAAGACATAGGCTGGGTTTCCCTTTCCTTGCCGTCTAAGATTTAGCTCATTTAGTTTCTTTATGATATCCACCATGAAGTTGAAGTTTTGCAGCCATTTGTCTTATTTCAATACGGGATGGACAATGCATTTTTCATTGAAGAATGTTTTTATTTCACTCAAGCAAGAAGCAAACCCTTTCAATACGTTACTCCTGGAAATCCATCGCACTTTATTGTGCAGAAGTAGGTCAGAATACTGGCTTTCTATTTCTTATCTCTTTTCGTATTTTCTTCAGTATATTAAATATATTTTAAGAGTTTTGAAAATAAAATAATATAATTATTAATATTTGCGCATGGAACTGGAGAGCCGCATATTGACATTAAAAGCGCCGCAAGTTGCCGACCCCTGGTGTAGGCGGATTACTGCCTGCCCTAATTTTACTTGGCACGTTCAGCTTTAGTGATTCTTCAATGAAAATTGTACCTTGATTCTTCAATGAATTCCTTCGTTGTATAATTCCTCCGTTACGTTTGGTGGGAAAGTATCATTTGGGCCTATTAGCTGGAAGACTTGATCTCCAGTTATAAATAATGTTATCCATTAAGCGTGAAATACACTCATGGATGGTTAATTTCGTATAACTAGGTGTTCAAGCCAACGTGGCGAGAACCACGATAAATCACGCCAATTCCGCGGCATTCTCGAATCAATATGTTGACGCTGTGTGACCCGCGAGGACAATTGTAGAATTGGGGTCAATAATTGGAATAGAGTGGCTGCCGGTGTCGCAGTGGGAAGTCTGCGCGGCTGATGTACATGATAACGTGGTTTCGATCTCTAAACTGACCACCTTACAATTCTGTCGACAGCGTTCAACTTGCTTAGTGACGGCAACACTATCGAGTATATAGCCAAATGCGGCCTGGAGTGCCACCCGACTAGACGCTCTTGGGCTCTGGAAGAGCAACGCATATGGACATGCGAGTATACTACAGACAATCCCAAGAGAACTCAATATAACAACCGATTACTGCACCCCCTCATTGACGTTCGATAACCTATAAGATGTCAGGTTTTCCAAGAGAATAGAGTGGGATAAAGGGGAACCACTTACAGGTTTTGACACCAAAGTATTTACGGACGGATCTAAAATGGAATGTGGAACCGGCTCGGGTATTTTTTATTTATCATTCAAACTCCCAGACAAGTGAAGCGTTTTCCAAGCGGAGATACTGGTCATCAAAGAAGCCTGCGCCGCACTAATACTACAGCGAAGAACAGAGCGCATTGAAATATTTGCCGATAGCCAAGCGGCTCTCCTATCACTCAAATCTTACAACACTGCATCTAAACTCGTTAGTGCATGTAGGGAAAAACTTGTCGAGCAAGGACGCCTGGCCAATGACTGGACAAATTTCACCACCATATTCCTTGGTTCATTTCATGAAAATATAGTTTGAAAATTTTCGGATTGGTGGTCGGAGGGTACTAGGGTAAAATTGCTAAGGTCCGGACCCGGTTTTTTTTTTGTTTTTGGACTTGTTGGAAAGGCATTTAAAAGACCTTGCAGAATCATTAAAAAAAAATTTTAAAAAGTGAAATTGCCGACAATTTTTCATGTAGCCCCAAAAAAAGAAATCAAGTCAATAAGTTATCTGCCATCTGGATGAGAAAATTGAGGTTATGTGCACGTTCTTATGTCTTTGGTTTCGATTTTTTTTGAAAGTTCCGTATCTCGGTGATTTCACTTTTTTTGATGATTTTGAAAGGTCTTAAAAGCGTGTCGACTCTTAAGCGTAGTGTCGGCACAATAGATAAGACGACATGCCACAACCGACATGACAAACCAAAGGACTTCAGCGATAACGTCCCAATCAGCTCAAACACTTATCTTAGATCCATTCGAAAATATAAAGGTCCACAGTCGTTATAGGATATCAAATGTTTTCCAGATCTGATCTGAGAGAAACATACATACCTCTAGGCCTTAAGGACGGTGTCGAAACTTAAATTGGAAACAGTGGCGATGGCTAAAGGTACAATTGGTGAAAATTTTTATAGCCCTTAGGATAATAAGGTGGTGGTTACTTTTCGGCTGGAATTTTTGAATTTGTAAAAAAACCTGGACCTGCCCGGAAAATATTGGTTGGTTTTCTATCGCAGCCATTCAATTGTAATTTAAATGTATCATCGGTGGTGAAGTAGTGTGTTAAAAACCTGGCAGTGGTGGCTTATCAAATTATAGTAGGTTGGCTTGGTCTCTAATCTAGAATTTCCAAGTTGCTTGGCATTTTTATTGGCCGCTAATTGGTAGACAAATTTACTATACCAAATTTCCATATGCAAGAATTGGACATACAATTTCGGAATCTTTCTCAAAATTAACCATAACTCAGACCCGTATTAGGTTGTCAATTGCAGTATTATTACTAAGAAACAGGTGGCATTTTTCGATATCTTTGACAATATTTCAGGAACTTCGAGATGGCAGGGCAGTTTCTGTATCAAGGACGTTCAAGAATTTGACGACCGACCAGTATATGTGCGCAATTTGGCAACCCTTGTAAAAGATAACCAAAAAGTGGTCACAATTCACTCAAACGCATTTTTCTCTCGCGTCATATTTTGATTTTTTAATTTTTTTTTGCACAGTTCATGTATTTTTACTTCACCATGATTACCATGATATCACCATGATACATATCGTCACCTAAAATGCAAAATGACGTAACAACAAAATTCCAAATTTTTCTTTCTGATTGATTACGATATGTTTGACTAAAATACACGATTTGGCGAAGTTTTAAACACATAAGTTCAAAACAAACGATTTTATTAAAAGGATTAAAAATTGAAGTTTTTCATAAATACACGTTTTTTCTTTGAACTGTAATTTTATATAAAATTTCGATGCCCCTATACTTACAATTGACTAAACTACATATCGCCACAAATTTTTCGACATTGCCTCCCCTGTAAAGTGATGAAAATGTTGTTACGCCTTTTTGCATTTTAGGTGACGATATACAAAAACACTATCAAAAAGCTGCTCGTGTATTGAAATATTCATTGATGAGAGTAAGAGAGAGAGCAGAGAATGGTTAAAGTTTCACTCATGGTAGAATGAGAAGGTAAACTCATGAGACAGCTGATTTCTATTTTTTCTTGTTGTTGAATTGGCCGCTTCTGACAGATTCAAAGGTTTTGTTTTTGTACTCTTCTGTTTACATTTATTTGTTGGTATACGTATGTGTTGACTTTGACATGAGGAGAGCCTAATCAAAATGTATATTATTGTTGCCCACAATTGTTGTTGTATCTACTACGACATCTTGGTATTTTTACTATGGATTCACTGGTTTTCTTTGTTGACATTCGAGTGAAGAGAAATTTTTACTGTCTAGTTGTACATATTCTTTGTCTGTATACCTCTGTCAAATATTTATATGCGCAAAATAATTTTTGTTTATTTCCTTCTGAAAACTAATTGTAATTTAATGTCGACCATATAATACTTTTTTCTCTTTTGGACTTTATTTGTAGTCCCGTTATCTATGATAATCGCTGTAAGTTAGCAATTCAATAGAAAATAATTATATGTATGTGCAGTCGCGTTCCTGACACTTTAAAGTGAACAACTCTATTTTTCTCGGGTGTTTAGTATAAAATATGTTTCTGTACGTGAGTAACCTGGCGTTTACACGGGACAGTTTTACTCCGACAGTAGCAATGCATTCACACATTTTTACTACCACATTTACACTTCTCTCACTTACCTAGCAACTGTCTCTGGTTTTTCACCGACAGTAACTTCGGCAGGAGATTTGACATAAGCGGCCAGACAATGGCTGAACTAGTAAAGGTTGGCGCAATAGAACAACTGATTTTACTTTCTTATGACTCCATCTGTTAAATTCAGTGTATTTTGTTGTTGTACTTTTTTGTTTACTGTGTTCGTTCATATTGATCTGTGTTGAATTTGATGATTAGTCATGAAACAAAAAACAAATGCCTGTTGTTGGTTCACACAATTACAACAAATCCTACTGCGTCAACCTCTACTAGTAGTAATTTGAGAAAACAGAAAAACATCGCAAACGACTTTACAAATTGGAAAATATATTTGTATTTGAAAATGTTGATAATTTTTATTGAAATGTTGATAATTTTTATGAAACTTGAATACATGTCTAATTTTACAGAGTACATGATTTCCATTGTAATTTGGAGAAGTAAGACAATACACAATTCCAAAAGAGCGAAGAAATAAAAAAATCAGAGCACGAAATTTAGCGAAACGACACTGTCGGCGGTTGATTAAAACTGTACTGTCTTTATTACTGGCTGGACGCGTACGTCACACAAACAATTTTTGTCTTTTGACAACTAATACATATTCTCAACTATCTTGTCTCAAACTGTCCCGTGTAAACGCACCGTAAATTGATGGTTATGAGTATATTCTAAGAAACGTTTTATTCACAGTTTTGTTTTTGGTGGAACATGCCACGTGGAAGTGAATGAATGAAACTTGCAGGTAAATGAATTGGCGAGGAGATTGCAGCTGTGGTAAATCGGCATCGCAATACAGTTTCGAATTTCCTCAAAGACCCCGAAAACTATGGTTGTATTAAGCGCAGTGGACGCATCCCAACTGTAGACCAGAGGACTAAGCGGTGCATTCAGCATTTAGTAGCTAATGAGTTGTAGGGAAATAAAGGTGGAATTGGGTCTAAATGTAACGAAACAGCGTGTCCAGCAACTGCTACAGGACAATACAGGCCTTCGGTACCACAGCAAAATGGCCAAACCACGCTTAACCCAGTGCCATAAAAATGCGCGTATTGCCTTTGCAGAAAAGTACAAATTTTGGGAGGACGAATTTGAAACCGTTATATTTAATGATGGGAAAAAGTTGAATTTTGACGTACCTGATAGTCACCATAAATATTGGAGAGATTTACGACATCCTCGGCAAACATGCTAGAAGCGAAACCACGGTGATGGATCTCTTATGATACGGGCTGCATTTGGAGCACGACGGAAGTCAGAAATATGCTAAAATAAATGCGGAAGCATACGTTGATCTGTTGGACAGCAATTTAATTGACTTTGCTGGCGAATTGTATGGAAATAACTGGGCTTTTCAACAAGACAACGCCCCGATCCTCATTGCTCGGCTCACAAGGGATTTTTTAAGTCCCAAAATATTCCATTACTGGAGAGGCCAGCCATAAGTAGCGACCTCAACCCAATTGAAGACCTCTGGGGGATACTTTCCGCCAAGGTGTTTTCAAAGTCGAAGCAGTATACGACGCTTAAAGAACTAAAACTGGCAATATTGGCGGTTTGGGAGAAAATTGGCATGTCCACTTTAAGCAAATTAGTGAGTTCTATGCCACGCAGGATACAACAAGTTCTTATACAAAAGGGGTACTCAATATCATATTAATTACGGTTCCACCCAATAAGTGCGAAAACAAAAACAGCGAATCCAAAACAGCGAAAAAATAAGAGCGAATAAAAAATGAGCGAAAGGTAAATTGACCGAAAGGTAAAATGAGCGAATAAAATTAGCGAAATCCGACTTATGAAATTAAGAAAATCGCGCGATTTTTTTAATTTCATAAGTCGGATTTCTCTAATTTCATTTTGAATATTTAAAAGCACTGTACAACAATTATAATGTTAATACTTGTTGTTTTGGTAAATTTCTTAACATTAACAATATTTTTTTCATAAATATAATTTCGTGCAAGATATTTATAATAAATATTTGTAATAAAGTTTTAAAAAATGTCGCTTGAATATCCGAGAAGCCAAAAAGGTTTTGTTCTTTTAAAAAACAATGGTTACGTTTTCCGGAAGGACAAAGAGAACAATGGCAGCGTTTATTGGAAGTGCGTAGAATGTCTTGCTGGAAAATGTCGCGGCCGTATAATAGTTTCGGAAGGACAAATTAAGAAATCGAGTGCTCATAATCACGTATCACACAAAGGAAAGATTGAAAAAGGGATGTGCTACATAATATCAAGGAACGAGCTCGTGTATATCGAGAAAGCAATCATCAACTTGTGTCTGCTGAGACATATATGTTACCTGCAGCTGTAAGTGGACAACTACCACCAATTCCCCTTATAAAAAAAGCACCTCAAAGGATTAGACACAAGAATAATCTTACATTTGTTAATCCAACATCTCTGCTGGACCTAGTTATTCCTGATAATTATTCGAAAATTGAAAATGAGCCTTTTTTTCTTTATGATAGTGGACAAGTCCATGATAGAATTCTAATATTTTCAACCAGAAGAAATTTATCACACATGACGCGATGTGATCACTGGTATGCTGATGGAACCTTTAATACTGCTCCACAACTTTTTACTCAAATCTATACGATGATCCACGCTGTAAAATATCATAATGTTTTGCCAACTGTTTTTATATTAATGGCCAACAAAACGCAAGCATCTTATGTTCGTGCTTTAAACGCCTTGAAAAATTTAAATAGCAAATTGGCACCTATCACTATAATGACTGACTTTGAAAAAGCAGCAATGAATGCGTTCAACGAAGTATTTCCCAAAGCAATTCTAAGAGGTTGTTTTTCCACATGAGTCAGTGTATATGGCGTAAAATGCAAAGTATTGGTATGCAATCCCGATACACCAATGATGTAGAATTTGCGCTACAGGTACGGCAGTTAGCAGCTGTTGCCTTTGTTCCGGAAGTAGATGTTTTAAAGAGTTTCCAGGAACTTCTACAATCAGAATACTTTCTTAAGAATTATGATGTGTTACAGCATTTAATAGATTATTTTGAAGATACATGGGTTGGATGTCTTCAAAATAATCGTAATCGTCGCCAGGCATTGTTTCCCACAAAAATATGGAATTCCCACGATGCTTCAAAACTCGGTTTACCACAGACCAATAATTCCGTGGAAGGATGGCATAGAGTATTGAGCTCCCTTTTAGGATTTAGTCATCGAACTATATGGAAGATCATCGATGTTCTGAAACATGAGCAGAAACTTAACGAAGTAAAAATTGAACAATATATTGCAGGCCAACACCCTCCCCAAAGCCGAAAGATTTATCGTGATACAGCTAAAAAAATAGAAGACTTGGTTAATGATTACGAAAACCGGGACTTAATTGATTTTTTACGGGGTATTGCACACAACTTTAATCTCCAAATTTAATTCGAGTATTATAGTTTTATTCAAGTAGTTAATATTGTGGTTTATTTAAAATGCGAAAATTAAATTTATCGTTTGTTAATTAGAAAATTATTATACTTTTGATAATTTGTATAATTTTTTGTGTATTTAATATATTATCAAATTTATGGAACTTTCGCTCTTTTTTATCTTTCGCTCTTTTATTATCTCCTTTTTTTTCTTTCGTTGATATTTTGTCGCTCTTATTAATTCGCTCTTTTTGGGTGATACCATTAATTACACATTTTAATTGGATAAGATTGATTTTTGAAGAATTAAATTTAAGTTTCATTTTTGCATATATAAATATTTTCTATGAAGAATACCAGTACCTCGGAGGTAAACTACACTATGTCGTTTTCGTTAACTTTTCATTAAAGCAGTTTTAATGTTGTCGTACACCTTTTGAGCTCCATAATTACGTATGGTACTTATGTTTCGACCAGAAATGCCGTTGGAACCAATTATTGTCACAATATTTATCATGTTTTTTTGGTAATCTAACTAATCAAGCTTGCTATTTTTTGTTTAATTTTCATAAATTGTTGGCACCTACAACATAGTGTTATATACCTCCAATATTTCCATGTTCTATAGCAAATTTATAGATTTAAACACGTTTTTCTTCTAAAAAATTAACAAGTTTAAAGAAGCATTTTATTTATTATTACAGTAGAGGCTCGGAAAATTATTTATAACTGTTAGTATTCGTCATCTTCAGGATAATCTCCCGTGCTGATATTGGTTGTTATGTTTTTATAAAAGGAAAGACACTCGCTTGGTATAAATTCCAAAAGGTCCATTAAATCGTTATATTTTTTTATGGATATTGGTCTCGGGCTACCACTGAGTATATGAAGGTCGGTCGGAACAGTTCGTTCTTCTTTTTAAACAAATTTCTTTAAAATTAGTTGTGTCAGCAAATGAATCTTTGTAGAACAAAGTACCAATTGTATCTCGTCGCACTTGAAAGTGAACTGATTTGGAAATTAGAAATGATCCCTTTTCAATGTCCCGTTTTCTGTTTACATAGGGGGATTTTGCACTGCTGTATAGTGACTTAAAATTTTTAAAATTGTTTAACTCCATGTTATGGACCACATATAGTTTAGAACACTGCCTCACCAATTGCTGCCAATGAGTTGGAGTGAAAATAGTTAATGTATTTTGAATCTTTTTTGTTTTCTTTTCAATGGTAGCATGAATAGTGTCCACTTCCGTATGGGTATGACCTTTTAGTAAAAATTTGTGGTTAATTTCTTTAATTTGCGGCCATTTTGTCATAATCCAAAAATAACAGCAGATTATCGTGATGTTTTTATTTTGGCCGAAACAATTATCAGACCACAATGTTATAGTTTCAGCGTTAGAACCTGGAAGTGTTGCTTCGGCCCATGCTAGCAAGGCGGACGCAATTTCTTCTCCACCACGACCAGCTTTGGTTTCGTCCCACATCATACAATTTTCTTTTATAGAATGAGGTGCCGCAAGTCAAAAGCGGTGTCGGCAGGCACTTTTGTAAATCAATTGTTAGTACCCTATTTACATCACTTGCTTGAACAGTGTCCGCGGTTTTCATTTTGTACCTATTTCGTGCGTCTAAAAGATGAGCATCGTGCTCATTTTCTACATTCTCTTGGTCCAATAAATTACTTTTTTTGCAGCCACAAAAATTCCGCAAGTGTCACAGGTGTCATTTTGTGGTGGTTTGAATCCATACTTAAATTGCGTGTTAAAAGTGTCCTCGTAAACCCATCTCTTGGCAATAAAAGTGGACTCCATATTTTTTTCTGTGCACTCTTCAACATACAGCTGGTACATATTTGCTATACTTAGTTCTGGAGACAAGAATTTTTTTGAGCACTTCTCTCTAGTGTAATGGCTTTCATAAGATGGAAACGAAGCTATATGATTTATTACTGAGTCAATCGTAATTTGTGGAGTTGTATTTTTGGGTTCTTTTTTACCTCT
This sequence comes from Phaonia tiefii, assembly GCA_963931995.1. NCBI lineage: Eukaryota > Metazoa > Arthropoda > Insecta > Diptera > Muscidae > Phaonia > Phaonia tiefii. Next base: position 251,272,766 of record OZ008368.1, on the reverse strand, counting down.
GTTATCGCTTTCACAGAGCCCTCCAGATAAACGTTTTTTAAGAGCTGTGATAACTGGTGTATTTGAAATAGACAAGGTGTTCAAATACATAATCTTGCATATTCTTATATTCTGATCATTGACAAAAAACCTGTAAACTAGGGTTTTTGTTTTTTGTTTTTTTTTGCATTTGAACGATGAACATTCGGTTCTTCTGTCTTAACGGACGCAACTCCAATAATTTTTAAATATCTCACTTCTTTGTGTTTCGGTTATTTTTTCGTAACATTTAAATTTACATGAACAGGGTGGTTTGATTTCCCTTTTTCGAATGGACTTTCCTTTCTTGTTTATGTATTGTTCTCCGCAAGCCCGACTAGCTTTCCTTTTGTTACATACCCATAAATTCTCATGTCTTACACGTTTTTTGCCACGTTGCATTATTTTTGTCACATTTGTAGTCTTACGTTTCAGCGTGTTAAGCGGATACCCTTCGTTATTTTCACTTACTTCTGAATCATGCTCCGAAGTATGCAGTTCATCAGAACTAGGTTCCTGATAACTAGGTTCATAATCATCATCGGTTTCAGAATTAGACGATTGACTACTAACTGCTGAGAGTTGATGTTGCAGCACACTTAATTGGTTCTCTAGTAATGGTACTTCCATAGTATCTTTCAAAATTGTACTTACTTCCGCATCTGGAAAAATTAATCGACTGATTACATATACGTTGAAAGTGTTAGAAGCAGAGGCGGATCCATGGGTACGGTCGCTTCCGTCCTAGTGCCAGCGATGGTTACGGTTATGTAATTAAATCCCACCCACACACAATAATGAATATAATGAATAATGATAATCTGATAGTCCCCCTCCCACCACATAATACAAGAAAAATACTTCAGAAAACAAAAATAAAAATCTTACTTATGGTTAAGGGTGTGAAGATAAATTTATCCGATAAATTTATTTATCGAAGACACAAACCACTTATACAAAATTTCTGAAATCTCATTTTTTGTCAAAAAAACAGAAATCTTGTACAGAAAAAAGAGCCAATAAGCGTTTTTAAGCCATTTATGATAAATAGAGCATATAATTAGCTTTATATAGAAACAAATATTTTTTCTTCCTGTAAAAAACTGACATTGGTTATTGTTTATCTAACCTGGGTCGCTCACGACAAAGGCGAATGAACTTCTAATGTCTAGCCGCCTAACATCGTAGAAGCGCATAAACAGCGCAGCCTATATATCCTGATTCCATTTGAGATCGGAGATAAAGCCTAATTTATGAAGCGACCCATGTCATTGACAGAAATAATGATTTCGAGTGCCAATATTGAACACTCCTGATAAAAGTGAATGGTCTACCTATATTTTCGAAATTAGCCCCATGGGAGCACATAACATCCCCATTACAAATATATGCTGATTCCATTTCAGATCGGAGATATAGTCAACTTTATGAAGCGACCCATGTCATTGACAGCAATAATGACTTCGAGTGCCAATATTGTACACTCCTGATAAAAGTGAATTTACTAACTATATATTCCAAATTAGCCCTATGGGAGGACATAACATCCCCATTACAAATATATGCTGATTTCATTTCACATCGGAGATATAATCAACTTTATGAAGCGACCCATGTCATTGACAGAAATAATGATTTCGAGTGCCAATATTGGACACTCCTGATAAAAGTGAATGGACTACCTATATATTCCACATTAGCCCCATGGGAGCACATAATATCCCCATTACAAATATATACCGATTCCATTTCAGATCGGAGATATAGTCAACTTTATGAAGCGACCCATGTCATGGACAGAAATATCGATTTCGAGTGCCAATATTGGACACTCCTGATAAAAGTGAATTTACTAACTATACATTCGAAATTAGCCCCATGGGAGCACATAACATCCCCATTACAAATATATGCTGATTCCATTTCAGATCGGAGATATAATCAACTTTATGAAGCGACCCATGTCATTGACAGAAATAATGATTTCGAGTGCCAATATTGGACACTCCTCATAAAAGTGAATGGAGTAACTATATATTCCAAATTAGCCCCATGGGAGCACATAACATCCCCATTACAAAAATATACTGATTCCATTCCAGATCGGAGATATAATCAACTTTATGAAGCGACCCATGTCATTGACAGAAATAATGATTTCGAGTGCCAATATTGGACACTCCTCATAAAAGTGAATGGAGTAACTATACATTCGAAATTAGCCCCATGGGAGCACATAACATCCCCATTACAAATATATGCTGATTCCATTTCAGATCGGAGATATAATCAACTTTATGAAGCGACCCATGTCATTGACAGAAATAATGATTTCGAGTGCCAATATTGGACACTCCTCATAAAAGTGAATGGAGTAACTATATATTCCAAATTAGCCCCATGGGAGCATATAACATCCCCATTACAAATATATACTGATTCCATTCCAGATCGGAGATGGGTCGCTTCATAAAGTTGACTATATCTCCGATCTGAAATGGAATCAGCATATATTTGTAATGGGGATGTTATACGCTCCCATGGGGCTAATTTGGAATATATAGTTAGTCCATTCACTTTTATCAGCAGTGTCCAATATTGGCACTCGAAATCATTATTTCTGTCAATGACATGGGTCGCTTCATAAAGTTGACTATATCTCCGATCTGAAAGGGAATCAGCATATATTTGTAATGGGGATGTTATGTGCTCCCATGGGGCTAATTTGGAATATATAGTTACTCCATTCACTTTTATCAGGAGTGTCCAATATTGGCACTCGAAATCATTATTTCTGTCAATGACATGGGTCGCTTCATAAAATTGAATATATCTCCGATCTGAAAGGGAATCAGCATATATTTGTAATGGGGATGTTATGTGCTCCCATGGGGCTAATTTGGAATATATAGCTACTCCATTCACTTTTATCAGGAGTGTCCAATATTGGCACTCGAAATCATTATTTCTGTCAATGACATGGGTCGCTTCATAAAGTTGACTATATCTCCGATCTGAAATGGAATCAGCATATATTTGTAATGGGGATGTTATGTGCTCCCATGGGGCTAATTTGGAATATATAGTTACTCCATTCACTTTTATCAGGAGTGTCCAATATTGGCACTCGAAATCATTATTTCTGTCAATGACATGGGTCGCTTCATAAAATTGAATATATCTCCGATCTGAAAGGGAATCAGCATATATTTGTAATGGGGATGTTATGTGCTCCCATGGGGCTAATGTGGAATATATAGTGACTCCATTCACTTTTATCAGGAGTGTCCAATATTGGCACTCGAAATCATTATTTCTGTCAATGACATGGGTCGCTTCATAAAGTTGACTATATCTCTGATCTGAAATGGAATCAGCATATATTTGTAATGGGGATGTTATATGCTCCCATGGGGCTAATTTAGAGTACATAGTTACTCCATTCACTTTTATCAGGAGTGTCCAATATTGGCACTCGAAATCATTATTTCTGTCAATGACATGGGTCGCTTCATAAAGTTGATTATATCTCCGATCTGAAATGGAATCAGCATATATTTGTAATGGGGATGTTATGTCCTTCCATGGAGCTAATTTGGAATATATAGTTAGTCCATTCACTTTTATCAGGAGTGTCCAATATTGGCAATCGAAATCATTATTTCTGTCAATGTCATGGGTCGCTTCATAAAGTTGACTATATCTCCGACCTGAAATGGAATCAGCATATATTTGTAATGGGGATGTTATGTGCTCCCATGGGGCTAATTTGGAATATATAGTGACTCCATTCACTTTTATCAGGAGTGTCCAATATTGGCACTCGAAATCATTATTTCTGTCAATGACATGGGTCGCTTCATAAAGTTGACTATATCTCCGATCTGAAATGGAATCAGCATATATTTGTAATGGGGATGTTATGTGCTCCCATGGGGCTAATGTGGAATATATAGTGACTCCATTCACTTTTATCAGGAGTGTCCAATATTGGCACTCGAAATCATTATTTCTGTCAATGACATGGGTCGCTTCATAAAGTTGACTATATCTCGGATCTGAAATGGAATCAGCATATATTTGTCATGGGGATGTTATATGCTCCCATGGGGCTAATTTAGAGTACATAGTTACTCCATTCACTTTTATCAGTAGTACTCAGTATTAGCACTCGAAATCATTATTATTGTCAATGACATGGGCCACTTCATAAGTTGGGCTATATCTCCGATCTCAAATGGAATCAGGATATGTAGGCTGCGCTGTTTATGCGCTTCTACGGTGTTAGGCGGCTAGACATTAGAAGTTCATTCACCTTTGTCGTGAGCGACCCAGGTTAGACAAAAAATAATCAATGTCAATTTTTTACAGGAAGAAAAAATATTTGTTTCTATATAAAGCTAATTATATGCTATATTCATCATAAATGGCTTCAAAAACTCTTATTGGCTCTTTTTTCTGTACAAAATGTCTTTATTTTTGACAAAAACTGAGATTTCAGTAATTTTGTATAAGTGGTATGTGTCTTCGATAAATAAATTTATCGGATAAATTTATCTTCACACCCTTCTTATGGTTTGATCTATATTCTGAACTTCATTAATGATTTCTTCATTATTGTCCAGTACCATCTGGGGATCCTCTTCAAAGTCAGTATATTCTGGTTCATTGGTTCGAAAAACCTCCTCTAGGAGGATGGAAAATTCTTCTTCAACATCAAAGGTCGACATTATGAAATAAAAATTAACTGATACAGCACACAATTCGTATAATTATTTGACTTGTCAAGCAAATGAAAATGTAATTAAGACTGTGTCCGAAAGTTTGACTCAAAACTGCATGAAAATGACACTATATAATATTATAATAGTTCTTGAGTTAACCGCCAGGTGAAAACAAAACTAAGTCGACAGGGTGTTAAATCCCTCTAAGAATGATAGAAGTAACATGAGAGTTTAAAACACTATGTGCACATGGTGTTATTTACCTCGTATTTTTATTGAACATAGTGTTATATTCTTTCGGTTATCTTTAGTTGTGTCGTCATTAATACATGATGCTGTATACCTCCGGAACCGGCTCGATGAGCAGAGTTTAAAAATGCAACTTTTAGAAAACAGCACTATGTCGACATAGTGCAGTTTACCTCCGAGGTACTGATATATCAAACGCTTTGTTTTTTTGTTCTGAAATATGTTTTCTTATAATTTTAAAGAACACATGAATATAAACTAATATATAAAATAAAAATCCAAAAATGTTAGTTTTGTGTCAAAATGTTAATTATTTGACACATACATATTTCGCGTGAAATCCATTTCTAAGAACTATATTAGCTCCAGTCTTATGACTTGATGGAAATGATCTTAATTCTTCCCATACTTATCGATCAGAAACAATTCACAGGTACAAAAACTCGTAATTATGATGCGCCGAAACAAATTAACTTCCGTCAAAAATTTCCCGAAACTTGGATTTTTAAAAATTATGAAATGTAGGTACTCAACTCCAATGTCCACTATGTCGCCTCTTTTTAACAAATTGTGTTTCTTTCAGAACCGATGACAGTACTCAGATTACCCTCAATATACCGGATACCATTACCACATGGCGTGTAACAGCATTCTCAGTGCACGAAGTCACGGGGTTCGGTATAGTCAAAGAACCCACCGATATAGTAGCCATCAAACCATTTTTCATCAATCTAAACTTGTCATATTCCGTAAAACGCGGAGAGATCGTCTCCATATCAATCTCGCTCTTCAATTATCATAACCAAACTTTAGATTGTGAAGTTATAATGCACAATCCAAATATGGAATTTTATTTCGTGGAATCAACGGTGACCTATGCCGAGCAGGGGTCAGATGATAAGCAAAGGGTCCAGCACATCCATGTACCAGCAAATGGCATTGAGAACGTGGAATTTTTGATTACACCCAAACAGGTGGGTGAACTAAGTCTCCATATAACTGCGGAAAATCCTCTGTCATCGGATGCTGTTACGAAAACACTAAAAGTTGAATCTGAGGGCACAGCTGAGCGTGACATTAAGGCCATGTATGTCAGCGCTCCAGCGGGAGAAACATTTTCCTTATCTATGTCTGCAGATATACCATGGGATATAGTACCCGATTCAGAGTATATTGCACTATCTGTGGGTGGTGACACTTTAGTGCCCGTCCTGGAAAATCTTAATGATCTCGTACATCTACCCACCGGGTGTGGTGAACAAAACATGGTGAATTTCGCTCCCAATATTTTGGTCTTGGAATATCTAAAGTCTTCACGAAGATACGCGAAAGACAAAAATTTGGTGAGCAAAGCGAAAAATTTCATTGAGATCGGTTATCAACAACAGCTGTCATACCGCCACAATAATGGCGGTTACAGTATGTTTGGCCCAACGGATGACGAGGAGCCCAGCACATGGCTGACAGCTTATGTGATCCGATACTTTATCAAAGCTGAAAAATATGTGTCCATAGAGGGAGACATAATTACAAGTGGCCTGGAGTATTTGTCGGATCAACAAACAAGGGATGGAGATTTTGAATTTTCCGGTTCCCTAATACAGCCGGCTCATCAGAACCGATTCGGGTTCACGGCTTTTGTATTGATGACTTTTTTGGAACAAGAGGTAAGTTATAAGGATTTGTGAAACGAAATAATTATTAATCCTATGGAAAGGAGTATTTTGCCTTACGAAATGATGGAATATGTTACGTCATAGTTATCCTATAAAGAATGGAACTCACTATTTAAGAAAACAGAATCTACGTATTTATGAAAAAAGGAGCAATAGTCAACTAGTTTTGGATTAGGCTAGATTGGAACGAAGGTTGTCGAAGCACTATTGCTTCAACTAAAATAAGTGATAATTGTAAACAGGAAGTTTGTACTGCGCACAAATTATCCCCAGAGACCTACAACACGTTCCCCTGAAATACACATGTCCTGCATTAGATATACATATATGGGCATTTAAAGTGGAGTGTCTACTTCTACCCATTCTGTAAAGACAAGGACGGAAATCTCATCGCAGATGTGCAGAGCATGTTGGAAATATGGAGAGATCATTTCTCCACGCTACTGGTACCTGAGATATCCAATGACGATGGGACAATCGATCTCAATATGGACGACGACGTCGATTGCCCCCCTCCTTACCAAGACGAGGTCAGAACAGCTATTGCCCGGCTTAAGAACAACAAAGCCGCAGGAGCCGATGGATTACCGGCGGAGCTGTTTAAGACTGGCGGCGATGAGCTGACAATGTGCATGCATCAGCCCATTAGCAAAATTTGGTTAGATGAATGCATGCCCGGCGATTGGAGTCTCAGTGTACTATGCCCCATATTTAAAAAAGGTGACCCGGGTCTCTGTACCAACTACCGAGAAATAAGCCTTTTATCCATAGCATATAAGGTTTTATCAAGTATTATGTGCGAAAGACTAAAGCCAATTATCGCTGACCTGATTGGACCATACCAGTGCAGCTTTAGGCCTGGAAAACAGACAACTGACCAGATTTTCACACTATGCCAAATTCTTGAGAAGACACACGAAAAACAAATCGACACCTATCAATTATTTATCGATTATAAGGCGGCCTTCGATAGTCCGATACGGGAGAAACTCTATAAAGCAATGTCTGAGCTTGGTATTCCTGCAAAACTCAAACGCCGTTGCAGGAGGACCTTGACGAAGACCAAATCCGCAGTTAAAGTTGGTAAGGATCTTACCGAACCTTTCGAAACTAAGCGAGGCCTCAGGCAAGGCGCCACCCTATCGTGCGATCTCATTAACATCTTAATGGCGATCATTATGAGAAAAGCAGCAGTCAACATGAATAAAGCCATCAGCAGCAAAAGTCACATGCTGCTCACGTATGCTGATGATAGAGATATCATTGGGCGCACAATTAGAGAAGTTACGGTGGTTTTTTCGAGAATTGAGAAGGAGTCAGCAAAAGTGGGTCTGACGTTAAATGAGGACAAGACAAAATTAATGGTTTCAACGAACTGGGCCTCCACGCGATTAGACCGAATCGTGAACGTTGATAACCGTTATCTGCCGTAAACATAAACAACAACGTCATCCTTGAGATCAAGCGGAGAATTGTGCTTGCGAATAGATGTTATTTTGGGCTATGCAAGCACTTTGGAGATAAAGCCCTCTCTCGGGTAACAAAAGTCCAGCTGTACCAGACTCTCATGCAACCTGTCTTGCCTTGGTCCTATCGCGAGCAGACGAATAATCTGTACGAGTCTTCGAGGGAAAAATACTCCGAAAAAGTTATGGCCCTATAGTGCAGAACGGCGAGTATCGGCGACGCATGAATCATGAGCTGTATGTGCTTTATCCCGACATTGACATAGTTAAGCGGATTAAAATAACGCGATTGCGATGGCTAGGTCATGTCAGTAGAAAGGATGAAGACGAACCAACACGAAGGGTTTTCGTAACCGAACTCGAAGGAAGATGAAAAATAGGAAGACCATGACTCCGCTGGAGGATCAGGTGGACGAATCCCTGCGTACACTTGGCATTGCCAACTGGAGAAATAATGCAAAAGATCGAACTGGTTGGCGAAATATGTTATCTTCTTTTTGTAAGGTCCCTGACCCCCGGGGTTGTCCGAAACCGGATAAGTAAGTCTACTTAAAATATACATCAATTGACTTAGTTTCGGTTTGTCGAGCTCCCAAAATCATCTGGTCCTTATGCATCCAAACTGGCTGCACCGGTGTAATTCAGCCCATATTCCATTTGGGATTTTAAATATCATTTGGAAATGTTTTAAGTTGTTCAGATTAATAGTCCGCAGTTTAGAACGTATACTTGCCATCTCGTTTATCCTTTCGTTTCACAAGATGTCATTATGCTGAAGATTCAACGAGGGGGTATTCGTGACACAGCTGATCGACTTTGTCGTACACCCACAGAAAAAATAACCAAGTTTGCCGTAACAGAATTCAGAGGTTGTCCCAACCACATTAGATGCCATCACATCCGAATTAGAGGTTTGTCACAACCTATTAGAGGTTGCCTGAACCGAATTTCACTTGTGGTGACTAAATTCAGTCGTCACAACCTCAATTCAAATGCGGCAACCTCAATTCGGTAGCAACATCGGAATTTACGGATGCTACAACCGTATATCAACAATTAGTTCTGTGAGAATAGGAAATGAGTGGATAGGCGAGAGAGCGATACACAACCAAAAGCAAACCATGCAGCAAACTAAGTTTAAATAGCGTTTGATTGATACTAATGACAGTTAAATCATGTTTTACGTTGGTTGCATCGAAAGACAATACCCATTCCCTTTTATTTCTGTCCGTTTTAAGTCCAACCAAAGAGTAAAATACAAAAGCTACTCGCACTCGATGAAATGGCTTACTACATCGTCGTCAACGAGACGAAGTACAGAGAGCGATAGCAAAACTTATCTATTTCTCGATGACTCAACTCATTAAGTGTATTAATTAATAATATTATTACATTTTTATTCACCTCCTTAAAGTTTTTACAAATTTGAGTTCTTATACCGTAATAAGCATAGAGTACTGATGTATAGAGACGCCATTGTTCTCATCTGACATTTCCTTTCACACTATTCGTGGTTCGGTCTGTGCGACAGAGAGTTATTTGACGTAGATTGACTTAAACCAGGTGGAATTACAAAAATTGTTGACTTAAATTTTTCATGTCGATTTGATGAAAGACTTTGAAATTTAAACGTATTTCGGACTTATTTGTTATATTTTATTTTTAATTTTTGTGTTTGTGGTGTATTTCCACAAAAATTTTAATGCACAAATCGAAATGCTGTTGCTGATTTACTGTTGGATGGTTTGAGCCATTGCCTCTATCTGGTATTATTAAAGCAATACTTTCCAACATGCAACCACCCATTTGCAACACACTAAATGTCATAAAAATACTGAGGGAGATGGCGTCTCTATACATCATTACTCTATGGTAATACGAGACCTATGTCGTGTGTGTAAGAAATCAAATAAACAAATCAAATCCAATCAATCAACAGAGTTGGCATATTTTTCCATTTGAAAGGGAGAGCATTCACATTCATTGCGCTATCAGCTTTCTATATCTTCACCGATATATTGATCAATACTAGACATCTGCAAGAGCATGACAATGCGTTCAATCGTAGAGAAATAGGCAAGAGCCGCTTTCCCCATGTTCACTTTCTCTTGATGACGTCGAGGTAGTAGGGCATTTCATCGAGTAGCTTTAGTAATTTACTCTTTGGTTGGACATAAAACGTACAGAAATAAAAGGGTGCATGCAATATAAACCATAATTTACATGTCATTAGTATCAATCAAAAACTTTTAAACTTAGTTCGCTGCATGGTCTTTAATCTCTATGTATTCTTTGGTCTCTCATTCTACATGATTTCCCTAGCACCTTTTCGATCAGCTGTGCCCTAGAAACCCCCTGGTTCATTACGATCTGTACCAAACACTGCACACAAGCAACCAGTATCTACCTAGTATTCGAAATTCAGTCGCGGAGAAAGTACATATCTAAACATAACATGACCAATATATTACAGAGTAAATCGAGTATCAAAACATTCGAGTACCAAGCATTAACAGAATCAAAATGATGCAAATAGTTTCACGATTACTCATTGCAACCGTATCTACTTCGTTTTAATTGTAGCCTTCATAGTCACTCATGATACAAAATTTACAGGCAGTGCAGTAAGTAGGTTTGTAATTGTGGAAACTCCAAACGACATTTTGGTTCGTGACTCTACCCAATAAGCACAAAATCGGACTCTGCTCCAATTCGAGTCCGACACATTGGATTACGACATCGCTGATCGGGTTTGGATTCGATTAGGACCCGATATGTCAGATTTCGCTTTCTCTGATCCGATTCGGACACGGTTTGAGTACGACACGTCATGTTTCGCTTTCACTGTTTCGTTTAGGATCCGGTTTGGGTCCGATTTCTCTTGCTTTTGAAACCTTTTTGGCGCTCAAAAATTACCTTTGTAGGGGAATTTCACTCGAATAAAGTAAAAAAAATATTTTTTTTTTTTATTTTCGTATAAGCAGAACTGTACTTCTAATAAATAAATAAATGGTTTCCCATTACATCCCATGAAGGGATAGGGAAGAGCTTCTTACTGAGCTGTGCGCTTTCCCGTTTTCACTCACTGATTGGGACCTACAGTTTTACGCCGATTGAACTGTACTTATACATAAAGGAAATTTGCTGAGAGGTAGAGAGCCAAGGGCAACAAGAAAAAGCAAAACGGGAAGCGGAAACATGATTGGAATGCGCGAACGCGACTCGTAATAGTTAACAGCTGTTTTCTCGAAAAGATGTTTTCTGACCATACGTACATTTCCATCGACCAGGTCACATATATTGAGGAATATATAGTGACCAAGCAATGAATGTACTCGTATTCGTTCGCTTACGATCAAACAGTACCTGTTCATTGTATGAGATTTGTTATGTTTTGCAAATAAAGATACTCACGATAAAACTGCAATACGTTTTGAACGAGAGTAGCTTATTGTTACTCTCTTATCAGTACCAACAATTTTAGAAATTTTTTTTTATTTTTATAGTGAGGCCAAATATCGTCCTCTACAAATTGCAGCTTGATTCAAGAATACCAAATATCCATATCCGAATCCTCAAAATCTTTTCTATATTCTACTTCATCGCATTTGAACTAAAATATAAAAATAAAATACATGTTATTTTACACAATTCCATCAATATTTCCAGAAATATGCCATGAACTACCAAACAACCATACAAAAGGCTCTCACTTTCCTTAAAAACAATCTACATGATGTACAGGACATCTATGCCTTAGCTATAATGGCCGCTGCATTACAAATGGCCAATGATGCGAGCGCCCAAGTAATTCTTAATGAACTAGAAGAAAACCAAAGATTATCACCGGGTCTAAAGTGGTGGTCAGAAAATGATGAAAATCGTCAGAAAGATGTTGAAATTACCGCTTATGCTCTAATGGCTCAGTTGGGAAGTGACAACGATGCCAAAGATGATCTGCGCATACTCAGATGGTTAATAAAACAACGCAATGATCTGGGTGGTTTTAAATCAACCCATGACACAGTAGTGGGTCTACAGGCTTTGGTGAAATTTTCACAGAAATATAATGATTTGGAAAATCATGATTTAAAAGTTCAATATGCGGCGAAAAATAATGCAAGTACCGTCGTGCAACGTGATGAGTTGATGGTGGATGCGAACAACGCGCTGATTTTGCAGATGGAAGAGGTATCAATAAAGTTATGAGTCTAATAAAAAATTCTCTACTAATATCGTCATTTTATTCCAACAGTTTCCAAAATCTACCCGCTCCATTGACTTTGAGATTACCGGTACCGGTTATACTTTACTTCAGCTATCATATCGTTATCATGTTTTGGCCGACAATACATTTAGGCATTTCGAAATACAACCAGTTGCCAAAATGGTGTATCCGGATGAACTGAAATTGGAAGTATGTTTCAGTTACCATCAATCAGGAGCCACAAAAACCAATATGATCCTAATGGAAGTTAATCTTCCGTCTGGTTTTACAAGTCGTGATGAAGATAGTGATGCTCTGTTGGATAATGAAATAATCCAGAGAATTGAATCGAAAAATTCTGCCACCACATTGGTCATCTATTTTGAGAAACTATCGGGCAACGTTAGACACTGTTTCAATATTTTTGCTGATCGACTAAATGATGTCATGATGCGAAAACCTGCGGCGATTATAGTCTATGATTATTACAATATAAGTCGATATGATACAGTTTTTTATAGCATAAAATAGGAAAGTAAAAAAAAAATAAAGCAATTTTTGATCTTCGAAAAACTCCTTGTTATTTACCTCCCTTTTGTAAAAGTTGAAAGGGCAGATTGCGTGTATCTGTTTTTAAAAAATTACAAATTACACTGTAGTGAAGTAAATTATGGGACTCGCAGCTGACGTACAGCTGGACGGCCTACGAAGAATAATAATATTCAGTTCCAGAATAAGACCTACAGTGTTCGAGGACGTTGGTTGGTTGGTTTTCGTGGTTAGATACTATTTAGCGTCAAGTAGTGTCTTGAGACTCCGTTTTGTATACAACATCACTCCGGAAGGACCAAATTACCATGTCTATATCCAGCCTGTTAATCGGAGATACCTCATTAGATCTAGGTCTATCTCGTGTATCACAGTGAAGTTATGCAGGAAGGGACGGCCCATAGTCTTCAGGTGTTTATTCATCAGAGCCGGACAACTGCAGAGGAGATGCTCCACCGTCTCCTCCTCTTCTACGTCATCGAAGGCTCGGCAGTCGCCATTATATGGCACCTTCAACCGCCTTGCGTGATTACCAATTGGCCAGTGCTCGGTCAGCACGCCAGTTAGCCTAGATATGTCTCCCCTATTATGGGTGATAGTCCAGTGAATGTTATATTCTGGTCATGTGTTTCTGGATATGCGGCACGTTTCCATCCTATCCCATCTGGTCTTCGCCCGTTCAATTTAATGCAGGAAAATACCTCTTTTGACCCACCCTATAGGCGCTGCCACTGACACCATATGGAGTTCGGTGGAAGAGGATCCTGCCCTAGCTAGTTCGTCTGCCTTTTCGTTCACTATAAGACCCTTATGGCCTGGCATCCAAGTAAGAACCACATTGGCCAGCCGGCCTAGCTCGACAAGTTTTTCCCCACATTCACTAACGACTTTAGATGCAGTTTTGTAAGATTTAACTGATAGGAGAGCCGCTTGGCTATCTATAAATATTCCAATGCGCTCTGTTCTTCACTGTAGTATTAGTGCGGCGCAGGCTTCTTTGATGGCCAGTATCTTCGCTTGGAAAACGCTGCACTTGCCTGGGAGTTTAAATGATAAATTGCGGCCTGCCTCTTCGGAGAAAACACCCGAGCCGGTTCCACATTCCATTTTTGATCCGTCCGTAAATACTTTGGTGTCAAAACCTGTAAGTGGTTCCCCTTTATCCCACTCTATTCTCTTGGGAAACCTGACATCGAATAGGTTATCGAACGTAAATGAGGAGGTGCAGTAATCGGTTGTTATATTGAGTTCTCATGGAATTGTCTGTAGTATACTCGCATGTCCATATGCGTTGCTCTTCCAGAGTCCAAGAGCGTTTAGTCGAGTGCCACTCCATGCCGCACTAGCTGTGGTGTGAAGGTCGATTGGTATAATAAGAAGGATTGCATTAAGGGGTTCAGCTGGACACGTCCTCATTACCCCTGTTATGCCGATGCAAGCTGATCTCTGTACTCTATACAACCGTTTCATGTTGGACGTCTTCCCTGCGACAGGCCACCATACCATTGCTCCATAGGAGAGTATTGTACATCCATAGTACCAGTTTCGGTCGGAGACCCCACCGGCTTTCGAACATTTTCCGACAAGCGTAGTACGCAACGGTTGCCTTCTGGTCGCGGTGCTCTATCTTACGCTACCAGGAAAGTTTAGGGTCTAGAATCACGCCCAAGTACTTGGCATGAATTGACAGTGGAATATCTATTCCACTTAGCCGAGGAGGATTAAACTTTGGTATCTTGGTATTCGTGGTAAAAAACATGACCTCAGTTTTCCCTGGATTCACTCAAAGACCACTCCAAGTGGCCCAATAGTTAAGTGATTTCAAGGCCCCATTCATGATTTCGCTCAACACGAATGGGAACAAACCCGACACCATTATTACCAAATCATCCGCATACGCCACGGTTTTGATCCTCATATTGTCCAGTTTCAGTAGTATTTTGTTGATCACGAGTAACCGAAGTAGGGGAGAGATGACTCCGCCCTGGGGAGTTCTCCTATTCACTCGCTTTGATGACTCGCTGTTTCCCATAGAGGCGTTGATAATTCTGCTTTGTACCATTGTCACTATCCAACTCTTGGGGAATGTTTCCACGCCTAGTTTTTCGAGAATGTACTATAAAAGAGTACACGCAGAGAAAAACCCCGGCAATATATTGCTGGAATCATGTACATGTTTGCAAGCATTGCTATCATGAAGCGAGGATTTGCTGCCCTTTAGTTCCTCTGTTGTGTGACACGTTTTGTTTGCAGCAGTTTTCAACAAACAAAGCCCCATTTGGGTCATAAAAATATATATTATAACCTATTAATCATTGTGTGTCCAAAATGTTTGGACACAAGTATACTATATTTGCGACTAGCTACAAACACTTTGTGTTTGCATCCAAACAAATAAAAGACTGATATTTTCAGTGTGTACAGACATACAAAAAGATTATATGATATGTCGGAAGGATACGGGGATTAATTAAGTATCTACCTGCAAGTCAGACTGCCAGGAGAGGCGTAATTAGGTGAGTAATGCTTCCCTGGCTTCCTAGTCAAATACAACTCAGTCTCGTCTACCAACAGTGGTCAGCTATATCGTCAGCATATTTCTCCCCATGTTAAGTGCGGCTTTTTACTATATTAACATATTAGCAATTAACTTGTTAGGGGTTCCTGTTTTCTATAGATTCTCTACTGAAGTTGATGACAAATATCAGTAGTCATTCTTATCAATACTAACTTTACTAGGTTCGCCTACCGGGAGTAACAACCTTACCGCGATATGGGGGCTTTAGTGTGGCGTAGGCTGCGTAAGTGTGGCCTAGACTGCGTGAACTTAAGGTCACTCCGGGGTAAGTGAAGTCTCGATGTAGGTCTATCTGTTGATCAGGTCTACATAAATATCGATTGTTACTGAAGCTTCCCCGACATGGCGATCCTTGCGACTTTGGCGGCATTAAAATATCCATTCGTTGAAGCAAAAAAACACTTTTAATGTCAAGGTGGCTGGTGGCAGTGCCGAGGACCTGGATGGCCAGTAGACTTGTGTCGAACTCGTTCACTAGTTCTCGAACTCGTTCATTTAAGGTGCCCGGTCGTAACCATAACGAACATACTCACGTATCGAACATGTGCATTATGTTCCTGAGGATGATGTCTGGTCACCCTAAATGAACTAGGTAGTTCATGAACTACCCAACTCTACACTGAAAGAAAAACACTTCATAGCATCAATGAATGGGTTACATTAATGGGTTTACATTGATGCAATGAAAAGTTGCTTTGATGCTATGAAATGTTACATTACTTCAATGAACTCCTTCATTGCTGCAGTTTTTGAATTTGTGGACCGTCATTAATGCTAAGAAACCTTTTACATTGATGGAATGAAATATGTTTTTCATGTAAATATGGGAAACTATAGAGAAAAATTGCAGACATTTTATCGACACTGTAAAGTAGAATCTATTAAATAGGCCATTCTTTACATTACACTCATTTTATTGAATTTTAAAATATTTTTTCTAAAAAAGCAATAATGAAACATCTTTCTTTAATATAATGTACCATTTCATTAATTTTGAACGATTCATTAATTGTATTTGTATGTATTTATGTATTAATAATGTATTTATGTACAGTAGCTGTGACACAATATATGAGTGCCAGTATGAGATAAGGAATGAATAAGAAAAAAATAAAAGGCTGAAATGCAGAATCCCGCGCCATTTAAAAAAAAAACGAAATTTGAGCAAAATAAGGGGATTTCAAAAACCCAACATTTTTTTGTCGGCCGGGCCTATTGGAACCCAGAGGTCCAAAATTTGAAACAGAGATAATTCTCTCCCTGGCCCCGTCCCAGAAAACCTAATAATCGTCGAAAAAATCGTGTCACAAAAAGCCCGAACTTTGGAGATCCATAACTCCTAAAATAGGGATTCCCTCTAACTTTTCCATTTAACATTTTTTGTTTAGAATCGTGTGTTCTACCCCCCCCCCCCCTCACCCGCCAACATTTTTTTTGACCATTTGTGGACCCTATGGACCCCATATTTTGCTCGATTTTCGTTTTTTTTTAAACGGCGCGGGGTGCATTTTTTCCAAATAATTTACATGATAGTGTGGCAAAAGTTAAAATTGCATTTAGTTATGGAAACTGTCTTATACCATCAATGAAACATATTCATACCATGAATGAAGCCGGTTCATACCATCAATGAAACCTGTTCATACTATCAATGAAACCTATTCATACCAACTATGAAACTTGTTCATACCATCAATGAAACGTGTTATACCATCAATGAAATATGTTCATACAATCAATGAAACATATTCAGACCTTCAATGAAACATGTTCAAACCATAAATGAAACCTGTTTATTACATTAATGAACATGCTCATATCATTAATGAAACATGTTCATAGCATCATCATTACATCAATGACTATATTTCATTACATCAATGAGACGGTTTATAATATCAATGTAACATTTTTATTTAACACAATGACAGATTTCCATTCCGGTTAGAAAGTTTACATTAATTTAAGGTCTATGAAACGTTTTTCGTTTAATGTAACATTGTTCATAGCATTAATGAAGCCCGACATTGGCTCAAAAACAATGATACTGATGCAATGTAAGAATTCATTAATGGTATGAAGGTTTTTCTTTCAGTGTAATGGCCAGGTAGTCGTTAAATAAAGTGGTCCCGAACAGCTCCCTCCGACGCCAAAACACAGGTCGGTAGTAACGTGTTGCTCGGTCCAGATCACGCCGTCACTGGGTTGGACTGTTTTCTATCCACTACTCCTGGAACTAACATGAACACAGAAGAAAAAAATAAGAAAAATACAAGAAACAAATACAATTATATTATAGTATTGTACAACAATACCTCGACATCATATCGATGATGAAACTGCAGAGTTGGGTCCATCAGAAAAAAAAAAAAAAAGGTTTCCCATTACATCCCAAGAAGGGACAGGGGAGATCTTCTCACAATCACTAAGCTGTGCGCTTTCCTGTTTTCACTCACTGATTGGGACCTACAGTTTTACCCCGATTCCGAACCGTATTTTGAGAAGCTTTTTCATGGCTAGACACTCGATAGTGTCGCCGTCACTATGCGAGGTAACCGCCGCCGAAAGAAATTTTAAGATGGTCAGGGCAGGGTTCGAACCCAGGATCTCATGTACAAGAGGCGCGCACACTAACCATTGCACCACCGACGGGTCCATCATACTCATTTTACAGGGGTGGTGCTTTGACCCCTGTAGTAGAGAACGTGGCAAGCACACACAAACCCATTCGCAACCAGAATAAGGATGGGACGAGGGTGAGGGGGGCTGAAAAGTCCCCAGCCGTTAAAAACAGGTGTAGACTCCAACTTTAACTCCATAAGCGATAACGAAAATAACATTATTATTTTAGCCACTCTGACGAATAACGAGGTCAGTAAAATGGTTGATGAAGTGAGTGAGAGCATAGCAAAACTAACAACGCAAAAGAAATGGGTTTCGGTGGCTCAACGCAGGAAGACAGCGAAAACAAACCGCTTAGCCAAACAAGGCGAAAAACAGGACGTTCCGAAGGATCTGTCAGTGCCTCCCTCGACTTCAAGAGAGGCTGAGAAAAGAATCCGACCACCTGAAAAGAGCAGAACACTGTCAAATCAACGGTGAAGGGGAAGAAGTGTTCCCTCTAATCCGGTAACTCGGCGACGCTCAAACCCCGTATTACCCAAAATGTTACAAGGAATTCCAGGGATAATAGGGGCAAAGTCGATGCGGTTTCTAGGAAGGTGAGCACTTCGGCTATATATTATCCGGAAAAGAAAGGGGACACAAACACGAGCCCAATCCAACTCGGAAGAGGAAGCTGAATGTGGCCACCAGTAACGAACCACTATCCTACGTAAAGGTAACAAGAAGGCGATACCTGGACGATCTTTGCTGTGGAGTCATTGACAGCGGCAACCCAACTGGCTTAATACCAAACGACCAGCACCACAACGTGGAGGACCTAGTCAACACAAAGGTAATGGAACATATAATGAAGGCCGAAGGTGGGCCAGCCATAGAAGTCATTAGCAGCGGTTTCAAAGGGATCTTACTTACACAATAGCTGGCCTCACAACACTCCGCGGAAACACCAAAGAAGCTAGTGGATGACATCTCTGCCCCTTGGGAAGACGGTAAGCTAGCCCTTGTAAGGAGAAAAGACATCCCCAAGCTGACAAATGCGACCGTATACACCAAAGTATGGGGGCAGCAAGTTCGAATCGGACGCCATACTGAAGGCCATTGGCAAGCAAAACGCCGGACTAACCGTGGATATGTGGGTTGTTTTCCGCAGGGAGCAGGGGCAGGAGGGCACTCTCCTTGTGATCGGAATAGGCCCGCAATCCATGACTGGTCTTGCCAAAACAAAATGTATGGTGTTCTTTGTGACCAAAGCTGTCTACATAAAAGTTGGCAAAGTGCAGAATTCTCAACATCGGATGCAACTGTGCTGAAACAGGGATATGGAGATAAGTACCTGGCGGCAGTATTCTTGACATATGATTCGTCGACACCACCACCTTTGTCAGAATTACAACGACTGGTAGAGTGGGCCAAACAGACAGGTAACGAAGTATTAATAGGTAGTAATTCTAACTCTCACCACACGTCGTAGGGTAGTACTAACTGTAACCATAGAGGCCATGCCCTAGTAGAATTTTTGAATAGTAACGACCCTTTTACACTGAATATTGGGGACAAAGACACTTTTGTCAACAAAATTGAGGAAGAGATGTTAGATATTACAATTTGTTCTTAAAACCTTCAAGATTGGAGGGTTTCAAATGAGCACTCATTCTCGGATCACAGATACATAAGCTTCAGCATAACACGGCCACCACCGAAACCGATGAGTTTCCGTAACAGGACCAAGACAAACGGGACAAAGTTCGGAAGCCTACTTAGGAATCGACTAGGTCGCCCTCAACTCGAATACTCTAGTAGGGAGGAATTGGACGATAAAGTGTCAAGGACCACGCAAGCACTGGCAACGTCTTTCGAAGACACCTGCCCACTTCGAGAAAGAAAATCGGCCCAGGAAAAACTCTGAGTTACAGGGGAAATATGAAATCTTGCGAAGAAGGTCCCTAGACTTTATAACAGGGCCACGCGAAAAAAAACTACCAGTATACTGGGAGGACTATAAAAGTAGTCCCAGTGAATACAACGCAATTCAGTGAACATATTCCTTTCTAAGACCCACGTCCAAGCAGAAACGCAAGTTGACGACACGGGAAGAGAATGGAGACAATGGAACAAACGTTAAGGCAACTGATGAATACACCTGAACCCACAGGGGATCGACGACAATGTGAAAATGCCAATCATAACGGGCCAAATGGTCAAAAAAGCTATAAAGAGCTTCTCCCCATATAAAGCGGCGTGACCGGATGAAATTTTTACGGCTATCCTACAACATGAGGTTGACCTCATAACAGCCCATTTGGCGGGAATTTTCACCGCATGCTTAAAATTCGCCTACACACCAAAGAATTGGCAGGAAGCTAAGGTAGTATTTATAACCCAACTTGGAAAAGCAAGCTATGCAACGGCAAAGGCTTGGAGACCAAGTAGCCTTACCTCGTTTGTACTCAAAGCCCTGGAGAGAATAGTGGACGACATGGTGAAAAGTGGAATATCGAACGATATGCCGAAGTTCAAGCAACACGCATATGTCAAAGGTCCACCACATAGAGGAATGTCTCAATGACAAATTGTACACACTCTCTGTATGCATAGATCCGGTCCGGATCGAAATACTCACCCAATCCTTAGTTCAGTTTATGGGGGACCGGGGATTTAAAGACTATATCAATCATATGCTAAGGAATGGATGGATAAACTGAGGTTCCCATGACATGCATATTAGAGACAGGGTACAAAGTGGAACTCCACAAGGGGGGATTATATCTCCACTTTTGTGGGCCCTCACAATACACAGTCTCCTAAGGAAGCTTACCGATGAAGGCCTTAAACCAGTCTGATATACAGACGACGTTATAATACGTCTTAGGGGAAAGGATCCTAATCAATTATGCAGAGAGGGCACTGAACATAGCGTACAACTGTGCACAGCCAAGAGGCTTAAATGTGAACTCGGACAAAACGGTAATATGTCTACATAGAAGCAAAACGAAAATCTTTGAGTTTGAGGAGCAACGATTTCTGGAAAAGACGATTAAAATATCCCAAAGGGGTAAATACCTGGGGGTAATATTAGATCGGAAAGTGAGTTGGAAGCACCACATAGATGATATACGGCCTACAGATGTCGGTCGCTATGCAGGAGGGCTATAGAATTCAAATGGCGCCTCAACCCGGAAATAACACACTGGCTCTATAGAAGCGTAATAAGGCAGTACTAACATATGCTTCTGTAGTATGGTGACCGGCAGTTGAGAGGAAATGCAATATCGCGATTCTGCAGAGTGTTGAACGAATGTGCTGTATTGGTATTATCGGTTCAATGAGGACAAACTCTACAAGGACCATGGAGACTATATCATGTATCCAGCCAATCAAGATTAGGGTGTAATACAAGGACGCCCTTGCGGTAAAACGCGTGCAGGCAATAGGTGAATGTATCAACAGGGATCTTAAGTCGAAACACCAACGGATAATCGAGGCTTTGGCCGCTTACACGCAAGATGCGAGAGAATCCGGCCGAATACCGGAGTTATGGGTTATGGCGAATTGTGTGACTTTAACGCCATCTAGAGACGCCTGGCAGGATGGGACCCTACCACAAACACCAAATGCGACTCGCTTTTCCACGGATGGTTCAAAGCTAGGGGTAAAACGGGTCTATGATTTTTCATTGAAAATCCAGCAACCGAAACCCACCTGCGCCTCCTGGATCACAATACGAACTTTCAAGCGGAAGTTCGGGCTATTACGGAGTGTATCACATGGCTCGGCGACAATACAAACACATCCGAAGCCAATATTTTCACGGATAGTAAAATCACAATAAGGATAATTGCATCGGAAATTGTCAAATCTAGAACGGTCCTTGACTATAAGAAGATAATTAACGATTATTCCACGCATATTTCACGCAAAAATTTTTAAATTATTTCAGATTGTTTGGTAACGCCATCTTCTCATATTTAAAAATTGTTTTCCCCTATATCGCTCAGTCTCAGGTAGCGTTGTAATGGACTGAAGCATTGCCATACGTGCAGTGTTCTTTTCCTCATTTACTATGCGACACTCTTCATCGTACCATGGGTTGTTGCGAAGGGGTTTTTCAAAACCACGTGCGTTTGTTGCGGCAGTTTTATAGAGTTGAAAATGGGTTTCCACTGTGCTTCAGGATCGTCATCGGGAGCGGCGGATTCTGTGCGAGAGTTTCATTGAGTAGGCTGAGGCTACCTCTGGTAATTGCAGCTTTCCGATGTCCAGCTTTGTCTGCGTCTGGTTTCGTACGATTTTCGGTCTACTTAATCTTGTGCGAACCCTTGCTGCTACCAGGTAGTGATCAGAATCGATGTGGGCTCCTCTGATTACTCATACGTCCATTACACTGGACGAGTGCCTTCCATCAGTTACCACGTGATCCATTTGGTTCTTCGTTCTTTGATCAGGGGATACCCAAGTAGCCTTGTGGATGTGTTTATGCTGGAATCTTGTACCACTAATGACCACGTTTTGCCGCGAGAAAGTCAATCAGTCTCATACCGTTGTCGGAACTGTCGGCATGTAGGCTGAATTTGTCAACAGTTGGCTGAAACACATTTTCCCTGCCTACTTTAGCATTAAAATCTTCTAGTACAATCATAATGTCTTGGCCTGGGCAGCGGTCATACGTTTCCTCTAGGCGCTCATAGAAAATGTCTTTGGCATCCTCATCCTTCGAAGTCTATATTTATAAGGTCTTAATAAAAATTTCGACGAGTTTCATTGATTGAGAATAAGTCACTTTTGAATGTTGGGAAATCGTTGGTTGAAAGTAAGTAAAGTTTTTGTCATGCTCAGCCTGTCGGGCTTGAAGTCAATATTGCACGAATGAAAACTTAAGGTAGTTGAAATTCCTCGAATATCTTGTGAGTACTATAAATTGTTCTCTGTAGATAATTCTGTGGTTATTGTATAAAACGGTTTCAATATACTGCACCACAATTCGGCTAATATTTTAACAGTGACTTGTAGACTTTTGCTTCCTTTGGAACTAAGTCTCTTTCAAATAATTTTCAGTTCTTTTAGAATCGATTTTTGGTTCTTTTGGAACATTTTTTTGGTCCCTTAAGAACCGTTTTCAACTCTTTTAGAACCTTTTTCGGTTCTTTAGGACCCATTTATCGGTTCATTTTAAACCGGTCCCGTCGGTTCACATAAAGAACTGATTTCTCGGTTATGTGCATCACTAGTCCCTATGACGCTTTATCTCCACACCACAACATTTCCCAACATCATAGATTAATTAAATGTGTAGCTAGAGGTGTCATCTGCTCATCTGACGTTTCATTTCACACTCTTCCTGGTGAGGTATGTGCGATAAAGAGATTTTCGACGTAAATTGACTTTCACCAGGTGGAGTTACAATAACAGTTTTGACATGTTGTTTTGGTTGAGAACTGTGAAATTTAGATGTATTTTGGACATTTTTCTTATCTTGTATTGTTAGTATAAATTTTTGTTGTATTTAACACAACAATTTTAACACACAAAATGTAATGCCATTGTTATTTCTTGTTGGTTGTTTTGAACTAATGCCTCTATCTGCTATTATTAAATCAATATTTATTCAACATCCATATGCCACTGATCATAAATATACTGAGAGAAGTAGTGACTCTAGGTATACAACCACTCCATGGCCAACGTTATTGAATGAGTGGCAGAGAACGCTAACGCAAACACAACGTTAATACAACACAATATTAACATTATAAAATCTGAGTATCAAATGCATTTAATAATTACACTTTGATTTTGTTTTATTTTTGTTATTTTTCCATCATTTCTAAATTATACTCAATTTTAGGTATATTTATTGCAAAGTCGTGTATTACAAATGTAGTGAATATAGCAGGAAAGATCATCATTAATGAATCAACAAAAATATTTACGTCTCTGTTAATAGCATCATCACCAGTTCGTGCCCGAGACCTTCTACATATATACTGTACTGTATTTAACATTATTTGGAATTGATTCATTCTGGCACAGACTTGATACGCACATACCCAGTATACAATTTGTCCCGAATTCGGTCAGAAATCTGTCAGACACTCTGCACAATCTGCCGAGTCTGCTGCCGATGTCGGTCGGAAATTCGTATGGGCGGTTGACAAGAATTCGGAAAGTTTTGTCGGAGGAAATTCGCAAGAGTGTGCAGAGTTATCGGAGAGATTTTTGTGAGAATTCTGAGGGAAATTCTGAAGGATTTTTAGACGTAGCTGCACGAAGTCGGCATAAAGTCTAATTAAACATCCGATAATGGTCCGACTAATCCGATCATGTTCTGACCCTTTGTCCGATTCGTCGTACCAATTTCGGAGAGAAATCTGAATAAACATCCGATAACGGTCCGACTTTTCCGATCGTTTTCTGACACATTGTACTATTTGTCGTGGCAATTTCGGAGAGACGATTGAACAGACATGCGAGAATGTTCCGACTTTTCAAATCAGTTTCTGCCCATCTGCCAGATTTTTCGTATCAATTACTTATTATTTTTATTGGAGGACCGTGACGTCTTAAGCAATTGCTTGCTCGTTTGCAACTGAAGACAACAAACAAAATATTGCAGGCAAAACAAAAACAACAATTTAGTTTATTTTATTTACAGCTTACAGTATTTAGGAACTGTACAGTAAAGACATTTCCGGGGAATTCCCTTACTGGCGCATGGTTACGGAATGAAAAAAAATCAAATAGATCAATAAATTCCCTTAAGAGAATGTGCAGAAACGTCGCAAGATTTTCGTATGGAATTTCAGAGAATTGAAGGAATTTCAGATATTTCGGCTAATTGTCTGATATAATTTAAGAGAATTTACACGCGTCGGACACGTCAGAAACAATTGTTTACTGGGTATATAACTAAGTATACAAGGTGGCGCAAAAGTTGTCAGCCTGTTGTTAGGAGCTATAATTTTTGTAAAAAATACTGCTTTGACATTTGTAAAGTAAACAGATACAAAATACACAACTACAAGACAATGATCGATATACTCCAATAGCTTAATTAGTATTCAAATTTTTTCCGGAATAATTTGCCGGTTGTGTTGGCGCAGCTTGAAATTCGCCGCAGATTTACCGGTCGTACGACATCAACTGGACAAACAATGCGTCGTTTATCCGTTCGGCAAGAAGAGTATGGAATAACACGAGATGCTGGCTGATCTGGCCGGCCCCGAAGCAGATGTTCCGCTGAGAATATCGCGTCAGTAAATCAATATGTCGATAAGGACTCCGGAGTAATGACCAGACGACATGTCGCGCAGTTGGGTAACAACAGGTTTTACGGATACAGATAATTTTGGTGAAAGACTGAAGATGATGCCCTACAGAATGCAGGCAGTGCATCAGTTGTTAGCTGTCGACTGTCAAATGGGTGTAACCTACGTTCAAGGTATCCTTGATCTCGACCACGAGGAAGAAAACTTTTCATCGAAAATCATCATGAGCGATTAGGCCCATCTCAATCTCTGTGAATATGTGAATAAGCACAATCATCGCTTCTGGGGCAGCGACAATCCGCGAATAACCCACGAAGATCCATTACACCGGTTCAAAGTTACTGCATGGTTGGCTGTTTACGCTGGAGTTGTCATCGGGCGATATTTTTTCGAAACTTTGGCAGGTTAAACGAATACTGTGGACGACAAGCGTTAGAGAGCCGTGCTCAACGACTTAGGTTAGGTTAGATTTAGGACATGTGACAACAAGAGAGAGTATAAGTATACAACTTATTTTCACTACACTCGGAGGTCGGTTGACCCATTGTGATTGCCCATATATATGAAGAGGAGATAGAGAAGAGGGAGTGGCGAGCCCTACTGATAGTGTTTTGAAATTTTGAAAGATACATAGACATAGGACAGACAGAAGAACCACTCAATGTTCCCAGTATATATATACATATATCACCTGATAAGCCCTGATAAATACATACCAATACAATCCGAGATGAGGATCCATATGTGCAGGTCAAGGTTTTCCACTCCAGATTCCCAGTGGGCTAGAAGGAACCAATAGACAAATCATCAGATGATGGTATCGCCTGCCTGGATCCATGGCAGACCCCGCGAGAATTCCATCAAGTCCTCAATGGCCACATCACACAAAGAGGCCAGGCCCTCTGCCTGAAACCAACCAAAACAACCAAAACAACAGCGACGCCTACGCTGCAAGACTGGGCACTGACATAGAAGGTGCTCAATGGGTTCCACCTCTTCTTCATCACCACAAGCACTGTAGTAACCAACTCCGTTCACCATCCAGTTGCGAGTGAAGTTTCGGCATCACAGTGATCCGTGAATATCCTAGTGAGGAGTCGCAAGTCAGCCTTGTCCAGTCGAAGAAGGAACTTAGTTCTCCCTGAGTCCACTATTGGCCATATATCAAGCAATCTACTCTGGCCTGCTAGGCAGCGATGATCTCGTCCAGCGACCAGCAATCGATCAAGCCATAAGTAACAGTTCGGTGGATTTGCAGAGGTAGTCAATCTCAAATCAGCAGAATTGCATCCTGCTCCAGCAAGACAGTCTGCTTCAACATTCCCTTTGACATCACTATGTCCCGGAACCCAGCAGAGTCTTAGCTTGCCGGGCACTATACTATTCAAGATCCAGTTGCAATCCCTAACCAATTTTAATTTACTGATGTGTGACCTAATCGCACTGAGGGCTGGCTTACTATCAACGCAGATGACGAATTCACCCGCTGGGTACAAGCATGAGTCCATTATCTCAGTTACGGCTTTCATAATCGCCACAATTTCCGCTTGGAAGATATTACAATTCGCACCCAAACTCATCAAGAGCCCGAGTTGAAGGTCCTCACTGAAGATGCCCGCTCCTGTGCCAGATTCCATTTTTGAGCCATCTGTAAAGATCAGAGGACCAGAGAGTGAGGGAGGTATACCTCCCACCCAATCACTCCTATCTGGCATCATGATATCCGGGCATTGCCTAAAGTCTACAGTCGGCAGTATGTAGTCAGTGGACTGACACAAACACTCGTCCGGGTGATTCTCAATCAATTCCTGGAGAATTTTGGTATGTCAATTAGGGGCATGCCCCCAAATGCCTAATTCTCTCAAGCGAATGGCGCTTTTGAAAACACACCGTCTCGCAAAGACATCAAGAGTAGTCAAATTTAGGATTACATCCAGCGACGCCTGCGGAGTGCTTCTCCTCGCCCCACTAATACACATCGACGCAGTGCGCTGAACCTTACTGCGTGAGCATTTTCAACTGGTAGCTGTTCCCCAATGTATTCCACCAGACTACGCAACCATGTGACCATGTATGAAAAAACCATGTAATGAAAAAACGTAAGACGTCAAATAAACATAACCAAAGGCAGAACCAACTTCTGCGCCACCTTATATACGTAACAAAAAGGTAGTAGGCCATTTCATCGAGTTGCTTTGGTAATTTACTCTTTGGTTGGCATTATACGGACAGAAATAAAAGGGACTGCGTATTTTCGTTCGATACAAATATAATGTAGCTGTCATTTGTATCAATCAAACACTTTTAAACTTTGTTTGGTGCATGGTCTGTAATCTGTATGTCTTCTTTGGTCTCTCATTCTACATCATTTCCCTAGTGGCTTTTCGATCAGCTGTGCCATAGAAACCCCCCTGGTTTATGTCGAATCTGTCATTAGGCAAACGCTTGACAATTGTGTTTTTTTTTTTGTTTTTGCTTGGACGAAAGCACAGACATTTATGTTTGTAGTACAAGAGCTATACGTTTAAGTTTGATGCTAAATGACACAATAATTTGATCTGCATATATCGGAAATCGAAAAAAGCCATGCTAATGTACATACAGGGTGGTTCAGTCACGACTGATTCTGAAAGGTCTCTTTAAGTCCTTTCGAACAAGCCCAAAAACAAAAAAATCCGAAAACTGGTTCAGAACTTTGCAATTTGACCCTAGTACACTCCGAACCCCAATCCGAAAATTTTCAAACCGCTGCCATTTCGCCACCTTGCATTTTCGGGGATGGTCGTGGATGAAATGAACCAAGGAATACGCTGGTGAAAGTTGTCCAGTCGTGACAGTTTAATTTTAAAATTTTTTTTTAACTGGGTAACATAACAAATCCTACAGATTAAAGATATTTTATTATTATGTTTAATTATTTTTTATGTTTGTTATTTAATTTTGAAGTGGTAGATGAATTTGTCTACCTTGGATCCGCCGTGAACAAGGACAACAACGTCAGCCTTTAGATAGATAGGAGAATTGTGCTTGCAAATAGATGATATTTTTTGCTCAGCAAGCAGTTTAGGAACAATATGTCTTCACATATTGCTCCGAAACTTGGGTCATATCGCAAGCGCATGAAAACACCTGGGAGTTTTCGAGAGAAAAATTCTCCGTAGAGTATATGGTCCTGGTAGAGAAAATGGCGAGTGCCGACGTCGCTGGAACCCAGGGAGGTATAGTTTGTATTCTGGCGTGGGCATAGTTAGGCCATGTTATCAGAATGGGTGAAGATGAGCCAGCGCGAAGATGAGCCGATGGAAGCAGCAAAAGATGACGACCAAGACTGCGCTGGAAAGGCCAGGCATAAGAATCCATCCGTATCCATTGTGGTGCGAACTGCCGGGAAAAGGTGAGGGATAGAGCCAGTTGGAAGAATATTTTGAAATTTGTTTAGTATGTTTGTTTAATTGCTATGTATAAGACGTCTGACCACATGAGGTTGTAAAATATTCAAAAAAAGTAAAGTAAATATAGTAAATAAAAATAAAGTAAATATATGAAAAGAAAAAAAAATTGGTTTAACAACTTAGTTTGACAGATGTCGAATTCCAGCCCTATACTTTTGAAACCGCAAAATGGATAACCCTTTACTATGAAATCATTATAGATTGAAAAAATCAAAAACTTTTTGCTTTCTATAGAATGAATATATATGAGCATTTCCGGATTACGATAAAAATGTTGAAACTTGTTTTATTCGTTAATTATTTCTTACGTTTAGATGTAATCTGTCAGCTATTGATTGATAATCGTTGAGGAGACTGTAAAGAATCAGCCTGCAAAAATATAGGATCTCAAGTGCTTTTATTTAGAAGTATACACGCCTAAAGTTGAAAAATGTGAAAAAAGTGCTTGATTTTTTGTAATTTTTGTTTATTCGTGAGAGAATTGTGGGCTTCGTGTTTGATATACATAAAAGCGATGTAGGTGAAACTTTTTTGCAAGACTTGAAGCATCTAGAATATTCAATCGCAATAGGTGTACCACCAACCGTTTCAACGCTACAGGGTGTGATAGTTTTGGGTAAGCTTTTTTTGAAATTTTAAATTTTTTTAGTTTTTTCATCAGAAAATTCGCGACCCTTCCTAAATTAAAAAGTGAATTAAATACGTTGATAGCTGTTAAAAATACGCATCGTTCAAGGTATATCACGATAATGTGCCCGAAACAAAAACATAGTGAGGGCATCTCAAACTTTTATGAAAAAAACGTGAAAGTCTTCGAAAACCCATATTATCGCGAGGCACACGAATACTATCATATCAAATGGGCCAATTTGTCGCGTGATCCAAATATTTTATGGTTTTACATCATAAAATCGATGGCACACGTTTTAATATTGAATTGCAAATTTTTCTGAGACTTTTTGAAAAATGTGCAAAATTTACAGTTTTTATTTTTAAGAGATTTACGAATATAATTTAATTTTTATATAATTAAGGGCATTAAGCGAATGCCTGCGATGGATTCTTTCTATACCAATCATGAAAGTGGGACAAAACTAGTTCAACGCTGAAAACGCGCCACTTTAAACTTTTCATAAAACGCCGAGGCACACCGAAGGCGCTAATAAAAATAACACAACATGTGCACCAATCGATAGTGTTGACGATTCTTTATGCGAAAATCAATGGCACACGAAAAAAAATTAAGACTTGGAGATATGGTGGCATATTTCCCTGGGGTATATTTCCCTGCCGGGCATATTTCCCTGTATCCACAAAGCTTGTTACGTCTTACTGATATTCGTTATTTTACAGTTATGTTTACTCTCTCTCTATCTCTCTCTAACCTACATAAAATGTTAGCTTTAAGTTGCAAGAAACAATAAAAAGTCAGTCTAGTTATGAACATAAACCACAACGGACGTGTTTAATTAATCGCCTACAATGACTTCCACCAAATCTTTAAAATTAAAGGAAAAAACTATGTATACTAAAATTAATTTAACTTTAAAACCAAGTTTGATATTAACGTCAAATATAGATCACAATTTTTGAAATTGGCCAAAAAATGTATTTTTTAATTTTTTTTTTGGTATTTTCAACTTTAAACCCCCATAACTTTGGCGACTCCAGCTTAAAACCATTCACGCATATGGATTTGGATAGCTTAAATATCAGGTAGTAAGTGAGCAAAGCGACATTAATGTGCCATCGATATGAAAATTAAAAGTAATTTTTTGTCCTTAGGCGGAAATGCTCATATATTTTAATATTTTCCTTTAAAAAATTTAATTTTTGCTTAAGTTTTATTTCTTTAAAACAGTTTAGTATTTATTTATTTTCTCCGATAGTACTTTACTTTTTACACAAAACATTAACATTTTCCGATTTTTAATAAAAAATAAATTAATTAACCCATTCAACATTTCTTCCAGTGCATTTATCATTTTCTCACCAACACAATGAAATTTTTAACTTTGAATAGCGCTGGTCCATAGTTTAAAAGAGAGAGAGAGAGACAGAGCAAATAAGTCGCCGTTAACTTGTGCATTTCATTGTAATGTTCTCTGTGATTCGAAAAGATGTTACATATTAATTTTCTTCTATATTGAAATAATCAAGTACCAGATTGCAGCGCAGTACGGAGCTGATCTTGAGTTTCAGGTTGCCATATAAAATCTAAATAAACAAATTGTGTTCTATTAAGTCACACAATGATTTAAAAATCACTACATAAATTTCAGTCGGGTGAACCGACTTAAACATACCCTCGTCCTAAGTCAGACATTGCGTTCGAGCTATGTTAAAAAATTCCTATATTCACCCTTGCGTTGAACGACTGGGAATGGCAAATGTTACCATATTCAATAGCAGATTGACATTGGGCTAAATCACTGAGCAATACTAAAGAGCCTCCATTACTCTCTTCGATGTCTCTTCATGACAAAGAGATAGTAGTCCATTTCATCGAGTTCGAGTTTGGTAATTTACTCTTTGGTTGACATAATACGGACAGAAATAAAAGGGAATGCGTGTTTTCCGTTCGATGTAAACATAATTTAGCCGTCTTAGTATCAATCAAACACTTTTAAACTTAGTTTGCTGCATGGTCTGTAATCTTAATGCCTTCTTTCTCTCATTCTACTTCATTTCCCTAGTGGCTTTTCGATCAGCTGTGCCGTAGAAACCCCCTGGCTAAATATTATTTAATACCCAACTTAGTGAGGATCCTAAGTCTGCTATTACACGGGCAATTATAATTGTCGAAATTCTCTTTGATTCTCTTTTGGAATTGCCATTCGTTATTAGACGGGCAATTCCGTTTTCGCAATTGTGGTTTTTATTATTGCTGCTTCTGACATTCGTATGAATCTGAGGCATATGCAGACTATTCGTGTGAAATTGTTACGAATGAGTAAATGAAAAGAAATGTCAAATTATTCTGCACCCGCCATTACTAAAAATTTACGAATGAGAAGAACAGAGCGACTTACGAGTACGGGCAATTATTTTTCCCGTTCCATACTTCTTACCTCTCTCTCCAACGAACACAACAATTGCGACAATTATAATTGCCCGTGTAATAGCAGACTAAGTGGTTTTGGGAAATTTTTGTGACTACCAACCAATTGTCCGCCCAATATTTCAGTGGTCACAAACCATAACAGCCTAACACGAGTTAGGACAAAATTGGAAAAAAAATTTGAGAAGCCACCGTGCTTAAATAAACAGCTCTTTTTTTCCTAAGAAGTGGAAGAATTCGATTTCTTGTTATCTGTAACAAAGTTATCAAAAAAAAACTCCGACTCCTGATTTCCAGTAAATATATTAAATTTTAAGCTGCTCTCCCTGAAAAATTTTAGAATCGACTTAGGCTGTTATGACTTGTGACCACAGATTTGTAAAGGAGGTAGAAAAATGGACATGCCGAAGTTGTTAATTTTGTATTACATGGCAGCTTTTGTGAAAATATTGATTACAACCAAATTTTGTTAGGATCGGTTGCGGTTTGCTGGAGATATCGAGTCGGCCTATCGGAAATATGCCCACCTTATTATATATTATGGGCGTGGCACAGTAGTCAATTATTAATTACACAGTAGCTGTTAGCAATATATTGCCTAGTACCGAATTTTCATTAAAATCGGTTATGGACTACGAGAGTTATTGTATCGATCAACGAGACATCAGTCCAACTGTTGTACAGAGTGTCCGCCAGGAACCCAGTAATCTATTATTTATTTTAATACAATGTTTTAGCGATAATTTGCCACGTCTCTACTTCACGACTGCCAAATATGAACTGTCAAGACTAATGTTTACCAAAATGGCGGCAAAACAAAGTAGTATACCTTCCGGCGGACACCCTGTATAAGAGTTACCAGAATGGCTG
Source organism: Phaonia tiefii (assembly GCA_963931995.1). Taxonomy (NCBI): domain Eukaryota; kingdom Metazoa; phylum Arthropoda; class Insecta; order Diptera; family Muscidae; genus Phaonia; species Phaonia tiefii. The sequence goes on along the minus strand of OZ008368.1, from coordinate 251,240,029 downwards.
TAGTTCATTTTGCATAGGAGAGTGGTATTTGACTAAATATTGTCTTGCACAAAATTATATGAAGATTGTTTCGGTTTTGCGGGACTTCTCGTTCTAAACAACCAGACGGCCAAACAACTTTTCTATGAGAGGTACCTAAATGGGCGTGGCAGAGTCACCCTTGTCTTAAACGGTGATTGGCGCTTGATAAATACCTAATTTCAATAAGGTTGGAAGTTTTACACGCGACTTTCCTATGGGAGGTACCAGAATAGGCGTGGCAATCTCGTCCATTTTTTTCCAGTTAAGTAGAAATTTACAGGTTATTAACCAATGCGTGAGTCGCGGCTAATCACATCTACCAAAAAAAAGTTTTAGAAGAAATATGATTTTGTACAAAATGTATCGATTTGTTTAAAAGTTACCAGAAGTGTCGTGGTCAAAACGCCCATTTTCAATCCCACACTATATTTGGACAAATAATAGTCACAGGAAAAATTTCATTGTGATCGGTAAAGATTTATGGCAGTTATCGTGTTGACCACCCAGCAAGACAAACGGACATGGCTCAATCTTCTTAAAAAGTCATAAAACGAATTTCGTCCAACGATACCTAGGGTCAAATGTGACGCCTTCTATGCGCTACATTTTAGGAACGAAGTTCCTTATCGTATGTTGCGAGATGCGGGCTAAATGAAAAAAAAATTTAACAACTTTTGTTTTAACACTTGTATGCTACAAACCACTATTTTCAACTATATTGTTTACTTTTGCTTTGGTTTGTGTCTAGACTAACTAGATGTCTCATGTATGTTTTCAAATTTCCTGTTTTATGGAAGTTTTCCAGGTGGAGCCTGTAACCAATATTTAGCATATATAGGGAGTTTTGAACCCAATAAAATGTAAATTTAGAAAAGCCAAGAAGTTTGTGAAACAAAATAACTTTTCTTGAGATAAGTACCTAGTCTTAAAAATGTACCAATTCTAAACAAAATTCCCATTCCTTACAACAAAAATGTTCTTCAAAAAAACACCTTCTCTTAAAAAATACCTTCTCTTAAATAAAATACCTTTTTTACAAAAATTCCTTTTCTTAAAAGTACCTTTTCTTAAAAATAAAAGGATAAATTTTCTTTTCTTTTCTTGAGATACGTAGACTTTCTGAAAATAAGTAAATTTTCTTTAAAAAAATAACCTTTTCCTAAAAAGGCTACCACTTCTTTAAAAAGTACCTGTTCTTAAAAAAGTACAGAAAGTACTTCTTCTTAAAAATAGTACATTTTCTTAAAAAAAGAACATTAGCTTTTAGTAAAAGAAGTACCTCTATTTCAAAAAGGACCTTTTCGGGAAAATTTAATACACATTCTTACAAAAAGGACCTAAAAATATACTTTTTTTAATAAATACATTCTATAAAAAAATGTTTCTTAAAAGAAGTTTATCATTTTACAAACAGTATCTTTTATTAAAGATCCATTTAAATTATCGTATTTTTCAACGGCCTGCTAGGGGTGTTGGAACTAACCAGTACATAATATAAAACGAAAGGAGCTTCGTACCAGCCGGGTGTCTCCTGAAACCTCATATGATTTGTTCCGTATTAAATGATAAATACCCCTATTATCCCTATGGGTGAGGGTATAGTTATAATAATATGTTCAAAATAGTTATTATAGAGTAATGGCACCTAGAGGTGCCATCTTTCTCATCTATCGTTTCACTTCACACTCTTCGTGGTGAAGTCGGTGCGATAGTCGTAAATTGACTGACACCAGATGGTGTTACAAGAACTGTTGACTTAAATTTTTCATAACGTTTTGGTTGAAGACCGTCAAATTTAAACATATTTTTTACATTTTTGTTATATTTTATTATTTGTAACTGGTGATTTTTTAAGAGCTTTCGGATTTGATTTGAACAAAAAACAAAAAATTTATAGAAATGTATGAAATCTTTATTGAGTCGATAGAACGGTCTATATAATTCAATGTTTAAAAATGAATTCATGTGAATGTTGACCACGGCTGCGCCTCAAATGTTTAATACGCTGGGTCCAATTTTCGCATAATCTCTCCAACATATCGGACGGTATCTTACGAATAAATTCTTCAATATTGGCTTCCAGTGCAACAGTTGAGGGCTTGTCCCTATAGACATGAGCCTTAACACAGCCCCACCAAAAATAATCTAAAGGCGTTAAATCGCACGATCTAGGCGGCGAATTGACCAGCTCCAAACGTGAAGAAATAATCAATAATCTGAAAGGTTTTTTCGTTTGTAAGTCGATTCATGGTTAAATTATAGACCAACCTGAACATGTTTGACAGTAACATGTTACACGAAAACAGCTGAGCTGCCAAAAACAGAGTTGCCAAAAACTGTTCACCGAACTCGTCTCTCAATTGGGCCATTGTTGCGTGTGCTCTGTGGCATGTGGCACCATCTTGTTGAAACCACATGTCAGCCAAGTCCAGCTCTTGCATTTTGTGCACAAAAAAGTTTATAATCATGGCACGGTAGCGCTCGCCATTCACAGTAACGTTCCTGCTGGTGGTCTAATCTCCAATAATGAAAATTTGGTGTAAAGTTTAGTCACAAGATTCCGAATAGCCGCCTCAGAAGGTCGCCCACACTGACCATAAAATGGAAGAAGTGCCAAAGTCATGCACTTTTTTTATGGGCCCCCAAAGATTTGGGGCCTCGGTGGCATTTTTGCAAAAAAAAAAAGTGGTCATTTTGTCAGGCTCATATCTTGCAAACCGCTTGGAATTTTGATTTACTCTCTGAGGGAAAGTTGTAGCTCTTGTCACAAAAGACAAAAATTGTAATCATGTAAAATCAAAAACTTCATCTTCAAGGTCAAAATCGAAAGAAATTTTAAAAAATTTGAGTTTTTTACTTTTTTTCCCCTCTTCAGGTCCATAGGTAGCAAACCGTTCAAAATTCGAGGAAACAATCAACTACAAGAATATACCTAAGATCTCAGTAAACAACTTTCTAGAACATATTAACTTGCGTGTGCGTGTGCTGAGCTTACGGCTTTGCCTGTGCTGCTGCGGTCGGTGAGATAGCATAGTATCTCAATGTTGAAGTAAACGGTGTTAAGGAAGTTCATACGTTCTAGAACGTTGTTTATTGAGATCTTAGGTACATTCATGTAGTTGAATGTTTCCTTGAATTTTGAACGGTTTGCTACCTATGGACCTGAACAAAGGAAAAGGTAAAAAAATCGAACTTTTTAAAGTTTTTTGCGATTTTGGCATTGAACATGCCAAAAAGAAAGTTGCTAAACAAAATCACCCATTATATACCTATTTGTGTTGTATTTAATACAACAATTTTAACGCACAAGACGAAATGCCGTTGCTGTTTTTCAATGCTTGAATCTGGTGTTATTAAAGCAATAGTTTTCAAAATGCGATGTCATCAAACATCGTAAAATTTACTGAGAGAAATCGCTACTCTAGGTACATGATTACACTATGATAGTTACAAGCTATAGGCTTAGTACTACATACACATATCCACACATTTCAATTTTTCCGTATAGTAGAGATAAATTAAAATTTATCAACTTGAAATTCAAGTTCATCTTCGTACTACGACGCTTAACAGTGAATATTATATTTAGTCAGTGTTGCCGGGAGCTGCAAAAAATGCCTATTAAAAAGTGCAACTTGCGAAAAAAGTGCTAATATATGCTTCACAATATGAAGGAGTGCGAGTATTTCAGTCATTATTTTCGATAAAAAATCATAACCTCTTAGACTAAATATAATTTCAGTAATCGGAAAAAACATGATCTGTTAAACCTAAAGAGAATTACAACTTTAAAAGTAACTCGGATCAAAGACAACTAAAATTGAATCCTGAATCAGAATAAAAACTACAATAAGAATAGTTGCGTGCTTAAATAAAACTTTTAAATCTTCAGCACCAGTGCGTGTAAGAGCCTGTGCCAAGCGTTATCAAAGTATAGTACTATCGTGAACAATATTTGTTGTGGTGAGAAAAATATGACAGCTTCATCATAACAAGAAGTCTTAAGCCCAGTTCTCTCTTTTATGAAATTTTCGTTGCCATATGAAGCACGTGTATAAAAAATAGCGAAAATTTCGCTCGCTTTACATAAGCTTGGTATAGGGCGGATCAATAAGTCCGTGACTTTTTGAATGAAACACAGTAAAAATATTTTTCAACATTATCTCCTTTTAGCTCAATACACTTAGTCCAACGTTTCTCCAATATTTGTATCCCTTCCCAAAAGTAGGTCCATAAAATAGGCATTTGTATGATTAATAATTTCTTTGTTGGAGCTAAATCTCTTTCCACCGAGCCATTTCTTTAGGTTTGGAAATAGGAAATATTCACTGGGGGCTGAATCAGGAGAATATGGCAGATGCGGTACCAAGTCGTAGCCCAATTCATAGAATTTTGCCATTGAGACTACACATGTGTGCACCCGTACCTTTATGGCCCATTTGAGAGTAAACGCGGCACCCATCTTGCAGACAGCTTTCTTAAACCCAACTGATCATTTAAAATCGAAACCACACTGCCATATGAAATGCCTATAGCATCTACAATCTCACTCACTTTAACTCTTCGATCGGCCAACACCATATCGTGGATTTTTTCCACATTTTCGGGTGTATTGGCCGTCCAGAACATTCAGCGTCATTTGTACTTGTGCGACCACAACGAACGTCAGTAAACCACTTCTTTACCATTGAAATCTTTTTGAAAATAGCAATTTTTAAAAAAAAAATCCAATGAGTGTTCGAACTCACGGGCGATGTGTTAACACCTTTTTGCTACACGGTACCTGTTCGATTTCTATGAACACATTCGTAAATGTTACATTGGAAAATAAAAAACAGCGTTCAATCATATGATGACGTTACAGTTAAATAATATTAATACTTAAAATTATTTAAAGACCCAGTGCAAGCACATGTGTCATTATTTTCTTGCTCAATACTTTTTGTTTTATTCCCACAAAAGTCAAAGAATGCAAAGCAACAGACACTTGTACATACATACATACATTGGTATATTCGTACGATATAACCGAAGATCAACATAAAATACTTTTTTAATATTGCTCCAAATTAATACTCCAAATTAAAACACTTAAATCTCGGCTCGCCGATATCGGATCGCCTTAATTTTTGGCCTAAACTCTTCGTCGAAACCCGCACTAGCTTTTTAATCCAAAAATTAATAAAATCGGCTATGAATTTCCGGAGAAAATCGCGTGGGAAAATTATATGAAAATCGCCCAATAATCACTTTCAATACCGACTGCCAAGCAACGAACAAACAAACGATGATTTACTCTTGCAAACCTAACACTTGCGTATGTATTAGTTTGATAGTTTACTGCCCTAGAGGCGCGCGTATAGATGTTAACACATCAAAAATGCGCCAGGTTGTATGTTTTGAACAGCTGTTAAATGCAAAGTAAGTAGCGGAGCTTGCTCAAAATTCGACAGTAGTCTATTAACAGGTGGTATTTGATGGGAGCAGTGTTGCATTTCATATAACTACGAGGAAGTTCGAAAAGTAACAATATAGACTAATACTTAATAGTTTCCAATACTCTCTTCGATGCCTCTTCATGACGACGAGGTAATAGCCCATTTCATAGAGTTGTATTTGCTATTGTAGTTTAGAAATTTTACACTTTCGTTGGACATAAAATGGACAGAAATCAAAGGCAATGCATATCTTCGTTCAATGTAAACAACACAAAACATAATTTAGCTAAACAAACTCAATAAACGATATTTAAAATTAGTTCCTGTCTTCTTTGCTCTGCTCTCTCATTCTCCAGCATCGGCCTAGTAACCTTTCGATCAGCTGTGCCGTGGTAACATACTACAGCAACTCGGACTCTATGAAATGACCGACTACCTCATCGTCATCGAGAGAACGTAATGAGAGGAATCGCGACTCTTATCCATTGCACTATAGAAATGGTATGCCAAATCAGGGGGCCTTTTGAAAGATTTTTGCTTTTCGTATTGATTTATGTAATAACATTGTCGAAATGGTGCATTTAGACTGTCTGCTTGAGAGCGGAAAAAGACTGCAAAAAGTTATCTATACAAAACAAAAACAATTATTTCAGTGAGCTAAATATTGCTTTAGTTATTTTAACAATATTATATCTAATGTTAAAGCAGATGCAAAAAGGATGTACAGGTAGAGAAGAAAACTGCTCGTGTATTGAAATATTCAACGAAGAGAGTAAGAGAGCGAGCAGAGAAACTACACGCTTCACTCGTTTTCTTTGTAGGCATTCCACTCCAAGAGTAAATTTTCTTCTCCATACAATAGTTGCTTTATGGCAGATGTAAGAAAAAAGAAAGTGCAATAGCAAAAGAGCCTTCAGCAAACAAAAAAAAATAGATTTCAATAAAAAATAAAATTTAAAAAAAAAATAAAAATTTAAAAAAAAATATGTTCATCAAATCAAATTTTATTTATTGCATATAAAGTTATTTTAAAAGTCATAAGTGCCAATGTAATCAAACTTGAAGTTGGGGTTTTCAATTCGCCTATCGCTGATTCTGTTTTGGCATTCTATCCTACATCAAATTTATAGCTTGGAGTTCGTACAGGTGTTTCATCGAAACCCTCTTTGAAATATGCATTCCCTTTTATTTCTGCCCATTTTATGTCCAACCAAAGAGTAACAAACAAAAGCAACTCGAACTGTAGAGAAATAGACAAGAATGTGTATCCTTTATCCTTTACCTTCTCTCGATCACGACGAGGTAGTAGGTCATTTCATCGATTCGATTTTTTTACTGTTTGGCTGGACATAAAACGGGCAGAAATAATATGGTATGCGTATTTTCGTTTGATGCAACCAACATAAAACATAATTTAGCTGTCACTAGTATCAATCAAACACTATTTAAACTTAGTTTGCCGTACGTTTTGCGTCTGGTTGTTTACCTCTCTCTCGCCTATCAACTATCTTTTTTATCAATTTCCTACTACAAATTCAAATAGGTAGCTGGGTTATGGATATCACTGGTTCGAGCAGGGTGTATCCATTGCACAGCTGATCAATTATGTAATAGAGAATTGATAGAAGACAGAGTGAATCGTAGAGAAAATTAGAATAGAGTATTTCATTCTCTGACTAATTTTAAACTCATACGTTTGGTTGCATGTAAACGCTGGATGTTTCACGGCAAGGCTTCAATAGTACCAGATAGAGGCAATAATACACAACCTCCAACAAAGCAACAACAAGAATCGCATTTCGTGGTTGTTTGGCAAAATATGTAGTTGTGTTAAATACTATAGAAATGTGTACCAACGATAAAAGTCAACAAAAAACTGAAAAATATGTTTAAATTTCACAGTTCTCAACCAAAACGGTATGAAGAAGATAAGTCAACAGTTCATGTAACTCCACCTAGTGTAAGTTAACTTTCATCGAATATCACTCATTTGCGAAAACGGACGACGAAGAGTGGAAAAGGATGAGAGCAAAGGATTCTCTATTCTAATATGGTCTATGGAGTGGGTAGACGACAGAGCGATAAGCAACCAGAAGCAAACTAAGTTCAAATAGTGTTTGATAGATAATAATGGAAGCTAAATTATGTTTTATGTTGTTTGCATCGAACGAAAATATGCATTCCCACTTATTTCTTTCCGTTTTATGTCTAGCCCAAGAGTAAAATTCAATAGCAACTCGAACTCGATGAAAGGGACTTCTACCCCGTCGTCATCGCGAGAGCATATTGTCTATTGCTCGAAGAACTCGATGACATAGAGGGCGGATCAATAAGTCCGTGACTTTTCGAACTTCCCTCGTAGTTATATGAAATGCAACACAGCTCCCATCAAGTACCATCAGTTAATAGACTACTGTCAAATTTTCAGCCAGTTGCGTCATTTACTTTGCGTTTAACAGCTGTTCAAAACATAAAACCTCGTGCATTTTTTTAAAAATGGAAAAAAGTGAATTTCGACTGCTTATTAAACATTATTTTTTGCGAAAAAAAAACCGTCAATCAAACCAAGGAAAAGCTTGATAAATACTATGGGCACTATGCACCATCGACTTATATGGTAAAAAAGTGGATTACTGACTTTCGTTGTGGTCGCACAAGTACAAATGACGCTGAACGGTCTGGACGACCAATTGAGGTTAATACACCCGAAAATGTCGAAAAAATCCACGATATGGTGTTGGTCGATCGAAGAATAAAAGTGCGTGAGATTGTTGATGCCATAGGCATTTCATATGGCAGTGTGGTTTCGATTTTAAATGATCAGTTGGGTTTAAGAAAGCTGTCTGCAAGATGGGTGCCGCGTTTGCTCTCAATTGGCCATAAACGTACGGGTGCACATATGTGTAGTCTCAATGGCAAAATTCTATGAATTGGGCTACGACATGGTACCTCATCTGCCATATTCTCCTGATTTACCCCCAGTGAATATTTCCTATTTCCAAACCTAAAGAAATGGATCGGTGACAATAGATTTAGCTCCAACGATGAAATTATTGATCAAACAAATGCCTATTTTATGGACCTTGAAAAATCCCATTTTTTGGAAGGGATACAAAAATTGGAGAAACGTTGGACTAAGTGTATTGAGCTAAAAGGAGATTATGTTCAAAAATAAATTAGTTTTTTGCAAAAAAAACTGTGTTTCATGCAAAAAGTCAAGGACTTATTGAAGCACCTCATAACGTACTACTTTGTCGGCATCGGGTGAACGCAAAGAGAGGGATAGCGACTCTTATCTATGTTAAGATATAAAGAGTGTGCATGTGCGCGTTATTTCCACCAAATTCTCGACGAAAATCACTGGATAAACGACAGTGATGGACTTAAAATTAACAAAACTAATTTTTCGACGACTTTGTATGGGGAGTCATAAACACGACGGCCGACATCATTTTTTCGAACTAATGAAAAAACGTAAGACGTCCAATAAACATAACCAAAAGCAGAACCAACTTCTCGCCACCTTGTATACGTAAAAAAAAGGTAGTAGGCCATTTTATCGAGTTCGAGTTGCTTTGGTAATTTACTCTTTGGTTGGTATAATACCGACAGAAATAAAAGGGACTGCGTATTTTCGTTCGATGCAAATATAATTTAGCTGTCATTTGTATCAGTCAAACACTTTTAAACTTTGTTTGCTGCATGGACTGTAATCTGTATGTCTTCTTTGGTCTCTCATTCTACATCATTTCCCTAGTGGCTTTTCGATCAGCTGTGCCATAGAAACCCCCCTGGTTTATGTCGAATCTGTCATTAGGCAAACGCTGGAAAATTATGTTTTTTTTTGCTTGGACGAAAGCACAGACATTTTTGTTTGTAGTACAAGAGCTATACGTTTAAGTTTGATGCTAAATGACACAATAATTTGATCTCCTTATATCGGAAATTGAAAAAAGCCATGCTAACGTACATACAGGGTGGTTCAGTCACGACTGATTCTGAAAGGTGTCTTTAAGTCCTTTCGAACAAGCCCAAAAACAAAAAAATCCGAAAACTGGTTCAGAACTTTGCAATTTGACCCTAGTACACTCCGAACCCCAATCCGAAAATTTTCAAACCGCTGCCATTTCGCCACCTTGCATTTTCGGGGATGGTCGTGGATGAAATGAACCAAGGAATACGCTGGTGAAAGTTGTCCAGTCGTGACAGTTTAATTTTAAAATTTTTTTTAACAGGGTAACATAACAAATCCTACAGATTAAAGATATTTTATTATTATTTATTTATTTATTTCATCAGCTAAAAACAGCCGGGATATAAAATAAAGTCTAAAATCTTTTAAACAATTACTTAACAATTAACTTAAAAAAAAAATGTTGACTTAAAAAAAACAATTCTAACACAAATATAAAAAAAAGAAAACCCAATACCAAGAAAATTGGAAAAATGCATAAAACACAGGCAAAAATATTTAAATTAGTGGAAATGATAATATTTATTATTTATTTATTTATTTGTTTTAATCTTACGAAAACTATTTCTAAGATTAAAATCATTATAGAGCACTAGCAGCTGAGGCTATCGGCTCGGAAATGATAATAAATTACATAGTTATTAAGTCAAAGATTTCTTAATAATACTAACAAATAGAAAAAAAAACCAATAACAAGAAAATTAGAGGAAAAAAACAGGATTAGCGTGACTACAGGCACCAGGAACATCATGAACACAGGAACAACAGGAATGCAGGAACATCAGCAGCAAGAATTATATAAACACGAAAATTTCAAAAGAAGACAGAACAGATGACACAGGAACAGGTGAAGCAGGAACAGGTGAAGCAGGAACAGATAAGCAGGAACAGATGAGGAAGGACAGAAAAAGCAGGAATTGGTGAAGCAGCAACAGATGAAGTAGGAACAGATGGAGTAGGAATAGATATAGCAGGAACAAATAAAGCAGGAACTGTTGAAGCAGGAACTGTTGACTGTTGAAGCAGTAACTGTTGAAGAAGACTGGAACAGATGAAACATGTGCAGGGAGCGAGCAGGAACTTTGATGACAGGAGAAAGAAAACAGTAACTTTTAAGAAGTGAAAGAACAGGAACAATGAAGACAGGAACAGAGAAAACATTTGTAACAGGAACAGGAACTTTAATGACGGGATAACAAGACAGGAACCATTGATAATTTGAAGAAGGCGAAAAAACGGGAACGATGAAGACAGCAACATATGAAACATGTGGAGGAATTAAGCAGGAACTTTAATGTCAGGATGGAAAACAGGAACCCTTGAGAAATTGAAGAAGACGGATGAACAGGAACAATAAAAATAGGAACGGATAAAACATATGCAGAGGATGAGCAGGAACTTTGATGACTTGATGGGAAAAAAGGAACATTGAGAAGTTGAAGAAATCGAAACGGATCGAGGAAAACAGGAACAGGTTAATATATTAAATATGTGCAGGGGAGAGCAGGAAAGTAGCGATGATGACAGGAACATGTGTCGCCGAGAAGCATCAACTCTGATGAAGTTAGCGTGAACAGGACCAAATATCCTTTGGACTAAATATCCTTTGGTTTCGAAACCACGATCTGGCAATTCTCAGTTTAGTGTACATTATTAATAAGTATTTTACGTTTTATTACTTCAACAGAGTCAGAAATTGAAAACAAATGGTAAAATTCTTTTTGTAAATACTATGATTTAATTTTGAAGTGGTAGATGAATTTGTCTGCCTTGGATCCGCCGTGAACAAGGACAACAACGTCAGCCTTTAGATAGATAGGAGAATTGTGCTTGCAAATAGATGTTATTTTGGGCTCAGCAAGCAGTTTAGGAACAAAGCCCTCTCTCGACGGACAAAAGTCCAGCTATATCAGACTCTAATTTTACCTGTCTTCACATATTGCTCCGAAACTTGGGTCATATCGCAAGCGGATGAAAACACCTGGGAGTTTTTCAGAGAAAAATTATCCGTAGAGTATATGGTCCTGTTAGAGAAAACGGCGAGTGCCGAAGTCGCTGGAACCCAGGGATGTATAGTCTGTATTCTGGCGTGGGCAACGCTAGGCCATGTTATCGGAATGTGTGAAGATGAGCCAGCGCGAAGATGAGCCGATGGAAGCAGCAAAAGATGACGACCAAGACTGCGCTGGAAAGGCCAGGCATAAGAATCCATCCGTATCCATTGTGGTGCGTACTGCCGGGAAAAGGCGAGGGATAGAGCCAGTTGGAAGAATATGTTGAAATTTGCTTAGTTTGTTTGTTTAAGTAGTATGTATAAGACGTCTGACCTCATGAGGTTGTAAAATATTCAATAAAAGCAAAGTAAATATAGGGTTATCCATTTTGCGGTTTCAAAAGTAAACGTAAATAAAATACATATAAAATTATTTTTTTTCATGATATTTCTTTTTAATTATAAAGTTTGAACGTTGACATTATGTGTGAAACACTACATCATTTAAATGACCACCACGCGAAGTGTTGCAAGCACTGATTCTTTTGAGGTAATTTTCGACCACTTTTTGACACATATTGGCGGTATCTCAGCCATAACTTGACGAATGTTGGTTCTGAAGTGCTCAAGAGTTAAAGGTTTATCTGCATAAACACGGTCTTTCGCCCCACAAAAAAAAGTCTAATGGTGTCAAATCACATGATCTTGGTGGCCAGTTAATATCGCCTTGCAATAAAGCCATATTCTTGCAATAAAGCCATATTCGCTCGAGTTGTGTGGCATGTGGCACCGTCTTGTTGAAACCACATATTCTCCAAGTCGTATTCTCCAATAGCAGGCAAAAAATGTCGGTTATCATATGACCATAATGCTCCGAATTGACGGTGACAGTCGTTCCATCATCGTTTTCGAAGAAGTAAGGTCTAATCACACCTTCGGACCAAAGAGCGCACCAATCAACGACGGATGTAATGGCCTCTCTTCAATTACTTGAGGATTCTCAGAACCCCAAGTACGACAATTTTGTTTATTAACTTGCCCAACGAGTGAGAAATATGCTTCATCGCTGAAGAAAATTTTCTTCAAAAAATCGCCGTCCACCGCCTGTTGTTCAAGCACCCATTCCACGTATCTACAACGTTGTGAATGGTCAGTTGGCTTCAGTTGTTGTGTGAGCTGGACTTTATATGGATGTATGTACATAGGTGTAGATCCAAATGCAAAATACGCCATAATGTGCCGTCAGACAGTCATAATTCCTGAGAACGACGAGGAATTGACACATTCGGGTCTTCGGCGACACTTTCACATGCAGCAGCGATACTTTCTGCGGAACGAGCGAAACGATGATGCACAGGCCTTACAATATCTATAACCGCTCCAGTCCCTTCAAATTTCTTCACAATTTTGCCAATTGCTTGCGTAGTTGGACGATTATGTAAACCATAATCTCCTCTTAAAGCACGATATGTGGCTGTGCCAGAATCACTATTTTTGTAGTAGGTTTTAATAATTTACATTGGATTGCAGCAACTAAAGTACACAAAGCAGGCCGTGCAAGTGGCGGTTTACGGATTTAAAAAGGAAATTCGAAAGAAATTTGCACTAAAGTTTATCACTTTTAATGAAAATATAGTTTTATCTGCCAAATTTAGTGAGGAAATATTTTATTTCATATCGATAGAGTAATTTTGAAAATTTTGAAACATTTTTGGATGGTTTAAACCCCTCAAGCTTTTGTATCATGGGTGACCTAAAGGCTCGTATAGGTGAAGAACAGTATATAGATGAGAATGAGCAATGGATGAGATATCAGTAATCTTAGATGTTCTAAGGATAAGATTAAAATTGGGCAGGGACGTCGCCTTATGAATGTAATTGATAAGGTAGGGGGGATTGTACTGAATGGCAGAACGGTGGATGATGCTCAGGGTGATTATAGCTTCTGTGGAGTTATGGGTAGCTCTGTGATCGATTATTGTATATGTTCGTATAACTTTCTACAATTGGTTGATAGTTTCTCTGTAGCATCTAAACCTTATTCTGACCATTTGCCATTATATTAGATCTTAATTCTAGGTGCTTCAAGAACAACACCGATGGTATTTGTACAATTTGCAACATGCACGAATCAGAAAATACATTTCACTTCATTGGCATTTGCCCCATTTATAGAGAAATAAGAAGAATTCACTTTGGTCATACTTCTCTAAATTATAATGAAGTAATTAATATATTAAATGGCAATAATTTCAACTCGCTCTATTTATGTATATTTAGAATTATGTTTGAAATTTAGAAAGTTAATAATGAAAGAATTTGAGATTTAGTCACTTATAATACTTAACTACATTTGCATTATATAAAGAGAAAGAAATTTGCTAAAAATGTGTAATACTTAATTGTCAATCTGGCTACAGCAATAAATGCTTCGCCAATTACAGTTCATAACTCTATTTTCTAATACTAATTACTTTGAACTGTAATGTATATTATGAATCTATTAATAAAATAATAAATAAATAAGTTTTATGCGTTATGTGATAGTTGTGATAGTTAAGCGATCCATTTTCGTCAATGTCAGACTTTCAACTGAAAAGAAAAAAAATTGGTTTAACAACTTAGTTTGACAGATGTCGATTTCCAGCCCTATACTTTTGAAACCACGAAATGGATAACCCTTTACTATGAAATCATTATAGATTGAAAAAATCAAAAACTTTTTGCTTTTTATAGAATGAACATTTTCCTTTAAAAAATTTAATTTTTGCTAAATTTTTATTTCTTTAAAACACTTTAGTATTTATTTATTTTCTCCGATAGTACTTTACTTTTTACACAAAACATTAACATTTTCCGATTTTTAATAAAAAATAAATTAATACAACCAACAATACTGCAATTAACCTAACCCATTCAACATTTCTTACAGTGCAGTTATCATTTTCTCACCAACACAATGACATTTTTATCTTTGAACAGCGCTGGTCCATAGTTTAAAAGAGAGAGAGAGAGACAGAGACAGCAAATAAGTCGCCGTTAACTTGTGCATTTCATTGCAATGTTCCCTGTCATTCGAAAAGATGTTACATATTAATTTTCTTCTATATTGAAATAATCAAGCACCAGATTGCAGTGCAGTACTGAGCTGAACTTGAGTTTCAGGTTGCCATATAAAATCTATACAAACAAATTGTGTGCTATTAAGTCACACAATGATTTAAAAACCTCTACATAAATTTCAGTCGGGTGAACCGACTTAAACATACCCTCGTCCTAAGTCAAACATTGCGTTCGAGCTATGTTAAACGACTGGGTGTGGCAAATGTGGCTACTCGTATATTCAATAGCAGATTGGCATTGCGCTAAATCACAGAGCAATACTAAAGAGCCTCCATTACTGTCTTCGATGCCTCTTCATGACGAAGAGGCAGTAGGCCATTTCATCCAAAGACGATCTGGAATTAGATGACCAAAAGATGCGCGCCATTAGGCAACCCTAGTAAAAGAGAACCAAAAAGTGCCAGAAATTCACTCAAACATTTACCATAGTTTATGTAATTTTATTTCTACATGGTTGGAACATAGAATAATACATACCATAGACGCTTTTATTCGCTCAATAAATTAAACGTCATAGGTACGACGCAAAGTAAACATTGGATGGTGGAAAATATGGGTTCAATAATACCAGATGGTGGCAATAGTATACAGCGATCAAGAAAGGAACAACAACCGAATTTCGTGTTTTTGTGGCAAACTAGTTGTGTTAAAGACAATACAAATGTATACCAACGATAAAAGTCAAGAAAAAAGTGCAAAATATATTAAAATTTTTCAGTTCTACACCAAAACGACATGAAAAAGTTAAGTGAACACATTTTGTAACTCCACCTGGTGTAAGGTAATTTTAAATTTAATTGCTCTCATTTCCACAAACCTACGATAAAGAGTGTGAAATGAAACGTCAGATGAGAGAATAAGTTTATCTACGTATGTATTATTCTATGGGTTGGAATTTTTATAGTTATATACAAAAACACTATC
Organism: Phaonia tiefii; assembly: GCA_963931995.1. Lineage (NCBI taxonomy): Eukaryota > Metazoa > Arthropoda > Insecta > Diptera > Muscidae > Phaonia > Phaonia tiefii. The sequence goes on along the minus strand of OZ008368.1, from coordinate 251,224,557 downwards.
AAAAAAGCTGCCCGTGTATTTGACTATTCAGTGAAGAGAGTGAGAGAGAGAGAGAGAGAGCAGAGAATGGCTAGGGTTTCACTCGTTTTGTTTGTTGGCATTCGATTGAAGAGAAATTTTCACTGTCTACAATTTACTCTTTGGTTGTCATAATACGGACAGAAATATAAGGGAGTTCGTATTTTCGCTCGATGTAAACATAATTTAGCTGTCATTAGTATCAATCAAACACTTTTAAACTTAGTTTGGTGCATGGTCTGTAATCTGTATGTCTTCTTTGGCCTCTCATTCTACATCATTTCTCTAGTGGCTTTTCGATCAGCTGTGCCATAGAAACACCCTGGCTAAATATAATTTAATACCCAACTTAGTGAGGATCCTAAGTGGTTTTGGGGAACTTTTGTGACTATCAACCATTTACCGCCCAATATTTGAGTGGTCACAAACCATAACAGCCTAACTCGAGTTATGACAAAATTGGAAAAAAATTTGAGAAGCCACCGTGCTTAAATAAGCAAATCTTTTTTTGTTAAAAAGGGGAAGAATTCGTTTTCTTGTTATCTGTAACAAAGTTATCACAAAAACTCCGACTCCTGGATCCAGTAAATATATTAAACTTTAAGCTGCTCTCCCTGAAAAATTTTAGAATCGACTTAGGCTGTTATGACTTGTGACCACAGATTTGTATAGGAGGTAGAAAAATGGACATGCCGAAGTTGTTAATTTTGTATTACATGGCAGCTTTTGTGAAAATATTGATTACAACCAAATTTTGTTAGGATCGGTTGCGGTTTGCTGGAGATATCGAGTCGGCCTATCGGAAATATGCCCACCTTATTTTATATTATGGGCGTGGCACAGTAGTCAATTATTAATTACACAGTAGCTGTTAGCAATATATTGCCTAGTACCGAATTTTCATTAAAATCGGTTATGGACTACGAGAGTTATTGTATCGATCAACGAGACATCAGTCCAACTGGGTCCGCCAGGAACCCAGTAATCTATTATTTATTTTAATACAATGTTTTAGCGATAATTTGCCACGTCTCTACTTCACGACTGCCAAATATGAACTGTCAAGACTAATGTTTACCAAAATGGCGGCAAAACAAAGTAGTATACCTTCCGGCGGACACCCTGTATAAGAGTTACCAGAATGGCTGTAGTTCATTTTGCATAGGAGAGTGGTATTTGACTAAATATTGTCTTTCACAAAATTATATGAAGATTGTTTCGGTTTTGCGGGACTTCTCGTTCTAAACAACCAGACGGCCAAACAACTTTTCTATGAGAGGTACCTAAATGGGCGTGGCAAAGTCACCCTTGTCTTAAACGGTGATTGGCGCTTGATAAATACCTAATTTCATTAAGGTTGGAAGTTTTACACGCGACTTTCCTATGGGAGGTACCAGAATGGGCGTGGCAATCTCGCCCATTTTTTTTCCAGTTAAGTAGACATTTACAGATTATTAACCAATGCGTGAGTTGCGGCTACTCACATCTACCAAAAACAATTTTAGAAGAATATGATTTTGTACTAAATGTTTCGATTTGTATGAGAGTTACCAGAAGCGTGGTGGTCAAAATGCCCATTTTTAAACCCTAACTATATTTGGACAAACAATTGCCACTGGAAAAATTTAATTTTGATCGGTAAAGATTTACGGTATTTATCGTGTTGACCACCCAGCGAGACAGAGTCCGCGTGATTTAATGTGATTCTCGACGTGAAGTCCTTAACCACAGGTGAGCACCGCCCCACCAAGAACATGTTTGATACGACTGTTAGCGCCGCCCGTGAGATATCCGTGCTACCCCGCATAGAGGGGCAGCCAAGAGATCAGGAATAGGAAGCCTTACACCGTTGGTATACACAATTACGTGGGAGAACAAACGCCCCGTATTCGCATATCCGCCAGCGCGAGTTCTTTCTTCCGTCCACGAGCTACCAATTGAGCAACTCTCTGCACATGAGCTACTCCTCCTTGGTAAAGAGTGAGGTACTCTCCAAACCTCTTCCGTGATAACGGCCACGGATCCCATATTTCGAGGATATGCACCTGCCTGGCATACTTAGTTACAAGCAACTGATATACAAGGCAACTACATAGCCTCTACCAGCCATTTTGGTGGCAACCACAGCCAGCACGATCTCCCATAAGGGGGCCAACCCATCCGTGCTACCAGATAGGCATACTCTCTGGTTCGAGTTTCGCAGTGAAGCTGCTTCCAGTTTTTACTTTGTACTAAGTCACCCCCGGCGACAAAAGCATCAATCGTGAAACAATTTTACAATATCAACACCAGCAACAACATTACGTGACATTGCCATTTAAATGCTAAGATTGCAATTTAAACGGTCTAATAAGTACAGTCAGACGGCTGCAGCTTTCTCACCGTGGGAGCAAGGCTGTTTCCACCTCTTCCGGTCAATAACAGCGACCGGCAGCCAGTCTTCAGGCTTCGCCCGATGATGCCCCCGTGGGTCACAAAACAAGACACAAACTGAAAGGGCACGAGTTCGAGACCTTCCACGCGTCAATTCCAAACAGCACACGGTACCAGAAATAGGATTCTGGTCAGACCTCGCGGCTAATCCACTTCCATATTCGACTCCGACGAAGTCCGGGAACTGGCAGTCCCTGTGTTCGCAGGGTCCAGCAGTACCGACAACGAGATCCTAAACGGCTGAATAACTAGCTTGAAAAAGCCAGGATCACGAAAAACATTTAATCACTACAAAAGGGAGACACCGATAGAGACCAGTGAAACCCACAACAACAACTAAGTGAAACCCACAACAACAACTAAACCGACTCGCGGAAACACGAGAGGCAAACCGCGTTGCCACACACAACGCATCCGGAGACAGAAGCATACTACTCACACACCACTCACCACCGGATCTGGTGACACACATGCCGACTAAATCCCTAAAAGCCCCGTAAAGGGGACACTCGCACAAAACATGGAGCCAATCTTAGATTGGCGCTTCGAAATCACACGACTCCCGATCCGCAAGTCTCATTCTGTGCAAGAATGCATTTAACGACCCGTGACCTGTCAGTATGAAACACATTTGGTGCAAAAAACGAATTTCGTCCAACGACACCTAGGAACTAATGTGGCGCCTTCTATGCGCTACATTTTAGGAAAGAAGTTCCTTATCGCACGAAGCGGGATGGGGTCTAAATAAAAAAAAAAATACAACTTTTGTTTGAACACTATTATGCTACAAACCACTATTATCAACTATATTGTTTACTTTTGCTTTGGTTTGTGTCTAGACTAACATATGTTGCGAAATTTCTTGTTTAATGGGAAGGTTTCTAGGTGGAGCCTGTAAGCAATATTTCATATATTCAATAAAATGCAAATTTAGGAAACTCAAACTGAAACAAAATAACTTTTCTTGCGACAAGTACCTAGTCTTAAAATTGTACCAATTCTAAAAAAAAATCCAATTCCTTACAAAAAAAATGTTTTTCAAAAAAATACCTTCTCTTAAAAAATTAAATAAAAATAAATGGTTTCCCATTACATCCCATGAAGGGACCGGGGAGAACTTCTCACAATCACTGAGCTGTGCGCTTTCCAGTTTTCACTCACTGATTGGGACCTACAATTTTACACCGATTCCGAACTGTATTTTGAGAAGCTTTTTCATGGCTATATACTCGATAGTGTCGCCGTCACTATGCGAGGTGACCGCCGCCGAAAGAAATTTAAGGTGGTCAGAGCAAGGATCGAACCTAGGATCTCAAGTACAAGAGGCGCGCACACTACCCATTGCACCACCGACGGCCGAATACCTTTTAAAAAAAAAAGATTTCTTAAAAGTATCTTTTCTTAAAAAAAAATATACATTGTCTTTTCTTTTCTTGAGATAAGTAGACTTTCTGAAAATAAGTAAATTTTGTGAAAAAATAAAATTTGCTTAAAAAGAGTACCACTTCTTTAAAAAGTAAAAAAAAACATTAGCTTTTAATAAAAGAAGTACCTCTTTTTAAAAAAGGACCTTTTCGGGAAAATTTACTACACATTCTTTCAAAAAGGACCTAAAAATATACTTTTTTAAAAAATGCATTCTATAAAAAAAATTTTCTTAAAAGAAGTTTATCATTTTACAAACAGTATATTTTACTAAAGATCCCTTTAAATTATCGTATTTTTCAATGACCTCCTAGGGGCGTTGGAACTAACCAGTACATAATATAAAGCGAAAGGAACTTCGTACCAACCGGGTGTCCCCTGACACCTCATGTGATTTTTCCGTATTAAATGATAAATACCCCTATCCCCATGGGTGAGGGTATACTTATAATAATATTTTCAAAATAGTTATCATAGAGTAATGGCACCTAGAGGTGCCATCTTTCTCATCTATCGTTTCATTTCACACTCTTCGTGGTGAAGTCGGTGCGATAGTCGTAAATTGACTTACACCAGGTGCTGTTACAAGAACTGATGACATAAATTTTTCATATCGTTTTTGGTTGAGGACCGTCAAATTTAAACATATTTTTTACATTTTTGTTATATCCTATTGTTTGTAACTGGTGATTTTTTAAGAGCTTTCGGATTTGATTTGAAAGCAAATAAAAAATGTATAGAAATGTGTAAAATCTTTATTGAGTCGATAGAACGGTCTATATGTTGACCGCGGCTGCGCCTCAAATTGTTCATACGCTGGGTCCAATTTTCGCATACTCTCTCCAACATATCGGACGGTATCTTACGAATAAATTCTTCAATATTGGCTTCCAGTGCAACGGTTGAGGGCTTGTCCCTATAGACATGAGCCTGAACATAGTTCCACAAAAAATAATCTAAAGTCATTAAATCGCACGATCTAGGCGGCCAATTGACCAGCCCCAAACGTGAAGAAATAATCTGAAAGGGTTGTTCGTTTGTAAGTCGATTCATGGTTAAATTATAGACCAACCTGAACATGTTTGACAGTAACATGTTACACGAAAACAGCTGAGCTGCCAAAAACAGAGTTGCCAAAAACTGTTCACCTAACTCGCCTCTCAATCGGGCCATTGTTTCGCGTGCTGTGAAACCACATGTCAGCCAAGTCCAGCTCTTGCATTTTGTGCACAAAAAGTTTGTAATCATCGCACGGTAGCGCTCGCCATTCACAGTAACGTTCCTACCTTCGTCGTCTTTGAAAAAGTACGTTCCAATGATGCCACCGTCTCATAATCCACACCAAACAGTGCATTTTTCGGGATGCATTGACAGTTCTAGGTATACGTGTTGGTGGTCTAATCTCCAATAATGTAAATTTGGTGTGAAATTTAGTCACAAGATTCCGAATAGCCGCCTCAGAAAGTCGCCCAAACTGATCATAAAATGGAAGTGCACGATGCAATTTTGTTAATAATAATATTCAATAACCTGAAAGCGTTTTTTGTTTGTAAGCCGATTCATGGTTACATTCCACAGTGCAACACGAAAAAATATAACCATGTACGGACACCACTACGTGATAAAAGACCAAAAAAAAGACTCGTGTCTCCCAGTTTTGTCCAAAGTCATGAATTTTTTTTTTAACACCAGGATTTGGGGCCTCGGTGTCATTTTTGCAAAAAAGTGGTCATTTTGTCAGGCTCATATCTTGCAAACCGCTTGGAATTTTGATGTACTCTCTGAGGGAAAGTTGAAGCTCTTAAGAACAAAACTTAAGAACAAAACTTGTGAACTTGAAAGTTGTAGCTCTTGTCATAAAATACAAAAATTGTGAACATGTAAAATCAAAAAAACTTCATCTTTAAGGTCAAAATCGAAAGAAATTTTAAAAAATTTGAGTTTTTTACTTTTTTTCCCCTCTTCAGGTCCATAGGTAGCAAACCGTTCAAAATTCGAGGAAACAATCAACTACAAGAATATACCTAAGATCTCAGTAAACAACTTTCTAGAACATATGAACTTCCTAGGAATTATTGTTATATTGTGTGCTGCGTCCCTTGTTGCGTGTGCTGAGCTTACTGCTTTGCCTGGGCTGCTGAGGTCGGTGAGATACCATAGTATCTCAAAGTTGAAGTAAACGGTGTTAAGAATCATTCCTAGGAAGTTCATACGTTCTAGAAAGTTGTTTATTGAGATCTTAGGTACATTCTTGTTGTTGATTGTTTCCTCGAATTTTGAACGGTTTGCTAACTATGGACCTGAACAAAGGAAAAGGTAAAAAAATCAAACTTTTTAAAGATTTTTGTGATTTTGGCCTTGAAGATGAAGTTTTTTGATTTTATATGTTCACAATTTTTATTTTCTATGACAAGAGCTACAAATTTCCCTCAGAAAGTAAATCAAAATTTCGAACGGTTTGCAAGATACGAGCCTGACAAAATGATCACTTTTATGCAAAAATGACACTGAGGCCCCAAATCTTTGGGGGCCATAAAAAAAGTGCATGACTTTGTGCAAAACTGGGAGACACGGGTCTTTTTTTTGTCTTTTGTCACGTAGTGGTGTCCGTATATGGTTATATTTCCATGTCTTATAAAATTACACACAGTGTTATATACCAAACTGAACATGTTTGACAATAACATGTTACACGAAAACAGCTGAGCTGCCAAAAAGAAATTGGCAAAAAAAAAGCACCCATTATATACCTATTTGTGTTGTATTTAATACAAAATTTTTAACACACAAGACGAAATGCCGTTGCTGTTTTCTTGTTGTTTGTTTTGAACCATTGCCATTGAATCTGGTATTATTAAAGCAATAGTTTTCAAAATGCCATGTCATCAAACAGCGTAAAATTTACTGAGAGAAATCGCTGCTCTAGGTACATGATTACACTATGATAGTTACAAGCTATAGGCGTAGTACTACATACACATATCCACACATTACAATTTTTACGTATAGTAGAGATAAATTAAAATTTATCAACTTGAAATTCAAGTTCATCTTCGTACTACGACGCTTAACAGTGAATATTATATTTAGTCAGTGTTGCCGGGAGCTGCAAAAAAATGTCTATTAAAACGTGCAATTTGCGAAAAAAGTGTTAATATATGCTTCACAGTATTTTAGTCATTATTTTCGATAAAAAATCATAACTTCATAGACTAAATATAATTTCACTAATCGGAAAAAACATGATCTGTTAAACCTAAAGAGAATTACAACTTTAAAAGTAACTCGGATCAAAGACAACTAAAATTGAATCCTGAATCAGAACCAAACCTACAATAAGAATAGTTGCGTGCTATAAATAAAACTTTTAAATCTTCAGCACAAGTGCATGTCAGTTCCTGTGTCAATCGGTATCAAAGTATCGTACGATGGTGAACAAAATTTGTTATGGTGAGAAAAATATGACAGATTCATCATAACAAGAAGTCTTAAGCCCAGTTCGCGGTTTTATGATACGTGTATAAACAATAGCCGCGGGTGCCGCGTTTGCTCTCAATTCACCATAAATGTACGGGTGCACACGTGTGTAGTCTCAATAGCAAAATTCCATGAATTGGGCTACGACGTGGTACCTCATCTGCCATATTCTCCTGATTTAGCCCCCACTGACTATTTCCTATTTCCAAACCTAAAGAAATGGATCGGTGAAAATAGATTTAGCTCCAACGATGAAGTTATTGATCAAACAAATGCCTATTTTATGGACCTTGAAAAATCGCATTTTTTGGAAGGGATACAAAAATTGGAGAAACGTTGGACTAAGTGTATTGAGCTAAAAGGGGATTATGTTGAAAAATAAATCAGTTTTTTCCAAAAAAAAAAACTGTGTTTCATGCAAAACGTCAAGGACTTATTGAAGCGCCTCGTAACGTACTACCTTGTCGGCATCGGGTGAACGCAAAGAGAGGGATAGCGATTCTTATCTATATTAAGATATAAAGAGTGTGCATGTGCGCGTCATTTCCACCAAATTCTCGACGAAAATCACTGGATAAACGACACTGATGGACTTAAAATTATCAAATAATAAGCCTGTTTTTTTATTCCCTGCTAAACTAATTTTTCGACGACTTTGTATGTGGTGCCGCTTCAAATCGCTTAATATTGAGCCTGTTTTTTTATTCCGTGCTAAACTAATTTTTCGACGACTTTGTATGGGGAGTCACTTAATATCGCTTAGCTCCCCATACAAAGTGGTCGAAAAATTAGTTTAGCAGGGAATAAAAAAACAGGCTCATTGTTTTGTTCCCCATACAAAGTCGTCGAAAAATTAGTTTAATAACAGCTTAATGTTGGTTTGGGTTAAGATAAAGTATGAAATAATCAAGTTATGACGCGAGATAGAAATGCGTTTGAGTGAATCGCGTCGACTTTTTTGGTTCTCTTCTACGAGTGTTGCCAAATTGCGCCGGTTTTTTCTTCTCCTTTTCTGTTTGAAAGACTCATTAATGTCTCGACTTCAAAAACTTAACGATATTAGAATCACAAAATACAATTTTCGTTTATTATATTTGACAGAAAATATGGCGTATCTTATTTCATTGCAACTTCTTTCCGCATACGTAATATTCGCGACCACAAGGGGCTAGCTTTGGCGTGAATAACTACAAGCAACGGCAAACTCAAAACCGGAATGTGAAAGTTGCCAGTAAACAATTTGTTCCGAATTCGATCACAAATCTGTCAGAAACTCTGCGCAAGTTACCGAGTCTGATGCCGATGTCGGTCAGACAACGTACAGAAAATCGTATGGGCGGTTGACAAGAATTCGAAGTTTTGTGTGGTATTATAACGCCCCGAATATAGCGAAATAGGTTTTTTTTAACTTTGAGTTAATATATCTCAAAAACCTCATGTAATGAGTAAATTCTGAGATTCGGCTTCAGGGCACATAAAGCCTTTTACAAAATACACTCCAGTCTCAAGGTCTTGAATATTTTCAAATGTAGTCGCCCTATCTAATTCTAGATATGTATGCATATGATAATACCTGATTGAAAATAACGGTCAGTATAGTTTCTTCTTACTAAACCACAAAAACAGACCCACATTTAGAAAAAAAAAATCTAGAAAAAATGCTAAAAATTATCAATCACAAGCTTGAAAAAATTCCCCAAAAAAAGTGTTAAAACGCATATAGCACATTTTCACAAAAATAGTGAAGGAGCCAAAAAATTCTAAAATTGTACTAAAATCCTAAACTGGCAACACTGTTTTTAATCAATCAGGTCCTAAGCTACCATTTGATTGTAATCAGTTGTAATTTCGTTGTTAAACTAATCGTTACATGTTCCTCCGTTTGCGCGGAATACATTTGGGGATTAATCGCAATACAATGAACATCTACAGAACGCTGTCGTTGGCGGTTCTACTCAACTGTGCTGTATTAGTCATATGCAAAAGGTTAACTCTGCACTAGACGAATAAATAGACGAATTATCCAAATCATAGCAATAATTTTTTTCGACATTTCTATTCATTTATACAGTTATTATTCCGTAATTGCGCCGGGTGCCATCAAACCGAATCGCAAATACACCGTCTCCGTCTCTCTGCACGAGGCAGATGAACCAGCTGTCATCAATGTACGCGTACAGGGAACATTTTACTATTCGGCTCATGATGTTCACCTGCAACCGTATGAAATGAAAACCATTTCCTTCATGATGCCCAAATTAGCCTCTGAGGACCATAAATTGATAGTCGAAGGCGTAAGCGGTATAGATTTGCGGAATGAGAGTAGGATTACTGCCTATACATGGGAAGGGCCAAAAATTTACATACAAACCGATAAGGCCATCTATAAACCAGGCGATGTGGTGCAGTTCCGATGCCTTTTCTTGGATGAACATACAAGGCCGCTGTACATCAAAGAGCCAATACGTGTAGAAATTTTCGTAAGTATCGTAAGATCCATAATATTACGCATACAGAATGTGGTAAGCGGAAGATTATTATGTATGCGGAATGAATTCGTAACAAATTTTGCAACGCTGTGTAACCAGAGTACTAATGACATCGTCATATTACCGGTACTTTTCGATACTACGCGTTTTGTTTATAAATTAGTTATACTTTTATGTTGTTGGTTGGTTGGTTGGTTGAAAAGGCTGCAAGACAGCATGCTGTCTAGCACACTTAGGCTAAAGAAGCCCATTGTTATACCTGCAGTTTCCTCCATAGCAACTATTGACCAGTAGTCTAGCCAATTTGCCCTTTCAATAAATTTGTCTATGTGACCTACAGGAATATCCTGTAGGGCTACGGTGCTAACTAAATGTGTACCGAATATTCTACTTCTCAGTCCTGCCAGAGCAGGGCAATCCAAGAGAAGATGTTTCGTCGTTTACTCCTCCTCTTCCATGCAGCATCTACAGAGAGTAGAGTTTCTATGTCCCAATCTTAGGGCGTGTTTTCCTATGTCCCGTAAGTGTGCCTATCATTCTGGATAACCTGCCTCTCGGCAAGTTAAATAGTTGCCTAGTCCACCTGTGGCCAGAGGACCCTGTCTTGTTTGCAAGTTGAAGTAAGTCTCCACTTGTCCTTGAACATATTATCGGCCTACTGCCTGATCTGCAAACGGCAAGTAGAGATTGGTATACTAACACCTTCTTTTGCCGAAAGAACCTGTGCCGTAGTGCCCTAACTACGCAATTGCCTGGAATGTCGCTGTGTCCCGGTACCCAGATGAGCCTGATGTCGAAATACTCTGCCATCACCCTAAGTGATGAGTGGCATTCTTTCACTGTCAGGAACGTAGCAAACATAGCTTCCAGGGATTTTGTGGCAGCCTGGCTATCTGTGTAGATACATATTCTCCGGAGGGTTGTGACACTACTTTTCAGTAGTTCAGCAACCTCCAGTAAGGCGTAATTTCCGCCTGAAATACACTACAGTGATCAGGCAGCTTGAAGGAGATATTTACATTTAGATCCGGTTAATGGGTCCCATAGCCTACTTTTTTATCCAACTTTGATCCATCCGTGAAAAATCTGATATTACTGGTATCCCCTTCCAGTGACTTTTCCCAGGTACTCCTGTTCGGAATAGAACTCCTTAGTCCTTAGTCGCTGGTATAAGGTAGGGAATACAGTAGTCCGTTTTACGGCAATAGAGTTGATCCGGTGTAGTAATTCAGTGTGTCCGGAATGCCCCGATATCAAAACGCCACAATCTCTGATTCTCACCAGTGATGTAGCGGCTGCCGATTCGGCCATGATATCAAGAAGTTTAGGATAGCACTAAGTGCAGTACCTGACGTCGTGCCCATTGCCCCACTAACGCTAATCAGTGCTGATCTTTGAATTTTCATCAAGAAATTCAGAATATATTTCTTTTGGAGGGACCACCTATTTCCGTACAACATCCACATGGTGATCTTAGGAGACAGTCCCTAGCGCTTTCTTATCGCCCCTTTACAGCAGTAAAGAGCAACAGACGCCTTTTTCACCCTCTTCTCCACATTCGGTTTCCAAGACAGTTTTCTGTCGAGAATTATTCCCAGGTATTTGACCTTTTCCGTCAACTGTAATTGCACCCCATTAACTGGCTTCAGTTCATATGCGGGTGTTTTATATTTCCGAGAGAACACGATAAGCTCGGTTTTAAGTGGGTTAAGTGATAGTCGGTTGTTAGCGGTCCAGTTCGAAATCAGACTAAGTAGGCTGTTTGTACGACAAAATTAGAAAAACGTCGAAAAACATTTGCAATTTCATTGGAAGAAGTCGGAGGTATTTTCTCATTTTGTCGAACATGGTGAAAATCTAGATTTATTTATTCAGGTTATAGCAACAGCTGTTGATGAAACTAATATGTCAAAGTCAGCTGATGTTAACATAATGTGAAAAGTGCAATTTAATTGCAAATGTGTTAAATGTAGTGTTTATAATAAAGATTCAAGTCAATTTTTTGTAAATCCCTTTAATATGTAACAAATTGTTTTCGCAAACAAATCCATCTACTTTATTACAAATTCTTGGAAGCTTTGTGAACAAACTCATAATCTAAACAATAACAGAAATTTAAACGACATATTAGGCACGAACAAAATGAAAACAATGAAATTAGCTGTGCTACTGCTATAACCTGAATGAATAAATCTTGGTGAAAATCGTTGTGCAGTATATACATATGAGGCGGATCAAAAAGTTTTGTTTAAAAAAAACATACTCTCCTTTTAGCTCAATACACTTCGTCCAACGTTTCTGAAATTTTAGTATCCCTTCCAAAAAATAGGATTTTTCAAGGTCCATAAAATAGGCATTTGTTTGATCAATTATTTCATCGTTGGAGCTACATCTCTTTCCACCGAGCCATTTCTTTAGATTTGGAAATAGGAAAATAGTCACTGGGGGCTAAATCCAGAGAATATGGAATTTTGCCATTAAGACTACCCACGTATGCACCCGTGCATTATCTTCATGAAAAATAACTTTCTTATCGGCCATATGGGGTCGTTGTTTTTTTTAATTCCTTGTTAAATCGGTCCAAACAGTTGGCATCATAGCTCCGAAATCTATTGTATTGTAAGGGACTGGTGATTTTGTGTACAAAAATACTCGCGAAGAAGATTACGAGTGTTACATAAATTGTAAGTTACACAACATTCTGCTGCTTTTCTCTTCTTGGCCTCCCAGTCCTCCCTCGTCAGTCATCTCTACCCACCACAGTCCGTAGCAACACCAACAATCGTTTGAGTTACACTACTTGCTACTACACACACACTCACACACTAATTGTCAAAAACAAAACTAAAGCCAAAGAATAAAATGCTCCCCTCCTCAGTCCCCTCCTTTCTCCTCAGTCACCCTTCCACCACTCAGTCCATAGCAACACCAAAAACCATTTGCTTTACTATATTTACTACTACACACAAACACGCACACAAGGCAGCAAAAACAAACAGTTTCTATTTTTCCACTCGATTTCACTCTTAAGAGTAAACTTCACTCTATTTCGAAGATTTTTACTCCCACTCTTCATTTTTAAAAAGGAGTACTCGCGAGTACTCCCACCTAAAACAAACTAGTGGAGAGGAAAGTTTTTGTAACACTCGTACTCTTCGAGTACTTTTCTTCGGGAGTATTTTTCAATCGCGAGTAAAATCGAGTAAATCTGAGCTCTGGTTGGCATACTATTCGCCGTTTAGTGGTTTTCCCTTTTGAAGGTAATCGATGTCGATTATTCCGCGTGCATCCCAAAAAACTGTTGTCATCACCTTATTGGCCGACAATCTTACCTTGGCCTTCTTCGGAGCCGGTTCATCCGGAGAAACTCATTATTTAGACTGGTGCTTGGTCTCCGCAGTATTGTAATGGATCCATGTTTCATCCACAATTATAAAACGCCACAAAAACCCCCTCGAACTGCGGTTAAACAACTCCAAACAATCCTTTGAAGTTGTCACACGATTACGTTTATGGTCAATTGAGAGCAAACGCGGCATCCATCTTGCAAACAGCTTTCTTAAACCCAACTTATCATTTAAAATCGAAGCCACAGTGCCCTATGAAATGATCCGACCTTACATAGAATACTGGCTCGATATAAAAACAAATGTTGTCCCATAACATCCCATGAAGGGATTGGGGAGAGCTTCTTACAATCAGTGAGATGTGCGCTTTCTAGTTTTGCACTCACTGATTGGGACCAACAGTTTGAAACCGGCTCCGAACGGTATTTTGAGAAGCATTTTCATGGCTAAGTACTCGATAGTATCGCCATCACTAAGCGAGGTGACCGCCGTCGCAAGAAATGTAAGGTGGTCTGAGCAGGGATCGAACCCAGGATCTCAAGTACAAGAGGCGCGCACACTACCCATTGCACCACCGACGGCCATACTGGCTCGATATAGAATTTGAAAAACAATAGAAAGAAAATCTGACTCTGGAAAGAAGAGTAGTTTGAAACAAAGAGTATGGAATTTTAAATAGAGACGAAAATTTACTCATGGTGTGGAATGTCAACAAACAAAGCAAGTGAAGCGCCTCATTTCTCTGCTCGATCTGTTCCATTAATATTTCAATATCCGGAAATGTGAAAGTTCCCAGTAAACAATTTGTTCCGAATTCGGTCGGAAATCTGTCAGACACTCTGCACAAGTTTCCGAGTCTGATGCCGATGTCGGTCATACAACGTACAGTAGATCGTATGGGCGGTTGACAAGAATTCGGAAATTTTTGTCGGGGGAAATTCGGAAGAGTATGCAGAGTTTCTGTGGGAATTCTGAGGGAAATTCTGAAGGATTTTTAGACGTAGCTGAAAGAAGTCGGCATAAAGTCTAATTAAACATCCGATAATGGTCGACTTATCCGATAATTTTCTGACCCTTTGTTCGATTTGTCGTACCAATTTCGGGGAGAAATCTGAAAAAACATCCGATAATGGTCCGTGTTTTCCGAAAGTTTTCTGAGACGTTGTACTATTTGTTGTGACAACTTTAGAGAGACGTCTGAACAAACGTGCTAGAATGTTCCGACTTTTCGGATCACGTCCATATGCATTTACATATGCACGTACAAATTAATTATTATTTTTAATACAAACAAATAATGCAGACAAAACAAAACCAACAATTCAATTCACCGAAACTATACAGAAATACATTTTCGGGGAATTTCCTTACTGGCGCATAGTTACGGAATGAAAACAAAATCAAATAGAATAAAAAATTCCCTTCAAAGAATGTGCAGAAACGTTGTATGATTTTTGTATGGAATTTCAGAGAATGTACAGAACCGGCTGAGAGAGAATGTACAGAAAACTCGTTTAAATGACTGAAGGAATTTCAGATATTTCGGCTAATTGCCTGATATAATTTAAGAGAACTTACAGACGTCCGACACGTCGGAAACAATTGTTTACTGGGTTGAAACGGTCGGAAACAATTGTTTACAAACGGAAACGGTTCCAAAAGACTGAAAAACTATTCCACAGGAACTGAAACACGGGTTGAAAAGAACCGTAAAACGGTTCGTGCATAAGAGGACTCGTTTCCAAAGAAACCAAAAGTGTTAAACTTTAGGAGAAGGTACGAATATTAGTATTTTTTATCATTTTTTTATTCTGATAGTAAAATATTTCCCTTAAGCCTGAGAACTGAAACCGATACAAATACCAGTTTCTTCTCGGAACCGGTCCAAATAACTGGTTATTCTCGGAATCGGTTCAACAATTCGGATCTTCTCGGAGGCGGACTCGACAGAAAATGTGTATTTTTATCAAATTTTATTTCTTATAACACGTTATTTCACTTAAGCCTCTTTGAGACAGCAATATGTTGAGAACCGGAACCGGTTCAAATGCCCTGTTCTTCTCGGAACCGCACTCGACAGAAAATGTGTATTTTTATCGAATTTTATGTTCTCATAATAAGATACTTCACTTAAGCCTCTTTGGGACAGCAATTTGCTGAGAACCGGAACCTGCAAAAGTACGCGGTTCTTTTCAGAATCGGTTCAAAAACCCGGATCTTCTCGGAAGCGGACTCGACAGAAAATGTGTATTTTTATCAAATTTTATATTCTTATAATAAAATATTTCACTTAATATTTCACCTCTTTGGGACAGACATTTGCTGAAGACCGGAATCGATGCAAATACCCGGATCTTCTCGGAACCGGACTGAATAGAAAATGTGTATTTTTATCAAATTTTATATTTTTATTATAAAATACTTCTCTTAAGCCTCTTTGGAACACACAATTTACTGAGAACCGGAACCGGTCCAAATACCTGGTTCTTCTCGGAACCGTACTCGACAAAAATGTGTATTTTTCTCAAATTTTATATTCTTATAACAAGACATTTCACTTTCATTGCTGAGAACCGGAAACGGTCCAAATATCGACCCACCCGGATCTTAAAATACACGGTACCGCACATCCCTAGTTTGTAAGTAAACCAGTCTAGAGGGGGAGTTTCACAGTCACCACTTAAGTGTTTGTTTTTTGGGACATTAGTTTGGTGTCAGCGCATGCGCTACTAATTAAAACGCACGTAAAAAATATTTCGTGTATCACGAAGAATCGAGTATTACATGCGAGTTAACGAATGTCAAGCTGTGTTAAGTGTCCGTATAAACGTCTTCCTTGCCAACACGCTTGTTAGCAGCTGCTTTTTATTCATGCTTTCGTAACCAGGGTAGCCAATATGAAATACTTGTAAGCGATCCGGTTTAAGAATACAAAACATGAATTTCTAAGATTTTTGGAACGAAGTTCCATATTGCATGTTGCGGGATGGGGGCGAAATGAAAAAAAAAGTAAACAACTTTTGTTGTAACACTATTATGCTACATCCCAGTATTATGCAAAGGAAAAAATACTTAGATATAGGGCGCCCATTTTCAACTTTGTACACTAGGTGCTGTCCTGTACTACTGTCACTTTCATTGAAGTTTCCCATAATTTTCAGTTTCCCAATTTTTCATTTCTTCAAAATTGTGGAAATTTTTGTGAAAGTAATTTAAACAAATGAAAATGTGACAAAATTTAAATGATTTTATAAAATAGCATTTGTTTCTTATAAGAAAACTATTTCAAATCCATGAGGCCGGTGTTGGGATATCAATAAGAGAAATCACATAAGACCGCCCAAAGCCGGAATGCCTTTCCAAAACAAAAGTGCTTCATCCATCAGTTTACTTTATCTATGTGTGTTATCGACTATATTGGGTATATTTGCTTTGGTTTGTGTCTACACTAACATATGTTGGAAAATTTCTTGTTTAATGGGAAGTTTTCTAGGTGAAGTCTGTAACCAATATTTCGTATATAGATATTGTAGTTCTGAATCCAATAAAAACTACATTTAGAAAAATCAAAGTGAAAGTAGTTAAACAAAATGAAATTATCTTAAATAAGTACCTTTTCTTAAAACAATACTTTTTTTTTAAGAACTACCTTTGTTTACAAAAAGTAAATTTTTTTTATAAAAAGTACCTTTTCTTAAAAAAGTAATTTTTTTTAAATAAGTACCTTTTCTTAAAAAAGTAAATTTTCTTACAACAAATTGCCATTTCGTAAAAAATCACCTTTTCTTTAAAGAGTATCTTTTTTGTCAAACAAAATAACTTTTCTTGACATAGGTACCTACTCTGAAAAATGTACCTATTCTTGAAAAAAGGACCAACTCAAAACAAAATCCCATTTCTCAATTAACCTTTTCTTCAAAAAAAAATACCTTCCTTAAAAAACCCTTTAAAAAACTACCTTTTCTGAAAAGTATATTTTCCTAAAAATAAACTAATACCTTTTCTTTTCTTGAGATAAGTAGCCTTTCTGAAAATAAGTATGTACAGTTTCTTAAAAAAAATAACCTTATCCTACACTCAAAAAACGGAATTACTACTTGTTTGCTATAAACTATAGCAACGGTGTTATTACTGCATTTGGTAAATTTTATATTAATTTCAGCTAGTGAAATGTCTTGATTTATATCAAATATAGCCAAAATAGCTGTATTTTTTTAGGAAATGAACATAGCCGCAGGTGAATGATTTTAATGCATCAGCGGCGATTTGCATAGCATATGCAGCTATAATGAGTAAATGAATTTCATAGCATTGAGTGTATTTATAAGTAGCTAGTTTGGTATTTGTTATAGCTGGCAGTGCTGTAATTTTCGCCATGCTCCCTATCATGAGTATATGAATTTCATAGCATTGAGCTTATTTATAAGTAGCTAATGTGGTATTTGTTATAGCAGTGATGCAAAAAGTGGTACAATTGTACTATTTGTGGTACAATTGAACTCTGAATGGTACCGTGATACTCTCAATACTTTTTAGTACAATTTCAAATTCTCTAAAACTGAACTATGGTACTCTCGGCAATTTCTTGGTACAGAATTCATGATATGTTGCACATCGATTAAATCTTCACCTTTGATGTGAATGTTCGTGTAAATATATTCATCTTCTCTTTGAATTTTTTCCAATACTTGTCAGACGGATTGTGCTCAAAGGCAAGCTAAAGGCGAGGTAG
Source organism: Phaonia tiefii (assembly GCA_963931995.1). Taxonomy (NCBI): domain Eukaryota; kingdom Metazoa; phylum Arthropoda; class Insecta; order Diptera; family Muscidae; genus Phaonia; species Phaonia tiefii. The sequence continues at coordinate 251,206,636 of OZ008368.1, read as the reverse complement.
AACATTAACGGGCAAAATAGATAAATTTGGAAAAAAGTAGTTGAAATTGGTTAATGACTGTAACTGATAGCCGGCTTGCATTTGAAAAAAAAAAATTTCTGTGGCGCAGCCGTTACAGTTTTTATATCTCAAAATAATATTTCCCATCAACATATGTTATTGTTCAAAGAGAATGTCAAAAACTATTTTCCAAAATCTGTTAATGAATTAAAGAATGAATATATTTTACTTTCAAATAAACTTCTTTCAATTCTCGTTGAATTTAATTGATTTTTATAAATAAAATACAGATTCATGAATGTATAAATGAATGTATATGCTATTTAAACTTTAATTCCTTTTTTTGTTCTTAATAAATAAAAAAACTAATTCCTTTGAAAATGTATGTTTTGGTTTGGCACAATTGGAGCCTTTTTGGTACAATTTGGTTGCCGCCGTGGTACAATATATAAATTTCAAAAATACCATCACTGGCCAGCAGTGTTGTTATTTTCGCCATGCTCCCTTACATCTTCTAGCGTCTGATTTCATCATTCATTTGTGAAGTGATGGAGAATTTTGTGAGAAATAAATTAAGTAAATAGGGATTATCCTCACTTATAGACATTTTTGAAGGTAACTTTGTTTAAATTGAAATAAAATGAAGTTAATTTGGGAAGAAAACAACTGATCGACATCTGTGTAGTGGTTTTCAGTGCAATGAAGTGTAGTAATTTGTACAAAAAATGTTAAAGTACGCGGCACATTTATTACAAAATAAAAATAAATATTTTTAAGCAATCAATATTGTTGTGTTTAAATTAGCGTTTATATTTTATTGTAGACTACATACATAGCAACTGGCGCAATAGTATACACTATGCAGTGCTGAAAATATAGCAGTAGTAGCTATATTTCGAATCAGTACATAATATGGTCATATAGACAAGTATGCCAAATGCTATAGCAGTAGTAGCTACATCTCGAATCAGTACATAATATGGTCATATAGAATAGTATGCCAAATGCTATAGCAGTAGTAGGTATATTTCGAATCAGTATATAATATGGCATATAGACAAGTGCGCCAAATGCTATAGCAAGACTAGCTATATTTTATATCTGAAGATATTATGTTCATATAGCAAAAACTATGAGGAAGCGTAGGGTAAACTGCTATTGGTGAAACACGAGTTACATAAAATTATAACAATAACAGATATTAAAGTTTCGTAGAAAATATAGCAGATGCAGTAATAAAAATCTACTATCCCGTTTTTTACTATGTTTATAGCATTTAGCATGAAGAAAATATAGCCCATGTAGCTATAATTTTTTTGAGTGTATGTATTATTTATTATACTTTAATTAATTTTATCAATATTAATTCACATTTATAAATAATTAAAGTAAAAACTTAAAAGATTTAAATCGGCCGATTTACTTGTATTGAATGCATTATATGCTTTTTTTATGAAATGAGAAACTGCTGCTCTTTTGCTTCTCCTTTCTTTGTTGTCTCTCACATTTTTGGTTTCAGAAGGCTTCAACTATGCGTTGGTTCACAAGCAATATACGGATTTACAAAACTAGTTAATGCAAGTCCAGCGCGTATTAATTAATGTGTTTTTTATTATATTTTTTGCATTGGTTGTCTTCTTATTTAATTGGCATAACTCAGTCAATGTTATTTAAAGGGTGTTTATCGCTACAGATTTTTGTTTCTTCTGGTGTTCCTCAGGGCACTCATTTAGGGCCTCTTCTTTTTAACTTGTGTTTAAATGATCCGCCATCGGTTATTAATCATTCGAAGATTCTAATGTACGCAGATGACTGTCAAACTGTATTTGTCTATGAAGCCTTTGAATGAATATCGTTTACTGCAGGAGGATTTGATAAGTTTTGTTAAATGGTGTGATTGTAATTTTATGCTTCTCAACTTGAGTAAATGTAAAAAATGTCGTTTAACAGAAGGCTGTGTTGGGAAACTTTTCACAAGATTGGTGATAATGTGTTGGAAAATGTGTCTCGGTTTTGCGACTTAAATGTGACTCATGATAGCAAACTTACTTTTTCGTCACATATTGATTTTTGCATAGGTACCTCAGTCAAATATTTATATGTGCAAAATAATTTGTTTTTCTTTCCTTTTGAAAACTAACTGTAGTCTAATGTTGACCATATGCGATTTTTTCGATAATATCCCTCTCTCTTTATCATACACTTTTTTCTCTTTTGGACTTTATTTGTAGTCCCGTTATCTGTGATTATCGCTGTAAGTTTGCAATTCAATAGAAAATAATTATATGTATGTGCAGTCGCGTTCCTGACACTTTAAAGTGAACAACTCTATTTTTCTCGGGTGTTTGGTATAAAATATCTTTCTGTACGTGAGTAAAGTGATCGTTAAAGAAACGTTTTATTCACAGTTTTGTTTCTAGTTGAACATGCTACGTGGAGGAGAACTTACGGATGAGGAGAGCGGAAAAATTGTTGGAATTAGATTTGCAGGTAAAGGAATTGTCGAGATTGCAGCTGCGGTAAATCGGCATCACAATACAGTTTCGAATTTTCTCAAAGACCCCGAAAACTATGGATTTATTAAGCGCAGTGGACGCATCGCAACTGTAGACCAGAGGAGTAAGCGGCGCATTCGGCATTTAGCAGCTAATGAGAATATGAGTTGTAGGGAAATAAAGGTGGAACTGAGTTTAAATGTAACGAGACAGCGTGTCCAGCAACTTCTAAAGGACGATATACATAGGTCTTCGGTACCTAACCAAATGGCCTAACCACTCTTAACCCAGCGCCATAAAAATGCGCCTATTGCTTTTGCAGAAAAGTACGAGTTTTGGGAGGACAAATTTGAAACCGTTATATTTAGTGATGAGAAAAAGTTTACTTTGGACGGACATGATGATCACCATAAATATTGGAGAGATTTACGACATTCTCGGCAAACGTGCTACAAGCGAAAGTACGGTGGTTGATTTCTTATGATATGGGCTGCATTTGGACCACGAGGGAAGTCAGAAATATGCTTTGTCGCAACTAAAATTTATGCGGAAGCATACGTTGATCTGTTGGACAGCAATTTAATTGACTTTGCTGGCGAATTATATGGATACAACTGGACTTTTCAACAAGACAACGCCCCGATCCACATTGCTCGGCTCACAAGGGATTTTTTATGTCCCGAAATATTCCATTACTGGAGTGGCCAGCCATAAGTCCTGACCTCGACCCAATTGAAGACCTCTGGGGGATAGTTTCCGCCCAGGTGTTTTCAAAGTCGACGGTTAAATAACTAAAACTAGCAATATTTGCGGAATGGGAGAAAATTGACATGCCCACTTTAAGCAACTTAGTGAGTTCTATGCCACGCATGATACAAGTTCTTATACAAAAGGGCTACTCAATATCATATTAATTACATATTTTAATTGGATAAGAATGAGAATTAAATTTAAGTTTCGTTTTTGCATATATAAATATTTTCTATGAAGAATATATCAAACACTTTTTTGTTCTAAAAAAGAAATGAAAAAATATGTTTTCTTATAATTTTAAAGAACACATAAATATAAACTGATATATATAAAATATTGCACATATAAATGTTTGGCAGGGGCACATATTAATCATTGTGTCTCAAACATGTAATATTGAATAGCAAACACAATGCGTTTGGGCACAAGTATATTATATTTGCGACAGGCTCCAAACACATGTTATATTTGCATCCAAACAACAAAAAATGACAGATTTTTCAGCGTATGCTTTCTTTTGAAGGTCGTCACCTGATATCTCGATAACTAAGCGAAATATCCTAACATTGTATTATTTAATATGTTCGTTTTTCAGTACTCCTTCCTCCGGTTTTGGGGGGGAAACATTTCATTTTCTTCACTGGACTATATAGAATCAAAACCGGTTTTGTGGATACGGTTCAGTATTTGATTAGTAAACTGTTTACATACCCTTTTCTTGTAGAGCCGATCTCTCATAAATATCAAAGATATATCTGCTTCATCCTGAAACTTGGTACACTAATCTCATGACACAAGTGTCCCCTTTTTTTGTATCAAAATGTGAACTACTATATAAATCCTCTCATCCCTAGCGTGAGCCATGGATTGTTGATAGATGCCCGATGAGTAATTTGCAATAAATGACAGAGGAAAAAAACATGCAACTACTTACAAAATTAAAACATCAAAAACTACAAATGTTAAAATTTTCAGGAGAAATATGTATAAAGAAGGAAATAAAACTATCCACTCTGCAATAAACTTCAAATCCAAAGATGCTTTTTTAAACCACCAGAACAAAATTGACATATTCATCATAAATTCACTGGAAATAAACACTTTAACTTCTTGTTTAGACAAACCAAATTGTCGCATATGGAGTGTTTCCAACCCACAAACACTGCATGAGAGGAAATTGCATCCACCCAATGTGCCATATGAATCCGTTACCAATTCGAGGCGGATCCGTTTCTGCGGACATTTTGTCCGAAACGTACGTCCGTTACGGACTCATAACGAATTCGTATGAAATTCGTCTCGAAAACGCGAATCGTTTATTGTACTTTTTCCGATCAGTCCCGAACTCGTAACGAGCTTCATATTCGAAACCGTTTCGGATTCGTTTTTTGGAAATAAAATGAATTCGCGACGTTTCCGCCAAATCTCTATGTCACTGATTTGCGTTGTTATGTTTTTACCGACTCGTAATGGGATCGAGACGTATCCTCCAAATCGCAATGTCACTGATTCGTATTTTTATCTTTTCACGGAGTCGTACTGGGTTCGAGACGGATCCGCCAAATCTCTATTTCACTGATTTGCGTTTTAATGTTTTTACCGACTCGTAATGGGATCAAGACGGATCCGCCAAATCGCAATTTCACTGATTCGCTTTTTTATGTTTTTACGGACTCATAATGGGATCGAGACGGATCCGCCAAATCTCTATTTCACTGATTTGCTTTTTTATGTTTTCACGGACTCGTAATGGGTTCGAGACGGATCCGCCACATCTATATTTCACTGATTCGCTTTTTTATGTTTTTGCGGACTCGTAATGGGATCGAGACGGATCCGCCAAATCGCAATTTCACTGAATCGCTTTTTTATGTTTTTATGGACTCGTAACGAGTTCGAAACGGATCCGCATCCGTTTCTGTGCGCATTGGACAATTCGCGTCACAGTGTGGTGCGCAGTTTCTCACTCTTTATTGTCGGGTCATACTCTGAACAGAACGGACACATGGTTAACGTTAGTGGAGACCGTAATTTGAGCGTGATAAAAAATAATTTTTCCGGAACTACGCCGAAAGAGAATTCCTTTCAACTCTGTGTGTTTTCAACCAGATGGTGCAACTGCACACACAAAAGATCGCTTAATAGAGTAGAAACAACTAAACAAAAAATGCTTTAATTTTATATCTTTATTCTTCATCTCTTTGTATTTTTTCAACGTAATCCCCATTTATTTCGATACATTTTTGAAGTCGATAAATCCACCTTGAAACACAGTCTTCAAAATCGGCTTTTTGGAGTTTTGCAATTTCATCATTGACCGCATTTATTATCTCCTCATTGCTGTTGAAGACTCTTCCTCTCAATTTTTTTTTTATTTTTGGAAATAACCAGAAGACGCAAGGTGCTAGATCTGGGGAATAAGGTGCTGGTCGAATTTCTTCGCTGCTTGACAGCGCAATGATGTCGCTTGGTTTGTCATCATGCAAAAAGTATCGGCGAAGTTCCTATTTTGGCGTTTTCCCAATAAATTTTGGAAAAACTTCTGGTAAGCAAGTTTCAGTATACCACTTGGCAGTTATCGTCTGACCTATTTCCAAAGGAATAGCAGATACAACTTTCTCTCTTGTAAAGTAAACAGACATCATTACTTTTGTTGCTTTGCTTTAAAGGGTGGATTTGCAGCTTCTGGGCTCCATACCATACTTTGTTGTTTGATTTGAGGATCGTACTTGTAAAACCATGCTTCATCACCTGTTAACATTTTCTGAAAAGTGGAAGACTTTCCGTTTTTGAATTTGTCAAGAAAATATTGAGCAAAACGCACACGTGCCTCTTTTTGAGCTTCAATTAAAATGCTAGGAACCGATCGTGCCGATTTTTTGGTGTATCCAGTTCTTCAGCAATCATTTCCTGGGTCAATCTTGAATTTTCGTCAATTTTAGACTTCATCAGCGCTACACTTACATCGTCAGTCGCAGATTTTGGACGGCCTTCTCGAGGTACGTCCTCCACAGAAAATTGACCGGAGTGGAATCTCCGGAACCACTTTGAAATAGTCACAAGGGATGGCGAATACACTCCAAATGCTGTTTGGCATTCACTAAATATTTCCACAGGCTTGAGCTTACGACGAAATTCAAAAAAAGAATAGCAAACCGAATTTCTTGCTGCGTTGACACAGGGATATCCACTGACACTGCTTCACTAATTTTACGTTTTCTTGTCTCCATTTTGACCGATCTTTCTGAAAATTACAGTGATATATCGCAGAAAATTTCCTAACAGGCTGATTCAAGAAACTAAACCTTCCGTTGGCCCCCAGGTCGCCTGACCTTACTCCACCGGACTTTTTCTTGTATGTTTATCGTAAACAGGAAGTGTACAAATCGCAACTGACAATTGTGGATGAACTATAGCAATCAATTCGAGCGACTTTATCCGCAATTCTAGCGCCAACTTTGCGGGCAGTAATGGATAACTTTTTGCTAAGATGCCGTACCTGCACCAACTAGCAGGGCGGGCCTTTAAATGCAATTACCTTTAACCCGAATTGTACCCGTGTGTCCATATGGAGACACAAATAGGCTGTTGCTAGACGAGCCAGTAACAGTACAACCTGTTTTGCATCTTAAGACAATGAAGATTGTTGATATCTAACGCCACTTCAGTTAGTGAATATCTATTGACAGCAGCGGATCACTAAAATAGTGAAAATAAGAAAGATGAATAAAATGAGAAATTCCCAAATGAAAAAGTAAGTATTGTGCTACGTTGTGACTTATGTTTTTATAAATCTTAAAAATGTTAGTGAAACATAAGGCAATCAATTGTATGTGGCAATACTGTTTAGTGTTTATAAAAAAATTGCTGCTACAGTGTATATTTTTGAGGAATAATGTGGGTGTGTCCATATGGACTCACGGGTTCGGACACAGGAACTTTTTCATACCATTTAGCTATTGTCGTCTTCTTAACAAATTAAAAGAAACCTAACACTAAAAGACGTCCTGACTACATTGAAGAGTTATATGGTGCAATCGACAGTGATGATGTGACGTCCGTGAGATTTTTATTGAACCTCCCGAAAATTATGGTTAATATTTGTAGATAGCCATGCGGCTCTCCTATCACTTAAATCTTACAACACTGCATCTAAAGTCGTTAGTGAATGTAGGGGAAAACTTGTCGAGCTAGGCCGGCTGGCCAATGTGATTCTTAATAGGGAACGAAAAGGCAGACGAACTAGTCAGGGCAGGATCTTCTTCCACCGAACTCCACATGGTGTCAGTCGCAACGCCTATAGGGTTGGGCAAAAGAGGTATTCTCCTGCATTATCTTTAACCAGCGAAGACCAGATGGGATAGGATGGCAAAGTGCCGCATATCCACAAACACATGGCCAGAATATAACATTCACCGGACTAACTCCCTGATTAGCGATAATCGGCGAGACATATCTAGGCTAACTGGCGTGCTGACAGGGCACTGGCTAATCGGTAATCACGCAAGAAGGTGGACGCTGCAATATAATGACCATTGCCATGTCTGCGATGACGCAGAAGGGGAGGAGACGGTGGAGCATCTCCTCTGCAGTTGTACGGCTCTGATGAATAGAGGCCTGAAGACACCCTTCCTGCATAACCTCAAAGAGATACACGAGATAGATCTAGGGGATCTAATGAGGTATCTCCGATTACCAGGCTGGATATAGACACGGTACTTTGGACTGTCCGTAGTGATGTGGTATGCAAAACTGTCCCAAGACACTAATTGTTGCTAAATAGTATCTTTAGCAACCACGAAAACCAAACCAAACCATGAGTGGGGAAGATGATGCCGGGAAAGAATTTGAAGGTGTTCCTGGTGATGTTTGTCCCAATCAGCTAAAAAATTACAGCAGACAGTTGTCCGAGGCCTTCGGCCACGGACTGTTCCTGCAGGCTGTGTCAGACACACGGCCATTAAGTTTAACGTAGAATACGCCATCCGATAAGACAGAAAACATATATAAACAATTAATTCATTTGCTTATATTATTTATCATTTATTGTTATATATGTTTTCTGTCTTATCGGATGGCGTATTCTACGTTAAGCTTAATGGCCGTGTCTCTGACACAGCCTGCTGGGACAGTCCGTGGCCGAAGGCCTCGGACAACTGTCTGCTGTAATTTTTATATTTACCAACGGCATTTGATTCAAGTCCGTTTAAAAAAAAATATTATGTTCAATTTTTTTAAACTTAATTTAATTTATGTATTTTAATTAATATTTTTATTGAAATAAGTTCTGCGAATGTTGAGAGGGCCGCCCTAATATTAAAAAAGGTTTACCTTATCGAGTCTTCGCTTTAGCATTCGAGCGTTGTGTGAAAGCTTTACGCTTTACAATTCAAAATTAATGTTACAACAGCTTTATTGAAGCTTTCGCAAAAAAGCTTTATTACATTAGCTTACTGTTCGTTTCACTTTTTACTAGATACATGTTCCTAAGCAATGTTGAGCAACCAAAAACACTCAACCAAACACCACACATATGTTTGAGTGTATGTGTTTAAACAATTTTCATTTGAGAAATTTAAATATTAGGAAGATATCAACCAATATGAAATGTATATCAAACGAAAGATAACATCTTCATTTACCTACAAAAAAAAATTTAAAAAAATTCATCTAAGGTAAGACGTATTCTACGTCAAAAACGAGCTGTGCAATTTCGTTGAAAAGTGGACGTAGAATATCAACTACAGAATTCCTCGACAACATGGATACAGAACTAGAAGTAGATGAAGTATTACAAGATGTTCTGGTTAACTAGATTACAAATATATTTTTTCATCTACTAAATTCATAATCCCTGGAATCAAGCCAAGAAGCGAAAAGTAGGAATAGGAAAGGTGTTAACCTATAAGAAATGTTAACGATAGCAAAGATAATATGATTCCCATATTTCCCGACGCAATTTATGAAGATTGCCGTGGCCACAAACCACACGAGTTCTTTGAAAAATTTTTCGATGATGAACTATTGCAACTTATAACCTACCAATCAAGCAAATATGAAGTTTTTCGAAACCAAACAAATCCGTCTATTACTACACTCACAGAAAAATGCGGTTGAGGCAACCGAATTAGCCGTAACCTCATTGGAGGTTGCCGCAACCTCATTAGAGTTTGACACAACTTCATTGGAGGTTGCCAGAACCTCATCAGAGGTGACACAACCTCATTGGAGGTTGCCGCAACCTCATTAGATGTTGTCACAGCCGAATTAGAGGTTGTTCCAACCGATTTTAGATATTTCCACAAATGAATTTTGAGATTTGTTTTAATTATTGCCTGCTGATTTATTTTCAAGAATTCTTATAAAAAAAACTTACAAAAGGAGAAAAACAAGTCATTTGTATAGGACAATCTTTAGGATAATACATTTAATATACCTGCCACTTTTGACGTACATCACGGGCCATCGCACCAATTCCGACGTGTAGTATCTGTTGCTTTACCTAAACCTACTATTGCAGCAGATCTCAAACGCCGAACCTTGAAACATTTCAAAACCGTTGATATTTTATTGGACATTTTCTGCAAAACAAAATCCGTTTTAAGACAAACTATAATTCCAATATTTGCACTCACTCACCTTTGTTAATAACTGGAATAAAATTCTTGATATTGAATAATATTTCTACATATAAATATACAATTTAAACGTCAGGTTTGAAATGCATAGAATTATAATGTGGTAACTGAATTAAAAATTAATGCGATTGTACCTACAGAATCCATTACAAATTCGGTTACAGCAACCGAATCGATGCCAAATTCAGTCATTGTAACTGACTTAAGGCTAAATTTGGTTATTGCGACCGAATTGATACCAAATTCGATAGTTACAACCGAATTGATGACCAATTCGGTTGTTGCAACTAAATTGGTGCCACATTCGGTTACTCCAAACGAATTTAGTACCAATTTCGGTTGTTGGATCCGAATTAATTCCAAATTCGGTTGCTCCAACCGAAATTTTAGAAAATTTAGTTGACAGAACGAATATAGTTGAAGATTCAGTTGTCAGAACCGTATCGATTATGAAACGAGGTTGCTTCAACCGAATTTCAGTTGTGGGGACTAAATTCGGTTGTGGCAACCTCAGTTCGGTTATAGCAACCGAAATTCGGTGGTAACAGCCGAATTAACGCTTGCTACAATCTCTTTTCAAACAATTAGTTCTCTGGGTGTATGCACCCAGGCATAATTTTTTAATTACCAGAATTTTCCAAAAAAGTTACCAGAAATTATCAAATTTTTTTATTTGGAACATTAAATGTTTATTTAAAATAATTCGTTACAGAAAATCATATTACATGCATACATCAATAAAAAATAAATAAATAAATGGTTTCCCATTACATCCCATGAAGGGATCGGGGAGAGCTTCACACAAACAGTGAGCAGTGCTCTTTCGAGTTTTATACTCACTAATTGAGACCTACGGGTTTACACCGGTTCCGAACGCTATTATGAGAAGCTTTTTCATCATCATACATAAATATAGAGATTAAAAAAAACCAAAAGCAGAACATGAAATATGGCATAAATGCACTTTCTCTGCACTTTTATTTATCAAAGCACAAATATATATACAGTCATGTGAAAAATAATAGGGACACTTCTATCAGAATAGTTAACAACCCTACTCAGTTTTTATTTTTAAATATTTATCAAAAATATTATATAAATTGTGTGCTGGGATGTTGATGACCTAAAGAGCCGTTAAAAGAGCAAAAATTTTTTGTACCGTTTAGCAGTTTTTAATCAGTTTGCGTAGTGAGCTCATTGAAGAGGGTGATAAATATTAGGGACGCGAATATTGAAGTGATCAAATATTTAAATAATTGGGTTTTTTAAATATTTGCAAGTGACAAAGGTATTGTATATGAGATGGTTTATAAATATGTGTTGTGAAATTAAACATACAATATAACTTATTCATTCAAGATGGGCAGAGCACAACATTGCAGCGCCGAGCTTCGGCAACAAATTAAACCCTTTCACAATAAGGGATTTTCATACCGGAAAATAGCCGAAACATTAAATTGCTCTAATAGAATGACAGAGAATGCCGGAAAATATAAGTTCCAGAAAGAAACGCGTGACCGAAAATCAAAAATATCTGCAACACTTGAAAGAAGTTTAGTGAGATTTGTGAAAAGTACACCTGTGCATCTTCAAATCAAATTCAAAAGAAATTTTCTTTGGACGTCGACGTTTCCACTATTCGCAAATGGCGTATTAAACGTAATTTAAAAGCAACGAGACCCAGAAAAGTACAGTTTTTTGTCCAAGCGAAATGTAAGCAAATGTCCAAGCAAATGACCAGTTCAGAAATGGCGAAATATCCTGTGGTCAGATGAGACCAAATCCAACCTTTTTTTACCCTGATTGCGGTACTCAACATGTGCGCGGGCCAGTGAACACAGATTTTAAACCGGAATATACTGTGAAAACTGTAAACCACGAAGGAGGGTCAGTTATGGTGAAGGGGATGCTTCTCTAATCAAGGTGGTGTTGATCCGATTTACCGAATTGAGAGCTCAATGGCAGCAGTGACATATTGCAATATTTTAAACGAAGTTTTGTTGCCCTATGCTGAGGAAACCATGCCGCTTGGATGGGTGTTTCAGAAAGACAACGACCCGAAGCACACTTCGAAACTGGCAAAGAAATGGTTCTCGGATAATAATGTCAACGTACTAAGATGGCCTGCTCAAAACTTGTGGCAAGAAGTGAAAGTAGCTTTGAGGGGTAAAATAGCTACAAACATGGATACACTCTGATCACTGGTAGAGCAAACGTGGAAAGCTATTCCCAGGGCCACGTGTCAAAAATTGGTTAACTCAATGGCTCGCCGATGCATGGCTGTTATTTGCAACAAAATATTAAAGAAACAATTTTAAAAATTAAAAGAATTTAAAAAAAATTTGAATTTAATTCATTTAGGTTAATTATTGGAATTTTTTACTTCTACTTATATATGTATGTATTGAATTCAAGTTGTTTGCGTTTGCTTTCTTATAGATAAAATGACTACTTCGAACTTAACGGAAATATTGTTTTTCTTTGTATTCTTACGAATGTGTACCTATTATGTGTACCTATTATTTTTCACATGACTGTATTTTGATATTTAGTGCGAACGACAAAAAGCGCGTTTTTTGGTTAGGCCCCTAATCATTCAATTCTCCCAAATAGTGTTGCCACTGCTTCATGTTCTCTTCTGTTTGTAAGTAAAAATTTAGATCACAAATTCTCTAATAGAAGTATGAAATCAAATGATTTTTCTTATACTAATTATATCATTTCAAAAGGTTACCAAAATGAATAAAATGTTACCATGTTACCAAACTGTTCAAATGTTACCAATTTTGGTTGGTTGGATATTGAACTGTGGCAACCGTGGGTGTATGGCGGAGATACGATCATTTATTAAAATTCTCCATTACCAACAAATAAGGAACTCTGAAACAAGAAACATGGGTTTTGTTTAGCTGCTACTGAAGGAAATGTTGTAGTAAGCGTTGATTCCTCTTTATTTGGCAAGCACCCTATAAAAAATGCATCCCGATATTGCCGTGAAAAAAGAATAAAATTCAGCATTCCCCGACCATCTTCCATAACAAACGACAACAAATTTATGTGTGGTGTAGATCGAATGTAGAAATTGGGTCTCTTATCGAATTGCATAAATATATCGAAATACGTCAAAGTCCTGGACCATCAGAAAATCTTAAAATAAAAGACAACTCCAATTTAGTTGAGGCGACTTTACGTTATGATGGAAATAGTCATTACGTTGTACCAATATTCAAGAAACGGCGATGTGCGTGGCAATATTGCAAAGCTGTTGGTCGAACTGCTTGCGTCAAATGCCACGTAGGCCTACATCTACGTGTCAAAAGTTTTGTATCCCAAAATTAGAAATAAGCTTATTTAAGCAATAAATCTAAAAACATCATAAATACGTACTGAAAATAATAATAATAGCTTTTATAATAAAATTAGCTTTTTATAAAAAGTGTCAGTGTTTGTACCCGTGTAGCCATATGAACACACACGTTTTCTCCTAAACTACACATCAGACTGTCGGGAAAGATATTCAGAGAGATATTCAGATATTCATAACCTTTATACTCCACTGATTTCATTTATGTGAGAAAAATCTAAATTAGGGACCAAAAAAGTTATGGTACAATTCGGGTTAAGACTAATTAAACTATTTTTAATACAATTTAATGGGCTTGCAAATGAATAAATTCCATGCTTTACAAAAAAAAGTGATTACAGTTTCTTCATGTAGCAAAATTCAACAGCCACCCTGTGTAGCACGTAAGCAGTCCTTCCCACATCACTTTTAACGAAATGGAAAATATTCTCGTAAGATTCGAATAATTTGATTGGCAACACACCCTGGTTCTTAAATCGTATTAATTTACTGTCTGCATTTTGTTTACTATTTAATGTATTAAATTAAAAATGTAACTAATATTACCCTCTCTGTTTTTATTCCGCAGGATGTCAACAGAAACCGTGTTAAACAATTCAAGGATATATCACTTGTTAAAGGTGTTTACACGGGAAAATTTGAATTATGCGAGTATCCTGTCTTCGGACGGTGGGAAATTAAAGTTATTATAAGTGGAAAGTATGACACAAGTGGCTCCAAGAAATTTAGCGTCGAAAAATATGTCCTACCCAAATTTAGCGTTTACATTGACGTCGATAAAAATTTTGCCCCACAAGATGATGTCGGTGTTCTTAAGGCCACGGTATTCGGCAAATATACATTTGATAAATATGTTGAGGGCAATCTAACGGTTACGTTGAGGGGGTCCGGGGACGGGGACAAGATTAATCAGCAGAAAAAACTAACCATCAACAGTACAGCCGATATCGAATTTCATTTCGATAACCCAAATGATTTGATGAACGTACAAGGTCTATATCTAGACGCTGAGCTAACCGAGAAACATACAGGTATAACCCGCATCTATGGCAATCACATCAGCGTATGGCACCAGCAGTACTCTATTAGTATTAACTCGGATTCTATTAAATTTCATTACTACAAGCCGTACCTACTGACTGCCCACGTTCAACATTGGAATGGATCATTAGATTTGGACCGCAAAACACCGGTTATCATGGAGCATGGTTCGAAGGAGTACGAGGCGTATTTGGATAGCAAAGGTGATGCTACCTTTGAATTTGACCACCAACGTGATGCAGATCTTGTGTTTCGGTATAAAGACTCAAAGTCTGGACAATTTAATATACTAACTGATGAAAAACTGTTGACCAATGAGACGGCTACCTATTGTAGGCTGAGACTGAAGGGAGACCGGTAAGTGGATAATGAATAAAACACATATGGTAGGTATTGGTTGGTTGAAAAGGCAGCACGCTGTCTAGCACACTTAGGCTAAAGAAGACCTACAGGAATATCATGTAGGGCTACGGTGCTAACTAAATGTGTTCCGAATATCCTACTTCTCAGTCCTGCCAGAGCAGAGCAATCCAAGATCTACAGAGTGTGGGGTTTCTATGTCTCAATCTTAGGGCGTGTTTTCCTACAAGACAATGTCCCGTAAGTATTCCTATCATTGTGGATAACCTACCTCTGGACAAGTTAAGTAGTTGCCTAGTCCTTTTCCTGTCAACCTGTGGCCAGAGGGCCCTGGCTTGTTTGCAAGTTGAAGTATGTCTCCACTTGTCCTTGAACATATTATCGGCCCACTGCCTGATCTGCAAACGGCAGGTAGAGATTGGCATACTAACACCTTCTTTTGCCGGAAGAATCTGTGCCGTAGTACCCTGTCTAGCTAACGCATCCGCTACGCAATTGCCTGGAATGTCGCTGTGTCCCGGTACCCAGATGAGCCTGATGTCGAAATACTCTGCCATCACCCTAAGTGATGAATGACATTCTTTCACCGTCTGGGACGTAGCAAACATGGCTTCCAGGGATTTTATGGCAGTCTAGCTGTCTGTAGATACATATTCTCCGGAGGGTTGTGACACTACTTTTCTGTAGTTCAGCAACCTCCAGTATGACGGTAATTTCCACCTGAAATACACTAAAGTGATCAGGCATCTTAATCCTACTTCTCAGTCCTGCCAGAGCAGGGCAATCCAAGAGAAGGTGTTTCGTCGTTCCCTCGTCCTCTTCCATGCAGCATCTACAGAGAGTGGAGTTTCTATGCCGCAATCTTAGAGCTTGTTTTCCTGCAAGACAATGTCCCGTAAGTGTTCCTATCATTTTGGATAACCTGCCTCTCGGCAAGTTAAGTAGTTGCCTAGTCCTCTTCCTGTCCACCTGTGGCCAGAGGACCCTGGCTTATTTGCAAGTTGAAGTAAGTCTCCACTTGTCCTTGAACATATTATCGGCCCACTGCCTGTTCTGCAAACGGCAGGTAGAGATTGACATACTAACACTTTCTTTTTCCGGAAGAACCTGTGCCGTAGTACCCTGTCTAGCTCACGCATCCGCTACGCAATTGACAATTTAGGAAACGACCAATGATATAACTATTTCACAAAATCCTTTTATGATAATGTATCACAATTATCTGTTTGTGAAAAAAACAAGATATATTATTTGAGCACTTTCATACAGCGTTCAAACACCAAGTAAATGGTGTCCCTATAGCATGTGGAAATGGTATCACTGCTAGGGCATCGTAATTGGTTTGGCCCAGTATCGTCGGTCTTGAAAATATTTTGTTGTTTTTGCTTTTGTAGGCTCGCGGGTTTGAAGTTCCAAAATCAACAACCACAATTCGAACTATGGGAGTGGGATATTGAAACGCCCCCTCAAAATATGGTGAAGTGTGAGCTGATCCATCTCGGGTCTCAAGGAACTCGATTCAGTTTGACGAATGGTCTTCAATTTGAGATAGATATATATTCGAAATCTGTTCAGCGCCTTTACGATGGCTACAACCTCCAGGTCGTAGCTAGAATAGTTCTTTTCGGCGGACTTTGTTTTGTAGCTTAAGTAGAATACCGGGTGATAGTCGTCATGCTTCTGCAGCAAAACCGCTCCATAGCCTTTCTTGCTAGCATCTGTGTGAAGTTGGGTTGGAAGATTTGGGTTGAATAACTTTAAAACAGGTTCATTGCAAAGTTTTTCTATCAGCATCAGAAACGCTCTAAAGTTGTAAAAATACGAGATTGGTAAAGATCTTCTAATATTTCCTCAATATTCGGCAAAGGATGTCTATCGCGAATAACTTTTGAATTTATTTTCCGATAGTCGACACATAATCTATGTGTACCATCTTTTTTCATAGCCAAAACGACAGGGCTCGAATACTCAGATGAACTATGTTGCACAATACCGCAATCCAGCCACTCCTGAATTTGGTTGTTAACTATCTCCCTCTCCTTGGGCGCAAGCCTTCTCGGTTTCTGGAAAATTGGTTTTTCATCGTCAAGATGAATGTACATTTTGACGCACGACACTTCGACACTTTTCGGGCTATATGACGATATCCACTGGCGTATTTCCTGTCGGTAGTTAGGGTCACGCACGCATTTCAATTCACACGGCTCTTGATCATATTTTAGTAGATTAACTTGGGCAAGTACCAGCTTGTCATCATCCTCCTTTGCCTTGTAGGTTGTTAGCTTGCCCTGTTCTATAAAAATTGAGGTATATTGTAAAAGATTCTTGCCTAGTATAATGTCTTCGCCAATCCAGTTACTGGGAACAATATCAAAATCCAGCTTATATGCTTCGGCTTCTATTTCAATATCCAGGCTGATGTAACCAAGTGTCGCTCTGCTGCTGTCGCCAAACGCAATTACTCCCGTACCCGCTCCATCAAACTCAGTTATGCTGAAATCGTCCATCAACCATTGCCTCATGATGCTGCTGTCACTTCCTGTATCCAACATCGCCTTATAAACCTTCCCTTGTATCCTCACTTCAACGGTTATGTCAGGAAATTTAATTCTATTCACGCAAGCATCCCTGTTCTGTCTCGTAGGGCAATTTGGTGCAATATGGCCGAACTCATTGCACTTAAAACACCGTTCACCTCTTCCCTTATTAGGGCAATCACGCGCCCAGTGAGATTTCGCCCCACAATTATGGCACCTTCCGTTGCTGCCCGCTCCTGCGCCTCCAGCACTGCTAACGCCGCCGCCACTGCTGCTGATGTTACTGCCATTGCCAGGTTTACTGACTGCACCGCCTTTTCCACCCTTGAAGTTTTCGTTGTGTGGTTTAGTTTTCTCCGCAACGCTCTTTTCTCTGCATTGATCGGCTTTGAACTTTTCATATGCGATAAAATTTCTTTTTAGCTCGGAAAAATCGCGTGACTGATATAATATTGTTTTATTCGCTGCCTCATCTGGTATACCAGCAATGATGTAGCTTATTAGATGATTCGTCTCCACTTTCCCCCTTGCCGCGATTTTTTTCATTTTGTACATATATTCCAATAATGACTCGGTAGCCATCTTTTTAGTGCTTTCCAAAAGAGCGATAATCTCACGAGTACCGAATTCATCGCTCAAAACCGCCTTTAACTCCGTCCAAGTGCATACATTAAGCACCGCCTCGACCGCCAACTTCGCCGCACCCAGCAACAACTGCCGACCGTACAAATACTTTTGCACATCGTTCCACCTACACACCGACGCCACCTTTTCCATTTCTTCCAGCCATTCTTGCACGTTTTTGCCATTTTCGACGTCAAATTTCTCTAAAGACTCTTGGACGTCTTTGAGAAGAATATTATTTTGCACCAAAGATTCTCACTTTCTCCGCCTGCTTCACCTTTTCCATTTACCATGGCTGCTGTTTCAATTATTTCGTTGTCCGTCCGTGTAGACTTTTCTGGGCTGTTGATATGGCCGCCGTTGTTCCACTCGCCGCTACTTCCACTAAAATTGTTCAGCCACTCGCTGCTTTCTTCCCGTGTCCTCTCTTCGAACTCCTCCTCGTTGCACTCGCTGTTGCAACCGCCTAATCTTTCCTGCCACTCGTTGTTTACTTCCCGTGACTTTCCGTCGACCTTCTTTTTACTCCACTGCTGCAACCGCCTAACCAAATCTTCTTTTTTGGCACGCCAATCAGGAAGTCCGCGATCTTTTAATTTTTTCTGCAACTCTTTTGCAGTGAGGGAATACAGGTCGTCCTCACTCATAAAGAATGCACTTTACATCAAAGAAATTTAAATGACTAACCTGTTGTTTGCCTGGCTGGTGTTTTTTTTTCTCTCTTCCACTCTCACGGTATAGCGTTGATGTTTTGCTTGTGGTAATTTGGTGGTGGTTTTTGCCAGGGATGCCAACTCTTCTGAGACAAAAATCGCTACAGACAAGTTGCTAAAAATCACCACAAATCTCTACTGACGGATATTAAAAAACACTACGAAAAAGTGTAAAAACGGCAAAAATTAGTAATAACTACACAGAATATGAGAAAATTAAAAAAAAAGCACATACATGCATACGTATTTTAAAATTCAATTTATTTATTTAGAAACATATGTTTTCTAAACATAAATAATTTTAGCTAAAACATAAAACAAACTAAAACTTAAACAAAAATACTTCACATAAACAACAAAAACTTGGAATTTTTCGTAAATAAACATACTACATGCATATAGTATAACCAATTTAGGAATGACTTAAAACTAGGGATCGCAAATAAGAGTAATGAGATAGAACAAATCAAAGCGAAAAATAATTGTAGATGATTGTGAATATGAAATGAATTTTTTTAATAAAAATTTACAACAATTATTATTTGTCAACTGTTAATAAAAAAATTTAAAATAAAAATTGATTTTAAGTTTATTTTCAATAAATTTTCTTATAAATAAGACTTATTTGGCGATATTTTAAAAATCATTGAAATTTAAATCTTATTTCATAACTTTTTTTAGGACAAAAAACTTCAAAAGTAATGGCAATAAACAATGTTGCGTAAAAATCGCTACAGCCGCTACCTTAAACAGCGAAAATCGCCACTGTAGCGATTTAAAAAAAAAATCGCTACAATTCTAAAACAGTGATTTTTGTGTGTCAAAAATCACCACAAGTAGCGGGAAAACCACCAAGTTGGCATCCCTGGTTTTTGCACTGTTCTCAATGTTCAATGTTAATGTCTGCTAGTGCAAATTTGGTGGTGGGTTTTTTTCCTTATATTCTCTTTTCGGCTTGTTCATTTAATCCTTTTTTTATAAGCTCTTCACACTGTTCAGTTTCACGTTTCTTTTATAATTTTTACTCGTTTCAGCTTGACTTTTTTCGTCTTTCACTTTGCCGGTTTTGTATTCTTTTGGTATATAAGTTTTTTTATGTATCCCACTTCTGACACCATGTAGAAAACAAAATTTACTGGAATACTACCGTTTGTTTTTTTTTTCGTCTTTTTTGGGTTACACTTTGTTTTAATATAAAAAAGACCAAAAGAGTATGTTTTTTTTTTACTTTAAATTAACAAAGTTCAGTTTATTAGGAAATATCAAAAGAATTAAATTTAAATATATTTCTTTTAAGCTTAGTTCGACTAGGTAATTTTACACTTTTAAAGGGCTAAACACTTTACGATTCCCTTTGCGGTACGCTTCTTATCAGGCACGCGTTCACTTATCTAATGATCAGTTAATTTCCCTGTCGCCTTATTTACAGGTCCTAGTACTAAAAGTTATATGCAAATCAGAGTTACATAGAGAGGTAGTGAATGTCAAAATGAAACAGTGAGTGCGAAACAGTCAACATGGAACAATTGAATTGGAATGACAAATTGAAAAAGTGAATGAGTGTAAAAGTATTTCTACATACATATTGTGAAGGAAATATTTATATGTTTGGAACACACTTCAACCATTCATATGTTTGCAACTCACAAACTCACTTGTATTTAAATTAGAGTTGTGTAGTTCACGAACGCACTAGTTCAATTGAACGATTCACTCTTGTGAACTAGATGAACTAGTTCACACTGTTCCGCTCTTTTGTTTCAGTAGTTCACTTGTTTCAGTCGTTTTTTGTATTTCATTCGTGCAGTTCCTCCGCCATTTTCAAGCTCATGCTCTCTTTCTCTCACTCAATTTGCACATAGGTGCCTAATGTTGCTATTTTTGTAGAATATATTTAACCGACTTCTACACAATAACTACAGCGCTAATCACATTTGTTCCAAAATATAAAAAAAGGAACACCAATATTTCAGAAATGGAATAGCCCAATCATTCCGCCGATCTCTTACAGTCGATTTAGTATGAATAAATATTACAGTATCCAAAACACTTTAGAAATATGCAACAATCAGACCATTTTCGCGATTATTCGCTCCGATTGAACTACAACTACAAGTTAAACTGAAATGTGCTCTTTAGTTCACAGCTCATGGGAACTGTTAAGCTAAAATGATACAATGAACTAGTGAACTAAATGAATGAACTAGTTCATTCTGTTGAGCTGAACTAAAAAGAGCGCTCACTTGAATGAACTAAAATTCCCAACTCTAATGTAAATGTAAACAGTAGCACGTTTAATGGCAAACATGTATACTTTTACATGGACTCATATGCGTCTTTTATTCCAAACATCCATATACTTACGTGGAAACATATGCGTATTTCCTCCCATACATAATAATATTTAGAAACGAATTTTTCTTTGATTTAATATGTATTAATTATTATCCTTTAAGTAATTTTATCAATATTAATTCACATTTATAAATAATTAAAGCAAAAACTTAAAGGATTTAAAACGGCTCATTTTACATTTACTTGTATTGAATGCATTATATGTTTTATTTTATGAAATGAGAAACTGCTGCTCTTTTGCTTCTCCTTTCTTTGTTGGCTCTCACATTTTTGGTTTCAGAGAGCTTCAACTGTGCGTTGGTTCTCAAGCAATATACGTACTTATATACAAATCTAGTTCATGCAAGTCCAGCGCGTATTAATTAATGTGTTTTTTATTATATTTTTTGCATTGGTTGTCTTCTTATTTAATCGCTACCGATTTTTGTTTCTTCTGGTGTTCCTCAGGGCAGTCATTTAGGGCCTCTTCTTTTTAACTTGTGTTTAAATGATCTGCGTTCGGTTGTTAATCATTCGAAGATTCAAATGTACGCAGATGATTGAATCAAATTGAATTTGTCTATGAAGTCTTTGAATGAATGTCGTTTACTGCAGGAGGATTTGATAAGTTTTGTTAAATGGTGTGATTGTAATTTTATGCTTCTCAACTTGAGTAAATGTAAAAAAGTGTGTTGGGAATTTTTCACAAGATTGGTGATAATGTGTTGGAAAATGTGTCTCCGTTTTGCGACTTAGGTGTGACTCTTGATAGCAAACTTACTTTTTCGTCATATACTGATATTTGCATAGGTACCTCTGTCAAATACTTATGTATATGTGCAAAATAATTTGTTTCTCTTTCCTTCTGAAAACAAACTGTAGTTTAATGTTGACCATATACAATTTTTTCGATAATATCCCTCTCTCTTTATCATATACTTTATTCTCTTTTGGACTTTATTTGTAGTACCGTTATCTGTGATTATCGCTGTAAGTTTGCAATTCCATAGAAAATCATTATACCGGGTTTTTCAACAGAGACGCTACAAACGTAAATCGATAGGGACAGCAAGCGACACCATATTTTTCACCGCTCTTTTGATATTTCTCTTCAGTAAGGTTTGCCATTTCATCATGGAAAGATATTCGAGCCAACAACGAAAATTAAAATTTACTACCGAAATTTGCAGTCAGTGGCCTCAACTTTAAGAGCGCTACGTTCAAGTTATGGTCGTCATAATCATGAGGCTCATTTCTGGCTGAATGGCTTCGTCAATAAGCAAAATATGCGTTATTGGTCAGACAGCAATCCACACGTAATCCATGAGTCATCATTGCATCCCGAAAAAATTACGGTTTCGTGCGGTTTATGGGCCGGCGGCGTCATTGGGTCGTACTTCTTCCGTGATGATCAAGACCGGCACATTACTGTGAATGCGAATCGCTACCGTTCAATGATAACCGAATATTTTTGGCACCAATTGGATAATATGGACTTGGAGGACATGTGGTTCCAACAGGACGGCGCCACAAGCCACACAGCGAATGCCACAATCAATTTATTGGAAACCAAGTATGGTGAACGTGTTATCTAACGAAATGGCCCAGTCGATTGGCCGCCTCGGTCGTGCGATTTGACGCCGTTAGATTATTTCCTGTGGGGCTACGTCAAGTCTATGGTCTATGCCAACAAGCCAGCGACGATTGATGAACTTCGTACGAATATCGAACGTGATATTGCAGTAGTATCGGCCGATTTATGCTTGAAAACCGTCGAAAATTGGGTTCAGCGTCTGGACTTCTGCAAGCGTGCCCGTGGTGGCCATGCAAAAGAAATCGAGTTCCATACATAATGGCATCGAACGTACTTTCACAGGAACAAAAATTTCATTAGTATCTAAAACCGGTTTTGTTTTATTTAAAAAAACTCTTGTAGCGCTCTTATTGAACAACCCGTTAGTATGTGCAGTCGAGTTCCAGACACTTTAAAGTAAACAACTCTATTTTTCTCGGGTGTTTAGTATAAAATATCTTTCTGTACGTGAGAAAAGTGATCGTTAAAGAAGCGTTTTATTCACAGTTTTGTTTCTAGTTGAACATGCCACGTGGAGGAGAACTTACGGATGAGAAGAGCGGAAAAATTGTTGGAATTAGATTTGCAGGTAAAGGAATTGTCGAGATTGCAGCTGCTGTAAATCGGCATCACAATACAGTTTCGAATTTCCTCAAAGACCCCGAAAACTATGGTTTTATTAAGCGCAGTGGACGCATCCCCACTGTAGACCAGAGGTCTAAGCGGCACATTCGGCATTTAGCAGCTAATGAGAATATGAGTTGTAGGGAAATAAAGGTGGAACTGAGTTTAAATGTAACAAGACAGCGTGTCCAGCAACTTCTAAAGGACGAGATACATAGGTCTTCGGTACCTAACCAAATGGCCTAACCACTCTTAACCCAGCGCCATAAAAATGCGTCTATTGCTTTTGCAGAAAAGTACGAGTTTTGGGAGGACAAATTTGAAACCGTTATATTTAGTGATGAGAAAAAGTTTACTTTGGATGGACATGATGGTCACCATAAATATTGGAGAGATTTACGACATTCTCGGCAAACGTGCTACAAGCGAAAGTACGGTGGTTGATTTCTTATGATATGGGCTGCATTTGGACCACGAGGGAAGTCAGAAATATGCTTTGTCGCAACTAAAATTTATGCCCTGTTGGACAGCAATTTAATTGACTTTGCTGTCGAATTATATGGAGATAACTGGACTTTTCAACAAGACATCGCCACGACCCATATTGCTCGGATCACAAGGAATTTTTTGAAGTCCCGAAATATTCCATTACTTAAGTGGCCAGCCATAAGTCCCGACCTCAACCCGATTGAAGACCTCTGGGGGATACTCTCCGCTAAGGTTTTTTCTAAGTCGAAGCAGTATACGACGCTTAAAGAACTAAAACTAGCAATATTGACGGAATGAGAGAAAATTGACATGTCCACTTTAAGCAACTTTGTGAGTTCTACGCAGGCTGCAACAAGTTCTTATACACAAGGGCAACTCAATATCATATTAATTACATATTTTAATTAGATAAGAATGAGAATTAAATTTAATTTTCATTTTTGCATATATAAATATTTTCTATGAAGAATTTACCAAACACTTTTTTTTGTTCTAAACAAGAAATGAAAAAAAAACGTTTTCTTATAATTTTAAAGAACACATAAATATAAACTAATATATGAAATAAAAATGATAAAAATGTTAGTTTTCAAAGCTCCAACTCAACATGATACATTGCACACATAAATATTTGATAGGGGTAGGTCTTCTTGTTTGTTATGATTTATAAAACATTGGTCCAGGGAATTTGATGATCCTTATTTGTCAAAGCGACTGTATCTTAGCCTTGTAAGGCCGATTTTTGAGTACGATTCATTAGTTTGGCTTCCACATTATAATTATAATCAACTTCGAACCTACCTCCCTATATTCACAGATTACATCTCATTGATTTACTTACTTTAGAGCGTCGTAGGGCAATGTTGTCTGTATGTTTCATGGTTAAACTAATTAACGGAGAAATTATTTCAGCATATTTGGTATCATCACTGAATTTTAATGTTCCACTTAGAGCTTCTAGACAATATGTTCCATTTTTTCTACCCACGTTTAAACATAACTACGAATCCTTTAATCCAGTTTTTACTCTTTTCAATACTTTTAATGAGTTCCACCATCTATTATCTCCATCGGATTCGATTGACGTAATTAAATGAGCGATTATTTTTTTATTAATGAGTGTTAATGCTTAGAATTGCCAGATTTAAGATTTCATTTGAGAAATCATGTGAATGAATTTTGATTCCGAACTAAATTTCCTGCTTCATCTGTTCCTGCTTCATTCTCATCCTGATGTATCTGTTTATCCTGCTTCATCTGTCCTTATTCAGCTGTTCCTGCTTAATCTGTTTCGGTATCGTCTGTTCTCGCTTCATCTGTTCTTGCTTCATCAGCTCCTACTTCATTGGTCCTGCGACATCTGTTCCTGCTCCATCTGTTCCGGCTTTATCTGTTCCTGTATCATCTGTTCTTGCCTCTTCTGTTCTTGCTCCATCTATCAGTTTATCCTTCATATGTCCTGCTGCATCTGTTCCTGCTTCATTTTCATCCTGCTGTATCTGTTCCTGCTACATCTGTTCCTGTGGCACTGTTCTTGCTTTATCTGTTCCTGCTTCACCCGTTTCAACAGATCCTGCTTCTTCTGTCCTTATTCATCTGTTCCTGCTTATTCTGTTTCTGTATTATCTGTTCCCACTTCATGTGTTCCTGCTTCATCAGTCCCTACTTCATCTGTCCTGCTACATCTGTTCCTGCTTTGTCTGTTCCTGTGTCATCAGTTTTTGCTTCGTCTGTTCCTGTTCCATCTAAATCATCAGTTCCTGCTTCATATGACCTGCTTTATCTGTTCCTGTGTCATCTGTTCTTGCTTCAGCTGTTCCTGTTTCTCCAGCATCATCAGTTCCTGCTTCATATGTTCTCACTTTATCTATTCCACCTTCATCTGTTCCTAATTCATCAGTTCCTGCTTCTTCAGTCCTGCTACTCCATCTGTTCCTGCTTTATCTGTTCCTGTGGCATATATTTTTGCTTCATATGTTCCTACTCCACAAACTTCACCAGTTCCTACTCTTCCTATCCTGCTGCATCTGTTTCAGCTTCATTTGTTACTGTTTTGTCAATCCTATTCCATTCATATCATTCTTACCTTCATAT
The DNA here is from genome assembly GCA_963931995.1 of Phaonia tiefii. NCBI lineage: Eukaryota > Metazoa > Arthropoda > Insecta > Diptera > Muscidae > Phaonia > Phaonia tiefii. Next base: position 251,180,997 of record OZ008368.1, on the reverse strand, counting down.
TAGTCTTTATGTACTTATATAATAATTCTGTTAATATCGTCCATGTTCAATCTATTATCTCCTGCATGAATTTATTACTATTTGATTTTTTAATTTTGTTCCTGATTACTGTTTTCCCACTGTTTTGCATTTAGTTTGTAACTGAAGATACATATGTAAAATTATATTTTTCAAGATGTTTTTAGCTGAGTAAATTTATAAATTTCATAAATGGGCCGCCGCACAGTGTTCGAAATACAAAAAATGTGGCCAAAATTCTGTAACTTTTTATCTAATGAAAATTTTTGAATTCTGTAAAAAATTGATTACAAACAAGGAGTTAGGGATTACTATAGCATATCAACAATGTAAATCGCACAGCGGGGTATTTTTTAAAAAAATTCCAAAGTTGACTACTTTTTGTTTTTTTTGGCGATTTCCAAGAAAACAAATTTTTTGTTGTTTTGCTTTAACATTTATTATACTTATTTTGATGCAATTGTTCATAATACGTAAAAAAAATTTAATATTTTTTTCCTTTTAAATATATTAGGTTTTTCAGTTTATTTAGAAAGGATAATTGAATTTCTTAATTCTTTGAACTGTATCTCGAACAGTTTTCGAGCTAAGCCACTCAATTTTTCTGTAATGGAGTGTCGGGTTTCTTGGCTTTAAAATTAAATTTAAATGTTGTTTCTGTAACATATACATAGGTTGTAATAATCATTTTAAAAAAATCGACTTTAGAAAAAAATTTTGTTTGGACTAATATATCATAAAGTATGTCTACTATGTCAATGAATTTGATACATAATGGAAAGGCAATTCTGTTTCCCACATTCTGTGGGTAACTCTTACATGCGTCAATTGTTAGTCCTGGAAGACAGAGTAAATTTAGTGAAAAATGTATTTATTATTTTTCTCAACCACAAAATCAAAATACACAGTTGGAAAGACGGGGAAATGTATGTGACTCTTTCTGCTGATGGTGCATTTTATATAGATAGTACTTAAAAAGCCAGTGATCTTATCAAAAAATAAACCAAATTAAGTTTTTTCGTTGTATAGAATTGCAGTACTACTTGTGTGAAATTATCCTACAGTATTTTAATTTACCTAACAAATGGCTTATAGTGTATTATTGCTTATTGTGCTACTGTAAATTTTACAAATAAAGTTACACGTTTATGCTCCAATACATGAATAACAATTTATAGTATTCATTTTGAGAGTTTTTAGAAATTTTATTTAATTTTTTTTAATAAAATTTATATTTTTATTTTATATATTTATATTTCATTTCTTTCAATAAATACATACATATATATATATATTTATTTTATGATTCCTCATTCGTACATTTGCTTATATGTAACAAGCTTATTGCCTCGGGTGATAAATCTTTACATTTTTTATCCTTCTTGGTCCTTATAGAGCTTATTTGAGGGTCTGATGAAATAAGTAGGTGGTGCAAAATATCCTCGTTGGAAGCTTGACGAGAACATTTACGACTATGGAGCGCACGACAACTTTTAAACACATTATTGCTTGCTTCTTGGGCCTCTTCCGAAAATGAACCTATAGACAATCCAACAGCTTTTATTATGCTACTTCCGTGAATAAGTACTTTGTGTACAGATGGAGGCATACAGTACCATGGATATAACTTTACTAAATACTCAAATGTTTTAATACAGTATGTTTCAATATTCTGGACGTCTACCTCATACCCACTTGCCATTGCTTGCAAAATATTTGCAAATCGCTCAATTACATTATGATCAACTCCAAGAATTTTAGAAACAATTCCTGGCTTGGAGAAAAAACTTCTAGCAGTATTTCCATCATTGCTCGTACCGTATCCTTGTTTTACAAAATCGACTGAAATTGAAAGTTCCTCCTTCATTTTCTTCTGTATTTTTTCTTTTCTTTTTTGTTTTAAAATCATGGCCCCATTTTGTAACCGATTTGTAGAAGATACTCCATAAAACGTATCCAACAGTGCAATGTCGATAAACCAAACTTATAGTACTCTTCTTTGCATTCCAATTCTCTTAATCTTTCCAGATTATTCATGTCTTTTGGTTTAGCTCCACAAATGTTACAAGATGACGAGGATTGTTGCTCAGTTAGAACATTACAGACTTTTCCATCGATCATAGTACATTGCAGATGGTGAATAATTTGTATTTCCTTTTCGAATATTAATGCGTTAGTCGGCAAAAGGTTTTTAATTTTTTCAGAGTAATTTAAATATTTTTCTCTTGTGTTGGCTGTAGATTTTTTTGTAAATTCGAATTTAATGGGTCTACAATACCTTTTTCCAAATTACACCATCTTTTTTAGATGATAACTCCAAGGGTACATAGCATATACAAAAAACAGACTTGTCTGAAAAATCTTTTTCAATGAATTTAGTGCTATCTGCATCATTTTTATTTGACCACATTTGTTTAAAGGTTTGTTGTCCCGATGCGCCATCCATTCCCCATTTTCCATTTAAGATGAAAGAATCATCTTTTAAGATTTTAAAGTTTTTACATTTAAGTATTTTTTGCGCAGTGTGGTCAAGTAATGATTGCAGCTCCACTTCAGCACCTCGTTCAGTAATATATATTTTATTAGGATAACACTCCGTTTTTGCCTTTAAAAGTTTATCATATGAAGGATAATGTTTATTTCCTAATAAAATATTGTTATATGCCCGAAGTGTGTTATATTTATCCCTTGAAAGGTCCAAATCCATATACATTGCTAGTGTCCCAATTATAAAATCATTTTGATCGGGTAATGCATTTTCAGTGGCTGATTCATCTGTTTGGCTGCTTTGTGTAACTGCAGCTTTGGACAACTCCTCGGATGCAAAATGTGACCGTAAATCCTGGACACGTCTCCTTTTAGTTCTTTCCGAGCCAAGATCATAACTAGTACGCGGCCGACCAACTTTACTGTGAGTACTTACGTGTTCTGGGCGATCCACAGATGTGTTATTTTTATTATTTGTAGTTGAATCAGATTTTCGTTTATATCGTAGAGGATATGATGTACCAAACTCAACTGTTAATGATGCCTCCAGAAAGTATTGAAATTTTTGTTTGAACCTGCATTGTGAGCTTTCAGCTTTTTTCCACTTTCGTTCATAACAGGGCAAAAAATTGGTATTAAGCTTTTCTTTTATTTGCTTTACTTCATTTTCGGTGTAATTATAAGCACTTTTCATTTTTGCCATTATAACATCCGATTTTCTCTTCTGCTTATCTTTGTTAAGCCACAACCATTTACGTAACACCTCGTGTTTAATTTCAAATTTACTGGTCATTCTAGGAAAACAATATTTTAATTCAACAGTAATCTCACAATTCTGCTGAAATAGATACCTCATATACACAGCAGAATTTAATTCGGGCTAAAAGTAGTGTATGTGGCGTGATATTCCGTTTTCTTTAATTGATTTGCTACGAATTTTTATATGTTTGATTTTTTTTACTAAATATTGATTGACGGAAATGACTTCTAAGGCTAAACCCGTGAACGAACGCAGCTAAAAATTTCAGTATTTGAATATTACACATTGATAAATTAAATGGATTATGTGCGAAATTGTCGGAATCCGTCTAAATTGAGTTATAGGAGTTCAAAGTAAAAATTTAGGTAAAAATATAAAGTGCATATGACGCTTACAAAAACCAAAAATTTTGGGGTAAAATGTTTTACCATCCGCTGGTTTAATTAGTGTTTCTTTTTTTCTGTTTTTAACAGTTTTACATATCATTGAAACAATTTTGTAAAATGTTTGGTAATGGGCATATAATGTATACTTTTATATTAAGACATCTTACCTCAATAAATTGGATGTGTTGGTAACCAACTTTAAAGCAAAAATAAATGATGCTAGTGTTGTTACATTGCTACGTACTTTATTTTTTGAGCACTTAGTTATGTTGTGAATCTATTGCAGCATCTTAATATTTTAATTTACACAATTGGTATTTTTCTAATTTTGGCCGGAAACACATGAAAATCGACCACTGTGCGCCGTTCCGATTCGGACAGACAAAGGGCTTCACGTTGTTGCCCTTTCCAGTTTCTTTCCTCAAAATCATTTCTCACTTTGGTAGCACACATACATATTTACGAAACACATACACAAAAACCAAAGCATGATCACAAACCAGTTAATCGTCCGAGCCTTTGTTTACTCTTTCTTCCCTGATCAAGCGCTGACGACTGAATACACGAAACTAAACCGCAATCCATCAACCAAAGTAAGAAACGCTAACTTCATCTACAATTTACACGCGCATTCAGGAATATTTATGAATCACTGACTGAGAGAATAATGCAAAAATAGAGATACACAATTACAAGATAGACTCTCTCGTTATCTCTCTTTTATGCTCTTACTCTCGAGAGAGCATAAACAGTGCAATCAATACAGCTGTATTTGTATCACCAACACAGATATATTTGTGGCCGCAAACACATATATTACAACATATTAATCATTGTGTCTCAAACATGTAATATTATAAATAGCAAAGACAATATGTTTGGACACAAATATATTAAATTTGCGACATGCGCCAAACACACGTTACATTTTCCCTAGATTTACTACCAACCCATTCCCGCAAAGTTACTTAGAGTGTCTCCTGTTTAAGTCCTGTAGCAGATCTGGGCGTCTGAAATTTTTTGACTGTTCTTGTTCGGGTGCTTGTGATATAATCTTGTCATTTGTGCACTGAATAATTCACATTGCATTTAAGGATTTAGTCCTCAGATTTTAGACTTGTATTGGAAGCATAATGTCGCGTGTAACGATCGGATATGTTGCACTTTTAATCACTACTGCAAAGACTTCAGAACAACAGAGGATCCCTAGCATGTGGTTAGATAATACAGGCTGTATCAAAAGTGACCACCCTATTGGAAGATGCTCTTATTTTTGCAAATGCTCGCTATTGTCAAATGTGTTTTGACATTTGTGGACTAGACAGATGTCGAGCTGTCGCCGGAAAAATCGACCAGACGCCGTGCCTCGCAATTAGCCATCAGCCGGTCATGCCTATGGCGAATTTTAGTCAAAGACCTGCGCATGTTCCCATACAAAGTCCAGTCCGTGCATCAGCTGCTGCCTGTCGACCGCCAAACGCGTGTAACCTACGCCCAAGCCATCCTCAATCTCGTGGACGATTTTTCTACCAAAATCATAATGAACGATGAGGCTCATTTCCACCTCAGCGGGTACGTGAGGAAGCAAAACTATCGCTTCTGGGTCACCGAAAATCCACGAGTGATGCACAACGAGCCATTACACCCGCTCAAACTGACTGCATGGTGCGCTGTTCACGCTGGAGGAGTCATCGGGCCATTTCTTTCGAGAACGCCGCTGGTCAAACGATAACAGTGGACTGTGCGCGCAATAGGGCCGTATTAATCGAGTTTTTTCTGCCGTAATTCTGCGCAAGCCCCAACCGATATTCTGAAGGCGGCGTTCCCGGGTCGCCTCATCTCTCGTTTTGGCGATTTGCACTGGCCCGTAAGATCGCCCGATTTAACCGTTCCAAACTTTTTTTGTGGGGTTTTTTGAAGTCCCGTGTTTACGTGAACAAGTCTGAGACCCTGGAAACCCTCAATGTCAACATTCGACACGACTGCGAGAATCTGTCGCCCGAAGTTGTCGCCGAAGTGATGAAAAATACCATAAAACGAGCCCGTATGGTAATCAATTGTGACGGCGCCCATTTAACCGATATCATCTTCTCAACTTAACCCATAAAAATCTAAAGGTTCAAATAAACATAAAACATAATCAAAAAACAGAATCGAAGTTTTTCATTTAGAAAAAAAATGAGAGCCAAACAACATCTTCTTGAAACACCTTGTATAATGAAATACCAGCTGACCATCGACATCTGTGCCCTTTCAAAGCATGGCCTCGTATTCTCCACACAAAAAGTTATAGAGTTATGGCTCGACAAATACCAAAAAAAACTTTACCCAATCATGGATTTCAGCATATTTATTTCACCTGTATATATATCTTTAAATTGTGTTCCTTTTCTAATTCTAGGCCCCGTCTTGGAACTAAAATAGAAATTGACGTCGCTTCAGTTGACAATATACCCTACATTAATTATGTCATTGTAGGGCATGGCGATATTATAAAGGCCGATCACATCATCGTTCCGCCCAATCAGAAATCTCACATAATCGAAATTACACCATCCATTGAAATGATACCGACATCGATTATATACGTATATTATGTCCAAAAGGGCGAACTGCGTTACGAAGAATTACAACTTACATTTCCGTCGGTATTTGAAAACCGGGTAAGTAAATGAAATATGCGTGCTTTTCCATAACTCAGTGATAACTTAAAGAGACGTAAATTTTTATTAAATTAAGTACTTAGAAATACACCAGAGATTGTGAGCTAACGCTGCAGTCAACACACTGGCATCTTGTCAATATACAAATGACACACTGAAGGAAAGAACGACACTTATACCGACTGTCAGGAAAAGAGCAACAAATGTTTTCTTTTCTTTTGCGCTGAATCATTTCTGTATCATTTTTAGAAAATGAACTCAGAAGTGTCGCTTTTACTATAGGTCCCTCAAATGTTCACTCAATAGCTTTAATTACTTTCTAAACAAAATATTGAACTGTAAATGAAAGAACGCGAAAGTTTTAATTTTGCCAAATTTTAAAATCTCAACCAAGTCTGGTTTACTTTTAATAAAAAGTTATGCTCAAAATTTCGCCTTACACCTAATATGGCACACTGGCTATTATTGACTAACGCATCTATAGTCGAGTCGACGGCAATGGAGAAGAAGCCGCGTCTGGGTATCAGAGGTGTCCTAAGAACCACATCGTCTAAGGCAATGGAGACATAACTTTCATTAACACCCATTAAGGTATAAATTAAGTACGTGATTTTATTGGTCACGAAACGACTTTAGGCAATAGGATAACACTGTGTGTAATTTTTTAAGTCATGGAAATATAACCATAAAACCATATATAATATATATACAGACACCACTACCTGATAAAAGGCCAGAAAAGAAAAGACCCGTGTCTCCCAATTTTGCCCAAAGTCATGCATTTTTTTTATGGGCCCCCACAAAATAATGGCCTCGTTGTCATTTTTGCAAAAAAAAGTGATCATTTTGTCAGGCTCATATCTTGCAATTCGTTCAGAACTTTGATTTACTCTCTGAGGGAAAGTTGCAGCTCTTGTTATAAAGAATAAAAATTGTCAACATATAAAATCAAAATAACTTCTTCTTCAAGGTCAAAATCGCAGAAAAAAACTTTAAAAAATTCCATATACGAACACCACTACGTGATAAAAGACCAACAAAGAAAAAAGGCCGTGTCTCCCAGTTTTGCCCAAAGTCTCTGACTTTTTTTATGGCCCCATTTTTTCAAAAAAGTGATAATTTTGTCAGGCTCCTATCTTGCAATTCGTTGGGAATTTTGATTTACTCTCTGAGGGAACGTTGTAGCTCTTGTCATAAAGAATAAAAATTGCTAACGTATAAAATCAAAAAAAATCATCTTCAAGGTTAAATCACAGAGCAAATCAAAGTTCCCTCAGAAAGTAAATCAAAGTTCCGAACGAATTGCAAGATATGAGCCTGACAAAATTATCACTTTTTTGAAAAAATCATCTGGGACAGATGTAGGAACGGTGAACGGCAGCATACTCTGTAAAAGGATTTCCGATCTCATGTTTACAGAGTCCTGAACGTGGCCTGTGGTTTCTTTTTATATTTTTGTAAAAATTCGTTCTTCTTTCATTCTCGCTCTTTCTGCATGCAGGGTGACACAAAATATATCAACGTATGGAAGCTGATATAACTTTTGCAAATGGCGGCAATTGTAAGTACTACGGTACACTGCAACAATATGAGTACGCATGAGGAATAGAAGAACATGGTGGAAAAACGCTGTCTGTTCTTGTGTTGGAATTATGGACCTTTCAGTGTGTGTTGATACTTAGGGATCTTCGATCGAAACTAATTCGCATAGGGAAATTCCATAATTGAGTTTGTATAACAAAAAAAACAAGTCAATAGCGGTATTCATGCAAACAAGAAAACCTAGAACTTTTGCTCAGCGTAAGTTTGCCCCGAAGCGTTTCAGGAGGCACCAAGTAAAGTTGCTCAGTGTATCTGTGCAGCAATTGTCAAAAAAAGCTGATAAAGTAGATATACATACATATTCATATCATATACATATACATACGTATTATATGCTTTACCTATTCCATTATTTTATTTTTTTCACATAAATCAAAAACCCTCTCTTTTTTTCAATACAAAAATGTTGACATTGAAATGTCAAAAGTTTTCACGTTTCTTTTTCCAGGTTTGCTGAGCAAATTTGCCTCGAAAACTTTCCACTTTTGTACAAGTCGGTTTGTATGGGAACTTTGTTTGTTTTGACGTTTGCGGGGCAAGTTTACGATGTTTTCGAGTTTACGAGGTTCTTTCGAGCTTTCATGAAGACAACTAATATATCTGATTCAAATTAATAAATATTTTAAATATTGACTTGTTTACAATTTTTACAAATTTTTTCAAATAGATAGTACTGAGGTCGTCCTTAACTTTCTTATTTCTTGCTCTATAGACATGCGGAAAACGGTAAAATGTTCATAGAAGACGTAGCCTTCACATAAATTTTTTTCGGATTTTTCGAAGGATCGGGTTTTTTTTTGATACACAAAGTTTTTTGAAAAAAAAAACGTAATTTTTCAAAGAATTTTTAAAATCTATTTTGGTTTTTAATATTTTTTCTAATACCAACTCTGTTTTCAATATGCCTGAGAAATTTCAAAATTTTAAGTTAAGCCGTTTTCGAGTTATTAACAAAAGAAAAATATGTGAAAAATGTGGTTTTTGGTCAATAAACGCCACAAAAAAATTCCAAAAAACATAAAATTGTTGGGGAAATTTTCTCTTATGATACTATCCCTTTGCACCAAATTTTATCGAAATCAGACACATGTCACTTCCAAAAGTGACTTCTTTTTAGCTGGATACCCCCATATAAACGATTGATGATCTACCGATGGTATCAATTCAGGCACAGTAGTTAGACAACTGATGATGAACCTGTCACGGAGTTTGAAACTAGTCATGCTTAACTGAATTGTCTATTATTTCCAACAAAAAACAACCATTTTTCACTATTTTTAACACTATTATGCTACAACCCAGTATTATCAATTATATGGGGTACTTTTGCTTTGGTTTGTGTCTACACTAACATATGTTGCCAAATTTCTTGTTTAATGGGAAGTTTTCTAGGTGGAGCCTGTAACCAATTTTTGTATATATTGTAGTTTTGAACCCAATAAAAAGTAAATTTAGAAATGCCAAAGTAAAGAAATTTAAAAAAGAACGTTTTCTTCAATAAGTGCCTTTTCTTAAAAAAAAGTAAATTGTCGCAAAAAAATTAACTATTCATATTCATAAACAAAGTACCTTTTCTTAAAAAACGTAAATTTTCTTAGAAAAAATACCTTTTCTTAAAAAAAGTATTTTTTTAAATAAGTACTTGTTCTTAAAAAAGTACAGTTTCTTACAATAAATTGCATTTTCTTTAAAAACTACCTTTTCTTTATAGAGCACCTTTGTGTGAAACAAAATAACTTTTCATAAGATACATATGTAAGTACCTACCCTTAAAAATGATCCCTAAGTATCAACATCTCTTAAAGGCCTATAATTCCAACAACAAGAACAGACAGAATTTTTCCACCATGTTCTTCTTTTTCCTCATGCATTCTCGCATTGTTGCAGTGCTTTGAGGTGAGTTTTAATCTATATCACAGAGTTGTATTTCGCACATGTGAATTGCAGAATTGAGTTTGTATATATACGATTGATTATCAAACGATGGTATCAATTCAGGCACAGTAGTTAGGCATCTGATGATGAAGTTGTCACGGAGTTCGAAACTAGTCATGCCAGTGAGTGGTGTGTGTTGAACTGAATTGTCTATTATTTCCAACAAAAACTAACCATTTTTCAATTAAAAAAATGTTCATGACTTGTAAGCTTGTACTATGAATTTCTGATACACTAACCAAAATACTAACAAAAATCGGTCAATAAAATTCAAATTCAAATAAAAAAAAATATATAAATTACCTTTTCAGCAAAATATAATACATATTCTTACAAAACGGATATAAAAATATACTTTTTTATGTTCGATTAAAAATTCGGATGTGTTACCCTGGGTAACCCATTACCCATCGTCGTGGGTAGTTACCCATTATTTTGCCCATTTCCCTAAGGGTAATCGTGATGAGTAATTCCCCTTTGTCGTGGGTAGCTACCCATTGTTTTCCCCATTACCCTGAGGGTAATCGTGATGGATAGTTCCCCATTGTCGTGGGTAGCTACCAATTATTTCGATCGCTACCCATTCCTCGCGGAAATAATAATGGGTTAATCTGACTTACCCTGTGATATCCACGAAATACGAACCCTGGTCACTAGGCCGACAATAATGCATTAGGATTTAAACTTATTTCCCTACGAAATTCATTCCGCTAATAAACTTAATGCAGCAGACTTTCCGATTCGTTTGGAATTTTGCCGGAAGATGCATGGAAAGCGGGAATAGGACGAGAACTTGCTGAATTGTCTTGTCATGTCTCATGAGGCTCATTTCGATCTAAACGGCAACGTAAACAAACAAAATTGTCGCATATGGAGTGGTTCCAACCCACAAATCGTCAGCTGAAATGCAAAACAACGTAACTACAATTTGTTTACAGAAGAAGTTAAAATCCTTATAAAATGACAAAGAATACAGGGTTGGCAGCTATATTTTAGACTTCTGCTCAAGGTAAGACAGTACTTAAGGTATGAAACAAGAATATGGCTTCCAAAACTGCATTCTTTACTATTTTATAAGCGGTCCCTTTCTGCTCCTTTATAGAAATGATAATTGTAGTTACGTGGTTTTGCATTTCAGCTAACGAATGACTGCAGGAGAGGGAATTGTGTCCAATTCGCGTCACAGTGTGGTGTGCAGTTTCTTCACACTGGATTGTCCGTTAATGGAAACCGTTACTTGAGCATGCTAATACAATTTTTCTATCCGAAACTACGCCGAAAGACAATTCCTTTCAACTCTATGTGGTTTCAACAAGATGGTGCAACTGCACACATATGTTATGGCCGAATTACGCAGAAAATTTCCTAACAGGCTCATTTCAAGTCAACTCAACCTTCCGTTGGCCCCCAAGATCGCCTGACTTAACTCCACTGGACTTTTTCTTGTGGGCCTATTGTAAACACGATGTGTACAAATCGCAACCGACAAAAGTGTATGACCTAAACCAAAAAATTCGAGCGACAATAGCTGCAATTCCAGCCTCAACTTTGCGGGCAGTAATGAACAACTTTTTGATAAGATGCCGCACCTGCATCAACGAGCAGGGCGGGCATTTAAATTCAATTATATTTAAGACTAATTAAACTATTTTTAATACAATTTAATGGGCTTTCAAATGAAAAAGGCTGAATAAATTCCATGCATTACAAAAAAAGTTATTCCAGTTTCTTAATGTCTCAAAATTCAACGGTTTCCCGGTTTTCGCTCAAAACAGCAGCTTGTCGCTAACCTCTTCTCATTATACCACTTAATCAGAGTTAGCGTTACAACTGACTGCAGCATTACCACATGTAAACATATTGGTACCGTGGTTTTTCTTGCGGCAGATTTTCATAAACAAGCTTACTGTTTGCAGCAATTTTTACTGAGTGAGAAAAGTGTTTGCACTGCGCTTCAGAAAAGGCGGAAGAGGGGCTAACGTATGAATTTTGATCTGTTTATTCTTGTGCGAATCTTTGCTGCAAACAGGTAATGACTCGAATCGATGTCAGCACCCCTCGAATCACATGTATGCACATACATTACACTCGAAGAGTTAACAAGTGATCAGCATGATTCTTTACCTTCTGATCAAAGGATACCCAAGTAGTTCACAACTGCGACTTTTAGCAGCGGCACAATATGTCACCATACTTCCGTCATCGGAAGTGCTGGCATGTAGAGTGTGTCATTATCTGTCTGATGTAGTCAACGACTTGGGAAATATTACAAGGGAATAGCTTCTAATTATTCTTAAGTGAATAACGGTCAGAACGAGAGAGCCGTAGACAAAATTATAAAAATCCCATCCCCCAGTGACAATGTAATGGCAGTTACCATTTTTATTCTGGCACTTTTGTTGCCAGATTTCATTGATTTTACTCTGCCTTTGGACAAATATTGTTTGTCACTGATGTATTGAACAAATATTTACAGAATGTCGTACCAATTTACTGAATTCCATGTTTGTTTCTTTCTAGGTGTCTGTTATAGCTCCCAAACAAGTTAAGCCTGGACAAAATGTCACCATCGAACTGAAAGCTCAGCCCAAGTCATATGTTGGTCTAATGGCTGTCGATTTGGGTGTCTATCTCTTAGACCATTCCTATGATCTGGGAGAGCATCAAATATTTACTGATTTGCGGTTGGATAAAACATATTTACCAATATCGGCGATAGTGTATCCGGGTCTGCTGTCTGGTGCAGTAACGTTAACAAATGCTCATTATTTGTTTGTGCCCCCCCGTAAGTAAAATTTTATTCTACCAAAAAAAAACCATATGAACCTTTACAAATTTGAATTGCGAAACTCTCCATCGCCTAAGTCTTATACATATATAATGTTCGCATCCATCGTGGACAAATGATGTTAATTGGTTAATTGATCTAACTCCACAAAACAAAAATTGAAGAAAATTAAAAATGATATTGGCGTCTTCTGTATATTCTCATATAAATCCAATTCGTGGCCTATAAATAATTCATGATTACTCATTGTGATAATACGAAATAAGGAGGTTTGAAATATGTCAAGATTGAAATGTTTTAGTTCTAATAGCATTAATAGAACAACATTTTTAAAATGTGGGGTTAGATCAATTGGCTTTTCAGTAGCACGTATGGTAATTACAATTAGGTTTATGAAACCATCCTTACCCGGCTCTTGAATTTGCGTACTGTCTGCGTACTTTTCTAGTAAACAGTATCCAGTAACTATTTTTGAGAGAGTAAGAAAGACTTTACGCTCTCAGTGGAGAATATCACAAAAGGTTCACAGACGACATTCACAGACGACATCTACTTGCTAATAAAAAGTCTGGACCAACATACTTTTGCAATAAAGGATTTTTTTAAATGCCAACTCACGTATATATTTAACATCCACACCTGTGATAATTCTATATATGTTATAATTCCTGTTTGGAAATAAGCATCATTTAAGGGAAATGATGAGAGTTCAGTTCCGAAAAACAGATCTACATTATAAAAAATATAAATGTGCTAAAAAGCATTTAGAATTTTTTTTTCCAAACAAAAAGTGCAGAAGCCAAAAGAACTAGAATTGCAATTAAAGTGCCAACCTGGCAACACTGATTTATACCCTGTACAAACTTTGCATTTGAACAGCTATAAAATTTTTTAAATTGTAATTTCTCAACGCTCTCACCTCGTGTGAAGAATAGAGAAGAGAACAAAACAGTCCCGCTGATTTCACTAACAACTATTTCCGTTTTCGTCCTTAGCTTGGGGTGGGGGTGGAGGTAGTGGGGTTTACGGAGGTGGTGGGTCGTCGAATAATTTTCGTCAAAAATTTCCCGAAACTTGGATTTTTGACAACTATGAAATGTAGGTAAACACAATTTTGGAAAAACTCGCTTAACTAATTACCACATGTAACATCTTTCAGTAAAAATGAGACTACAAAACTAGAACTCACCGTGCCTGACTCCATCACCACTTGGCGTCTGACAGCATTTACGGTTAACGACGTCACTGGATTTGGTATGCTCGATGGACCCACCGACATTATAGCTATTCAGAATTTTTTCATTCTCTTTAACCTGCCCTATTCGGTGAAGAGGGGTGAAATTGTTGTCATACCCATATTAGTGCACAACTATCACAACCAGAGTGTGGATGCCGAGGTTATCATGTACAATCAAGAGCAGGAATTCTCTTTCTTAGAGTCGAGCGCATTGGACGAGGAGAATGACTCTGAGGAGCAGCAACGGGTCAAGCAAGTATCTGTACCTACAAATGGCATTGAAAAAGTAGAGTTTCTGATAACTCCCAAACGTGTGGGGAACATAAAACTCCAAGTAACCGCTGAGAATTCTATATCGAAAGATGCTGTTATACAAGAACTTAAAGTGGAGCCTGAGGGCGTGGTCAAACATGAATCGAGATCTGTTTATGCCAGACTTCCCACAGAGGGAACATTTTCACACGTCTTTGCCGCCGTATTTCCCCAAGATATTGTACCCGATTCTGAGTTTATAACACTCACTGCGGGTGGCGATAGCCTGGTCCCTACAATGAAAAATCTTAACGGTCTGGTCCTTCTACCTACCGGATGTGGGGAGCAAAATATGGTTAACTTTGCACCAAACATTTTAATTTTAGAATATCTTAAAGCATCTGGAAATTATTTCAAGGAAAGGAGTTTGGTCCGAAAAGCCAAAAAGTTCATAGAAATCGGATTCCAACAGCAGTTGTCGTATCGGCACTATAATGGCGGTTATAGTGTGTTTGGAAAGAAAGACAAAGTGGCCAGCACCTGGCTAACAGCCTATGTGATACGCTTCTTTATCAAGGTATCCACTTATTTGGCCATTGAACCGAACATTATCACCAGTGGCCTGGAGTTTTTATCTAAGGCACAATACACAACTGGTGATTTTCCATACACAGGATATTTGTTTTATCCGGCTCAGCAAAACCGCTTTGGATTCACAGCATTTGTGCTTATGACATTTTTGGAAAATGAGGTAAGTAAAAAGTGAATACGATTTGTTTAACAGCGGTGGTGCAATGACTAGGGTGCGCTACTCTTGTACTGGAGAATGTAGGTTCCGTCACTGCTCTGCCCACCTTACATTTCATTCGACGATTGCCAACTGGTTCAGCGACGGCGACACTAACGAGTATTTAACCATGAAAATAGTACTCAAATTTACGTTCGGAAACGGTGTATAACTATGGCTTCCACTCAGTGACAGCTTACACAGCTGACTGATAGTGAGAAGCTCTCCCTTGTCCCCACCATGGGATGAAATGGGGAGATACACATTTATTTCATTACAGCTTCGACCTTCCCCGTTATTGTCCCTAGCTCCCTATGTTGAGGAGATCGCACAACAAACTTATTTAATTTATAGTAATATTTTCAATGTCTATTCTTTATTTCTCCAGAAATACGCCAAGAAATACCAGCCTACTATACAACAAGGCCTCGCATTTCTCAACACAAATCTGGATAAGATCAATGATATATACGCGCTTTCCATAACAGCCACAGCTTTGCAAATGGCCAATCATGTGAATGCCCAAAAGGCAATCGATAAACTAAAATTGCACAAACGAGAGAACCTCGAACAGATATGGTGGTCACAAGACGATGCGAATCGCGAGAAAGATGTCGAGATCACCGCCTATGTCCTTATGGCCCTGCTCCAAAATAATAATGATCCGACAGAGGATCTGAATATCCTCAAATGGCTGGTGGATCAGCGTAACTCCAAGGGAGGCTTCAAGTCGACACATGATACCGTGGTGGGTCTGCAGGCGTTGGTGAAATTTTCCAAAAAATATGGAAACTCAAGAAACATGAATATGAAGATAAAATATTTGGCAAAGGATAGTGAAAACAATGATTTGGCCAGCGGTGACCTAATGGTGGATGCAAATAATTTGTTGGTTTTACAAAGCAAAGAGGTAAGTTAATTGAGTTGGGGAAAATGACAGATCGAATAAAATATAATTTACATTTCCCAGCTTCCGCCATCGACTCGTGCTGTAGATATTAAAATAACCGGTACTGGGTTTTCTTTAATGCAGCTGTCCTATCAGTATAATGTCGCCTCAGATGATCGGCTTAAACACTTCCAAATACAACCGAAGCCCGAGCTATTGAATGACGATGAAATGCAGTTGGAAGTTTGTGTCAACTACATGGTTGGCAACAGTACCTCGCCAGAATCCCCCGCATCTAATATGATCATCATGGAAGCCAATTTACCATCTGGCTTCACGACCAGTGATGAGAGTAGGAAAGATCTTTTGGAGAATGAAATCATTCAAAGGATTGAATCAAAGAACTCGGAGACAACTTTAGTTATCTATTTCGATAAACTCACTCCCAATGACGATCACTGTTTGAATATTTTAGCTGCCAAGGTTCAGGATGTTCTCAAGCGGAAACCAGCGGCTATTGCGGTTTATGATTATTACAATATAAGCCGTCATGATACTGCGTTTTATAATGTCTAAATTTAAATCAAGATTTTTGCTAATAAAGCAATTTAATACTCTATGTGAAATATATGTATATGCACAATAATATACAGTTACGGCCTTATTCATAAAAGGTTCTGAGAGGTTTGTGGACACAATTTACCTTAGAAAATTCGTCTCTCATAACTTTTTATGATTAAGGCCGTTAGTTTTTAATCATTCCTTATAAATTTAAACATCACTTCTTTTAAAGTTTTTTCGTTACTGAAATTAATAGTTGCATCTTGGTTGTTTCTGCAAAGAAAATTCGCACAAATGATTTTTTTGACTATTCGTCGTTTCACATTTTTGGTTATTTCTTTGAATACAAGTGTTGTGAATTTTGGTGGAAAAAAGAGATACATTATAAAAAAAATAATAAATTTTTGAAATTTAAACTGTTGTTGTTTGGTTTATCTCATACGTCTTCAATAGTTTATTCATTTATTGTGTTAGTTATCTAACAGCCTGTTTCTTTATAACGATTGGACGCTCTAACAATTGGGTTCATGTAACACGAACGAACCCTCCCGTTTTAAAATTTCTAAAATGAAAAGCTTTCGTCGTCATATCAAATAGCAATAGTACTGTCATTGTGATAGTTCTGTTGCCGTACTTACTAGAGAGTAGCATCGAGCTACTCACTTTCAAGATGTCTTACGGTTTTATTGTCCTGAACAAAGCAAACGAAGTATAAGAGACAAATACTATTTGATTTGATCGTAAGCTAGTAAAATTTTTCCGAAGCTTAACGAATCGATTTCAAATAATCGGATGAAGTATGCTTTATACTACCACTTGTATTGTCAGTGTATGGTTCTATCATCGAAGCCACACAAACTATAGAAAGTACCCAGCTAACCAACGGAGTCCGCAAGGTGCTCCGTTTGGACTCCCAACACGGTGCGGTAACGATCCTAGGGAGGCTCATAAAAGAGTCCCAAAGGATCAAATCCGCCGAAGAAAACTGCACGCTCAAAACATATGAAAACAGTGCACCCTAGGGACTTCTTAAATAAATGTTTTCGGAGTCCCTACACGCTCATTTGGAGTCCTAGAACGCACATTCCGACAACTCGCAAAGACTCCGCACGCACTCCTTTTTCGCCTCTAATTTTTAAAAAAGGTATCCTAAAAGGCATCACGATCATACATATTCCCTGCAATCTGTTTTTCTTTAAAATAAAAGTTTTAGAAAATGAAGTATACATATGTATATTTCAATAATTGTTTTGTTTCCGGTAATTTTGTAGGAGTTTCGCATGATTCAACGCTCCTAAAACAATCCCATGCGGAGCTCTTTCGTACGCCCTTTATAAGTGCACGCAGCAAACACTCTTGAGGACCGCTTGGGAGTCCCTACACGCTTCTTTTTAGGAGTACAAAGATAATGACGCCCTTTATAAGTGCACTCCGCAAACACTCATTTAAGGAGCGCTATGGGAGTCCCTACACGCTCCATTTTTGGAGCGCTCCGAATTTGGTTGGCTGGGTAACTACAAATTTGTTTCAGGACAACCATGTTATAAATACACGGTAGTAAGTTAATTTTTATGTTTAACTTTCTCTTGTTTTAACTTCTGTTAAATTATTTCACGTAACCTCTACCAATTAATACAACACACGAAAAACTAGAATAAAAGAAACAATAACATCAAATGTCAAAATCGTAACAAAATGTGGAAAGAGCACAAAGAGAATTGCAATAAAATTGCATGAAACCCAGTGCGGAGGCGCTTCGTGCCATTTATTCCTCTATTCTTGCTTCGCTACACCCCTTATCGACAAAAGCAAATTGCATAGTTAAAAAATGGCATCGTGTAAAGGCTGTGATATACATAATTACCATACAGTAATTCTTTAAAGAGAGCAACGTTGACTCATCTGAGGTTTCCTTTCACACTCTTCGTGGTGCGGTCGGTGTGATAGAGAGATGTTTGACGAAAAGTGACTTGCACTAGGTGGAATTACAAGAACTTCTGACTTTAATTTTTAATTTCGTTTTGATGAAGAGCTGTGAAATTTTAATGTGTTTTACACTGTTTTATTGACTGTTGTTTTGCGCTCACGAGTAAGCTGGATATTGTACACATGAAGTGGATGTGTTTTGTCAAAACTCGCGGAGTAGTGCTTCGTAAAATTTGAAGTTGTTGAGAACAATGCCGAATTGACGTTTTCGGCGACACAATCGTTTAAGCAGTATTGTTTTCAAGAGACCGACTTGTACGTTGTCGTCCAGGAGTCTTACTGTCTATAACCAACCCAGTTTCTTAAAATTTTTTCACCACTCTTCGAATGGTTGACACACTAGGTGCACTTTCTCGACAGAAAATTCTTATAAGTTTGCTAGTGTTCTCATCATAACTTTCCAAATTTTTGTAGTTTGGAAAGTTTTCACAAGTATAACGCGTTGATCTTTCGTAACGCGCTTAATTTTTAATAATCGGAATAAAAATATGTGGCAGCTGCCAAATTTCAGAATAAAAAATTATACTAAATTTAAACAGTGAAATCTTACTGAGACACCCATAACACGGGAGGAAGTTTTTAAATTTAATTGAATTCAAATCAAAACATTAATTGATCATTATTATTTGATCATCGTTGTCGAAAATATGGGCCGAAAATGACGAAATAAGTTGGAAAATGTGAAAATTTTTCGAAATTTTTGCGATTTTGAGCCACTAGATGCAGTTGGTGGTGCAATGGTTAGTGAGCGAGGCTCTTGTGCATGAAAAAGTAGGTTCGATTCCTGCTCAGACCACCTTAATTTCTTTCGACGACGGTCACCTCGCTTAGTGATGGCGTCACTATCGAGTACTTATGCATGAAAAAGCTTCTCTCTAAAACTGAAGGTCCCAATCAGTGAGCGTAAAATCTAGAAAGCGCACATCTCACTCATTGTAACAAGCTCTCTTCAATCCCTTCATGGGATGTTATGGGACACGATTTTTTTAGATGCAGTTTTTTGGGGTTATTCTATTTTACACTTTTTTCCTCTCAGTCTATTGCTACAATTGTACCGAAGACATGAAAACAAAATTCCAATTGGTTTCCGAGATATAGCCGTGAGAAAAATTGTATGTTCTTCTGATAAAATAAGTTTTAGCCAAAATATTCATGAGGCCATAAAATCCGAACAGCAGCTAAACTAGCAAAACCAAAATAGGGTTTTGTTAGTTTCGATAAGTACTTCGAGAAATTTCACACGAGAAGGAGTTTGCATTGTATGTGTTGCACTGTGTTATCTGACGATGAAATGGAAGAATTGTCCGACGAAGACATCGACAGAGAAGGCGACGTGTATGATAACAAGGAAGAAGAAGGCGATGTTATCGATAATGAAGAAGAAGATAACAATGATATCGATGAAGAAACTGATTTGGAGGATAGCAGCCAAGATCAAGCTCATCCAGTGTATGTTGCTGGCTTCGAAGGTGTAAAAATCAATGAGTATTCGAACTCACGGGCGATGTGTTAACACCTTTTTGCAACACGGTACCTGTTCGATTTCTATGAACACATTAGTATATTGGGGTATTTTTTTCATAACTTATATAAGTTAAAATAAAGTGTTACGAAGAAAACGCGTTGCCGTTAAGCATAGTCAACTTGACATCACCTTATTAATTTTATTTGTCAAATTTTAAAGTCAAATAATATTCAAAAAATTTTTAATACTAAAATTGTAAATTTGTTTACAATACAAAAACTAATGGCATAAAATAACGAAAACTCTTTTCGTGAAGTTAAGATGGCGGGAGAGGACGAAACACACTATAGATAAAACATGGAACAGGCCACAAATTTGAGCACGTGGATGATTTGGGAAATATTGGAATGGTTTAATGCAAAACTTTACGGTACGGACCTGTAAAACAAGCAATATACCTATAATCAAGAAGAGAATGTGTATCGTAGATGTTATGTAGGTTCTGTGAAAGCGATACAAGGCAGTATATACTTAAGGCTGACCTTACTGCGACTTTTCTGTCTTCCATCCTTTTATGATCCTATCAATGGTTGAACATCTCATTGAATATTCTTAAAGAAGATAAAAAAGATCCGATTTTATAAAATAAATATACTATGAAAATTATGCTGGATGAATTTATATTTTTATTTGCGGCATACATATATTTCAAAAAAGTTATATTCCCAAAATCATCATGCACTTCAAATAATACTCCCGTTATTGAAGCATCAATTTTATTTATAGACTGCTACAAGTCTTTCAGTATATCAAGAGAGAGAGAGATAGGAGAACGTCTTCCACCCCTTGGTTTAATGGCAGGTCATCCATATTTTCAGGGTCTTCAATAGATGATATGTTTCTTTTTGATATACATATACACTCTGACGTGTTTCCATCTGAAGTTTCTTCCTTCTTTTTCTTCTTCCTTCTCTTGCGTTCTTCATGTTTGGTATCATCATCACACTTGCATGACAATGCTTGCAAATCGCTGTGTGTATGCTGAAAGAAATATTATATTTTGGAAAACTTTTCAGATATTTCTCTAGACATAATAATTTTCGAAACGTCGAGGCAATGTAGGAAGTGGATTGACATAAAGTTTATATTTTTCATACAACAACTTCCCAACTTCTAAAATTATATATGTTAACGTGCCGGTTGTCATTTTGTATGAGTTAACGTGTATAAGTTACGAAAAAACCGACCCTTATGTTACATTGGAAAATAAAAAAGAAAATATGTAGTTTTTGTGCTAAAGCTCGTTTGATATTGCTCTTTCGTTTTTCTTACATCTGCTTTAACATTAGATGTAATTTTGTTAAAATAAATAAAGAAATATTTAGCTCACTGAAATAATTGATTTTGTTTTGTAATAAACAGAGCGACGACAAAAAGTATTGAATAGTATAGAGAACTTATTGCACTCTTTTTCCGCTCTCGCGTAGTGAGTCGGTGTAAATGAGTATAAACGTCTCTTATTCTTTTTATCGAATATTTCAAAAGGCATCAATGTTTGACATCAAAATTATGAA
This sequence comes from Phaonia tiefii, assembly GCA_963931995.1. Lineage (NCBI taxonomy): Eukaryota > Metazoa > Arthropoda > Insecta > Diptera > Muscidae > Phaonia > Phaonia tiefii. The sequence continues at coordinate 251,159,607 of OZ008368.1, read as the reverse complement.
TGGACCAAGTTGTGACAAAAAGAGAGTAATACGTTTTGAATCATTCGCCAGAAGTCGCCAGTGCTTTTGAGTCATACAATTCGTTCCACCAAAAAGAATTACCTTGGCATTGAAACAAGTGAATCAAGAACTAATGAAGAATGTTTTGAGCCACTAAGCCACACCTGAGGCAGTAACATTTTTCGTCTTGTCAAGAGATTTCATTATTACCCATCCAGAGACATGGGAAGAGCGCGAAAACTTCCTGAAAGCCCGAGAAATATTGTGTAAATTACCTGTTGTTACTATGCTGCCGAAAGATGCGTAAAATTAATGGATGACTACATCAACTATACTATATCAGCGTGTGTGCCGTCCCGAGGAGTAACAAATATTTTTGCTTGAGCTCGCCGCCGAAAATCGCAAGAAATATCCAACACATAATACAACTACATTAATTTGATTCACATTTTCGAACTATAAACGTTTTCGAATTATAAAAACGTGTAATTTTACGCTCAATAAAAACGAAATTTATTATTGTCGATAGTAACTAAAATTTGTAACCAAATTATTATTTTGTATCCAAATTTTTTTATTCTTTTGTTCGTTTTTAAGTGCATCAATTCAATTCATTTGATGTCCCTAAATTTCATTTTTATAACAGCTTCTTATACGATAACTTAAATCTATCACTAAATTTTTTTGTAGATTTAATAGAACTATATACCTCAAACAAACTTAAGTAGTAGTATAAAAACAAAAAATTTAAATTCAACTGCCCACTAGAGAATAAAATAAATAAATGGTTTCCCATTACATCCCATGAAGGGACCGGGGAGAACTTCTCACAATCACTGAGCTGTGCGCTTTCCAGTTTTCACTCACTGATTGGGACCTACAGTTTTACACCGATTCCGAACAGTATTTTGAGAAGCTTTTCATGGCTATATACTCGATAGTGTCGCCGTCACTAAGCGAGGTGACTGTCGTCGAAAGAAATTTGAAGGTGGTTGGAGCAGGGATCGAACCCAGGATCTCCTGTACAAGAGGCGCGCACACTACCCATTGCACCACCGACGGTCACTAGAGGCTTCCCCAAAAATGGACTAAGAAAAAGGGGATTAATCAACGTACTTAAAAATAAACTTGAAACTACTCGTACTACTAAAATTACTACTATTTACATATTTTCAACTATTTACAAGCCCTACCTACTGGTAAGAAGTGCCCCACCTAGCCCGCAATGTACACTGTGTCCCATGATAGAATAGGAGTTTGTCGTCTATGAAGAGGAGTCCACCCTACCCAAGGTCGCGAGGCCAACCGGCAGCCTATACCCTAATTCAAGTAGTCGCTGCAGGCGTTCGTCTTGGGCCAAACTATTCTCAACTAGTCCGTTTTCTAGAAAGGCTGCCCTTTCCAGAAATTGAAGCGCGCCCCTAACAAGGTACACGTCTATTGTGCCAAAGTTGATCATCCTGTACATGGTAGCACAGGATGGCCTCCTAATCGAACCATCGCCGGCTATCCGCATCCGCAAGTCTAAGTAGCTCATAAGGATGCGCCTTTCCCATCTCCTGAATCTCTCCATCTGGGCGGAAGACGGTAGATCAAAAGTTTAACCTCAGGCGAAAGGCCTCCACGGCAAAGTAGCGCATGGAGGTATGTAGAGAAAATCGCCTTCACCTCGGTCAGGGGGGGTGGTCAATGTGTCGGTGAAATTTGAAGTTCGTATGCAATATGACCCATAGGTACTTAAATCCGTCTGCGATCCTGATCACGCGGTCCCCAACCCGGAGCTTAGGTGCGTACATACGTTCTAGCATTAGGGAACAAAAGGATACGTTTTCCCTTGAAAATCACTCCCTCGCAGTTGTCAACATTCGGCGTGAGTTTCCACCTGTCGAAATATTCCGACAATACCTCCAGGAACTCGTTGGTCTTGGAGTTAGTAGTCTCAGCCTTTCGGCCCGACATAGCCACAAGAATATCATCCGCGTATACCAGCAAGAGTCCACCCTCAGGCGGTTGGGGTATGTCGCACACGAAGATGTTATATAGCATAGGCCCCAAGAGCGAACCCTGGGGTACTCCCGCTATAACGTCCCTAACATTTGCGTACGCTTCCCCTACTTTTGCAAGAAATTTGCGGCCTCTCAAGAAGCTGGCCACCATACGACAGGTGTCCTTATCAAATCCAAAAAGGATATTTTTGGAAACAATTCCGGCCTGCCAGATCGCATCGAAAGCCTTGGCGAAGTCAAGGCTCACAGCAATCGTGAAGTGTCTCCTATACAACACTCGCGTCACATAGTCTCCAAATGTCATTAGTGCATGTGAGGTTGAATGTCCTCGCCGGACCCTTCTTATGGGTTAGATATAGAGTGTAAGAATGTTCGGAAAAAATTTTGGGAGAGATAAATAAAAGCGGGTCTATCCTACATTTCACCGCTCTATTAGGCACCATGGGAGCGGCAGGAGCTGAAGTAAAAAAAAAACACCTTAAGGGTTGAAGATAGAGGGTATATAAAGGGGTTTTCACTAAGAGCGCTACAAAAGTTTTTTTTAAATAAAACAAAACCGGTTTTAGATACCAATGAAATTCTTTATTCCTGTGAAAGTACGTTCGATGCCATTATGTATGGAACTCGATTTCTTTTGCATGGCCACCACGGGCACGCTTGCAGAAGTCCAGACGCTGAACCCATTTTCGACAGTTTTCAAGCATAAATCGGCCGATACTGCGGCAATTTCACGTTCGATATTGAAATTAAGTTCATCAATCGTCGCTGGCTTGTTGGCATAGACCATAGACTTGACGTAGCCCCACAGGAAATAATCTAACGGTGTCAAATCGCACGACCGAGGCGGCCAATCGACTGGCCCATTTCGTGAGATAACACGTTCACCAAACTTGATTCCAATAAATTGATTGTGGCATTCGCTGTGTGGCTTGTGGCGCCGTCCTGTTGGAGCCACATGTCCTCCAAGTCCATATTATCCAATTGGGGCCAAAAATATTCGGTTATCATTGAACGGTAGCGATTCGCATTCACAGTAATGTGCCAGTCTTGATCATCACGGAAGAAGTACGGCCCAATGACGCCGCCGGCCCATAAACCGCACCAAACCGTAATTTTTTCGGGATGCAATGATGACTCATGGATTACGTGTGGATTGCTGTCTGACCAATAACGCATATTTTGCTTATTGACGAAGCCATTCAGCCAGAAATGAGCCTCATCGCTGAAGATGATGAAGATGACGCTCTTAAAGTTGAGGCCACTGACTCCAAATTTCGGTAGTAAATTTTAATAATAATAATAATTTAACTCGTTGTGGCTCGTGTATCTTTCCATGATGAAATGGCAAACCTTACTGAAGATAAATGTCAAAAGAGCGGGAAAAAATATGGCGTCGTTTGCTGTCCCTATCGATTTACTTTTGTAGCGTCTCTGTTGAAACCCCGTTTATGTTTGGCGAAACTGTTGGCGTTGCGAAAATATTGGGGGTCAGTCGTACATTTGACTCCTCTAAGGTTACCCTTGGGGCAGTTAGAGCGGAGGAAGGAAATTTAATAAAAAAAATATTTTTGTATGGGAGCCCCTTAGTGGGTGAGATGATAGGGATAGGTATATTGGGAACAAGTGTGGGGGACAAAAATTAGTGGTGGTCCGTCATGCATCTCACGCTTCTATGGGCGACTCCGGGGCAATTGTGGGGCGTGTTGTGGATTTTTCCCCCTTCACCACCAACTTTGACCCCAAACGCAGTCATTTGTCGCTCAAACCTAACACATTTTTTGGCTGATGAATGTTTTATCCCTCACGAAATTTTCCCCGTATCGAAATCGAAATGTCGTACACTATCCCACCCCTAACGCACATACAACACAATTGAGAAAACTTGATAGCCTTACTCAAGGTAAATGTATCCGTCAGTCTGTAGTATCTCATGAATTTTAAGATTTCTCACAAATTAAATAGAATAGACAATATTATAAATGCGAACAATCAGTTGTTCTCAATACTTTAGTCTTGTGCGATAACAAACAAATATCGCAATTGTATCAGTTCTACGATTTCTATCTCAACCAACAGTTGTTAGAACGGACAACATTTTACAAATTACAAAAAACAACACGCAATCTCCAATATGAACTACTATTGGATTTTTGCATTTCTACTACTAAACTTAGTTACATGTGTAGTCAACGAAAGGTAACTACGATTACATCGCGAGCTTGGTGACTAATCTGCATTTATAATTGAATATCGATCATGTTTTCAGTTATTATTCGATCATAGCACCTGGTACACTTAAATCGAATCGTAGATACTCCGTTGTTGTCGCACTATACGATGCCACAGAACCGGCTACAATACAAGTCAGCATTGATGGCCCCTCATACCGCAAAAGTGAACAACTGACTATTAGTGCAGGTGAAACCAAACAAGTGAATTTTATGCCTCCCAAACTACAGAGCGGCAACTATTCGTTGAGGGCGGAGGGTTTAGCAGGTATACGTTTCAAAAATGAGAGTATTCTGAACGTTGACAAGGAAGCTGGTCCCAAGATTTACATACAGCAGGATAAGGCACTTTTCAAACCCTTGGATTTAGTACAATTTCGAGTTCTCATACTAAATGAACATACCAGGCCATTAAACATCAGCGAACCCATACGGGTGGAAATATTGGTAAGTACGGACAACTAGAGAGAATAAAAGGATCACTTGATGGTGGACCATCATATTCAAGAATTGGGGCAATACTGACTGTGGTTTGAGTTTGAAACTAAAACTAATTAAGCGAATTGAAATTCGCACCATTTAGTTGTGACACTATATAAAAGAGGCCATTCAGTTTCCCTCTTCCCTTCTCTATCTAATGATTTTCCCGTCAAACGTCGCCCATGACATCAGGGATGGTACTGACTGGATGTCGCTCAGGTCATCCATAATAGGTTAGGTTAGGTTAGGAGTGACTGTGAGTTTATCCCAAGGCCGAGCAGCAGTTTTGCCGATTTTAATATCCACGTTAACCTGAAAAGAAAATAATGTGCCAGTAGTAGATTGACGTTACACACTCATACCCAATTAGTATTGTTAATGTCTTTTAGAAGTAGTCTGAGTAGTCTGTTTTGAGTTTTTTGCCGCGCCGCCGCACTATTACGTAGAAGTCGGCGAGGCGACGGCGCACAGTGCTTTGTCCCAGTACATAGATGGGACAAAAATAGAAGGAGACGTCCTAGGGTAATACAATTTAGCACGACTCCCTAACATAATATAATTAAGAAAATTTCAAAGTATCGATAAAATTGACCACGCCCATCGCACACCGCCCATACAAACTGAAACCATTTTTGGCTGTAAAAATTGAACTATTACGTCAAATTCCTCCAGATACTGAATCCATTTATACGTCTGCATCTGTTGTGTGTGCTGTAATGTTACCATCACCTACATACATTTTCATGGCTTGTGCTCGGGCCCTTAATGTGTTTATTTTGTTATTTTAATATCTTTAATGTAAATGTAAAAGTTAAATATAACTTACATCATCAAGCTGAAAAAATATTTTAGTTAACCATTTAGAATGCCTAATTTCAAAAATATTTCTATTGCATTTAGTTTCTTGCCACAACTTTTTCACTTCACTATTAAAAAAAGAAATTCTTTTTAATAATTGTTTTTTGTCAAAATTTGAGTTCCCAATTTTTTGTTTAACATATTTAAACAACGCCGATATTTTATTTTTTGAAGATGCTGTTAACCATCAATCAATAACATCTGAATTTTTTAAAATAATTGCCATCGTCACAGTTTAAGTTCTAACTTCTTGTATTATTTTTAAAACAATTGTTTTCATTCTTAATTGAGATGGGACTTTTGCTTGTGCTATATTTACATATAATATATGAGCTGGTCTACGGAAAGGAGGCTTAGGTGTCAAAAAATCAATTTTCACTTTTTGGTTGATTCGGATGGAAGATGAGATGCTTTTTCACGTGGTGAAAAGCAGAAAATCCTAACTTGCTTAGAAGTGTACTAAAAATGTAGAGTAAAAATACGACAAAATATAATTTATTGGTAATGAACAAAATACATTGAATTTTAAATGTTCCACACTAGCAACTTACACGATGAACTATAATAATATTCCGACCAACAACAACACTTACTGGACCAACAACAACACTTACTGGACCAACAACAACACTTACTGGACGTCCGGCGCGGAGAACTATTAACGAGATAATGAGAAACTGACGAAACGAGTTGCTTACTTTTAACAGCTTTTTCACAGAAAACTAGTTTTCGCACGTAAGCTCCCTTTTCGTAGACCAGGTCACATATATTACTTACGTTACGCAAAAATGTTAACATTAATTAAATTTTAGTAATTATTTTATAGCACGTATTACGTGATTGTAAAATATTTACTCAAAATTAATAAATAGCAATCGGGCATTTTTAAAGTAAAAAATAGTTTGTCACGTTCTCATCTCTAATTCGAATTATAAATGATAATGTAATACAGGAATAGCAAAACATATGTTACACCATGATCATACACCTGACTTTTACAAAGCAAGAATATTAGACATAAGAATAAGAAAAATAAAATCTAGCAATAACAACAAAGAGAACATTATGCTGTCTGTTGTTAAGTTCTATAAATAAATGTTATGTTAACCCACAGACGATCATCGGGTGAAATTCCAGCCATTTGAAGCTTTAAATTTTTTTTAAGGTGTTTTAAGGTATTTAAGGTTTAAATAATTTTTAAGGTATTTATTTTTTATTGTTTTCTTATTAATTATTATAATATTATTATTAATACGAATAAAAATGTTAGAAGCAGCGCCACTTAGATCCGCTTATTGAAAAATTTAAAAATATATTTTATTGTAGAAAAATTGCAAAAAGTAATATAAGCCAAATTTTTCCTATTTCAAAGTTTGACTTAAAATTAAAATCGAAACCAAAGCTGCAAATATTGGTCGAGAATATTGGTAAGAGTTTGTTGAAATCAGCGCCAAAGTAGCGATAATTCAAAAATTTTGATGTAGTGGCGCGACTCTGAAACTTCTTTTAAAATTTTTTTCCTTATTTTTGCCTTCGTAAGAATCTCAAACTACATCTCTTCCCGAGTGAAACTTTTTCAAATTAAAAAAAAAAACAGATCTTTCCACTCCACCCTAATCAGCAACCAGCCAACGGTGATTAAAAATGTGAATTTATACCTTTTTTAAAACTTTTTTTTTTAAGTTGCGCTCAAAATCGGGCATAAATTATTTCTTATGCCTTTAAAAAACACTATTAACTAAATAAAAACACAATAAAAAAAAAAATTTAATGTTTTTTTTTTTAAATTCCATCAAACTTTTGTAATTTTTGTAAATTTGTAGAAAAATAAATTTTTTTCCAGCGATTACAAATAATTCCAGTTAACATATTCAACACATGATTTATTTTTTTCGACTTCTGCTAACACTAAGTAACATAAAAATCCAAATTTTAAGCTCCTTCTTAAAAATTTGGGAATTATTTTCATAAAGCAATACAATGTAGTTTTTAATTCATTGATTTTTGCTTAAATTTCACTGACTTTAGCGCCCTCTGGTAAAGTGTAGGAGAGTCAAACGAAACTATTTCCTTCAATTTTACTTCTTTTGTATTGTTATCTCTCGATTATTATAACTTTCATTATAGTTTGGGACAATTTTTTTTTTTATTTTTGTCTGTGGGACAAAGCACTGTGCGGCGTGGTTCGGCGACGTACTTTTTGTTTAATCTTTTGTATAATCGATCAATTAATGGCATTATCCTGATTTTCAACACACGTTGCAATACAACAAGCACCAAAATATAAACTACACACAACCACAACCAGAATATGTCCTACTGACAGTGAGCTTAATCTCCCTATAATTAACAGCTAGGCGAACACCTACAGGCAGTCCCTTTCCCTAACAAGTTGCAGCACACATTACAACTATAACAACAGCAAAGTCAAATTTCAAAGTCAGCAAAGCAAAAACCAACTGCCTTCTAAGGGTTAATAATGACTTTTGTCATTTTGCTGTTTCCATTTTTTTTCGGACACGTATAATGAAATTTTATGGCGATAATTTTTGTAGAGCAATTTGTCCACGCCCCCCGCCATTTTCGAGCAGTTTCTAGCGAGTTTAAAAAAAAAAATTGTAAAAATTATGGTCATACGTGACAGGTAGATGGTTAAATTGATGCACAAAAATGTTTATCTGAATCTTTTCTATAAAACTTCTGAACATATTTTGTACCTCAGAAGTAAGGAACACACAATTTTGCAAGCCGGTATGTTGCAGGAAAGTTCCGAGGGGCGGAAACTTTGACCCGCCCTAAAAAAAATCTGATCAGTTCTGGCAAAACGCCGATACACGTATATTTTTTTTAGACCTTTCTACCAGAATCCGTTGACAGAACCCCATCATTTTGAAAAGAATCTAATTTTGTCTCACAGTGTAATTGGGAATAGCAAACTATAGCAGTAGCAAGTATTCAATAAACCGGGTTTTCAAAATGGCGATTTTCTCTTTCTTCGAATATTCTAATTTTGGGGATAACGGTTTTCGGTTAAACCAAGGGGTAATAACCGGTTTCGGTTATTATGTCGAAATGTAAAACTATACATTTGATAACATTCGTTTATTTTTAATTAAGTCTTTGTGATACGTGAAACTGATTTTATTATAAAAATCTATAACAATTTTATAAAAAAAAAACTATGAACAGACAATATTTCATTGGATGACGTGGTTGTGCGGTGAATCCGGCCTTGTGCCTTCGGGCCAGTTGCCTGGAAAGTGTACTTTAAGCAGGAGGTCTACCGGTTCATCATTCGATGTCGTCCATCACCCGGTCTGTTCCTTCAGATATCCTAGAAATGTGACAGTCGTCAAGAGTCTTTACTCAGTCTGGAAGTCTCAGCCTCGTTTTCAATGCCTTCGCAGAAATGTTTCCAACAACTGGTCCTTGAATATCTTCACTCTTTATTATATTATTTATGTCGAGTTTTGTACACATTCCAGTATCACTCCGGTACTTCATCAAATTGTACGTCCGCACAAAGAACAAGTCCCGTTTTAAACATCTCTGTAACGACCGTGGTCCAGTATCTGCATAGGACAAATAGGCTGATATACTAATTGTATTGCCATTAGTTCCGGAACTTACATGTAAATTGGAATTGGCAGATATATCTTCTATTTCCACTGGTCAACTTATTTCGGGAAACAGGCGGCGAAATAATTCGTTGGCAAAGTATTTTCAGTTTGTCTGATGGGCTCAGTAACGATGTGAGCAGTTGAACAGGCTTTAGGTTTGTTCTTCGGTGTTGTTATATCAGTTGCGTAAAGGTCTTTAAAAAAACAAATTTAAAATAACCTGTGAAACCGGTTCATAGAGAGTAACAGTTATCACAAACCCGTAGCACGGTTAACAAGCCGAAATTCGGTTAAACGGTTTCGGGTTTGAATACACTAATATCAACCCAAAAGAAGGCATCAATATATGTAAATAACTATATTCAAAGAGATAATCACATTAGATTGAAACCGGTTGTACTATTAAAGGCCTTGCCGCCGCCTCTGCAGTTAGCCGCCGCCAGGCTAGCAGATGAATCCGCCGCCGCCGGTTTTTTAAGTCCCTACGCTGCCGCCGAAGCAGAGACAATCGGCGTAAACCTCTAGTCTGAGTTCAATAATCCCAGTTCCTGTATTCCGTCAAAAAAAAGGTTTGTCCCAATAATAATGTTCAGGGGTTTCTGCCAGAATGTTGTCGGCACAACTATGACAGTAATTCCTGTGTTGTGTTCCAATGTAAGCAGCATGTATACCAAACGTCCAGTGACCGCTTATGATAGCAGTCATTCTTACTTACTTACTTATCCGATCTCGGACAACCCCGGGGGGTCAGGGACCTTACAAAACGAAGGTAACATATTTCGCCAACCAGTTCGATCTTTTACTTTTCCTCTCCAGTTGGCAATACCAAGTGCATGCAGGGATTCGTCAACCTGATCCCTCCAGCGGAGTCTTGGTCTTCCTATTTTTCGTCTTCCTTCGATTTCGGTGACGAAAACCCTTCGTACTGGTTCGTCTTCATCCATTCTACTGACATGACTTAGCCAGCGCAATCGCGTTATTTTGACCCCCTCATCTATGTCAATGTCGGGATACTCGTGTAGCTCATACACCTCATGCTGTCTGCGTCGCCGATGCTCGCCGTTGTGCACTATAGCGCCATATATTTTTCGGATTATATTCCACTCGAAGACTTCTACAGATGTTTCGTCTGCCTGCGATAAGACCCAGAATTCTGGGTAAGCAAGACAGAATATACGAGAGCCTGGTATAGCTGGACTTTTGTTCCTCGAGAGAGAGGGCTTTATCTCTAAAGTGCTTGCTTAGCCCAAAATAACATCTATTCGCAAGCACAATTCTCCGCTTGATCTCAAGGCTGACGTTGTTGTTTTTGTTCACGGCAGATCCGAGGTATATAAATTCGTCCACTACCTCGAAGTTATAACGGTTATCAACGTTCACGCTTTGGTCTAATTGCGTGGAGACCCTGCTCGTTGAAACCATTAATTTTGTCGGTATATCCGGTTGGAAAATCTCTGGATTACCCCAAACGATTATAAAATGGAACCATTCAAAATTGTTAGTAAAAACCATAAATCCTTTTGTTTAATGGAAAAATACAATTTATGGCATAAAATGCATAGAAAGTCCGCTTCCCTCAATAATATTTCTCTTCTATTTTAATGTTTATTTCGATTAAATCCACATGTCTTTTTTATTACTACATTTCCCCAGGATGCCAATGATAATCGTGTTAAACAATTCAAGGACATCACTCTAGTCAAGGGAGTTTTCACGGGAAAACTACAATTATCCGAACATCCGGCATTGGGTGTTTGGAAAATTGTCGTCATAATAAGTGGAAAATTTGCCTATTCCAGGCAGAAAACCTTCAAGGTCAAGAAGTATGTCCTACCCAAATTTAGTGTCAATATTAAAACTCCCGAGAATTTCATACTCGACGATCGTGTCATCAAGGCCATTATCTATGGAAAATATACGTTTGACAAATATGTGGAAGGAAATGCCACAGTTATTTTGCATGATGCACGTTTGGGCACTGAATTTGCAACGAAACAATTAAGTATCGATGGTATCGGCAGCGTTGAGTTTCAATTAGACGATCCTGGTAAATATTCGGATGTGGAGGCATTTACCATGCGTGCTTTTATGACGGAAAAACAAACAGGTATCACGCAATCTACAATGGAAATAATTCAAGTGCGTAGACAGCAATATAATGTCGATATTTTGATAAACGAAATTGAATACCGTGGCAACGAACCATATCGCTTGAAGGCTAAAGTGAAGTACTGGAATGATGTACCGGTATTGGACACTAAGACACCAGTTTATTTGGAACATGGCACACAGACCTACGAGACTCATCTGGATGCAGAGGGTATAGCTACATTTGAGTTTGAGTACGATGCCATATCCGATTACAAGATTCGATATAAGGATTCTAGTACAAAGTTGCCAAATATATTCGCTGATAGGGTTGACCGCACAAAAACATCGTTACGGCTGCAATTAATGGGAGGAAGGTATGTTGTTTATATCATGATTCATAATTTTAAGCAACTTTAAATTTCACTGTGCAACAGTGGGTCTCGGGCCTCAACCAAACCAAAAAATTGTGAAAGTACTTGGGCGTGGTATCACAAAATCCCGCTCGATTTTGCCCCTATACGCAACATTTTTCTCTTTACACGCCGAAGAAAATTTTGGAGGTGGGTCAGGGCCCTATTTCAGATTTTACTTCCGTAAATCCTAAACGGCTTCACAAATTGGATTACAACCTTTGACAATATTGTAGCTGTTTTCCTATTTCACAATTCCCTCTAGTACATTTCTAAGAAAAACTACACTGTTAATTGATTATTTCACGACACGTCATGAAAAATTTCACATATTTTATATGTTTTGACATTTCTTGCCTAACGGTAAATAAATTGCGGTAGCTGTCTTCAAAAAATTTGTAGTTTTCTTGATAAGTTTTCTAAATACACTAATCAACAAAAATTATATTTAGAGCTCCATAATTGGTGTAGAAATGCTGCGTTTAACCATATTCTTTAAATATTCACCTGTATGTATTCAATATTAAACAAATTGATATCTTCTACAAAGTTGTAGTGCTTAATATACTTAACAATATTGTCAAACACACTAATGAACAAAATTACATTTTGGGTTCCAAAATGATTGTACCAATATTAAATTTTTGCTTATAATTTCTATACTATAATGTTTTGGTTACTCGAAAAATCTTATGAACAAAAACCCAAAAAACAGCAATATTTTTGTATTATGCGACCATTTGAGATCATATATGACATTTTAGGACTTTGATGTAATTGGCAATTTTGTCGAAAACCTTACAGCCAAAGTCACGAGCTCGAAAGAAAACCTAAGCGAACGAAAGCCAGTCACTCACTTTCGTTCTTATCCCAGGCTTTAAATGTTATTGTGTGGTTGCGAGTTTTCAAAATCGGAAGTCACTAACTATTTTCGCTGTCGACTAGGACTGAAAATAATGTCATTATAATAAATTTGTTATTAAAATATATTTCCATTTCAGCACAAAAACGCCAACTTTGCGGCACCTGCAGATACTGGTTCTTCGTACTCTTCTCTCTTGCTCCGAAATTAAATGGCGAACGTCAAGTTTATGTTATTGCTTTGAACAACAACCGCACAAACACACGTTAAACCATGAGAACGACAAGTCGAAAAATAGTGACTCGCTTTTTGAAACGAAAGTGAGTGACTGGCTTCGTTCACTTGGATTTTGTTGGAGAGGGTGTAAGTGGAGTCCGATTTTATATTGAATTGTATATGTATTCGTGCGCTTGTCAGTGACTCCCAAATCAGCTGTTTATCGCATAGAAAGAAAGCGAACGTTAACGTTCCACATCGTGACTTTGGCTGTTAAGTTGTACAACTGTGGAGAATATTAAGCGTGTTTTGGTTACACCGCTTGCTTATATATTCGCTTGTTTTGTATGAAGCACGTAGCGAAAACTTAGCGAGAACTTAGCGACGAGAATCATTTTCGCTAAGTTTAAGAACAATTTTTTTTGACATCTTTTAAATTGCCGTTTTCTTTTCAACTTAGCAAGGGACAATCGCTTGCTTGTAACCAAAATACGACTATTATTACATTCCTGTGTTAATAGTATAGAAGTTAAAAACGAAAATTAAAAAAAATTAATATTTCTGAATTGGTTCCATCATTTTGGAACCCAGAATGTAATTTTTGCTTATTAGTGTGTTTGACAATATTGTTAAGTATATTAAGCATTTCAACTTTGTTGAAGATATAAATTTGTAATTTGTTTAATATTAAATATATATAGGTGAATATTTAAATAATATGGTTAAACGCTGCATTTCTGCACCTATTATGGAGCTCTAAATATAATTTTTGTTGATTAGTGTATTTAGAAAACTTATCAAGAAAGCTACAAATTTTTTGAAGACAGCTACCGCAATTTATTTACCGTTAGGCAAGATATGTCAAAACATATAAAATATGTGAAATTTTTCATGAAGTTTCGTGAAATAATCGATTAACAGTGTACTTTTCTTTAGAAATATATTAGTGGGAATTGTGAAATAGGAAAATGGCTACAATATTATCAAAGGTTGTAATGCAATATTTCAAGCTGTTGCAGATTTATTAACCCTTGGACAAACACATGGTTCTGGCCAGGCATATCTCATTTTTGAGCGTTAATTAAACATACTTCTAGTTTAGGTAGATGCCTGTATTCCCGGTAGCCGCCTAAAATATTGTTGGCTTTCTATTTTAAAAAAAAAATTCAAAAATATCGTTCCAACACGACGAAAACTGCAAAAAAGAGTCCCCCCTCGAACAAACAGACCTATACAATTAGGGTCAATGTCCAGACCCCTATACAATTTGTAGGAAATAAATTATTATTATACACATTTTGGGTTATTTTTCTGCAAATACAATGCAGATTGTTGTTTCCGGATACTTTTTTATTTTTGGGTTGTTTTTATGTGAATTCAATGCAGACGTTTGCTTCCAGGTAGTTTTTGTGTTCATTTTTCTCTTATTTCTTTCTTTCGTTTGTGATTTTGGTTTTGTATTCAGCTAGTTTATTATTGAATGCTGAACATACCACATCGACAGTCCGAAATATAAATTTTTTGTGCGGAAACTAAAGTGAAATTATTACTATTATTTTGGCAGAGGATTTAGAATTTGTGTACAATACGCGCTTGCGTACAGGCAGCCTTACTGATAGTTTCCAACAACAACTATCATCAAAGTTACAGCATGATTTTGCACTTCACACAGACGCAGACGAAGCACTAGATTTATTTGAAGACCAAAGCTGTGAAAACACAGATTTTGTGCCCGAAGATGACGCTGTAGCGACAGACGACATTATTTAATCGTCGTCGTCTTTATAATATCGTCGTTATTTTTCTATAATATGCAAAACCCACTACGTTTGCAAAAACACGAAATACTCGTGACAACAATGTTTCATTTCCACTCGTTCCTCCATCAGCGGATTGTTCGCTCAACGTAGTTCGGCAGTAGATTTGTGGAAAAGGTGTTGGCAGCGTTGGTAGATCGTCGCTGATTGGTTGGTTAAGGAAAAGGGGAGCAGCAAAAATATTGCATCGGGAGCGATGACAAAATATCTCGGTTATTCATACTGAAGTTTGGAAGCAACCGGCAGCAAAAAAGGAGAAAATATATATAAATGAAGTATTAAAAATAAAAACAATATTTTAAATTAAGTTTAAAACAAAATAAAATCACAAACCAAGAAAAACATCAATTGTATATAGTTTATAGAAATCAGTGGAAATATACTATATAAATAAACAAAATTGTACAATAACGAAAAAAAAACAATTAGCTTCTGGTGTCACAAAAATTCTTGTGACGGACAGACGCCTCGGACATTGAATATGAATTGGAAATTGAAGCAAATGAAATATTCGACAGCGATGAAGAATCCGAAGGAGAATGTGAGAATGCACCAACTCAAGGTGCAGACGGTGTTTTGCTTGGAATAGATGGTACCAAGTGGAGTACAGCAGAACGCGCTACAGTGAGATTCCGCCAGCACAACATCATGCGTTTCAGAGGTGGACCAAAAACAAATCCTACCACTCCGTTTCTTTTCACCGAATATTATGTTCATCATCGTCACACAAACAAATCTATATGGAGAAAAAGTTACACGCAAATGGAACGCAGAACATGCAAACTGCACACCACACGAGTATGGGTTGATGTGACAAGTGTTGAGCTTGACGCTTTTATTGGGATACTATTGGCTTTTGGTGTCAGTCATAATACTATGCAGCTCGCAAGATTGATATGGCAAACTTATGCACTTCCAATATTCCGTGCAGCCATGTCATATACACGATTTGTTACTTTGATGCGTTGTATTCGATTTGACGATAGTCGTACGCGCGCATTTCGTCAACAAACCGACAAAGCTGCTCCCATTCACGACATAATGGAACTTCTAGAATAACAATCTTGCCAGTAATTTTGAACCATACGGAAGTGTAACCATCGATGAGCAGCTATTTCCATACCGTGGGCACACAAAGTTGACGCAATACATCCCATCAAAGCCCGCAAAGTATGGCATAAAAGTATGGTGGGCATGCGATGCGAAAACCAAATATCCGTTGTAAGGAAAATTGTACACTGGTAAAGAGGGACAACAACGAGAGACAAACCAAGGTGAAAATGTGCTCATGAGTTTAGCTAATCGATACATCAACAGCGGCAGAACTATTATTGCTGATAACTTCTTTACAACATTAGACGCAGCTAAACGTCTTTCTTCGATTGGAGTAGCATACGTTGGCACTATTAGATCCAACAAAAGGTGTCTTCCCAAAGAAGTGAAAAAAGACAGCAAACGGCCAGTGGTTTCATCTGTGTTTGGTTTCTATGAGAACCTTGTATCACTGTGCAGCTACATTCCAAAGAAGAACAAAGCAGTAAATCTACTATCCACTATGCACTACACCGAGAAAGTTGAAGGCGTAGCAAAATGGACCAAATGGTAACGCATTACTCCAAAAAACTGTCAACCAGACGTTGGCCATTAGCATTTTTTTTGCAACATGATAGACGTCATGGGATTAGCCACTTACATCATATGCAATGAAAATACAGAAGGAACCAGAAAAGAGAACCGACGAATGTTCTTGAACATGCTGAGTAAACAATTGGTACTTGCTAATACTGAAAATCGCATGAACAACAACCATATTTTGGGACAACATTCAACCCGTTTGGCCATTGAATCTTTCTTTGGAAGGCCATTAAATATTCCCAGCAACATGCTGCCTAACCAACAAAGCGGCCCTAGTACACTGAATTCCAGAAAAGATTGCAGATTTTGTGCCACGCAAGACGAAAAGTTGCGTAGGAATACACGTTTTTACTGTACCAAATGCAATAATCCTGTATACCAACAACATTCTAAAGTTGATTATAATTGTTTTTCATGCATTCCACAAAATGAATAAAAAACTTTTTTAGGTAGCTACATATGTATGTACATATATCAAAAAACCAAAAAAAAGTCTAAAGACAAAATTAATAAACGAGCATACTTAGAAATTCAAAGATACCATGCCCTTTTTGCCATACAAATGCATAAAAACGTATAGGGGTCTGGCCAGGCATACATGTGCGTTTGTTCGAAGGTTTCAGAATATGTGTTTGACGGGGGTTCAAGTAAAATCTGAAATAGGTCCCCGACGCACCTCCAAAATTTTCTTCGGCCTGTAACGGAGCGGTGTTTTGTGATACCACGTCCAAGTACTTTTGCAATTTTTTGGTTTAGTTGAGGCCCGAAACAAATTCCTTTCATTTGTGTGACAGAATTATTTATTAGCTTGCCAATTTTTAAAAAAAATTGTGTCATTTTGCCATAGAAAAGAATAACAAATTTCTTTCAAATTAGTAAAAAATAGTAAAAACAGTAAAAAATAGTACGTCCGGGAACAGAGCTATTAAGATAGGAATATATATTCTTTATCCATAAATGTCGGAGTCATACGCTCTACACTGAAAAAGAAGTTATTGTAATTCCATCTGACGTTTCATTTCACACTCTTCGTCGTAGGTTTGTGGAAATGAGAGAAATTAAATTTAAAATTAAATTACACCAGGTGGAGTTACAAAATATGTACAGTTAACTTTTTCATGTCGTTTTGGTGTAGAACTGAAAAATTTAAATGTATTTTGCACTTTTTTGTTGACTTTTATCGTTGGTATACATTTGTATTGGATTTAACACAACTAGTTTGCCACAAAAACACGAAATTCGGTTGTTCCTTTGTTGGACGTTGTTTACTATTGCCTCTCTCTGGTATTATTGAACCCATGTTTTCCACCATCCAATACCGTGACGTTTAATTTAATGTGAGAATAAATGTATCTATGTATGTATTCGTCTATGACAGCACCTATTGAAAAAAGTTGGCAATGTACATGGTGAAAGATAAGTGGTGGATTTTAAAGTAAAGGGAAATTGTCTAGATGGCGCCGGAGTGGTGGATATGGGCAAATTTTCCTGGAAACAAAAACTATTGAAAAAACTATATAACCATGTTGTTTGCCTTTTGAATTGTCAGCAAATGTCAAAATCGATATACTTTTCTATTATTTATATTCTATTTTCAAATTTAAACAACAGAATCGAAATAAAAATGATTTTTAAGTGCTTTTTCGTCGCATCCGAGTGAAAAATGGTCGCACGGAAACAGCAAGCGCCCTCTGATGAAAATGGTGATTACGCAAATGAGTCATCTGTGGTTTTTATTTATCTATGATAAACGTCAATGAGAATTATAGGAAACTTCAGTGAAGTGACAGTGGTACAGGACAGCGCCTATTGAAAAAAGTTGGCAATGCTCGCGCTATATCTATCATTTCCTTTATCTATGGTGGATATGGGAAAATTTGCCTGGAAAAAAACTATTGAAAAAACTATTTAGCCATGATTGTTTTGCTTTGTATATTGTCAAAAAAAAATAAGAACTGCAATATGACTTTTTATTATCTATATTTTGTTTTCAAACTCAAGCAATAGAATCGAAATAAAAATGATTTTGAGTCCTTTTTCGTCGTATCCATCTAAGGTATTCGTCGTATTTCTATCATTTTTGATAACACCTATCAGCAATTACAATTATCCTCTTGAGCTCGTGGCTGACGTCATTATTCTGGTTTTAGGCAGATGCGACAAAAATAAATTCGACCACTACCACGAGGTTATAACGGCTCTGCTCCAAACGAATGGAAGCTCTGCTGGGTGAACTCACAAACTTTCTCTTGTCCGCATTTATCGCCCAATCCACTTTTGCTGACATTTTCTTGATCCTCGAAACTGTCGCAGTAATTTCTAGCACAGTCCATCCAATAATATCTATTTAATCAGAACACACAATGTGTCGCATGTAGCTTTTGCTACTGATGGTTTTATCATGTTAACTGCAACTTATCTCATTGTGATATTCAATAAGATGTTGATAGTTTAACTTCAAAAGGTTCGGTAACATCCTTACCACGTTTCACTGCGGATTTGGTGTTCATCAAGGTCATCCTGCAAAGGAGTGTGAGTTTTGGAAGCTCAGACATTGCTTCATAGAGTTTCTCCCGTATCGGACTATCGAAGGCCGCTTTATAATCGATAAATAGATGATAGCTGTCGATTTGTTTTTCGTGTGTCTTTTCCAGGATTTGGCGTAGCGTGAAAATCTGGTCAGTTGTCGATTTTCCAGGCCTAAAGCCACACTGGCATGGTCCAATCAGGTCAGCGATAATTGGTTTTAGTATTTCGCACATTATACTTGATAGAACCTTATATGCTTTGGAGGCTTATTCCACGGTAGTTGGCACAGAGACTCGGTTCACCTTTTTTTAAATATGGCACATAGTACACCGAGACTCCAATCGCCGGGCATGCATTCATCTAACCAAATTTTGCTAATGAGCTGATGCATGCACCTTATCAGCTCATCGCCGCTAGCCTTAAACAGCTCCGCCGGTAATCCATCGGCCACTGTGACTTTGTTGTTCGTAAGGCGGGGAATAGCTAATCTGATCTCGTCTTGGTTAGGAATCGACGTCGTCAACGAAATTGAAATCGATTGTCTCGTCTTTGGATATCTCAGGTACCAATAGCGCAGAGAAATGATCTCTTCATATTCCCAACATACTCTGCACATCTACGATGAGGTGTCCGTCCTTGTCTTTACAGAAGGGGGGCCCTGAACCATGTCCATTAGTTCCGTTTTTTGACTTTTTGGTAGAATTCGTTCTTCCTTCTGTATGTCTCAATTTTCTCACTCTCGGGCTTTCTCCACTGCCGTTGCTTACGCCTAACGAGATGGTTTACCTCCTTTTTTTCCTATGCCGCTCAGTCCAAGCTCGCGGTTCATCTATCTGAAGCATTGCCATGTGTGCAGCGTTCTTCTCATAATTTGCAATGTGACACTCTTCATTGTACTATTGTTTGTTGCGAAGCGGTTTTTCAAAACTAAGTACCGTTGTCGCGGCAGTTTTTATAGAGTCGGAAATGGGTTTCCACTGCGCTTCAGGATCGTCAACGGAAGGGGTTGGTTTCTGTGCCAAAAGTTGGGAGACCTTCCTTGACTAGGCTATGGCTACCTCTGGTAATTGCAGCTTTCCGATGTCTAACTCTCTCAGCGTCTGGTTTCGTACGATTTTCGCTTTAGTTAATCTTGTGCGAAACTATGCTGCTACCAGGTAGTGACCAGAATCGATATTAGCTCCTCTGATCACTCGTACGTACATTACACTGGATGAGTGCCTTCCATCAATTACCACGTGTTCAATTCGGTTCTTCGTTCTATTATCAGGGGATACCCAAGTAGCTTTGTGGAGGTCTTTATGCTGGAATCTGGTATCACTAATGACCATGGTTTTTGACGCGGCAAAGTCAATCAGTCTCATACCGTTGTCATAACTGTCGGCATATAGACTGAAATTGCCAACAGTTGGATGAAACACATTCTCCCTGCTGACTTTAGCTTTAAATTCTCCTGGTGCAATTTTAATGTCATGGACAGGACAGCGGTCATACGTTTCCTCTAGGCGCTGATAGAATATGTCTTTGGGGGATGCACACAAATTAGGGAAATATAAAAATATTTTGATTTTATGCGGATAGTGGCTATACGTTCACTCACAGGATTGAACCTAGGGACTAGATGTCGCAGTCTTTTGCCAACTACAAATCCGCAACCAAATTCATGTTTTCTCTTATGGCAACTGTAGTATATGTAGCAGTATCTTTTTCTTGTGCCGCCATGTCCTGTCCATCGCATTTCCTGGATAGCGGCAATATCAGCCTTATAACTTTCGAGGACATCCGCCAATTGGATACTTGCATCGGATCTGAATAGAGTTCTTACATTCCATAAATAAATAACCGTATATCGTGGTTCTATAACGTTTGCGTGGGTCGTCCACAAGTGGGGGTTGTTTATGTTTTCTTTCCGTTCTTGTATATTCGGTAAACGGGAGGTAAGCAAAGGCCACCGGCTTTTGCATTTTACCTGTCGCCAGGATATTTGATTACAGCTGCCCAATATGGATCAGACTCTGACCAGAATGCAATATGTCGAACCTGGATTTTCTTCTTTTGCTTTCTATCCGCAGTTGGCCCGTATGTTTGGCTCATCCGCCTTCTAAGGACAAAAGAATATGCCCGATAGCTTGATGAGCCTTAGTGACATCAGTCACCTACTAAACCTGAGACACATCAGTGAACGCATAACCAATCAGGCTGCTCATTTGTTTCGCCTTCTCACTCTAGCTAGCTAACGGAGGTTTCCGATAAAACCATTACCCAGGACATACTGCGTGGAAGTAGTGAGCTGCTTGGACTTTCCACTGAAGGAATCATTTCTGGCCGCTCTCAAGTGAATGGCTATCAGAAACTTTCCACCTCCACGGACAGTCCCATGTTACAATTGATCCTCTTTGTAAGTACATGTCCTGACCATCGCATTTTCTGGATATAAGTGGCGTTGACCTTTTAAATTTTCGCCGACTTCGGCCAGTTGGATATTGGTTCCGGATCTATTGTTACATTACATGTGCATATCCGTATATCACGGTCCTTAGAAAGTTTCCGGGGGTCATCAGAAAATCATTTTCGCTTTTATATTTTCATTGCAACTATGAAGGGCGGCGGTTCGCAAGACCAGCTCATCGATATTTTGCATTTTGCATACTGTCACGGTTTATATTGCAGTCGTCCATTAATGGTTCTAACAATTTCGTCAAGTTACTGCTATTATGTTGTAATAAGTAGGGAAAATAATTGTGCATGCAGTTCTCTTGTAACGAATTCAGAATAGAAGTAAAAAGGTTGAAGAATTAGCTAACTATGGAACAAACTGGTAAATTCTAGGTTATCATCGAAGACTGACTGACGATCGTAGTTTATTTGTTCTAAATATTTGACTGATGAACTTGATTAAGTGTATAAGGTTTATAACTGTAAATAAATTTGAGTGCAACATTGCTTTGGGTGCTGCGATTTTTGTTTTATGGTAATGTATAGACTTTTTATCATGCGACAATTTATTATAAAGCAGATTTTCAAACTCAAGTATGTAGTTGGCAGCAGTTAAGACACAATGGCTGCTCTGGTCGGCGGTATCACTAAGAAAAAACCAAGATAATAAATTTTGTTCCGTAGGCATTGTGCAGCTCGCCGATGTCTAACTTCCTGCCTTTGCAGCTGGTTACACAGTGCAACACGAAAAAATATAACCATATACGGCCACCACTACGTGATAAAAGACAACAATAAAAGACCCGAGTCTCCCAGTTTTGCCCAAAGTCATGCACTTTTTTATGGACCCCCAAAGATTTGTGGCCTCGGTGTAATTTTTGCAAAAAAGTGATTATTGTCTCAGGCTCATATCTTCCAAACCGTTCGGAATTTTGATTTACTCTCTAAGGGAAATTTGTAGCTCCTATCATAGCGAATAACATATAACATCAAGGTTTCTTCATCTTCAAGGTCAAAATCGCAAACAATGCTTAAAAAAAATTCGATTTATTTTAATTTGTTTCCCTGTTCAGGTCCATAGGTAGCAAACCGTTCAAAATTTAAGGAAACAATCAACCATACAAATGTACCTAAGATCTCAATAAACAACTTTGTAGAATTGTTGATTGTTTCCTTGAATTTTGAACGGTTTGCTACCTATAGACCTGAACAGGGGAAAAAATGTTAAACAAATCAAATTTTGTAAAGTCTTTTGCGATTTTGACATTGAAGATGCAGTTTTTTTTTTGTTCTTTATGATAGGAGCTACAACTTTCCCTCAGAGAGTAAATCAAAATTCGGAACGATTTGCAAGATATGAGCCTGACAAAATGATCACATTTTTGGCTGAATCACACCAAGGCCCCAAATTTTTGTGGGGCCCATAAAAAAGTGCGCAGCTTTGGAGACACAGGTCTTTTTTTCTGGTCTTTTATCACGTCTTGGTGTCCGTCTATGGTTTTCATTCATTAACATTTCTTTTTCATTTACATTTAGACTACGTCTTGGAAAAATGATTGAAGTCGAAGTATCTTCTGACACCGATATACCCTACATCATCTATATGATTACAAGTCACTCGACTATAGTACACACGGAATACATCAAAATGCCTGCCAATCAAAAATCATACATCATCCAGATAAAGCCATCCATTGAATTAATACCCTGGTCTTATCTCTATGTGCACTATATACAGAATGGTAATCTTCGTTACAAAGAGATGAAGTTAGATTTCCCATATGAATTTGAAAATCAGGTAAGGTCTACCCCCTACAATGCACCACCGCTCTTACTGATAGTAATTCTTGTTCTTAAGATTTCAGTTATGGCTCCAAAAGAAGCGGCACCCGGTTCCGAGGTTACCATAAACCTTAAGGCTCAACCGAAATCGTATGTCTGCATTTTGGCTGTGGACTTAAGTGTATATCTTTTGGATCCAAGTTATGATTTGGACAAATGGGAAATAATTAACGGTCTCCTTGGTGATGTCTCATATACTCCAGTCCAAAGTACTGAGTATCCTGGGCTACTGTCTGGTCTCATCACACTGACCAATTCGCATTATCCTTTTATGAATGTATTTAGTAAGTATCCCCTAGTAAATTATTTGTAGTTAATTGCAGTTTTTGTTTTTAAATTATTTGAGTTATAAGATAAAATATTGTAGAGAAACAATCTTGAAGTGAAAGTTTTCAAAAGAACCCTTATTTTCGTATGAAGAGAAATTTACAAGAAACTTGACTTTCACAACAAAAAGGAGATTAATATTTTCAGTTTTATACAAATTTTCTCGAGGAAATTGTAACAGTACATTGTTACAAGGTCTGAAGTACGAAACAATTGCATTATACAGCGACGAGCAAAATTGTAACAGGGTTGACACAGTTTGGAAATAAATTTGAATATTATAAATATTTGATTAAAAACAAAAAAAATAGAATTAACTAAATCAAGTTATACTTTTTTATTTATTCTATTTTATTATTCAAGCTCAAGACCTTCTATATCTCTATAAATAGAAATATAATTTTTTAAAATAGAAGATGTTTCGCAATGTGTGTTTTGGAATCATGAGAATGCATTTGCAAAACATCTTGTTTTTTTTTAAATCTACATATATCTCTATTTATAGAGATTTAGATGGTCTTGAGTTTGAATTATCAATGTATTCTTCTCCCGTAAATAAACAAAAAAACAATTTTAATTCCATGTTGATATAGACAAAGTAAACAGAAAATATTTTCAAGTTATACAAGTGTTACAATTTTGCACTCTGGTTTTGTGTTAATTTATTTGATTTTTGATTCAATATTTTATCCAGTATTTTTTGTCCATCCATTGGTTAAATCCTCAGATTTTCTTATTTTGGCGATTTAAAAAAAATCTTCCATAAGACTTGTACCAGTTTATGAAAACCCCTTAAAAAATAGCAAAAATTTGTTATTTTTCCGATTGGACGCTCAGTTTTCGAGATAGTGATGCCATTATGAAGTCAACTAGTACTTACTATTTTTGCGATTCAACGCACCGTTTCCGAGTTATAGCCACTTTTCTATTTTACCGAATTCCTTATTTTGACGATTTTTTTTAAAAAATTTTGCATACGAATTGGAGCAGTTTATGCAAAACCCTTAGAAGCCGGGAAAATTTGGTTATTTTTTGGATTGGACGTTCAGTTTCCGAGATATAACCATGAGGGCGTTTTAGTGCTTTTTTTGTTGAAAATTTTTAGTTATAGCAAGTTTTTGACGAAAAAAAAGTGATGCCATATTGGAAACATTCATTGGTTACACGCTCCCACAGATATAAAATTTTCATTACTTTTTCGATTGGCCGAGTTATAACCACTTTTTTATTTTCGTGAGTTTTTGAACAAAAATTTCAGCAGTTTTTGAAAAACCGTTATAAACCTGCAAACATTTCCTATTTTTTTCGATTGGACGCCTCGATTCCGAGATATAGACATTATTTTTAATTTTTTTAATATTGTCGATCAAAACTGGGGATGGGTTACCCTGGGTAACACAGTAATGACACATGTGCTTGCACTGGTCTTTAAATAATTTAAAGTATTAATATTATTTAAATGTAACGTCATCACATGATTGAACGCTGTTTTTTTATTTTCCAATGTAACATTTACTAATGTGTTCATAGAAATCGAACAGGTACCGTGTAACAAAAAGGTGTTGAGTTCGAAAACTCATTGGATTTTTTTTTTTTTTTTTGAAAAAACACTACGTTATTAAAACAGGGGTTTTTGAAGATAAAAAATCACCACACGTAGCGGGAACACCACCAAATTGGTAATACCGATTGATGCTATGGCGAAAGAGAGCCAGTCTGTGTTGTTCACTGGTAGTTCTACCTCTATGCCAACAGGAGTTGAGATTCACTACACACTGAAAACCCGTTCTCTGTAACATAATCTTCCAAACACATTCTGCCGGAAACATATATATGTTTGGAGCACACTCCAAACTTTCACATGTTTTTAAGTCCATGTAACATGTATGCTTTTATGTGAAAACATATGCGTGCTTCATGCCAAACATCCATACACTTACGTGGAAGCATTCGCGTGTTTCCTCCCAAACCTTCCAATACTTATGTGGAAACATGTGAGTATTTCCTCCCTAACATAATAATATTTAGAAACAAATTAGTTTTCGCTTTCTATATATTTATACATTTATAACTAAGTAATGAAGAAAAATTGAAAGACCTAAAAGATCCCTTTTTACGCTTACTTGCATTGAGTAAATTTTTTGTTCTTTTTTATGTGTTAACATAGGGCAATCTATCAAAGTGAACACATGCAAAAAACATACAGCGTTAGCATCACATACGTGGTTGTTATACAACAATAGTCTCTGCCTGAAAATAAGTACGATGGTATTGATGTAGCAGCAGCGAACAAACAAGCAGGCCGTCGTCGCCAAAAAGTATTGAATAGTATCGTATAGAATATAAACATTGATGCCTTTTGAAACATTTGTGCTTTTTGTATTGTTATATGTAATAACATTGTCGAAATGGTGCATTTATATTGAAATATTATTTTTTACTCAGACTCTTTACGTGAGACCGGAAAAAAGAGTGCAATAAGTTCTCTATACTATTCATGGTAGAAATATAATGGTAGATGCAGTACGACAACAAATACTACAAGCCAAAAACAACAGGCATTTTGTTTTTGCTCAGTGCCTGAAAACTCAGCTGATTGAAAAATAATGAAACTGTATACAAAATTGGAAAAAGTGCCACTTACAAAATGCGTTTGTTTTATTTGATATTTTGAAAGTGTTTAAGTATGAAAATTGAATTGGAAAAATCATTTCAAAAACAGTAATTGTAGGCGAACGATGGTTGTATACAAACAATAGTAAACAAACTTTGACATAAGAGAAAAACTCAGTCCAGAAAAAGTTCAAATCAGCTGGGCTAGTGCTCCTACCATTTGTTTGTACCATGATACTATTCAATACTTTTTGTCGTCGCTCTGTTTATGACAAAACAAAAACAATTATTTCAGTGAGCTAAATATTGTTCACTAAGGTAACATTTACTAATGTGTTCATAGAAATCGAAAAGGTACCGTGTAACAAAAAGGTGTTGACAACACATCGCCCATGAGTTCGAACACTCACTGATTTTTGTTTCATGAAATGAGAATCTGGTGCTCTTTTGTTTCTCCTTTCTTAGTTGTCTCTAACGTTTTAGATTTCAGAAGGTTTTAATGGTACAAAACTTTAAAATGCGAGTATCACTATGCGTTGGTACACAAACAATGCATACATACATATATACAAAGTTAGTCCAAGCAAGCAAAGCGCGGTTTAAATACTTGAGTCTTTTTTTAAATTTTTAACTATGCAAAAAGTATGAAATATTCAAGATATGATACGAGAGAGAAATGCGTTTGAGTGAATTTCTGGCACTTTTTGGTTCTCTTTTACCAGGGTTGCCAAATTGCGCTCATCTTCTGGTTGTCTAGTCTTTGGCATAATAGAGAAGAAAATTTACTCATGTGGTGGAATGCCAACAAAGAAAACGAGTGAAGCGCGTCGTTTCTCTGCTTTCGCTCTTACTCTCCTCGTTGAATATTTTAATACACGAGCAGTTTTCTGATGATGTTACATGAAGTATGTAAAAAGTATGAAATAATCAATTTATGACGCGGGAAAGAAATCGCGTCGACTTTGTTGATGCTCTTCTACTAGGGTTGCCAAATTGCGCCTGTTTTTTCTTCTCCCTCTCCTCACGTTCTCTGGATGACAACGAGGTAGTAGGCTATTTCATCGAGTTCGAGTTGCTTTGGTAATTTACTCATTGTTTGATATAATACGGTCAGAAATAAAAGTGAATGCATATTTTCGTTCGATGCAAACAGAATAAAACATAATTTAGCTGGCATTAGTATCAATTAAACACTTTTAAAATTATAGCCTGTTTTTGTAACTTAATTTTTAATCATTCGTACGCCAAATGATTAGCGAAGATATCGGTTGGTTTTTATATGATTTGTTTTGAGTAAAACGAAAAGAGCTTTCGTTTTGCTTAAAAAATTTGATTCAGCGAAATCAAATACGAACGAAACAAAACGTCAGATTAGACAATCAGAAAATATCAATCGCTTAGTTCGTTTACAAATGTGTTTCTTTACGCATTTACAAGAAAATTAATTAAAATTGTTGTTTATTATGGATATTTCTAACAAAAACACTTTAATTATCCCACTTCACTAACTTTAATTTTTCCCACATTTCTTCTTGCAATTGGTTGTTTGTTTATTTTATTTTGTCTGCAATCAGCTGCATCCAATTAAACAGCTGCTAGAGCAGGGTTGCCTGCAGTTTGCTAAATTTTGGTATTTTGCAATAGAAGGAGCTTTTAAAATCAACAAGAATAACACATTGGCAACAATGTACTTTGACATAAGGGCAGCTACTAAACTGAGCTTTCACTCCCAGACGAAAATGGAACAAAAACTCAAATATAAACTTGATCGCCTGGGTAGCAATCGTACGTCTGCTTAAACAAAAAAGTTCGCTGAGCAGGCTATTAGTTTACTGCATGGTCTATAATAGTTTGTCTTCTTTGGTCTTCATTCTCTAGAATTAGACGACCAGAAGATGTGCGCAACTTGGCAACCTTGGTAAAAGAGAACCAAAAAGTGCTAGGAATTCACTCAAACGAATTTCTCTCTCGCGTTATATCTTGATTATTTCATACTTTTTGCATTGTTTCTGTAATTTTACTTCAACATGGTTGGAATTTGTATAATTATATCATAGACTAATACATACCTAGATAAACTTATTCTCTCATCTGACGTTTCATTTCACACTCTTCGTGATGCGGTCGGTGTGATAGAGAGATGTTCGACGAAAAGTGATATACACCAGGTGGAATTACAATAACTTCTTGCTTTAATTTTTCATGCCATTTTGGTGAAAAAATGTGAAATTTAAATGTGTTTTAAACTTTTTTATTGACTGTTATTGGTACTAGCATACATTTGTGTTGTATTTAACACATTAATTTTAACACACAAAACGAAATGCCGGTGTTGTTATTTTGTTCGTTGTTTTGAACCATTGCCTCTATCTGGTATTAGTAAAGCAATTCTTTTCAACATGAAACGTATACATCACACGAGGACAAATGTCAGAAATTTGGTGAGTGAAAGATTTTCTCTACCCATATTTACTCTATGAATTATATACAAAAACACTATCAAAAAGCTGCTCGTGTATTGAAATATTCAATGAAGAGAGAGAACAGAGAATGACTAGGGTTTCACTCGTTGTGTTTGTTGGCATTTGAGTGAAGAGAAATTTTGACTGTATACTTGTACATCGTTTCTAAGAAACCCCCCGGCTGTGCGCTTTCTATGGAATGTAATGGGAACAACTTTTTTTAATTTCTCGATGGAAGAAATGTGAGGTGGTCAGAGCAGAGATCGAACCCACGTTGTTATTTACAAGAGCCGGGCAGACTAACCATTGCAGCACCTGCGCACAGTAGTTCAGAGTCGATTTCCATCAGCCAAAATCTTTTGATGTAGTAAACATTTTTAAGTTATCTAAATTATATTGTAAGTAAGGGGTCAAGGATTATTTGGGTTAAAGATTGAAAATCAGATAATCGGGAATATTTTAGAAAATATTAACAAGTTGACTACTTTTGTTATTTTTCAAAATACAAAAATCGTGAATAACAGTTTTTTTCCTAGAACTTTGTCTAATGGTATATTCTACGCCAATATGAGTCCATTTGCCGGTGTTATTGCCAAAACTCACTCATAACACCCAATTTTAGCAGATAAATCGAATTGCTGTGGGTCCATTAGAAAAGTTTGGTCAGTGAGTTATACCAACAGTAATGCGTTGATATTTGAAACCTCTGGTACTTTTTTGAAGACAAAAGTTTCATGATTTTTAAATGTATTTACTTGTGTTAAACAAAATGTCCCGCTTAAAGAGATTGAAAACGAGATAGAAAAAGTCATTAGTCGAATTTGCCGTCGGAGTGAAAAATTATATGTGGGGGAAATATAGATTTTGTGAATACAAAAACAGCTGTATAATTTTTTATCCGATCGGACTTCAAATGACAACACAGCGAAAAAAACACAAGAGTGGTATTTGGGGTGCACGGAAAAAAATACTTTTTTTTTGTTCTAGAATTGCTGCTGCTAAATTTTTAAATCTAGGGGATGGCTGACCCAACTTTTTTTTTGACCCACTCTACGATGCAGACAGGTGGTACTGAAATTCATATAAAAGCAAACATTGACATTATTAATATGTTTTTTTATCAGGGGCACTAACAAGCGAACCACAGACTAGTCTTTCATGAGCATGAACATCAGCTATCGTTGATGTTTATTGTCGGTTTACCGCCCCTCTTGATTCCAAATCGAAGCTCACAAAATTTTTTGGTAACATTTTTTCAAATTCATCAGTCAGATCAAAAGTTATTGACCAAGCTCAAGCTCATAAATGACAAGTCTGTGGTTCGCTACAGTTATTATTTGTATTTTAAAAATCAGTTTTTAAGAATTACGAGTTAAGGTTTTCTATAGAAAACTGCCTCTGTTTATATTTTCTCTTAACGTCATTTATAATCATTCTTGTAGCTACAGTAAGACCCGGCTCCGCCGGTGGACTGTCCCCTTCACCGCGTACTAAATTTCCTGAAACATGGATATTTGAAAATTTGGAAATGTAAGCCATAAAACTATATAATTATTAGCGAAACAAATGATTCAAAATCTTCCTTTTCAGAACGAAGGATAACACACAACTTACTTTGACTATCCCCGATACGATAACGACATGGCGTATAACAGCCTTTTCGATACATGACGTCACAGGGTTTGGAATAGTTGCCGGTCCCACCAATATTGTTACCATACAGCCGTTCTTTGTTAACCTAAATCTTCCCTATTCAGTGAAGAGGGGAGAGGTACTGTCGCTTCCCATAACAGTTTTCAACTACCACAATCAAAGTCTTGATGCTGAGATCACCATGTATAGCAATGACCAGGAATTCGATTTTGTGGATCCCTCAAAATCCCCATCGAAAAGAGATACCTCCGATCAGAAGCAACAAGTGAAAATGGTAAAAGTTCCCTCTGATGGTGTGGAAAGTGTTTCGTTTATTATAAAACCCAAAGTAGTGGGCGATATAACTTTAAACGTAACTGGGACCACACAGCTTTCCTCCGATGCCGTTATCCAAAAACTGAAAGTTGAACCTGAAGGTGCAGCCAAGACAGCCAATAAAGCAATGCTTTTGAACGTAGACCTGAGCAGGCCAAATTTTGCAACACTCAGAGCTGATATACCTGAGGTTATTGTACCCGATTCGGAATATCTTTCGCTGTCCATAGGCGGTGAAACTCTGACGCCCACCATGGAAAATCTCAACGGTTTAGTTATGCGACCCACCGGATGTGGCGAACAAAATATGGTCAATTTTGCTCCCAATGTTTTAGTATTGCAATATCTAAAGTCTGTGGGTATATTAAAGAAGGAAAAGAAATTGGTCTCTCAGGCGATGCAATTCATTGAGACCGGCTATCAACAGGAGCTATCATTCCGTCACAATAGTGGAGGCTACAGTGTTTTTGGCGAACGGACTGACAAAGGTGAGGCGAGTACTTGGCTCACTGCTTACGTTATACGCTTCTTTATAAAAGCGGCAAAATTTACACCGATCGAGGAGAGAATCATTGTGAGTGGTTTGGATTACTTGTCGAAGCATCAATTGGAAAGTGGTGAATTCCCCTATACTGGTTACTTGATCTATCCGGCTCAACAGAATCGTTTTGGATTCACGGCGTTTGTTTTGATGACGTTTCTGGAGGAGAAGGTGAGGGTGTATTTTCGAGACTAACAATTTAATCATGAGTAAAGTCCATGCGATTGGTCTGAAATGAGTCTGCTGTTTTAAAAAAATATTATTGAAAGAACTTGGCTCCAAAAGTAACAATTGTCATACGGAACGAACAAATAGACATACTTGTCTCCCAGTAAACAACATAAAGTTTCGGACGTCTGTAAGTTATCTTAAATTATATCAGACAAGAAGTCGAAATATCCGAAATTCCTTCAGTCATTTAAACGAGTTTTCTGTACATTCTCTGTCAGCCGGTTCTGCACATTCTCTGAAATCCCATACGAAAATCATGCGACGTTTCTGCTCATTCTCTGAAGAGAATTTTTTTCTATTTGATTTTGTTTTCATTCCGCAACCATGCGCCAGTAAGGGAATTACCCGAAAATGTTTTTACTGTATAGTTTCGGTGAATAGAATTGTTGTTTTTGTTTTGCCTGCATCATTTTGTTTGTTGTCTTCTGTTACAAACGAGCAAGCAAGTGCTTAAGACGTCGCGGTCGTCAAATGAAAATAATAATTAATTTGTAGGTGCACGAAAAATTTCGTAAGTGGTACGAAAAATCTGGCAGATGGTCAGAAAATGATCCAAAAAGTCGTAACATTCTCGTATGTTTGTTCAGACGTCTCTCCAAACTGGGCATGACAAATAGTACAATGTGTCAGAAAACGATCGGAAAATTCGGACCATTATCGGATATTTTTTCAGATTGCTCTCCGAAATTGGTACGACAAATCAGACAAAGAGTCAGAAAATGACCGGAAAAGTCGGACCATTATTGGATGTTTAATTAGACTTTATGCCGACTTCGTTCAGCTACGTCTAAAAATCCTTCAGAATTTCCCTCAGAATTCTCACAGAAATCTGTCCGATAACTCTGCACACTCTTCCGAATTTCCTCCGACAAAATTTACCGAATTCTTGTCAACTGCCCATATGATTTTCTGTATGTTGTCTGACCGACATCGGCATGAGACTCGGCAACGTGTGCAGAGTGTCAGCCAGATTTCTCACCGAATTCGGAATAAATTGTTTACTGGGTTTAGACATTTTTGTAGAAGTAACCATGTATGTTTTCCCAGAGATGTTCTCTGTGGGCAAAACTGTTACCCAAGACACCGATCCTCGGAAGCCGAACAAGTTACAGAAACCCCTCTTAGAAATCAAGAGTTTACGTATATCGGAAAAGTTATCGCCAACACTTATTCAGTTTCCAAATTATCACTCGATATTTAAGCGAGATATCCACAAATTTAACTTAATTGTTTTTGTCTATTCATCGGGTTTCCATAAAAAAATTTCATTCGTAAATAGTTTAGGTTTTTTCCAATTTCACGAAAACTAAGCGAGCTATCGAATTTGATTTTTCTCGATATGTCCTATCAGAAAAGTAATGGCGCGATATGAATTGTACGATATATGTGCTCTCCGTCGAACTTTTGGTCTGTAAACCACCTTAAAATAAATCGGTAATACAAATTAAAGACGCCATAACTTGTAAATTTATATACATTTATCAATGAAATTTAAATTTGAATTTTGCTTAACATCGGCTGTGTAAAGCGCACCACACACTTGTCATTCATGGGCATGAATATCAGCTATCGTTGATGTTTATTGTCGGTTTACCGCCCCGCTTGATACCAAATAAGAACGTTATCGAAGTTGTTCGCATCACTATCATGCTCAAACAAATTTTTGGTAATATTTTTTCAATTTCATCACGCAGATAAAAAGTTATCGACGAAGCTCATGCTCATGAATGACAAGTCTGTGGTTCGTTTTACAAAAATGTGATTTTCTTTAAATTTTGGTTCTTTTATTACATTTTGCAGAAATATTCAAATAAATATAAAAATGTCATTGACAATGGTTTACAATTCTTACACAATAACATGGACAAAGCCAAAGATGTCTATGCTCTTTCCATCATGGCAGTCACACTACTAAAGGCCAATCATGACAATGCCAAAAAGGTCCTTGACAAACTTCAAGCGCAACGCAAGGAACAGGATGGACTGCAGTGGTGGTCAGCAGATGATAGGAATAACGAAAAAGA
Source organism: Phaonia tiefii (assembly GCA_963931995.1). Lineage (NCBI taxonomy): Eukaryota > Metazoa > Arthropoda > Insecta > Diptera > Muscidae > Phaonia > Phaonia tiefii. The sequence goes on along the minus strand of OZ008368.1, from coordinate 251,126,411 downwards.
TGTTGAAATAACAGCGTATGTAATGATGGCTTTACTGGATACGCAGGCGGATTACATTGGCATTTTGAAGTGGTTAACCGAGCAACGTAATGGTAACGGTGGCTTCAAATCCACACAAGATACAGTTGTGGGACTGCAAGCTTTAGTGAAATACTCTCAGAAGTTCAGTGATCCGAATGCATTGAAAATGACTCTGAAATATACAGCCAAAAATGAGTTGGGCGATGATTTGAAAACTGATGAATTTTTTTTAGATGCCAACAATAGTTTGGTACTGCAAATGCACACGGTAAGACCAGGGTTGAGATATAAGGAAAAACTTTCGTTAATTCTTATCTTACACATCTTTGCAGTTACCACGGTCTACTCGTTCGATTAGTTTCAATGCCACTGGCAGTGGCCAGTCTATGTTGCAGCTCTCGTCTAAGTATTATGTAGCCATTGGAGAACCTATGCAACATTTTGTTATTCAACCCAAGATTAACCTAATTACCACCAATTCAATGAGTTTAGATGTCTGTTTTACCTACCAACCAACAACAACCACCACATCGAAGGACCAAACAGAGGCGGACAATACGCCTGAGATCTACTCCAATATGGTTATACTAGAAGTGAACCTACCCACTGGTTACAGATCTGATTCTGAGTTCAGCTTAGAGCTGCTAGACAATGAGCTAGTACAACGTATAGAATCGAAAAATTCCGAATCCCTAATTGTGATTTACTTAGATAATTTATTGGCAGGACAGATGAATTGTCTAACCGTTGACGCAGACAAGACTCATGATGCCATGAATCTGAAACCTGTACCAGTAGTGATGTATGACTATTACAATACCACCCGTACCAATACAAAGTTTTATACTATAGAGAATAAGTAGGGTACCAATGTCAATATATTGTTGCGAATTTATTAATTATCCTTTTTAGCGCTGTTTTATTCCCCATTAATAAAACAAGGTTAATTTTAAACTACGATAAGTACAACAGTTTCAGTTGTCTTTATTTTATTCAACATTTTACTATAAGACTTTATTCAACCCTTTTATTATTAGTTAACGTTGTGTACTTTTGAGTGTTTACTTGATATCACTTTTGCTGACGAACTATATCGTTAACCGTTTAATCATAGACTAACTCTAACACGCTGTCATGCGCTTTTTTTTATTAGTTCTACTTTATACCTTGGAGCAGTGTTATCTGGCAATTTCCACCGGTTACCAGAGCCTTCAAGTGCTTTCATCTATTTCTCATAAAGTCTAGTAGTACCTACAATATCCGTGATCTTTAGTTGTCGCCAAATCGTATGTGAAGATATCTACCCATTTCCACACCCAGTGGCATTGCCGTTTTGAAATCTTAACGAACCTACAGCGTATCCATCATTTATTGTAAGGGTATACTTTTAGGCGCAGCATTAATCGCCATGTTATTTACTTACGAATAACCCCGGGGGGTCAGGGATCTTACAAAACGAAGATAATATATTTCGCGATACAGTTCGTACACCTTATTTCCCCACTTGGCATTACCAAGTGTCCGCAGAGATTACTCAACCTGATCCCTTCCGCAGAGTCTTGGTCTTCCTTCGAGTTCGGTTTCAAAAACCCTTCGTGCTGGTTCATCTTCATCCATTCTACTGACATGGTCTAGCAAGCGCAATCGCGTTATTTTGATCCGCTTAACTATGTCAATGCCGGGATAAAGCTCATACAGCTCATGGTTCATGCGTCGGCGATACTCGCCGTTGTGCACTATAGGGCCATACATTTTTCGGAGTATTTTTCTCTCGAAGACTCCTACAGATGTTTCGTCTGCTTGCGATAATACCCAGGATTCTGCGTCATAAAGAAAGACAGGTTGTATGAGAGTCTGGTACAGCTGGACTTTTGTTACTCGAGAGAGGGCTTTATCTCTAAAGTGCTTGCTTAGCCCAAAATAACATCTATTCGCAAGCACAATTCTCCGCTTGATCTTCAGCCTGACGTTGTTGTTTTTGTTTACCGCAGATCCCAGGTGTATAAATTCGTTCACCACCTCGAAATGATAACGGATATCAATGTTCATGCCTTGGTCTAATCATGTGGACACCCTGCTCGTTGAAACCATTAATTTTGTATTGTCCCCATTTACTGACACACCCACTTTTGCTGACTCCTTCTCAATTCGAGAAAACAATGCAGTAACTGCCCTTATTGTGCGCCCAATGATATCAATATCATCAGCATACGCGAGCAGCATGTGACTATTGCTGGTGATGGTTTTGTTCATGTTGACTACAGCTTTTCTCATAATTATCTCAATTAAGATGTTAAAGAGATCGCACGATAGCGTGTCGCCTTGCTTGAGGCCTCGCTTAGTTTCAAACGGTTCGGTAAGATCCTTACCAACTTTCATTGCGGATTTGGTATTCGTCAAGGTCATCCAGCAAAGACGTATGAGTTTTGCAGAAATACCAAGCTCAGACATTGCTTCATAGAGTTTCCTCCGCATCGGGCTGTCGAAGGCCGCCTTATAATGAATAAATATATGACAGGTTTCGATTTGTATTTCGTGGGTCTTCTCAAGGATTTAGCGTAGCGTGAAAATCTGGCCAGTTGGCTATCTTCCAGGCCTAAAGCCGCACTGGTATGGTGCAATCAGGTCAGCGATAATTGGTTTTAGTCTTTCGCACATTATACTTGATAGAACCTTATGTGCTATGGATAAAAGGCATAGTTGGCACAAAGACTCGGTTCACGTTTTTTTAAATACGGGGCATATTACACTCAGACTCCAATCGCCTGACATGCATTCATCTAACCAAATTTTGCTAATGAGCTGATGCAGGTACCTTATCAGCTCATCGCCGCCAGCCTTAAACAGCTCCGCCGGTAATCCTCACCTGACCTCGTCTGGGTTAGGAGGGGGCAATGGACGTCGTCGTCCAAATTGTGATCGATTTTCCTATCGTCATTGGATATCTCTGGTACCAGCAGTGCGGAGAAATGATCTCTCTATATACCCAACATGCTCTACGCATCTGAAATGAGATTTCCGTACTTGTTCTTAAAGAAGGGGACTTGAACCATGCCCATTACTTCTGTGTTTGACATTTTGATATATTTTTCGTGCTTCGTTCTTCCTTCTGTATGTCTCAATTTTCTCACCTTCGCGCTTTCTACACTACCGTTTCTTACGCCCAAAGGGACGGTTTACCTCCTTTTTCTCCCTATACCGCTCAGTCGCAGCGCGCGTTACAATTTCCTGAAGCATTACCATACGTGCAGCATTCTTTTCATCACTTGCTAAGCGACCGTCTTCATCGTACTATGGTTTGCTGCGAAGCGGCTTTTAAAACCCAAGTACGGTTGTTGCGGCAAGTTTTATAGAGTCGGAAATGGATGTCCACTGCGCTCGGGAGGGGTGGGTTCTGTGCCAAAAGTTGCGAGAGCTTCCTTGGGTATGCTGGGGCTGCCTCTGCCAATTCAAGTCCATTCAGTTCTATTCAATTCATTTCAAACCAATTCAATTAAATTAAACTCAGTGCAATTTAATTCAATTCAACTCAATTCAGTTCTTTTCAATTCCACTCAATTCAATTCAATTCAATTCAGTTCAAATCAATTCAATGCAGTTCAGTTCAATTCAATTCAAACCCATTGAATTATTTAATTCATTCCAAATCAATTAAATTCAATTCAGCTCAATTCAATTCCAGTCCATTCAATTCTATTCAATTAATTTCAAATCAATTCAATTCAACTCAAATCCATTCATTTCGAGTCAGTTCAATTAAATTAAATTCATTTCAGTTCAATTAAATTCAATTCAAGTTCATCCAATTCTTTTCAAATCTATTCTTTTCAATTCAACTCAACTTAACTCAATTCCATTCAATTCAGTTCAATTAAATTAAATTCATTTCAGTTCAAATCAAGTCAATACAATTCAAATCCATTCAGTTCTATTCAATTCATTTCAATTCAATTAAATCCAGTTTGATTCAATTCATTTCAATTCAATTCAACTCCATTCAATTCAATTAAATTCTGTTCAATTCAATTCAAGCCCATTGAATTCTATTCAATTCATTCCAAATCAATTAAATTCAATTCAAGTCCATTCAATTATATTCAATTAATTTCAAATCAATTCAATTAAATTCAATTCAACTCAATTCCAATCATTTCAATTCAGTTCAATTAAATTAAATTCATTTCAGTTCAATTAAATTCAGTTCAAGTCCATTCAGTTATATTCAATTCATTTCAAATCAATTCAATTCAGTTGAGTTTAATTCAAGTCAATTCAATTCAATATAATTCAAATCAATTCAACTCAATTCAATTTAATTCAATTTAACTCAGTTCAATTTAATTCAAACTAATTCAATGCAATTCAATTCACTTCAATTCAATGCAATTCAATTCAATTCTATTCTACCCATTTCTAATCAATTCAACTCAATTCTGTTCAATTCACTTGAACTCAATGCAATTCAAATCAATTCAGTTCAATTTAATTCAATTCAAGTCCATTCATTTCTATTCGATTCAATTCAAATTAATTCCATACAATTCAGTTCAATTCAACTCAAATCAATTCAATTCCACTAAATTCAATTCAATTAAATTCAATGCAATTAAATTCAATTCAATTCAACTCAATTCAATTTAATTGAACTCAATAGAGTTCAATTCAATTAAACACAATTCAATTCCATTCAACTCAGTTCAATTCAATTTAATTCAGAACAGTTCAGTTCCATTCAGTTCAAGTCCATTCATTTCATTTCTATTCAATTCAATTCAATTCAAATCAATTCACTTCAATTCAATTCAAGTGAATTCAGTTCAATTCACTTCAACTCAATTCAAATCAATTCAATTCAACTCAATTCAACTCAATTCAATGCAATTTAATTCAATTCTAGTCAATTCAAATAAGCTCAATTTAATTAAATTCAATTTAACTCAATTCAATTTAATTCAATGCTATTCAATTCTATTCAATTCAACTAAACTCAATACAATTGAACTCAAATTAATTATATTAATGTTTCAGCATGAACTGAGGGGTATCTTGTCATACATAGCACCTTGTACCATTCTTGTATATTTTGGAAGAGTCTCAATTTTGAACACACGTTTTCATGTCCTAGAGCCTTTTATTTCTTAATTTCATACAATACAGTATCGCGATAGTTCAAATTATAATAATCATACATGACAATCGTCATTTCCACCTCATGAACAACATCTGCCTGCAAACTGAAACACATCTCATCTGCGTCAGCCTTTAAATTTTCAAAATAAATATAAATCAAAGAATCCTGATTATCTAATTCAATTCGAGCTACAAAATTCTCATCTCGTAGATCTTTCATTGCATTTGGGCTGGCAACAAATCCCGAGGGTAAACTCACTTCCATAATGACCATATTTGATTGTCGATATTTTAAAATTTCCGAAGGTTTAAATTCAAAGCAAATCTCCATTTCCAATATGTGCGGTGTGGACATTTTTGCTAAAGGTGTAATCTGAAATGATTTCAGTTCTTCTGGTGGTTGGCGAATGATTTGCGGAGTGGGGTTATCACTTGACATAGCACCTCTAGTTGCAATGGTAAAATTTCGCTGGCGCAGATTAGATCCAGTGGCGGGTAAGATATAGTAATGATAGGATAATTGGAGTAACGAGCTACCTTGACCCGCGATATGGATATGAAGGGATCGTGTTGAATGTGGAAACTAAAAAAGATAAATATTTGAATTTGGGAATTTCAGCTTTATTATTTATATATAGTTTTAGAATGTCTACATTTTAGATTTAGGTCTAATAGGAAGCGCTACAGCTGACTGCAGCTTCGCCTTGAAAACAACAAGTTTCTTCTTGTACACTTGATTCGGCGTGAGAAAATAAGAAATGGCTGTCTTCTATTCTTTACTTACCTTTTCCTGTTGCAATATCAACATATTGCTGGGATCTATGCCAAAAATGCCGCTCTTCAATTCTTTATTTTCAACATCTCTGGCCGTATAGTCCACCTTTAGCATTGTATCATTTGAACTGGGATACCTTTGACTATATTTAATTAGTGCCTGCAAGCCCACTACTGTATCGTGAGTAGATTGGAAACCTCCTGCGGAATTACGCTGGTTTAATAGCCATTTAAATATGGGTGCATGATCTCCAGCATATAGATCCAATGAAGCCATAAGGACATAAGCAGTAATCTCAACATCATTCGCTTGCCCACCATCTGATGAGGACCACCATTTGAATCCCCTGTCTTGTTTTGCCATTGACATTAATTTAGTTAGGACTGTAGGGGCATATTCACTTTTAGCCATTTGCAGAGCTGTGACCATTATTGAAAGGGCATATGTGTCATCGATTGTATTGGCATTGTTGGTTAGAAACTCAATACTCCTCCGTATAAGGGATTTGTACTTTTTGGCATATTTCTAGAAATATAAAACGGAACTTATGCATTTGCAACAATTTACTTTTAAAATAATAGAATACATTTGAATTCGGAAGCTTAGAGTTAATTCGTTGGATACAAGCTCGGAGAGAGCAAAAGATCCTAATGCGTTTCTTTGCATAATGAGCAGGCATCCTAAATGCTCGAGAGCTTGGATAAAGCATGTACAAGCCACAGCTTTAAATATAACTCACGAGATTCGAGTGGTCTATTGGTTGGTTGGTTGGTTGAAAAGACTGCAAGACATCACGCTGTCTAGCACACTTAGGCTAAAGAATCCCATTGTGTTACCTGCAGTTTCCTCCATAGCAACTATTAACCAGTCGTCCAGCCAATTTGCCCTTTCAATAAATTTGTCTATAAGACCTACAGGAATATCCTGTAGGGCTACGGTGCTAACTAGATGTGCTCCGAATATCCTACTTCTAAGTCCTGCCAGAGCAGGGCAATCCAAGACAAGGTGTTTCGTCGTTTCCTCGTCCTCTTCCATGCAGCAACTACAGAGAGTGGAGTTTCTATGTCCCAATCTTAAGGTGTGTTTTTCTACAAGACAATGTGCTGTAAGTGTTCCTATCATTGTGGATAACCTGCCTCTCGGCAAGTTAAGTAGTTGCCTAGTCCTCTTCCTGTCCACCTGTGGCCACAGGACCCCGGCTTGTTTGCAAGTTGAAGTAAGTCTCCACTTGTCCTTGAACATATAATCGGCCCACTGCCTGATGTGCAAACGGCAGGTAGAGATTGGCACACTAACACCTTCTTTTGCCGGAAGAAACTGTGCCGTAGTGCCCTGTCTAGCTAACGCATTCGCTACACAATTGCCTGGAATGTCGCTGTGTCCCGAAACCCAGATGAGCCTGATGTCGAAATACTCTGTCATCACCCTAAGTGATGACTGGTATTCCTTCACCGTCAGGGACGTAGCAAACATGGCTTCCAGGGATTTTATGGCAGCCTGGCTGTCTGTGTAGATACATTTTCTCCGGAGGGTTGTGACATTAATTTTCAGTACTTCAGCAGCCTCCAGTATGGCGGTAATTTCCGCCTGAAATACACTACAGTGATCAGGTAGCTTGAAGGAGATATTTACATTTAGGTCCGGTGAATGGACCACATAGCCTACTTGCTCGTCCAACTTTGATCCATCCGTGAAAAATCTGATACTACTGGTGTCCCCTTCCAGTGACCTTTCCCAGGTAGTCCTGTTCGGAATAGAAGTCCTTAGATTTGTCGCTGGTAGAAAGTAGGGGATACAGTAGTCCGCTTTTACGCGAATAAAGTTGATCCGGTTTAGTAATTCAGCGTGCCCGGAATGCACCGATATCATGACGCCACAATCTCTGATTCTCACCAGGGATGTAGCGGCTGCCGATTCGACCATGATATCAGGAGTACAGATGTTCAGGATAGCACTAAGTGCAGTACCTGTCGTCGTACCCCTTGCCCCACTAACGCTAATCACTGCTGATCTTTGAATATTCATCAAGGAATTCAGAATACATTTCTTTTGGTCGGACCACCACCAAACTACGGTGCCATAGAGAAGTATTGGTCTGACTATTGGTCTATTACTGCTCGCAAAATTCCGCTCGTAAGAGGTGAGTTGTATCAAAAAGCAATAGATAAGAGTCGCTATCACTCTATTTACGTTCTGTCGATGACGACGAGGCCGTTGGTCATTTCGTCGAATTGCTGATGGATATTACTCTTTGCTTGGATGTAAAATGGATAGAATTAAAAGGGAATGCGTATTTTCGGTCGGGGACATGGGACTGTCCGTGCAGGTAGATAGTTCCTGATAGGCATTCACTTGGCAGTGACCAGAAATGACTACTTCTTTGGGCAGTCTAAGTAGCTCACTACTTCCACGCAGTATGTCCTGGGCAATGGTTTTATCGGAAACCTCCAGTAGCTAGCCAGAGTGAGAAGGCGAAACGAATGAGCAGGCTGATTGGTAATGCGATCAGTGATACGTCTTATTCTCATTAGGTGACTCCGTTACTAAATCTTCTTCCGTCCTTTGAAGGCGTATTGACCAACACCCCTGACCAACGGCGTATCAAAACTCAAGAAACCAAAGTCCAGTTCGGACTGACTGCATTCTGGTCAGCGTCTGATCCATAATTGGCGACCGAACATGATCATCCTGGCAGTAGGTAAAATGCAAACCACGGTAGGCTGGGTTTGCCTTCCGCCACCGTTATGTAGGCAATGAAAATACACTGGAAATGTAAACGAACAAATCCCTATTTGTTGACGACCCTCGAAAACGTTATAAAGACCACGATGTAAGGATATGTATCTGGTAGGTAAGAATACTATACAGGACGGGTCCCTCTTTCCAACTGGCGGATGTCCTCGAAAAATATAAAGGTGACATCATAGTTTTCCAGGAAATGAAAAGGACAGGATATGGCTGAACCAGAAAGAAAAAATGCGATGTTTACTACACAGAAAAAAAGGACGACTGTAACAAAAAAAAATTGGTACGTGAAAAATCTCAGCACTCAATTACATTTTCCATTGATATACTGCCAAATTACTCAAATATTGAAATGAAAATCGATAAATGGTACCAACAAAAAAATTCATAAGAAACACCCCAATATTTAACGAAGTAAATACGATACGAACAACCTCATAACTTCAGTTAGAGATAAGTTTGTACTGGCAGTCGGTGGCGTAACGGGCTAGACGCTGCCCGAAACGATGCCGTGTCACAAACATTGAAACGATCTTCCAGTGGAGGTGAGTTCGAATCCTACCGCGGCTGTTTAATTTTTTTTCAAATAAACAAAATTTCTAAAAAATACTTCGGATCAAAGACAAAACCAAAACTGAGATACAATTTAATTTGTAAATATGTCAAATTCTTCATCGACTAAAAACGAACATATTTTTGATAAAAAATGCACAAATATTTTCGTAGATGGGTGAAATTTTGCATCGATTGAAAAATAAAATTTTTTCCAATAAACAACCTACAAATATGTTAGCTGATATAGGCATTTCCAGAGAAAGTGCCACCCTATGTCGCATCACGTCACCATCGTAAATTGTTTATATTTTAGGACCATGAAGTTCGATTGTTTTCTATTCTTTTACTAAATACAGAATGTAAGAAGCTCTATATTTAATAACAGATGAAAAAACAATCTAACTGGTCTTAAAATATAAGCTATTAACGAGTGTGACGTGATGTGACAAAAGGTAGACCTTTCTGTGGAAATGCCCATATGTGATTTTATTTATCACAGGATTTTCAATTAATATTGTTTTTGAATTTTTTAATTGAATTGAAAAATTATTTTTTTCTGTGTACAGCTGACAAGAGTGAAAGCATGAATTCGGGTGCGGATTTATGGTTGGCAGGAGACTGCGATACCTAATTTCAAGGTTCAACCCAGTGAGTGAACGCATAGCCACAATTCGCATTAAAGCAAAATATATCAACATCTCGTTAATTTGTGTGCGCGCGCCGACAGAGGATAAAGATGATGAGGTCAAGGACACATTTTATGAGCGATATAATTGAAAGTGGTAGATGAATTTGTCTACCTTGGATCCGCTATGTACAAAGACAACAACGTCAACTTGAAGATAAATAGGAGAACTCTGCTTGTAAATATATGCTATTTTTGCCTCAACAAGCAGTTTAGGAAGAAAGCCCTGTCTCAACAGACAAAAGTCCATCTATATCAGATTCTGATTTTACATGTCTTGACATATGGCTCCGAAACTTGGGTCATATCGCAAGCGGATGAAAAACACCTGGGAGTATTCGAGAGTACAATTCTATGTAAAATATATGACCCTGTTAAAGAAAACTACGAGTACCGACGTCGTTGGAACCCAGAGCTATATAATTTGTATTCCGACGTGGAAATAGCTAGGCGAATCAAATTAGTACAATTGCGTTGGCTAGGTCATGTTATCAGAATGTATTAAGATAAGCAAGCGCGAAAGGTTGTCGATAACGGACCAGATGGAAGCAGGAAAATGGGATGCCCAAGACTCCGCTGGAAAGACCAGGCCGAAGAATCCCTCCATATCCTTGGTGTTACCAACTGGAGAGAAAAGGCGAAGGATAGAACCAGTTGAAGAAATATGTAAAAAGTTGTTTAATTTCTTTATTCGTTTGATTAATTAATACGTGTACGGCATCTGATCTTATTAGGTTGGAAAAAATCAATAAGTGTTCGAACTCATGGGCGATGTGTTACAACCTTTTTGCTACATGGTACCTGTTCGATGTCTATGAACGCATTAGTAAATGTTACACTGGAAAATAAAAAAGAGAATAGTTTTTGTGCTGAAGGCTCTTTTGCTATTGCACTTTCTTTTTTCTTACATCTGCTTTAACATTAGATGTAATATTATTAAAATAAATAAAGCAATATTGAAATAATTGCTTAGTTGTTTTTGTTTTGTCATAAACAGAGCGACGACAAAAAGTATTGAATACTCGTAGTAAGTATCATGGTACAAACAACTGGTAGAAGCACTAGCCCAGCTGATTTGAGCTTTTTCTGGAGTGAGCTTTTCTCTTATGTCAAAGTTTGTTTACTTTTGTTTGTATACAACCACCGTTCGCCTACAATTGCTGTTTTTGAAATGTTTTTTCCGTAAAAATCACAAAGAAACGTTTTAATTTTCATACTTAAACACTTTCAAAATATCAAATAAAACACACGCATTTCGCAAATGACACTTTTTCCAATTTTGTATACATTTTCATTATTTTCCAATCAGCTGTGTTGACACAATACAGGCACTGAGCAAAAACACAATGACTGTTGTTTTTGGCTTGTTGTATATGTTATTTCTACCATGAATAGTGTAGAGAACTTATTGCACTCTTTGTCTGCTCTCATGTAGAGAGTCTGAGTAAAAGAGCATAAACGAGTCTTATTCTCTTTATAGAATATTTCAATAAAAATGCACCAATTCGACAATGTTATTACAGAAAACAATACAAAAAGCATAAATGTTTCAAAAGCTATCAATGTTTATATTATATACTATACTATTCAATACTCTTTGGCGACGACGACCTGCTTGTTTGTTCGCTGCCGCTACATCAATACCATCATAAGTATTTTCAGGCAGAGACTATTGTTGTACGACAACCACGTATGTGATGCTAACGATGTGTGTTGTTTGCATGTGTTCACTTTGATAGACTGCCCTACCCTTGCCTATAGATGTTAACACATCAAAGAAATCCAATAAAAGCAAGAAGTATTTTCGTTCGATGCAATCAATTAAAAACATAATTTAGCTGTCATTATTATCAATCAAACACAATTTAAACTTAGTTTGCTGCATGGGTTGCTTCTGGTTGGTTATCGCTCTCTCGCCTATCTGCTCTATTTTATATCAATTTCCCACTACATAGTAGATGAGCTGTATCATGGATACCCCATGGTTGTATGGAACTTAACATTAAAGCGCCCGCGCTCTCTGAGTAGATGCGAAATAGAGCGATTTATTGCCACAACTGAAATTTTGTTGAAAAACCTCGTTTCATAGTTAATTCGGTTGTGACAACTAAATCTGCAATTATAATCGTTCTGTCAACTACATTGTCTATAATTTCGGTTGCAACAAAAAAATTTGTAAAATATTCGGATTCGATAACCAAGAATTGTAGCAATTGTAGGATTTGCTACAATTCTTGGTTGTCGATTCCGAATATTTTACAAATTTTTTTGTTGCAACCGATATTATGGTAAATTTAGTTTTAGTTTAGATTATAATTGCAGATTCAGTTGTCACAACCGAATTAACTATGAAACGAGGTTGTTTCAACAAACTTTCAGTTGTGGGGACTAAATGTAGTCGTGATAACCTCAATTCGGTTGTGGAAACCGCAATTCCCGCGGGTTGATTTATTGCTCTTTTTCGCATATACTCAGAGAGCTCGGGCGCTTTAATGTTTGCAACCGAATTTGGCATCAATTTTGTTGCAACTCTCGAATTTGTTATCAATTCGGTCGGAATAACCGAATTTAGCCTTAAATCGTTTGCATCGACCGATTTTGGTGTCAATTCGTTTGTTGTTACCGAATTTGTCATGAATTCTGTCGGCAGAACCGAATTCATTTTCAATTCGGTTACTGCAACATAGTTCTATAGATATTCCAAACCTGACGTTTAAAATTCAAAAAACAAATATTATATTAAGGAAGTTGAAGAATGTACAATTGTTGCTGTCGCGGTGACATCAATATTTGTTTGAGGTTATGAACCAAGGTAAGTTGTAATTATTAATTTTACATTAAAACTTCATAATTTTCCAGAAAATTTCCACATTTATCAGAGTGCAGTCCAAGCAGATGCCAACAGTTCTGACGTTTTCAATGACGGTAATTTAATATTTGCTGTCATAGTCTTTATGTAGAACGGCTTAGCACGTAAATCGACAAATGCAAGGTGGGGCAAAAGTAATCACCCTATTGGAAAACCCTACAACTTTTGCAAATGGTGCCAAATATCAATTCGATTTTAACATTTGTGAAGTAAACAAACGCAGCATACAAATCGACAAGCCATGAATCGGTTTGTTCCGCATTTTTTAGCGCAACAATTTGTCGATTGTGTTGGCGCAGTGCGAATTTCGTTGCAGATTTCTTCGCCGTCCGACACCAACTGGACAGACACTACGGCGTTTGGCCACCCGGCTTGAATAGACTGGGACAACACGAGATTTTCCCAAGGCTGGCTGGCCTCGGAGCAGCGGTTCTGATGAGAATATCGATGCTGTTACCCAAGATGTCTAAGAGGATCCCGGAACATCGATCAAACGTCGTGCCACACAATTGGGCATTAGCCGGCTGTCACTACACAGAATTTTGGTGAAAGATTTGAAGATGTTCCCTTACAAAGTACAGACTGTGTATCAGCTGTTAGCTGTTGACCACCAAACGCGGGTAACATACGCTAAAGCCATCCTGGATCGCAACGAAGAGGTGGACGATTTTTCATCGAAAATTATCAGGAGCGATGAGGCTCATTTCCATCTTAGCGGTTAGGAGAATAAATCTAATAAGCGTTCCTGGGGCACCGAAAATCCGTATATCACCCACGAAGAACCATTGCTCCCGCTCAAAGTTACTGCGTGGGGTGCTGTTTACACTGGAGGAGTCATCGGGTAATGTTTTAGAGAACGCCGCGGGCCAAACTACGACTGTGGACGGCGCGCGCTACAGAGCCATGATAACCGAATTTTTTTCTTCCTCAATTGGATGAGTTGCGACTGGAGAACATGTGTTTTCAATAGGACGGTGCAACGGAACACACTGCTCGAGCCACAACCGATATTCTGAAATCTCTCGTTTTAGTAATTTGCACTGGCCGGCCTGCTCACCCTATTTATCCGTTCCAGACATTAAAAAAAATTACACCAAATGAACATTGGTGTGTTGACCGATGATGACCGGATTATTGGAATTGGCATGTAAACCTAATTTGTTTCCCTTAAGATTAACCCATATAAATGGTATAATTTCCTCGCTTTGTAACTATTTATGCAAATACAGGAGAAAAATCACCAGTAAATTAATAACCAAAAAATGCAACATTCTGTCGGGACACAATCTAAATTCGCTTGTGACAACCTCTAATTCGGGTGAGACAGCCTCTAATTCGGTTGAGACAACCTCGAATTTTGTTGTGACAACCTCTAATTCGGTTGCAACAACCTCTAATTCGGTTGTGACAACCTCTAATTCGGTTGTGACAACCTCTAATTCGGTTGCAACAACCTCTAATTCGGTTGTGGCAACCTCTAATGTAGTTGTGACAACCTCTAATATGGTTGTGGCAACCTCTAATTGGGTTGTGACAACCTCTAATTGGGTTGTGACAACCAACTAACGAAATCGGTCAAACAATTCTTATTCAAAAACCTCTAAATTGGTAGTGACAACTTCTAATTCGGCTGTGATGACCTCCAGCGTGGTTGTGAAGACCTCTAAATTTGGTTACGGCTAATTTGGTTGCCACAACCGATTTTTTTTGTGAGTGCATACCTCTACAACCTCTAATTCGATTGCAACAACCTCTAATTCGGTTGTGACAACCCCTAATTCGGTTGTGACAACCTCTAATTCGGTTGTGGCAACCTCTAATGTGGTTGTGACCGCCTCTAATATGGTTGTGGCAACCTCTAATTCGGTTGTGACAACCAACTAACGAAATCGGGCAAACAATTCTTATTCAAAAACCTCTAAATTGGTAGTGACAACTTCTAATTCGGCTGTGATGACCTCTAGCGTGGTTGTGAAGACCTCTAAATTGGGTTACGGCTAATTCGGTTGCCACAACCGATTTTTTTTTGTGAGTGCATATAAATACATATTGGATTTTGTTGGTAGTCTCCAGATGGGATTGAACACACTTCGGGGTTACCGTCTGTATTGGATATGGACCAATATTTCCGGCAAGTTGATGCTAACGACCAAGTAAATGCCAAACCTATTTCACAAGATCCCGCCAACAAAGAAAAATTTCACAAAATCACCAAACTTACCGGAGTTTCCATAAATGTCATCAGAACAAACGCCGTAAAGCCATAACGATTTTGATGAGCCGGATAAAAAAATATCCCATGAGAGGGAAATCACCCTCGGCTAATTGTTTCTCAGCCAAATATTCCAAGCCACTCTCGACTATACGTGGTTCAATGCTGGCATAACGTGCGGCTTTAATGAAAAATCGAATCACATAGGCTGTGAGCCAAGTGCTTTCGGCATTTTTCGCATCAGGACCAAAAACACTGAATGCTCCGCTCTCATGACGATATGTTAACTCTTGTTGATAGCCCTGCTGGATGAAGCCTAAAGCTTTTTCCATTAAATTAGAATATTCGGAAGTTTTACGCAGGGATTTCAAATAGTCCATGGCTAAGACATTGGGAGCAAAGTTTATCATATTGTTACGAATTTCCTTATTCGTCCTTTTTGCGTTGTTTTATTCCCAATAATAAAACAAGGTTCGTTTTTAATTACGATAATTACAACGGTATCACTTCCTTTTATTTATTTATACAGTACAACAGTTTACTTTATTTATAACACGTTAACAAGTCTTGTATTTTACTATCAATTCGCGTTGCTTACTTTACGGGGTTTAATCACAAACTGAACTCTCCATTCCAAAGACCTCCGCTATTTATACCAACTCACCATACACAAATGAAGGTACATATATCTAGCGAATTCAAGAACCTTCTAGAAACTAGATGTTGTTGTTGTTGTTTATCTTTGTAGAACATTCTCCTACACAGGAGAATTATCTTTACTGAGGTGAATTCATGCTACTGGTTTAGCGAGCTGGTACGTTGTTACAATGCATACTTTCAGGCGCAGCACTAACCGCCTGTCGTTTACATACTGTTAGTAGAGTCATTAACAGTAAGCAAAAGCTTTTACTTATTCGTAACACTGCCCCCCACTTAAGCCTGTTCGTCCCGAGCAGGCTCAACCCTCCGTTTTCCATACAGAGCTAGTCTTTCCAAATGCACGACTTTCATTTTAGCTCTTGGACTTTGGCTTTTCTGGATTCGATAAACCACGTCATTTATTCGTTTGACAACCTTGTAAGGGCCTTCCCAGTGAGTCTGAAGTTTTGGAGATAAACCCTTCTTGCGCTGTGGGTTGAACAGTAAAACTAGCTGGCCTTCATGAAATCCTTCTGAATTTGCCGCTCGGTCGTATCTGGCTTTCATTTTGTTACTGACCATTTTTAATTTGTTGCGCACAAATTCATGGAGATCATTAAGGTCCCCCGTATCATGGTAATTGACATCACTGTTCGCAGGGTCAGACGCTGGTATGGTACCGAACTCCAAATCTCCAGGCAGCTTCAGCTCATTTCCGAAAATTACTTTAGCGGGTGTTCGCGAAGTGGAGTCATGGGTGGCCGTCCTATATGCCAAAAGGAACTTCGGTATGTGCTCATCCCAATCTCTTTGATCTGCGCTGACTACTTTTCTTAGGTATTCTTCAAGAGTTCGGTTGAATCTTTCAACCATTCCGTCAGACTGAGGATGCAATGGTGTTGTTCTTGTTTTCCGAATACCGTATGACTCACACATTTCTTTGAAGATGGTCGATTCAAAATTCCTACCCTGGTCCGAATGGAGCTGCGAGGGGACACCAAAACGGCATATCCAGTTATCCACAAACACTTTAATTATAGTCTTCGCTTCCTGATTTGGAACAGGGTATACTTCGGGCCATTTACTGAAGTAATCCATAACCACTAAGACGTACTGGTTTCCAGAGCTACTGACGGGAAATGGACCAGCCACATCCATAGCTATACGCTCAAAGGGTGCACCTGAGTTGTATTGCTGCATGTGGCCATGACTTCTTCGCGTTGGTCCCTTAGCTGTCATGCATTGGGTGCAATTTGCTATCCAATCGGCTACCGCTTGTTGACAGCCAATCCAGTAGAACCGTTGCTTTAGCTTTTCAATGGTCTTGGTTATTCCTAGATGTCCTCCGCTCGGGCCATTATGGAATTCTGTCATTATCTCTTTTTCCTTGGAGGAAGGTACCACTATTAACTTTTTGACTATTTTACCATCCTCACTTTCCCATAACCGGTATAGGCAACCATCCAATAATTTTAGGCTGTTCCACTGGGCCCAGTATGCTTTCATCAGGGGGCTCTCTGAGGCGATGTCATTGCGTGTTGGTCTTTCACCATTTTCTTTTGCAGAAATGATTTTTGCCAGTATAGGGTCGCTTCTTTGTGCTGTTGACCAGTCTTCGTTGGATTCTAGTCGAAGCAGACGTACGTCAATGATGTTTTCTTTCACCTCTGCTTTTGAGCAGTGTTTGCATTCCAGCTTGCATGGACGACGTGACAGGGCATCAGCATTACCGTGTTTTCCTCCTTTTCTATGCTCAATGCTGAAGTCATAGCTCTGCAGTCTTTCAATCCAACGAGCAAGTTGGCCTTCGGGGTTCTTAAATTGCAGTAGCCACCTTAGCGCCGCATGATCGGTTCTTAACTGGAAAGGCTGGCCGTACAGATACTTGTGGTAGTGTTTGACACACTCTATGACGGCCAGTAGCTCTCGTCTCGTAACACAGTAATTTTTCTCTGGCTTTGAGAGTATTCTGCTGTAGTACCCAATAACTTTTTCTTGGCCATTGATTTCCTGCGAGAGCACGCCACCTATTCCGTAACCACTCGCGTCAGTATCCAACACGAATTTCTCTCCAGCAACAGGATATGCAAGCAAAGGAGCCGTGCATAAATATTGCTTCAGTTGGTGGAATGACTCTTCTTGTTTTTCGCTCCAACAGTACGGCCGACTTTTCATTGTCAGCTCGTGAAGACTTGCAGCCACTGTGGCGAAACCCGGCACAAACCGTCTGTAGTACGTACAGAGTCCTAGAAAACTGCGTAATTCATGGAGATTCTGCGGTCGTGGCCAATCCTTCACTGTCAGGATTTTGTCTTCATCGGTAGAAATGCCATCTGCTGTCACTCGATGTCCCAAATATTTTACTTCTTTCTGGAACAGAGAACACTTCTTCGGGCTGAGTTTCAACCCAGCCGCGGTTATACGTTGAAGGACTTCTTTAAGATTCTTCAGGTGTTCATCGAATGTTTTCCCCATGACAATGATGTCGTCTAGGTATACCAAGCATGTTCGCCAATGAAGTCCTTTCAACACGCACTCCATTAATCGCTCGAAGGTGGCTGGAGCGTTACATAGTCCAAATGGCATTACTTTAAACTGCCACAGACCATCCCCTACGCTGAATGCAGTTTTCTCCTTATCTTTCTCGCTGATTTCTACTTGCCAATAACCACTTTGCAAGTCCAGCGTGGAGAACCATTTTGTTCCTGACAACGTATCCAATGTGTCATCAATTCTTGGTAGTGGATAACTGTCCTTTTTGGTGACGTCGTTGAGCTTTCTATAATCCACACAAAATCGGGTACTTCCATCTTTCTTCTTAACTAGTACCACCGGCGAGCTCCATGGACTTGAAGAAGGTTCGATTACACCATCCTTCTGCATTTCAGCTACCAGTTTCTTTACCTCATCTCTTTTTGCAAGTGGAAGACTTCTGGGCGCCTGTTTTATTGGTCTCGCTTCCCCTGTATTGATGTCATGCTTTACCATTGATGTTCTACCTTGGCATTCTTTTTTCAGGGCGAAGGCAGACGCATGCTTCCACAGTATTTTCTTTGCTTTGTTCCTATCAGAAGGCTTTAGTTCTCGCACCCACTCACTGAGATGCGACTCCAGCACTTTCTGCTCCTTTTCTGATAGTTTGCTGCAGTCAGAATTAACTTCACAGTTGATGACCACCTCGACTGGTGTACATTCTGCAATTTCTGTGCGGTCGCCGATCACCTCCTCGTTGTTGGACAAATTTAGAACTCGTACAGGCAAGTATCCTTCATTATTAGTTCTTACTAGAGCTTTGGCAGTGATGATGTTATAGTTGTTTATACTTGCCGGTTCAACTACCCACAAACCGCCGATCTCACAATCTCCCTCCATTCGGGCCCATACTATGGTTTCTGATTTTGGTGGCAATTTTACATCTTTGTAAGCGATCAGCCTTTTAATCTGTGTTGTATTGTCGTATCCCACATTGAGAGGAATTTCCACATTAACCCACGTCAAAATTTGCTGCCCCATATCTAACTTGAGGCCTTGGGCAATCATAAAATCTGCGCCAATTATCACTTCATCTACAATGTCGGCGACAATAAACACGTGTTCGATGCTCATGTTGGCAATGGCTAACTTCAATTTAACTTTACCATGTACAGTTGCTGGTTCACCCGTTGCTGTGCGGAGTCTTACACCATGTAACGATTCTATTGGTCCATTTATCAAATCAGATCTGATGATAGATTGTGACGCGCCTGTGTCCATAGTCAATATGCGCTTCCGACCACCGATAGCTCCGTAGACAGTGAGGTTGTTGTTTTTCTGTTGTATTATTGAGATGGAGATCGTGGGGCCCTCGGCTGTGGGAGCTAGTCCATGCCCCTCTGGGCTAGCTCGTTTTAGTTTAACGGAGATTCATTTTGTGTAGTAAAATTTACCCGTTTATTGCCACGTTGGGGTGAGCTCGATCTTGATCGTTTTCGTGGCTCTCTGCAGTTTCGTGAAATATGACCAGGTTTGTCGCAATTGTAGCACTTTGGTCTGGGCTTACTTCCGCCTGGTAACGCCTTGCTGAGGGTTTGGGTGATTTCTTTAAGATCGTTTATGGCACCCTTCAAATCTCCTGCCTCCGACTCCATTTCAATTTTTCTAACTCTTTGTATTTGAGGCTTGGACACAAATTTTGCTGTTTCCTGTGCCAATGCGAACGAAACAGTTTCGGCGAATGTAGCTTTTTGTGTGGCACAAGTCACGTATTTTATGTCAGGATCACGGATGCCGTTGACGAATGCTTCAATCTTAAATTGATCTAAGAATGGGTGGGACTCACCAGGATAAGTCATCAACACCAAACGTTCCACCTCGGTTGCGAAGTCCTGAAGCGTTTCATTATGCTTTTGCACTCGGCCTCTCAATTCCATGCGATATAAATCCTTCTTGTGATCGCCACCATACTTGCGTTGTAACGCAGCCAGTATATCCTCGTAGTTGTTTCTGGCACTGACGGGAATGCTCTGAAGGACTTCTGCTGCGTTGCCTTTTAGTGCTAAAATTAGCTCAACGGCTTTGTCGTTGCTGTTCCACAAGTTCTTAATTGCGACCATTTCGAATTGGAATTTAAAAACATCGAAAGGTGTAGAGCCATCGAAACTGGGAGCTTTCAATCTACTAGAGCCTTCAGAAATTACTCGCACCGGACCCTCTTGCAACTGAAGTTCATTCATTTTCCTTTGCAATTCGCTTACATCGTTTTTTAGTTCCCGTTCGACTTCCTCGAACTTATGTTCGACTTCTTCAATCTTCTGCCCCATTTCCTCGATTTTTTCTTCAACCTTTTCGAATTTATCGTTCACTTGAATCTCCATATTGCTCACAACTTCGGAGATTTCTTGCAGTTTCTCATTTGTGGCATTTGATGTTTCTTGAATAATTCTAGAATTCTCGCTTAATTTATCGTCCATAATTCTAGAATTCTCGCCAAATTTCTTTTCAAGTTTTTCGTCCATAATTCTAGAATTCTCGTCCAATTTCTCGTTCATAATTCTAGAATTTTCACCAAATTTCTCATTCAGTTTGTCGTTAATTATTCGAGAATTTTCGCTCAATTTCTCGTCCACAATTCTAGAATTCTCACCAAATTTCTCATTCAATTTGTCGTTAATTATTCGAGAATTTTCGCTCAATTTCTCATCCACAATTCTAGAATTCTCGTTCATAATTCTAGAATTTTCGTCCAATTTGGCCATCATGGCAGCAAACATTGTAGAAACATCTACATTACCAGTTGCTTCTTTTGCACAAACCTCCATTTCGTCTTTGCACTCGAACTGATATGTGTCAATGTTGATGTTTCGGCGTTTAAATTCTTCTATTAATCGCCTCTGCAGCTCTACTTTATTACCAGCTGTCGGTTGATCCAATTTGCTCAACTCCTTTTTTAGCTGTTCAACTTTGAGTTCCTCAAACTTCAACGTTGTCCTTAATTCGTAATTTCACTTCTGACACCAATGTTACGAATTTCCTTATTCGTCCTTTTTGCGTTGTTTTATTCCCAATAATAAAACAAGGTTCGTTTTTAATTACGATAATTACAACGGTATCACTTCCTTTTATTTATTTATACAGTACAACAGTTTACTTTATTTATAACACGTTAACAAGTCTTGTATTTTACTATCAATTCGCGTTGCTTACTTTACGGGGTTTAATCACAAACTGAACTCTCCATTCCAAAGACCTCCGCTATTTATACCAACTCACCATACACAAATGAAGGTACATATATCTAGCGAATTCAAGAACCTTCTAGAAACTAGATGTTGTTGTTGTTGTTTATCTTTGTAGAACATTCTCCTACACAGGAGAATTATCTTTACTGAGGTGAATTCATGCTACTGGTTTAGCGAGCTGGTACGTTGTTACAATGCATACTTTCAGGCGCAGCACTAACCGCCTGTCGTTTACATACTGTTAGTAGAGTCATTAACAGTAAGCAAAAGCTTTTACTTATTCGTAACAATATTATATTCTCCACAACCAGTGGGCAACTGTATCAATTCCTTTAGATTCTCCAGAATAGAGGCCAGAGCACTACCACCTATTGCCAATTGTATAAATTCGGATGCGGGTACATCATTTGAAGATATATTAATTTTAAATGTGGTCTCATATATTTGGCCACTGTCAAGTAGCTCCACATATACATTCTCTGTGTGATGTTTAATTTGACCCTCTGGTTCCACTTTGCGTTTTTGGATTACAGTATCCCTAAACATACGATTGACAGCCTCTAGATGTATGACGATGGCACCAAGCTTATTTGGTTTTATCATAAAAAAACTCACTGCGGCCACTATTGGCTGGAAGAGTTAGCTGTTTGCTGTCAAGGGTGTTTCTAAAATTCCATTCTGTACAGCCACAAATTCAAAATCGTCCTCGTTACTTTTCATAGTTATTAACGTTTCCAGGTCTTCATAATGATAATTAAAGGCTGTTACGGAAATTTTCACGATTTCTCCTCTCCTTACGGAATATGGTAAGTTCGTGCTTATGAAAAATGGTTTTAATACTGTCAAATTTGCCGGCACAGTCATGATGCCTAACCCATTTTCGGCATTAACGGAAAATGCGGTTATTAGCCAAGTAGTAATGGTATCGGGCTCATTAAGACTCAAACGAGTTCATTTCTGTAAAGAGCGTGTGAAATAGTTAAAGTTGACATGGTTTTTTTTGGTCGATAGATTTGTTTACACATTCAGGTCCATAAATATCCCGGTTTCGGGAAATTTCGAGCTTACTGCTAAACTATCTTGGGGCCCATTGACAGTTTTGGGCCTCAAGCCCCGCGTACTTGTAGAAGTACCTAAATTTAGCAAAATGTTTGATGATTGAATAGTAGGGTGTATCAAGAAACCACTCTTTGTTGGAATTTTCTTAAACCTAGTGCTCAAAGTATGAGGTCAGTGGTTCTCATTAATGGTCCTCATTAAAGTGCAAATTTTAAAAATCAAATGAATTAAATGATTAAAAAAAATTGTTCCCATTACATCGCATGAAGGGACAGGGAAAATCTTACCGCAATCAGTTTAGTTTCTAGTTTTACACTCACTTATTGTGCTCTACAAATTTACACCGGTTCCGAACGGACTTTTAACAAGCTTTTCATGGTGACTGGCGTCGAAAGAAATATCAGATGGTCAGAGCAGTGATTAAACCCCTAAGATCATTCAAATTAACACCCTGAATGTCTGTTAGATCCAACATGAAGTAAGATCCTAGAAAAGGCATAGGATAGAGGAAATATTCGGTAATCTCGTCCTCTCCTCCATCCCCACAGGTTCTAAATTAAGCGTGTCCACGTACGACTCAGGCCATAACTTTGCCACGGTCCTGAATTTTGCGCCTCCACAAAATATATAATCTGCATACCTTAGAGCGTCTCTTTCAAGCTTGAAAAACCTCAAAGAAAAACCTCGTTCCTCCCAAACGAAATCTCAGATAACTGAAGTTCGTTTGGGGACTGTAGTCGGGAGAAACGAACTTCTGTTAAGCCATACATGTGATTTCGTTTGGGAGAACCGAAAAATGTTTGCAGTAAACGAGTTATGAAAAATCTAAGCAGAAAAAACTTTGCGAGAAACGAAAAAGGGTTCCATCAACTGTTGTTTCGTTTACAGCAACCGAGTTGTAGTTACAGCAACCGAGTTGTAGTTACAGCAACCGAGTTGTAGTTACTCTACTCAATACAACATTGCTTGTACATTAAAATTTATATTTATGGTTTCCATAAGCTCTTTTTTGTGTAAATTTCAAACTTTTGTAATTTTGGTTTTACGCATGAAGTTTGTTTTAAAAAAAGTTGGAATTTTTGTCTATCTTTTCAGTGACTACTAACACGTCCGTCTTCCCTTGCAAACAAATATGAAATAAAAGTGCAGCAAACTACAACGCGTCAGTTATCCATCCAAGATATATTGACAAGGCAAAAGCCTTTTATGTGTATGCGTGAGTGTGTATGTCAAACGAGTGGACTGTGTATACAGTCGACAGAATGAGAGAAACTTACGTTCGTCGTAATCTGTGCTCTCATTAGAAAAATGGCTAATTTCAGATATCGCAAACGATTTTTAACTTGCGACAAATGTAATTTTGTACGCGTTTAATGCAAATGAGATCTCGTTTGCGACAACATGATACACATTTGCGATGTATGAGTTTATTTCGGAGAACTACATAAACGATTGCGATTAATAAATTAATACAAATCAATCAAAGTATTGTTGTGGCAACCGAGCAATAAATGTTTTTTTTCTTTGCGTGGGGGGAATATATTAAAATGTTGATCAATCTATCCCATTTACACAAGTGATCATCCCTGGAATAAAAAATCTTATGCAGCAATTTTTTTTAAAAGCGGTTAATATTTGTAACCCGTGGAGCCTCTAGGCGTGGTTAGGCCATTTGCATGTGGCCTATATTAAATCATGCAACAGTGTGACCTATTTTTGGTACGATAATTTAATTTGCCTGTGCGAAATTTTGCTGAATTTCGATACAAAGTATGTCTTCAACAGCCATAGATCCAAGCTTTGACGGCACACAGCCTAGTTCCAATAGGGTTGATATCATACCTAACCAAACACTATATACAAAGCTATAACAAAATCGGTTAGCTTTCGAGAGCTGTACTTCTATCACCGAATGCGCGGACAGACGAGCATGGCTAGGACGATCGTGAAAGAGATTCTGAGTTGATTGGTGTACTAACGGGTCCGCCATATAACTTTTTTTTTTGGAAAATGCTATAAAAAAAAACTTCTAAATATTTTCTCAAATTTCTTTTTTTATTTGAAAGTAAAATCCTTCCGGTTAATAATGGAAAATAATTTCATTCAAATGGCTGCCTCAGCTGGCCATGCAGTAGCCTACACGATCCGTCCAATTTTTAAGCACATTATCGATTGTGTGCAGCTGTATTTCACCAACGGCTTCATGAATATTGTCCTTTAAAGCGTCAATTGTCTCTGGCTTGTCGGCGTAACACGTATCTTTGAGGGCACCCCACAAATAATAGTCCAACGGTGTCAAATCGCAGCTCCGAGGTGGCCAAACGACATCAGCTCTGCGGCTGATAATGCGATCTTCAAAAACAGGGCGCATAACCTCGAGTGTAGCTTCGGCTGTGTGGCACGTACCATGATTTTCAAAGTAATGTCGCAATATTTCCCATTTCAGCGGAAGGATAAAACTAATTATCTGTCAAATCAGACATGAGCTAAGTGTTACCATTCACGAAATAAGCACTAGGTAAAAAAAAAAAGTTAGATGGCGGAACCTTTATATTAGGGTGGTTATATGTCGTAAATTTATTTATATTACAAATCTCAACACTGAAAATATAAAATTGATAAAAGTTCATATTATCTGTTCATAAACTTTTTGTCATTAATTTTATGAACAAATTCCATAAATTTCTAAAGAGTTAATGAATATGTTCACAACTATATAATGATCGATTCCTTGAAAAAGTTAGTAAATCCGGTAAATTTTTTCATAAATTTGTTTACGCAAACACAATAGTTTTTTTCAGATATTTCCTGGTTTTGGAAATGTTTGTGATCATTTACGTACTGAACAATTCTCATTGCATTTAGAGCGTTCGTTACATATAGCTTAACGATTGCTTCAATAGCATCATACCGAACAGGTACTTCATTAAATTTGTGGACATTTTCTGAACATATCGAGTTAAGAAAAAGTTAATTCTACTAGTAACCACTTCATAGTTTTTGAACATTTTCAGAAAAAAGAAAAACAATGAATAAATTCATTAGAATTATGAACAGTTTCGTGAAAGTTTTTGTACGATTTCATGAAAAGGCAAGAAAAGAATAATTTCATCAAATATATGAATGTTTCCATTAAGTGAGTGAACACTAATTCATAATACCCTGTTACCACAGAGTGGTGCAGGGTAAAAAATTGCTGGTGTTTGCCCCGTATTCACCTAGTGACGTCGACGAGTTCTAAGATTAAAACAGTTTCTAAAAACGTTAACATTCGCAACCGGTGTGAAACAGTAGATAATATTTGTTTTGTCTTTTGGGCTGGTCTTTGACTGGACGATTGTTTCGACGTTTGTGAGGTATCATCTTCAACGGTGTTCAGTCCATTACGCATCGAATGTCTAAAAGTATTTGACTTCGGGAAAAACATCTGTTGCTCTATAACGGACTTAACTTAATTTCCCCTAAGATTCCATAAAATGATTGCAATAAGATTCTCCCATTGGCTGCCACTGATTTGGACATACAGCGCAATGTGCTTCGGCACGCATATCTCATGAATCGTAGGAGATTGTATTAGACTATATTGTAGATAAGACCGAGACCAATTGAGACCTGATTTTAAATTCACACATCCGCTGAACCATAAGAGATTGCATTCGCTAATGCTACAAAATTTCTAGCACGGATTACGAAAAATAATATTGAAATCATTTGAGCAGTTTTACAAAACTTAATATCATCATATTCTTATATCATCTTTGAGCAAAATATTTGTTTACTTTCTGCTGCTCTGTTTTAAAGATTTACCGCCAGATAGACTTTTATACCTAATGCCAAGTTCATGGTATTAGCTTGATTGGAATTGTGCTTAGCCGACCTAGACTTTTTACTTCTCTTATTTTCTGTGTAGTTTTGAAGTTTAAAGCAGCATTGATACAAAGTTTGGAAAAAGTGGCTGTGCTTCAAAAACCATCATATTTTAACCCATCCCCAGTTTGGATCGGAAACGATGATATTGCATCCAATTGCGAAAATGTCATAATTTCTGTCCTCCTTTGACTAAGCGATGCCTTTCAAATGGAATCAACATTTAAAAACAAATCTCGATCCGGAGCTTCCATTCGAAGCAATAACTAATTTTTGCAAGAAACCATGGGTTCGATCCCTGCTCTGACCACCTTACACTTCTTTCGACGACGGCCACCTCGTTTAGTGACGGCGACACTATCGAGTAATAAACCATGAAATAGCTTCTCAAAAAACCGTTCGGAACCGGTATAAAACTGTAGGTCCTAATCAGTGAATGAAAACTGGAAATCGCACAGCGCAGTGATTGTGAGAAGCTCTCCCCTATCCCTTCAGGGGATGTTATGCGAAAATATTTATTTTTTAACTAGTTTGGGGCAGTCAACCCCTTCCAGTCCTTACTGCCTTGGATATAAGGGGAGAAGTTTCTCTCAAACCTAGGAATGGGTGTCGTGTACTTCACTTCTAATGTGGATTGCTCCAGATCATTCCAAGGCTCGTGATCTATCATGGAAAATGGGCACGAACGAGCAGGGGTCGAACCCACGGTCTGATATACAAGAGCCTCGCAAACTACCATTGCACCATCGACGACCACCAGTTTAGCAGAGACAAAAAAAACAGGCCTATTGTCTGACCGGCTTAGATTTAGCTTCACGATACACCCTGTGGAATAACACGTCGCAGAAAGTCAAACTGTTGGCTTACCCTTTGGTGTCACATATTTATAGTGGGCATTCGTTAGTGTCAGTAGACCCGATAGTTGTCCTGGATATATGACGGCAACTTCTGCAAAAGTACGATCGTATAACAAACTTCGGATTATATCCATTTTGTTTAGATTGTAGTCGGAGTTTAAGAGATGAACACTTAAGTCCACCGCCAAAAGGCCTACAAACGAGTTTGGCTCCGCTTTAAGGGTCAGTGTCACATTTTCACCTGGCGTGGCAGTGGTGGGTGCATCTATAGAAACCTACAATAAAAAGAATAGATGAGTGATTCCGTGTCAATGAAATAATCAGGAAAAATTGTAGTTGATATTGATGTTTTCTAGGGAATACATGGGGTATTCCTGAGTAGTACAGAGTTAAGGTACGGGGCGGATCAATAAGTCCATGACTTTTTGAACTTCTCTCGTGGTTATATCAAATGTAACACTGCTCCCATCAAGTACCACCTGTTAATATACTACTGTCAAATTTTGAGCAAGTTCTGTCATTTACTTTGCGTTTAACAGCTGTTCAAAACATACAACCTCGTGAATTTTTTAAAAATGGAAAAAAGTGAATTTCGAGTGCCCATTTTAAACATTATTTTTTGCGAGAAAAAACCGCCAATCAAACCAAGGAGAAGCTTGATAAATACTATAAGGACTCTGCAACATCGATTTCACTGGTAAAATGTAGTTTACTGACTTTCGTTGTGATCGCACAAGTTCAAATGACGCTGAACTTTCTGGGCGGCCAATTGAGGTCAATACGCCCGAAAATGTCGAAAAAATCCACGATATGCTGTTGGCCGATCGAAGAGTAAAAGTGGGTGCGATTGTTGATGCCATAGGCATTTCTCATGGCAATGTGGTTTCGATTTTAAATGATCAGTTGGGTTTAAGAAAGCTGTCTGCAAAATGGGTGCCGCGTTTGCTCTCAATTGACCATAAACGCACGGGTGCACCCGTGTCTGGTCTTAATTTCAAAATTCCATTAATTGAGCTACGAATTGGTACCTCATCCGCCATATTCTCCAGATTTAGACCCCAGTGACTATTTACTATTTCCAAACCTAAAGAAATGGCTCGGTGGAAAGAGATTTAGCTCTAACGATGAAATTATTGATCAAACAAATGCCTATTTTATGGTCCTCGAAAAATCCTATTTTTTGGAAGGGATACAAAAATTGGAGAAACGTTGGACTAAGTGTATTGAACTAAAAGGAGATTATGTTGAAACATAAATTATTTTTTTGCAAAAAAAGACCGTGATTCATTCAAAAAGTCACGGACTTATTGATCCGCCTCGTATGTCACGAACAACACGAACAATTGTGGACTCTAAGTTGTCGCTTGTTGCTGGCTTATCAACATAAACCAGTGACTTTACGTAGCCGCACAATAATCGATACGTGTCAAATCGCACGACCTTGGAGACCAATTGACAGGTCCATTCATCGACTTCAACTTATCGTCAAATTTTGATTTCAATAAATCGATGGTTGCGGTCGCCATTTGGCACGTAGCGCCATCTTACTGAAACCACATCTCGCCCGGATCAATGTCATGCATATTTTCAAACAAAAACTCAATGATCTTGGTGCGGTAACGATATCCATTTACCGTAACGCGAGCTCCAGCTTAATGTTTGAAGAACTAGGTTCCGATGATGCCACCAGTGTGAAAACCGCATCAAACGCAGCATTTTTCTGGATGTAATGGAGTCTGTAGGGTCTGTTGTGGATTGTTATCACTCTATATTTGTCAGGTCACGAGAAGTGTAACATAGTGGGTCAGGGATTTTGACCTTTGGTCCATATATGGAAAAGTTATATTTATATTTAAAACTCCACAAAAAATAAATGTAAAATTCCTAAAGTTGTTGTTGCAATTTTAAATTTCAGAAAATTTTTAATTTTCTGAGTTATTCAAAATTTTATATCTCGAAAACGACTTGGGATATTTGAAATTTTTTTTAAGTTTTTTAAGGAAAATTAAAAAATATCAGAAAATAACCTACACTGAAAAAACTTTTCGGAAATATAGTTGAAAGAAAAAAGTCGCATTTTAAATAAAGAGTGGGAGCAAGAGAAATAATCAATCATTCAGGAGAATTTAGGAAATTGTATTATCTTTCAGAAACAGGAAAAAAATTTGATATTTTCAAGTGGTTTCTGAGATACGCCATTTTTTGTGGGACGACCTTTACGCCTAAAAAGCGAAAATTCATTTTTTTACAACTGTTTCTCTTTATTGTTCTTCTTTAGTTACGCATTAAACTTTGACGGACTGAGCATTTAAGTGCTATGTACTGAAAGTATTTTGAAAAATGCAATTTGTTGTTGCAAAACACTGCATTTTCCAACCAAAAATGGTGTATCTTAGAAACTACTTGAAAATTACAATTTTTGTTTTTTGTTTATGAAAAATATTTAAATTTCCTAAATTGTCATGAATGATTGATTATAATTACTTTTCTTGCTACGGCTCTTTATTTAAAATGTTCTTGTTTGCTTTAAACTACATTTTCAAAAATTTTTTCAGTGTCGGTTATTTTCAGATTTTTTATTTTTTCCTTAATTTTCCTTATAAAAAACTAAAAAAAAATTTCAAATATCTCAAGCCGTTTTCGAGATATTAAATTTTGAATAATTCAGAAAAATACTACATTTCTGAAGATTTCAATTTTGAAATTGCAACAACTTCAAGAATTTTACTTTCATTTCCTAAGGAGTTTTATATATCGACATAACCTTTCGATATATAGGCCAAAGGTCAAAACCCCTGACCAACTATATCACACATCTCGTGGCCTGACCCATATGCGGCAATGTTGTTTATTAACAAACTCGTTAAGCGAACCATATAAAGGGTTTTTCAACAGAGACGCTACAAAAGTAAATCGATAGGAACAGCAAACGACGCCATATTTTTTCCCGCTCTTTTGACATTTCTCTTCAGTAAGGTTTGCCATTTCATCATGGAAAGATATACGAGCCAACAACGAGTTGAAATTATTAAAATTTACTACCGAAATTTGGAGTCTCATTTCTGGCTGAATGGCTTCGTCAATAAGCAAAATATGCGTTATTGGTCACCATTGCATCCCGAAAAAATTACGGTTTGGTGCGGTTTATGGGCCGGCGGCGTCATTGGGCCGTACTTCTTCCGTGATGATCAAGACCGGCACATTATTGTGAATGCGAATCTCTACCGTTCAATGATAACCGAATATTTTTGGCCCCAATTGGATAATATAGACTTGGAGGACATGTGATTCCAACAGGACGGCGCCACAAGCCACACAGCGATGCCACAATCAATTTATTGGAAACCAAGTTTGATGAACGTGTTATCTCACGAAATGGCCCAGTCGTTTGGCCGCCTCGGTCGTGCGATTTGACGCCGTTAGATTATTTCCTGTGGGGCTACGTCAAGTCTATGGTCTATGCCAACAAGCCAGCGACGATTGATGAACTTCGTACGAATATCGAACGTAAAATTGCAGCAGTATCGGCCGATTTATGCTTGAAAACCGTCGAAAATTGGGTTCAACGTCTGGACTTCTGCAAGCGTGCCCGTGGTGGCCATGCAAAAGAAATCGTCTTCTATACATAATGGCATCGAACGTAAACACTTTCACAGGAATAAAATATTTCATTGGTATCTAAAACCGAGTTTGTTTTATTTAAAAAAAACTTTTGTAGCGCTCTTATTGAAAACCCCGTTACTTGTCATTCATGAGCATGAGCTCACGATAACTTTTTATCTGCCTGAAAAATTTGAAAAAATATTACCAAATAAAATTTTGTGAACATAATAGTGATGCGAACAACTTCGATTACATTCTTATTTGGTATCAAGAGGGGCGGTAAACCGACAATAAACATCAACGATAGCTGCTGTTCATGCTCATGAATGACAAGTCCATAGTTCGCTTTATGCCAAAATTTAGCCTCATCGCTGAAAACTATTTTTCGATAAATAATCGGACAAGTTTGCAACTTCTGTAGACCCCAATCGGCAAAAAACAAAGCATATGATGGTCTCGTGGCTTTAATTCCTGCACCAGCTTGATCTTATACGGATGCAGGCCAAGATCTTTGCGCAAAATTTTCCACGTAGTGGACGGACAGAGCCCCAATTCTTAGGACCGATAATAAATCGATAAAATTGGATCTTCTTCCACACTTTCGTTTACAGCGGCGAGATTCTCTTCAGTACGCACATTTCTTCAACGTGTCATTTAGAGAGTATGTGGTACGAAATCTATCCACAGTTCGACGGATGGGTTGTCTATAGGTTTGCAAGATATGAGCCTGACAAACTGATCTCTTTTTTGCAAAAATGACACCGAGGCCCCAAATCTTTGGAGGCCCATAAAAAAAAATGCATGACTTTGGGTAAAACTGGGAGACACGGGTCTTTTTTTTTTGGTTTTTTATCACGTAGTGGTGTCCGTATATGGTTATATTTTTTTATGTTGCACTGTGTTATAAACTCACCTGATTTTCGAATTCCTTAGGAAAATTCAATTTTAATTCACAATAACGAAATTGGCCCGCTTCGATGTAGTGGACATAGATATGAGAACTTGGTATCATAACGACAGCAGGTTTAATAGTTATGATATACGACTTCTGGTGTGGAGGTAAGCGAATGGATTGCAGGCGCACAATGGAAGCGTGGCTAGTCACGGTCACTAGTATGTAACCTCAATGGTGGAGCCAAATTTAAGCCTACAATTTAAAAGTATTATAAGTTAGCAGGAATATTATTTTATTATAATTTTTACCTTCCCTCCTTCCACTTCAAGGTACAATGGGTAAGAGATTCATCAAATCTGAAATTATTCTTGATAAAGATATTCGGCACGAATGTTTTACTTTCACCATATGTGAAAATAATTCATAATTGAATGTGATGTGGCCACGCCGTGTACATCTTGAACGGCCCGATAGGTTCGATTACCATGCCTCATAATGATGGGCATTTGCAGATCTATGACACGCGTGCCATTCCAATGTTGAACATACGCCTTCATTTTATAGGGTTTACTATCGTGAAACTCGATTTCCGGTTCCGGTACAATTATTTCATACCTCTCTTTATGAATGTTCATATGCTTCCTTATGGTCTGTTTCATGCGTGTCTGCTGTTCCGATACCGAAGCTGAGACACCAATGCAGTTGTACTCTTCCGCATGTTGAACTTGATGCAGATCCAATTAAAATCGTGAACGATAATTATTAATAGGCCTCTCGTGGGAGGATATGGTTTCGTTCGTATGCGGATGTATGAGTGCAATATTAACGTTACCCTCTACATATCTGCCATACGTATATTTTCCATAGACATCAATGTTCATCGAGCGACTTTCTAGTATATAATCGTCATCACTTTCTATATAAATGGCAAATTTAGGCAGAACATATTGCTCCACCTGGAAATTTTTACCATGGGCCAAGTCATATTTGCCACTTATCGCGACAATAATAAACCACTGGCCTAGGATGGGATGTTCAGATAATTGGAATTTGGATGAAAATACGCCGGTGTTAAGTTGAATATCCTTAAATTGCTTGACACGATTACCATTGCTATCCTGGATGGAAGTGAAAAGAAAAATAAATTATTTAATTTCTAAAATTTGGAAATGACAAATATCCTGAATAGTTCGTCAGAATGTGCCGTTTCTAACTTCCAGATTCAATTGAAATTCGCGGGAATACCTGTCTCGTCCAAAACACAACCGATATGCTGACCTATAATGTTGAATGGCATCAGCGCCTAATGGACGGCTCTACAGGAATCCACCTACTACGCGACACTAAATAAAGTTCAATGAATGGCTGATATCACTGGTGCGATGAGAACGGCACCGACTGGTGCACTAAATGTCATACCACTTGACATGGTAGCTGGTA
Organism: Phaonia tiefii; assembly: GCA_963931995.1. Lineage (NCBI taxonomy): Eukaryota > Metazoa > Arthropoda > Insecta > Diptera > Muscidae > Phaonia > Phaonia tiefii. The sequence continues at coordinate 251,093,342 of OZ008368.1, read as the reverse complement.
CACATGATAGCTGGTAGATATCTGCACTAGACGTGTTCTGAAAAGTGACCATTCAAGACATTTGGTTTTTTCAAGACATGTACTGTAGCGAAGTTGCAACTATCAAGTATTTCCGTGTACTGTCGACACAGCATTCGTGTATGAGTGTGTACAAAAACACCCAATACGATGAGAACCGAAGTAGAAGTAGAAATAGTAGTATTGGATATTTTTAGTATTGTGCTCTCCATCTTCACACACCTACATGAACGCTATTTTCTTTTTCAAAATACTAAAGTGTTTGGTTACCGCAGCTTCGCTACAGTATACGTCATGAAAAAAGCAAATGTCTTGAATGGCCTTTCAAGACGTCTTGTGCAGATTTCTAGTAGCTAGCCAGAATGCCACTGTGGCTGCTGTTAGACTTAGGGAACTGTCACTCTGGCCAGAAAATGGCAGCGCAATTCTCAACACAATGCCTGACCCTCCAGGTATTGTTGATTACACTTTGGTCGAACTACTCTATGACAAGAAGTACCACACTCTTATATCTGATAGATCCGAATGGAATCGCTGTGCATATGAGATCCGTGAACTTCTGTACAGAAGGTTCAAAACTTGACGATAAAGTATGCTGTGCTGCCTTTGCTAAGATCCTAGGGCTAGCCATTGCAAAAAGATTACCTAATCACTGTAGGTACCAGGAAGAAATCCAAGCTATTAAGACTAGTGTCCGCCATGGAGATTTTTGCGTAGAGCTAGAGAAAAAACTCGCGTAGAGACGTGTAGGAAAGTGCATACACCCTGTAGAGCGCTCTACATAAGCTCACTACAAACTCTACGCGAGAATTCTCTCGCCAAAAAACTCTACAGTATATGCACAATTTTTGTGTTTGTGTGGTAGAGCTCCTCTATATATGATCCACGATCTATCAAAACTATTTGATAGTCTTTTCTCTCTACAGTAGAGCCCTTTGTAAATTCGAACGTATTTGGTTGGTTGATTGCTTGGCTGTCTAGCGCACTTAGGCTAGAGAAGCCCATTGTGATACCTGAAGTTTCCTCTATAGCAACTATTGACTAGTCGATCTACAGCAATATCCTGTAGGGCTACGGTGCTAACTAAATGTGTTCCGAATATCCTAATTCTCAGTCCTGCCAGAGCAGGGCAATCCAAGAGAAGGTGTTTCGTCGTTTCCTCGTCCTCTTCCATGCAGCATCTACAGAGAGTGGAGTTTCTACGTCCCAATCTTAGAGCGTGTTTTCCTACAAGACAATGTCCCGTAAGTGTTCCTATCATTGTGGATAACCTGCCTCTCGGCAAGTTAAGTAGTTGCCTAGTCCTCTTCCTGTCCACCTGTGGCCAGAGGACCCTGGCTTGTTTGCAAGTTGAAGTAAGTCTCCACTTGTCCTTGAACATATTATCGGCCCACTGCCTGATCTGCAAACGGTAGGTAGAGATTGGCATACTAACACTTTCTTTTGCCGGAATGTCGCTACGCTATTGCCTGGAATGTCGCTGTGTCCCGGTACCCAGATGAGCCTGATGTCGAAATTCTCTGCCATCACCCTAAGTGATGAGTGGCATTCTTTCACCGTCAGGGACGTAGCAAACATGGCTTCCAGGGATTTTATGGCAGCCTGGCTGTCTGTGTAGATACATATTCTCCGGAGGGTTGTGGCACTACTTTTCAGTAGTTCAGCAACCTCCAGTAAGGCGGTAATTTCCGCCTGAAATACACTACAGTGATCAGGCAGCTTGAAGAAGATATTTACATTTAGGTCCGGCGAATGGACCCCATAGCCTACTTGCTCGTCCAACTTTGATCCATACGTGAAAAATCTGATACTACTGGTATCCCCCTCCAGTGACTTTTCACAGGTATTTCTGTTCGCAATAGAAGTCCTTAGATTTGTCGCTGGTAGAAAGTAGGGGATACAGTAGTCCGTTTTTACGCGAATAGAGTTGATCCGGTTTAGTAATTCAGCATGTCCGGAATGCCCCGATTTCAAAACGCCACAATCTCTGATTCTCACCAGGGATGTAGCGGCTGCCGATTCGGCCATGATATCAGGAGTACAGATGTTCAGGATAGCACTAAGTGCAATGCCTGACGTCGTGCCCATTGCCCCACTAACGCTAATCAGTGCTGATCTTTGAATTTTCATCAAGGAATTCAGAATATATTTCTTTTGGAGGGACCACCACCAAACTACGGTGCTATAGAGAAGTATTGGTCTGACTATTGCCGTATAAATCCACATCGTGATCTTAGGAGACTGTCCCCATCGCTTTCCTATCGCCTCTTTACAGCAGTAAAGATCAACAGACGCCTTTTTCACTCTCTCCCCCACATTCGGTTTCCAAGACAGTTTTTCGTCGAGAATTATTCCCAGATACTTGACCTTTTCCGACAACTGTAATTGCACCCCACTAACTGACGGCAGTTCAAATTCGGATATTTTATATTTCCGAGAGAACAAGATAAGCTCGGTTTTAAGTGGGTTAAGTGATAGTCCGTTGTTAGCGGTCCAGTTCGAAATCAGACTACGTACATATGATAGCAATATCATCGGCATAGGCAAAGACCTGGCATTCGGCTCTGTCCAATTCAAGAAGCAGTTCATTGACAGAAGTTAACCATAATAGTAGAGACAGAACTCCCCCCTGCTGTGTCATCTTGTTAACGTTCCTAGCAATTGTAACACCACCCCATTCAGCTTTGACGGATCTATCCACCAGAAGCTTCCCAATTAGGCGTGTCACTAAGCTGTCGACTCCTAGATTCTGTAACGACCTGAGAATCGCCGAAGGTTGAATGTTATTGAAGGTTCCCTCGATCTCCAGGAAGGTCCCCAGAGCGAAGACCTTATTCTCAAGAGAGTTTTCTATTATGCTGACTATAGAGTGGAGAGCCGTATTTACATTCAAATATTATATTGTTTCAACTGAATGACGCTTCTATTGAAAAAGTAGTGACGTTCCTATTAATTGGCGTTCCGATATTACTTTGCTTCTATATTCTGAAATTTATGTCGTTTAAATAATTAAAACCGGCAGTCTATCGCGAAATATGGCAACGACACCGAAGAAATCACGCTGCAAATGTAATTCCAGTTTGTCCATTTAAGTATTTGTTGTCTATAAGTTTGTGTATAAGTTAAGTCCACGAATTATTAAAATCACAGACAAGCATTATTTACACGCGCAAACTTTATGCTGACATTAGACATGAGAAATAACAGGAAGACACATGTCGCTGACGACATGTCTACGGATGTCGCAACGTGGGATTGCAACATGAATTTACGGTGGATGACAACAATTGCTTATACTGCAGAAAATTACCTTAAGACAAATTATTTGTATTTTAGTTAGTTCAAGTTGGTGAATTCAATAAAGAGGTTGACACCTCCAATAAAAATAATAAAAAATTTATTTTTTTTATTAAATGTAACAAAGAATTGTTTAACTGGCGCCCAACGCGGTTAATTCGTGAATACGTCCTTAAGTAGTACGTGCGAAATTAACAGTGTCGATCTGTAGACAGGACACAACTCGACGGAGAAGTGCGCGGCGGATCCGTAGTAGTTTGAATACAAAAAGGAGTAATCCCAAACGTCGGTCGAGATTTCATATAGTGTTTAAGTAATAGTGTTAAGTGTTTAAGTAATGTCCAAAAAAAAGGAGAGAAAATAAATATTAAGTACTATAAGATCAATTTAGTCAAAAAGAAAATGAATATTGGGTGAATAAATTAATGTTATTAAAATTAAATACATAAAAAAAGAGAGAGAGAAACAAATAATATACCATTTAGTAAATACAAAGAGAAAAAGAATTATTGCATGAATATATCAATGAAATAAATAGTGATAATATTAAATAACAAATGCAAAGAGAATATAAGAATTATATGGAAATAAGTGAATAAAATTAAAATGTTGTTGCTGGAAATAATTTTGTAAGTTTATATCAATTATATAAAAAATAGTAACTATAAGAGCTTAAATATCCTTTCAAATTGATTTAGTTATTGAAAACCAATATGTCCAATCCGAATAATTTGATCAGACCTGCTCAACTGCAGGCAAACCCTCCACAAAATCCCAATCCCCCACAAAACCCAAATCTTCATCCAAACCCAATTCCTATACAAATTACACCTCAGCTTGAAGAAGCAATGGCTACAATATTTCGTAGAATGTGTTCAGAAGAATGTAGTAATATAGTAAGGTCAATGAATGCCAATAGTGAAAATGTGGTAATAACGGATCAGGAAATATTCACAGACCAAAGGTCAAATCTAACGGATTTGGAGAAGATACCCGATGTAGTTAGGTGTCTAAGAGACTTTACAGGTAATCCTGTAGAGTTCAGCTCTTGGAAAAAGAGCGTGGGGAGAATTTTGAAACTGTATGAGCCCATTAAAGGTACGGCTAAATACTTTGGAATACTTAACGTAATAAGAAATAAAATTACTGGAAATGCATGTACTGCATTAGAATCACACAACACCCCATTAAATTGGGATGCCATTTCAAAATGTTTGACAATGCATTATGCTGATAAACGGGATCTAAGTACTTTAGAGTACCAAATGTCTTCCTTAATCCAGGGTCAAAAATCAATTAATGATTATTATCAAGCTGTATACACACATTTGTCATTGTTATTAAATAAAATTGCTTGCATGGACATGGGCCAGGAAGCATTGCAAATACTTACAAGAACGTATAGAGACAAGGCTCTAGATACATTCATCAGGGGCCTAAACGGCAATCTTCCCGATTTATTAGGCGTCGCAAATCCAACGGATCTGCCACAAGCCTTGCAATTGTGCTTAAAGATGCAAAATCAGAACTTTCGAACTCATTATGCCCAGCATAAAAATCCGATGCCCATTCCAACACGTCGTACTGATAGCAAACCGAATACGCAATTCCCTACAAAGTATCAGAGAAGTCAAGGATACGAACAAAAACCATTTTACCCACAACTAGCGTATATTCCGAGACCTCCACAATTACAAGGGACAAATTCATATCAAAGTCCTGGATTACAATATGCGTCACAACCATATCAATATACCCAACAACCTTATTTTTCGAACTCTCAATATATTCCACAACCACAGTTCTACCAAAACCATTCTAATCCACCTCCTAGACCTATGGGACAAAAACCTTTGCCAAGACCTGAGCCTATGGATATTGATAAGAGTATCCGTAGTAGGGCAATAAACTATGTGAATAGGCCTAAATTCAATCAATATTTGGGAAAGGGGCATACCTCCAACCCACAACCGGGTCCCATACCGGATAAAAGGCAAAAAAACTTTCATATTGAAACAGAGGGTCAGGGTCAGTCGACCGCTAACAATATGGAGAACCAGAACGTCAATTATGCTCAAAAGGAGGAAGAAGATGAGACTTCATTCGAGGATTATCTCGAGACCTGGGACAAACAAGAGGAATTTTTCGCTATTTCGGAGAACGGTGAGCCGGAATTAGTTAATATGTCGGATATTCATTTTTTAGAACTAAAAGACTCCTCATTGCCTTATGTAGAATGCAGGACCAGTGGTGGGGAGGTTATGAAAATATTAATTGATACCGGGTCTAATAAAAATTACATACAGCCAAGGTTGGTGAAGAATCCCATTCCAAATGAGGAAATATCTAATGCAAATTCAGTAGCTGGTGATATTAAAATCACTCATCATACTAAAGCCACACTTTTCAATATACCGGAACTTCCAATAAAATTTTTTATCTTAATATCTCGGCAATGACACATTAAAAGAATTAGGTGCGATCATAAACACGGAACACGATAACATAACTTTGAGCAATAAGATGAAAATAAAGTTGAAACAATATAAGGCTCAGAGTGTCCACAATATTACTATTAGAAATGAACATATGTCTGAGAAGCAAAAGAAGGTTTTACAATTCCTCACGGATAGATACAAAAGGTTATTTTCAGAGCCTGACGAAAAATTGACCTACACGACTAGGGTGGTTGGCGAAATTCGCACCAAGGAAGATACACCTGTATATTCCAATTACATAACATACCCTATGTCAATGAAAGAGGAAGTGGAGAAACAGGTTGGTAAATTACTTGAGGATGGAATAATTAGACCATCTAGATCACCATATTGCTCGCCCGTATGGGTTGTGGCAAAAAAACCCGATGCATCCGGCGAGAAAAAGTTCAGGATGGTTATTGATTTTAGGAAACTGAATAAAATAACGATTCCTGATCGATATCCCTTACCTGATATTAACTATGTTTTAATGCAGTTAAAGGGTAACAGGTACTTTTCCGTTTTGGATTTAAAAAGCGGATTTCACCAGATTCCGTTAAAGGAATCTGATATCGAGAAAACCGCTTTTGCCATTAATAATGGCAAATACGAATTTGTTCGATTGCCATTTGGCTTAAAAAACGCGCCGGCAATTTTCCAGCGGACGCTCGACGATATCCTCAGAGAACATTTGGGGAAAATATGTTTCGTGTATATTGATGACATAATCATCTTTAGTCAAGACGAGATGTCCCACGCGAAAAATTTGGAGACAATATTTAAAACACTGAACGATGCGAATATGAAGATTCAACTCGATAAATGCGAGTTCTACAAAGATCAGGTTGAATTTTTAGGATTTGTTGTGACGACAGAAGGAATCAGGTCTAATCCCAAAAAGGTAGACGCTATTGCAAATTTTCCTATTCCTAAAACTCTTAAGAGTCTGCGCTCCTTCCTTGGAATGTCGGGATACTATAGGCGCTTCGTCAGGGACTATGCAAAAATTGCAAAGCCTATGACGAAACTCTTAAGAGGGGAGGATGGGCGATTGCCCAAGAATATATCCGCGAAAAAAGAGGTTAAATTGGATCAAGAAGCTCTTGACGCATTTCGAAAGATTATTAATACGTTGGTGTCAGAGGACTTATTGTTGGTTTATCCTGATTTCAGTAAAGAGTTTCATCTCACTACGGACGCTTCCAATTATGCACTTGGGGCTGTCCTCGAACAAGAAGGTAGACCAATTGCTTTCATTTCCAGAACGCTACAAAAAAGAGAGGAACACTTGGCTACCAACGAACGGGAAATGCTTGCCATCGTGTGGGCACTGGATGCATTTAAAAAATACCTTTATGGTACCGCAAAGGTGAAAATATTTACGGACCATCAGCCGTTGACTTTCGCTATCGGGAACAAAAACAGCAATTGGAAATTAAAACGTTGGAAGGAAAGATTGGAGGAATATGATTATGAACTTTTTTACAAACCTGGTAAGAGCAACATAGTGGCAGACGCGTTATCTAGAGCGCCTGCTGACCAAAATCCGCAGATCAATTCTATGACAGGAACAGTACATAGTGACGAGAGCTCTGGAGAAGAACTAGTTCCTGCTGTGGAGGCTCCGATTAATGGGTTTAAGAACCAGCTGTTGATATCAGAGGGGGACGAAGATTCATATAAATTTGAAATACCCTTCCCTACTTACCATAGGCACATAATCGTAAAACCAAACTGTACAGAGGAAATCCTGATAGACTTGTTGAAGAAACATCTAAATCCGTCGGTTACAAATGGGCTATTTACTTCTGAGAGCATAATGGGTCGAATTCAGAACTTTTATGCCGCTCATTTTACAAATTACAGAATTAGATTCACACAGACTAGGGTAAGGGATGTAACTTCGGAAACCGAACAGGAGGAAGTAATTATATCAGAACATAAGCGCGCCCACCGAAATGCTAAGGAAAACAAAAGCCAATTATTGGAGAAGGTTTATTTTCCGAAAATGAGTCCGAAAATCAATAGAATAATAAAGCAGTGTAACATTTGTAAACTAAACAAATATGAGAGACACCCTCAAAACCCTGAGATAAAGGAAACTCCTATTCCCCAATATCCAGGTCAAATATTACACGTTGACATATACTTGGTTGAAAAGAAATACGTTCTGACGGCGCTTGACAAGTTCTCCAAGTATGCACAGGTAAAATTAGTGAACTCTCGCGCTGCTGAAGATCTCAAGGAACCTTTAAGACAACTTCTTTTCACATTTGGTGTACCGGAAATGATAATATTGGATAACGAAAAGGCTTTGAATTCTCAGACCATAAATTTTATGTTAGAAGACCAATTGGGTATAAAAGTATACAAAACTCCACCACACCACAGCGCGTCCAATGGACAGGTGGAGAGGTTTCAATCTACCTTAACGGAGATCATGAGATGTCTTAAATCGGAAAATGTTCATAATACATTCCAGGAGCTACTGGATAGAGCTGTATATGAATATAACTATTCCATTCATTCTACAACGGACAGGAGACCATTGGAAGTATTCTTTGGTAGAAGAGTTAGTGTAGACCCCAGTATGTTTGAAAAAGCAAGACAGGATAACATCGCAAAATTGAGGCAAAAACAACAGAAAGATTTAGAGGTTCATAACAAGAACAGGACACCTTATAAATCATTCAATGTAGGAGACATCATTTACGTGAAGATTAATGAAAGATATGGTACAAAGTTGAGTCCTAAATATAAATCAGAAGTTGTTAAGGAAAACAAAAATAGCACAGTCATTACCAATTCAGGACGAACGATTCACAAAAGTAAAATAGGAAACTAAAATTTTCTTTTAGGTCAACACTAGTGGTTTGCACGATGGCAGAAACGCAGATATTTGATTACACACATTCGAAATTGGTTGCCATTAATACGGGAACTGCCAACATTCAGACTGGGACGTTTAAGATGATCCATGTAATTGAAATAGACAAATATGATGAATTGCTGCGGCAAATTGAGGCACACATATCACAGCACATAAACAGAAGCCACATCCTATTCCCCTTCCTATCCCAGAAAATTGATTCCATCAGAAATAATATTCACAGATTACAAATAAAAAACAGACATCCACGTTCGATAAATTCAATAGGAAGTGCATGGAAATGGATTGCAGGTAATCCTGACCACGACGACTTCCAATTATTAAATGATGAAGTAAACAAAGTTTTAAAAAATACAAATGATCAAGTAATTATAAATAAATTAACTAAAGAAAAAATTAAGGAAATAACAAATGTAACAAATAATATCTTGAAAATTGTAAAAGACAGAGGAGAAGTCGATGAAGATTTATTTCTAAATTATAAATACAAACTTGATCTTATGGAAGAAGAAACTAGGAACATAGAATACGCAATAAATTGGGCAAAGGCCAATATAGCAAATACTCACATATTAGGTCATGAAGAAATTATGGAAATAGAAAAAATAATAGAAAGAAATGATATTCCCTTTATGAACGTGGATGAGGCCTTAGAATTTTCAAAGTAAAAATAGCCAGCAACAATAATACAATATTGTACATGATGTATTTCCCATTAGCCAATAAGAAAAAATGTAATATTTTTATGCTAAAACCTGTCAAAAAGGAAAATTGGGCCATTAAGGTACCACACGAAAATATTTTGAATTGTAATGAAAACATATATGGACTAAAAACAGAATGTAAAAGTATGAATAATTTATCTATATGCGGTATTGATAATGTAATTGATTTAAGTAACACTAGCTGCATCCCAAGACTACTACGAAGCCAACAAGCTGATTGCACATCCATTAACAATCAACACATACTCTCCGTGGAACAACTATCCCCAGGCCTTATTTTTCTTAATCAATATAAAGGACCTGTGATCATTGATAATGAAACCGTCACATTAGAAGGAACGTTTATCATTAAGTTTCACAACTCAACACTTTCCATTGATGGCAGATCATACATTCATCATGAAATATCCACATTTAACCCAATACCAGCATTACTACAACCCACTAAACAAGAAAAACAGATGGAAGAGGTATTATCATTAGAGATGATAAACGAGCTTCAGTACAACAACACTCAAATAATAGATCAATTGAACAGAGATGGTAAAATAGCATCAATCATGAATTGGTGTTTAGGATCACTGGCAATAATGGTCATAGCCTACGGATTGTGGAAAAATCTAACCAGAAGCAGAAATAAATTCAATATATCTAAAAAGATTATCAAGAAAACCCAAAATGAGGATTTCACGCCTATCGAAATCCAGGAGAAAGCCTCAGAAACGATACACCAGGTCAATTACGAACCTAACCAAACGAGGACGTTTGGACTTGAAGGGGGAGGAGTTAAGTCCACGAATTATTAAAATCACAGACAAGCATTATTTACACGCGCAAACTTTATGCTGACATTAGACACCTGCTCGAATGGTGGGATTGAGAAATAACAGGAAGACACATGTCGCTGACGACATGTCTACGGATGTCGCAACGTGGGATTGCAACATGAATTTACGGTGGATGACAACAATTGCTTATACTGCAGAAAATTACCTTAAGACAAATTATTTGTATTTTAGTTAGTTCAAGTTGGTGAATTCAATAAAGAGGTTGACACCTCCAATAAAAATAATAAAAAATTTATTTTTTTTATTAAATGTAACAAAGAATTGTTTAACTTATATGTTTGGCTAAATATGTCTCTCCGTGAGAGAAAGAAACAAACCCAAAATGTCAAAATCGATGGTGGCGATCGCGACAACTGCGCTCTATCAGGCGACTCTACAGTAGAGACAAATCTGTCGACAGTGTATACAGTCTGTAGAGCGCGTGGTAGAGCTCTACTCAAAATTTCTCTATAGCGGCTCTACGTAGAGGAGTAGAGTGGTAGAGTCACGCTGTAGTGTACACACAACAGGTAGAGTCTCTACAGTCTACGCTCTACTCTCTATCGGAAAAACTCTATAGTGGACACTTGGCTTTAGAGAACTAGCGGAGCGGCTGAGAAGTAATGTCCAGATTAAAATTGAAATCAGTACTTTCTCTGATAGTCAATTTACCTCTAACCCCCTGAAAATTGTCATCCTGAATTAGAAAACTGCCCTCGACTGTCGCAGATCTCTTAGTCAGATAGCTCAACAGTTTAATATTTACCTTATTTGGATGCCGGACCACAGGGACATAGCATGGAACTGCAAAGCAGATGAACTTGCTAGACTTTTTTTCTTTATTCCTTGGGGTACGCAAATCTTCCAAAAGATATGATCAAATGCAATATGTGAGATTCAGCACATTTGTGCCACCTACTCACTAAATCGCCTTCCGAAGTCTCTACCACTCTCCTCGCGGGACCGCCTCTGAGGGTATTACTTCGCGGGGCTGGTATGCTCCTTAAGCTACTTCATTGTGCCTTTCGTACTTCTTCTATGAGCATCTTCTTCAAAAGGGAGGTTATATAGTCGAGGAGCTAGTTCCACTTCTCCCCTGAGCTCGAGACTATTTCTATAACATTCTCCGGGGTAATGTAATGTCTTAGCTCGATGATTGCGTGGTTCCGATTTTCTTCAAATCTTGGACAACTAAAGATAACATGCTCTGCATCTTCTTCCATATCTTGAACACAACCGTTAGGTATCGTGTCCATACTTAAATAGGCACTTCCTAAATCCTTCATGGTCTGTTAACAACTGGGTTAGGTGATAGTCCACTTCCCCGTGACTTCTTTTCAACCATGTTTCCACCTTCGGGATTAGTTTTAACGTCCAGCTACAATTTTGCGAGTTATACCATCTATATTGCCATTCTCTTATTGAGGTCTTCCTTTCGGTTCCACAAACTCCCGCTGTTATTTCCTGTTCCCGTATTTGTTTTGCCTCATACAACGTGTTGTCTCGCCCGCTAGAATATCAATGGCTATCATTTCTGCAACTGCACATGCGGCTTCGTTGGATCTCATGGGTTAAATATATCAGACACTTAAGGCACTCAACCTTTGCACCGATCAGATATTTCTCCTGGAAACAGCACTTTAGAAACTTGACCATACTGGCGCTGCGAATGGCAGTGAGGAACTGACCACTCTGGATACCATAGTCCTCTTATTCTGCCTAGGACCTCTTATATTCGCCATCATTCTCGCTAGGTCTGAACTAACATTTGCCGGTTTGTCTCGGACATAATCTATATGATTGCTAAATGTTAGTCTCGAGTCTAGCATTACTTCCATACATTTTACCTCATCCTTAGACGATATCCGCTGGTGCCATATATTAATCTTTAGCGTTTGTTTCCTTCTTCGACTACTTATAAGCACAACTTCCGCCTTTTGCTTCGCTAGCTGGAGTCAGACTTTAATCATCCAGGACCTAATAGCGTTTATCGTCTCATTTGCATATAATTCCACCTTATCGATGTGTCTTGCATTGGTGAACACTGCTATGTCGTCTGCAAACCCGATTTTATTATACTTTTCTGGTAGTTCTAGTGTTAAAACTCCGTTGTATATAATGTTCCACAGCAGTGGTCCCATAACCGACCCCTGAGGGACTCCCGCAGACATATCATCCCTTACCGGTCCATTCTCCGTCTCATAGCATAATTTCCTATTACTAAAATAGACGAATCCCTGCATACACTTGGTATTGCCAACTGGAGAGATAAGGCAAAACTTCGAACTGGTTGGCGAAATATGTTATCTTCGTTTTGTAAGGTCCCAGATCCCCCGAGGTTGTTTGAGACCGGATATGTAAGTAAGTAAAATAGCCTGAAATTATTTTCCTAGTCCATGAAAAATGGTTTCCGTTACATCCCATGAAGGGATTAGGAAGAGCTTCTCAGAAACCAGTGCGCTGTGCGCGTTCTATATTTACACTCACTGATTGAGACCTAGAGTTTTACACCGGTTCCGAATGGTATTTTGAGAAGCTTTTTCATAGCTAAAAACTCGATAGTGTCGCCGTCAGTAAGCGAGGTGATCGCCGTCGAAAAAATGTTAAGGTGGTCAAAGCAGAGAGCGAATCCACATTCTCATGCACAAGAGCCGTGCACACTACCATTGCACCACCGACGGGCAGTCCATAGAGTGTATTAATCATGCGTTGACAGTTGGCAGAATTGAAAGCATCCTTCACACCTAGTGTGATATGCTCACAATACTTATTTTGTGCTCCCATTCCTGCTATAGTCTATTTCGCTTTTTGAGTCACCATCCGAGTCGCACCTACTGTCGACCTTGCTTTTCAGAAGTCGAAATGTTTGTCCGACAAGCCACCACCACTTTCAATCACTGGTAGAAAGAAGTCTATTGTATGTAATCCTCTCCAGTATTTTGCCCATTGTATCCAGGAGACATATTGGCCGATACGACAAACTTGTTAGACTGGAACTCGAACATGCCTCTAGCAACTTGCAAGCTCTTCTTGAGGAATTGTTCCCTTATGGTAACTAAAGGTAGGTAGTCACTAGTGAGGAGCAGTGCCTTGAAGCCCACTAACAGCCCATTGTATCCAGGAGACATATTGGCCGATACGACGAACTTGCTAGACTGGAACTCGAACATGTGAACATGCCTTTAGCAACTTGCAAACTTCTTCTTGAGAAATTGTTCCCTTATGGGAACTAAAGGTAGGTAGTCACTAGTGAGGAGAAGTGCCTTCAAACGCTCTAACAGCCTGCTGTCATTATCGTGGCCGGATGTCTCACTTATCGTATCTGTCAAGAGAGGTCACTGTCGCATTGAACGCAGAGAGACTGAAAGTCTTGAGAAATAAATTTTGCACAAGCTGTGGAGACGAAGAGGAGGTGGAGTCAGTAGTATAACACTTTCAGTGTATTAAGCTCCGCTCTTTCCAGAGGGCGGCGGGCTACACTAGGTTCACATTTCTTGAGGGAGTTAGCGAATCGGGCTGATCTTAGCATCCACTAGCTCTTGAGCTTTTCAAAACAATCAAATTGTTTCAATGGGAGGGAGTTCAAAAATTCCATTTTTTCCCTTCTATCCCCGTGGTAGTACAATGGACTGCAATATCTAAGTGAGGCGGGCATACGGGCTGTTATGCTAACCTAACTTTACCACAAGAAGGAGGTGTGGAGTCGGTATTTGAGTTTAAGAGCCGGAGTTCAGAATATTCACATCGAGGAGTAGGAATCGAAGTTTTCAACATTCTAGGCAAACTCCAAACCCCTGAGCACAAGCGAACAATTTTCTTTCAAACAAACAATCAATTGAATACAGTTTCCATGTAACTTACCCTGACTTCCACTCTGATGGATTCCACTAATTTGAATTGCTTTAGATGTTCGTCCAAAATAATAACACGAAATTGCACCATATCGCCCGGTTTGTATACACCCTTATCAGTTTGTATATAGATGTTCAATCTTTCAATATCGTTCACCGACAATCTGGTGATATTCAGGAAACTTATACCCTTAACGCCTTCAACAAGTAGTTTGTATTCATATTCTGAAGACAATTTTGGTGGCTGAAAGTCAATTAACTTCGATTCGAATGGTTGTAATTCAACATTTTCTCGCAAATTGAATAGAGGCTCTCCCGTCAGTACCACGCGAAATGTAGCCGGTTCACCGGCACTGTGCAAGGTTACACATACAGTATAATTACGATTAGATTTAATAGTTCCCGGGGCAATGACAGAATAATATCTGGAACTAAGGTGATAAATAATTTTTAAAGTTAAATTCCGTTAAATTTGAATTGATATTTAATTTTCCTTTCACCAATTGCAACGACAAAGAAGTGAATTAATATCAGCAATCGTTGGAATCCAGACAGCAGCTGCATCTTGTGTTCCAGCCTTGATAGACGCAATCTTGAAAACCTCGGAATGCTTCAGTGTCGATTGATGAGAAACTTGTGTTGGAATTTGTTTGCCTCGTCTCATTTTTAATGTGTTATCAGTTAATTTGAAAGCTTTTGGTAAATCCCCTGTACATAATCATCCCGCTTGTCATCAGAATAGTGTCTACATCAAAGCGTTATAGCAATCAGGCCCATATTCATTATCCAATGGCGAGAGTGAGTGGGGAATGGTCTAACGCACCGAACACTTATGTTTTGATAAGATTTTCATAACTAATTATTCGCTCTTATTGCTTCCGGAAGAATTCAGAATTCTTCTTCAGGTGGCAAAACAAGTCATTTTAATGTGCGGGAATAAAAATAAATCATTTGGAGATCAATCGGGGCATTAAGGTAGATGACCCATCAAATCAATGTTTGTGCCGATGTGTGAGAGCTAGTATTGTCTTAATCGAGGATGATTCTTCTTTAGGGGGTTCGTTTCCATTAGTTCCCCAAATATTTAAGCAAACAAATGGTTGTGTACGATTCACAATCGAGTGTCCTACGGTGCTCTAATGGAACTGTCACGTTTCTACACTGAACAGAAAAGCATCGTCACAGGGATGAAAATGTTCATCACCCCAACAACTTTCCTCATCGAAAGTGAGCTAACGCACAGTTTCATTCCCGCTACGAAAATGTGTTCATCAACTGCAAATTGTTCGTCACTGCGAAGAACGTATGGTTGTTGCTGCAATGAATTTCATGCATTATTGCAACGAATTTGTTTCGTTGCAGCAATGAAATTGTTTCATTGTTGCAATGAATAAATATCGTTCTTGCAATGAAATTATTTCATTGCTGCAATGAATTGGTATCATTACAACAATGAATTTGTTCCATTGCGGCTATGAATTTGTTTCGTTGCAGCAAAGAAATTGTTTCATTTTTGCAATGAATAAATATCGTTCTTGCAATGATTTTGTTTCATTGCTGCAATGAATGTTTTGAAGTGTCTGTCTGTACTTACCATGAATATAAGCTCTACACCCGTATGGATTTCATCACAGCAATTGATCTATATTCAAAATTTTCTGCCATTCAATTGTAGCGCCACATCTCCCCGTCATTAAGCCATTGATCGCTCTGTAAGTATTTTCTTGAACTGCTCTTTTATTTATTTTCACCAAATTTGTTAAAAGTTCGGTTGGATTTATTTCATTGTACGTTAAATTGTTACTTTTTATGTTACTTGAAAAACTTCTTCGTTTTTTTTGACTTCGAACCCAAATACCAATACAACGAAACAGGCGCGACCGAATTATGGATAAAACACCAAAATACAAGCATACCCAGCGGCGGAAATCAGGAGCTGGAAGGCCTGAAATCATGACCCAGAAGGCATTCTATAGAATACGGCAGGCCTTCCCTACACATTACCTCCTCCTTTCTTTTTAACATTGCGTGAGATTGGGAGGCAAGGCCTTCCATCCCTCTCTACTAGAAGGCCTTATGAAGGACTGCAAAAAGAGTAGTTTTAGAAGAACTTTCGTAAAAATAAAAATATATATATGGAAATTAGTTTTAAATAAATTTTTGTAAATTCGAACAAACGACCTTAGAACTTACAGTCGGACGCTTTATCAACTGGGCTATCGGATGTTATGATTTTGCAACGACGAATTGCCAACATGTGGAAAGACAGGGTTTCATGAACAACAGCGTCTTCTGGCATTCTTTTAACAGGCCTGTGGAAGCCTTATAAAATCATGCATTTCGCAGGCATTATTAAAGTAAGCATTACCAAAGAATGATTCCGCCGTTGGGTATGGTTATGATTTGTACCGTCGCGCTCGTACACACACACAAATGTTCAGTTACATATTTCGGGGTAGTTTTCCTTCTATCGATGCGTCACTTTATATGCTGTCGTGTTGCTCCTTGCATTCTGTTTGTTTATCTATTTCATTTATAGATACACAATTTACACAACCGATCACAGCAAGCACATAAATCCGCACAATTTATTTTTCTGAATAAACTAATATTACTTTACTAAGTCGGTTTCAAAAAATTTCTTTAAATTATTCCGGCGAAGAAATATGTCTACCACTTTCGGTTGTTACAAACGAACTGATTTAAGATGTCTACGTGACCCAGCACTCACGCTCGCCATTTCCTCTTGCTGGCCTCTTTTTTACGCTCACTCATTTTTTTGACTGCTTTTCTCTCTTTGTCTTCATAAACATTGTTGTCGTTAACTATAAATGTTGGCAAACCTCTGAAATAAATAAATAATGAAAATAAACTATAAAAAGGAAGAGATAAATCAAATATCAATTGTTTAAACCTCATGCACAAAAAGTGCTCTCAGGTCAACCCGTTCTGAATACCGTTAACCTAGAAATTGTAACACATTCCAATAATGTTGCCACACTGCAACTGGCAACAATAAAAATTACCTAGGCCAGAAATATACATGGTAACTCACCCTCGTACATAATCATTCTCTTTTAACGCTGCACAGTGGAACTGATTGAAAAACCAGGTTATACAAGGTGGCGCAAAAGTAATCCTCCTATCAGAAAATGCTATAAATTTTGCGATTGGCCCCTAATGTCAGTTCTGTTTTGACATTTGTGTAGTAAACACATGCGAAATACACGTTAATAAACAATGTTAAAATACACTGCTCCAGAACGCGGAATATTGCTGACTATTTGTTTGACCAATAATCGGTCGGTGACTTTGGCACAACGTGAATTTCGCCGCAGATTTCCTGGCCGTCCAACGCCTACTGGTGAAACACTGCGACGTTTAGCCGCTCGCCTCGAAGAGACTGGCACAACACGAGATGCTGCCAGGCGTGGCAGACCCCGGAATAGCCGTTCTGCAGAGAATATTGCTGATGTAGCCGACGATGTCATGGATGCGCCGTCGACATCGACCAGATGACGTGCCACGCAAATGGGTATCAGTCGGCGGTCTTTACAGCGAATTTTGGTACAAGATTTGAAGATGTTTCCGTACAAAGTCCAGACGGTGCATCAGCTGTTAGCTGCTGACCGCCAATCGCGTCTAACATACGCTCAAGCCATCCTTAATCACCACCAAGAGGAAGATGATTTTTCATCAAAAATAATCATGAGTGATGAGGCTCATTTCCATCTTAGCGGGTACGTAAATAAGCAAAATTTACGCTTCTGGGGCACTGAAAATCCGCGTGTAACCCACGAGGAGCCATTACACCCGCTCAAAGTCACTGTATGGTGTGCTGTTTTCGCTGGAGGAGTCATCGGACCTTTTTTCTTCGAAGACGTCGCGGGTCAAACGGTTACTGTGAATGGTGAGCGCTACAGAGCAATGATCAACGAGTTCTTCTTTTGCACTGGCCAGCAAGATCGCCTGATTTGACCGCTCCAGACTTCTTTTTGTGGGGCTTTTTGAAGTCGCGGGTTTATGTCAACAAGCCTCAGACTCTTGCAGCTCTTAAAGACAATATCCGTCAAGAATGTGAGGACGTATCGCCGGCTCAAATGACAATCAACTGTTGCGGCGGCCATTTACATGACATCATATTCTCGACTTGATGTAAAAAAAATTAAAAGACCAAATAAATATAATCCACAAGAAGAATCAAAGTTTTTATTTTTTTTTTTTAAATTACAGCCAAAAAACATCGGAAGTTTACTTTTGCGCCACCTTGTAGTATCACAACTTTTAAAGTATTGTTCTGAAAATTTTTTACCATATAGTCAAGCTTTCCGAATAATGCATTCATATGCACACTGTATCAACACGGTTGGTGCTACAGGGTGTCAAAGTTGACCACTTTGGTGCTATTGAAACTTCCAAAGCCTGGTACTTCTACACTTATTGACCGATTAGAAAGATTTTTTACTTTTTTGAACTTACTATGAACGAGAAATAAAAATATGTTAAGTGTTGAGGAATATTTTTACCGCTATTAAGATATTGTCCATCAAAGTTAAAAATTTTAAATTTGTTCATTGACTGTTTTAAATTTTCTGTTAATGATGGCTCAGTGTGGCTTTGGGATTCTTAAAATTGTTATATACTATTTGAAAGGGAAACTCCTCTTCAATAAAACCGTGCTCAGAAATATCCACATTTCAAAAATTTCTTTAACACTTTGGGAAAAAAACGAAAAAACTCACAATTAATAATTTTGGAAAAATCTTTTAAGAATTTGATTAAAAGTATCGGGTTTTTCAATAAGAGCGCTACAAAAGTTTTTTTTTAAATAAAACAAACCCGGTTTTAGATACCAATGAAATTTTTTATTCCTGTGAAAGTATGTACGTTCGATGCCATTATGTATAGAAGACTATTTCTTTTGCATGGCCACCACGGGCACGCTTGCAGAAGTCCAGACGCTGAACCCAATTTTCGACGGTTTTCAAGCATAAATCGGCCGATACTGCTGCAATTTTACGTTCGATATTCGTACGAAGTTCATCAATCGTCGCTGGCTTGTTGGCATAGATCATAGACTTGACGTAGCCCCACAGGAAATAATCTAACGGCGTCAAATCGCACGGCCGAGGCGGCCAACCGACTGGCCCATTTCGTGAGATAACACGTTCACCCAACTTGGTTTCCAATAAATTGATTGTGGCATTGGCTGTGTGACTTGTGGCGCCCTCCTGTTGGAACCACATGTCCTCCAAGTCCACAATATCCAATTGGGTCCAAAAATATTCGGTTATCATTGAACGGTAGCGATTCGCATTCACAGTAATGTGCCGGTCTTGATTATGACGGAAGAAGTACGGCCCAATGACGCCGCCGGCCCATAAACCGCACCAAACCGTAATTTTTTCGGGATGCAATGATGACTCATGGATTACGTGTGGAATGCTGTCTGACCAATAACGCATATTTTGCTTATTGTAGTAGCGTCTCTGTTGAAAACCCCTTTATATAAATACATATTGATGGGATCCCTACAATTTTTTGTAGGTTATAGCCCAATAGACAGACGGCCAATTAAATCCAATAACGTTTATCCCAAATAGTAAAAAAAATATATTTTTAATCTCAAACAAATATCCTACGAAAATGCGACTTTTTTTTACATATTATACTCTACTGAACATTTAAGAACATTTCAATCTACAATAAAAAATTAAAAAAATATATAACACCCCTGCGAAATTTTTGCCAAACATCGAAAGTGTTCAAAAATTTCACAATTTCAGGCAATGCTGACTGTAGGGTGCAATTCCTAATCATCATAATTTTACATTAAACATATTAAAAAATTTGTCTAGGTTTCGTGGATAAAACTAAAGACAATACTGAATGAATTATGGTAACTTTTCGGGAAAATGTTGTGTTTCCACAGGTTGAAAAAATTCCAACTTTGAGAAGTCGGCATTTCCAAACGGCTTGAGATAACTGAAAACTGTTTACAGTGTATTCTTTATCGAAGTTTTCCCAATTCAGTGGTATTTTCAGAAAGAGTATTGTTCCTTAAATGGCTGAGTTATTAACAAAAAATTCAAAAAATACAAACAAAATTTCAATTTTAAATTTTGGTAGAGAATATCTTAATAGCGATAAAAGATGTTTCACAACATTTGGCATATTTTTTTGTTTGTCTTGCATAGCAGAGTAACAAAAGTACAAAATCTTTATGATCGAACTATAAGGCTTTGAAAATTTCAACAGCACCAAAGTGGTTAATTTTGACACCCTGTGGCACCAATTGTATTAACACAGGGTGCTTCTGAATGCAATATTCTAAAAACCTGAGTCCTGCTCTACAAATGTCTATTACATTCCACAATGATCAGGACCATACTTTAAACCAGTGATGGGCACGTCGTATCCCGCGATGCGACGCTTACTGCGCTGTCAAATACACACGACGTGTTCATGAGAGTCAAAACTTTTCAGTCGTTGTTTGATGTCCAGTAAGTGAGGACATATCGCTCGCATCCGCGCATACACAAAAACAAAATTGATGATGTTTTTTCAAACCAACACGCAGGGGATGCGCCCTATAAATGCAGTGCATTGTGTTGGCGAAGGAAAATTGTGGTAGCAGAGGGGGGAAAGAGGGAGTAGTGTCTGTTGACATTTGCCTTGAATGTTTGTATGTCACAATTGGTGGGAAATACACTAGCTGGAAGTTTATTCCACATTCGGAGTGTACGGCTGAAGAAAGAATTTTTTATATAGTGTGTACTGCGGTCAACCGGCCACTTGATAAAAAACGGATGAGAGTTCCTGGAAAGCCGCGTACTTCGGCTAAATATCCTGGCATAAGTTTACGGATGTCCGAGGAACACATACCGTGGAAGTATCGATAGCACAGCGACACGCAACCCACATTTCGACGATTGCTCAAGGGCGGCAATAGAGTTGGATATCCTACTGTCCCCTATTGAGAAGATCATATGAAGTGAAGTATTTCTTGCACCGCTTTAAAAAGCCCAGACACTTGAATGCATCTTTCGACACTTCAAATACATGTTTTGCTCAACGGACATCACATTGTATTTTCATGCCCAGAACATCAAGAGCGTCTGATTCATCGATATCCACACCGTCCTTAGACAATGACGACACACCTGGGTCAGCAATACGTTTATGCGACAACAAACAACACTGGGTCTTACTCGCATTAAAATCTACTCTACTCTTTCGACCCCATTCAACAATGGAAACCAGATCCCGGCCGAGTATTTCATTCATCGTCCGGCGTTTTACTTCAATCTCTTGAAGACTTGCCGTACGGTCGAATGAATAAGACTGACAGAGATTATTGTCATCCGCAAAAGAGTAGATTGGATGCACAGTCTGACCCAGGAGATCGTCAATGAAAATAAGACAAAGAGATGGAGAAAGAACAGAGCCGTGTGGTACACCTGCAGTCAATTTATGCTCGTAGGATGAAACCCCATCTACAACAACTCGTATAGTGAGGTCTCTGAGAAATCTCGATATAAATCGAGTGAAGTTATCACCGACATCAAAAGCAGCGAGCTTTCACAAAAGTGCATCGTGCCATACTCTGTCAAAGGCCTTGAAAATATCAAGAGCCACTACCTTACTCTCAACAAGACAGTGGATGGATCCACTCCACTATTCCGAAAGGAACACCATCAGGTCTCCTGTAGATCTCATTCTACGGATGCCATTCTGCCGATCGTTAAGAAGGTTATTGGACTCAAGATATTTCACTAGAGTGGTGATTAACCATGCTCTCCATAACCTTCGAGAGCGCAGAACAAATTGCAATTGGGTGGTAATTTTCAGGGTTACTTGAATCACCTTTTTTAGAGACTGGCCGGACATTAGCAACCTTCCAACGCGCCGGGAAGACTCCCGCACGGTATGCAAGGTTGCGTAGTGGACGTGCCAGCGTCGAAGAGCACCTACTCAAGACCAGTGCAGATATGCCATTCGCAAGAACCTTTTTAACTCCTCGCGTTCGAAAAAATATCTTGGGTATGGAAGAAGATACGTAATTGATCACGGGGAATGGTTGATTGCTATCCGGCAAGGAAGAGTTCCTTGCAATCACTTCAGCCAGGTGGTTAGCTTTATCAACCGATTCGGTGAATGTTATGTCATCTTTAAGAAGAGTTGGGATAGAGCAAGAACTATCCTTTATTCTTCTTGCAAATGCGCAAAAGCTTTTACTTTCACTAGGGAAAGACAGGACTTTAGCACGAATATGATGTTCGTGAAGAAACTTTTCGTGTCGAAGTACTTTGGCACACTTGGATCTTGCCTGTTTGCGTAGCAGTTCGGTATTAATGTTTTTGTTAGAATGCCAGGCTCTGAATACGTTCTCTTTGGATCTGACAGCAAAATAGCTCAGCGAAAGTTGTTAAATTTTGCAGATAAGAAACCATTTAAATTATTTTCTTCCACCCACCTATAGAAAAACTTACCAGCGTCCAAATGAGATGAGACTTTTTAACCTAATTCGTTTTATAAGTGAACGAGATGGGCATAACTGATATTTTAACCTGACCACGTTTTATTTTACTTCTAAGTATAAATCCGACAAATCGGGCAATAAATTGACATTAGTAGGGTGGCAATGAAATGTATGGAGGAAAATATATTTTCGAATTTTAATAAACCCCAGGCGGATTATTGTTCTTTATGCTCTAAAACTGACTTGATGAAAATTTGAGCCGAATCGGACAACTCTAAGCCGTGCCGCATTTTAGTCAAAGTTTTCGTATTTTGGCATTTTGGGTGAAAATTGTTATACATTAGAAAATCTTCACACCTCGGTGCATTTGAAAAAAAATTTGCATAATGATTTATTTTAACCTGAGTATAAACTGGATAAAGTTTGAGTCAAATCCGACCACTCTAAGGGTTCCAATTTTTAATTTGGAAAAATTTGAAATTTTTAACAAAAATTTAAATTTGGATTTTTCGGTTTTTTCCAAAAATTGTATCTAAATGAAAAAAATATTTAACTAGGATTCCAATACCTTCTAGCAGAAGTCTATACGCTTCCAATAAGCTATAACACGATATATTCATGCAACGGTGTCATGGTGTTATCATGCGGCAAAGTAGACTATCTCGAGGAAAAACCACCAAGATGGCCTTATAAGGGTACCACATTATAAAAATTTCAAATTATAAGTTAGAAACATAAGCTATGTACTAAAACCGATTATATTAAATCTGATGTGACAGTTGGCTACAAAAACCGGGTTAAAAAACCGAGTTATATACCAGACTTAAAACTTGGTTTACATAAATTTCAATCAAATCAAGGTTTATTAAAACGAAACGGTTAGCAAACCGTTTTATATATCGGTTTGAGCACATAGCTTATATTTCTAGCTCAAATTTTCACCAAGTCAGTTTTACACCATAAGGAATAAGAATCCGCTTGGGGTTTATTAAAAATCCGAAGTTGTTTTTTCATTACCACCCTAGACATTAGTAACCTACTTATCCTCTATAGTATAAAACATTGTATTGGTACAGGTGGTATTGTAATAGTCGTACATCACCACTGGAACGGGCTTAAGATTCATGGCATCATGAGTCTTATCTGCATCAATGTTAAGACAATTCCTCTTTCCTGCCAATAAATTATCTAAGTAAATTACAATTAAGGATTCGGAATTTTTCGATTCTATACGTTGTACTAGCTCATTGTCTAGCAGCTCTAAGCTGAACTCAGCATCAGATCTAAAACCAGTGGGAAGATTCACTTCCAGTATAACCATATTAGAGTAAATCTCAGGCGTATTGTCCGCATCTGTTTGGTTCTTCGATGTGGTGGTTATTGTTGCTTTATAGGTAAAACAAATATCTAAACTCATTGAATTGGTGGTAATTAGGTTACTCTTGGGCTCAATAACAAAATGTTGCATAGGTTCTCCAATGGCTACATGATACTTAGATGATAGTTGTAGCGTAGGCACGCCACTGCCAGTGGCATTAAAACTGATCGAACGCGTAGACCGTGGTAACTGCAAAGATGTGTAAGATTAGAATTAACGAAAGCTTTACCTTACGTCTCAGCCCTGGACTTACCATATGCATTTGCAGTACCAAACTATTATTGGCATCTAAAGAAAATTCGTCGGTTTTCAATACATCGCCCAACTCGTTTAAGGCTGTATATTTTAGATTCATTTTCAATGCATTCGGATTATTGAACTTCTCGGAGTACTTCACTAAAGCCTGCAGACCCACAACTGTGTCTTGTGTGGATTTGAAGCCACCGTTACCATTACGTTGCTCGGTTAACCATTTCAAAATGCCGATATATTCCGCCGGCGTTTCCAGCAAAGCCATCATTATATACGCTGTTATTTCAACATCTTTGCCATTGTTCTTGTCATCTGCTGACCACCAGTGTAGTCCATCGTGTTCCTTGCGTTGCGCTTGAACTTTGTCAAGCACTTTTTTGGCATTGGCATGATTGGCCTTTTGTAGTGTGCCGGCCATGATGGAGAGGGCATAAATGTCTCGGGTTTTGTCCATATTATTGTGTAAGAATTTTAAACCATTTTCAATGACATCTTTATATTTATTTGAATATTTCTGAAAAATTTTCAAAGATACTTATTAAAAAAACGAAAATGTTTAGAAAAATCATATTTCTCTAAAGCGAACCACAGACTTGCCATTCATGAGCATGAGCGTAGACGATAACTTTTTGTTTGGCTGATGAATTTGAAAAAAATATTATCAAAAAATGTTGTGAACACGATAGTGACGCGAATAATTTCGATAACATACTTAGTTGGTATCAAGAAGAGCGGTAAACCGACAATAAATATCAACGATAGCTGATATTCATGCCCATGAATGACAAGTCTGTGGTTCGCTTAATAGAGGAAAATGTCTTGTTACTTTATTGCCTGCTAAACTAATTTTTCGACCACTTGGTATGGGGAGCTAAACGATATCAAGCGATTTTCAGCGGCTCCCACACAAAGTCGTCGAAAAATTAGTTTAGCGAGAAAGAAAAAAGACGCACTTAAAGTCTTTTAGTGCCAAAATGAAAAATAAGCGAACACAAATAATTTTTTTCAATAACGCGCGTAGTTATCGCTTTATTCGGCGCGCAAAATTTGGAAAGTCGATAATTTTGGGTAGCACGCCCCAAGTAAAGATGGAAAACTTACATAAAATTTTCGAATAACTCTCTTAGTTATCGAGGTATGGGGAGTTAAAGTTTAGAAAAATCGATGTATTTTTAAGAACAACGATTTTATTTTTAAGAACACAACAAAATAAGTCAAAAATATCAAATAAAATTTTTCGATAACTCGATTAGTTATCGAAATTTTGTAGATTTACTTCTACAAAATAGACAAGAAATCAAGTAAATGGAACTGAAAATGAATAGTAATCATTTTTCGGCTGCGGCGGCTTTTTTATAAAGCGAACCAAAGACTAGTCATTCATAAGCATGAGCTTAGTCGATAACTTTTTATGTGACTGATGAATTTGTAAAAATATTACCAAAATATTTTGTGAGCATAATAGTGATGAGAACAACTTCGATTACATTCTTTTTTATTATCAAGAAGGCCGGTACACCGACAATAAATTTCGACGATAACTGATGTTCATGCTCATGAATGACAAGTCTCTGATTATCTTAACAAACATAAAGCGAACCACAGACTTGTCATTCATCAGCTATCTTTGGTGTTTATTGTCGGTTTACCGCTCTTCCTCATACCAAATAATTCAAATTCATCAGTCAGGTTTCAAACGAGCTCATGGCCATGAATGACAAGTATGTGGTTCGCTTAACTCGCGTGGTTATAGAAATACTATCGCTTTCCTTTTACAAAATAAACAATCAAGTAAAATACTAAAAATTAAAAATTACTTTAAAAAAATTTTATTTTTTACAGAAAACAATCATCTGCTCAAATAAAATGGTAAACGAAAACTTAACGATTTTTGAAAGTATAACCTCATTTACTTCGATAATTAAGCGAGTTATCGACAACTTTTTTTTAATGTTTTTGGCTAATTTTGTGTTGTTCTGCAGAAAACTTTTATTTTATCAAAAAAAATCGTAAAAAAGACATCGATATTTTACTACTTTACCCCGTTATTTCGATAAGTACGGGAGTTATCGATAACTAACTTTAATATTTTCGGTTTATTTTGGAGTGTTCTAAAAAAAGTTATCGATTTGAGGAGCCTCGGATATCGTACGCTTGCCATAATTGGTTTCAAGAAATTTGTGAATATTTATGATTATGGTAAATTATTTATACAACACGACGAAATATAATTAATAAATTCGATATCTACCTGATGCTAAAATTTGAAGAAATCTAAATAATTTATAGAAAGGATACAAATATAATTTTAAGAATGGGGCCTTTTCCTGGGAAAGCTATGCGAAACAAATTGAATAACAGCTTTCCACACGCTGAAAAATAACGGCCCCAGTAACATATTGCAGGAACCATGTACATGTTTCCAAGCATTGTTTTCGTGAAAAGAAGATCTGCTGCTTTTTGTTCCTTTATTGTCTGTCACGTTTTTGTTTTCAATCGTTTTCAACAAACGAGGCTCACATTTGGGTCACAAATATATATATTATAACCTATTAATAATTCTGTCCCAAACATGTTATATTGAATATCAAACACAATGTGTTTGGACACAAGTATACTATATTTGCGACAAGCGACACACACGTTATATTTGCATCCAAACAACAAAAAAGTACGGATTTTTCAGCGTGCATAACTCTCTAGAATAAAATCGAAATTGTTTCCCCCAAAATAAGAGTCTAACAAATTTTTATTTGTTTTATATTTCTAATATCTCGATAACTAAGCAACTTGTGTCTTCTTAATTTATCCATTTCGGCTTCTTCTTCTTTTACCAAAATGTTCTTTTACAAAAATGATTTATATAATTGAAAACCATACCTTATTGAAAAAATTACTAAAAATAGAAATTTAAAAGGGGAATTGTCGAAAGGGTAACCAACAAATAAGTGACAACAATTATATTTATAAAAAAAAGTTTGGAAAATTTATAATTTTTTCTCTAAATAAATGCCACGCAACAAGCTTTAGTTTACACAACCGCTGCAAAAAAAATTTGGAACGAAATTCCTTATCGCAAACTGCGGGATGGATAAATGAAAAAAAAATTAAACAAATTTTCCTTAACACTATTATTCTACAACCCAGTATTATCAACTATGTTGGGTACTTTTGCTTTGGTTTGTGTCTAGACTAACATCTGTTGGGAAATTTCTTGTTTGGTAAGAGGAAGTTTTTTAGGTGGAGACTGTAACCAATATTTAGTATATATTGCGGTTTTGAACCCAAAAAAAAGTAAATTTAGAAAAGCCAAAGTGAAAGAAGTTTAAAAAAAGAACATTTTCTTCATTAAGTGCCTTGTTTTAAATAAAGTAAATTTTCTCAAAAAAAAATACCTATTCATATTCTTAAACAAAGTACATTTTCTTAAAAAAAATACATTATCTTAAAGAAGTACCTTTGCTTAAAAAAAGTATATTTTCATACAAAAAGTACCTTTTCTTAAAAAAAGTATTTTTTTTTACAATTTTCTAAATTTATTCAAGCTCAAGAACTGTTTATTAGCTTTATATTATTTTCAAAACACTCGAAAACTATCGAAATGATACCAGGGCTGTCTGTATAGCTATTTCGGATCTAGCCAAGAATCATTGGAACATTTTACTGCTCGCCTTTTTTGAAAATACTCGTAATCTAAAGCTAATAAATAAACTCTATATTAAAAAGGTCTTGAGCTTGAATAAATTTAGAAAATTGTAAGTTTAAAAAACAGACCGACTAAAAAACTCCCGCAAGGGAAATGATAAAAGTACTATTTTTTTAAAATTAGTACCTTTTCTTAAAATAGTACATTTTTTACAACAAATTGCCTTTTCTTGGAAAACTTCCTTCTCTTTAAAAAGTACCTTTTTTGTGAAACAAAATAACTTTTCTGGAAATAAGTACCTACTCTTAAAAATTAACCTATTCTTGAAAACAAGATCAATTCTAAAATAAATTCCCATTTCTTAAAATAAAACCTTCTCTTCAAAAAATGCCTTCTCTTAAAAAAATACCTTTTCTTACAAAAAATCCTTTTCTTAAAAGTACCTTTTCTTAAAAATAAAATAATATCCTTTCTTTTCTTTACTTGAGATAAGTAGCTTGTCTGAAATTAAGTACAGTTTCTTAAAAAATAAAATAATAAATAAATAATAATAAATAATAAATAACTTTAAAAAGTTCCAATTCTTAAAAAAGTACTTTTTGTAAAAAACTTCATACACTTTTTACTTTTTCTTACAGAAACTAGTTCTTAAAAATAGTGCCTTTTCTTAAAAAAAACATTATTTTTTAATAAAAAAAAATCATCTCTTTAAAAAAGGACCTTTTCGGGAAAATATAATACACATTCTTACAAAAAGGACCTAAAATTATACATATTTTTTTAAAGTACATTTTATAAAAAAAATTTTCTTAAACAAAGTTTATCTTTTTACAAAAAATATTTTTTTTTAAAAATCCATTTAAATTATCGTATTTTATAATGGGCGCCTTAGGCGTGTTGGAACTAACTAGTACATAATATATAGCGAAAGGAACTTCGTTCCAACCAGGTGTCCCCTGACACCTCATGTGATTTTTAAACTGACATTTATTACTTATCGATAAATACCTAAGTAGGACGATCGTTTCGATCAGAGAGAAGATATTACAATTGATACCACGCCAGGACCCATCGATAAATAATAAATTCGATATCTCGCTTAGTTTTCGTGATATTGTAATAAATCTAAATTATTTTAGAATGAAATTTTTTTATGGAATCCCGAGGTGTACACAAAAAAATTAAATTAAATTTGTCGATATCTCGCTTAAACGAACCACGGACTTGCTATTCATGAGCATGAGCTTGGTTGATAACTTTTTATCTGGCTGTTGAATTTGAAAAAATATTACCAACAAATTTTTTAAACATGTTAGTGATGCGAACAACTTTGATTACATTCTTATTTGGAATCAGGAAGGGTTGTAAACCGACAATAATAGCTGATGTTCATGCTCATGAATGACAAGTCTGTGGTTCGCTTTAGATATCGAGTGATAATTTGGAAAAGTATAAGTGTTGCCAATAACTTGTCCCATATAAACAAATACTTGATTTCGAAGAGGATTTTCTGTAACTTGTTCGGCTACCAAAAAATATCCTCGGATCGGCGCCTTGGGTAACACTTTTGCCCAGCCAGAAGATTCTATGAGAAAATATACATCGTTTCTTAAACAGAAATGTCTTTAGATAACTTTGTCTAGATACGAGGTTGGCCCTAAAACTAGCCGACCTGACGTATAGATGGTGCCAGTAGTTTGGAAAAAAAATACTTTGCTGAAAAGTGGCAACCATATAAAACATATGTTTTCAATTTCAAGGCGCCACGTTGTTTAGTATTTTTAGTTTAGGCATCAAAAGTAAACGATCCCAGTGAATTGGAAAAATTGGTCACCGTTATGTAATTCAATATTTCCATTTCAAAAGGTCTCATTCCAAGCAATATTAACCGCGCTAGATTCTATTCAAGGGAAGACTGCTCCTTCGTTTACGACTGTAAAATATTGGGTAGGCGAGCTTAAACGAGGCCGTACGAGCTGCCAAGACAAACACCGAAGTGGTCGATCAATTGAGGTGTCCACGCCAGATACGGTTAAGGAAGTCCACAAAATGGTAGTGGAGATCGTCGGCAGAAGGTGCTTGACCCAGCTGAAATGATAGGCCATCCAAAAGGTGCTATACATCGTACACAGAAAAAAAGACGACTGTAAATCTTTAACAAAAAAAAATTGGTACGTGAAAAATCTCAGAACTCAATTACATTTTCCATTGATACTCGTATACTGACAAATTACTCAAATATTGAAATGAAAATCGATAAATGGTACTAACAAAAAAATTCATAACAAACACCCCAATATTTAACGAAGTAAATACGATACGAACAACCACATAACTTCAGTTAGAGATAGGGCTAGACGATGCCCGAAACGACACTGTGTCACAAACATCGAAACGATCTTCCACTGGCTGTGAGTTCGAATCCTACCGCGGCTGTTTATTTTTTTTTTTTTTTAACAAACAAAATTTCTAAAAATACTTCGGATCGAAAACAAAACGAAAACTGAGGTACAATTTAGTTTGTTAATATGTCAAATTCTTCATCGACTAAAAACGAAAATATTGTTGATAAATAACGTACAAATATTTTCGTAGATGGGTGAAATTTTGCATCGATTGAAAAATAATATTTTTCCAATAAACAACCTACAAATGTGGTAGTTGATATGTGATTTTTTTTATCACAGGATTTTCAATTAATATTTTGTTTGAATTTTTTAATTGAATTGAAAAATAATTTTTTTTCTGTGTATATTGACCGAAGATCTGTGCGCAAGATGGGTGCCGCGCTTGCTTTCAATAGAGCAAACACAGCGTCGTTAAGACGTTTCAGTAGAGTGTTTGGCGATGTGTCACCGCAATAAAGCCGCATTTCTACGTCGATTTATAACCATGGATGAGAAATGGGTTCACCACTTTACACCTGAGACAAAGGTTGGTTAAGTCGGTTCCATCTGCTGGCAAGGTCATAGCGTTTGATATGCGTATGGGATAATTTTTATTGATTATCTTCAGAAAAGAAAAAAACCATCAACTGCGAATATGATACTAATTTCTTGCAGCGTTTAAGTGATGAAATTATGGAAAATGACCGCATTTGGCGAAAAAGAAAATGTTTTTTCATCAAGAAAATTCTACACTTCACACATCCGCACACACATCATCACGCACATTATTCGCCAGATTTAGCTCCTTCGGACTTTTTCTATTTCCAAACTTTACAAAATTGCTCGGTGGTAAAAGGTTTGCCAACAATGAAGAGGTGGAGCCTACGGTTGACGGTTATTTTAAGGAGTTTGATAGTTCTTACTATAAGCAGGGTATCGAAGCTATGAAATATCGCTGGAAATAGTGTAACGCGTTAAAAGGAGATTCTGTTGAAAAATAAAGACAATTTTTCCCAACTTTTTTGTGCCTTCTTTTATAGGTTTGATAGTTTTGGGACCCCCTCTATTATATGAAACTTATCTTCTCATAAAATATTCTCTCAGACAATTGTTACTTTTGGCTCCAAATTCCGCCAGCAATCTGTGTTCAAAACAGCAGACTTCTATCAGGGCTGTCGCATGGGCATTTCCCATAAATAAATTGTTAGTCTAGAAAATACATCCTCACCTCGTCCTCCAAAAACGTCAGCAAAACAAACGCTGTGAATCCGAAACGATTCTGTTGAGCCGGATAGAATAAATGACCCGTATAGACGAATTCACCACTTTCCAATTGATTCTTCGACAAGTAATCCAAACCACTCACAATGATGCTCTCTTCGACGGATATAAATTTTGCAGCTTTTATAAAGAAACGTATAACATAAGCAGTGAGCCAAGTACTCGCATCACCTTTATCAATTCGTTCGCCAAAGGGACTGTAGCCTCCACTGTTATGGCGAAATGATAGCTCCTGCTGATAGCCGATCTCAATGAATCGCAGCGCTTGAGTAGCTAATTTCTTTTCCGTCTTTAATCTACCCACAGACTTTAGATATTGCAATACCAAAATATTGGGAACAAAATTTACCATATTTTGTTCGCCACATCCGGTGGGACGCATAACTAAACCGTTGAGATTTTTCATGGTGGGCGCCAGAGTATCACCGCCAATGGAGAGGGTAAGAAACTCTGAATCGGGTACGATATTCTCAGGTATATTCGCTTTGAGTGTTGCTCCATTTGGCTCGCTCGTAGCTATTTTCAAAAGCATGGCCTTATTGCCGTTCCTGGCTGCACCTTCTGGTTCAACTTTCAGTTTTTGGACAACGGCATCGGAGGAAAGCTGTGTCGTTCCAGTTACGTTTAAAGTTATATCGCCCACTACTTTGGGTTTTATCATAAACGAAACACTTTCCACACCATCAGAGGGAACTTTTACCATTTTCACTTGTTGCTTCTGATCGGAGGTATCTCTTTTCGATGGGGATTTTGAGGGATCCACAAAATCGAATTCCTGGTCATTGCTATACATGGTGATCTCAGCATCAAGACTTTGATTGTGGTAGTTGAAAACTGTTACGGGAAGCGACAGTACCTCTCCCCTCTTCACTGAATAGGGAAGATTTAGATTAACAAAGAACGGCTGTATGGTAATAATATTGGTGGGACCGGCAACTATTCCAAACCCTGTGACGTCATGTATCGAAAAGGCTGTTATACGCCATGTTGTTATCGTGTCGGGGATAGTCAAAGTAAGTTGTGTGTCATCCTTCGTTCTGAAAAGGAAGATTTTGAATCATTTGTTTCGCTAATAATTATACAGTTTTATTGCTTACATTTCCAAATTTTTAAATATCCATGTTTCAGGAAATTTAGTACGAGGTGGCGGGAGCGCTCCACCGAGGGAATAGGGGATTACTGAATCTACAAGAATGGTTATAAATGATGTTAAGAAAACATAAGAAACAATTTAAAAAAAAAGTGTTTCAGGGCAGTTTTCTATAGAAAAAGAATAAAAAACAATTTATAGAAAATGTTTCAGAGCCTATTTTCTAAAGAAAATGTTTGTAATGCTAATGAAACTTGTTGTAATGAAAATAACTTTACATTAGAACAATTTCCTACAAGAATACGGTCGTATCGAAAAGTTTTCTATCATATTTTTTATTTTCTATCACTGCACTTGAAAGATTTCCTATAGGAAACTGTTTTTGTCGAGAACATGCATGTAAGAAATCTATATTTTCAAGAAGTTTTCTGTTACAGAAGTGTTTTGATATAAACATTTCTTTAAGACACCTTTTGATTTAAAAAGTTTTAAACTGCAAAATGGTTTGATTATATGTACACGCTGAAAAATAGCGGCCCCAGCAATATATTGCAGGAACCATGTACATACATGTTTGCAAGCATTGTTTTCGTGAAATGAAGATCTGCTGCTTTTTATACCCTTATTGTCCGTCACGTTTTTGTTTTCAGCAGTTTCCAACAAACAAATCCACATTTGGGTCACAAATACACATATTGTAACCTATTAATCGTTGTCTCCCAAACATGTTATATTAAAGAGCAAACACAATGTGTTTGGACACAAATGTGCTATATTTGCGATAAGTTACAAACACGTTATATATTTGCATCCAAATAATAAAAGAAAAATACAACTTTTTCAGCGTGTACGTAGTTTTCTATCATAAATTGTTCCATTCAAAAAGTTTTCTATACGAAGTCAGCCTATTCGACAAGATATGTGGGGAAATCTATATATTTCAGATGATATCTTTAAACAGCTGTTTATTCTAAAAGATGGATAAATTCCAAGCAATTTTGAATTTACAGTTACTGTTCCAGAGTTATGCCACTTTAAAACTCTTTACCCATTGTATCAACCTAATAATATTATAAACTGTTTGCCTTTTTTCAACAGATTTGCTTCAAAACTTGGATTATTGAAAAAATCTACATGCGCTAAGTAACGACAAAGAATTACACGCAGCAAAAACTTGCCCCGGCAACATTTTGCAGGAACCATATACATATATGATTGCTTGCAAACATGTATATATTTCCTGCAATATGTTGCTGGGGCCGTTTTTTTCTGCGTATAAATCTTTGTTGATACTTAGGGAATGTAGATTTTTTCATGTAGTAAAAATGTGATATGTCGTCACCGACGCAATAACCAAAGTCTCGCTGAGTTGATCGTGTGCAACTTGTCACTTATATGAAAATTTCGTCGACGATTGCCCTTGACTGTACTGATATATCGTCAACGATTTAATATAGTCGTGCACTCATCGTTTAAGATGTCCTGAAGACTCGGCCAACTGGGATGTTTTCACATTTGGTTGTAGTTAAACAGTTGACAAAAAAAGTTCTATTTCATTCGGAAGAAGGGCAAAGTGAAAATTCAGATGAGCAATACAAATTAGCTGTTTATCGTTTTTCTTGCGATCACCTATTTATTTGGAGATTTGATGCAATGCGAGTTGCTGTTAGAAGTTGGACATAAAACGAACAGAAATAAAATAATGCGTAGTTCGATCAGGGGGTTTCTATGGCACAACTGATCGAAAAGGTACTAGGGAAATGATGTAGAATGAGAGACCAAAGAAGACAGGAACTAATTTTAAATAGTGTTTATTGACAGCTATATTATGTTTTATGTTGTTTGCATTGAACGAAAATACGCATTCCCTTTGATTTCTGTCTGTTTTATGTCCAACGTAAGTGTGGCCGCCGGTGGTGCAATGGTTAGTGTGCGCGGCTCTTGTACATGAGATCCTGGGTTCGAACCCTGCTCTAACCACCTTAAAATTTCTTTCGGCGGCGGTCACCTCGCATAGTGACGGCGACACTATCGAGTATATAGCCATGGAAAAGCTTCTCAAAAATACCGTTCGGAATCGGTGCAAAACTGTAGGTCCCAATCAGTGTGTGAAAACTGGAAAGCGCACAGCTCAGTGATTGTGAAAAGTTCTCCCCTGTCCCTTCATGGGATGTAATGGGAAACCATTTATTTTATTTTTTTTTTTGTAAGTGTAAAATTAGTAAAATACAGCAGCAAATAAAACTCTATGAAATGGCCTACTACATCGTCGTCATAAAGAGGCATCGAAGAGAGTAATGGAAACTCTTAAGTATTACTCTATGGTATGAAATTTGACTATCATTACTATCAATTAAACGGTATTTAAATTTAGTTTACTTCCATTTGTTTATCGCTCATCCTCTCTGCCACTCATGCCGCAGCTGATCGAAACGGTATTTGGAGATTTTGTAAAGAACACTGGAACTGGAACTGGAATTAAACTAAGTTACAATCTCTTCGAGAAGACTTGTACAACACCCAAAATATAAGTCTCCTGTTTATAATAGCCAAATTTTATTGAATTGTTGCGCATAAACAATTCGTTTCACCCGAAAAGATGTCTTCTCAAATGGGGCTTCTTTTGAAAACCTTCACTCCGAGATTGTTTCTCTACTATATTTTATCTTATAACTCAAATAATTTCAAAGTTCACAATTAATTACAAACAATTTACGAGGGAATACTTACTAAATTGGGTTTCAAAAGGATAATGCGAATTAGTCAGTGTTATGAGACCAGAAAGTAGGCCAGGATATTCAGTACTTCTGATTGGAGTACGTGAGATATCACCAAGAAGACCGTTAATTATTTCAAATTTGTCCAAATCATAACTGGGATCCAAAAGATATACACTTAAGTCCACAGCCAAAATGCAGACATACGATTTCGGTTGAGCCCTAAGGTTTATGGTAACCTCGGAACCGGGTGCCGCTTCTTTGGGAGCCATAACTGAAATCTAAAGAACAAGAATTGCTATCAGTAAGAACGGTGGTGCATTGTAGTAGGTAGACCTTACCTGATTTTCAAATTCATATGGGAAATCAAACTTCATCTCTTTGTAACGAAGATTACCATTCTGTATATAGTGCACATAGAGATAAGACCAGGGTATTAATTCAATGGATGGCTTTATCTGGATGATGTATGATTTCTGATTGGCAGGCATTTTGATGTATTCCGTGTGTACTATATTCGAGTGACTTGTAAGCATATAGATAATGTAGGGTATATCGGTGTCAGAAGATACTTCGACTTCAATCATTTTTCCAAGACGTAGTCTAAATGTAAAACGAAAAAAAGAAATGTTAATGAATGAAAACTCTTATATCTGTGAAATTATGACAATAAAGTAACCAACTGCAGAGGCAGGAAGTTGGGCATCGGCGAGCTTCACAATGCCTATGAAACAAAATTTGTTATCTTGGGTTTATTCTTAGTGATACCGCCGACCAGAGCAGCCATTGTGTCTTAACTGCTGCCAACTACGTACTAGATTTGATTTCTGCTTTATAATAAATTGTAGCAGGATAAAAAGTCTATACATTATCGTAAAAGAAAAATCGCAGCACCCACGGCAATGTTGCACTCAAATTTATTTACAGTTATACACCATATACACTTAATCTAGTTCGATTATTTAGATTATTTAGAACAAATAGACTACGATCTTCATTCTTCCATGATAACCTAATATATTTTTAGCGTGTTCCATAATTATCTAATTCTTTAACCTCTTCCTGAATTCGTTACAACAGAAATGCATGCACAACTATTTCCCCTACATATTGCCACATAACAACAGTAACTTCACGAAATTGTTAGAGCAATTAATGGGGGACAGCAATATAAATCCTAACACTACATGCTGAAAAACAACGGGCCCAGCAACATATTGCAGCACGCTGAAAAATCTGTCTTTTTTGTTGTTTGGATGCAAATATATAGTGTGTTTGGAGCTTGTCGCAAATATAATATACTTGTGTCCAAACACATTGTGTTTGCTTTTCAATATTACATGTTTGAGACACAATGATTAATATGTTATAATACATGTGTTTGCGACCGAAATATATCTTTGGTTGTGATACAAACACAGCTGTGTTTGTTGCACTGTTTATGCTCTCTCGAGAGCAGAGAATAAAAGAGGGGCAACGAGAGAATCTATCTTGTATCTGTAATTATCGGTATATAAGGTTAGTGTTTCTCATTTTGGCTGATGTATTGCGTTTTAGTTTCATCTATTCAGTCGTCAATGGTTCATCGGACAGAGAATATCAAAAGCGCTTGATCAGTAAATGGTTTGTGCTGTTACTTTGGTTTTTGTGTATGTGTTTCGTATACATATATGCATGTGTGCTACCAAAGTGAAAAACGATTTTGAGGAAAAAATTGTAAAGGGCAACAACATGAACCCCATTGTCTCTCCGAGCCTTTACTGAGAAAATCGGAACGGCGGACCATTTGTGAAATAAAAAAAATAAAAAATAAAATAGTGTCCCATAACATCCCATGAAGGGATTGGGGAGAGCTTCTCACAATCAGTAAGATGTGCTCCTTCTAGTTTTACACTCTCTCATTGGGACCTACAGTTTTACACCGGTTCCGAACGGTATTTTGAGAACCATTTTCGTGGCTAAGTACTCGATAGTGTCGCCATCACTGAGCGAGGTGACCGTCGTCGAAAGAAATGTAAGGTGGTCTGAGCAGGGATCGAACCCACGTTCTCATGGACAAGAGCCGCGCACACTAGCCATTGCACCACCGACAGGTCAAATAAGTGTAATAAAAAAACACAAGTAATTAATCCACGCTTGGCTTGCATGAACTTGATGTGTATATAAATATCTTGTTTGTGTACCAACGCATAGTGATAACCAGCGCATAGTTGAAACCTTCTGAAATCAAGAACGTGAGAGACAACAAAGAAAGAAGAAGTAAAAGAGTAGCAGATTCTCATTTCAAGAAAATAAACAAATAATGCATACAATGCAAATAAATGTAAAAAGGGCCGTTTTAAATGTATTAATTATATCAATGTGAATTTATATTGTTAAAATTAATTATAATAAATAATACAAATATATTGAAATCGAAGAATAATTCGTTTCTAAATATTATTATATTTGAGGGGAAAT
Organism: Phaonia tiefii; assembly: GCA_963931995.1. Lineage (NCBI taxonomy): Eukaryota > Metazoa > Arthropoda > Insecta > Diptera > Muscidae > Phaonia > Phaonia tiefii. Next base: position 251,055,564 of record OZ008368.1, on the reverse strand, counting down.
TCGAATATGTTTCCACGTAAGTATATGTAGGTTTATGGAAACACGTGAATGCTTCCACGTAAGTATATGGATGTTTGGGATGAAGAACGCATGTTTCCACGTAAAAGCATACATGTTTGTCAGTATACATGATACTGTTTGCATTTAAATACAAGTAAGTTTGGGCCTTGCAAACATATGAATGTTTGAGGTGTATTCACAAATTCATATATTATAACCTATTAATCATCGGTAAAAAAAAAATATAAAAATGATCATGACTCCTAAACAAGACCTATACCCCGCCGCCGCCGTTGTTTTTAGCTTACAACGTATTTTTTTACTTGTCCCAGGAGACTTCAATGTAGATTAGGGTGTTGAGCACATACAGTACGATGGCGTCGACTGCCACTCTGCTAATCAAATCGAAGTTAGAACTGCAATTTCCCGGCTTAAGAACAACAAAGCCGCTGGAGCTGATGGACTACCGACTGAGCTGTCATATGCAAAATCTGGTTAGATGAATGCATACCCGACGATTGGAGCCTGTGATCAAAAAAGACGACCCGAGTATATGTACCAACTATCGTGGAATAAACCTTTTATCCATCGCATACAAGGTCCTCTCGAGCGTAAAGTGCAAAAGAGTAAAGCCGCTTGTTGATGACCCGATCGGACCTTATTACTGTTGCGGTAGGCTTGGAAAATCAACGATCGACCAGATATTCACATTACGACAAACCTTGCGGAAAACCCACGAAAATCAAATAGACACCTACCACCTATTTGTAGATTAAAAGGCTGCCTTCGATTGCCCGATGCGGAGAAACTGTACCAAGCCAATGTACCAATATATGTAAAACTCCTCTATGGACAGTTAACCATTTTTTTATTAAGATATGTATATATATTTCAGTATTAATGTTTAAACTCGATAGATTTCTTGTAAGATCAAAACGAAAGGCTGAAAATGAATCCCCAAGCAAAACTAGTCAGGCCCTGGAAAATGGTACTGAAACGGCAATTCAAACATGTTCAAAATCTGAAGACACAGTTGAGTCCTAATCGGAAAACGTTGAAAACCCCAAATGTTCTTCCAAAAGACGCAACGTTTTCCGGTATTATTCTAAAGAATGGGAGTTGCAGCATAAATGGCTTAAGCAAGAAGGGGAGACAAAGCGGCCCTTTTGTGTTGCTTGTAAACAACTTTTGGTTAATCAAAAAAACCATCTACGCTGACATGCAGAAACAAAAAAGCATATTGCTAACATAAGGCAAGCTTCTGAAAATATTAAAACACAGCTGACTGATTTTTTGCCCAACCGCATTACAAACTTCCGAAAAGATGTTGCAATTGCAGAAATTGAACTAGCGTTACATATGATAAGTAAAAATCAATCTTTTAAGTCTGACGGAATAAGTAAATTCAATTCTTCGATTATTCCGGATTCGAATATAGCTAAGTCGGTAAGTACTAATATTTTTTTTTAAATTTATTCACCTAACAAGAGAAATTTTTATTTATTAAAGGTATCTTGCGGCCGTACTAAATCTAAGGAAATTGCACGTTTTCTCGGAAGGGAAGGTCATCTCGCTATAGTCCGTAAAATGCAAAAACAACAGTTTAACCTCATTATTGATGAGACAACTGACATTTCTACCGATAAGTGTCTAGTAATGGTAGTGAGGCAACTTAACACGGATCGGGGCAAGACTGAAGATCATTTTTTTTCAATTGCTACAGCCACAAAAAGGCGGAACAATTTGCAATGCTGTGCTTGAAGCACTAGAAAGTAAAAAAAATCCACTTCTACATTTCATCGGGTTTGCGACAGATAACGCTTCCACTACGGTTGGAAAAAACGTTGGAGTGTCCACTTTATTAAAAACGAAAGTTCCCCACTTGTTTCATCTTGGCTATGTTTGCCACTCTGTGAATCGCATGAACATTTCAGCGTTCGAATGCATACCCGACGATGTAGAAAAGTTATCCAAGAACATTTTTAACTTTTTTAGAAGTTCAAACAGGCAAGTAGATTTTAAAGACTTGCAGAGCATTTTTGACGTCCCAGAACACAAGCTTTTAAGGCTTTCGGGCACCAGATGGCTTTCGTTCGAATCGGTAGCAAATAGAATCTTAGAACAATGGACAGTACTACAGCATTATTTCATTCAGGCGCAATTTGAAAGAATTTGAAGAAAAGAGGATAAAATACGTGCAATTCAGGATAAGTTGTCGTCTACAAATCTTATTTATTTAAAATTTTTAGTATATATTTTAGGCACTATGAATAAATTTAACAAATGCTTTCAGAGTGAGTCATCTCAAATAATATACCTGGTAACATACACAAAGGAGATTTTACTCCAAGTCTTTCAAAATTTTCGGAAGAAAGAGTATATATGGGGCACAAAGCTAGAAAATATAAGTTATAGAGATACGCTAAACATCAAAGATGTTATAAATATATATATAGGCCATGAAGCTGAAACTGCAATACGTGCTGAAAATATGTCTAATATTGAATGCACAGCGATTAAACAAAATATTTTAAAGTAACGGGTTTTTCAACAGAGACATTACAAAAGTAAATCGATAGGGACAGCAAATGACGCCATATTTTTCCCCGCTCTTTTGACATTTCTCTTCAGTAAGGTTTGCCATATCATCATGGAAAGATATACGACCCAACAACAAGTCGAAATTATTAAAATTTACTACCGAAATTTGGAGTCAGTGGCCTCAACTTTAAGAGCGCTACGTCCAATTTATGGTCATCATAATCGTCCTACCACATCAACAATTGAGCGTCTAGTGGAAAAATTTGAATCCACACGCACAGTACAAAATGTTCCCGTGCCAGTGAGACAAAGAAGTGCCCGTAGTGTCGAGAATATTGCTGCCGCTGAGGCTTCAGTTCAAGAAAGCCCAAATGTGTCTCTCACACGTCGTTCTCAAGCGTTGGGCATCTCTGTGACGTCGTTGTGGCAAATTTTGCGAAAAGATCTTGGCCTACATCCTTACAAGATCAAATTGACGCAAGAACTGAAGCCGCTTGACCACCATAAGCGTCGTATGTTCGTGAATTGGGCTGAGCAACAACTTGAAAATGATTCAGATTTTCATCGGAAAATCATCTTCAGCGATGAGGCTCATTTCTGGCTGAATGGCTTCGTCAATAAGCAAAATATGCGTTATTGGTCAGACAATAATCCACACGTAATCCATGAGTCATTATTGCATCCGGTTTGGTGCGGTTTATGGGCCGGCGGCGTCATTTGGCCGTACTTCTTCCGTGATGATCAAGACCGGCACATTACTGTGAATGCGAATCGCTACCGTTCAATGATAACGGAATATTTTTGGCCCCAATTGGATAATATAGACTTGGAGGACATGTGGTTCCAACAGGACGGCGCCACAAGCCACACAGCGAATGCCACAATCAAATTATTGGAAATCAAGTTTGATGAACGTGTTATCTCACGAAATGGCCCAGTCGATTGGCCGCCTCTGTCGTGCGATTTGACGCCGTTAGATTATTTCCTGTGGGGCTACGTCAAGTCTATGGTGTATGCCAACAAGCCAGCGACGATTGATGAACTTCGTACGAATATCGAACGTGAAATTGCAGCAGTATCGGCCGATTTATGCTTGAAAACCGTCGAAAATTGGGTTCAGCGTCTGGACTTCTGCAAGCGTGCCCGTGGTGGCCATGCAAAATAAATCGAGTTCCATACATAATGGCATCGAACGTAAAGGGTCCGCCATCTAACGTTTTTTTTTTTCAACTAGTGCTTATTTCGTGAATGGTAACACTTAGTTCATGTCTGATTTGACAGATAATTAGTTTTATCCTTCCGCTGAACGAATATGGTTGTGCAAACGCTTGAACAACGCTGGGATATATTGCAACATTACTTTGAAAATCATGGTAATGTTGCAGAATGTGTGACTTACAAAAGATGCCGATTTTGCCAAAAAAAATCATCTTTTCCGATGAAGCTCATTTTGATCTTGGCTGGTATGTAAACAAGCAAAATTGTCGCATTTGGGGCACAGAAAACCCGCACGCATACATTGAAAAGCCGATGCACCCAGAGGCATAATTGGGCCATTTTTCTTCGGAAATGAGCAAGGAGTGGCCGTTACAGTCAATGGCGATCGTTATCGGGCCATGTTAAACGAATTTTTGTTCACAAAAATTTAAGAGGAGGATATTGGCAACATTTGGTTTCAACAGGACGGCGCTACGTGCCACACAGCTACACTTGATGTTTTGGGCCCTGTTTTTGAAGATCGCATTATCAGCCGCAGAGCTGATGTCGTTTGGCCACCTCGGAGCTGCGATTTGCCACCATTGGACTAATATTTGTGGGGTGCCCTCAAAGATAAGTGTTACGCCGACAAGCCAGCGACAATTGACGCTTTAAAGGACAATATTCGTGAAGCCATTGGTGAAATACAGCTGCACACAATCGATAATGTGCTTAAAAATTGGACCGATCGTGTAGGCTAATGCATGGCCAGCCGAGGCAGCCATTTGAATGAAATTATTTTCCATTATTAACCGGAAGGATTATACTTTCAAACAAAAAAAGAAATTTGAGAAAATATTCAGTAGTTTTTTTTATAGCATTTTCAAAAAAAAAAGTTATTTGGCGGACCCGTTACTTTCACAGGAATAAAGAATTTCATTGGTATCTAAAACCGGTTTTGCTTTATTTAAAAAATAATTTTGTAGCGCTCTTATTGAAAACCCCTTATTACCAAAAACTCTGTGACGAAATATTGTCGAGGATAAACATTAATGATAAGAAACTGAGTATTTTAAGCATTTTACAACCAAATTTTTTTACCTCTAACGAAGACATTAAATATATATTAATCTCATATCAGAATTTAATTATGTCATAAGTGAACCTGAGGCTTTTATTAGCGAATACAAATTATTAAATTTTATAATAATTTTATAATAAATAATTTATACGAACACATTTTTGAAATTAATGATGCTGAGAGTTTTTGGCATACAGTAGGTGGTTTAAAAAATTCTTTAAACGAACCTTTGTATCTAAATTTATACAAATTGGCCGCGCATGTATTAACTTTACCTCAAAGCAGCGCGTGTGCGGAAAGAATTTTTTCTAAATTAGGTTTAATGAAAAATAAAGTAACTAACAGGTTAAAAGTAGAAACTTGTGATTCCATGCTATCAGCTCTTAACTTGTTAGATACGGAAATAGAAGACTGGACTCCAAGTACTGAACTTGTACAAAACTACAGAAACGAAATTTCAAAAAATAATGTGTTAAATTGATACATACTTATATAAGTGTAGATATATATAAACACATTATTAAAAATAAAATTTCAATTAATATATAATATTATATAAAAAGGTTCTTTAGTTTTTTATTTTATTTGAATTTTTAATTCCATTTTATTTTGTTATTTTTGTTTTGTTTAAATAAAAAACGTTAACAGAAAGTGTGCGACTTTTTTTTTTAAACGATCTTTTGTGCTACTTTTCCAAAATTCTCAACGGTAACCCTGGTTGGACATAAAACGGACAGAAATAAAAGGGAGTGCGTATTTTCATTCGATGTAAACAACATAAAACATAATTTAGCTGTCATTAGTATCAATCAAACACTATTTAAACTTAGAGTTTGCTGCATGGTCTATAATCGCTATGTCTTCTTTGGTCTCTCATTCTACATCATTTCCCTAGTACCTTTTCGATCAGCTGTGCCATAGAAACCCAAAAACGATGTACAAGTAGACAGTCAAAATTTCTCTTCACTCAAATGCCAATAAACAAAACGAGTGAAAACCTAGTACTTCTCTACTCTCTCTCTTACTCTCTTGTTGCCAAGTTGCGCACGTCTTCAGGTCGTCTAATTGTAAATCGTCTTTGTCTCAAAGAGATAAAAGAGAACCAAAAAGTACTAGGAGTTCACTCAAACGCATTTCTCTCTCGCGTCATATCTTGGTTATTTCATACTTTTTGCATAGTTTATATAATTTTACTTCAACATGGTTGGAATTTGTATAGTTATATGCAATAACACTATCAAAAAGCTGCTCGTGTATTGAAATATTCAATGAAGAGAGTAAGAGAGAGAGTAGAGAAGTACTAGGGTTTCACTCGTTTTGTTTGTTGGCATTTGAGTGAAGAGAAATTTTGACTGTCTACTTGTACATCGTTTTTGTTTTACTTCAACATGGTTGGAATTTGTATAGTTATATGTACAATAACACTATCAAAAAGCTGCTCGGGTATTGAAATATTCAATGAAGAGAGTAAGAGAGAGCAGAGAATGACTAGGGTCTCACTCAATTTGTTTGTTGGCATTTGAGTGAACCCCTGATTGTAAAGTATACATCTTGGATTGAATACTATATAAACTGAGATTTTCGTTTGCATTTTTCTTCCCATGCTGTCTCACGAGACGGGAGTTGAAGTTTGTTATTCGTGGCTCCCGACTTTGGGGCCGGCTCTCCAACTGAGAACTGGTTGCCTAGTCAACATGAAAACTACATCAGCAGATCTCTAACTGCAAGTAGGACCTGCGCATTATCGGCATAAGTCACCGCATAGTAAAATTATACAAGTAGTTGCAGTAGATGCTGTTACAATTGTGAGCAACAACAACAGGCATTTTGTTTTCGTTTGGGCTCTCCCCATGTCAAATTCAACACATATGTATGTATACCAGCAATAAATGAAGTACAAAAACAAAACATGTGAATTTGACTGAACGAACCCCACTAACGAAGAGAAACATTGAAATCAGCTGTTCCGCTGAGTTTACCTTATTATTTTACCATGGGCCACAGTTTGTCGTTTGGATTATGTTAAGAGCGTCAAAAATTTTAAGCCACAAGATTGAAACTCCTACACCGTTTTGTTGGTTCTGACCGAGAAAGTTTTAAGATACCATTCCATAAGATCATGGCTTGTCATTCAAAATTCAGAATCTATTTCCATCCGCCAAAATTCAATATATTTTGATCTAGGAAATATTTTTCAGTTCTGTAAAAACCCAATTATAGACAAGGATATATCAACATTGAATCGTACGGTGGGGTATATTTCAGAAAAACTTCCAAAGTTGGCTACTTTTTGTTTTTTTGATTGTTAAAATTAAATTATTAAAATGCTATTTTCAATCAATTAGGAATATTTTATGAATATTCCGGGTAAATTACAAATATATTTATGATAGAAATTTACAAACAACTTTAGAGGATTAATAAAGACATACTCGTATTAATGAAGAATGTTTAATAAATATTGGGAAAAAAAGTTTACGTTATGATTCAGTGAAACCTTTTTAATTAATTTAAGCACAAAACTTCACAATTTAGCAGGATAAAATATAAACATTCCCATCTTAATTAATAATTTAAAGTTGCTTAAAATTATGAACCATGATATATAAAAACAACATACCTTCCTCCCATTAATTTCAGCCGTAAAGGTGATTCCTTGCGGTCAACCCTATCAGCAAATATATTTCCCAGCATTGTACTAGAATCCTTATATCGAACCTTGTAGTCGGATATTGGATTGTAATCAAACTCAAATGTAGCTATGCCCTCTGCATCCAGATGAGTCTCATAGGTCTGGTTGGCATGTTCCATATAAACTGGTGTCTTAGTGTCCAATACCGGTACATCATTCCAGTACTTCACTTTAGCCTTCAAGCGATATGGTTTGTTGCCACGGTATTCAATATCGTTTATCAAAATATCGACATTATATTGCTGTCTACGCACTTTAATTTCTGCCGTTGCAGATTGCGTGATGCCCGTTTGTTTTTCCGTCATAAAAGCTCGCATGAAAAATGCATCTACACCCGAATATTTAGCAGGATCGTCTAGTTTAAACTCAACGCTGCCCATTCCATCGATACTCAGTTGTTTCCTTCCAAATTCAGTGCCCAACCGTGCATCATCCAAAAAGACTGTGACATTTCCCTCCACATATTTGTCAAACGTATATTTTCCATAGATAATGGCCTTGATGACACGATCGTCGAGTATGAAATTCTCGGGAGTTTTAATATTGACACTAAATTTGGGTAGGACATACTTCATGACCTTGAAGGTTTTATGCCTGGAATAGTCATATTTTCCACCTATTATGACGACAATTTTCCAAACACCCAATGCCGGATGTTCGGCTAATTGTAGTTTTTCCGTGAAAACTCCTTTGACTAGGGTGATGTCATTGAATTGCTTAACACGATTACCATTGGCATCCTGGAGAAATGGAATAAAAAAACTTGAGATTTAACCGAAAATATATTAAAACAAGTGAAAAATATTATTGAGGAAACCCGTCTTATACATAACCTCACCCTGAGAATTTTGTAGCACAAAAGATAGGTTTTCATTAACAATTTTATTTTAAAAGAAATCGCCAAAATAAGAAAATCGCTAAAATAAAACAATGGTTATAACTCGGAATCGGTGGATTCAATTGCAAAAATAATAAATCTTTACATCCAAAGCAGGCTTCAACCAATGGATGTCTTTACAACGGCATCACTTTTTTCTTAAAAAAACGTCGCCAAAAATAAAATTTTTGGAATAAAAATCGCTAAAACGCCCTTATGTCTATATCTCGGTATCGGAGCGTCGTATCGAAAAATAATAATTGACAGTTTCTAAGGGTTTTTCATAAAGTGGGCCAATTCGAATGGACGAATTTTTTTCAAAAAATCACTGAAATAAAAAAATTACTAAACTCGGGAACGGTGCGCCAAATCGCAAAAATAATAAATTGTTAGCATCCATCGAGGCTTCAACGACTAAATGTGTTTAATACGGCATCAATTTAAAAAAAATCGCTAACACATATGGGCGTTTTTTTGTTTGCAAACGTTTTAATTTGCGCGTTTTTTTTTAAATGATGCCGTATTAAACACCCATTGCTTAAAGCCTTCGATTGAAGTAAAATATCATTGGTTTGTGAGCATTCGTTGCGATCAGACGTGTTTGCGGATAGTCAGTGATAGATTTTTCTATAGTGGTCATCTGTGCGAGAGTGTTAGTGAGTTTGTGTGCGGTAACTGGTTTGTTCACAGCATCGTTGCTGTGATCGCTGTTGTTGTGCAAGAACGGTAACTTGTTTACAACTTTGGTTCGCCAATTTTGTAAACAAGTGGTTATAGTGCTTCTTATAGTACATTTTGTTGCTAGTAAGTAACAGCAATTCTGGTAAGTGTTTACTTTGAATTTCTTACTTGGACTAGTTGTTGTTGGGGATGGTTAAGCGCCGTAAGCGGCGGGGCCAGAGTGGCAGTGGCGGCAGCGCTGCTGCTATGTCTGGCTCGATGACTGACGGAGAGTCATCGACGTCTTCAGCGGTTCCCAAACGGGTTCTGCTGGGGTCGCCAGAAGTAGTGAAGGGTAGGTCAAAGCCGGTTGACGCTGACTTTGACAGTAGCTCAGGTGTTGTTGGTGTGCCTTCTAAAGGCAGCCCGAAGAGGGGCACAAGTGGTGCCCAGGCAGGTAGAGAAGGGGGTGCTGCTGTTAGTAGCAGCGCCAAGTTGGTTGCTGGCACCAGTGGTGTCGGTGGAAAGGATTTGGCAGAGGAGATGAGGTCTACCATTAGTAGGGTAGGTGAGGTACTGTGTGCTGCTGGTACGCCGAAAGGCGTGTCGTTGGGTCAGCTGCCAAGTGTACCTGTTGGTACGGCAGCCCCTGCCAGCAGCGATGGTGGTCGCGGCCGTAGCCGCGTAGGTCCCAGTGGACTGGGTGACGTCGGTGCCGCTGTAGAGCGGACACAGGCGGTCACCCGTAGGTTGGTCTCCGATTTAATGGAGGCCAATGTTAGTAAGGAGTTGGTTGCGAGGGTCCTCGGTTACTCTTCGGAGTACGAGGCACTCGTGGTAGGTCTGCTGGCTCAAAACGAGCGCCTTCGGGGCCGTCTTGATGCCAAGCCCAGGGAGAGCAGTAGGAGTGCCGTTCGACCCGCGGTTCCCACCGCGCCGGCAACGTTCCTCGCACCGGCTCCAGTGGCGACTGCCCCTGTAGCTGTGGGAGGAGGTTGTTCGGTAGTCACTGCGCCAGTTGTGAAGCCCGTCGAGACCTGGTCCTTGGTGGTGCGGGGCCGTAAGGGCCAAACTGCCAAGGATGTGGCCAGCAAGGTGGTGAGTGAGGTGGGGCCCACTTTAAGAGAGCGGGTCCATGAGATCAGGGCGCTTCGTGGTGGTGGCGTATTAATACGCACACCATCTGTAGCGGAGCGTGCGGGTATTGCCAAGAATACCAAGTTTGAGGAGGCTGGGCTCACCGTTACGGTGCCTGATAGCTCGGTAGTGCGGGTTGTTGTCCAAGGGGTCGACTCGAAGATCACTCATGACGAGTTCATGGGTGATGTTTTCGAGAAAAACCTCAAGGACAGGATCTCGCTTGAGGAGTTCAAGAGTGGTGTCCGGCTCACTAGTCGGCCATGGGATAGTTCCAAGAGCGGAACAACGAACGTTGTCTTGGAAGGGCGGGCTTCGGCCCTTGAGCCTTTGCTAGCATCGCGTCGTTGCTACGTGAAGTGGTTCTCATTCCGCGTACGACCGTTTGATCCGGTGCCAAGTTGTTTCAGGTGTTTGTCGTTTGATCACTACGTTAGGGAGTGCAGATGGAAAGAGAATGCCTGTTCTCGGTGTGGTCAACAGGGTCACTGTGCAAGGGATTGCGGTAACGCAATTCACTGCAGAAACTGCGCTTTCCAGGGGAGACCCTCGGCTCATCGTATGATGACTGAGGACTGTCCCATGTACAGCGTTATGTTGGCTAGAGCGAGGGCTAGACATTAAGTATGGGACACACAATTCTACAGATAAATTGTGGTAGGGCAATGTCGGCAATGTGCGAGGTAGGAGAGGTAATGGTAGAACGACAGTGTAGTTTTGCTCTCATTCAGGAACCTGCTAGTGGCCATGGTGTCATTACAGGTTTGCCTGCGAGTATGCGGGTCTTCGCTGATTTGAGACTTAACTCCGCGGTGGTCGTGAATGACGGTAACGTAGAGTGTACCGTAGTTTCTAGGACCGACTTGGGGGTTTGCGTGTGTGTAGAAGGGGGTTTCGGACGGATATTTTTGTGTAGTATTTACTGCAAGTTTTCTGAGCCTTTAGAGCCGTATTTGGCATATATGGACACGGTACTACTACTTGCGAGTAGTAACCCTCTCGTCCTAGGGATAGACGCTAACGCATCAAACCCGCTATGGTTTAGCAAAACACCCAGACTTTCGACTGGGTCGCAAAACCATTACCGGGGAGAGATGCTAAGTGAATGGATTGTTTCGGGCCGCCTTCATGCCTTGAATGAGCCGAGTGAGCAGTACACTTTTGATAATGGTAGAGGAGTTAGCGATATAGATGTGACGATTGCGAATAGCGCAGCTTTGAGAACGTTTCAGTTTAGTTGGAGGGTCAGACCGTCCGTAAGTGATCACAATTACATTGTAATTGATTTCACTTACGAACGGACTGAAGCTAGTAGCTTAGACATCGTGCGGTGGCGCACCAGGGATGTGAACTGGGATGTGTATGGAGAATTCATCGCAGCTGAGGCTAGCGAGATTCCAATAGAAGTCTTTCGTCGTAGGACCGTAGATGAGCAAGTCTCGTGTTTACGCGAAGTTGTTCATAGGGCTAACGACGATCTCCTTGAAAGGTGTCGCAAGAAAACTTTGAGAAGATTACGATGGTGGACACGTGAGTTGACACTCAAGCGGAGGGAAGTGCGCCGTCTCAGGAAACGTTTCCAGAGAGGCAAACGGAACGAAGCTAGTGATCTTGACCAGCTCAGATCAGCGTACAAAAGTTGCCTCAGCGATTACAAGGATATGCTTGTAAACGTGAAAGAGGAAGATTGGCGACAGTTTGTTGCCTGCCATAGGAATGATCCTTGGGGTCATGTGTATAGAATCTGCCTTGGCAGAGGTAGGAGGACAGATCTCTCCGGGTTGAAAGATGGCGATGCCATTCTTACTTCCTGGAGTGATTGCGTCAAAGTTTTGCTGCGGGAGTTCTTTCCGAGAGCGGAGGCAGTGGCCTCTTCTTCTTCTTCTGGGGAAGTTGAGACTGTTGCACCCGAGCTGGAAAGATCAGAGATCGCGGAAAGCATGGCGTTAGTTAAGTCGCGAAAGTCACCTGGTATGGATGGAATAGCTGGAGAGATGTGTAAAAGCGTCTGGAAGGCTATTCCGGAATACCTAGAGGCTTTGTATGGGCGGTGTGTACATGAGGGATATTTTCCACGCGAGTGGAAGGTAGCCCGTGTCATTGTACTCTTGAAGTCAATCGATAAGGACAGGAGTAATCCTCGTTCTTATCGGGGTATCAGTCTCTTACCAGTATTTGGAAAAGTACTGGAGAGGATTCTGGTGCAGAGACTGAATGAGAGAGTCGCTGACAGCATGTGCCGTTGGCAGTTCGGTTTCGTAAGGGGCCGAAGTGTCGAAGATGCCTGGGCGCACGTGAGGAGAACTGTTGTAGAGTGTACTCAGAAGTATCTTCTGGGTGTTTTCATCGACTTTAAAGGTGCGTTTGATTATCTGAGTTGGGCGAGCGTGGAAGAAAGACTAGCGGGGCTAGGGTGTCAGGAAGTAGCATTCTGGATAAGTTACTTCTCTGACAGAAAAGCAGTGATAGTCGGGGCAAATAGTTCTGAGTGTGTTGATGTGGTCCGAGGATGTCCACAGGGTTCCATTTGTGGACCGTTTGTGTGGAATCTGATGATGGACTTGCTTTTGCATGAGCTTGAGGCCGAATGCAAGATATGTGCTTACGCTGATGACTTGCTTATCATGGTCGAGGGTAGTTCTCGTTCCGAGTTGGAACAGCTATCCTCGGCTATGATGAGTATTGTCACTCGGTGGGGCGAGCGTGTAGGAGTTAGTTTATCGGTGGAAAAGACAGTGACCATGTTGCTGAAGGGTAGCTTCAAGTCCCATTTTCCAATCGTGCGTTTGAATGGTGGTGGCACAATCCGTTACTCCACGGAGGTGAAGTACCTCGGAGTCACCATGGGAGAAAGGATGAACTTTTTGCCTCATATAGGGAGACTTCGCGAGAAACTGACGAGCGTTGTAGGAAAGGTTAGGCGTGTTATGAGGAGTGAGTGGGGTCTGAGTCGTCAAGCAGTCAGGACCGTGTACAGGGGCCTTTTTGTTGCCATGGCAACATTTGGGTCTTCTGTTTGGTGCGGAACTGCTAGAAGCGTCTTCGGGCAACGTCGATTATTCTCTGTTCAGAGAGTAATGTTATTGGCATGTATGCCAGTATGTCGTACGGTGTCTACAGAGGCCCTACAAGTTTTGATGGGTGCCACTCCTCTTGATCTAGAGGTGATGCGTCGTAGCATGGACTTCAAAATCAAGAGGGGGTACGCACTGGGTGAGTCAGATTGGCTCATAGTTGGAGCAGAGAGCATGAGTAGAAGTGAGCGGCGGGCTCGGTTAGATGCGTTAGTCACATCTGAGTGGCAGGGCCGTTGGAATTCCAGTACCAACGGTCGAGTAACGTATAGATTTATACCGGATGTAGAATTCGTCGGGAAGAACCCTGAGTTTAGTTTCAATCTAAGCCTTGGTTTCATACTGACAGGTCACGGGTCGTTAAATGCATTCTTGCACAGAATGAGACTTGCGGATCGGGAGTCGTGTGATTGCGAAGCGCCAATCGAAGATTGGCTCCATGTTTTGTGCGAGTGTCCCCTTTACGGGGCTTTTAGGGATTTAGTCGGCATGGGTGTCACCAGATCCGGTGGTGAGTGGTGTGTGAGTAGTATGCTTCTGTCTCCGGATGCGTTGTGTGTGGCAACGCGGTTTGCCTCTCGTGTTTTCGCGAGTCGGCGCGCTAGGACGGTTTAGTTGTTGTTGTGGGTTTCACTGGTCTCTATCGGTGTCTCCCTTTTGTAGTGGTTAAACGTTTTTCGTGATCCTGGCTTTTTCAAGCTAGTTATTCGTTGTCGGTACTGCTGAACCCTGCGAACACAGGGATTGCCAGTCCCGGACTTCGTCGGAGTCGAATTTGGAAGTGGATTAGCCGCGAGGTCTGACCAGAGGCCTGTTTCTGGTACCGTGTGCTGTTTGGGATTGACACGTGGAAGGCCTCGAACTCGTGCCCTTTCAGTTTGTGTCTTGTTGTTGTTGACCCACGGGGGCATCATCGGGCGAAGCCTGAAGATTGGCTGCCGGTCGCTGTTATTGACCGGAAGAGGTGGAAACAGCCTTGCTCCCACGGTGAGAAAGCTGCAGCCGTCTGACTGTAGTTATTAGACCGTTTAAATTGCAATTTTAGCATTTAAATGGCAATGTCACGTGATGTTGTTGTTGGTGTTGATTTTGTATAATTGTTTCACGATTGATGCTTTTGTCGCCGGGGGTGACCAGTCCCCTACTTAGTACAAAGTAAAAACTGGGAGCAGCTTCACTGCGAAACTCGGACCAGAGAGTATGCCTATCTGGTAGCACGGGTGGTGTTGGCCCCCTTGTGGGAGATCGTGCTGGCTGTGGTTGCCACCAAAATCGCTGGTAGAGGCTATGTAGTTGCCTTGTATATCAGTTACTTGTAACGAAGTATGCTAGGCAGTTGCATATCCTCGAAATATGGGATCCGTGGCCCTTATCACGGAAGAGGTTTGGATAGTACCTCACTCTTACCAAGGAGGAGTAGCTCATGTACAGAGAGTTTACTCAATTGGTAGCTCGTGGACGGAAGAAAGAAGTCGCGCTGGCGGATATGCGAATACGGGGCGTTTGTTCTCCCACGTAATCGTGTATACCAATGGTGTAAGGCTTCCTATTCCTGATCTCTTGGCTGCCCCTCTATGCGGGGTAGCACGGATATCTCACGGGCGGCGCTAACAGTCGTATCAAACATGTTCTTGGTGGGGCGGTGCTCACCTGTGGTTAAGGACTTCACGTCGAGAATCACATTAAATCACGCGGACTCTGAAGTAAAATATGTATTGTTTTTGCGAGTTATACCATTTTTTTATTTCAGCGATTTTCTGATTTTGGCGATTTTTTGAAAAAAAAAATCGCCCATTCGAATTGGACCACTTTATGAAAATCTCTTAGAAACTGAAAAAATTAGTTATTTTTTCGATTCGACGCTCTGCTTTCGAGATATCGAAATATATATACATATATATATAAGGGCGCTTTAGCGATTTTTTATTCGAAAGATTTTATATTTAGCATTTATTTTTAAGAAAAAAACTGATGCTGAATTAAAGACATCCATTGGTTAAACCCTCCTTTTAGAGTTTAAAAGTTTATTATTTTTGCGATTAGACGCACTACTGTTTCCGCGTTACAGCCATTTTTGGAACGAAGTTCCTTATCGCACGTTGCGGGTTGGGTGCTAAATGAAAAAAAATTAAACAACTTTCGTTTTAACACGACTATATTGGGTACTAGACGAGTCTTATTTTCTTTATAGAATATTTCAATATAAATGTACCATTTCGACAACGTTTAAAAAATTTAGTGTGCATATCGGGTAGGTCTCAGAGTCGGCCAACATCTACTTTTCATACCCCTAAATGACAAGGGTGACCCACCCCTACATAGGAAACAGATTTGTCCGACTGCG
This sequence comes from Phaonia tiefii, assembly GCA_963931995.1. NCBI lineage: Eukaryota > Metazoa > Arthropoda > Insecta > Diptera > Muscidae > Phaonia > Phaonia tiefii. Next base: position 251,039,961 of record OZ008368.1, on the reverse strand, counting down.
AAACACAGATTGTCAGACTGCGAAAAAAACACACACTGATGTAGCGGCATCGAATAGTTGGCTTGTGTGGGTGCGAAGCACTCTCAGAGCTAAGAGAATAATGACGTGATTACCCAGCGGGAAATTTCCACATGAAATAATCGATTCTGTATAACTTACTTTGAATGCGTTAGCGCTTCCACCCTTAGGTTAGTTCTGATTTACAACACAGATTACTTTTATATGGAGATGGCCGGATTTTTGGACAGTCAGACCACAAAGCAGATTACTTCTTTGCAAAAGTAATGTATATGGTGGTCAGGCGCGAGAATTCTGGTCGGCTTACAAAGTAGCTTATTTAACCAGTTCTTGTGGGCAAACGCACTACAGCTTCCATTACTTTTTCATGCAGTGTGGAATGGTTTGCCACTTTGTAGATTTCATATAATGGCGTTAGTGGGCAGACTCGCTACACCGTGCATTACTTTTGGAGTAGACGCGGATTGATTCAACACTGTGTTGATTACAATTTATGACGTTGTGGATAGTCATGCTGCACCGCGCATTACTTTTGAAGCAGATGTGGATTGATTTACCACTTTTTGATAAAAATGCATGGTGTTGTAGACAATCTTGGCATACTATTCATTACTTTTTAAATAGCATACAATTTAACATACAACTTTACTGAACTGAATTCTAATTCCAAATATGTAAATGCCCAAACAAAATAAACAATAACTTCGCATGATATCCCGTTACATTAATGTCTGTTTCTTGCAAAAAATTGTTGGAAAAAATTTGTCTTTAGTTTGATTTCCACGGTTTTTGTGTTACACACAAAATTAACGCAAAGGCAGCGATAATTTCATCTAACACTTAACGAAGTGTTCGGACAATTTCCCGCTAGGTATACTTACTTACTTACTTATCCGGTCTCGGACAACCCCGGGGGGTCAGGGACCTTACAAAACGAAGATAACATATTTCGCCAACCAGTTCGATCTTTTGCTTTATCTCTCCAGTTGGCAATACCAAGTGTACGCAGGGATTCGTCAACCTGATCCCTCCAGCGGAGTCTTGGTCTTCCTATTTTTCGTCTTCCTTCGAGTTCGGTTTCGAAAAGCCTTCGCGCTGGTTCATCTTCATCCATTCTACTGACATGGCCTAGCCAGCGCAATCGCGTTATCTTGATCCGCTTAACTATGTCAATGTCAGGATAAAGCTCATACAGCTCATGATTCATGCGTCGCCGATACTCGCCGTTGTGCACTATAGGGCCATAAATTTTTCGGAGTATTTTTCTCTCGAAGACTCCTACAGATGTTTCGTCTGCTTGCGATAGGACCCAGGATTCTGCGCCATAAAGCAAGACAGGTTGAATGAGAGTCTGGTACAGCTGGACTTTTGTTACTCGAGAGAGGGCTTTATCTCTAAAGTGCTTGCTTAGCCCAAAATAACATCTATTCGCAAGCACAATTCTCCGTTTGATCTCAAGGCTGATGTTGTTGTTTTTGTTCACGGCAGATCCGAGGTATATAAATTCGTCCACTGCCTGGAAGTTATAACGGTTATCAACGTTCACGCTTTGGTCTAATCGCGTGGAGGCCCTTCGTTGAAACCATTAATTTTGTCTTGTCCTCATTCACCGTCAGACCCACTTTTGCTGACTCCTTCTCAATTCTCGAAAAAACCGCAGTAACTTCTCTAATTGTGCGCCCAATGATATCTATATCATCAGCATACGCGAGCAGCATGTGACTTTTGCTGCTGATGGTTTTATTCATATTGACTGCAGCTTTTCTCATAATGATCTCCATTAAGATGTTAAAGAGATCGCACGATAGGGTGTCGCCTTGCCTGAGGCCTCGCTTAGTTTCGAAAGGTTCGGTAAGATCCTTACCAACTTTCACTGCGGATTTGGTGTTCGTCAAGGTCATCCTGCAAAGGCGTATGAGTTTTGCAGGAATACCAAGCTCAGACATTGCTTCATAGAGTTTCTCCCGTATCGGACTATCGAAGGCTGCTTTATAATCGATAAATATATGATAGGTGTCGATTTGTTTTTCGTGTGTCTTCTCCAGGATTTGGCGTAGCGTGAAAATCTGGTCAGTTGTCGATTTTCCAGGCCTAAAGCCACACTTGTATGGTCCAATCAGGTCAGCGATAATTGGTTTTAGTCTTTCGCACATTATACTTGATAGAACCTTATATGCTATGGATAAAAAGGTAGTTGGCACAAATACTCGGGTCACCTTTTTTAAATATGGGACATAGTACACTGAGACTCCAATCGCCGGGCATGCATTCATCTAACCAAATTTTGCTAATGAGCTGATGCATGCACCTTATCAGCTCATCGCCGCCAGCCTTAAACACCTCCGCCGGTAATACATCGGCTCCTGCGGCAGTGTTGTTCTTAAGCCGGGCAATAGCTGTTCTGACCTCGTCTTGGTTAGGAGGGGGGCAATCGACGTCGTCGTCCATATTGTGATCGATTGTCCCATCGTCATCTGCACATCTGCGACGAGATTTCCGTCTTTGTCTTTACAGAAGGGGGGCCCTGAACCATGTCCATTAGTTCCGTTTTTAACTTTTTGGTAGAATTTTCGGGCTTCGTTCTTCCTTCTGTATGTCTCAATTTTCTCACTCTCGCGTTTTCTCCATTGCCGTTTCTTACGCCTAAAGAGACGGTTTACCTCCTTTCTCTTCTCCCTATACCGCTCAGTTGCAGCTCGCGTTGCAATTGACTGAAGCATTACCATACGTGCAGCGTTCTTTTCGTCATTTGCTATGCGACACTCTTCATCGTACCACGGTTTATTGCGAAGCGGTTTTTCGAAACCAAGTACGGTTGTTGCGGCAGTTTTAATAGAGTCGGAAATGGGTTTCCACTGCGCATCAGGATCGTAATCGGGAGGGGGTGGGCTCTGTGCCAAAAGTTGCGAGAGCTTCCTTGAGTAGGCTGTGGCTACCTCTGGTAATTGCAGCTTTCCGATGTCCAGCTTCCTCTGCGTCTGGTTTCGTACGATTTTCGCTCTACTTAATCTTGTGCGAACCTTTGCTGCTACCAGGTAGTGATCAGAATCGATGTTAGCTCCTCTGATCACTCGTACGTCCATTACACTGGATGAGTGCCTTCCATCAATTACCACGTGATCAATTTGGTTCCTAGTTCTTTGATCAGGGGATACCCAAGTAGCCTTGTGGATGTCTTTATGCTGGAATCTTGTGCCACTGATGACCATGTTTTTTGCCGCGGCAAAGTCAATCAGTCTCATACCGTTGTCGGAACTGTCAGCATGAAGACTGAAATTGCCAATAGTTGGATTAAACACATTCTCCCTTCCTACTTTGGCATTAAAATCTCCTAGTACAATCTTAATGTCATGGCCAGGGCAGCGGTCATACGTTTCCTCTAGGAGCTCATAGAATATGTCTTTGGCATCATCATCTTTCTCTTCTGTCGGGGCATGCACACAAATTAGGGAAATATAAAAATATTTCGTTTTTATGCGGATTGTGGCTATTCGTTCACTCACAGGATTGAACCTAGAGACTAGATGTCGCAGTCTTTTGCCAACTACAAATCCACAACCAAATTCATGTTTTTTTTCATGGCAACTGTAGTATATATCGCAGTTTCTTTTTCTTGTGCAGCCATGTCCTGTCCATCGCATTTCCTGGATAGCGGTAATGTCAGCCTTATAACTTTCGAGGACATCTGCCAGTTGGATACATGCACCGGATCTATATAGAGTTCTTACATTCCAAGTGCATATCCGTGAATCGTGGTCCTTATAACGTTTGCGGGGGTCGTCAACAAATAGGGGTTGTTTATGTTTTCTGTTTCGTTTTTGTATTTTCACTGCCATTATGAACGGTGGGGGGAGGCAAACCCAGCCCACCGGGTTTTTGCATTTTACCTACTGCCAGGATATTTGATTGCAGCCGCCCATTATGGATCAGACGCTGACCAGGATGCGATATGTTGAACCTGAATTTTCTTCTTTTAGTTTCTATCCGCCGTTGGCCCGTATGTTTGGCTCATCCGCCTTCTAAGGACAAAAGAATATGCCCGATTGTTTGATGAGCTTCAGTGACAGCAGTCACCTACTATACCTGATTTGATGCTCATTTGTTTCGCCTTCTCACTCTAGCTAGCTAACGGAGGTTTCCGAAAAGCCATTGCCCAGGACATACTGCGTGGAAGTAGTTAGCTGCTTGGACTGCCCAATGAAGGAATCATTTCTGGCCACTCCCAAGTGCATGGCAATCAGAAACTTTCCACCTCCACGGACAGTCCCATGTCCCAGGTATACGTATACAAAAATGAGACAGAAAGAGAGCAACGAAAATTGAGAACTTCCCAGCAGAAAAGGGAATAAATAGGAAGGGAGAAGGTAATATGTAGCGTGTATTAAACGTTGATTCCAGAATGCATTATTCTTAACACAGGAATGTCCTAGGAAAAGAATGAATTATGTATTTTAATGTGTCCAGAGAATGCATTATATAATTCGTTCTTTTTAATGCATTACACTAGTCAACAGTCAAAATGTACTCCGGATGCCATAATTTTTTCTGTGTAGATAACCTTGACATGAGCTCGAAAAACGCAATAAAAATTTTTTTTTCGTTTGGTTTTTTTTTTGTTTTTTTTTTAAATTTTAAAAATTTTTTTTTGGTTAATTTGTTTTTGTATGAAAAATTGTTTCAGCAACTAACAAATCTCGTCAAAATATATACTAAATGGATGGTAGTAGACCCCAAAACATAAATAATGTGCGTCTTCATTCATCTGCTAGCTACAGCGGTCGTAATCGGCTGTTGAATCAGGAATTTTACAAAATTTTACCGAAAATTTACAAGTGAAAGCCCCTTAAAGCATTTTAAAAAAATATTAATTCACAGAGTGCATTTTTTTTTTTGTATTTTATACGCAATTTGGCAGGTTTTAGAAATCAAACAAGCTACTTTTTAAGAAAATCCATCAATTAATAATGAAGTTGTGAATTTTTTCGCTAAAGCCCTCAGAATCTACTTTTTAGTTCGAGCATTGCATTTTAACTTTGAAATTATCTCACTAGTCAACCAAATGAAAAAATGTCATGTACTTCTAATGAAGTATTTTTTTCTGTGTAGATAACCTTCAGATGAGCTTGAAAAATGCAACAATCGCAGTGAGGGATGGCTCAATGTATGCGCACCTTTGCTGGTATGTATCACTTATAGATATTGCACTTGGGTATGTTTACAAAATAATAATGGAAGGTAGTAATGTCACTACGCAACAATGCGTTTTGTTGGTCACTCTGTTACCACTGCAACTACCTTAACCACTACCTGTTGTGCCTGATTTTATTTTAGGTATTTTAGGTATTTAAGGATGAACATTGCCAAATATCACTTACTTTCGCATGTTACCTCAAAATGAGCAAACGTTCGCGAGGATTTGAATGCAATACCAATCCAAGTAATTTTTGTTACATGTGCGGAGAATACGTTTCTGAAAAAAACAAGCGTTGTTTTTCACCTAAATTGAGAGATTCATTTGAAGAGAGCTTCAATTTACAGGTCTCAAACATAGATGAGCGGTGGACACCAAGTGCTCTATGTCCAAGGTGCTACGTACAGCTAGCTGACTCAAAGTAAGTGTAGATTACGAAATTCAAGAACATATATAACTTATTATTGAAATTCTTTCAGACGACAGCCGAGAATCATCATGCCAATGCTTTGGAGAGAACCGCTTTGCCATGTAACAGATTGCTACTTATGTCTTAGCAAAAAAACCGGCGTGGGAAAAAATATACGATGGACTTACGCTGCTGTTTCAACAGTGACTTTTCCAGTGCCATTTTCCAAAGAACCAGTGGACCCGCAACCGTCCGTTTCAAGATGGGCATCTAATAATGAGGCGATAGATCCAACATCAGATCCGGAGACAGTAGAAACCACATCAGAATGCGAGTCAACATATACATTGCATGGAGGTCAACGCTTATGTTCGCAAGCAGAACTGAACGATTGGGTTAGAGAAGAAATTTTGCAAGAAATCAAAATGCTGTTAGAACAAGGAACCGTGATTTTTTTACATGTTAAAAGTTGTAGATTAGAAACAACTAAACAGCGAGTTGAGCACATTGGTTGTTCCGAATTTAACCATCTTCCTCAAACTCTGAAAAATATAACAAGAATATCAGTTTTTAAAACAAATTTGAAAGCATATTTGCTCAACAACATGGAAATGCTTCTTTTGTAAAATAAGTTTTTACTCTAATTTAGATATAGTTATACAAAATCTACTTACTAATCTCTATTATAATTTTGCACTTATATTATGTTTTCTTTTTTTTTTCTCAATTGTAATATATTTGTATTTGGCTAACTCATGCCAACTCGTCCCAAAAATGTGCAAGCGGCGCTGGGGCACACAACATTGTAGCAATATTTTATGAAAATAAATGAATTTTAAACAAAAAAAAAGAAAACAAAAAAAAAACTGAAACTCTCCAAGGAAGATGCAGAGTTGCATGCATCGCGCATGAAACAGTTCGGTTTCTTGGCTCCTGGTGTGGTGACAACAATCTACAGGAAGCGTCATGAACCATACGCAAGGTACTACACAAAAAAAGGCAACATCTGTTTTTGTAAGGACATTATTTGGTGAACTCGGGTACTCTTACGATCCAGGAGAGTGGCGTCTTTTCATCGACAGCAACAAGCAGAGCCTTAAAGCAATTTTACTGCACAACGGCAACAAGAAACCCTCGATTCCAATTGTTCATGCCGTTGACACCAAGGAAACATACGAAGTCATGGACAATCTACTAAAGTGCCGTAACTATAAGAGGCACGATTGGAAAGTTTGTGCCGACCTTAAGGTTATCGGTATCCTTTGTGGATTACAAGGTGGATTCACAAAGTACTGTTGTTTTCTCTGCCTTTGGGACAGCCGCGATCGTCAACATCATTACACCAGGAGGAGTTGGACAGAACGAGTTAACTTCATCCCCGGCAGCGACAACGTGAAATATACACCACTCATAAAAAATGAAAATGTTTTTCTCCCACCTCTTCACATAAAGCTCGGACTCATAAAAAACTTCGTGAAAGCTCTCAACAGAGATGGTGAAGCGTTCGCCTATTTAAAAACCATTTTTCCTCACCTCTCGTCGGCAAAGATTAAGGAAGTCGTTTTCGACGGCCCGCAAATTAAAAAGTTGTTGCAATACCAACAGTTTGAGCACATTTTATCACCAAATGAAGCTGCAGCTTGGAACTCATTTCGGCAAATTGTTTCCGGATTTCTTGGAAACAACAAAAGCTCAAATTACAGAGAGATCGTCGAACAACTACTCCAAAATTCTAAAAAAATTGGAGCAAATATGTCGCTTAAGATACATTTTCTACACTCGCACTTGGACTTCTTTCCGGACAACCTGGGCGATGTGAGTGACGAGCATGGCGAGCGTTTTCATCAGCAAATGAAAGAAATAGAGCACCGATACCAAGGATTTTGGAACGAAGCTATGATGGGGGACTATATCTGGTTCCTGATAAGAGAAACAGACCCACAACAATATAAAAGAAAGACAAAAGCACATAATTATTTTTAATTTCAAGCTTTTTATTTTTGTGTTTAGATATTTTTTTTAAAACTTTTTTATAATTAATTAATGTTGATATCCTTAGGATAATTTCTTGTACATATATCGAATTGTTTTTTAATTTAATGTCATATATTTTTGTCACCCAACAAATTTTAATTTTTTTTGTAATAAAAAAGAAAAAACCTTACCATAGACAAAGTTTTTGTTGTATTTTTCGAGCTCATCTGAAGGTTATCTACACAGAAAAAAATACTTCATTAGAAGTACATGACATTTTTTCATTTGGTTCACTAGTGAGATAATTTCAAAGGTAAAATGCAATGTTCGAACTAAAAAGTAGATTCTGAGGGCTTTAGCGAAAAAATTCACAACTTCATTATTAATTGATGGATTTTCTTGTTTGATTTCTAAAACCTGCCACATTGCGTATAAAATACAACAAAAAATGCAAAAATCCACATTGCGTATAAAATACAAAAAAAAATGTGAATCAATATTTTTTTAAAATGCTTTAAGGGGCTTTCACTTGTAAATTTTCGGTAAAATTTTGTAAAATTCCTGATTCAACAGCCGATTACGACCGCTGTAGCTAGCCGATGAATGAAGGCGCACATTATTTATGTTTTGGGGTCTACTACCATCCATTTAGTATATATTTTGACGAGATTTGTTAGTTGCTGAAACAATTTTTCATACAAAAACAAATTAACCAAAAAAAATTTTTAAAATTTAAAAAAAAACCAAACGAAAAAAAAACATTTTATTGCGTTTTTCGAGCTCATGTCAAAGTTATCTACACAGAAAAAATTATCGCATCCGGAGTACATGAAATTTTTTTATCAGGAATGAATTCTATAATGCATTATTTATAATGCATCCTATTGTTAATGAATTAAGAATTTGTTATATAATACATTCCCCCGACCTACATATGTAGATGGATTAAATAAACTATTTATTTCAATAAACTATTTATCTATATTCACCTCTAAACGTTGCACCACAAACCGACTTATTTACGCGAATGGACGAATGCAAGGTTTATAAATACAATGTTAAGCCATCAGAAAATATGCCCGTTAGATGACGTATTGTGCCAAACTTCAAAAGGAACCGGATTGCCAACTCTGTGTCTGCCTACTATTACTGAAGATAGGTAAGATTTCATGTTGAAATTGAAATTTTCAATTGAAATCACTTTGACAAAATTTGTCAAGAAATAATTTGAACGCGCTTAGCATTCTCTTGTTTTTTGTGGGTTTAAATAAAAAGTATTAAGCTAGAAAATTATGACAATTGTCTTTAAATATTTTTAAGTGTTATTAAGTATTAATATTATTTAAATGAAACGTCATCATATTATTGAACGCCTTTGTAAATTTTTTATATTAACTTCTCCTCTCTGTATGCATGTATGTATGTATGTATGCCGAAAAAACTGTGGATTGATTTTAACTCTTTTCCGTAATCCAATCGAGCTGAAACTTCGTAGGCAAACTAATGGCGACGACAAAAATGAACTGTCAAAATATGGACGGGATTGGAGAAAGGGGCGTGGTACCACAAATTCACAAATTATAAATCCATCATTTCTGCTCCTGTTAACGGTATTTTAACAAAATTGGGTATGTTGGTTAGGTGTACATATTCTAAGATCTGGTGCAAATTTGGGCGGGATTGGACAGAGGGGCGTGGTCATATATAAAGAATTTATAGCCAAAATTACGGGTTGGTTTGTTATTATTGTGAAAGGTAAGTCAAATACAATGTGGGTGCGGAGCACTCTCAGAGCAAAGAGAATAATGATAAAAATGAGATAGCAAGAGAGCAAGGAAAACTTCTGTAGCGTATGTAAGAACATAACAATGTAAATATGTATATGTCATGTGTCTGTTGCTTTCCATTCTCTTTGTTTTTTGTGGGAATAAAACAAAAAGTATTAAGCAAGAAAATAATGACACATGTGCTTGCACTGGGTCTTTAAATAATTTTAAGTATTAATATTATTTAAATGTAACGTCATCATATGATTGAACTGTGTTTTTTATTTTCCAATGTAACATTTACAAATGTGTTCACAGAAATTGAACAGGTACCGTGTAGCAAACGGGTGTTAACACATCGCCCGTGAGTTCGAACACTCATTAGATTTTTTTTATTATAGCCATTTTATTTAACAAAAATCTTCCATACGAATTGGATCACTTTATGCAAACCCCTCATAAACCCTTCAAAAAGTAGGTATTTTTTTTGATAGGATGCTCCTTTTCCGTGATATTGAAATTTTTCTAACTTTTTCATATTTTCGATCAGAAATGAGAATGGGTTACGCTGGGTAACCCATTATCCATCGCCGTGGGTAATGGGTAAAGGACTCCTACCCATTCCCCATGTGTAATAGTAATCGTTATGGGTAATTCCCCATCGCCGTGGGTAACTACCCAGAATTCCGCCCCCCCCCCCCATTACCCTGTGTGAAATGGGTAATCGTGGTGGGTAATTGCACATTAATTTCCTCATAACCTGTGCGTAATGGGTAAACGATCGTTATCCATTCCCCACGATGATGTGTATTAATTACCCGGGGGGTTTAAAAAGGAACTCTGATTTCGAAACTACCATAAATCCGATTGTTACTTTTGTCTAAATAAAAATAGTGGCTTGGAAGCAGTATATGATTGCGACGTTTCCGTCCTGTCCCATCTGGTCTTCGCTCATTCAAGGTAATGCAGGAAAATACCTCTTTTGACCAACCCTATAGGCGTTGCGGCTGACACCATGTGGTGTTCGGTAGAAGATATCGTGACACAAATTAGACAAAAATGTATACAACTATAGATAACATATGTATGCTTTTGCAAGGTCATAGCCGGACTGTTTTCCGAGCTTAAACTAACATACATATACCTAATTCAAAAGAATGGCGAATATTTGGTGACAGTAGTAAAGTGAGCTTGAAAGAAGTACTTTTGCATAACGGAAGTGAGAAACCATCGATTCATATCGCACATGCTGTCGATACTAGGTAACCCTACGAATCCTTTGGCAAAATTGTTGAAATAAAGTACGAAGAGCATGAGAGGAAAATTTGTTACGATTTAAGAGAAGTGACTATTTAATGTGGAATGCAAGGTGGATACACAAAATATTGCCGCTCTCGAGAAGACATAAAAGAAAGCAATGACAACAAAGATAAAACGTGGGAGTGGGTGCAAATAATATTCACCCTTATCGTGAATAAGTTGGGGAATTTCTGTTCCCATGAAATTTTCATTTCCCTCGAAGTGGAATTTGCTATCGTGATATTCCCGTGAAGTTTTTGTTCCCTTCTTTAAACAGCTGTTCAAATTAAAGTCAGCTATCAAAGAGTAGTGAATGTAATTTAGAAGAAGATCTTTATTTTCAAATTTAAATTTTAATTGTGTACGGACCAAAAAGAAAATGTTTAGAATCGGCGGCCTTATTTTGATGCAGGATGAAGAAAGCAATCAGCTTAGAATTAGTCGCAGACGTTTGCGAGATGCGTCTAACCCCTTGGAGTTACCCGGCACATCGTAAGTTAATTAAATCCATACATATACATATTGCGCTTGTAAAACAACTTTTGTGTTGGATTTATTCAACATTACAGGCTTAATAAGGCAGCGTTCTCAAGTGTGCTGGAAGTGCTTACTCAATCCCTGCAGCCTACGAAAAAGTCGTTTGGAATTCCGACGATTATAAAACTTTGCGCCTGCTTGCGGTTCTTTGCAGAGGGCGGATATCAAAAGGGAGTAGCTAGAGACTACAAAGTTGGCTCAGTCCACCTTCTGCGAAGTGCTGTCACAGGTGCTAGATGTTTTGGACCAGCATCTATGCAGTAAGTGATAAGTTATCCGACTACAGAGGAGAGTAGAGTTACTGCTCAAGAGTTTTATGGTAAATACGCGACACCTGGAGTTGTGGGATGTATTGATGGTACGCACGTCAATATTGTAGCCCCCAAACAAAAACAAACATTTGTACTACAACCGAAAAGGGAAATATAGCCTGAACGTTACACTGGTAAGTTTGTTTAAAAATATGTACATACATATATTTTAAAGACTTTAAAATTGTAAATGATTTGCAAATATGCGACAGCAGAATGAAAATTAGATTTGTAGATGCCTCTCATCCAGGAGCCTGCCATGACTCTTTTGTTTGGAATACTAGTCCTTACAGTAGTGTCATGGAGGCACACTATTTACGAAGTGGACTCCGAGTATGGCCATTAGGTAAGTAAAAAAAATACTTATAGTGATATACATATGTAATTTTACATATGATCATGTATATAATTTTTGTATAAATATTTTATAGGTGACGGCGGATATCCCCTACAACCGTGGTTGTTAACACCATATAGGACTGCGACATCGGGCTCTGCCGAGCAAAAATTGAATGATGCACATTCTAAGTGCGAATAGATGTTATTTTGGGCTAAGCAAGCACTTTAGAGATAAAGCCCTCTCTCGAGTAACAAAAGTCCAGCTGTACCAGACTCTCATTCAACCTGTCTTGCTTTATGGCGCAGAATCCTGGGTCCTATCGCAAGCAGACGAAACATCTGTAGGAGTCTTCGAGAGAAAAATACTCCGAAAAATGTATGGCCCTATAGTGCACAACGGCGACGCATGAATCATGAGCTGTATGAGCTTTATCCTGACATTGACATAGTTAAGCGGATCAAGATAACGCGATTGCGCTGGCTAGGTCATGTCAGTAGAATGGATGAAGACGAACCAGCACGAAGGGTTTTCGAAACCGAACTCGAAGGAAGACGAAAAATAGGAAGACCAAGAATCCGCTGGAGGGATCAGGTTAACGAATCCCTGCGTACACTTGGAATTGCCAACTGGAGAGATAAGGCAAAAGATCGAACTAGTTGGCGAAACATGTTATCTTCGTTTTGTAAGGTCCCTGACCCCTCCGGGGTTGTCCGAGACCGGATAAGTAAGTAAGTAACATTCTAAGTGCAGAAATATACATACAACTTCATATAATATACAACTTCATTATGAAATAAAAAAGAAACAGCAAAATTAACAGTTTAATTCATTCTATTTAGATTTATTGAAAAAAGTAAATAGACATGCATGTTTTTTAAACACAAAATAAAAAAAACTTCAATTCATTAAAACATAATAAAATAAATCACATCAATTCAGTTCAAATCTTAATACTAGGTTTAAAAGATTTAAATATGTACATTTTATAAAAAGTAAATCAAAAGTTTAAAAGTATATTAAGTACTTTGTTTAAATGAGATCTGGAATTAAGAAGGCATATTAGAAAAGTTGGAAAAGTTTACAAATAATTTCAATTTACCTTTTCTTTTAATTATTGTTGCGAATTATTTTAAGTTTAATTTCCTCAAGCTCTATTAATTTTTTATTTTTTTTTCTATTTTGCTTTGAACTTCTTTAGTGCAGAGTTGTTCTAATGTTGATTGATGCTGCTCCATAATTTTTAATTTTTTGGCCTTTAAGTCATTGCTCTTTTCTAAGGCGCGGTAAATTCTTTTGTTAGAGCTCTCCATTTCTTTATGATGATTTCTAATAGAATAACTTAAGTCCTTGAACATAAAGCACAAGTTTTCTTGAACTTGAACTTCCTTAGCAATAAGTTCAGAGGTGGATAATTTCTCCTGTTGCTCTGTTCTTTTTCGTTTAAAGATGTTACGGTCTTGTGCAGGCGATTGTACTTCTTTCGAACAGCAGGGTTCATCAGTAACACGCTCCTGAAGTTGAGCTTCAACAGCTTCCTCATAGATGATGGCTGTTGTTTCCGCTTCACTCACACCCAATTTTGCAGGTCCTTCAGTAGCAGGCTCCGGCAAACCAAATGTTAAGGAGTTTTGCAAACCTTCTACTGACTCCTTCATACCTACAAGATCATACACACACTGCTTGTCTGGTGTGAGATATTTGGTTTGATTCGGTCCTCCTACCGTCGCTCGTTGGCTTTTTAAGTTGGCGGCTGCTTTTGATATTACATACATACCTTTTTTGATATATCCAAACCTGTTGGGCAAATTGTGTATACAGATATAAATGTCAATACGAACAAGTTATTGGGCAAATTATGAAAACAGTTTTTACCTTTTTCCACTCAGAAACATTTTTGATTGGAGGGCCAGCACTATTCAATTCTTCTGTGGGTGATTTCCAAAAATCTGCTACAACCTCTTTTGAAATTTTAATGGAGCCGCAGGCAATTGTTCTGTTGCTTTCCATTTTGTTAAGTAATATTTTGTGTTGCGTTTTGTTTACACTTCGAGACCTAGAATAATTTGGTCAAATTTTAATATTCTCATTAAAACAAATAAATACTTACATGATGATTTATGTATTTCGCCAGCAAAACTGAAGTGAACAAATTCAAGGGAAAAGCGAATAAAATTCGACTGAAAAGGCTATTCACGATTAGGGGAATTTGTTTAACTGCCAACATTTTTTTTTTGGTTATCATTTCACAGTGAATGAATAGAAAAAGGGAAAACATTTCATGGGAAAAATTATTCACGATTGCAATTTAGGGAAAAGGGAAATAGAGTGATAAGGGTGATTAAGTGTGTACTTCTATATGCCTCTCGTCAAGAAGGTAAGTATTATCCTGCCACCATTACATATTACACTTGGACTCTTTAAAACTTAGTCCAAGCGTAAAGAAAAGACCTAAATCTTTCCATAATTTGGACCTTGTTTAAAAATCTTTCTTTTAAAAAAATAAACTAAGGAATTTTTGATGGCCCACAGATAACAAAACTGCTTAAATATAAACAATTTTAACCATGGTTGTCATCGGGTTTTTTGTATGTACCGTGTTTTTTGTACAAACCATTTATTTGACGTTGGTTAACCGGTTCTTGCTCAATTTGTGTCACATATTACATATTACAAAAATTTAACAATTAAACAAAAAGAGCTATTATTTTCAAATATTAACGGATTTTTTTGACTTAAGTAACACGATATCTATTTTCAAATATAATTTCATAACTTGAATAAGTTCTACATAAGATTTAACACTTTTTTTAATTTCAAAATTATTTTAGAATTTAAAAAAACAATTAAATATTTTAAACTATAAGTAGTACATAAATTCATCTTTTTCACTACAAGACTTATACATTTCATATTACACACGCACTCCAAATTGGAATCTGATTTATATTTTAATTTAAAAATTGAACGTGATTGTCAAATGTAAATACAATTATGAAATTTTGGGATTTAAGCACGAATAAGAATATTAAATTCAATCCATTTCAATTCAGTTAAGATCAATTCCATTCAATTCAATCAAATCAATTCAATGCAATTTAATTCAATTCCACTCAAATTTCGATTCGAAATTTAAATCACCTCAACGCAATTCAATTCCATTCAGTTCAATTCAATTCAATACATTTCAATTCAATACTAACGGCAGAGGATATAATCAGTCCAGACAAGATATCCTGGGCTATCAATAGCTTCTCACCATATAAATATCCGGGCTCAGATGGTATTATACCAAAAATACTGCAAAGCCGTAGGTCATAATTAAGCCGTGGTTCTGTATCATATTCCGATCTTGCCTGACTCTTAACTACTTACCAAAGAGTTGGAGCCAGGTAAGAGTGGTTAACATTCCCAACGCGGGAAGACGGAGTGAAAAATATCATGCAGCCCAAATATCATGCATCCCAAATATCATCATCAACATGCATATCTAAAATGCCGCTCAACCGATACAGCCCTGCACGAAGTCGTCAGAACTATTGAGAGGTCCTTAGAACACAAACAATAAACACTCGCGGCCTTCTTGGATATAGAAGGCGCATTCAATAATGTGAGCTCATCGGCTATAGAAGAATCACTTGAAGATCTAGGCGTGGAAACATTCCTCCAGAGTTGTATACAGAGCAGAATTATAAACGCCTCTATGGGCAACAACGAGTCATCGAAGCGAGTGAATATAGGAATTCCTCAGGGTGAAGTCATCTCTCCCCTACTTTGGTTACTTGTGATCAACAAAATACTACTAAAACTGGACATTATGACGATTAAAATCATGGCATATGCGGATGACGTGGTAATAATAGTGTCTGGTTCCATCCATCCATGTTGAATGAAATCATGAATGGGGCCTTGAAATCACTTAATGACTGGGCCACTGGAAGTGGTCTTGGAGTGAATGCAGGGAAACTGAGGTCATGATTTTTACCACGAAGACCAAGTTACCAAAGTTTAATCCTCCTCGGCTAAGTGGAATAGAGATTAAACTATCAACTCACGCCAAGTACTAGGGCGTGAGTCTAGACCCTAAACTATCCTGGAAGCGTAACATAGAGCAACGCGCACAAAAAGCAACCGTTGCGTACTACGCTTGTCGGAAAATGTTCGAAAGCCGATGGGGTCTCCGGCCGAAAATGGTCTTATGGATCTATACTAGTATAATCAGACCTATACTCTACTACGTAGCAATGTTATGGTGGTCTGTCGCGAAGAAGACGTCCACCATGAAACTATTGTATAGAGTACAGAGATCAACTTGCATCGGCATAACAGGGGCAATGACGACATGTCCAGCTGAAGCCCTTAATGCAATGCTACATATTAGACCAATTTCACCCAAGAAAGTAACGGAACTTCAGTTTTCTATTTAAAACACGTTGAGTAAGTGCAGTGAAGTTATTGAATGTGTGTCGCTGTTCTCGAATACCAACAAACGGTTCCCATGCAATGGTTTATTATCAATAAGGCCTTGGCAATTTCGCTGCTGGGTAAGAGTCGACAGTGTGGAGCTAGAGGAAAGTATTCCCATATTTATAATATACTTTAAGGTAGAAACACAATTGGCACGAACGACGAATTTCGCACAGCACGACGAATTTGCCGGTAAAAATTCGTTGCGTAAATTCGTCGTATGAATCAGAATAACGATGAACAAAAATAAACGTCAATAAACGTCATTTGACTTGTTTTAATTTTCTCTTTTTTTTAACTTCCTCGTTGATTATTTTATTAACGTCCATTTTAAACACACGCAAAATACACACATTAGCATTATACTATGCGACAGTCAAAATCGGGATGGGATGAAACCAACGGGAAATGTTATATCGGTCAAAAACAAGTTGTAAGGAATTGTAATTTTTAATTTTTTTAAATTTGTTTGAGCAAAATCGGACTAGTGGTTCTCGAGTTATGTCAAAAAAAAGACCAGCAAAGGTGACAATTTCCCCTATATGATAGTTACTAACTTCAAATCGATATATCTCGATTCCTAGACGTGACCCAGCGAAACGCCGGGACACGTATAACTTATTTTTTACCGATATAACTTTCCCCGGTAGTTTGAATCCTTCTCGATCACTGACCCCTACCATTTGTCTCACAGTGTTATTTATTTTATTTATTTATTTATTTATTGATCACAACCACTACAAAAGAAAACTAATTCTTATATCGAGTGTATTGGATCACAGGACGTTACATCAAAATAATGCTTACAAAATTGTGAGTATGTACACATATATAATTAAGAAAAAATGAAAGAATATAATAAAAATAATATGCATAGTTGGAACAGACAAATAATAGTACAGTGGACGTCCAATAGTACGAATTATATAATGTCAGGCCTTTTCGTAATGTTGGTAAATTCGTATTATTGGACTACAGTTTTTTACTCAAATTGTTTCGTCTAAAGTCACATGCACCAATTCTTCTGCAGGGGAATGACTTGGAGCGTTATCGAGCAAGAGAAGTGCTTTTATGGGGAGGTTTTTAGCCTTTAAAAAGTTTTTCACCTGTAATTGTTTATAGCTAAACTCGTTAAAAATGTAAATTTAAAAAAAAAACTATTTTTAAAAAGAGAAGCATTCATCCAAGCAGATTTTGAGTTTCCATAAGCAACTGGCAAATTTTTGTAACGAAAACATCTTGGCATTTGGGCTTTTCAATTCACAAAAGGTTTAATCTTCTTTGTTCCCTCAGCATTCGCACAAATTAAAAACGTTATTCTCTCCTTTGAGAGTTTTCTGCCAGGTGCAGAATTTTCACCCTGATGTACATATATTTTGTCCGGCAACATTTTCCAATAATCTGCATTCATTCTGCGTTCATCTGCATTAAAAACTGCTTTATGTGTAAGGCCGTGCTCCTTAATAACAGCAGCTAATTTATTGATGAATGGAGCTACAAGTTCCTTAGAAGACGAAAGTTTTTCGCCAGATTCTTTGAGTAATCTTATACCATAGAGTTTTTTGTATTTGGTGAGCCAGCCATCACTGGCTAAAAAGTCGCCTTCATAAAACTTTTTATGAAATTCCAGAGCCTTACATTTTAACTGCGTAGCCCCTACTGGAATATGTAATTTCTTTGACATCAAAACCACTCGTATAGCGCATCTTACATTTTTTTAATTCCTGTTGCAGCTAAGAGTTGCGTGTTCTGTTGTCTTATAGTGCAAATGGTTGACTTAGATAATCCGTACTTGCTACAATTTTCATATAGAGATTTTCCACTTTCACTGTCTTCTCTAATTTCTTTTACTTTAAACATTTTGTATGTATCAAATATAGGACACGCGACACAAGACACTATACAATTTCGTCCCAACTGACTATTTGCCAGTTGACCGCAGAAAAAAATCAAGTAAAAAACTTCAAAGTAAAACTTTTAACAAAAAATACAGTTATTCGTATTATCGAATAGCAAAAATTTTTTTATTCGTACTATAGAATTGCCAATGCAAAAAGTTTGCCATTCGTACTATTGGAAATTCGTGGAAACGAAAGTACGTACTAGTGGACGTCCACTGTACTTGAATTTATATTCTAAAAGTGACTAAAAAATTAATGTAATTTTGCAATGGCTTAGTTTTTGAAGTGATTGAATACAAATGTTTGTTGCTGGTGGTTTGAAAATGTAAAGGTAATTGATTCCAAATACGAATCGTGTTTATGAAAAAGTGACGTTCAGATAAATAGCTATTATGTCTTATCTGCACAAGTCGGTTGCCCCTATTAGATCTCAAAAAATCCAGTTTTTCATAGAGATAAACTGGACATCCAGTATATATTATCTTATGCAAATATATTAACGATCTGCATATCAACAAGTTATCAAATGACACTCCAAAGATTTGTTTTGAATACTCAGGCACACTGTCAAAACGTTTTAGACCAAATATGTATCTCGCGATATTATTATAAGTAACATTTAATTTCCGTTTAGCGTCTGAGTTACAATATGCGAAAAGTTCGCATCCATATAACAACGTTGGAATCAGATACGTTTTGGCCAAAAGCATCCTAATTGTAAATGGTGTAAACCATTGTGAGCACCAAAGATTGCGAAGCATTCCATAAACTCTTCCAGTAGTAACATATACGTGATCCGACCAAGTTAAGTATTTGTTAAACACCACTCCTAAGTTTTTGGCAGATTCAACTACCTTAATCGTTGAATCACCTAACATTAAACTTCGATTAATTGAAGGATTCTGACGACGCTTGTGAATCATCAGACATTTCGATTTTCTTGGATTTATGGAAAGTCCATTTGCAGTAGCCCATTCAAGAACAATTGATAGATCGGTATTAATAGTATTTACACAATTATCAATGTCCGCAGTTTTACAGCTGATATATAATTGCACATCATCTGCATACATATGGATGTTACAAAATTTTAAATTTTCAGGTAATTCATTGGCATACAATGTGTAAAGAAGAGGTCCAAGTATAGACCCCTGTGGTACACCCCGTGATACAGAAAGACTCTTTGAAATAGTATCTCCAGAAAATACCGACTGGCTTCTGCCTTGTAAGTCTCTAAGTCTCTCCTTGTAAGTTGTAAGTCTAATTGCAGTGGGAGAAAAATTAAATATTCTCTCAAGTTTTAATAGGAGTACTGTATGGTCAACTGAGTCAAAGGCCTTAGTGTGGTCCAGTAATACAAGAAATGCTGCGTTGTTATCATCTAAACGCGACCGAATACCATCGGAGACTTTAATTAGTGCACTCACACAATTTAATTTTAGACGAAATCCAGTTTGTTTATCCGTAAGGAAGTTGTTTTCCGTAATAAAATCATTAATTTGATTAAGTAAAAGACGCTCGAAAGCATTTGACAGAAATGGAAGTATCGAAATAGGTCGAAATTCCTTGTCTGTCTTTGGAATTGGCAGCATTTTGGCATATTTCCAGTTCGTTGTATAGGTAGATGTAGTCACTATAGTGTCAAAGAGATGTGTTATATATTGAAGGATTATCGGCAATAGTATTTTTAAGAAAGCAAACTCCACAAGAAATTGCAACTCCACCAGCCTGACTAGATCTATCACCACGATACAGTTTATAATCGTGCAAGTTATAAACGCTACCACAGATTTCAGGTCTGAACCAAGTTTCAGACACACATATTATATCGATCTTAGATTTTTCAAAAATATACTTTATAAGTCAATATTTGTTTACATGTAGCAGCTGACTGAGTGCCCATATTTCATAAATTTAAGAAGCACTAACCGAAAAAGAAGAAATATTAACAAAAAACGATTTCAAAGAAAATTATGTAATTAAAAATAGTTTTTCTTTTTTAATATAAATGCTATAAATAAAAAAGAAACACTTTCTTAAATTAAAAATACATTTTTTTACTAAAACACTTAAAATAACCAAAAGAAAAACGGTCACAATAAACCTATCGCACAGTTCGTTACGCACGACGAATTTCGGTCAACGCACTGATTGTGAGCATTCTCATATAAACAAATGTGTTTTATTTTCGACGACGAATATTCGCAACGTAAAATTCGTCGTTCGTCACAATTGTGTTTCTACCTTTATTTCAAATACAAAAAGATTTTCCAGAAAATCGTACATTATTTAAATTTACTTAAAAGGAACAAATATTCTTATGAATTTATTCAAGCTCAAGACCTTTTTAAATAATATAAAGCTTATTATCTTTATATTACTTTCAAAAAAGTCGAGCATAAAAATGTTCCAATGATACCAAGGCTGTCTGTATAGCTATTTCGGATCTTGCCAAGATCTTCATCAGCAGACGTTTTTGGTATGTTTTTGGTGAATTCTTCAAAAATATATATCCAGAAACACTCATCATATTAATGAGAATTCCTTTATATACTCGTTTGAAGAATACCAAGCACCTTCATGCACAACTATTTGTATCATGCCGTAAAACCATTGGTTTTAATCAGACATGATTTGTTTTTGTTATGTCATTACAAAAAACAACAAAACAGAGGGTTGCCATCAACAATATTATTGTTTCAAGCTCGCGGTGCTCATCGTCAACTTTCATCATTTCCCCTACGGGAATTTTAATTCGGTCTGTTTTCCAATACTTATGAATTTATTCAAGCTCAAGACCTTTTTAAGTAATATAAAGCTTATTATCTTTATATTACTTTCAAAAAAGTCGAGCATAAAAATGTTCCAATTAGGGCTGCGACATCGACATCGATGTTTTAAAAACATATATATTAAAAACATCGATGTTTTTCTAAAACATCGAGTACTTTTAACATCGATGTCTTCACCCTAACCATCAATATTCACAAAATGTATTTCCTATGCAGGGTTTCATAGATGTTAAGCGTGTTTTGGTTACACCGCTTGCTTATATATTCGCTTGATTTGTATGAAGCACTTAGCGACGACTTAGCGAGAACTTAACGACGAGAATTGTTTTCGCTAAGTTTAAACAAAATGTTTTTTGACATCTTTTAGCGTTTTCAACCCTTATTCATAGTTTTGAATAAAATGACTTATCGCTAAATTGCCCTTTTCTTTGCAACTTAGCAAGCGACAATCGCTTGCTTGAAACCAAAACACGACTGTTGTTTCAAAAAATAAACAACGAATGCAATGAGATTGGTGTTACATTGTACCGTCTGCGTATTATTTCCGCATGAGTTTATATTATGCGATCTTTAGGATGTTATTTGTTCTTTAATAGTATTCAGTTCAAGATCAACTACTATCAAAAAGTATTTTTTCTATGAAAAGTGCAATTTAATAATATATTTTCGGACTATGTTGATATTTCAAACGATGTTATATCGTACTTACCAATATTTCCACCCGTATGGGTTCGCTTATGTTTTCTGGCCTAGTATGTTCATTTAGTATGAGAACTCGAAATTGTACTAAATCCAAGGGTTTATAAAGTGCCTTATCCTGCTGTATATAAATCTTGGGACCAGCTTCCTTGTCAATGTACAGAATACTCTCGTTTTTGAAACGTATACCTGCTAAACCCTCCGCCCTCAACGAATAGTTGCCGCTCTGTAGTTTGGGAGGCATAAAATTCACTTGTTTGGTTTCACCTGCACTAATAGTCAGTTGTTCACTTTTGCGGTATGAGGGGCCATCAATGCTGACTTGTATTGTAGCCGGTTCTGTGGCATCGTATAGTGCAACAACAACGGAGTATCTACGATTCGATTTAAGTGTACCAGGTGCTATGATCGAATAATAACTGAAAACATGATCGATATTCAATTATAAATGCAGATTAGTCACCAAGCTCGCGATGTAATCGTAGTTACCTTTCGTTGACTACACATGTAACTAAGTTTAGTAGTAGAAATGCAAAAATCCAATAATATTTCATATTGAAAATTGCGAGTTTTTTTTTAATTTGTAAAATGTTGTCCGTTCTAACAACCGTTTGTGGAGATAGAAATCGTAGAACTGGTGCATTTTCGTTAGATGAGATATTCAAAATGATTGTCGGACAAGTGCAATGTGAGAAACTGATTGTACGCATTCGTAATGTTTGTATTTTCTATTGAATGTGTGAGAATTCTTGAAATTTATCAGATACTAGTTACATTTTCATTGGTTAAGGTTGTCAAGTTATCTCAATTACTTTATATTGTAACGGGTTCGCCAAATAAGTTTTTTTTTTGAAAATGCTATAAAAAAACTACTGAATATTTGCTTAAATTTCTCTTTTTATTTGAAAGTACAATCCTTCCGGTTAATAATGGAAAATAATTTCATTCAAATGGCTGCCTCGGCTGGCCCTGCAGTAGCCTACACGATCGGTCCAATTTTTAAGCACAATAACGATTGCGTGCAGCTGTATTTCACCAATGGCTTCACGAATATTGGCCTTTAAAGCGTCAACTGTCTCTGGCTTGTTGGCGTAACACTTATCTTTGAGGGCACCCCACAATTAATAGTCCAACGGTGTCAAATCGCAGCTCCGAGGTGGCCAAACGACATCAGCTCTGCGGCTGATAATGCGATCTTCAAAAACAGGGCGCAAAACATCGAGTGTAGCTTCGGCTGTGTGGCACGTAGCGCCGTCCTGTTGAAACCAAATGTTGCCAATATCCTCCTCTTCAATTTTTGTGAACAAAAATTCGTTCAACATGGCCCGATAACGATCGCCATTGACTGTAACGGCCACTCCTTGCTCATTTTCGAAGAAAAATGGCCCAATTATGCCTCTGGACCAAAATCCGCACCAAACAGTGACTCGTTTTGGGTGCATCGGCTTTTCAATGTATGCGTGCGGGTTTTCTGTGCCCCAAATGCGACAATAATGCATGTTTACATACCCGCCAAGATAACGAACATACGGAGCTGACGGTGCTTCTCTTCTTCCAAAATCCGTACGCAATTTTCGCACACATTCTGCAACCATGATTTTCAAAGTAATGTCGCAATATTTCCCAGCGTTGTTCATGCGTATACACAACCATATTCGTTCAGCGGAAGGATAAAACTAATTATCTGTCAAATCAGACATGAACCAAGTGTTACCATTCACAAAATAAGCACTAGTTGAAAAAAAAAACGTTAGATGGCGGACCCTTTACTTGTAAGAATGAAACTACATGAAACTGAAGTTTTTGAAGGAAAGTTATCGAAGAGAACTTTATAAAACTCGTGAGAAGTAGCAATCTAAAGGGTTTTCCAATAAGGCATTGACAAATTTTTTTTTAAAGTAAGAGAAATTTACAAAACTTTATGATCGACTTGAAATACAATCAAAACATTTATGAATGGAACTCGACTTCGTTCATATGGCCACCGCGGGCACTTCGGCAGCGGTCGATTCGTTCGGCCCAATTTTCGATGACTCGGTCACACATTTCGGCCGCTATTTCGCGTTCAATATTGGCTCTGAGTTCTTCCAACGTCGTCGGCTTGTTGACATTGACCAATGATTTGACATAGCCCAAAAGAGAAAAGTCTAGAGACGTTAAATTGTACGAACGAGGCGGCCAATTGTTTGGCCCATTTCTTGAGATAAATCGATTGTAACGTGTGCTGTGTGGCTTGCGGCACCGTCCTGTTGAAATCACATGTCGTCCAAGTCCGTGTTTTCCAATTCGGGCCAAAAATAATCGGTAATCATGGCGCGATAACGATCGCCGTTCACAATAACGTGAGTGACGATCGTTATTGTCGACGAAAAATATGGCCCAATGACGCCGCCGGTATGCAAACCGCAACAAACAGTTATTTTTTGTGGATGAAGTGGTGATTCATGAAGCCCATGTGGATTTTCACCAAACCAATAACGTATATTTTGCTTATTGACGAACCCATTGAGCCAAAAATGAGTTTCGTCACTGAAGATGATTTTACGATGAAATTCATCATCTTGGCGCATCTTCTCCAGAGCCCAATCGGAGAACGTACGTCGCCTCAAATGGTCCATCGGCTTCAATTCTTGAGTCATGGGTGTAAACCAAGAGTTTACGCAAAATTCGCCATAAAGTGTTCTTGGCGATGCCCAGTTCTTGAGTACGCCGCGGAATCGACTGATTTGGATCGATTGCTACGGACGCCTGAACGGCAACGATATTTGCGCCACTTCGACCAACCCGTTGTCTCACGGGCTCGGCAGCATCACACAATGAATATGTAGACTCAATTTTTCCACTAAACTTGTTATTGCTTGTCAGCTAGGGCGAGAATAACGACCGAAAATTGGAGTTAACGCTCTTAAAGTTGCGGTCACCGACTCCGAATTTCGTTAGTACATTTTTATAATTTGCATACGTCGTTCGTTCGTGTACTTTACCATGATGAAAATGTTGAGTTTACTGAAAAAATGGAAAGTAAGTTAGATGATCAGTGAAATATTGCGTTCACAAATTAAATTCAAAGTTGTCAAGTACCTATTGGAAAACCCATTATATTATGACTCACTAAAGGTGCAACTGTCAATGTGCGTCTATTGAACCTGATTACACGGGTTCTAGGCCGTTCTAAACTACATTAATTTAATTTTCTGAAAATCTATATGGTTAGAAATGGCGGGTGTGAGTGTGTGCTCTTAAAATTATTCGGAGGGCTATTTTCTACTTTATACCCATAGACATTTTTAAAGTTTTGTGATTTCAAGTAATTTTGAAATTTAATGTCAGGAATATTTCAGAAATTTTCATTATTTGATTTGGATTTCAGAATTACGTACGCTCATTGAATTTTGGGTTCCAGTTTGTGTTTTTTTTTTTAAATCTTGAATGTTGACTCTAAAAGGAAAGGTAATCTTTATTATTTTCGCTACACAAATTTTGGGTTCGGTTTTAATTAATGCATTTGCTTGGCAGACTTCTACTGGTTATGCCAGTGACATTATTTTTTGTGTTAACTTTTGAGGAGAATTTTGTAAACAGCTTGCTGTAGGAGTTCTGTGTGGAGCAGAATTTGCCTGATGCAAAGATATTATCTTTGAAAATCTGTATTGCGGCCAATTTTATTTATCGCCTCTGTTGATCATTACTTGGCGTATTTAGTCCACATCACACATAGTCATTTTCTTCGAGCACAGAAGCAACGTGAACTATCATCAAATTTGTGACAACAATTTATAATTAGTGCTGTGTAGTGATCAAGCAAATCAGGGCTTGCATCCTAAATTGACAAGAGTATTTCATTTTTAGCGTGATAATCAAAATTTAAAATATTATTGTTTACACTCATACCAACGACATTTGAGATACCACAATATCTGACCAACACAATATTATTTGAGTGAAATTTTCAATCTATTATCGTCCAGTAAAGGGGGAAACCCCCGTCTACAACTGACATCACACACTGATGTAGCGGCAGCTTATAGTTGTCTTGTGAGGGTTTGTATATAAAAATGAGATATCAAGAGAGCAACGAAAATTGTGTGAACTAGTGTAGCGTATGAACGAACATAACAACGTATGAATGTACATGGGTCTGTTGCTTTGCATTTTCTTTGTTTTTTGTGGGAATAAAACAAAAAGTATTAAGCAAGAAAATAATGGCGCATGTGCTTGCACTTGCACCTTCTGCAAAAATTCATATTATACCCCCTCATAAACAATTTGTTTGTCAATTTGACCCAATATCAAAAACACATCCGTATAACGGTAAACTAAATTTTCTTTTTATTATTTGAACATAAAATATACAAATCCAAAATTTATTTTAAGAGAAGAAGATTAATTGTGGCTGTTTATACTTTTACACATAATGTTGTTTGCATAAACAATTTTTGCATGTATTGATAAAGATTTGATAAATCGCTCAACGGAATCATTAGATGGCATAAGACTCTGCATAGCAAAGGTTGAGCTAGCCACTATTCATGGTAAATTCAAATTGAAGTTAGCCATGGTCAACATGACTGTCCATCGAGTGACATTTTAGATGATGAACTGATAATTGTCTTATGATTGCTGAAGATCGCAAGCCGGATGTGGGGCAGCAAGTTATAGGCTGGGGTATAAGGCTTATGTGGAAATAGAGTTGAACTTCCATATAGCGAATGTCAAGGGGATCAAGAAAATCTTCGCTATACAGAAATTTAGCAATACAGAATGGTTTGAAAAAATTGTGTTTTCATGTTGAGTTTTGTTTCAAATAATTATAAATCTTTGTTTGTGTTTGATTGTCACCACATACTATTTTTTCAACAATACCGTGCCGATTTTTGAATTTATCCAACCATCCTACACGTGCTTCTAACATTAAGTTGTATGGTTTACCGTCTGCTTTTTTTAAACCCTGTGCTAGATTGATGGAATTCCAAATTCCGCGCCAATTTATTTTTTCTTATTTTTGTCCTGTTCACCTTCATTACACTGTGACACAAATGAAAGGACTTTGTTTCGGGCCTCAAAAAAAATGGTTTCCCATTACATCCCATGAAGGAATTGGGTAGAGCTTCTCACAACCAGTGAGCTGTGCGCTTTCTAGTTGCATAGGCACTGATTGGGACCTACAGTTTTACACCGGTTCCGAACGGTATTTTGAGAACCTTTTTCATGTCTAAGTACTCGATAGTGTCGCCGTCACTAAGCGAGGTGACCGTCGTCGAAAGAAAATTGTAAGCTGGTTGGAGCAGGGATCGAACCCAGGATCTCCTGTACAAGAGGCGCGCACACTAACCATTGCACCACTGACGGCCAGCTACCAAAAAATATATAAGCTACAATTCTTTTGAATACAGCTACCGCAATTTATTTACCGTTAGGAAAGAAATTTCAAAACATAAAATATGTGAAATTTTTCATGACGTTTCGTGAAATAATCGATTAACAGTGTACTTTTCTTTAGAAATATATTAGAGGGAATTGTGAAATGAAAAAAGAGCTACAATATTGTCAAAGGTTGTAATGCAATATACATTTGTAATGCAATATACATTTGCTCGGGGCAAAACCGAGCGGGGTTTTGTGATACCACGTCCAAGTACTTTCACAACTTTTTGGTTTGGTTGAGGCCCGAAACCCACTGTTGCACAGTGTTGTCAAAAACTTTTGCTCCAGTAAAATGCAATTACACTGCGAAATTTTGCTTGCTATCAGCCTCTACGTCAACTGTAAACTCAGAAGTGGTGCATTTTGATTATCGATTGTTATCGTCACATTTATAATTCGGGACTTCCCCTAATTAAATGTTTTTGCATCTGTTTTGGTAAGAAACAGCAATGTAAATAATTTTTAAAAAATTAATTATAGGGAGATCGAAAATGCATGAGTATTTGAGTTACGTCCGTAGAAAAAATCGTAGTAAAGAAATATTCGCTATAAAGAATTTTGTTACAAGGAGAGCAAAACATACTGAAGATTTAGGAAACCTGCAGTGTTCCGGAAATGAATTCGTTGTATAGAAAACTTCGTTGTACGGAAGTGCGTAATAAAGAAGTTTAACTGTATCTCATTGACATATTTTTAAACTCTGTGAACTCGTTGCTATTAATTAATTCCTGAACTTTAAATATGAGATTAATTTTTGTACGGAAATACATATAAAATTGAAAATAAATTAAATTTAAAAAAAAAAATAATTTGAAAAAAATTAAGTTAAAATGTTTTATTAATAAATGCACTAAAAACTAGAAAATAATTTTTCTCATAGCCTCAATAATTATATTCTTCTTCATGATGGGGTTGTACAATGGTCCGCCTACTTAGCACTTCAACAACAATGGTCTAGATACTTTCAATAAAGAGCGTAATAAAAATGAATTAGTTAATTAATTTTGTAGGGAACTCTCAACTAAAACGCTTGCATTTAAATTAAAAATGGTGACAAAATTAAATGTCAAATTAAGTGTCAAAATTAAAAGTATCTAGACCATTGTTGTTGAAGTGCTAAGTAGGCGGACCATTGTACAACCTCATCATGAAGAAGAATATACTTACACAGTGCAACACGAAAAAAATAACCAAATACGGACACCACTACGTGATAAAAGACTAAAAAAAAAAGACCCGTGTCTCCCAATTTTTCCCAAAGTCATGCACTTTTTTTTATGGGCCGCCAAAGATTTGGGGCCTCGGAATCATTTTCGTAAAAATGTGATCATTTTCTCAGGCTCATATCTTGCAAACCGTTCAGAATTTCGATTTACTCTCTGAGGCGAACATATAAAATCAAAAAAACTTCACCTTCCAGATCAAAATCGCAAAAAACTTAAAAACTCATTGTGGCCATATTGGGATTATCGCAGCGACTTGCAATATTTTTGACAGCTTTTTTAAAGCAAAGAAAACTCACACATGCTAATGTTAACTCTACTTTTTTTTTAATATTTTTGTAATAGATAGCATAGTATCTCAATGTTGAAGTAAATAAAAAACAAATGAAATTAAAAAACGGTGTTAAGAATAATTCCCAGGAAGTTTATATGTTCTAGAAATTTGTTTATTGAGATCTTAGGTAAATTTTTGTAGTTGATTGTTTCCTTGAATTTTGAACAGTTTGCTACCTATGGAACTGAACACGGGAAAAAAGGTAAAAAAAAATCGAATTTTTTTAAGTTTTTTGCGATTTAGATCTGGAAGGTGAAGTTTTTTTGATTTTATATGTTTGCAATTTTTGTTCTTTATGACAAGAGATACAACTTTGCCTCAGAGAGTAAATCAAAATTCTGAACGGTTTGCAAGATATGAGCCTGAGAAAATGATCACATTTTTACGAAAATGATACCGAGGCCCCAAATCTTTGGCGGCCCATAAAAAAAAAAAGTGCATGACTTTGGGAAAAATTGGGAAACACGGGTCTTTTTTTAGTCTTTTATCACGTAGTGGTGTCCGTATATGGTTATTTTGCCATGACTTAAAAAATTACACACAGTGTTATTGAGGCTATGAGAATAATTATTTTCCAGTTTTAGTGCATTTATAAATAAAGCACTGTAACTTAATTTTTTTTAAATTATTTTTTTACTTTTAATTTTTTAGTAAATAAATTTTTAATGTTTCAATTGTTTTTTCATATTCATGTATTGTCATCCAAATCTGACAAGTGTGCAAAATTTTAGTTCGATTGGTCAACTGCAACTGTGTTAAAAATGAGTTACTAGATTTGAACAATACAGACTGACAGACAACAAAGCAAGTTAAATAAAACACTGTAAAAATCACTGGAACCGAAAACCCGACGTTTCGGATGGGCCGTATTTTTGTACATATACTCTAGTTGTATCAGTCATATTTTTTCATAGTCATTATCCACAAACAATACTACATATATTAGCTCTGTTCGAGTACTTTCCCAGTAAAAATTTGCAAGAATCTACTTTTGAGAGCGAAACAACAATTTTACTCTCTTTATGAAAATTTGCAAATAAAGTACGCGAACGACTTCCAGTAATAATTTGCAATGAAACAGCTGATGTTTATGTGTGCAAGGAAACAGCTGATTTTTCTGTTTGCATTTCATTAAACAAAAGCTGTAATTTTTATGTGGAAGAAATTTTTATTAAAAAAACAAAAGAAAATAATTTACTAACCAAAAAGTATTTCAATTCATCATATTCGCATATCGTTTTTAAAGCCGACCGCAGCTCTCTGTTTCGTTTTGGCTACCTAATTCATATGAAAATTTCTACACACAAACATACACTACACATATCATAAAGCCAAAAAACAAAAAACAAAAAATAATACCTTATCCAATGCAGACTGATCTAAATCAATATTCATACACACGCACATATAAACGCACATACATACTTGCTCAGTCGTCATATATATGATGTGCCAAAAAACAAAAACACTCACACCACCGACCAACAGCCACTAGAAGCCAGCATAGCAAATCGTTTCTGGCACACAAGTAAACACATTGCGTTTACTTGTGTTCGGTGACTCATCGTAACGTTACCGGGCGTTACACTTTTTCATAAGTGACTCCCAGCCGCAACCTAATTTAAGACGTTGTCACGTCAAAAAATGATTAACTTACTTACAAATTCTTCCAACAAATACATTTTTGGAAGTTACCACAAGTTCCAATAGAATTGAAAGAAATTTTATCCTTTGCCACATACATACATTCTGGCGTGTATTTCCATACCTTTGCTACGGCCACAGTTGTCCTATAATGACGTCGCCGGTTCACCAGAATTTCCTGAAAGCCACTGCACATTATTGTTTTCCATTTTGTTTCTAAATTTCTGAAATATGTTGAATAAAATATTAAACAAAATAATTTGTACTTTTGTGATTTCAAACAGCTGTTCTATCTTGCAATTTTATGTTGGCTAAAATTTCTCCAACCAAAATTTGCAAAATCTCTAACATCGAACTGTCAAAATTTTCGCTCTCTGGCTCTCATTTACTGGACTTTTGGGGTACACGAACAGAGTTCAGTAAAAATTTGTACAAATTTGCACAAATTTTCGAGTACTCGAACAGAGCTATTTTCTTTGTTTTTAAGTTTTCTAACACAACAAAATCAATCTTCCAAAAAATCAAACTTCGAGATATTATCGAAAGTCGCAAGCATTTTTTTGTAGGTACGAAAAATTCGCCTGTTAAGAGTTCTCTAACGTCGCCATTTTTGTTGAACGTTTAACCCTTCTTTAAGGCTATTTTATCCGCGTTAATACACAAAGAAATAAATTTTTACATTTCAAGCGTGACGCACTTAAATATTTATGCGTTATAAACAATTGGAATTTTTTTTGTGTATATTGCAGCGTTTATAGTGTTACATTATCCTTCTAAGCAACCAAATTGTTTCGTTCCAATTTTTAACATTTTTAACCAAACTAAAATTTTGTTTACATAGTGATCTAGATAAAATAAAAACATTGAAATTACAACCTATAATCCGGTTTTATATTTGAGTACCCAAAACTGAAATCCAATTCAATATGATTTATTAACACTTCTTCCAAATTTATGAATAATAGGAAACATTAATTGATCTTTTTATTGAATAGTTCTTTCCATTAATGTTTAAAATTTTGCAAAAATGCATTGACGCATTTAAACAAAAAAAAATGAATTCGGTTTATCGGTTATTGTTCATCTTGTTTTTATATCACAAGCACTGTGAGAATACATAAAACAGGGTTGTCAGTCAATTATCTGTTCCCTGGTGAAAATACTCATTATGAATACGGTACTAATAAAACCTTAAATGCCCGATCCTTGTCATTTAATATGAAAATTTTCTTTGAGCTTTTAAATGACGAGTGTGAAACTCGCCCTTATGCACTTAGCATTTTTCTGTCATTAAGTTGTTTTCTACAACGCAGCAACAATAAAATACCGTATAACACATACAAATTAAAAAGTACATTGCACCACTACAATACAGTATACCAGATACTTAGTTCGAAAACGCGTAAATATACTATATATCAACAAATTGTATGGGCTTGTGTAGTACAGTTAATACTTAGTTCTTGTGTTGGACTGTTCAAGCAATCACACATCACTCTTCTCCTCAAGTCTTGTTGGTGTTTAGTTCGTCTGCACTCACGGGACTCCGTGGCGCAACGGTAGCGCGTCTGACTCCAGATCAGAAGGTTGCGTGTTCAAATCACGTCGGGGTCAACAACGTGAATACCGATTTTTTGTTTCTTCTTATTAAATACGATTTTAGCAGCTACATATGTATGTATATTAATGTCTATTCATACGATACCTCTGGCCAAATTATTTTTATTCAGCCAAATTTTGTCGATTAAACAATTGAAGCCATAGACGTAATAAATAAATGAAATGAAATGAATAACATTGTAAGCGACAAAATGTAAATGTAAAAAGTTATCATGGAATTTCCAATGCCTTAATTGAGTCCAACTAATTTTTTCCCTACAAAGAAAACACCGAAATTTCATTGTGAAACGGATTTAACACGTTGGCTGCCATATCGCACGTTTTCGTGCGACACCCAATTGTTACCTTGAAGCCACGTCGTACATTTTCGTGCGACACCTAAATGTTACCCTGAGGCCACGTCGCAAATTTTCGTGCGACACCTAAATGTTACCCTGAGGCCACGTCGCACATTTTTGTACCACACTATATGGAATTTTACATGGGATTGGGATTCTCTGGCCTGTAGTGAGCATTTGGGTGTATTTTTTACGGTTTTTTTGGGCAGTAAAAAAGTTGGAAATTTATATTTGTTTTTTTTTCTATTAATTTTTTAAAAATTTAGTTCGAATATGAGCAAAAAATATAAATTCCAATAAAATTAATGAAAATCAGTAGAAAAATAAAAAACTAAAAGTAAAATTATCAAAATTAATTCTTCTGGTGGGAATATTTAGAACAGTTGTGGTTTATTAGGGCATATTGGGCAGTAGGTGGTAGCCCTCTTTAAGTTCTTTCTGGCTGTGACTCTATCAGAAGTTTTTTTTGAAATGGCGTAACACAAAACGCAAGCACGCCGTATTGTTTTTCCGTTATCGTACTTTCTTTTTTCTAAAATATGTTTTCCTTTTGTGGTGGGTTCTGCAGACATTAAATCCAACAACGCATTTGCCACCTCCTGCCGAAACTTGGTGATAGAAATTTTTTTGTTTGTAGCTTTTTTATATATAAAATAAAAATAAATAAATAAATAACATAAAACCAAAATATAAAACACAGATCAAATTTACTGTCGCACATTTTCGTGCGACGTGGCCCCACAAGATGTTTTATGTTCTCCCAGGCCATGTCGCACGAAAACGTGCGACACAAAAAACCGGTATAACTACAAAATTAGGACCTATAACAAAGTCGCGGAGTAGTCAAAAATGATTTTAAGCACTAAGAAACATAAAAAAACAAAAAAAGTTGTTGACCTCAGGTGACCAAAATCGTGAAAAGACGATTTCACTGTACGATCAAAACCCTGAAAAGGCTTTGGCAGCCAACGTGTTAAAATGTCAGAAACTGATACTTTTTACTAAACACTTACAAAAGTTGTCGCTTACAATTAGGGAGTTCACATGGTGTTGTACTATTGTGTTGTATTTATCGTATATGCTAAAATAATACAACAGTTGTAAATATGTTGTTGGTATTCTTCATGTAAATATATTTTACGACTATACGACCTGAGCATGTCTGTTTTTCCAGTGTACTATGTTGTATGTTCAGTGTCAGCTGTTTTTTGTTTACTCTTTAATCAGATATGTTGTTGTGTTTTGAAGAAATTTTGCATTTTTCTACAACATTAACTCAAGAATTAATTTTAATTGGTAAAATAATAAAAAAAAAGTAAATTGGACAAATGGAAGGAGAAGAAGCTACTTCGGTAAGTTTTTGTGCACAAACTTTTCACACAAAACCGTAAAAATTTTATCTTTTTCGCTTCTTGTTGGCATTTTTTAATTTTTTTTAATAATTTTCTTTTGTTGCTTGACGTTTATTTGACGTTTTATGACTTATGAGTTAGCACATACAACCTGCTGCTCACATGCATAAGTCATATGTACTAATTTGTTAAATATGACTTTACGACTTATGACTTTAGGAGACCCTGTGAATTCCCTAAATGTTATTCGCGAGAACGCTTCAACAGTTAATAAGTATGCAGCTGTTATTGTCTTTAGTGATGGAAAATTTAGTACCATGTTTGGTACGATGGTATAATCAGGCAGTTGTTTGGTACATTTCTAACTCTTTAAAATTGGACTCATTTTTCTGGGAATTAAAATTTGTTAATGACAGAAGAAAAATCGTCATTCGTACCGAATATATAGCTCAATACCTATTATTGAAAATCCGCCTGAAAATCGTATATTTAGAGCACGGAAATATTCCCTACACAGAAAAAAAAACTTTGTGTAAAATTACCCAAATTCATGGTCTGATATCAGCCAGTGCACTGGGCAACATAGGGTCAGCTATTTAATTGGGCAATATTACAAATTAACGAAGGCAATTTTAGGTTGTTAAGCAATAGTGTCATTTACTTGTATATTTCATTTACTTGCATATTTACAGAATTTAGTCTAGGTGAATTATATTCATTTTATTCCCATATTTTCAATATTTATATTGGTTGTATTTTAATATAGAACCATTTATTCAATAATCAGATGTTTTCCTACAATATCATTGAAACAAACAATAATATTATAATAAAGAAAACCCAGGCTCCGGAAATATAGTTCCACCCTTGGTTTATTTCTGTCGTTGACTCCAATCACATTCCCTTAATTTTCCTGTGAAGAAATTAATTAAAGATCAGAAAAACTATCAAACGTTTTGCTATAAAGTTTGGACACACATTTATATTATCCAAGAGGCTATTTTCTCACCGCTTATTAGAAACATTTCGTTGGATAAGGGCCTATGACGACACTTCCATTGATCGAGTGTTTCACAAGAGACAACCAAGACAATAATACACTTTTCTAATTACACAAATATGACAATAGAATCTTGGCTAATGCAAATGTGTTGGCTATTAAAAACACTTGGAAAAATCAAATTGTTACTGACAATTCTTAATGAAATTGAAAATTTGCACTATTTTTTGGGAAATTTAATAAAATGGACGCTGAGAAACTTTGGCAAAATTCCATTTTTTGTTTATCCTTTAACAAATTGCATGAAATGCGTATGAAATGGTGTACATACACAGCGACACAGTAGTAATGCAAACTCACCCTGCAAACATTTTCGATCGCGGAAGAATAAACTGCGAATCGTGTGGAAGATGAACTTAATCGCTGCGATCATCATCTGCGATGCATCGGCGAATGCTGAGTCGTGAGAAAATGTCCGGTGAAATGCGAATCGCCTTGTTGATTTACAAGCGAATCGCCTAGCTGATTTGCAAGCGAACCGCCTTGTTGATTTACAATCGAATCGCCTTGTTGATTTACAAGCAAATCGTCTTGTTGATTTACAAGCGAATCGCCTTGCACTTTCCCTCTTACTTCGTTTTCGGATTGTATTATTATACATGTTTATTATTAAAATGTTTAAAATATTTATTAATCACCCTTGCCACAACACAATAGAAAAGAAACTTGCCACAACACAATATCACAACATTCACTGATCACTTCAAAAACTTAAATGAAAATTTTTCAACTTTTCTTCTTAATAATATCCCGTTATAATACATCGCCGCAATGAATCGCGGATGCATCGCGCATACATCGCGGATGTATCGCGGATTCTTCTGCCCAAGCGATGACAATAACAATATATTACAACTAGGGTATTCATCATATGCGTAAGCGATGAATTTGTATTGATCGCCAGGAAGAATCGCTGATTCTTCGCAAAATCATCTGCCTAAGCGATGAATTTGTATTGATCGCCAGTAAGAATCGCGGACTCTTCGCATAATCATCTGCCTAAGCGTTCATTTTGTTATGATCGCCAGGAAGAATCGCTGGTTCTTCGCAAAATCATCTGCCTAAGCGATGAATTTGAATTAATCACCAGGAAGAATCGCTGATTCTTCGCAAAATCATCTGCAAAGAGATGAATTTGTAATGATCGCCAGGAAGAATCGCAGATTCTTCGCAAAATCATCTCCCCAACTGAATTGCTTTTTAATGATCGCCAGGAAGAATCGCGTATTCTTCGCGCAGCATATTAATCTTCCAAAACTCGTCCAAATGTTTGCATTATATTCATCTCGCTTTAACGCACGGTGTTTAGTCGGAATGCTGCTGCCTCGCCGCAGTTCGTGATATACAAATAAGAAGCAGGGTATTTGCCAACATTAGAATGTAAATTCTGCATTGCTGTTGGTAATGTGGTTGACACTTTTGATTTAGGCAATAATGCCACCTTTTCTTGTCTTCATATAAAAAAAATCACCAAACACAAACTGGGCAATATTACCGATGTTTATTTTTTCTGTGTAGAAATTCCCCAAGAAATAATATCACGTCAACTAATAACGGGCAATACGTTAGGGCCATAGAGATATGACGTATAGGGAAACGATTTGACTCATTAAATTTACGAATTTTGGTGTGTTGCAGATGGGCGGTTGTATGTTGGAAAGTATTGCTTTAATAATACCAGATAGAGGCAGTGGCTACAACCAACCAACAAGAAAGCAGCAACGGCATTTCGTTTTGTGCGTTAATATTTTTGTGTAAATACACCACAAACAAATACTAATAAAAAAGGAACAAAAAAGTCCAAAATACGTTTAAATTTCACAGTTTTTCATCAAAACGACATGAAAAATTTAAGTCAACAATTTTTGTAATTCCACCTGGTGTACGTCAAATATCTATCTACCGCACCGACCGCCCCACGAAGAGCAAAGAGGATGTACAAGGTGGCGCAAAAGTAAACTTCCGATGTTTTTTGGCTGTAATTTAAAAAAAAAAATGAAAAACTTTGATTTTTCTTGTGGATTATTTTTATTTGGTCTTTTAATTTTTTTTACATCAAGTCGAGAATATGATGTCATGTAAATGGCCGCCGCCACAGTTGATTGTCATTTGAGCCCTTTTTATGGCATTTTGACTCCTCCAGCGAAAACAGCACACCATACAGTGACTTTGAGCGGGTGTAATGGCTCTTCGTGGGTTACACGCGGATTTTCAGTGCCCCAGAAGCGTAAATTTTGCTTATTTACGTACCCGCTAAGATGGAAATGGGCCTCATCACTCATGATTATTTTTGGTGGTGATTAAGGATGGCTTGAGCGTATGTTAGACGCGATTGGCAGTCAGCAGCTAACAGCTGACGCACCGTCTGGACTTTGTTCGGAAACATCTTCAAATCTTGTACCAAAATTCGCTGTAAAGACCGTCGACTGATACCCATTTGCGTGGCACGTCGTCTGGTCGATGTCGACGGCGCTTCCATGGCATCCTCGGCTACAGCAGCAATATTCTCTGCAGAACGGCTACTCCGGGGTCTGCCACGCCTGGCAGCATCTCGTGTTGTGCCAGTCTCTTCAAGGCGAGCGGCTAAACGTCGCAGTGTTTCACCAGTAGGCGTTGGACGGCCAGGAAATCTGCGACGAAATTCACGTTGTGCCAAAGTCACCGACCGATTATTGGTCAAATAAATAGTCAGCAATATTCCGCGTTCTGGAGCAGTGTAGCGTAACATTGTTTATTAACATGTATTTCGCATGTGTTTACTACACAAATGTCAAAACAGAACTGACATTAGGGGCCAATCGCAAGATTTATAGCATTTTCTGATAGGAGGATTACTGTTGCGCCACCTTGTACAAGTAGAGCAGAAAAAACCAGCGCAATTTGGCAACCCTCGCGAATTAGCGACTCAAGTCCGCCCTTTACTTCTCGCACAGTATTTTCATTGGTCGACAGTATCGTGTAGAAGAAGGCCGATTGTTTCTCCATAAAACTGATGATCAGTTCTGCACTTGCAATGGTACAATACAAATTGAAAATAAACATTGGTCTATCATATTTCCTTCGCAGTCATTAGTGGTATTCATGCAAACAAGAAAACCTCGAACTTTTGCTCAGCGTAAGTTTGCCCCGAAGCGTTTCATGGGGCACCAAATAAAGTTGCTCAGTGTATCTATGCAGCAATTGTCAAAAAAGGCTGATAAAGTAAATAAACAAAGTAAAATTAAAAGTATATGCTTTACCTATTCCATTATTTTCTTTTTTTCACATAAATCAAAAACCCTCTCTTTTTTCCAATACAAAAATATTGACATTGAAATGTCAAAAGTTTTCACGTTTCTTTTTCCAGGTTTGCTCAGCAAATTTGCCTCGAAAACTATCCACATCATAGACTAATACATACCTAGATAAACTTATTCTCTCATCTGACGATTCATTTCACACTCTCATCGTAGGTTTGTGGAAATGAGAGCAATTAAATTTAAAATTATCTTACACCAGGTGGAGTTACAAAATATGTTCACTTAACTTTTTCCTGTCGTTTTGGTGTAGAACTGAAAAATTTAAATGTATTTTGCACTTTTTTGTTGACTTTTATCGTTGGTATACATTTGTATTGTATTTAACACAACTAGTTTGCCACAAAAACACGAAATTCGGTTGTTGTTCCTATGTTGATCGCTGTATACTATTGCCACTATCTGGTATTATTGAACCCATATTTCTACCATCCAATGTTTACTTTCCATCGTACCTATGACGTTTAATTTATTGAGCGAATAAAACCTTCTATGGTATGTGTTATTCTATGATCCACATTTGTGCAAGTCGCTTTGTATGGGAAATTTGTTTGTTTTGACGTTTGCTGTGCAAGTTTACGATGTTTTCGAGTTGACGAGGTTCTTTCGAGCTTTCATAAATACCACTATTATTATATATTATATTTTTGCCCATATGTAAAATGGCCGCTGCTGCTATCACAACCCCATTTGTATACAGCAGTTAAATGGGTGTTATTATTACTTGTATTTGGGCTTTCAAAACCTTCAGGGTGTGCTTCCATGATCCTATTGATTGTATGGTCAACAAGACTTTGTAGCGGCACTTCGGCTTCGACGTTTTGGTGTTTGATGCTCTTTTTGACTAGTTTTGATGCTCAGATAGCTCCAGCGCTTTATCGTCTGAAAAATTTGATGGAAGGGGCATCGGTTTGTGGATATTTTTCATTACCTTTCCGCTAAACTCCTCATCCCCATTTAACAATCCTACAACTTTGGAAGCACTGTACTTTCTAGCTTTATATAAGCTGGAGCTTTCAGTTACCAATAATCCTTCGGATAACACTTCCTCTGTAAGCCCTGCCATCTTATTGACTTGCATTTTCCCGCAGCACTCTAAGATCTCTTTTCCGGTCGTCCAATATTTTCAAAAGATTTTACCCCCATTAATTCCAATGCTGTGACTAGCCATTCTTGGTGAGTTTTTCGAAAAACCCCTTAATTAAATTTTCGTAGTTTTCCCTCCAATTTCGCACTCTCCTTCTGAGTATAGTTAATTTTGCTCAAAATGGTACCAACAGCATAAGAGAGAAACAAAGCACGGAGAGAAACTTCTTGGTGGAGATCGCTTCCTCGTGCCATATTAAACAAAGGGTGCATTTCGACACTACGATTTTGCCTAAAAAGTACAATAAATTGAAGGCCCGCAGTTAATTTTGGACATTTATGACACACAATGGTGTACACATCCTGGAAAAGATAAAGTTTGACTGATTACAGGTGCATTTTTTAAGTTCTACTCCACGAAAGACAGGTGTGCGCTACATTGGGCGAGTTGATAATACACGTAAATACGATTACATTTTATAAAGAACATATACATCACAAACTATGTTTTATTTGGTCCAACCATAATGCACGATGTTAATTGTGAGTCACACCTTAACGTCAAGTTTTTTGCCCAACTTAATTTGACATTTCTTTGTTTCAGTGCTTGACCAATTCAACCATGGAGAGGTACACAATTGAGCGGCGCGTTAAGATTGTTGAAGCCTTTTACGAAAATGAGCGATCAAATCAAAATGCATTTCGGGAACTTCGTGATTTTTTTGGTGAGCATGACAGCCAACGAAACAATAAGTGTGTTTTTTACTCCGCTAAAGTTAATTGTAGCTTAATTTTGTACGGGACAGATAAGCGATATTAAGTGGCATTTCAATTTCCCACTTAAATTCCGACTTGAGCAATGACAATGTTGCCACATGTTAAATTTCAAGAAATGGCAACAAAAGTTATCTTAGATAAATTTTGTTATCATTTCTTGCGAAGAAAATGTTATCAAGGAGAGACCCAAAGCAGAAATCTGCAAAATGGCTTACACATTTAAAGTTCATTAAAATTATTTTGTTTAATAGAAGACTACGTATACTTTTATATCTCTAAGTTTGAAGAATAGACTTTTATTTCCTATAGAAAACAAAATTGGAAGTAAATTGTTCACAACAACGCTCGGTAAATGTTATCTACCAGGTACAGTCGTTTAAACAGGTGATGAAATTTTTTCCAAGTCATTTTTCGGTTCACTTGTCAAAATCATATGTAGTTTGTTTTTATCCGTTTTTGTATTCTTGTATTGTTGTTATATATATGTGTAGAGTTTGACAACTGAAACAAATGAACGAAAATAAAATGTCTGTTGTTGCTGTTTACAATTACAACAACATCTGCTGCTACCATGTGTTTGTTGGCACTGGCTACAAACGTGTTGCCGTATCGCATTTTTTTCACCCATTACAGCAACTGTTGCCACATTGCGTAGTATTAAGTGTGGATCGTTTTATTTGGAAAGTCGTAAGTGGCGATAGCTTAAGGGAATAAAAAAACAGCCTTAATGCCTCTTTTGTGCGAGAAATTCAATTGCCGTGTTATCTCACGTCGTGGCGATGTTAATTGGCCGCCACAATCCTGTGATGTGACATCGTTGGATTTCTTTCTTATTTAAAAGAAAAAGTGTACGTCAATAAGCCTAGAACAATTCAAGAGCTAAAGGATAAGATAATTCGGCACATTAACGACATTGAAACTCAATTATATCTCAGAGTCATTGAAAATATGGGCCATCGAATAGTGGAATGCTACCGAAGCCGTGGCGAGCCTTTGGCCGATATTTTGTGTCACACATAATTGTCATAGATCCTTCTATTATAATCAAAAATATTAAGACAATTCTCTCAAAACTTTTTGTTTTATTTACAATTATATATTAATATTCAATACAATTATTATATTAATACATACCTTGCTGTTCATATAAAACTAAACTTTTAATCAAACTAATAAAAGTTGCAAATTTTACACGAATATTAAAAAGAAATTCAAAAAGCCATGAATATTTTGCACAACATTTGCAGAAACATATGTTGACTTTGACAGCTCACAGCTGTTCATCAGCTGTAAGCTGAACTTTAAAACAAATCGATAGAAGTCTAATTGAAGTATTTAGTAAATATAAAATCATACATTAACTAAACAATTAATGTTTATTTTTCAAATTTTAACATTTTAATAAAATGCCGCTACCGAGGCCCAATTGACCACAGCGGGATGCGACGAAAACTAACTCAAAAATTATTTTTATTTCGATTCTGTTGTTTGAATTTCAAAATAAAATATATCGTTACCTTAATTTAGAAAGGATGTAACTAACATTTTAAAAATTTTACAGGAGGAGGAAAAAACTTAATAAATTTCATAATTTCAGGAATTTTAAAAATGTTTTAATCCTGTTTGAATTATAAAGAGGAGACAAATTTTGCGTGCACATCACACTAATTTTTTCAGTAACGATGTATTTTATGTTTTTCTATACGAATATGAAAAAAACGCTATTTCAAAAACATGGTTAGTTACGTCGTTTCTAAATTAAGGTAACGATATGTACATAGATAATAGAAAAGCATAACACTTTTGATATTTTTTGACAATAAAAAAGGCAAAAAGCATGGTTAAATAGTTTTTTCAATAGTTTTTGTTTCCAGTGAAATTTCTCTATATCCACCATAGATAAAGGAAATAATAGATATAGCGCGACCATTGTCAACTTTTATCAATAGGTGCTGTGCTGTCCTGTCCTCCCATAAATCTCATTGATGTTCATTCAAAATTTGTGAAAATAATTTAAACAAGAGAAAATGTGACAAACTTAAAATAATTGTGTAAATAACATTTTTTCTTATACAAAAACTATTTCAACGCTGTTGGAGATATCAAGAGGAGAAATCCCGTAAGCCCGCCCAAAGTCTGAACATGCCGGAACGCATTTTCAATCTAAAAACTTCAGCGACCAAAAACTGTAGCAATTTCTGCGGTCGCAGATACCAAAACCATCAGAGTGTCTGAGGACTCTCTACCAGGAATGGTTGCTGAAACTGAGGAATAACCAATTTATTAGGATATAGACGATGGCGACATGGCTTTGCAATTCGATGGCCATCAGATATTCTATTTTAAGTAACGTGTTGTATTCTTGATTTAACCCTCTAATGCTGGATTCTAAAATAATATGTAAAAGTTATGAGAATAATTTTTTTGGAGTAAATTTTGGCATCTGAGTTCAAAAAAATTATTTGCAAGTCAGTACGAACAACCGTTTACCTTCCATGCCACAAAATATAAGTAAATACCTTAGGCACTCTTGTTGCTTTAGTGGCAAAAATTACAGAACATTTTTAATGAATACGGTATGTTGGGTTTCGTTGAGAACATTTGAAATTAATTACAAGATCATATGAGAATCGAGAAACACATTGTTATTTCGGTTATGATAATCAAACTAACAATTTTTATGATTGGAACATTATAAATGAAGTTTATCGAAAATCCATGTGCCTAGCACAAAGCGGGAAAAACTGATAAAAGGCAGAGTTTAAGAGCTTGAAAAGCTTTTACAAATATATTGCTACATCTGTTAGCAACTGAAAAAACGCTTCCTTGCTAAAAAGTCGTTCAATTTTCCATCAGTATGTCTTTTGTGAAGGGTGCCTTATGTCACTCTTAGGCATTATAGAGTTAAATTGATATTTTCGTTTCGTTGATATGAAATTTTAAACTTTTAATGCCATATTTATTATTTTCTTTTGGGAACAGAAAATATCCAATTATTGCTTCCAGCGACACCTAGAAAATTACCTATTACACTAAAATTTTCCCAGCACTTGTGCTGCATCTATTAGTTTACTTTACCTATGATATCGACCATTGCTGCGCCATCTAGAACATTTCGCTTGACTTTCAAATCCACCACATAGATTTCACCATCTAGGGTTTTTCTATCATCTTTGGGTTAACCACGCTTTTTTCTTTATGTGTTATCAACAAATAACCAAAGCGGTATTCAATTTTATAGTCAATATTTTATTTTCAAATATTAACATCAAAATCAAAACAAAAATGTTGTTTGTGTGACTTTTCGTCGCATTCGAGTGAAAAATGGTCGTACAAAACAGCGTGTACCCTCTGCTGTAGATTGTAAATAAGCGAATGAATCATCTATGGTATTTCTATTTTCTTTGCAGACTGTTGAATTAACTGTTATACACCAAATAAATTTGTTCAGCCTAAAAGTATACTTACTTTTCTGTCGTAATGTTCTAATTATTTAGCTATAGCAATGTCTAGAGACTCCGTGGCGCAACGGTAGCGCGTCTGACTCCAGATCAGAAGGTTGCGTGTTCAAATCACGTCGGGGTCATTTGCTAGAACAACTGATGTTTTGATCATAGAGTAAGTTGTATTACCAAGAGCAAAGAGAGAAAGTATAAGACGACGACGACCTAGAATGTCCATAACATAACACATCTAACACACCTCTGATCAAAAATGTAAACAAACCCTAAAATTGACATCTTACTTATAGCGCGTTTACATGCACTCTTTTATCATGATATTTAGTGATTATCATTCTACGGCAAAAAGGTGTTTACATGCATTTTTACTCGATTTAGAATTGGCATTTCATGATGCCGTTATTGAATTATACCAGGTGATGGCAGGAGGATTTGTATGTATTAGTATCATACAAATCTGTCAGTCAGTAATTTTTTCTATACCTATATGTGTAGAAATAACTTTTTATTTAATTAAAGATATTTTTATGTGGAATTTATTTAAAATTTATGGAAATATTGTTAGTATTTAGAAAATAAAGAACGATAGTAAAATCAGCTGATCATATAACACTACCACTTATATCAATAATTTTGTGTGTGTTGTCATTAATGTACATGTTCAGTGAAGTATATTTCCTCTACATTCCGATTTCCGTTTCATGTTCGCACCATCTCCTACTGAAAGTGCGTATACAACTCT
This sequence comes from Phaonia tiefii, assembly GCA_963931995.1. Lineage (NCBI taxonomy): Eukaryota > Metazoa > Arthropoda > Insecta > Diptera > Muscidae > Phaonia > Phaonia tiefii. The sequence goes on along the minus strand of OZ008368.1, from coordinate 250,995,903 downwards.
GCTGTTGAAACAAAAACGATGTACAATAGTCAAAATTTCGCTTCACTCAAATACCAACAAATACCACTGGCACACATGTGGTACAGAAACTATAGTATGTGTACTATGGTGTTACATACTACAATATAGTGACACACATGTAGTATGGATTGATTGTGGTTTCATTTGACATGACATTTGACTCATTTCACATGACATTTGACTTGTAGCTGTGTTCATTTTGTTTTGGAAGTGTTCGGAATTTATATTTTTAGCTGCGTTAATTACAATACCACGTTTATACTACGTACATGAACGTAGTAAACGAACCAGGTATAAACCAGTTTGTTCAATGGTTTAATGGTGGTATAGGTTGACACACATGTGGTATTGAATGCTAGTATGGTCTGTAGACCACATGTGTGCCAGGGGTAAAACAAAACGAGTGAAACCCTAGCAATTCTCTGCCCACTCTCTTCATTGAATATTTGAATACACAAGCGGCTTTTTGATTGTGTTATTGTATATATCTATACAAACTCCAACCGTGTTGAAATAAAATTACATAAACTATGCAAAAAGTATGAAATAATCAAGATATGACACGAGAGAGAAATGCTTTTGAGTGAATATCTAGCACTTTTTGGTTCTCTTTTACCAGGGTTGCCAAATTCCGCACATCTTCTGGTTGTGGACTTCTTGATCGTCTTTGGTTGAAATGCAAAAAGGATGTACAGGTAGAGAAGAAAAAACACCGCAATTTGGCAACCCTAGTAGAAGAGAACCAAAAACGTCGACGCAATTCACTCAAACGCATTTCTTCCCGCGTTGTAACTTGATTATTTCATACTTTTTACATACTTTACGTAATTCCATTTAAACATGATTGGAATGTCTATAGTTAGATACTGTAACATCATCAGAAAACTGCTCGTGTATTGAAATATTCCACACGCTTCACTCGTTTTCTTCGTTGGCATTCCACTCCATGAGTAAATTTTCTTCTCTATACAATAGTTGCTTTATGTGAAATGATTCGTGACATGATAATAGCATTATCGAGATAAATTTACTCGATATACAAAATTCTATGAGAAATCGAAAGATAATAGAGTGATTTGTCGATAATCGAGTCGAGATCTAGTGCATGTAAACGCCCAAATAAGGTGGAGAACACATTTTTGTTGACAAGCTTATAAATGTCGGTCACTCAATGCCAATTGATGAGTGATATCTCATGAACTCAATTAAAATAAAGGGATGTTTTGTTTAGATGGTTTTGGATTCACAAATAATTAAATATAGATATAGCGCGACCATTGTCAACTTTTATCAATAGGTGCTGTGCTGTCCTGTCCTCCCATAAATCTCATTGATGTTCATTCAAAATTTGTGAAAATAATTTAAACAAGAGAAAATGTGACAAACTTAAAATAATTGTGTAAATAACATTTTTTCTTATACAAAAACTATTTCAACGCTGTTGGAGATATCAAGAGGAGAAATCCCGTAAGCCCGCCCAAAGTCTGAACATGCCGGAACGCATTTTCAATCTAAAAACTTCAGCGACCAAAAACTGTAGCAATTTCTGCGGTCGCAGATACCAAAACCATCAGAGTGTCTGAGGACTCTCTACCAGGAATGGTTGCTGAAACTGAGGAATAACCAATTTATTAGGATATAGACGATGGCGACATGGCTTTGCAATTCGATGGCCATCAGATATTCTATTTTAAGTAACGTGTTGTATTCTTGATTTAACCCTCTAATGCTGGATTCTAAAATAATATGTAAAAGTTATGAGAATAATTTTTTTGGAGTAAATTTTGGCATCTGAGTTCAAAAAAATTATTTGCAAGTCAGTACGAACAACCGTTTACCTTCCATGCCACAAAATATAAGTAAATACCTTAGGCACTCTTGTTGCTTTAGTGGCAAAAATTACAGAACATTTTTAATGAATACGGTATGTTGGGTTTCGTTGAGAACATTTGAAATTAATTACAAGATCATATGAGAATCGAGAAACACATTGTTATTTCGGTTATGATAATCAAACTAACAATTTTTATGATTGGAACATTATAAATGAAGTTTATCGAAAATCCATGTGCCTAGCACAAAGCGGGAAAAACTGATAAAAGGCAGAGTTTAAGAGCTTGAAAAGCTTTTATAGTCTTCCGATTGATCATTTGCAATTTAATTTTGATTATTAATAGAAATGTTTTGCACTTTTATTTATACTCGTATGACAAGCGGCACTGATTAAACATAAAATGTTCCTCCGACGATCTCCCCTACACTCAAAAAATAGCATAACTCGTATAAATAGTATGATATTTATTAAAGAGCTGCATGAATGTTTTGATATTCTGTCTATTGAGAATGAAGCGAAAACAGAACTCTAATTGAGAATACATCTAACGAACGAAACGAATATTTGCTCTATTCGCTGAGAGGCAAGCAATCGAAACGAAACGAAACGAAACACTCATGGAAACATGAGAGAATGGAGACATGAGAGTATGGAGACATGAGAGTAATCAAACATGAGAGATAGAATAGAATAGTACATCACACTAGTGGTCGTTTGTTTCGTTCAAAAAGCAAAACAAACGAAACATGCATTTTTTTCACGAGAATGAAAAACGAAACACACAATCACTCTCATCTTTCCAAATTATTATGGAGACATTCGAATGTTTTGATTTTTGTTTGTGTGCTATGGAGAATAAGGAAATGTTTGGTTTCAACATTGCCGATTGCAGTTATCATTTGCATAATTTGGTGGTTTCCCTAAATGCAATTTACATTTATTGCTAAAAAAAAATACTTGCAGCTACATAATGAAAAATGATTTGAATAAATTCGTTATATAAAGATTGAAAGCGCTTCAACTTTGAAGTTACGGCCGCAAAAATAAGAATCAAAACAGAAATCAAATTTTCATTTCATTTGATTGTAAATTAAATATTTTCAGTTAAAAAATGTTCAAATGGTAGAACAACAACATATTTACAAATTTAACTTACATCATGGCAATCCATTTTTTTAATATCCTTCTTTCACAAACGACGAACACAAACTATCGGATTTACGGGAATGTTTCCTTTGTTTCGCTTTTTAAACCGAAACAAACAAAACATTTCCTTATTCTGCATCGCAAACAAGCAAAAATCAAAACATTCGAATGTGTCCATAATAATTTGGAAAGATGAGAGTGATTGTGTGTTTCGTTTCTCAATCCTGGAAAAAAATTCATGTTTCGTTTGTTTCGCTTTTTTGAACGAAACAAACGACCACTAGAGTGATGTGCTATTCCATTCGATCTCTCATGTTTCATTACTCTCATGTCTCCATACTCTCATGTCTCCATTCTCTCGTGATTCTATTCTCTAACATCAGCAAACATTTTTGGAGTTCGATTGCTCGTTTCGCTTTTACAAATGCGAATAGGAAGACTGTTTACAAATTTGAGAATGTGTTGAACAGCGTTTCAAGCATACTCGTGCAGATCTTTAATATTTATCAGCAGGCAATTTGTTTGTCATTACAGCAAATATAATCGGCCTTATTCCCGTTGTCGTCGTCGACGTCGTCATCAGATTTTTGTCAACTTTAGAACGTTATAAATGTATTGTCACATCGACAACAACAAATTTTTTGATGTCTATGATCCAAAAACAACCCTCTTAAAACATTACGCACAATTTTTTTTCCAAATGCCTTCAAGTCGCCAATAAAAATGGTGTCGATATTGTATTGACGTCGACGACGACAACGGGAATAAGGGCGAATGTCATAACAGTATTTTTTTTGTTGCTGGGCTGATGAAATACCTGCCATACCGTTTGCTGAAACAACAAACATATGTGCTGAAATAGCAAATACATTAAGTGTCATAAGTCTACGCTCTCGCGGTATAAAGGGATCAAAACTATGTGTTTAGTTGTTTTACTTTTAAAATACAATTTGTACTTCAGGTATTCTATTATAACAGAATATTTTGTCGGAAATTATATACAGTTCTGTTAAAAACAAAACATTTTGTTTCACATTTAGAGTGCTGAAATTCCGCCTAAGTCCAAATTGTGGTAGATGCTAGAATGTATAAACTGAAAATTCCAAAAACCAAAACAACAATTCAGAACAACAAAATAACTCAAATACTGGCTTGCGCGAAAATCAATTAAAATTTGTATGCCTGCAATAAAATTCAAATTTCAATTTTAAAACGAACTGTTAAATATTAAACTAAAAACCTGAAATCGGTTGAAAGTAAAGAGTTTATTTCGAAATTTTATTTTTTTATCAAGACTACTTTTTAACTCCTTTCGTTTACAAAATTCCAAACATTTTCCTATTTGATTGATAAGGAGAGTTCACGGTAATAATTCCCTACAGAATTATAGGGATATAATAGAAAAAGTGAAGAATTCGGGGACGTCTCAGATAATACTATTAATATATGTACATATGTATATATGTATATACTATAGATAAAGGAAATAAGTAGATATCGCACAGGCGTTCTCAAATACTGCCACTAGGTGCTGTGTTGTCGTTTTGTAACTCTTATATTCGAACAACTAATTTACAGCCTGTTTTTGTAACTATCTTCAAACAGCAGGCGTGCAATTGCTAGACAAGCAATCAGGTTTTCAATTGAGTTCATTGTTGCTTTTCGCTTGGGCATAAAAGCTCTTTTTCTTGGTTGTGTTCCAGTCAAAGAACAATATTACCTTCATGTTTTTATTGGCATTTCTTAAAGCTGTTTCATACAAATATATGCTAAACGGAGGCAACCCTAGCCATCAGCTCTAAAATCAACAACAGCTGTTTGTAGGTATTAAAAAATATATAAACAAACGAAAATAAACACAATTGTTTGCTTTTTCACCAATTTAAAATGATTTTCTCCGTTGCTCTCGGTTTTCCTATTCAAACTACGGAAAATGATGATAGAGAAAGTCGTCTAAGCCGTAGAATTTTGCGTGATTCAACCAATGTGTTGGAGATTCCAGAAGACCAGTAAGTATATCAGTATAATTTGCTTTTATGAATTAATGAAGTTATGTTTTGTAGATTTATTGCAAACTTCCGTGTTAATAAGGAAGTATTTTCGAATCTGTTAGAAGATTTGGGACCGAGTGGCTAGTTCTGGGAATTCGTCCATCGAGTCTACCAAGGCACGAAACTGGATAGAGTTGGTCTTTTTTACTCTGATAAATACAATTGTTATTATCAATATATGCTGTTTCGTTTCAATGTTAAAAATACTTACATTTTTTTAGTCAAACAACCATTTTTATTTATTTATTGAAATGAAAACACATCAATACACGAACAATTTTTTACGATTGCCTATCTTGACATTTAACATTGTACGTTGTTGACTTATGTGAACCTACATTTTGACGATAACTAAAAGCTTTTGTGTTTACACTCAAATAAAAGTTTACAAAAACCAAAAATGAAATTCGTTTGGCTCTAGACGTGCGATGAGAGAAAAAACAAGTTACAAAACAGGCCGTTAGTTTTTTTCATATCGTTTTGTTCCTCACTTGCAAATTGAAATGTATTTTGGTTATGTGCTATTTTGGTATTCGTTTGTGTTGACTTGTACAGCATCGGCCCACTAAACAAAACAAAATGCCTGTTGATATTGCGTACAACACCTACTGCTATCACCTGTTCTAAATAAATCTCGCAAGGTATATTTAATTTGGGATCAAATGTTATAATTATTGCTTTCAGCTCCATCTAGAAAATATCCCATTGAACAAGAAATTTCCCACGGCATGATATATGATATAAAATAATTTCCAAAGATATATATGTATATAAGTAGTTTGGGTGCACGACACATTGATTTTTTTAGTTCTTGCAGAGATAAATAAAAACCATAGATGATTCATGCTGTTTCCGTGCGACCATTTTTCACTCGGATGCGACGAAAAAGCACTAAAAATCATTTTTATTTCGATTCTGTGTTTGAATTTGAAAATAAAATATTGACAATAGAAAAGCGTATCGCTTTTGATGTTTGTTCACAATACAAAATGCAAAAAATCATGGTTATATAGTTTTTTCAAATAGTTATTGTTTCCAGGGAAATTTGCCCGTTTCCGCCATAGATGCGCCATCTAGAAAATATCCCTTTACTTTCAAATCCACCACTTATCTTTCACCATCTATGGTTTTTTATTTATCTATGGTTCTTGTCAGTTCTGAAGCTGAACGCAGACTCGGACACTAGACTCCACTGTATATATACCTTTTGATCTAAAGCGAATTTTTCGTACATAATTTCTAATCAAAACGGTCAAGATTTTTATGCCTAACGTTTATCAAATAATTGTTTTGTTGCGAAATAAAGTCTCCACAGCTTTGGAAAAACAATCCTGTAACAGCTCTAGGTCACGAAATTTTCACAAAGAGCTGATTACCCAGCAAATGATATGTGAGTCAAATTTTCATTGCACGAAATATTTGTTAGCTTTTATACATGAACATTTAATTAAAATTTTGATCCAGCAAAATTTATTTAAAACAACTAAATTTTAATCAAATTTTTAGTCATCTCTCAAAATAAATACATAAAAGTTGAAAATTTTAATAGCTTTAGCTAAACAACAAAGTTGCCTCTGTGGCCACATCCGCTATCGTCACCATTGTGAATGAATTGTTCAAAGAAGTAAATCCGTTATCTTCACCATTGTAAATGCAGACAATAGCAATTCTACTGTCCGCTAGTTGGAGCTGTGTCATTGCTAAATCATATGGTTTCAATCAATTGGTCAGTCGTCATCAGTTGTTTACATTTCGTACACCTGGGCTTTTGTGTTTTTTATTTACGGTAAATGTTAAATGTAAATAACGCATTAAAAAATAGTAAATAATTATTAATACTACAAGTTAATTATTAACAAACCGGCTTTGGTGAGATAATTCAACTTTCGAGTCGATGTAAGTAATGAAATTTCAAACATTTTCCCGTTTTCCTGAATAATTTCACACACACTTGATGGGCCAGCATTAGATGAAACTAATATTATGAATCAACCAGCAAAGATATGACGTTATTGTATTACGCATCATGTACACAAATACATATATTAGGCGAGAAATATTTAATAGTTTGAAGTAAGTTGTTAAGAATTGTTTGTAAACTTTGAAATCATAAGAAATTTAGTTTCGTTATTAAAAAAAATTAATGTGAGTCCGATCACAGGGGAGATGTGTAAACATCTAGTAATGAAGTTGGAAGTACTTATGCTTTTAGTATATTTTTTTAATTAATCAATTAAAAGTATCAAAACTTCCAATATTGTAAATACATAGGAATTTGCTGGTTTTTGTTTGTTTTTGTTTGTTTTATTTAACTTATTTGGTTAGTAATTGGGCACAATGCAGTATATATGTATGTACTGCATTAAAAATTACAGTAAGCAGTAAATTTACTGATTACTGAAAAAGTTCAGTAAATTTTTACTTATAATGAAATTTAATTTGCATTACCAGTCAAATCATGGGGCCGTATTCATAATAATCAGTAATCGGGCATTACTGATTACTGAAAATTCAATGCACCTCATCGTAACCATGTAGGCACTTTATAAAAATTGCTGAAACAAATTTTAATAATCAGTAAAAATTTACTAGTTAAAGAATTATTTTTACTGAAATTTTAGTAGTACTGCAAAGTGCCCATCTATAGTAAATGCCTTTAGTACAAATAGTTAATATTGGCTTATGATAACTAAAATAAGTATATAGTACATTTTTGACTCGATTGTATTTAAAAATCTATGGAAAACTGCATCTATAGTAGTGGAATTGTTAGTTGTGGGGGTTTGTGCTCATATGCAAGTGGAAAACGTCAAATAAAAATTTTGATAAAGCTTGCGACTGTGGGTTTGCACAATTTGTATTAAAATCTCCACCCATAATAATTGGCATGAGATGGAGATTGTTACCCAATTGTCGTGCACCAGTTTCAGTGTAAGGCAACAGTACGTAATGAAGATATGTTATAATCTTAATTTATATTGGAATCTAATAGAAATTTTATTAGAATTAACATTACCTCCATTCAGGTTTGATACACTTTGTGTTGTTTTATGTTCTGAGTTATAATTTTTTTGGTGTTTTGTAAAATATTTTATTATTTTGTATTTGTTGCGGTTGACAAGTTATTAATCAGCTGTTTACTGAAATATAATGTTATTTTACAGCAATGGTTTTCGAAAATTAGTAGCTAATATTGCACACTAGATGGTGCTTATATGCAGCTGTTAAGTATGAATGACAATCTCAAAGATGAAGAAAACTTTTAGTTTTTAGTTTTCCTTATATTTGACAAGTTTAGTTGTTAGTTTTCCTTACTTTGCTTTGTTTTAGTAATTTTTTTATTAAAAGTGCAAAAAATCTTTTTAAAAGTTATTACAATTAAATGCTTTTGTATTCATTTTATTTATTTGTTTTCATTTGCCTACGATAACATAATGTACGACAATTAGTGAAAATTAGTCGCCACTATTGCGACTGAGTATATTGTATGCAGCGTATAATTACACTAATCCACTCATACATAGCTCACACCGATTTGATAACGCTTTACGATTGGTTAACGATTACATCGCACATCTTACTCTAAATTTGTGATTATATTGTGAAAAAGATTTTTACCCCAAGCGTATAGATGTTTACACATCAAAAACCTTATTTTCAAACATCATCAGTGTTGCCAGAAGGTGGCCGAAAAGGTGCCAAATTACCAATTAGTTTTAAGCGAACAACAGACATGTCATTCATTAGCATGAACTTGGTCGATAACTTGTTACCTTACGGATGAATTTGAAAAAATATTGCCAAAATATTTTGTGAACATGATAGTGATGCCAACAGCTTCGATTATATTCTTATTTGGTATCAAGAAGGGCGGTAAACCGGTAATAAACATATACGATAGCTGATGTGCATGTAAAACCCGGTATTCAGTTTTTATGAAATTTTCGTTCCCATAAGAAGTACACTTCATTCACATTGGCTTGGTACTCAGCTCTCTGCAAAAATTTCGTAGGGAAAATCAATTACAGGGTTGTTTCGCCAAAGTTATTTCGTATGAAAACAATTGTTTGGGATCGGAATTTTGACATTTCGATAATTTTAGCAATCAGAAGTAACAACATAAGCGTTAAAAATAAAATGGAGTGCGTATAGGAATTATAAATGAAATATTTTCAAGGTAAATCAAAGACAGGTGGTAACTCTCCGCAACATATTTTTCCGTTAAGAGATAAATGACAAAATTTCGTACGAAAATTTCGCACGAACTGAATAAGTAGGGAATATAAGATAGATCACCAACGTAAAACGGTGCAAACTATTAAAATGATTTTGAAATTTGCTGTGATTGATGAACGCTTTTCTTGTACGTGTGCACGCATACAACTTTATTTTTACTACACCATTTGCGATAAATATGCACATGTAACGTGTATTCCCCGCATTAAAGTAAGAAGATATTCAAAAAAAAGTTTTGGATAACGCTCTTAGTTATCGAGTTATTAGAAGATACGATTACATATTTTTGGAACGAAGTTCCTTATCGCACGTTGCGGGATGAGGGCTAAATAAAAAAAAAATAAACAACTTTTTTTAACACTATTATGCTACAACCCAGTATTATCAACTATATTGGGTACTTTTGCTTTGGTTTGTGTCTAGACTAACATATGTTGGAAAATTTCTTAACTAATGGGAAGTTTTCTAGGTGGAGCCTGTAATCAATATTTACTATATGCTGTAGTTTTGAACCCAATGAAAAGTAAATTAGAAAAGCCAAAGTGAAAGAAGTTTTCAAAAAAAACATTTTCTTAAATAAGTGCATTTTCTTAAAAAAGTAAATTTTCTCAAAAAAATACCTATTCATATTCTTAAACAAGGTACCTTTTCTTAAAAAAAATTATCTTAAAGAAGTATCTGCTTAAGAAAGTAAATTCTCTTACAAAAAGTACCTTTTTAAAATAAGTACCTTTTCTTAAAAATGTACATTATCTTACAACAAATTGCCCTTTCTTAAAAAACTAACTTTTCTTTAAAGAGTACCTTTTTTGTGAAACACAATAACTTTTCTTGAGATAAGTACCTACCCTTAAAAATTTACCTATTATTGAAAAAAGGACCAATTCTAAAAATAATTCCCTTTTCTTAAAAAAAAAACATTTCTTCAAAAAAATACCTTCTCTTAAAAAAATACCTTTTCTTACAAAAATTCCATTTCTTAAAAGTACCTTTGCTTAAAACTAAAATAATACCTTTTCTTTTCCTGAGATAAGTAGCCTTTCTGAAAACAACTTTCTTAAAAAAATAACCTTTTCCTAAACAGAGTACCACTTCTTTAAAAAGTACCTGTTCTTACAAAAATACTTCTTTGTAAAAAAAATTCATACTCTTATGGCTTTTCTTACAGAAAATACTTCTTCTTACAAATAGTACCTTTTCTTAAAAAAACATTAGATATAAATAAAATAAGTACCTCTCTTCAAAAAATTACCTTTTCGGGAAAATATAATACATATTATAAATATACTTTAAAAAAATACATTCTATAAAAAAAAAAGTTTCTTAAAAAAAGTTTTGAATTATCTTTTTTTTTCAACGGGTGCCTTAGGCGTGTTGGAACTAACTAATAAAAAATATATAGCGAAAGGAATTTCGTTCCAACCGGGTGTATTGTTTTAACACAAAATGGAAAAGTAATCGAATAATTGAATCATGAATTTCGAAAAAAGCTCAGCAGACACAAAAATCTTAATATCGTATCTCTTTAACCATTTGACTTCTAGAAGCTGATTTTCTTTTCCCGAAATTATAAGCGTCGGTTTATGTTGCGAGTATAATAGAAAAAAAGAAACAATTATTTTAAGTAATATTTGATGGTGAAAATGGGCATTACAATTTTCGGGAATAAGCACATTGCGAAAATTATTTTTAATTTTCGTGGTTTTAGTAGCAAAATGGTATATTTAACAGAATCAAAGACTTGTCATTTATGAGTATGAGCTTGGCCGATAACTTTTTATTTGGCTGATGAATTTAAAAAAATATTACCAAAACATTTTGTAAACATGATTATATTCGCATAAGCGCGAAAAAAAAAATGGTTTCCATTACATCCCATGAAGGGACCGGGGGGGGAGAACTTCTCACAATCACTGAGCGGTGCGCTTTCCAGTTTTCACTCACTGATTGGGACCTACAGTTTTACACCGTTTCCGAACGGTATTTTGAGAAGTTTTTTCATGGCTATATACTCGATAGTGTCGCCGTCACTAAGCGAGGTGACCGTCGTCGAAAGAAATTTTAAGGTGGTTGGAGCAGGGATCGAACCCAGGATCTCCTGTACAAGAGGCGCGCACACTACCCATTGCACCACCGACGGTCACATGGGCGCTAAACCGAGAATAAACATCAACGATATCCGATGGCCGTGCTCATGAATGGCAAGTCTGTGGTTTGCTTTAGTATATGCAATTTATTGAAACAAATAAAATATTAAAATATTGGTAATCTATAACTTTTAAATATATATTTTGCATTTTAATAGAAGACTAAACCCTTTGAAGATTCATTTATAAATTCGAACAGTTCAATAAAAGTGTTTTTGATAGTGTTTTTTGTATATAACTATACAAATTCCAACCATGTTGAAGTAAAACAGAAACGATGTACAAGTATACAGTCAAAATTTCTCTTCACTCAAATGCCAACAAACAAAACGAGTGAAATCCTAGTACTTCTCTACTCTCTCTCTTACTCTCTTCATTGAATATTTCAAAACACGAGCAGCTTTTTGATAGTGTTATTGTCTATAACTATACAAATTCCAACCATGTTGAAGTAAAATGACATAAACTATGCAAAAAGTATGAAATAAGCAAGATATGACGCGAGAGAGAAATCCGTTTGAGTGAACTCCTAGTACTTTTTGGTTCTCTTTTACCAGGGTTGCCAAGTTGCGCACATCTTCTGGTCGTCTAAGATATGATGTGAGAGTAACGCGTTTGAGTGAATTTCTAGCACGTTTTGGTTCTCTTTACCAGGGTTGCCAAATTGCGCACATCTTTTGGTTGTCTAATTTTAGATCTTTGGTACCAATTCGTAGCCCAAATCATGGAACTCCAAACAATCCTTTGAATTACGTTTACGTTTATAGTCAATTGAGAACAAACGCGGCACCCATCTTGCAGACAGCTTTCTTAAACCCAACTGATCATTTAAAATCGAAACCACACTGCCATATGAAATGCCTATGGCATCAAAAATCTCACGCACTTTTACTCTTCGATCGGCCAACACCATATCGTGGATTTTTTCGACATTTTCGGGTGTATTGACCTCAATTGGCCGTCCAGAATGTTCAGCGTCACTTGTACTTGTGCAACCACAACGAAAGTCAGTAAACCACTTGTTTACCATTGAAATCGATGGTGCAGAGTCCCCATAGTATTTATCAAGCTTTTCCTTGGTTTGATTGACGGTTTTTTTTCGCAAAAACTAATGTTTAATGAGCACTCGAAATTCACTTTTTTCCATTTTTAAAAAAATGCAAGAGGTTGGTTGTAGGTTTTGAAGAGCTGTTAAGCACGAAGTAAATGACGGAACTTGCTCAAAATTCGACAGTTGTCTATTTACAGGTGGTACTTTATGGAGAAGTGTTGCATTTTATATAACTACGAGGGAGTTCGAAAAGTCACGGACTTATTAATCCGCCCTGTATATTGCTTTAGTTTAAGTTTATTAAGAAAGGCCTCAAAATTAGGAATTTTCGGACAAGAACTTTGATTTTTAAAAGGAAAAAGGTTTTGTAGTGAGTTCACTACCAATTGTGGGTCGACACACGACTACACCTGGTTTTTTTGGGGTCAAATTTGTAATCAAAAAACGTCGAAATTTTAAAAGAGATTTTGTCCTTATTTGACACATTTTTCCCATATGATCTTTCGGGTAATGGTTTCTATTTGAAATAAACTTTGAACCTGGATTTAAAGTCAATTACGTCAGAAAACGTTGTTGTTAGAACATCAAACTTCCCACCCATAGCGCTTTTGCGAATTAGTTATACGTATTGCTGGTGAGCGTACAAATGATTTTCTATTAATTTTACGTTTTATAGTCGCAAAATCTCAGTCACAGTCGTAGAATGAACGATCTCTTGGCGGAAAATAAATGTAGATTTTTATGTTGCTGACAATGCCATTAAAAAAAAATAAATGATTTCCCATTACATCCCATGAAGGGACCGGGGAGAACTTCTCACAATCACTGAGCTGTGCGCTTTCCAGTTTTCACTCACTGATTGGGACCTACAGTTTTACACCGATTCCGAACGGTATTTTGAGAAGCTTTTTCATGGCTATATACTCGATAGTGTCGCCGTCACTATGCGAGGTGACCGCCGCCGAAAGAAATTTTTTTTTTTTTAAGGTGGTCAGAGCAGGGTTCGAACCCAGGATCTCATGTACAAGAGCCGCGCACACTAACCATTGCACATGCCATTAGGTACTTTATTTGTTCGTATTTACCCTCCATGTGTAGCCCATACACATCGCCGTGAGGAATGTGTAATGAACGTTTACCCATTACCCACAGGGTATGGGGAAAATAATGGGCAGCTACCCACGAAAATGAGGAATTATCTATCACGAATACCCATTACCCACAGGGTAATGAGGAAAATAATGAGTAGCTACTTATGACGATGAGGAATTACACATCACTATTACCCATTAACCTCCGGCAAATGGGGAAAATAATTTGTAGCTACCCACGACGATGGGTGATGGGTTACCCAAGGTAACCATCCCCATTTTTGATCGAAAATATGAAAAACTTTCTATGTCTCGGAAACGGAGCGTCCAATCGAAAAAATAACAAATTTTTCAGGTTTGTAAGGGTTTTTCATAAAGTGGTCCAATTCGGATGGAAGATTTATTTTCAAAAAATCGCCAAAATAAGAAAATTGTTAAAATAAAAAAGTAATAATACATTTTTTACCTCCGTCGGAGACTTTAACCAATGGATGTCTTGAAAACGGCATGTAGATATAAATAAGGTTGCTTTTCTAAATTTGCTAATATCTAAGTTGCAGAAAACCGTCGATCGGTTCCAAAAAAACCGATGGAGCCACTATTCGGTTTCTAAACTTTTTTGCACTTTTTAATTATATAACAATAATTTTGAACTATGTAACCGGTTTTTATGTTTCCTTTTTGACAAACTTCGATACGTAAATAACAAAATGTTTTTAACAAATATGTATGTACCATTCAATTAATCATTATTCGATTAATCGTGCTATAAAATTAACCGAACATTTTAATAATTACATTTTTCGATTAACGATTAACTCGAACAAATCGCAATTAATCGATTAATAAAATAAAAATATAAGTACGTCCGTCTTGAAACACTCCTACAATGTGGCAACTCATATAACAACAATTTGCGACCAATGTTCATGACTTTACACACATTTCGAACAGATTTAATAGTTTGTTGAGAGAAAGCGTGGCACAGTGCTTTGGCTCATAGACATACAGAAATAAAAATTGTATCAAAATTGGTTCATTAAATTTATTATAATCATAGATAAATAAAAACCATAGATGACTCATTTGCTTAATCACCATTTTCACCAGAGGGCACATGGTGTTTCCGTGCGACCATTTTTTACTCGGATGTGACGAAAAAGCACTCAAAAATCATTTTTATTTCAATTCTGCTGTTTGAATTTGAAAATAAAATATTGACAATAGAAAAGCATATCGCTTTTGATATTTGTTCACAATACAAAAGGCAAAAAATCATGGTTACATAGTTTTTTCAAATAGTTATTGTTTCCAGGGAAATTTTCCCATATCCACCACTCCGGCGCCATCTACAAAATGTCCCTTTACTTTCAAATCCACCACTTGGTTTTTTATTTATCTATCCCTACCCTTTGTATGGGCAAAGACGATTTACAATTAGACAACCAGAAGATGTGCGCAACTTGGCAACCCTGGTAAAAGAGAACCAAAAAGTGGTAGGAGTTCACTCAAACGCATTTCTCTCTCGCGTCATATCTTGCTTATTTCATACTTTCTGCATAGTTTATGTAATTTTATTCAAAAACGATGTACAAGTAGACAGTCAAAATTTCTCTTCACTCAAATGCCAACAAACAAAACGAGTGAAACCCTAGTACTTCTCTACTCTCTCTCTTACTCTCTTCATTGAATATTTCAATGCACGAGCAGCTTTTTGATAGTGTTATTGTATATAACTATACAAATTCCAACCATGTTGAAGTAAAATTACATAAACTATGCAAAAAGTATGAAATAAGCAAGATATGACGCAAGAGAGAAATGCGTTTGAGTGAACTCCTAGTACTTTTTGGTTCTCTTTTACCAGGGTTCAAACAATTGCACCACTCGGCACCATCACCATCAGCCTCTTCCACGCCCCCTGCATCTAATAAAAAAGCTCGTGTTGAAAACTCCGGAAAATCCGTATAATATGATAATGTGGATCGCTGGGTAGAATGGGGGTCAAAAGGCCGGATCAGGCTCTGCCAAACTGGCTCTCCGCGGTCTAAATGTACTATATGCGGTGTATATTTGTGCTGCAGTCCACAAAAAATTGTTTTATGATTTACCATAAAAACAAATAAATTTAAATAAAAACGAATTAAAAAATTTAGCAAATGACTTTTAATTTTAAAAAAATACTACCACAATTGCCATATAGGCATCATCCTGTAACTAACAAACCAGGACAAAAAGGACTTTGAAATTTTTGTCAGTTCATACTTAAGGAAGTATCAACACGTTTATCTCCAATAAAAATTGTTACAAAAGTAATGACATGTTACACTATAATGTATCCGTTTTATGGTAAAAGTTATGAAAACAATTTATTTCGTAAAATGTATTCCGTTTCTTTAATCGGTTATACGGTTATTTGAATTAACATCAATCACTACGAAAACAAATTGTCTCACTTAATATGGGGCGTTTATACGAGTATGTGATAATATATATATTTTGAAATGCATACGAAGATGCATATTTAATAATGTATCTGTATCATAGAGTTAAACTAGGGGGTATCCATGACATAGCTGATCGACTATGTAGTAGGAAATTGATAGAAATCAAAGGGGATAGGAGAGAGATCGACAAGCAACCAGAAGCAACCCATGCAGAAACTAAGTTTAAATAGTGTTTCAATGATACTAATGACAGCTAAATTATGTTGGTTTCATCGTTTCAACCAAAGAGTAAAATTCAACAGCAACTCGATGAAATGGCCTAATACCTCGATCACAGATTAAATTATACATATGTATATGTAAGTAGATTTGTCAATTCGCTCTTCGGTTTATTGACTGAAGGGAAGCGAACTTGTCGAAGTTTCAAGTTTTAACGTCAAGAGAAGAATTCTGTCGCTGAGGTCTGATAAACACAGCTGAAATTGTTACTGTGAATTTTCTGTGAAATATATGAACAACGTGAATGCACACAATTAAAAATGGAGGATTTTGTTAGATGTTCGCACAATTTGTTGGAAATAAACAGCAAAATATCTGATAGAAATTCGTTTCCTCATGGAAGAAGCGCAAAGAGAAGCGTCAGGTGACGGGGGTAACAAATCTATGTACAAATTAATCTATAACCTAGACGTCGTCGAGCGACCCTAAAGAGAGGGATAGACTCTTGTATATTACTCTATGGTTAAACATATTACAGCACCCAGCAGCGTAAATGCCGAGGCATTCTCAAAATATGCCTGCAAATATGCCTTCTGAACATAGAGTAATATATAAAGAGTGTGCTCAACTATGCATTTTCTAAGCATGCAATAATACAAGGCCCTCCTTCTCATAGGCCTCTTCCATACAGGCCCCCGTTCTCCTCCTTCTCATAGACTAGTAAACATTCACATTAAAGGCCTGCAGTGTTCCATTCATTTTACTTGTACAAACAGATTAAACAAGTAAGAACCTGATATTATCGGTACAAATACAACAAAGAGTAGAACACAACCTGTGCTCATGCGTTTTGGATTGCGTAGATAGCGTATCATCTCTTTCCCTGGCTCTCATTGTAGTGGAAGTTTTTTTCTCTTTATCTGTTCCACTCAGTGAAGTAACTGTTGTACCTCTTTTCAAATGGATATACCCATTTAAAATGGATATTCCAGATCGTAGGCTTTGCGTTGATGCTGTTTTCTTACTTTTTCCATTCTTTTTACAAAAAGTGATGGTGTAAGTGTTATCTGTGGCAAAGTTTAAGAAAAAATAAAACAAAAATTCCGAGGTAAGTAAACACACGTTCTCCTCATATTCCAAGGTCAGATAACAAGAATACCGAAATATCTGTTTATTGTGTATGTAATCATACAAGTATTTCCGATACTTCCCAATGTGCACAAAAACGGATGTGGATCCGTAATAGACTTAAAAAAGGATTCAGTGCAATCACGAATTTACGGATCCGTTACGGACCCGTTTCGGATCCGTAAAAAATTAAAAAAGGAATCAGTGTAATCGCGAATTTACGGATCCGTAAAAAGGTTAGAAAAGGAAGTGTAACCGCGAATGGAATAATCCATTTCAATCCCAATTTAATGATTTCAATCCCAAAATTAATGATTCGTTTACAATTCTGGTAGGTAATAAGTTTTTGCAAATACATATGTAGTTTAAAATAGAAAAATATTTTTATTTCATTTAGGTGCATTCCACAGGAAGTTTGGTAACGAGCCAATTTCGGTAGCGGAGGAAGTTGTAAAAAAAATTTTCCACTACGCTCATGATAAAATTCAAAAACAAAAAAAATAAATTAACATTCTAACCCACGATCTCGAAAGGAAACCTAAGCGAATGAAAGCCAGTAACTCACTTTGTAATTGATTTTGTAAATTCAAAAAAACAAATGCAAAGTGAGTGGCAGGCTCGTTCGCTTATGTTTTCTTTCGACATCGTGGGTTAGAATGTTAATTTATTTTTTTTTGTAATCAAAATTTTATTTCAATTGATTTTTACTTTTATATTTCAAATTTTTAATGATTTTTTTTTGCTTTTTACTTTAATTTAATACGAAATGACTGCATTTATATAATAATAGTACAAAAATTAAAATTAAAAAAAATTAAACTACAAATTTATTACAATCCGATTTATTACGAATTAACACGAATCCGCAACGGATCCGAATATGAAGTCCGAAATGGATCCCAAAAACGGACAAAAAAATCCGTTTTTGGATCCGTTTTTTGGGAGGAATTTCTCCCGCTTGCGGATCCGAAACTGATCTGTAACGCTACGGATACGTTTTAATAAAATACACGGGTCCGCAACGGATCCTAATATGATGTCCGTAACGAGTCCGAAAAACGGACATAAAATCCGTTTTTGGATCCGTTTTTTTGGGAGGAATTTCTCCCGCTTGCGGATCCGTAACTGATTCCGTTACGGATAGAAAGTACGAAGAAGTGGATCCGTTTGCCACACTAGGTTGGTACTTTCACTCTCTCATACCTATTCCATCGATATCTAAAAGAGAAATATTCCATACGCACTCAATCCAAAGCGAGCGAAACAGATACAAGCAGATATAAGAAAAATTAGAAACAAGCAACAAGTGTGTTCGGATGGTTCTTCGCAGGCCTTTAATTCACATTTCGCTTCTTGAAGGAGGCATTATCTAAAGGTATACAATTATCCGATCGGCATGCTTGTGTCCCTTCCAAGTGCATGCCTGTAAGGAGGCCCACTCTGTACTCGAAAATATCCCAAAAGCATGCACACTTCCCTTCTTTAAGCAGGCCTGCTAAGGTAATGCAAGATGTTGCTGTTGTTGGTGATGCTGTTGTTCGTGATAACTCGTCGTTCTATATGTTCGCAATTCGTCGTAATAAAATCACAACATGCGGTATCCGACTAGGGAACACATCCGGCTGCAAGTGCTGAGGTCGTTCAATCGAATCCTCAGTATGCAGATTTAAAAAAAAATATAGTATTCAAAGATGAATGAATGGTTTCCCACTTCATCCTATGAAGGAATTAGGGAGAGCTTCTCACAACCAGTGAGCTGTGTGCTTTCTTTCACTGATTAGCACCTACAGTTTTTACAGCGATTCCGAACGGTATTTTGAGAAGCTTTTTCATGGATAAATGCTCGATAGTGTCGCCGCCACTTTGCGAGGTTGCCGCTGCTCAAAGAAATGTTAAGGTAATCCGAGCAGGGATCGAACCCAGGATCTTATGTACAATTTCCGCGCACACCATTGCACCACCGACGGCCACAATGTTCAACAATAGTGTTTATAATTTAGCTAGGAGACATAAAAATGTCTGAACAGCATAAATACGGAAATAATTCGCACATATTTTTTACTTTTTCCTGAGTCTTTCTAAAACTGTTTACATGACTACTAAAATATCGCAAGGATTCGATTGCGATATTGTACATTGCACATATGTATGTAGTGAGCTTTACAAGCCATTCAAAACTAATGGTTAAATATTGTCGAAAGTGCATTAAACCCTATATATCTAGCGAAAAATACAATTCGATCGATGCCTATCAATTTATAATCGATAAGATAGCATATTTACATAAGTGTGTGCAAATATGGAACAATTGTAAACAAATTCGAATAAAAAATTATTTAAAATTGCAATGATAAGAAGTTATAATAATTGCATTACAACCGTGGCAATTTTGATATATACTTTCATACCATTTTACCGGTTCTTTAACATCAGGTTACTTTAAACAAAAATCTAATTGTCCTCAGTAAGGGGTTTCAGCGTCTTGTGCAATTCCAGTTGCGAAAATTTTGCAATTGCACAAGATTTGTGCAAATCGTGTACGCACTTGTGCAAGATGTTTTTACATCACCGCTTGCACTGTGTGAAATTATCAGCTGTGTGGCGACGTTTAAGCCCGGTATTCAGTTTTTATGAAATTTTCGTTGCCATAAGAA
Source organism: Phaonia tiefii (assembly GCA_963931995.1). NCBI lineage: Eukaryota > Metazoa > Arthropoda > Insecta > Diptera > Muscidae > Phaonia > Phaonia tiefii. The sequence goes on along the minus strand of OZ008368.1, from coordinate 250,975,878 downwards.
GTACGTGTATAAAAAATTACGAAAATTTCATGAGCCGAAAATTTTGCTCACTTTTCATTTGCATGGTACTCAGCTTTTAGCGAAATTTTCGGAGGCAAAATCAATTACAGGGTTGTTACGCTAAAGTTATGTCGTACGAAAACAATTGTTTGATAATTGTTTGGAACCGGAATTTTTGACATTTCGATGGTTTTAACAACCAAAAGTAACACCACATGCGTTAAAAATAAAATGGAATGCTTAGAGGAATCAACAATATATTCCATTTAGAGATAAATGACAAAATTTCTTACGAAAATTTCGCATCAACTGAATATGGGGGGCTTTAATAAGCAAACGCATAGGGAACAAAATAAAGCTATGGGGATTGACCAGTGCAAAAAAGCTAAACTTGAGCAATTACAATTGTGAACATTTTGTTGTTGGATTGCGGAAAAAAGCTTAGACATTTTGCAATTGCTTCGATGCATATCCATTCACACAAAATACTGAAAACCCTTAGAGCAAAATAATTGAGCACCCAGTTCAGATCCAAAAATCTAGTGGTAAAATATATCGTATATACCGTCGGTGGTGCAATGGTTAGTGTGCGGGGCTCTTGTACATGAGATCCTGGGTTCGAACTCTGCTCTGACCACCTTAAAAAAAAAATTTCTTTCGGCGGCGGTCACCTCGCATAGTGACGGCGACACTATCGAGTATATAGCCATGAAAAAGCTTCTCAAAATACCGTTCGGAATCGGTGTAAAACTGTAGGTCCCAATCAGTGAGTGAAAACTGGAAAGCGCACAGCTCAGTGATTGTGAGAAGTTCTCCCCGGTCCCTTCATGGGATGTAATGGGAAACCATTTATTTATATTATTTATTAAAATATATCTCAGGGGGTTTCGATGACACAGCAGATCGACCACCTAGCTGCAAATTTGATATAGGACAGAATGTGAAAGAGGGTAAGCGATAGGCGAATTGAAAACCCTGACTTTAAAATTGATTTTATTGGCACCTATGACTTTTAACATAACTTTGTGTGCAATAAATTAGTTTTAATTTGAAGTACACAACAATTTTCAATAATTTTAATTTGTATTACGTCCAAATTCTGGCAGCAAACAACTGCCATAAAAAACTGTATCAAAACTGTCGTCAACCCAGTGGCTTTCGACGAGAATTTGCTGGAACTGAAACACACATCCACTCTCTTTATATCTTACCATAAAGAAATTGACAAGAGTTTCTATCCCGCTCTTTAAGTTCTCTCGATGACGATGAGGGAGTAGGCCATTTCATCGAGTACGAGTTGCTGTTGCATTTTTCTCTTTGGTTGGACATTAAACGGTCAGTAATAAAAGGGAATGCGTATTTTCGTTCGATGCAACCAACATAAAACATAATTTAGCTGTCATTAGTGTCAATCAAGCATTTGGTCTGATTTTTTATTGCCTGCTAAACTAATTTTTCGGCCACTTTGAATGGGGAGCTAAACAATTTTAAGCGGCTCCACATACAAATTTAACCAGAAATTAGTTTAGCGGGAAATAAAAACACACGCTTACTATTAATAAACTTAGTTTGTTGCAAGGGTTGCTTCTGGTTGTTTATCGCTCTCTCGCCTTTTGAATTTTCTTCTACAAAGTCGATCAGCTGTGTCATGGATACCCCCTGTTATTACTCTATGGTAAAATCAACCATTTAGAGAGTTCCATACGATTTTATAACATCGAGGATTAAAGACCTTAACATAATAGCTCAGTGATATTTATGCACCACTACCGAAAAACATTGAGCAACATCATAGAGTAATATGATAAAGAGTTTTGCATGAGCGTTTCAGTTCCACCACATTCTCGTCTAAAGTCAGTGGGGTAATTGGACTTTTCATACAGTTAGAATGTGTTTTTTTAAATTCCCGCTAAACTAATTTTTCGACCAATTTGTATGGGTAGTCGCTTAATATCGCTTAAGCATCTTTTAAACGCATTTATTGTACGTATCGCATGTCACTTTTGCAGACGAAAAATTTATGCATGTCGTGTGAACGCTGTCAAGCATGCTATATGAACAATGCCTCATGCAATACATATGGCAATTTTTGAAATAGAACGTGTTCTATTTTGAAAAACAGCTGTTTTTTGATAAGCAACAAAGCGTTTGTGGAAGGAACAATAATAGTTGTTCTTCTTGAATCCATTTCATAAAATTCATAAAATTATGTTTTGTCTCATGACAACATGAGCTGTTAATGACAAGCAGAGGTTATGCCATATGGTTTACACATGAACGTTTAAACACAACAAATTAAGAGCCGTGTTTTTTTTTTAAATAATTTTGACAGGCATGCGAAAAACAGACGGGTCAAAAAAATGGCATGCGATATGTAAAATACATGTCGTGTAAAACCATCTTTAGCTGCCCATACAGAGTGGTCGAAAAAATAGTTTGGCAGGTAATGAATATAAAGAGTGTGCTTGAGTTTTTCAGTTCCACCAAATTCTCGACGAAAGTCACTTGGCTAACGACAATTTCGATAAAGTTTTTTTTATGCCAGAATTCGGATGTAATACAAATAAAAATGAAAGAACATTGTTGTGTTCGTTCAAATCAAAACTCATTTATTGCTTATAAAGTAATTTTAAAAGGAATATGTGCCAATAAAATAAAATTTCCTGTGCCTTTCGACGAAAACTTTATGTAACTGTAACACTCAAGCGCAATTTTTAAATATTTCTCTATATGAATCTCAGTGATATTTTCAAAATCTTCGTAAGTAATTCTACATCACACAGCTGATGGAAGAAAGACTACATTTATTTTATTCTGCATGTTTTACCAACTCTAAGGTTGATCAGCTGTGGCATACAACCCCCCTGGTTAGGGCTAATTTGTAGCTCAATGGTCATCTTTATTTCATAGTTAAATTGTGGTTAATCTTGGACTTACGTTTTTCAGTATATAAAGGTTTAACAATGATTTAACCACCCAAAATTAACCAGCAACCAAGCTAACCTGTAATCAGAAAAACTTTTTTTGACAACAGCGTTCTCATTGTCAAAAAGAGAAATGTAAATTTGTATAAAGTACATGTTTGTATTTTATTATATTATGTATATACATTTTGTGTCTAGATCGTTTATTATTTGCGCATGCAAAGTTTTTTTTGTATGTATGTGTTTTGTCGTCATGCATTTATCTGTTTTTTATATAATTACCATTTGGTTGTTCTTCCTTGTTATTTTGGTATTTACCAAATACTCGTAGTAAATGACCTAGAGAATCTCTAACTCTCATCAAAACTGTAAACAAACCCAAAAAATCAGATCTCACTGGGTGGAGAACACATTTTTGTTGTCAAGTTTATTGATGTCGGTCGGTCAATGTCAATTATTGTGTGATATTAGTGAAGTCTATTAGAAGAAAGAATCAACTTGGTTGTTGTTATATGTTTTTTGGATTCTTAAATAATAGATATCTTGCGATTAACTTTTTATAATTTATACTTGATTATAAAACGAAATGTTTGCACTTTATTTATACCCCGTAAAGCCAGGTATTAAGTTTTAATGAAATTTTCGTTGCCATAAGAAGTACGTGTATAAAAAATATCGAAAATTTCATGAACCCAAAATTTCGCTCACTTTTCGTTTTCTTGGTACTTAGCTCTTTGCGAAAATTTCGTAGACACAATCAATTGCAGGGTTGTTACATCAAAGTTATTTCGTACGAAAACAATTGTTTGATAATTCTTAAAAATAAATAAATGGTTTCCCATTACATCCCATGAAGCGATTAGGGAGAGCATCTCACAAACCAGTGTGCTGTGCGCGTTCTAGTTTTACACTCACTGATTGGGACCTACATTTTTACACCGGTTCTGACCGCTATTTTTGAGAAACTTTTTCATGGCTAAGTACTCGATAGTGTCGCCGTCACTAAGCGAGGTGACCGCCGTCGAAAGAAATTTAAGGTGGTCAGAGCAGGGATCGAACCTACGTTATCATGCACAAGAGCCGCACACTACCATTGCACCACCGACGGCCATTTAATTCTTTGCGACCGGAATTTTAGCATTTCGTTAACTATAATAACACTGTGCGACAATAAAAAAATGATGGGGTTCTGTCAACGGATTCTGGTAGAAAGGTCTAAAAAAAATATACGTCTATCGGAGTTGTGCCAGATCTGATCAGAATTTTTTTTAGGGCGGGTCAAAGTTTTCGCTCCTCGAAACTTTCCTGCAACATATCGGCACGCAAAATTGTGTGTTCCTTACTTCTGAGGTACAAAAAATGTTCAGAAGTTTTATAGAAAAGATTCAGATAAGCATTTCTGTGGAACAAATTACCTCTCTAATGTCACGTATAACCATAATTTTTACTTTTTTTTGAAAACTCGCAAAACACTGCTCCAAAATGACGGGGGGCGTGGTCAGAATGTTCTACAAAAATTATCGCAAAAACTAACTGCCTTCTAAGGGTTAATAATGAATTTTGTCATTTTGCTGTTTCCATTAAAAATAGTTCACATAATATAATGAATTTTGTCATATTTCATCTTTTATCTAGCACTTGGGCTAAGATTTGTGTGTTTGGAGTGTTCGGACGCTTCGGACACTAACATCGGAACCACGAAATGACAAAATTTTTACGAAAATTTCGCAAGAACTGAATACGGGGCTTTAGACAAGCGACACTGATTGAACAAAAAATCATCGCTCTCCCCTAGTGAATTATAAAGGGTAAAGTTCAACAGAGACCCCTGTATTTAGCCCAAAACCGATGATTTTTTCCAAGAAGATTGCAAGAGTTTCCATGCTAGCAAATAGTAAAACGGCTTACATTTACTCACCACTGGAAAACAAAATGCAAGATTAAGCTCTAATTAACTTTAGAGCAATGGTTAGTGTGCGCGGCTCTTGTACATGAGATCCTGGGTTCGAACCCTGCTCTGACCACCTTCAAAAAAAAAAAATTCTTTCGGCGGCGGTCACCTCGCATAGTGACGGCGACACTATCGAGTATATAGCCATGAAAAAGCTTCTCAAAATACCGTTCGGAATCGGTGTAAAACTGTAGGTCCCAATCAGTGAGTGAAAACTGGAAAGCGCACAGCTCAGTGATTGTGAGAAGCTCTCCCCGGTCCCCTCATGGGATGTAATGGAAAACCATTTATTTATTTTTTTTTTATTTTAACTTTCAATTAGGATTAAGTAATCCAATAGATAACTACCCACTTAAAAATAGCCCCGTAGGCTCAATTTTTGAATTGAAAATCATTTTTGATCAACGATAAAACATAATTTAAACTCGAAATTATTTTTTTAGGTTAATACTTAATTGCTGTTTAAACAGCAAAATTTGGGCATATAAACTGTGATCAAGCCGCTATATGATTTTGGCAGAAAATTAAGGGATCAACAAGCACAAAACTCTGTAATTGTTAATGCGAAAAATTATAATCATCATCCTAGTTGGAATAACAATAATAAAATAAAAGTATAAATACCGGATATTTTTCAAGACATTTGCCACTGTTGCCATAGAAGCAGTAATATTATTTGAAAATGCACTGATAAACTCTTTTCGTGGTTAAAGTCAGATCAAACATAAATCAGAATGAACTGATTACCAATTTAAATATATTAAATATAAAAAAATAGAGCTTATAGCGCGTTTTATCATGATAATGTCGTGATTATCATTCTACGCCAAGAAGGTGTTTACATGCATTTTTAGTCGATTTAGTTTTGACATTTTTGTATTTTGTGATGCCATTATTGAATTATACCAGGTGATGGCAGGAGGATTTGAATGTATTCGTATCATACAATTCTTTCAGTCAATAATTATTTATATTTCTTGATGCGTAGAAATTACTTTTTATTTAATTAAATATATTTTTATGTGGAATTTAATTAAAACTTCTTGAAATTTGGTAGTACATATTTAGAAAATAAAGAAAGAAAATAAAATCAGCTGATGATATACACTATACATATACTCTGGTTGTTGCATCTACAAACACGTCCTCTGAGCTTTAAGCCACGTATTCAGTCTTTGTGAAATTTTCGTTGCCATAAGAAGTACGTGTATAAAAAATAACGAAAATTTCACTCAATTTTCATTTGCTCTTCGCAATATCAATTACAGGGCTGTTACGCTAAAGCGATTTCGTACGAAAACAGTTGTTTGATAATTGGTTGGGATTGTAATTTTCATATTTCGATAATTTTAACAACCAACAGTAAAACCACGTTCGAAAATTTCGCAAGATTTGAATACTGGGCTTTAAACAACATTCTGTTATTCATATCTAGAGTATTCAGTGCCTGGTCCACCGGCGTTTTGGACGTCTACCGACCTCCTGTTTCCTGAAAATTAGCATTTTCGAACAACCGGTTTTTTAGTGCCGGTTTATTTAATTTATTTTGTTGAAAAATCTTATCTGTCAAAGAACTAAATTAATTCTTCGTTACATTTTTAAACGAAAATTGTAAAACCTTTTAGTTTGAATTTTGAATATAATTTGCAAACAAAAAAAATTAAAAGAAAACAATAACTGTGCGGACAATTTTTACATAAATCTTTTAAGGAAAAAATTGATAATTTTGAAAAGAAAAAGTTTATAAAAATTGTATATTGCTGAGATTTTTCAATTTTGTAATCATAAATTTTAAATTTGTTCCCAATTTGTACTAGAGTTGGGTAGTTCATGAACTACCTAGTTCATTTAGGGTGACCAGACGCCACCCTCACGTATATAATGCACATGTTCGATATTGCGACTGTGTTCGTGATTGTTATGTCCGGGCACCTTAAATGAACGAGTTCGAGAACTAGTGAACGAGTTCGACACAACTCTAATTTGTACATATTAATTCTTATGAATAAAAAAAATCAAATTCTTAAACCATCGTATCCACTTCGCGTGTTCAACATGATTTGAGGCCAAACTGACGGTCACAAAACATGTTAAACGTGTTAGACACCCTAATTGGATAAGATGTTTAAGACTAGGATATCAAAACCAAAACCGGATTTTACCCTCAATAAACCGGGTTTTCAAAAATTTCATCTTCAAAGCAACCGAAATCCCGGTTTCTAAAATTCACCGGTTTTTTGAATACTCTATTCTTATCGCACTCACGGTTCAAGCGCACATTTATCATAAATTATTGACTGACCAGAGAACAAAAGATCGGCAAAAATCACACGCTGGTATTATCCTATACCAAGAAAATAAATTACCATTTACAATTATATTTACACCAAAATTTCTACTCTTAATCTGGTGTCCAATGCGGCAGAGAGCCGCAGAAAAACTGAGAACATAAACTGACCTCTCTTAACCCCTCTAACGTCCAATCATCATTGTTATGGGAGAAATTACATTGGTTGCAGTCGCACACATGTTGATCTCGATTATTAGTCCGGCTCTGAGATTAATGATCGCAAAAAAATTTATTGCGAACAGAGTTGCCAAGAGAGAAGATAAACAAAATCCCAATATTGTTACCGATTTTTGCCTTTTGATAACTTTACTTAATAAGGTTATGTTAGAATTTTAAAGAAATCTTTGGATATTTGTGGAGACCAATTTGCACATAAAATTTTGATAATAGATAACTATATGTATGTAATTTTTTTTTGATTTTTATTAAAAAATTATGCGATCATAATTTGCAAAATATGCAAAACTTGTATTTCGTTGCATTCTCCCATTCCATTTTCTTTTATTTTGCAAAACTGTGTAGTGTAAACCGAAAGCAGAATGATGGAAGAGAGTTTCATTTCATTCCTCTCTCCTCCAATCCAGGGGGTTTCGGTGACACTGCTGATCGACCTTCTAGCTGCAAATTTGATACAGAATAGAATTTCAAAGAGAATAAGCGATAGGCGAATTGAAAAAGCTGGCTTTAAATTTGATTTTGTTGCCACATATGACATTTAAAATAACTATACGCAATAAATTAGGGTTTAATTGCCTTTGGGCGAGGTTGACTCAGAAAATGATAAAATAAATAAACTGAGACAAAATCAAGACTGCGAGAAAATTAAAAATTAGCCGTCGCACGGACCAATGTTTTTTCAACGCTTTGTATAGAAGGGGTCAAAATAAGAGGAAAATATTAAATATCGATTTTCGATAACTCTCTTAGTTATCGAGTTATCAGGACATGAACAAAATATGATTTTATAATTGCTTTTTGAAGAAAGTGTGTACAACACACAATCGCGAAGTCTGTTAGCCTAGTTATATCTAAATTCAAAATCCCGCAAATGTTTTTATTTTTGGACTTGCGGGATTTTTAATTTGGACATAACTAGGCTAACAGACGTCTCGATTTTTTTTAAATTTGACCTTGTCGTAAATAAGAAGCCCATTTGTGGTGTCGGCCGCACGATAGAGCTTGAGAAGAGTAAATTCGGAAAGCAAAAATACCACCGGGGCAAAAGAGTTGAAATCTAATAGGTTTTAGGTGGTTATGGAGTGGGTTCTTCCAGGAACTACAATCATTACCAACTTTTGGAAGACCTACGATTGTATAGATTCGCACTCATACAATCATTTGAAAGTTAATCATTTGATTAATTTCAAAGATCCGGAAACCGGCGCCCATACTAACTCCATTGACGGATCTTGGGCACATGCAAAGAGGCCCATACCTATGAGCGGGTGCAGGAAACATTTTATGGCCGGATAACTTGCAAAATTTATGTTCCTGCGCAGGTGTTAATCGCAACAATTGGACCTGTTCAGGGAATTTTTCCGGTTAGCAAGTGCTCTGTACGACTCCACTAAGCCGTGTCCTGCGATCGAGTTGGATGTGTCGGAAGACTCATCATCGGACAGCGAGACTGAATAGTGTATAATAAAGTTATTATTTTGTATTTATTTATTATTTTGTTTATATAATTTTTAATTTAATTAGTTATTCTTTTTTTCTACAAAATGAAATCTTTATTGTTTCATTTAATACACATTTCTGTAAATCGTCAGCTAAAATGCAAAAGAACGCAACTACAATTTTCAATTTGTTCAAAGGAGTTGAAAAAATAACTTATAAAAAAATACAAAAAATTCAGTTTGCCAGTATATTTTCGGATCATACTGAAGGTAAGACTTTACTTTAGCAAAGATTTGAAAATTTGAATTGAAAAATTAATTCCTCACCCTTTTACGAGGATTGTTTCATCTCTTGGAAATATAAATTAAAATTGTAGTTACGTGGTTTTGCGTTTCTGTTAACGAAATATGCTTTATTAAAAAAAAATTTAATTCATTCATCTTGAATTATTTCCAATTACCTTTTAAACATACCAATTTTATTTTAAAAAATTAAATTTTTATACTTTAGTTTAATTTCGTATATTTGCGTTATTTAAAAAAAATAATTTTTAATTTATTTATTTTGAATCATTTTCAATTAGTTTTTTAAAATATTTCTATAAAAATTTAAATTAAATTGCTATAAAAACAATTTTTATCCAAAATATGGTTTATTTTCAAAAATTAAAAATATTTTTCGATAACTCGATAACTAACGGAGTTATTGGAAAATATTATGAAATATTTTCGTGTTATTTACACCCTTTCTTCAGAATTTTTTTCACCATTGTTGAATTTTAAGTTCCGATAACTCGATAACTAAGGCCCAATTTTTGACAGTCAATCATCTTTGATCAACAATCAAACATAATTTCAACTCCGAATTCATTTTTTAGGTTTATAGTTGATTGCTGTTTAAACAGCCAAAGGTGAGCATTTAAACTATAATCAAGTGACCATATGATTTTGACAGAAAACAAGAAGAAGAACAAACACAAAGCTTCTAATGTGAACAATTATAATCACCATCCTAGTTGAAATAACAATTAAAACGTTTCATTTAACTCGTAGTGCAGTTAGAACTTTATTTCTGGCTAATTATATATTTTCCAATTTCATGAAATATTTTGTATTTTATCACTTCAGTCTTCTTTTGTAAATGGCATCAGTTTGATGCATTGTAACGATTAGCCGATAAATGTATGAGTACCGGTTATTTTTCGTAGCATTTACCACAGTTGCCATATTGTAGTAAGATTAAGAAAGCACTGAAAACTCTTTTCGTATTTAAAGTCAGATCAAACATAAATCAAAATCAACTGATTACCAATTTCATTAACCAGTCAAAAATTGGGCCTAAGAGAATTAAGAAAAAAAATATTTAAAATATTATTCATTCTTTTTTAAATAAATTTAGCTCAATTACATGGGTAAATCACCATGTCTTACCAAATAATTTGGTTACATTGTTCATTCATTTGAAATCGTTATCGATGAGTTCCAAAAAAAAAGGTCCCAAAAAGCCGAATTTGGGAAGGGGTTGCCTTACCCATGTAATTGAGGTTGATTTACCCATGTAATTGAGCTAAATTTATTTACAAACAAATTTTTAAAAAAGGTCTGTTCGACAATATGATGATTACTTGATAACTTACTTATTTCCCATTACATTCCATCGAGGGATAGGGCTGACATTCAATGATCTGTGCGCTTTCTATTTTTATATTCACTGATTGTTACCTACACTTTAACACCAATTTCAAACGGATTTTGAGATTCGCAAAAATAAGCATTACTATACGAAACCGATGTGTTCTAAATAATTGTCCTTCATCTGTAGTGAGTTCAAAAATACCCTTATAACAAAATTATCTCACAAGTTGGCAACACTGTCTGAGGTGACCAATGGGAGAATAAATCTCATTTGAGGCTTCAAACTATACAACAATACATTCAGTTGAGTATCGGACTTGTATGGGAACAGAGGTTTATAAAAATCGGAATAGTGTAGTTTTACCAAAAATGTCGCAAAAACTTTAAAAGAGAGAGTAATACTCGTAACAAAACATAAAATACAATACTTAAACTTAAATTCAATTCGTATGCTAAATGATCAATTCAAGTTCTATTCAAACAAATTTCAATACGCCGGAAACGGAAACTTTTAATTTAAACCATTTTAACACGCAATGCCAACGGAATCAACTACTTCAAAACTTTTTGGATGGGATGTTTTGTGCAATCATTTCGTTGAACCAGTTGAATTCATTGTTTATTTAGCAAATTTCTAAGTAAACAATTAGAAAATTTTATTCAGTACAAAAACAAAACTACTTCAGAAAGTAAAGGTTATTTAATGAGTCAGATACTTAATTACATACTAAGTATACTAGTTGCCAGAGACTATAATATATTAGAATCTTACTGACTTGATTACATTAGATTGTTTACTTTGTCGACAAATGAAATCTTATAAAACACTACACGCAAAGAACAGTTATATTCCGCGCAAACGAAATTTTAGATAACCCCACTTTGTTTGAGGGATTTATTTGCGGCAGTCAGGTATAGCAGGATTTTCAAGATTTCAACCCACCAAACATTCGGTTTTCCCTATAAAAATCAGTTGTTTATGGAAATGAAATTGTGGTATAATTACGTTTATGCGAAACGAAAAACGTGTCGGGCGATAGCACATTCACATTTCTGAAAAATGGACTAAAATTGCCCTTGAAAATAAAATTGCTAATAAAACTTTACTGAATTCTTCCAGGCACAAAATTAAGATCAGTTGTTGATTTAAAAAGTAATTTCGGCTTTTGCATACGGTTATGAGAAAAATGTGCTAACTTCTTGACACATCTTCCCACATACTGAGTACTTACAGTACCCACATAATAAAAAATCGTTTAGGGGGTTTACTTTTCTAACCTTTTATATAAATTTAATGTCGGAATTATCCACCACCCAGAAGCAGTATTGCACTGTGTAATCACTTATGTTCATAAGGGTAAGTTTCGGTTATACATAGTACGAAACACTTTAATTCTGGTAGGGAAAAATACTGGGCACTCACATACGAGTAGTAGATGTATAGTAGAGATGGGCACGTGAGAAAGTTTTGGTTCACGCTTACGTACGTTCATGGAAGGAAAACGGACCCTCACGCACGAAGATTTTTTCGCAAAATGTTATCCTACTCACATTCAGGCGTTAATCACGCATGATTCACGATAATAAACTAAAACGTTCGTTTTCTTTCTATACGACAAACAGCTAATTTGGGGCCCACTAAACGTATACAATTCAGTGCAAAAGCATACCCCGCTTTCACCCTCTCAACCAACCTCAACGAAAATCAAAGCGAGCGAAAGTAGTCATTCACTTTCGTTTCAAAGAGCGATCCTCTATCTTTACGGTGCGTTTACACGGGACAGTTTGAGACAAGATAGTTGAGAATATGTATTAGTTGTCACAAAGACAAAAATTGTTTGTGTGACGTACGCGTCCAGCCAGTTATAAAGACAGTACAGTTTTAAGCAACCGCCGACATTTGCCATTGTGTTTTGTCTTACTTCTCCAAATTACAATGGAACTGCTGTACTCTGCAAAATTAGACATGTATTCATGTTTATATGTTTGTATTGTCAATAATATTTCAATAAAAATTAGCAAAATTTTCAAATACAAATATATTTCCCAATTTATAAAGTCGTTTGCAATGTTTTGCTTTTTTCTCAAATTACTACGAAACGTCACCGATATGGCCGATGGCTGAACTAGTAGAGGTTGACGCAGTAGGATTTGTTGTAATTGTGTGAACCAACAACAGGCATTTAGTTTTTGTTTCATGACTCTAATCGCCAAATTCAACACAGCTCCATATGAACAAACACAGTAAACAAAAAAGTACAACAAAATACACTGAATTTAACAGATGGAGTCATAAGAAAGTAAAATCAGTTGTTCTATTGCGCCTACATTTACTAGTTCAGCCATGATCTGGCCGCTTATGTCAAATCTCTTGCCGAAGTTACGGTGCGTTTACACGGGACAGTTTCAGACAAGATAGTTGAGAATAGGTATTAGTTGTCAAAAAGAGAAAAATTGTTTGTGTGACGTACGCGTCCAGCCAGTTATAAAGACAGTACAGTTTTAAGCAACCGCCAACAGTGTCGTTTCGTTAAATTTCGTGCTCTGATTTTTTGTTTCTTCGCTCTTTTGCCATTTTGTTTTGTCTTACTTCACCAAATTACAATGGAACTGATGTACTCTGCAAAATTAGGCATGTATTCATGTTTATATGTTTGTATTGTCAAACAATATTTCAATAAAAATTGCCACAATTTTCAAATACAAATATTTCCCAATTTGTAAAGTCGTTTGCGATGTTTTGTTTTTTCTCAAAATACTACGAAACGTCACCGATATGGCTAATGGCTGAACTAGTAGAGGTTGACGCAGTAGGATTTGTTGTAATTGTGTAAACCAACAACAAACACAGTAAACAAAAAAGTACAACAACAAAATACACTGAATTTAAAAGATGAAGTCGTAAGAAAGCAAAATCAGTTGCTCTAATGCGCCAACCTCTGCTAGTTCAGTCATGATCTGGCCGCTTATGTCAAATCTCTTGCCGAAATTACTGTCTTTGAAAAATCAGAGACAGTGGCGTGGCAAGTGAGAGAAGTGTAAGTGGGGTAGTAAAAATGTGTGAATGTGTTTCTACCGTCGGAGAAAAACTGTCACGTGTAAACGCCAGGTTACTGTCGTTGAAAAATCAGAGACAGTGGCGAGGCAAGTGAGAGAAGTGTAAGTGTGTAGTAAAAATGTGTGAATATATTTCTACTGTCGGAGCAAAACTGTAATAGAGTATAGAGTAATGACGTATAGAGTATCCAACTCTCTCGGTAAGTTGATGACATTTGGTGTGTTGCAGATGGGAGGTTGGATGTTGGAAAGTATTGCTTTAATAATACAAGATAGAGGCAATGGCTCAAACCAACCAACATTAAATCAGCAACGGCATTTCGTTTTTTACAGGAGATGATTAGCGAAGTGTTGTAGAAGGGAAATTATATTAGAAGACTTTAAAAAACTGTGTTTAACAAAAAGTAGTAAGAAAATCAAAAGTAAATGAAATTAAACATGCGGAAATATGCATGATTCACGCGAAACTAGTACTCAAATAGAAGCACACGCAAACATTGGACTCACGCACGAATATTTTTTCGCTACTCACATTCACGCACGCTTACGTAATCAAATTTGAATCCTAGTCACAGTCACACGTGAATTACGGGTGATACACGACTATCACGTGACTCGCGCCCGTCTCCAATGTATAGTGGTAACGTGACAGGGTAATATTAACAAGAGTTTGCAACATTTGTTGTATGTTTTAAAAAAGTCCGTGGAAGACTTGGAAAACATATAGTGAATAACAGAAATCTTTAATTTTAACAATTTGAGTGTTAATTAGGATCTATACAAATAATTATACTCCAACACTTCATTAAATTTTGATTTTTTTCACTAAATATTCCTTTTTTTAATCGATTTAAGTGGCATAATTCACTCCCAGTTGTTTTGTATTTTTGGCTTGACATGCGGCTGCAAAAGTATGAAAATCGTACAAAGCAACCCAAGCACCTATCACCATTTCTTCTTTGAAAGCATATTTTCTATAAGTTCTCCAAGTACTTACTTGATCAGCTGTCTGATCGGTACCTCCTTTGGTTACGCCCACCTCTAAACACAAACGATTTCAATAAGTTAAACACAAGGGGTCCCGATGAGATAGCTGATCAAGTTAGTATTTGGAGAACTTATAGATGCTTTCAAAGAAGAAACTGTGATAGGTGCCTGGGTTGCGTTATGCGATTTTCATACTTTTGCTGTCGAGTGTCAAGCCAAAAGTACAAAACACATTAACTAGGAGTAAATTTTGCCAATTAAATCAATTAAAAAAAGCGATATTCAGTGAACAAAAATCAAAATGTAATGAAGTGTTAGAGTAACATTATTTGTGTATATTCCAATTAACATGCAAATTGTTAAAGTTAAAGATTTCTCTAATTCTCTACATGTTTTCCACGAATTCCACGGACTTTGATAATACATAAAACAACTGTTGCAATCTCTTGTTAATATTACTCTGTGTATTCTGTATTCGTTCTTATTAGAAACACGCATAGATTAAGCATAGAGTAATACTTAAGCACCTCTATTACTCTCTACGCCACCTCTTCATGACGACGAGGTAGTAGGCCATTTCATCGAGTTCGATCTGCTGCTGTATTTTACCAATTTTACACTTTGGTTGGACATAAAACGGACAGAAATCAAAGGGAATGCGTATTTTCGTTCAATAAAAACATAAAACATAATTTAGCTGTCATTAGTATCAATAAACACTATATAAACTTAGTTCATGTCTTCTTGGGTATCTCATTCTACATCATTTCCCTAGTACCTTTTCGATCAGCTGTGGCATAGAAACCCCCTGGATTAACATATGTATACGCGATGCCCAACTCTGTCATTTTATGCTTCTTCCGAGAGGAATCGAACGTCTGTCAGCTGTTTTGCTGCAACATCGAACAAAAACCTACATTTTTAATTTTGTTCATTCACGATGTTCATATATTTACACAAATTGCATACTCACAGTAACAATTTCTGCTTTGTTTTTCAAACCACAGCAACAGAATTCTTCTCTTAAATTTAAAATTTTGCAAATTCCAGACGTTCGATTCCCTTTTGTCAAAAAATTAAGAGCGTGTTGTCGCATCTCGTATAATATTAATCTATGGAAGTACGTGTATCAAAAATAACGAAAATTTTGTGAACCGAAATTTTTGCTCACATTTAATTTACTTGGGAGTTAGTTTTTTTTGCAAAAACTACGTAAACAAAATCAATTATTTGCGTTGTTATGCCAAAGTTAGATAGAGTAATTTATTCTCTCAATAGTTTTAACGTCATAGTTATGGTTGAAAGTGAACATTGGATGGTGGAAAGCATGGGTTCAATAATACCATATGAATGCAACAGTATACAACATCCAACAAATCAACAACAACTGTACCTCGTTTCTGTAGTTCTCGAATCGAAAAAGTTTTCACATTAAGCATGAAACAAAAAAATTCCATCGTTTCTCGATTTGTGAGTAAAAAGTGTTTCTATAAATCAATGCGAAAAGAGGCAACACTGATGCAGTTTGATTGGAATATTCCAAGAAAGCTGTCAAGTAAGAAAAAAATATAAACAAACAAAATAAACTAGTGCGAAAAAGAACAACAAAAAGAAGTATTGGCATGTATTCAACTGCATTTTATTTTTGATTTCTTGATTTTGCTGTAATATTTTGGAAAAATTAATTGAAATACATAACAGAAAAGATATACATAGTTCTTATCTTCTCCAAGTTTTAATTTCTTAAAAAACCTTTTTGTAGAAACAATATCAAAATCTCGCGCCGTTTTAATTTGTGCGTATTTTTGACGTTTCACATTTTAATTTTTTCGATTCACTACTTTTTAGAAACAGATTTTCTCGCATTTTTCCAATAAGAATAAAAAAAGCAGTACGTCACAGAAAGTTTTCGCAAAACATACGTTGTAGAAACAGTCACATGTGAGAAGCGATTTTTTGTACCGATTCGTAGCGTTTTTGTTTCAATTCACATGTTTCATGTGAAAACTTTTTCGATTCGAGAACTACAGAAACGAGGTACTGCATGTCGTATTTTTCTGGCAAAATTGTTGTGTTAAATCATAGAGAAATAGAAAAGAGTCGCTAGCTATGCCTCTCTTCGTGTTCTCTTGATGACGACGAGGTAGTAGGCCATTTCATCGAGTTCGAGTTGCTATTGTAATTTACTCTTTGGTTGGACATAATACGGACAGAAATAAAAGGGAATGTGTATTTTCGTTCGATGCAAACAATATAAACATAATTTAGCTCTCATTAGTATCAATCAAACACTATTTAAACTTAGTTTCCTGCATGGTCTATAATCGCTATGTCTATTTCCCTAGTTCACTGTCTTCTATCAGCTGTGCCAAAGAAACCCCCTGTTTAAATAGAATACAAATGTATAAAAAAAAAATAAATGGTTTCCCATTACATCCCATGAAGGGACTGGGGAGAACTTCTCACAATCACTGAGCTGTGCGCTTTCCAGTTTTCACTCACTGATTGGGACCTACAGTTTTACACCGATTCCGAACGGTAATTTGAGAAGCTTTTTCATGGCTAGATACTCGATAGGGTCGCCGTCACTATGCGAGGTGACCGCCGCCGAAAGAAAATTTGAAGGTGGTCAGAGCCGGGTTCGAACCCAGAATCTCATGTACAAGAGCCGCGCACACTGCCCATTGCACCACCGACGGCAACAAATGTATACCAACGATAAAAGTTAACAAAAAAAAGTACAAAATACATTTAAATTTCACTGTTCTATACGAAAACGAAATGAAAAAGTTAAGTGGACAGTTATTGTAACTCCACCTGCTGTAAATTAATTTTCGTCGAATTTCTCTCATTTGCAGAAACCTACGACGAAGAGTGTGACATAAAACGTCAGATGAGAAAATAATATTATCTATCGTAAATTCCTCTATGGTTATTTCGTACTAAAACAATAGTTTGATAATTGTGTGCGACCGAAACATAGAGTAAATTTATAGTAGAGCCGCCATTTGTCTCATCTGACGTTTCTTTTCACACTCTTCGTGATGCGGTCGGTGTGATAGAGAGATGTTTGACGAAAAGTGATATACACCAGGTGGAATTACAATAACTTCTTGCTTTAATTTTTCATGCCAGTTTGGTGAAAATCTGTGAAATTTAAATGTGTTTTAAACTTTTTTATTGACTGTTATTGTTAGCATACATTTGTGTTGTATTTAACACATTAATTTTAACACACAAAACGAAATGCCGTTGTTGTTATTTTGTTCGTTGTTTTGAACCATTGCCTCTATCTGGTATTAGTAAAGCAATTCTTTTCAACATCAAACGTATACATCACACGAGGACAAATGTCAGAAATTTGGTGAGTGAAAGATTTTCTCTACCCATATTTACTCTATGGACCGAAATCTTGACATTTCGATTATTCTGACAGACAATAGTATCACTACATGTGTTAACAGGTTTGTTCGAGAACTTTTCCAGCAAAAAATATCTGGATGAATGATTTTACTCTCTCAATAAAAAATAGCACAAAAAGTACGCGAACGACATCCAGCAAAAACTAGCAAGAAATCAATGTCTGTTAGTAAACAGCTGATTCGAGTTTTCGTCTTTGGGTTTCATTTTATTGTTTTTTCTACCTCAAGTGCAGCAAGTTCATAAATTGTGTGGAAAAAAAATTATTTAACAACAAATTAACAAATTCCATTAAAATGATTAAATAAACATATTTTCTTACTTACCTCTGCCATTGTTAAATTTGTTCTTTCTTTTGATAATTTTGTTTGTTTACTTAAAACAGCTGTTATGTTTGGCTTGCTAATTCGTGCTGGCAAAAATTTTCCCAGCACAAACCATCAACTTCTCCATCATTGAACTGTCAAAATATTCACTCTCTGGCTCTCTCGTTGCTGGCTGCTGGGAGTTATCGAACACTTTCCAGCAAAAAATAGTGATAATTAGTGCTAATTATCACGTTCTCGAACAAACCTAACATTAAACTGATGTACGAAGAGGTAGTGCAATGGTAGCATTGGCGGCTCTTGTACAAGAAAACGTGGGTTCGATTCCATGCTCTGACCATTTTACATTTCTTTCTGACGGCGGTCACCTAGCTTAGTGACGGCGACACTATGTATTTCAAAATGAACTAAAATTAGACACAGATAAGTACACAAGACTTGTGTGACAAAAAAATATAATTTGAATTCATATAAACACAAAAAAATTCATTGTTTCACCCAAAAGTCAAAAAATGAGCAGTCAAAATAATAGCACCGCTTATATGTATTTAAAAATAAAAATGTTATTTAATTAAAAATAAGTTTTATTTTGTAAGTTTCTTGTTGGAATACTCGTATGCTTACAAATAACGGCTGAGCAATGTCTTGACCAAGGTACGGCATCTGTCACTTGGTATCGAATACAAGAACTGTTCCACAGTACTCCACAATTCATCATTGTTGGTGGGTTTGACTTCAGACATCCTCTTCTTCACATCCGCCCATAAATTTTCAGTGGGGTTCAAGTCTGGCGATTGCGCAGGCCATTCCATTAATTTTTGTTGTCCTCAAACCACTTTTTAGCCTTTCGGCTTGTATGTTTAGGATCATTGTCCTGCTGCATAACCCAAATTAGTTTCATTTCTTCAGATACATACCGAAGCATCACTTCCTCAAGGATTTGAACATATACGGAAGCCTCCATGATGGTATTTATACGATGAATCGGGCCAACGCCATAATTAGAAAGGCATACCCAGACCATGATGCTGGAACCTCCATATTTGATCGTCTTTGAGGTATATTTTGGGTTAAACTCTCAATTTGGTGGCCTCCGAACATACGATCGAGATCCCTTTCCACCGTATAAAACAATTTTGGATTCATCTGTCCAAAGAATATTTCGCCACTTTTCAATTGACCAGTTTAGATGATTTTTTGCAAATTGCAACCTTTTAGTCACATGCCTCTTTGTCAAAAGCGGCACTTTTCTTAAGCTGTGAGCTTTTAGGTTATGTTCCCTTAACCTACTGCATATGGTTTCAGTGCTTACTGTCAAATTCAATTGTTTTTTTTTTACTTCTGCTGCCGACATAAAGGTATATTTTTTGATCTGCCTCACAATTCTATTGACCGTAAGTGGCGACGTCGACGTATTTGTATATAGCTTTGTATTTGTATGTAGGTTATCGCGTTCCGCACCATCTTAATCAAAAAACTTAAAATTTCCCTAATTTGAGAATAAGTTTTGCCCTCGGAAATTAATTTTTTTATGACATCACGTTTCTCCTTTGAACAATGTTTAGCACGTCCCATTGCAAACAAAATAAAGCGAAAATTATGTTTGCTTTTTAAATTTTTATTAAATCAAATCATCATTATCCACCTTAAACTATTATAAACTAATATTTCAGGTCCGCTTTAATTTTTTTATACAATCGCTTCAAATGGTGCTATTATTTTATCTTCTTATTTTAAAAATTTACATATCGTAAGAGTATACACAATATTAAAATTGAAAATAATCTATCGCATAAGAGAGCAGACTTCAGTTAACGGGACTGCGAATTTGTGGAGGAAAATATGATTGTAGAAGAACACAGTCTCAAAACAAAATCAACCCCTTTAGGTGGTGCTATTATTTTGACAATAACTGTATGTGTTAGGAGTTGCAAATGCAATCATGAATATCGTAGTATATTCAAACAATGATCGTACGAGTACAGCGTAGTTATGGTAACATTTGTTAACTACTAAGGAAACTGTGAACTGTTTTCGAAACTTTCCTCCACCAGGAAGAATTTTTTGGCATTTTTTTTTTTTGGAAAATTTCCCCTTGCACACACAAATAAAAACAAACCCCACAATTACTATCCAACATGTGCGCTAACTTGGTAAAACTGCCAATTACTGGCCCCCTATTTATAGTTAGATTCTACTTTCTTTGTTAGAAGTGATTTGACGGGTCGTCTTCCGTGTTATTCATACAGTAGTTATTGTTGTAAAAATAGAGCTACTTCTCGTATAAATAAAGGCTCGCCCCTACGGAGATGTCTCAGTAGAACGTGTCGTTTTCAATTGAAAATAATTTCAGCTGTAGTGATTTAAGTTTTGTCACTTGTGTGCCGCTCGTAAACGACCCGAAAGTGCGAGATAACTAACTAACGAATTTAAAACGGCACAAGATTCGACATTGGTGGCAAAATAACAAAAAACAAACAATTATCGGATAATCAAATTTGAATGAAAACACAAAAAACTTAATACAACCAAATAAAATTTAGTGTAGTGAAATTATTCGGGATTTGAGACAAAAACAAAACAACAGGAAAATAAACCAAAACTAAGTTAACAAAAATTGAAACAAAAGCAATAATTCAAAATTCTCTAACAAAAAAAACCAACACAAAAAATGTTCCCTAAATTCTCTAGCCGACAACATGTGATACGTCCCTTAATAGCCGCCGTCATTGTGTTTACTCAACTCATCTATGCCATGCCTGGAGATACTGCAGCATATGACGACAGCATCTGGGATGTGGGTTCTACGAAACCTGACGATAATCCCTCTCAACTACGCATGTGGTTGACTATAAGTGGTCAGAAGCGTTTCTTAGAGGTATCATGGACCAATGCGCCCGCTTTGGAAGATGATCGCATTATGGTGACAACAGGAGAACCGTATCATTTCCAAAAACTAAAATGGTTACCCACAGAGCGTCCACCTATGGCGGAGTTTATTGAAAATGATGCAACTTCTGAGTCGCCGGAGGAGGGTAGTGGATTTAACAGCGTAATTGCCTCATCACCAGCAACATCCAGCGAGTCTCCCTATATGGCCAAAGACATACATTACTGGATTTCCAATAATGGTTCCAATAACATTGTAGCCGCCTTAAAGCCCACAGCCAGCTCTTTATGGTTTACCACTGGTATACCCTTTGACTATGATCTATCGAAGAATGTCACGGCGCATACCTCGTGTTATGGCTATTGGGCCGCCTATGTCAGCGGTAATGGTTCCATATTGGCCACCACATGTCTCCGCGCCTTTCCACGTTGGATGAACGAAATGCGTTCAATTGTGGGTGGTCTGCGTTTCCGTGATCTTTTCATTCCTGGTTCTCATGATTCTGGTTCGTACCGCCTTAACTTTGATCCCTTACACCAGGATACTTTGGTCACCAAATACGCTCTGTGCCAGGATGACGATATAAGAGGGCAGCTGATGCATGGCATTCGGTATTTGGACATACGGGTCGGCTATTATCGCAATGCACCGGAAATGTTCTTCATAAATCATGGCATCACTCGTCAAAGGCCTTTAATAGAGATCATTGATCAGGTGAAGGAGTTTGTGGAGGAAACGAACGAAATAGTGATTTTTGGATTAAAGGAGTTTCCAGTTGGTGAGTTTTATTTATTTTTTTTTTTGTCTTAAGAGTCCGGTTGCATTGGATTAATATCGACATGTAACTACGATTACGGTTTCATTAACTTAATATCGATATACGATTACGAAATCATGTCAAACTCATTTCATTGACCTAAGCGAAGCACAGACTTGTCATTCATGAACATGAACATCAGTTATCGTTGATGTTTATTGTCGGTTTACCGCTCATCACTCATACTGATGAATGACAAGTCTGTGAGTCGCTTAATTTGATTTTGGTATTTTAGTTTGGTGTCGAAAACCATAGATTAATTTATACATAGATTTGTCAACTCGCTCATCGGTTTAATGATTGAAGGGAAGCGAAATTGTGTTTGAACGTCAAGAGAAGAATTCTGTCGCCGAGGTTTGACAAACACAGCTGAAATTGTTACTGTGAATGTTCAAAATATGTAAATATATGGGCATCGTGAATGCACACAATTAAAAATGGATGATTTTGTTCGATGTTCGCACAATTTGTTGTAATTAAACAGCTGATAGAAGTTTGTTTCCTCATGGAAGAAGATGAGTCGGATAACAAATCTATATATAAATGAATCTATATCAAAAACAAAGCAAAGCAGCAAAACCGATAATGTAGCCAGTGTTTCATGATTTCATTGATTTTATTCAGTGAACGTTGGTGGTGCAATGGCTAGTGTGCGCGGCTCTTATGCATGAGACCGTGGGTTCGATCCCTGCTCTGACCACCTTACATATTTCTTATATTTCGTAATTCTGTTTGTTTACATAAAACATTGTTTCAAAACATATGTTATTTCCTGCAACTTCTTACTGGCAAAAATTTCTCCAGTAAAAACTTGTAAGTTTCTCTATCATCCAACTGTCAGACTCTCTCGTTACTGGATTTTTGGTGTAAACAGACAACATTCAGTAACAATTTGTACAAATTGTTACAAATTATCAGTACGCAGACAGACCTATTATACCGCAGGAAAAACTACTCAAAAATTACAGAAAATGTGTAAAAAGATCAGATTTTTACGTTGGAGAAAATATGTATTTCTCATTTACACGATATTGATTTGCATACATAAGTTCTGTCTGCATACTTTTCCAGCAAAAAGCATAGAGTAATTCTTTAAAGAGAGAAATTTGTCTCATCTGACCTTTCCTTTCGCACTCTTCGTGGTGCAGTCGGTGTGATAGGAGCTGGTCGGCTTACACCAGGTGGAGTTACAAGAAGTGTTGACTTAAATTTGTCATGTCGTTTTGGTTGAGAACCGTAAAATTTGAACGTATTTTGGCCTTTTTTTTATTGTTGGCATACATTTGTGTTGTATTTAACACAATCATTTTGACACCCAAAACGAAATGCCATTGTTGTTTTTTTTGTTGGTTGATTTGAACGATTGTCTCTATCTGGTATTAGCTGTGTTCGAGTACTTTTCCAGTAAAAATTATCAAGTAACTAGTTTTCGGAGAGTAAGAATGATTTTGCTCTCTGAGTAAAAAATATAACAAAAAGTACGCGAACGACATCCAGTAAAAACTTGCAAGAAATAAGAACTTTGTATGTAAACAGCTGATATGCAATGTAAACATTGGAAGAACCAACAAACGCAGTTCGAACAAAATATTAAAAATCACCAAAACTGTCTTCTGTTTTAACAGAAATACTTAAAAATTAATAACAAATAATTCAAAAATCATATTTTCTCTTAAAAACTAAAATTCCAATGAATAATTTTTTATTTTATATTCTTTATACGTCCTAATTTTGTTTGTTTACATAAAACATATGTTTTAAAACATATGTTATTACTTGCAAATTCTTACGGGCAAAAATTTCTCCAGTAAAAACTTGTAAGTTCTCTATCATTGAACTGTCAAAATATTCCCTCTCTGGCTCTCTCGTTACTGGCTTTTTGGAGTAAACGAACACTATCAAGTAAGAAATAGTAATAATTTGTACAAATTTGTACAAATTATCCAGTACCGCGAACTGACTTATTATTAAAGCAATACTTTCCAACGTTCATAGCACACCAGGCCAAATGTCAGAAATTTTCTGAGCGAAATGTTAAGTATATCTATTTGTATTAGGCTCATGGTACAAATAAATGATAGAAGCACTAGCCCAGCTAATTTGAACTTTTTTCTGGAGTGAGTATGAGTAAGTTTTTTTCTTATGTCAAATTTTGTTTACATTTGGTTGTCTGCAACTCCCGTACGCCTGCAGCTGCTGTTTTTGAAAAGTTTTCTCTGTAAAAATCACATAAAAACGTTTTAATTTTCACACTTAAGCACTTTCAGAATATCAAATAAAACACAATCATTTTCTAAATTGCACTTTTTCCAATTTTGTCAACAATTTCAGTATTTTTCTATCAGCTGACTTGACACAATACAAACACTGAGCAAAAACAAAATGCCTGTTGTTTTTGGCTTGTTGTATTTATTGTCGTACTGCATCTACCATTATATTTGTTAAAAAGTAGCCATTAACTCTTTTTGAGAATATAAGAGTTCTACCATGATACAAATACAAGGTAGTAGCGTCAGCCCATATGGTTTCCTTTGCTTACATTTCATCGTACCCACCAAATGTCAAAGTTGTTTGTGGGAGTGCGTTCTCTTTTTATTTCACCTATCTAAGTATGTTCACAATTGTACATGTATGTGTACATTTTTATCAGCTGATTTTGACAATAACTGGGTATGGAAATTACAAATTACCTTGTATTTGTATCATGAGTTCTACCATAGATTAACTTTGATATAGAAAATATATTGACATCGAAACGTCATTTCGTTCATCATTGGCGTGGTTGTATGTGAATCAAAGGGTACGAATGAGACAGCTGATCAACGAACAACGTGGAGAACTTATAGAAAGATGCTTTGAAAGAAGAAACGATGATAGATGACTGGGTTGGTATGGCGTTGTGCGATTTTCATACTTTTGCAGCCAAGTGTTAAGAGAAAAGTACAAAACACATCAACTGGGAGTAAATTTTGCCAATTAAATCGATTAAAAAAATGGCGCATTCAGTGACAAAATATCAAAATGTAATGAAGTGTTAGAGTAATATTATTTGTGTAGATCCCAATTAACACACAAATTGTTAAAATTAGACATTTCTCTCATTCCACTCTCATTGTCCATATATTTTTTCCGCGTCTTTCACCGACTTTTTTCAACGGGTATCGAAGAGACACTTGATCATGTTAGTACTTGGAGAACAAATAGAGAAGACGCTTTCAAAGAAGAAAGGTGATAGGTGACAGGGGTGCGTGGTGTGATTTTCATACTTTTGCTGCCGCGTGTCAAGCCAAAAGTACAAAACACATCAAGTGGGAGTACATTTTGTCAATTAAATCGATTAAAAAAGGGATATTCAGTGAAAAAAATCAAAATGTAATGAAGTGTTAGAGATGTTGTGTAGATCCCAATCAACACGCAAATTGTTAAAATTAAAGATTTCTCTAATTCTCTATATGTATGGTTTCCGCGTCTTTTACGGACTTTTCGAACATAAAATAGCTGTTGCAAACTTTTGTTAATATTAATCTGTGATGTGAGCGTTAGTTGTTGAAATACATTGCTTTAATAATACCAGGTAGAAGCATTACAACAAAACGTCCAACAAGTAAACTGTTGAATTACTTCTGTTAAATACGACACAAATGTATACGTTTAAATTTCACAGGTTTTCACGAAAACGACATAAAGTCAATAGTTCTTGCAACTCCATCTGGTGTAAGTCATTTTGTGTCGAACATCTTTCAGTGGCACGTACATAGAGTGTTCAAAACCGAAACCAAAAAACCGATGAAACCGGTTCGTTTGCTATTAGCATAGCTTTTTAAAAACCCTAATTTCCGAACAAATCTGAAACCGGATATTTGACGTCTGTTAACCGGGGTTTACTTAATTTGTGTTAATATCCTTAAAAAAATTAATAATATATAATATGATTTATGAATTTTAATGAAAGTTTCTGGACGGTCGTTTCGACGTTTGTGGAGCGTCATCTAGCGCGTTAAGCCACCGCAATGTGTATTGACACTTGTCACTGAACGAAGTCTTTTATTGTGTCGAGTGCTTTTTTGACACTACGTACACATTGCTTTCCTACCCAGTAAATAATTTGTTCCGAATTCGGTCAGAAATCTGTCAGACACTCTGCACAAGTTGCTGAGTCTGATGCCGATGTCGGTCAGACAATGTACAGAAAATCGTATGGGCGGTTGACAAGAATTCGGAAAGTTTTATCGGAGGAAATTCGGAAGAGTGTGCAGAGTTATCGGACATATTTCTGTGAGAATTCTGAAGGATATTTAGACGTAGCTAAACGAAGTCGGCTTAAAGTCAAGTTAAACATCCGATAATTGTCCGACATATGGGCATTTCTACAGAAAGGTCAACCTTTTGTCACATCACGTCACCCTCGATAATTACTTATATTTTAGGATCAATTGGTTTTATTGTCTTCTTTTCTTTTACTAAATATGTAGTTACGTACATTCTGTATTTATGGAAGAATAGAAAACAATCGAACCACATGGTCCTAAACTATAAGCAATTAACGACGGTGACGTGATGTGACATAGGGTGGCACTTTCCCTGGAAATGCCCATATCCGATAATTTTCTGACCATTTGTCCGAATTGTTGTACCAATTTACCAAATAGAATAAAAAATTCCGTTCGGAGAATGTGCAGAACCGGCTACAGAGAATGTACAGAAAACACGTTTAAATGACTGAAGGACTTTCAGATATTTCGGCTAATTGTCTGATATAATTTAAGAGAACTTACAGACGTCCGATACGTCGGCGACAATTGTTTACTGGGTGCTTCCACGCACTGTTGTATTAGATACGAGATATTTTTTATTGAACTCACATTCGCTGGACGATCGTTTCGATGTTCGTGAAGCATCATCTTCAGCTGCGTCTAGCCCGTTAAGCCAGCGCTTTAAAAATAACTCGGATCTAATAAAAATATACTTGAATCAAATGGTAGGGCCGTACCAAAACAGAACGAGAAACTACATTTAGAATAGTTCGTTCTATAAATACAACTTTCAAAACTTCGGCACCAGTGCGTGTAAGTCGGAAGAAACCCGTGTACTTTGTAGTGATGCACAGAATCGAGGAACCGGGTATTTATAGGAACCGACCAGCCCGGGGCTTACAAGAACCAAAAGACGGGTCCAACTGAACCGGAAACGGTTCTTTAAGGACCGAGAAACAGGTTCAAAAGAACTGAAAACGGTTTCAAAAATACCAAATCGATTCTATAGGAACTGAAAAACGTGTTGAAAAGAACAGTAAAACGGTTCCTAAATAAGAGGACTCGTTTCGGAACGAAAAGTGTTAACCTTTAGGTGAGGGTGCGAAAATGTGTATTTTTTATCAAATTTTATATTCTGATAGTAAGATATTTCACTTAAGTCTTTTTGGGACAGCAATTTGGTGAGAACCGGAACCGGTCCAAATACCAGGGTTTCCTCAGAACAGGACCCGGAGGGGGGGGGGGGGTTAACCTGCGCACGGACCTGGACATATGTATAACCAGTCCAATTCCACTCTTGCCAAATTTTAATTCAATCAGCCATGACCGGCCCATTTCGCTTCCTGGAAGCGGATATTATCAATCTATTTTCCAAGGACATTCGCCGCTTGGTTAAAGGACTTGGTTAAGTATGTACATAACCCTAAATAGTGGTCCTAGTCCATGTAAGTCTTTGCGACAAGCTCATTTCACCGTTCTTATAATCTTATGTTTGTTTGCTTCCCCGTGGATGCCCTAGCAAATTCCAAGCTCCTCTATGTCGAAGTGGATTTTTAAATTCTTAATTCGTAATTTTCTTTTTTCAGGTTTTGGAAAAAATCTCACCGTCCATCACAAATTGGCCAACTATCTTAAGGAACAGTTTGGCGAGCTAGTCGTTCATCCCTCTGCTACTTGGCGAGCTTCTTTAAATGACATCTGGTCTCGCAAGCAAAATGTGATATTGGCTTATGATAAATTAGATGTCGTACAATTGTATCCACATCTATTGTTCGGCTCGGTTGAGCAAAGATGGGGAAATTTACAGAAATGGGGTGATTTGGAAAGTTTCCTTAGATCAGTTAATGATCAAGATATATCGTAAGTATATACTAACACATACATACATATGTATATATTAATTACAAATAATCTTTGTTAATTTCTCTTCAATTACAGCCGTCTGTCTAGTCGACCCGTCGCAGATATGGCAGAGTTAACGCCCAAAACTTGGGATGTTATAGTCAATAAATATGGCGGTTTGCGCAAAATGGCCGATAAAATAAATTGGCGCATTTCACAACTGTACGGTAATGATTTGGGAACCACTGCAAATATTGTGGCAGTGGACTTTTATCGTGGCACAACAATTGTTGAAACGGCCCTGGATTGGAATAGAAGAAAAGTGGTATTCTAATTTTTAAGTGACAAAAACAATTTTCGCAATTCATACATTTTATAAGGCTTTTGCACAATAAAAATCTAATGTTTTTACTTCTGGAACTAATTAAGAACACTGAAAGAAATCAAATTTTGGATTACTTTGCAAAGTATTTCGTGGTTCCTTGCCCGTAGTAAGAAGAATGGAGGTAAGTAGAAATCCTCTCAGAGCACTAGTAGGGAAACGGATGTTTTCCGGGTCCAGCGAAGGTTTGGAGAAAATTGAATTTGAGCCGCCTTAGTCAGTGAGCGAAGCATTGATGCTTAGAACCCTAAAGTTCGCGGGCTATTCAAAATAATCAATGGGGTTAAAGCTTTTAATCCAGGAAAGAATGGTATTCATCGTTTGAGTTAGAATTATCACAAAATTAAGAAAACTACTAGTTCGCGAATAAAGATAATCAAGACCAAATAACAGGAAACATTAAGAAGGTCGACAAGTACAGCCAACAAGCACATGATATAGCCCCAAAACTGTTTGCAAATGTGCCAAAACTGTTTGCAAACTCCAATGACTAGTTCACGTGGATGAAGTTATGAAGCCTTTGCTCCTGCAGTAAGGTGGTCCATGATACGCATCCTTTTACAAATACCAGAGTCAAACAACACAAGGGTTCAACAATACGAAATCAAAATGGAGAGACATGGGTTCCGAACTGTATTTTGAGAAGCTTTCTCAAGACTAAGTACTCGATAATGTCGCCATCACTGAGCGAGATGACCGTCGTCGAAAGAAAAAATGCAGGGATAGAACCAACGCTCTCATGTACCAAAGTCGCGAACACTAAGCATTTCACCACCGACGGTCAATCGAATAGTTAGCCATGAAAACCCTGACTCAATTCACTGAGTGTATAACTAGAAACTCACTGATTGTGAGAAGCCTGCTATCCGTAACAGCTGGTCTGGCCTTTGGAGTACCCAAGTGGTCGTAGTGCCCAAGGGCCGAAAAATCTCCATGCTGCAAGGAGCCGAGGGATGGTGAAGAACTTGCAATCGAGTAACTTTTGCGATTTCGTCTTTTCTGTGAGATGAGTGAGACCTGACAACGAAATGTTAGCAAGTGATATATACAAAAAGCTGCTGTCAACATAAATAAAACCATCAGCAGCAAAAGTCACATGCTGCTCGCGTATGCTGTTGATATAGATATCATTGGATGCACAGTTAGAGAAGTTACTGTGGTGTTTTCGAGAATTGAGGAGTCAGAAAAAGTGAGTGTGACGGTAAATGAGGACAAGACAAAATTAATAGTTTCAACGAGCAGGGCTTCCACGCGATTAGACCAAAGCGTAAACGTTGATAACCGTTATAATTTCGGGGTGGTGGACGAATTCATATACCTCGGATCTGCCGTGAACAAAAACAACAACGTCAGCCTTGAGATCAAGCGAAGAATTGTGCTTGCGAATAGATGTTATTTTGGGTTAAGCAACCACTTTAGAGATAAAACCTTCTCTCGAGTAACAAACGTCCAACTATACCAGACTCTCATACAACCAGTCTTGCTTTATGGTGCAGAATCCTGCAGATATCGCAAGCAGATGAAACATCTGTAGGAGTCTTCGAGAGAAAACTACTCGGAAAAATGTATGGCCCTGTAGTGCACAACGGCGAGTATCGGCGACGCATGAACCATGAGCTGTGTTAGCTATATCACGACATTGACATAGTTAAACGAATCAAAATAACGCGATTGCGCTGGCTAGGCCATGTCAGTAGAATGGATGAAGACGAACCAGCACGAAGGGTTTTCGAAACCGAACTCGAAGGTAGACGAAAAATAGGAAGACCAAGATCAGGTTAACGAATCCCTGCGTACACTTGGAATTGCCAACTGGAGAGATAAGGCAAAAGATCGAACTGGTTGGCGAAATATGTTATCTTCGTATTGTAAGGTCCCTGACCCCTCGGGGTTGTT
The DNA here is from genome assembly GCA_963931995.1 of Phaonia tiefii. Classification (NCBI taxonomy): domain Eukaryota; kingdom Metazoa; phylum Arthropoda; class Insecta; order Diptera; family Muscidae; genus Phaonia; species Phaonia tiefii. The sequence continues at coordinate 250,945,532 of OZ008368.1, read as the reverse complement.
CGTGACCGGATAAGTAAGTAAGTAATATATACATATAGGTATCTAGAGATTTGGAAAACGGGTCATCTTCTTGCGAAACGCTGAGTGTGGGTACTGAAAGTAAAGAAAATTATGAACTTATTGCCTTGATGTAATTTTTATTGACTTCGGAGAAAATCAACAATATTCAAAAAACAAGTAACGCGTTTCTTACACTTTTCTTTCATTTCGGTTTTTATACTTTTTTCAGCTCCGCCCCAACGATTGCAAAACAGTTAAATTTTGTTATTTCTAAAATTTATACATATTACTCACATTTTTAAAGCTATCACCTTGAAAATCACAACTTCCTGCTATAATTTGGTTTAAGAAGCAACAATCTGGCAACACTTAATAGACGTAATGTTGGCATTGTGAATTGTCACCTTGCAGTAAACAAAAAACAGCTGAGCCGTATAAAACAATTAAATCCAGTGAACCAAAAAAAAACATTTTTCCAATTTGTTACAAAATAAGACATGTTAAAAGCCATCCATCCTGAAATCACTCCCACACTCCATCAGCCGTTGCATTCGAAAGTTACCAATTATCTGAATGACCAACGGCGGCAGGGTCAATACTGTGATTTAATACTTGAACTTGAAAATGGTGATTCAATTTACGGTCACTTTTGTGTGGTGGCTGCACAAAGCCGTTTTATTGCTGGCCCGCATTTCCAACAAAAGTTCTCCATACACAATCCCCTTAAGGTGCAAATACAGAATTTCAGTTGTTCCGAGTGTTTGCAGACAATTGGAGACTTTTTCTATGAAGATATGGTGACCATTATTAAGGAGCATGAACAACATTTCAAACAATTAGCCAAGATACTGGTGGTGGGCGAGTTGATGAAAATATTTCAGATACCTGAGGAAAAACAAGAGATCATAGAGATATCAAATGGTATGGTGTGTGAGGCAGGATGTGGCATTGTTTTGGAGGAGGCGGAACAAGAACTGGATGGCATACAAAGAATGGGAGAAATCCATAGTCATAAGAAAATTAAATCTGAAAATATATTTGATGAAAAGAAAACCTATTTTAAGGTAAGCGAATGTTAACGTAATTATTTCTGCGAGTAATATCTGTAGTACCTTATAGTTTTGCTTTAAAATTCCTAAAGGGCATGGCTCACTGTCAGGTTTAGTTTTTGGATCTATCAAGACATTTGTTTTCCACATATGTATACTGATTTTGACAGATTAAACACATATCGTTGGATTTGATATAACAGTTTGTCAACACCTTAAATGATATTGGTTTTATGTCCACTTGCTAATTATTTTAAAACTGGCCGTATCAGGCTTTAAATGTATGAATTGGGTGGCATATTTTTTAAATGTCGTTAAGTGCTGTCAAATTCCCATCGTCTTCTAGTTGCCTAGGATTTCACACAGTCCTGCATTTCACACTTTAAGCTCTGAGATAGTTATGGCATATTATTTTTTAAATCATGCTGATGATATAGTGAAGTGGTAGTCAAAAAAAACACCCAGTGTCTCCATTATTAGGTTTTCGCGGACAACAAGTTGTGGCATCTAATTATCCAGGATTTTTCCACGTAAATTCCTTATCGGCTAAATCAGTTTTTGGCTTGAGGAGTAATACGCTTTCAACTCTAAAAGCCAAACTGTATCCTTTGTTCATTACTCAATTGTAAACCATTCCCTGCTAAGAAGTATCATTTATTTTCCTACAGCCGCATGTAAAATCTGATCATGCTGTATCACAAAACTGTCTTTTTCAGCCGCTTTTCCGTATAAAAATTTTACCAAATGTAATTAAATTTCCTTCTTACCACTTCAGCTAAAAAACCCCCGTTCCTCCTCATCAAATAGCAAAATAAATTATTGTCTTGCTTGTGATTTTAAATGCTATCGTGTGCAGGAGATGATATTGCATATGCGTAATTGTGAAGCTTCCCATCTCACCTGTTCGCTGTGCGAAGTCGGCTTCTTGAGTTGGCGGGAATACGATGTTCATCTGAAACGGCATAATGCTGATGTTAAGAAACCTTTTTTCTGTCTAGAATGTAATATACGTTTTATGACACGTGCTGCCCTAACACTACACCATCCCAAACATTCCAAGGAAACCCCACATCTGTGCCCGCACTGTGGCAAAGTGTTCAAATGGAAACAGGGATTGAATACACATCTTCAGGTTCACAATACCGAAAAACTAATGCTCTGTGATGTTTGCGGCTACAGTACCACACACTTGAAAGCTTTAAAATCTCATAAGTTGCGTCATACAGCGGAATTCTTTAAATGCACCTACCCCGGATGCCATCATGAAGCGAATCGCAAAGAAAATCTCAAAGTTCACATTGAGACACATAAGCAGGAGCAACCATTCGTTTGTGAGATTTGTGGTTGTAAATTTAGTCTAGCGAAAAACCTTAAACGTCACGCCATGAAGCATTGTACAGAGAATACCAATAAGTTCAATTGCCAGCTGTGCTCGTTTAGAAGTCATCGTTCCGATAAGCTGAAAGAACATGTTCAAAGGGTACACACGGAAAAGGTTGTACAGTTGGAGCTACCAGAAATTGTGGAAAATGCATTTGAATTTAAAACGGAGTTGGATGAGTTTCATTTGCCGGTTTTGCGTGAGGAATGTTTGGAAAATCATGAAGGTGATCCATCTAAGCCGGCAGAGGTGCAGAAAAAACGGAGAGTTCGTAAAAAATCATCTGTTAAGTCAGTGAAAGATGGTAACTTGAAATCTTTAATACCAAAAATTATTCCAAGTCAAGACGTAAAGAAATGCGATTAAGTACTACTTTGGATTTCTATTAATTTAGAAAAAGGAATATCAAACAATATCGGGCACTGAGTTCACAACTCAACTTGCAAGGGCTAACTAAGTACCTCAATGGCGTATAACAACATGAGCCTTAAACGCTTGAGTATATTTCTAGGCTGCCTGGACTGTCATTCTTAAAATTTGCACGGCAACTAAGCACGTAAACCAATATAACAAAGAAATTACAAATATAAATATTTGCATTTGTATCCTCCCCATGGAGAAAGTCGAAACAAAGTGTTTAAACACAAACATGTATGTCCTTCGTCTAGTTAAAAACCCCATTTAAATATTATGAAGTCACGGAAAGCGATCTTTCTTCATTTGATGGATGGAAGCGAAATTACACAAATTGTTTGGAAACGATAAAATGGATACAAAGACATTTAATGTAATCATTCAGAATGTGGAGGAATGTTTCAAATCAAAATTTTCTTATTTTGGCAGCACGTTAAAAATTGCATAATATTTGGATAGTTGGACTTAGAGGATTAGCTTATATTTGTGCATTCAACTGTAAAAATGCAAGCTGTAACATTTATTTTGTGGTTGAAATAAATGATTCGAGATTCAATAATTGCGCATTCTCTTCATGAAGCTGTTAGAACTGTCGCTCGACACAGACAAAATCCAACATTATTAAAAAGTTGTCTATAGCAGAATCAGATTCAAATCAAAATTAATAGCGGGAGTTATTCCTCCCAAAACTTAATATAACAAGCAATAGAAGTCACGTGGAAGTAATCAGCGTAGCAATATGAATTTACAGCACAATCAAGAACCACAGAAGAAATTGACATCATGTTCTGGTCGTTTTAAAAATTGGCGGAAAGAGATTTGCATATTTCAAATAACTTACAAAATATCTACTCCATATGTGTTAATAAATCCATATAAATAAAAATAAACTCCGGTGAAGAGGAAATTCAATCGATTTCCGAACATTGTTATCATATTCAAGATATGATTATACGCAAAAATATGAAAGTATTCATTAATGTGAAGATAACACTGTGATAGTTTATGACCCGAAAAAAAAATGAACTTTGATGAATCCTTTTCGAACTATTAGGGGGGAGTCCTCTGAGTGCGAATGTACATTTGGAAGTGTCAGATTGTCTCCAGTTTTTGAGAAATCGGTATATATGGATATAGCTAAGTCTGCGCTATTTAAACAAATTTTACCGCCCATAGGGCAATTTTTTTTTTGGCCTTAAAGGGCTTAAAAAGCTTATTAAAATAGAAAAAACAAATGTTTGCGCTCGGTCCAACTTCTTGAGATATGGGCCTTTAAAGCTTGAGTATATAATTGGCCATATCTCACATATTTATGGTCCGATCTGGTTCCGGTGAATATCATTACAAAGACCATTAAAAACTCTTTAAATCTACATATAAATATATTACATTTTATTAACCCATTGGGGACAAATTTAAAAAATACGATTTTTTAACCTCACGTTTTTGCTAAAAATCTGATTTTCTCAAAAAACAGCCCTAGTAAACCTATTTTCTACCTGGACTCAGGTTGTAGGCAACACTTCAGGCTTTGTTTTAAGGTATAATTCTTCGCATTAACCCTTCTAAGACCGGAGTTGGATGATGAAGATTAGCATTATATTTATGTAACGGTTATTTTTAAAAATTTTTCATTTCTTGGAATTAATTAACTTAAAAAAAAAACGAAAAAAATATATAAAAGTCCAATATTTTGACTAGGAAAATAAATAAAATTTTGGAAAAAAGTAAAAAAAAACTTTAATTTTTTCTTGTATTTCAAACTTTGAACATAAATATCTCCGGTCTTCGAAGGGTTAATGCGAAGTATTATACCTTAAAACAAAGCCTGAAGTGTTGCCTACAACCTGAGTGTAGGTAGAAAATAGGTTTACTAGGGCTGTTTTTTGAGAAAATCAGATTTTTAGCAAAAAAGTGAGGTTAAAAAATCGTATTTTTTAAATTTGTCCCCAATGGGTTAATAAAATGTAATATATTTATATGCAGATTTAAAGAGTTTTTAATGGTCTTTGTAATGATATTCACCGGAACCAGATCGGACCATAAATATGTGAGATATGGCCAATTATATACTCAGGCTTTAAAGGCCCATATCTCAAGAAGTTGGACCGAGCGCAAACATTTGTTTTTTCTATTTTAATAAGCTTTTTAGGCCAAAAAAAAATTGGCCTATGGGCGGTAAAATTTGTTTAAATAGCGCAGACTTAGCTATATCCATATATACCGATTTCTCAAAAACTGGAGCCAATCTGACACTTCCAAATGTACTTTCGCACTCAGAGGACTCCCCCCTAATAGTTCGAAAAGGATTCATCAAAGTTCATTTTTTCGACTATCACAGTGTTATCAATAGCAACCGAACCTCAGTTGCGTTTGCCAGTTGCCGAAAAGTTATTACATATGGTAACTGGCAACTGACTGCTAGCAACTTCAGTTGCTTGATAGAGGTTATATTGGCAACCACGAATTTTTAGTTGCTGTATAGTTTTTAAAACAAAACAAAACGTTCAGGTGAACGATAAGGAGTCAAAAGCTGTGGTTCTAAAGAAACTCCTAATATATTGTTAAATTGTAATGTTTATAAAAATTTGTGCATAAATTAATTTAAATTAAATTAAATAAAATATTATTTATATAAAATAGAACCTAGTAGCGGCAAAATTGTCGGAGCTCGGGTAGCTCAAAACTTATGAAAGAACGAAATTAAAGAAAAACATAAGAACACGAAAAATATATTTTTCTTGTCGGACCTATAGAGCCCACAGGGTCCAAAAACGAGTCCAGTTAGAGACTGCTAGAAACAGGCAACTGTGTGTACTCAAATGAAAGGTATTTTTATCCCAAATTTAATGGTGTCTTTATCTTTGTGGAACGGCATCTGTGCGCCCAGATAACCGCAATTTACCATATTATAGTACAGTCCGGTTCACTTATTTAAAGACACTAAAAATTCCATATTCAGCAGCCTGTATCTTTTGCAATTTGTAACCGATTGCAGAATTTTAAAATGGAAGCTAGACATCTTGAGATATAAACAAAAATCATGACAGTAGTGGTTTCTCAAGTAAAGAACTTTTTCTGAGCAATTTATAAAAAAAAGTAAAAAAATGTGCTATGTTTTTTGGTTCACTTGAATAAAGGCACTTTATTATTTTTAAAGGAAGCGATAATTTCTTGTAGGGAGCGTTTGTTTATTACAATTTATTACATCTTAATCATTTTACGAGTCAAAATGCCAAAACAACAAATTTTAAATCTATCGGAAAAAAAACTAAAATCGATGTTTACCGTTCTGAAGGACATTCTAACCGCGCAATAGCTAAAATAATTGGACGGAGCCCAACTGTTGTCGACAATTACATCAAGGACCCCGAGGGGTATGGAAAAAATTTTAAAGGTAGGGTTTCATTGTCTTTATCTACATACGTATGAGAAAAGAAAAGTCATCAGAATTGCTTCTAATTCTGCCTTATCCTTGTCAAAAATAAGAGCTCAAGCTGGAGTGGAAGCGAGCAAGTCATCAGTACGCAGAGTAATTTAGAGCTGTGAGTATCTTAAATAACTGAAATTACAAAAAAAAAACGCCACTTAATGCTCCACGTAAGGAAAAGCGGCTTCAATTGGCAAGAGACTATATGGTATGGGATGTGCAGCCAAGAGGTCATGTAAATGACTGGAGAACCGTTGTATTTACGGATGAGAAGAAGATGGCTGATGGCTACAACCATTATTTCCATGCTCTGCGCAAAGAAAAGCGTTTTTTGAACCGACATCACAGCCAAGAGGGCGGCGTTATGGTGTGTGGTGCTATTACGCTAGTGCTATTTGGTCCCATATCTAGGATATTGCAACAGGATAATGCCCCTATACACAACGCCAGAGTAGTAAAGGAGTTCATTGCAAGCCAAAATGTTAATATTCTTGAGTGACCACCCTATTCGCCAGATCTATATTTGAAGTTATTAAAAAGAAAGGGGGTTGTACCCATTACCAATAGTTCTTAAATAAAGTAAAATTAATTAAGAAAACAAAACAAGAAAAACTGTTTTTCATTAAAATTAGTTAAAGTGCCTTTATTCAAGTGAACCAAAAAAAATAGCACATTTTTGGACTTTTTTTTATAAATTGATCAAAAAAGTTCTTCAGTTAAGAAACCACTATTGTCATGATTTTTTTATATCTAGCTTCCATTTCCATTTTAAAATTCTGCAATCGGTTACAAATTGCAAAAGATACAGGCTGCTGAATATGGAATTTTTAGTGCAGTTAAACAAGTGAACCGGAGTGTATTAATGAAATCAAATATGATTTGCAATCAATCAAAGTAAACATGTCTAATCCAAAATAACTAATAAAGGGTTTTTCAACAGAGACGCTACAAAAGTAAATCGATAGGGACAGGAAAGACGCCATATTTTTTCCCGCTCTTTTGACATTTCTCTTCAGTAAGGTTTGACATTTCATCATGGAAAGATATACGAGCCAACAACGAGTCGAAATTATTAAAATTTACTACCGAAATTTGGAGTCAGTGGCCTCAACTTTAAGAGCGCTACGTCCAATTTATGGTCGTCATAATCGTCCTACCAGATCAACAATTGAGCGTCAGTACAAAATGTTCCCGTGCCAGTGAGACAAAGAAGTGCCCGTAGTGTCGAGAATATTGCTGCCGCAGAGGCTTCAGTTCAAGAAAGCCCAAATATGTCTCTCACACGTCGTTCTCAAGCGTTGGGCATCTCTGTGACGTCGTTGTGGCGAATTATGCGAAAAGATCTTGGCCTACATCCTTACAAGATCAAATTGACGCAAGAACTGAAGCCGCTTGACCACCATAAGCGTCGTATGTTCGTGAATTGGGCTGAGCAACAACTTGAAAATGATTCGGATTTTCATCGGAAAATCATCTTCAGCGATGAGGCTCATTTCTGGCTGAATGGCTTCGTCAATAAGCAAAATATGCGTTATTGGTCAGACAATAATCCACACGTAATCCATGAGTCATTATTGCATCCCGAAAAAATTTCGGTTTGGTGCGGTTTATGGGCCGGCGGCGTCATTGGGCACATTACTGTGAATGCGAATCGCTACCGTTCAATGATAACCGAATATTTTTGGCCCCAATTGGATAATATGGACTTGGAGGACATGTGGTTCCAACAGGACGGCGCCACAAGCCACACAGCGAATGCCACAATCAATTTATTGGAAACCAAATTTGGTGAACGTGTTATCTCACGAAATGGCCCAGTCGATTGGCCGCCTCGGTCGTGCGATTTGACGCCGTTAAATTATTTCCTGTGGGGCTACGTCAAGTCTATGGTCTATGCCAACAAGCCAGCGATGATTAATGAACTTCGTACGAATATCGAACGTGAAATTGCAGCAGTATCGGCCGATTTATGCTTGAAAACCGTCGAAAATTGGGTTCAGCGTCTGGACTTCTGTAAGCGTGGCCGTGGTGACCATGCAAAAGAAATCGAGTTCCATACATAATGGCATCGAACGTACTTTCACAGGAATAAAGAATTTAATTGGTATCTAAAACCGGTTTTGTTTTATTTAAATACTTTTGTAGCGCTCTTATTGAAAAACCCTTTACTTGAAGAAACAAACTCCAAACACCATATTTACTTTGACTGATTGCAAATGCTTTTTGATTTCATTAATATGAATTGCACTTCATTTTCAATTCATTTGAATTGAATTGATTTTAATTAATTTGTTTGAATTTGCCAATTCAAATTTGAATTGGAAATGAATTGCAAATTCATTTGAATTGAATTACAATTTATTTTTGCCTAATTCATTTGAATTAATCAAATTCCATTCAATTCTTTTTTTTTTGTGAAAAGAATTTATTCAATGTTTTGCTAATTCAGTGCATGAGTGATTCGCGAATTCATTCAAAAAAGAATGATTCGTTTACAGTTCTGCGATAAGTGAACATCAAATAGCAACAATCAAATACCTATTCTTGGTCACTTTAGATAATCAAACCAAAGATTTTAATCATTAAACTAAAAGCCGTAGCAATATTCTTGAAATGGACTGGCACTCTAATCCTTCCCATGTAAGTATACATACACTTAAGCCACTGATTCGAATTGTTGTGCGCTCTCAATTTACCCTACTAAGTCACTATAGCTCTTATAGGAATTCGGTGCTATTCACGAAATTCCTTAAGTTAGTCCCGTCCATTCCCACAAATTTGGTTATGTCCGGTATTATACTGTCCGAGAGATACCTGTATCTAGCCTGAGTGAAGGCCTGGCAGTGCTCAATCGTCTCATCGTTCTCCATTTATGTCCTGCACTCACTATTCGCCACTAGTCCAATACGATACAGGTGGACCCGTAATCACGAATGTCCCGCTAAGACTCCCATCATCCTGCTCATTTCAGGTTTTCCCAGTCTCAGCAAACCTTTTGTCCTCGATCCATCTGGATCTCCCCATAGGATCTTTGTCATACTGCCTACTGTTTCCTGGTTCCACTGGGCTATGTCCATTCTATGGCCCATTTACCCAACTCGGCCTTCGTCACCCCAAAAAGTTCGCGCCCTCTAGGCTCACAGTTTGGAGTTTCGTTGGCAGGAGGTTCGCTCGTTCGTTGCCGACTATTCCGCTGTGTCCTGGCACCCAGATGATGTTGAGTCTGCTGTGCATAGAATAATCGTTACTCACCTTCATACACTGAAGGACCGTTCTAGATTTAACAATTTCCGATGGTATTGCCATTTAGCTATCCGTGAAGATATTCGCTTCGGTTGGGTTTCTATTATCGTCGAGCCATTTGATACACTCCGTAATCGCCCGAACTTCCGCCGCATAGTTCGTATTATGATACGGAAGGCGTAGATGGGTTTCGGTTGCAGGATTTTCAATGAAAAATTTTCTAGACCCTTTCTTTCCCCTAGCTTTGAGCCATCCGTGTAGCAGCGAGTTCCATTTGGTTTTGATGGTTTACAATGTATAGACAAAATCATATTTAAAACTAATACGTTATAACCTGAGGTGTATTGTGAAAAAGCATTGGCGATTGTGCAAGGTACATATTAAAAAGTTCCATGCAGCGTTCGGACGAAACACAAAATCGTGCACAAAAAGTATGAAAACACTGTTGTGTGAAGTGTTTGTGCTTTCTTGCTACACGAACACTCTGTGATGGTGCGTGTCAGCACGCTAAAACTCTGTTGGGTGTCTCTAATAGACTTGTGTCGAACTCGTTCACTAGTTCTCGAACTCGTTCATTTAAGGTGCCCGGACATAACAATAACGAACATACTCGACGTATTGAACATGTGCATTATGTTCACGAGGGTGATGTCTGGTCACCCTAAATGAACTAGGTAGTTCATGAACTACCCAACTCTAGTCTCTAAGCCGTGTCGCATCGTTGGCTTGCTCTCTCAGTGTTGAGCTGGTGTGTTGTGTGGACACCGTATGATCATGGGTGTCGTTAAATCGTATGGTTATGTTACAAAACTCTCATGGCCAGTTTTTCAGTCAGTGGTGATCTTCGTTTCTTAGTTAAATTCTGGTTAAACATCGAATTGTGTTTTTTAGTCATTGTTTAACTATGATTTAACCACCCAATGTTGGTTGGTTAACTTATAGTCAGAACCATATTGTTTTGACAATCAAATTACTTACTGTCAAAGTGAGAAACGAAAATTGTATAAAATACATGTTTCAGATTTGCGTATTTGTACACATACGTTGAGTCTAGATCGTTAAATTGTTGCTCCTATATAGTTTTTAACACATTTTTGTTAAAATGACTGTACATAATTCCATTTTGTTTGTTCCCCTTTGTTGTTTTGGTATTTATCACAAAACACGCGTTTTTCCCAATAAGAATACAAGGGTTGCCATATTAGTTGACAATATGGCGACTTACATTAACTCACCACTGAAAAACAAAATGCAAAGTTAACCTCAAATTAACTTAGAATTAAGATTAAGTAATCCCATAGTTAGTGTGCGCGCCTCTTGTACGGGAGATCCTGGGTTCGATTCCTGCTCCGACCACCTTAAAATTTCTTTCGACGACGGTCACCTCGCTTAGTGACGGCGACGCTATCGAGTACTTAGCCATGAAAATGCTTCTCAAAATACCGTTCGGAATCGGTGTAAAACTGTAGGTCCCAATCAGTGAGTGTAAAACTAGAAAGCGCACATCTCACTGATTGTGAGAAGCTCTCCCCAATCCCTCCATGGGATGTTAAGGGACACCATTTTTTTTTTTTTTTAATCCCATAGTTAACTACCCACTTAAAAACTGGCCATCAGTGTCATATTTTGGATTGTTATTTTGTTATATTTTTCTTTTTATTTTAATTTTTAATATTTATCATATTTTATTACATACATTTTATTTATTTCTGATGTGTAGTATTTATGTTTAACTTATCTATTAGAAACCACCCACTGAAATGTTGTAGATACCATTCAAATAAATTTTTATAAATTTCTTTATTAAAAAAAATAATTAAATAAAATACATTTCAGTAGTTAAAATAAAAAAATATTCTTAATCTTCTTAATAGAATTCATAGACGTCCAACAGTGGCACAATTGTGCCGTTTGAAGCCATCAACAGCGTCGGCTGCACACAGAAAAATGAAGCACACATGCAAATGAATGGATGTTGTAAACATGTTGCAATGAAATATGTCTATGTGTCATTGATATCGAAACACTGCACCGAACAGTGTTGTTCATACTTGTGTGCACTTGTGTGTTATATCCGAACCGTCGATCGGACACAAGCGACCGTGTTTGTCACAAACTTGTGCACGGTTTGGTGTTTGAAATTAGTGTTGCACGCTGATGAGAGTTTTATTATTTGTGTTGCACTGATATGTGTGTTTTTGTGTTCAAGTGTTTTCGTTTTTGAAACACTTGTGTTGTGTGTCCATTAGCAACACCGTATCACCACGTAGAATGTGCGGTGTCGAGGGTTTTGGTGTCATTCTGAAAGCTGGTTCCATGCCTATATGAAAGGCTTTTTATTTTAAAAAAAATCATTGTAAGCTGTTTGTGGCAATATTCAGTCCATGTCAGACCAATATGGTAAGATCGTACATATTGTCTCTTACTCCTACAAAAGGGCGTGCAGTAGAATATGAGATATTCGGCGCTCTCGTCCTCTTCATCCCCATAGCTTGTGCAGTAATTAGAAGCTGAGATTCCGAGTCTAGACGCGTGTTTTTGTGTATTAAACTGTCCAGTGATAATAGCTAAAAATGGATATCAAGTTGATCCTGCATTTTGTGTCTTCAGGTGGACTATCATTCGCAAGTCTGAGAGCTTCCGTTTTAAGCATGAGCTTGTATACAGAAAGGGCATATCCGCATGCTCATCGAACAACCACATCATTTCGTACATTACGTGAAAATATCCCTACTAATCACCTGGCCCTGACGAGATAGCACCAGTGGAGTTACAAAGTGGAGTACATATTTTGGCTTCCTGGCTTGTGAAACTTTTTAGCTGCCTCAAGCTCTCCTATATTCCTGTCACATATAGAGAATCCGGGGTTGTATTCATTCCGAAATCGGGAAAATCATTGCATATTGATCTAAAAGTCTTTATACCAATCAGGCTCTCATCATTCCTTCAGAAGGCATTGAAGAGAATGATTGATTCATATCTGCGAACGACCATAGGTACTGCTCAGCTGTCTACATGCCAGCAAACCTACGCAAACTACTCTGCCCGAAATCTATTTACCTAAGGAAATATAGAGGGCGCACTTAACAACTTACCGAGATTGATAAAATTGGCTCTATCGCCACTTTGTTTTGACCGGAGGATCACTAATTTAAGGATTATTACGAGAAAGAGCATAGCCTCGTTCGGGATCGCACGACTTTAACTGGAAATGTGGATAGAGGAATACACCAAGGGACAGTTTTATCTCTACTCTCTCTGGAATTTAGCACTGAATACAGGGTTGTCCATATTCGACGGACCCATCTGGCAACGCCATAACTTTTGACAGAGATGTCAGATCGCTTAATGACATACCGCGTTTGAAGCGTCAGTCCAAGCAGATTTTTACCATGCAACAATACACGCCACGCGAGCGCTCTGAAATAGTTGAAATTTACATTCAACAGAACAAGTCAATTGTGAAAACTCAACGTGCTTTTAAAATATTAAAAAATGTGATAAGTGCGCCTTCTAAGAACACCATTAAGCGTTTATACGAAAAATTTTCGACTGGTGAGGCTCTTTCTAATCCGAAGAGGCCAAATAAAAGTCGACCAAGGCGATCGGCCGAGAATATCGCTGCCGTACGAGCCAGTGTTGAGAGGTCCCCAAGAACATCCCAAAAACGCCGTTCTCAGCAGTTGGGCATGGCTCGGTCCACTTTACAACGGATTATTCGCGTTGAATAATTGGAACAAATTAAATGATTAAGATTGCCAACCGCCAAATTTTTATTTTTTTCTTTGATTTTTTTAAAAAAACATGGGTCCGTCGAATATGGGCAACCCTGTATGTTTTGCTAAAGAATGTTTAGCATGACTTGCCACGAAGCCCTTCAAGTCCTCCAAATTTCCCATCTTCCAATTGGTAGATGAATGGTCGACGTTTCTGATTTTTATTAGACGTTTGGCAGACTCCACGCTGTTGGACGTGGTCGGATGTCTTTCTTGTCAACGACATCTCATTGGGCACCACGCCAGACTTCTCTCACCTTCTCGTCTTCTTTGTACAGCTCAATAGATCGCCTATTTTCAAACGCAATGAGCTTAATTCGGCCTTTGTACCAGTCTGCGTCACAGCAGACGAGAGCTCACACTGGAGCTCTCCACAGATCTCACAGTACACGGCACTAAGGACAGCCAAAACACCAAACCTAGTGCGGTAAGAACTTGGCCGACGGTCTGTTACTCACTTAGGCACCGCTGAAATATAGCCAGATACCCTCCGATTGTAAACTATCTGTAGACACAGTACGCGTGACACCCCGGATTGGGAAGTTAGTGTTGAGTAGAACCATTACTGTGATAAACGGCCGCCACTAAAATGGAGAACATACGCTGACCAGACAGACGCCCACTGTGGGCAGACGCTTCTTGATTTAATTCTACCAGGGAACCACGTAGACGTCACTCTCCGGATTTAGCCCTTCCTAGGCGTGACCCTTGTGGGAATATACTCAATAAATGACGGCATCCTTTACCATGTCGCAGAACTTTTTTCTGCAATTGTACGTCTTAGAATTCTGCCGCTCTTGGTCGGGGTTCCTAGCCCATGTGCCACATTACACACTAATGCCAATACTGTGGCCGTCGGTGGTGCAATGGGTAGTGTGCGCGCCTCTTGTACTTGAGATCCTGGGTTTGATCCCTGCTCTGACCACCTTAAAATTTCTTTCGACGGCGGTCACCTCGCATAGTGACGGCGACACTATCGAGTATTTAGCCATGAAAATGCTTCTCAAAAATACCGTTCGGAAACGGTGTAAAACTGTAGGTCCCAATCAGTGAGTATAAAACTAGAAAGCGCACAGCTGACTGGTTGTGAGAAGCTCTCTCCGATTCCTTCATGGGTTGTAATGGGAAACCATTTATTTTTATTTTTTATGCCAATACTTTATCAAGATTTCCTTGCACATCCAACGACCAATTTGACAATGAAATGAAAGCATTGCATCTTCATCCATTCTGATTCGCCTAGTTATGATATAGCTCTTGGTTCGCACAACTTCGGTACTCGCCGTTTTCCTTAACAGGACCATATATTTTACGGATAATTTTTCTCTCGAATACTCCCAGGTGTTTTTCATCCGCTTGCGATATGACCCAAGTTTCAGAGTCATATGCCAGGACAGGTAAAATGAGAGTCTGGTATAGGTGGACTTTTGTCTGTCGAGATGGAGGTTTGTTCTTAAACTGCTTGCTGAGCCAAAATATCATCTATTTTCAAACACAATTCTCCAATTTATCTCCAGGCTGACTTTGTTGTCCTTGTTCACGGCGGATCCAAGTTAGATAAATTCATCTACCACTTTAAAATGTAATCGGTTGTCAACGGTCAAGTGCGGACCAAGTCCTGTCTAGTCATTGACACCAATAATTTTGTCTTGTCCTCATTAACAGCAAGACCCACCTTCGCTGATTCATTTCGATTCGTAAAAATACTGCAGTAACCTCTTGCAAATTTCGCCCAATGATGTCTATGTTGTCTGCATACTCCAGCAATATATGGCTTTTAGTGTTGATGGTATTGTTCATATTTACTACAGCTTTTCTCATTATTATCTCCATTAATATGTTGAAGAGATTGCACGAAAGTGTGTTGCTTTGTCTCAGTCATCGCTTGGTACAGAATGGTTCGGGCTTGCTTCACTGCTGATTTGTGTTGGTCAGCGTCATTCTACAGAGGCGGATCAGTTTTGACGAGATCCCAAGTTCAGGCAAAGCTTCGTACAATTTTCCTCGTATGGGCTATCGAAAGCAGCTGTGTAATCGACAAAAAGATGGTATGTATCGATTTGCTTTACGTGGAGTTTTTCCAGGTTTTGGCGTAGCGTGAATACTTGGTTAGTCGTGGACATGCCTGGTCTAAAACCACACAGATAAGGTCCAATCAGATTTTCAATAATTGGCATTACTCATTCACATAATACGCTCGACAAGACCGTATACGCGATGGATAAAAGACTGATACCGCGATAGTTGGAACATACACACAGATCACCCTTTTTAAATACAGGATATAATACACTGAGACTGCAATCGTCAAGTATAAATTCTCCAAACCATATACCGGATATTATTTGATGTATGTGGGATAGCAGTCCTTCACCACCGGCCTTAAAAAGTTCAGCGGATAGCCCATCCAAACCAGCGGGTTTATTATTATTAAGCCGGGAAATCACTGTCTTCCACAATCATTACCTCCTGATCTTCAGTAGAAGCATCTGAGTGCAGTTGTGCTGAAAAGTGGTATCTCCACATTTTAAGCACACACTGCTTATCAGTCATCAGTTTCCCATTCTCGTCCTTGCAGCCCATTCTTCGGCCCGTTATTCAGTCTTCTTACCCTCTGGAAAAATTTTCGGGATTAATTGTTCATCCTACACATTTCGGTCTTTTAACTCTCTCTCCTTGCTCCCACTGCCATTTTTTTCACCTAAATTGTTGGTTTTTCACCATTCTCAGCCTCTTGTACCGCTTATTCGCAGCACGCGTTGTAACTAACTGTTTCGTTGTCATACGTGCAACGTAATTTTCATCAGTTGTAATGCGCCATTCCTCGTCATAACGTATGCATGCACACAAATTAACGAGATGTTGAAATATTTCGCTTTGATGCAAATTGTGGCTATGCGTTCACTCGCTAGGTTGAAACTTGAAACTAGGTGTCGCAGTCTCTTGCTGCAAATTCATAGGTTATTTATACCAGGTCAGCCGTTTCCAAACCACATCGTAGTAGCGCTGAATATTCTCGAAAGTTCAATATCGACTTAATGATTAGTGGTGAGATGTCACATGTTCTCGGTTCTTTCAGACTGTTTTTGCGATACCCTGCAGTAAAGGGAATCGACTCTACGTCGATGAATTCATGATGAAAACTACCCGCAATGCTATTGAGCGGCGAATTTAACAAGGGGATGGCCGCTTTGGTGATGGCTCACCCTTTGAACTACCATTCGTCGATGAATTCATCGGTAACATTCCATCGACGAATTTGGCGGTGACATTTCGTCTGTTTATTTTTATTTTTTAATATTTTTTTAAATAACCGATATCGTTTTTATCGTGTGGGAAATGAATGATGCGTTTTTGTTGTTTTTTTTTCTATTTGCAATGTAGCATGTGTTGTTGGTGGGTTTTTTATTTCGGTTCCTGTTAAAGTTTTTTGTTTGTGTCCTATGGCACGGGTTGTTTTTTTGGTTGTTATCTCTTTGATTCTGTGTAACTCTTTCTTGTTTGTCTCATATGGCGTTTGTTGTTGGTTGATTGTTATTTATTTAATTCTCATGTGGCATGTGTTTTTGGTAACAGAATTCCCATTACAGTTTATCCAAATAATAACTAATCTGTAAAGTTGGTATTTCGTTGCACTGTCAGTACTTTTGAAAAGAATGCGTTTAAACAAGTCAAATTTGAATAAAAATACTGTACAATAAATTATCTCAAGTAACAACTTGCTTTTTTTTAACTCAAATTTTTTATTTCAATTCAACTACAAAGTTAACAACTTAAAGCATTAGGTGCAAATAACACTATTAAATTCTTAAGGTTACTTCATTAACGAATAACAATAGTGGTCTTCATGAAAGTTCGAAAGAACCTCCTAAACTGAAAAACATCGTAAACTTGCACAGCAAACGTCAAAACAAACAAATTTCCCATACAAAGTGACTTGCACAAAAGTGGAAAGTTTTCGAGGCAAATTTGCTGAGCAAACCTGGAAAAAGAAACGTGAAAACTTTTGACATTTCAATGTCAATATTTTTGTATTGAAAAAAGAGAGGGTTTCTGATTTATGTGAAAAAAATAAAATAATGGAATAGGTAAAGCATATACTTTTAATTTTACTTTGTTTATTTACTTTATCAGCCTTTTTTGACAATTGCTGCATAGATACACTGAGCAACTTTATTTGGTGCCTCATGAAACACTTCGGGGCAAATTTACGCTGAGCAAAAGTTCTAGGTGGTCTTGTTTGCATGAATACCACTAATGTAGTCGATGAAAAGTTGTCAGCCACTACTTGTGAAACTGCAGGGTATCATCGAACATTCGTGATGAGTTTCTATGAGTCGGTTTTTCAATTTGCAACGACGACATACTTTTAGGCGTTATTAACTTTAAGCAATCCAGCTGCAATATCCACCACAAACCGTTAGTTAAACCAAACTTCAAAAACGATGTACTAAAGTCTGTTTCTACACGTGCAATTATAATTGCTGCAATTCATGAGTTCGTAGGAGAGAGAGGTAAGAAGAATGGAACGAGGAAAAAACTTGCATGAAATCTGCAATTCTTTCAGTTCTTCTCATTCGTAATTTTTTAGTAATGGCGGCTGCAGAATAATTTGACATTTCTTTTCATTTACTCATTCGTAAAAATTTCTCACGAATAGTCTGCATATGTCTCAGATTTATACGAATGTCAGTAGCAGGAATAATAAAAACCAGAATTGCACAAACAGAATTGCGTGCGTGTAAAAGCAAATTGCAATTCCAAAAGAGAATCATGAAGAATTGCAGCAATTATAATTGCACGTCTAGAACCAGACAAAGTAACAGTGAAAATTGCTCTTGACTCAAATGCCAGCAAACAAAACGATTGAAGCGTTACGACTCGCTGCTCTCTCTCTCTCTCTCTTACTCTCTTCATGGAATATTTCAATAAACGAGCAGTTTTTTGATGATGTTATTGTATCTAACTCCAGAAATTCCATCCATGTTTAAGTAAAATTACATAAAGTGTGTAAAAAGTATGAAATAATCAAGATATGACGCGAGAGGGAAATGCGCTTGAGTGAATCGTGTCGACTTTTTGGTTCTCTTTTACAGGGTTTGCCAAATTGGGTACAATTTCTGGTCGTCTACTTCTTGATCGTCTTCGCAAACATGAAAAGCATTTATCGTAGCAATAGGCATTTTTTTGGTTACACCGCTTGCTTAGATTATCACTTATTTTGTACGGAGAGCTAAGCGATATTAAGCGGCACTTGAAGTTAACGCTTCCATTTCAGTCCTAAGCAGGCGTAAAGTAACCAATCTAAAAAAATAAGAAAAGCTGTGCTGGATATCGTTATTGTGAGACCAAAGATAAGGAGACGAGTCTAAACATTTACAAGAATAACTACGCACTATGCGTTGGAGCAAAACCATTATATGTACCTCCGTTTGAAAACGGCAGAAAGTTGCCAGTATGAAAATATCAGAAAAACAATGTTGGATATCGTTGTTATGAGCCAACGGCAAGGAGAAGCATATACAAGAATAACAAAAACCAAGACGATTATATACATACATATATTATAATAAATTATTGCTAGTTTGGCGTTTTGGTTACTAGCAAGCAAGTGATAATCGCTAGCTTGTAACGAAAACACGCCTAACATCAATTTCTGCCGGACCCTTTTACGGCGCATATCGTATTGGTTTATTTGTGTTGGCGCAATTTTACATGTTTTCTACGCTGTTAAAATTAAATAACATTATAAAATGTTATAAAGGTAAATAAATGTTTTCCCATTGCCTCCCATGAAGGGATTGTGGAGAACTTCTCATAATCAGTGAGCTGTGCGCTTCTAGTTCTACACTCACTGATTGGGACCTACAGTTTTACATCGGTTTCGAACGGTATTATGAGAAATCTTGTCATGGCTAAGTATTCGATAGTGCCACAATCACTAACCGAGGTGGCCCTCATCGAAAGAAATGAAAGATGGTCAGAGGAGGGATCGAACCTATGTTCTCATATATAAGGACCGCGCACACTAACCAAGGAATCACCGGCGGCCACTTACTATACGTTATAGTAGCTGAAAATGGATCTCAATTTGTGTCGAATGAATGCAAGGAGTTTTGTAAACATAATTTGCTTTGCTTTTCTATATAAAGTTTTTCCAACTGTTATGGCCAGTTTCACAGTTGACAATTCTCCATTTAAATGTACTTTAAATGGCCGATGCTTGTCATTTAAATGTCAATTAATATGAAAATTTCCTGAGAGCTTTAAAATTGAGTTTTTAAATGAAGAGTGTGAAACTCGCCCTTAGTCATTCTTCAGGTAATAAAATATTGTTGAGATGAAAACATTTCATTTTCAAACAGTTATATATTGATGTTTTGATGCAAAAGTAAAACAAGAAACAACTTTTATCTCGACATTCCATTACTACTATGTATGTTGAGTGTCAACATATTTTTTATTTAGGTTTTTTAATGGAAGACAACTTGAAGATTCAATGCTTAATTTATTGTCAATAATAGTCAATGAACCTCACCACGCGTTCATCGTTTTTGAAATATTTTTTAAAACTTAAAAATGCTATAATAACCTTGCGCTCTTTTCTAGAACTTTTCACATTTGTTTCGAGAAAAAGAAAAACCAACAATCGGTCAAACACCTTCCTCTTGTGTGATAAAAACTTGAACAGCATTCATGAAAAAAGGTACAGTGGTGCAATGCAAGTGATGACTTTTAAAAAGCTGATTCTCAAAATCTACCGCAGTTATCAAAATTTAAACCATTTCGTAGATGAAAGAAATGCCACTGACTATTGCGTAATTTATACGAATAGGTTAATAATAACTACATAAGTATGTATATCAAAAAATAAAATTCTTCGACATTTCGCTACCCTTTGGGTAGCATCGTCACTAAGATAAACACAATTATTAATTAGAAACGAAAAGAATTGATACACAAAATTTTTTCTTGTCATTTCAAAATACAACAAAAACAAAAAATTAAACAATTGACGAAATTTTCTTGTCATATTAGATTAGAAAAATCAAAAATATATAATACTAATACATAATTACAAATTGGCCCATAAAACACCACACACACTAGGTAGATTGTTTAGTAAAACCAAAGATAGAATAGATACATTTTACAGATCTAATATAGTATACAAAATACCTTGTGGAGGAAATGATAGTGCAAGTTTCAATATGGTATATGGTACAACTAAAAATAAACTTAAGACTAGAATTGCAGGACATAAATCAGATCAAAAATATAGACAAATCTCAACACAAAAAACAGCATTATCATAACACTGTGCAAACTTAAATCATTTTCCAAACTTTCAAGATACGTCTGTTTTGAATAGGGAAAATAATTATAAACGTCGATTTATGTTATAAGGACTCTAATGAGGACTCCAATAGCGAAGGGAATAAACTTTAAAGCAGATACGGCACCGAATTATAAACATTTAATAGTAAAATGTAGAACATTTTACCGAAAATTGTTTGATGTATCATTGAATTGCTCACTAGGTAACATTTTTAATATATCAGGATGTAACTTGTTGAATTTACCATTATGTATATATATATAAATTATTTTTCTGGCTGTAATTTAGAGAAACAATTTCTACACAAAAATTTTTAATAATAACGGTTATCAACGTTTACCATTAAGTTTGTCCTGTCCTCGTTTACTGTCAAACCCACTTTTGCTGATTCCAGGGGGTTTCGATAACACAGCTAATCGACCTCCTCGCTGCAAATCGTAACCGAAATATGTTTACGCACGCATGAGAGTCCAAACAGAACCAGTCACGCTTCAGACGGCGACGGAAAAAAATCTCTAGCGGCTAAACGAAACGAGAGAGCGTCTGGCGACTTCGGTTGATTTTTTTCTCTCTGCGTCGTATATATTTTCGGCTCTTTTCTGGAATTTGTTTGAAAGTTTGGAAAAATAGTATTATAGTTGTATAGGAATAAAAGTGTTTTTACTGGTTTTTTCTCAATGTATTCACTCTTATTGTACTGTGTTTAACAATAAAATATTTTTAACCCTTTTCTTTTCTTTTGCATGGTTTATATGTGTTGGTTTCTCTTATGATTTTCATGAACATGTGGCAACTTCATTATCTCAATTGAGAGATTTCGTGAGAGCGCCGTCAAAAAATTTGAAAAGATGCTATACTAGCGGCGAGTCGTCAGCCGTAGCGGATTTTCGTGACGATTTTTCCCTGCCATAAGAAACCTATGTAGAAAAAACGTCGTCGTCTGTAGCGTGTTTGATTATGTTTAGACTCTGACTCATATAGTAATCTCAAACTAGAGAGAATATTTGGCTCATCTGACGTTTCCTTTCACACTCTTCGTGATGCGGTCGGTGTGATAGAGAGATGTTTGACGAAAAGTGATATACACCAGGTGGAATTACAATAACTTCTTGCTCTAATTTTTCATGCCATTTTGGTGAAAAACTGTGAAATTTAAATGTGTTTTAAACTTTTTTATTGACTGTTATTGTTAGCATACATTTGTGTTGTATTTAACACAATAATTTTAACACACAAAACTAAATGCCGTTGTTGTTATTTTGTTCGTTGTTTTGAACCATTGCCTCTATCTGGTATTAGTAAAGCAATTCTTTTCAACATCAAACGTAAATATCACACCAGGCCAAATGTCATAAATTTGTTGGGAGAACTAGTGGGTCTACTAAAAGTATTAGTCTATGAGGTAGATACACACTAACATCATCAGAAAACTGCTCGTGTATTGAAATATTCAACGAAGAGAGTAAGAGAGAGAGCAGAGGAACGACGCGCTTTACTCGTTTTCTTTGTTGGCATTCCACTCCATGAGTAAATTTTCTTCTCTATACCATAGCTGCTTTATGGGACTTGTCGCCGAAACCATAGAGTAATCGAAAACGATGTACAAGTAGACAGTCAAAATTTCTCTTCACTCAAATGCCAACAAACACAACGAGTGAAACCCTAGCAATTCTCTGTTCTCTCTCTTACTCTCTTCATTGAATATTTCAACACACGAGCAGCTTTTTGATAGTGTTATTATATATAATCATAGAGAAATACTTAAGAGTTTCCATTACTCTCTTCGCTGCCTCTTCATGACGACGAGGTAGTAGGCCATTTCATAGAGTTTTATTTGCTGCGGTATTTTACCAATTTTACACTTTCGTTGGACATAAAACGGAAAGAAATTGAAGGGAATTCGTATTTTCGTTTAATACAAACAATATAAAATATAATTTAACTGTCATTAGCATCAATAAACACGAATTAAAATTAGTTCCTGTCTTCTTTGCTCTCTCATTCTCTATCATCGGCCACGTACATTTTCGATCAGCTGTGCCATAGAATCCCCCTGATATAACTATACAAATTCCAACCATGTTGTAGTAAAATTACATAACTATGCAAAAAGTATGAAATAATTAAAATATGACGCGTGAGAGAAATGCCTTTGAGTGAATTTCTAGCACTTTTTGGTTCTCTTTTACCAGAGTTGCCAAATTGACTACATCTTCTGGTCGTCTAATTCTAGATCGTCTTTGGAGTAATGTCATATAGAGCTGCCATCTTTCTAATCTGACTTTTCCTATCACACGCTTCGTGGCGCGGTCGGTGCGATATAGAGTTGTTTGACGTAAATTGACTTACACCATAGAATAACACATACTATAGAAGAACTTATTCTCTCATCTGACGTTTCATTTCACACTCTCTCGGTAGGTCTGTGGAAATGAGAGCAAATTAAATTTAAAATTTACATACACCAGGTGGAGTTACAAAATATGTTCACTTAACTATTTCCTGTCGTTTTGGTGTAGAACTGAAAAATTTAAATGTATTTTGCACTTTTTTGTTGACTTTTAACTTTGGTATTCATTTGTATTGTATTTAACACAACTAGTTTGCCACAAAAACACGAAATTCGGGTGTAGTTCCTTTGCGGATCGCTGTATACTATTGCCACCATCTGGTATTATTGAA
This sequence comes from Phaonia tiefii, assembly GCA_963931995.1. Lineage (NCBI taxonomy): Eukaryota > Metazoa > Arthropoda > Insecta > Diptera > Muscidae > Phaonia > Phaonia tiefii. The sequence continues at coordinate 250,922,218 of OZ008368.1, read as the reverse complement.
CCCATATTTTCCACCCTCCACTGTGTAATTTCCATCGTACCTATGACGTTTAATTTATTGAGCGAATAAAAACTTCTATAGTATGTGTTATTCTATGACTTACACCAGGCGGGATTACAAAAATTTTTGACTTAAATTTTTCTTGTCGTTTTGATAAAAAAAAAAAACTGAATATTAAACGAATTTTGGAATTTTTCGTTATATTTTATGTTTTTTTTTTTTTAATCGAGCGAACCCATCGCTGCCACTCTTACCCGCCCCTACCGACCGAGAGGGCCACGTCCGCATAACGTGAGGACAGCGTACACATTATAGACCGGTCTATAACGGGAGAGCAAGGATCATAAGTTCACACGTTGCAACCAACTACAGAAATTCTTCACCTGTTGGTATTAGTACAAGGTGTTTCAAAAGAAGTCATCCGATGTTGTTTGGCTCTCATTTTTTTTTAATGAAAAAAATTCTGTTTTTTGATTATGTTTATTTGAACCTTTAGAATTTTATTGGTTAAGTTGAGAAGATGATGTCGGTTAAATGGGGGCCGTCACAATTGATTACCAGCCCGTATTTCTACTGGTCTTTCCAGCGAAGTCTTGGTCGATGTCCTTCGAGTATGTCTTCGAATACCGTTCGCACTGGTTCATTCCGATCCATTATACTGACATGGCCTAGCCAGCGTACTATTCTGAGACGCATAAATACGTCGATGTCGTGATACAGATTTTAAAGCTCGTAGCTCATCCGTCGTCGATACTCATCGTTTTCTATTATATTTTTCGGAGCATATTTCTCTCGAAGACTCCAGTGAGAGTCTGATATAGTTGGATCTTCTTTTCTCGAGAGAGAATCCTATCTCTGAAGTGCTCGCTTAGCCCGAAATAATACCTGTTTGCAATCACAATTCTCCGATTAATTTCTAGGCTGACGTTATTACTTCTGTTTACGGCACATCCGAGGTAAACGAATTCGTACACTGCTTCGAAATTATAACGGTTATCAACGTTTACCCATTCATCCAATCGAATGGATGTTCTGCTTGCAAAAACCATTACGTTTGTCTTGTCCTCGTTTACTGTCAAACCCACTTTTGCTGATTCCACGGGGTTTCGATAACACACCTAATCGACCTCCTCCCTGCAAACCGGGGCGGGTAATATGGAAAAATATATATTTTGAAATTTTGGGGGGCTCCAAATCCGACTTAGAGCTATGGTCTCTTGAGCAAAATTTCTCAGAATCACCTATAGATTACGTTATTGCTACACGCTTCATCAAAAAAAATCGTTCCATACAATTTGACCCGCCCTAATATACATACATATATATATTTTACATATATACATACATATAGATGGAGCTAAAGAAATTTGCTTCAGTCGTGTGGTCTACAGCACACACGTATTTTTTTAAAATCGTTGTCGAGACCCGTGTTTGGAGCCTGTAATCCCCATGGGTCCGGCCCACAAGTCTTTTTCAAGTTTTGTTTTTGTTATATTTTACTCTGATTTCGGGTTTTTTAAACCCACTTGGTATTCGGCAATTTTGCCAAATTAAGTTTAATTAATTTTTTTTAATGTTTTAAAAAGATACTTGTATTTTGACAACTCTGTATCTATGTACATACTACTACCGCATTTAAAAACCAAAAATCGTGTTCTTGAAAAAAAAGAATTTTGAACAAACCGATTTCAAAAAAATGCCGGCTTTCTTCTGATAAAGTTTAAAATATAAATAATATTTTATTTGTGTTGGCCGCTATTTATGCAAGATAAACCACAGTGCTTTATGAAACGTTTGCGTTTTTTAGAAATGTTAAACGACTCGTCCGTGTTTTCATATTGCGCTTTAACATGCCATTGTTATTGTTGCTGTTTAACTGCTGTTCAAATAAGCAACCGGTTAATAATACGAAACAAAAGAACAAAATAAAAATAAACAAAACATAGTGAGTCACTAAATTTTTGAGGGCAACACCACCATTGCCACTACAGTAATTCGCCTTCGTCTAGCATTTACTTGGTATGTAGCATGATTCAACTACTACAGCATGGTATAGGTGTTCTTGAAATTTTGGGCAACAAAAGACACTTTGATTTTGTTAAACGAAATGAAAATAGTCAAATGAACTGCTCTTACAGTAGTTGTATCATGTACTTATTTACTTATCCGGACTCGAACAACCCCGGGAGGTCAGGGATCTTACAAAACGAAGATAACATGTATTTCGCCAACCAGTTCGATCTTTTGCCTTATCTCTCCATTGTACCAATACCAAGTGAACGCAGGAATCCCTCCAGCCGAGTCTTGGTCTTCCCATTTTTAGTCTTCCTTCGAGTTCGGTTTCGAAAATCCTTCGTGCTGGTTCGCTTTCGTCCATTCTACTGAGATGGCCTAGCTAGCACAATCGCGTTATATTGATCCACTTAACTATGTCAATGTCAGGATAAAGCTCATACAGCTCATGATTCATGCGTCGCCGATACTCGCCGTTGTGCACTATAGGGCCATAAATTTTTCGGAGTATTTTTCTCTCGAAGACTCCTACAGATGTTTCGTCTGCTTGCGATAAGATCCAGGATTCTGCGCCATAGAGCATGATAGGTTGTATGAGAGTTTGGTACAGCTGGACTTTTGTTACTCGAAAGAGGGCTTTGTCTCTAAAGTGCTTGCTTTGCCCAAAATAACATCTATTCGCAAGCACAATTCTCCGCTCGATCTCAAGGCTGACGTTGTTGTTTTTGTTTACGGCAAATACGGCGTATATAAATTCGTCCACCACCTCGAAATTATAACGGTTATCAACGTAACCGCGTGGAGCGCCTGCTCGCTGAAACCATTAATTTTGTCTTGTCCTCATTTACTGTCAGACCCACTTCGCTGACTCATTCTCAATTCTCGAAAACATCGCAGTAACTTCTCTAATTGTGAGCCCAATGATACATGTGACTTTTGCTGCTGATGATTTTATTCATGTTGACTGCAGCTTTTCTCATAATGATCTCCATTAAGATGTTAAAGAGATCGCATAATAGGGTGTCGCCTTGCCTGAGGCCTCGCTTCATTTCGAAAGGTTCAGTAAGATCCTTACCAACTTTCACTGCGGATTTGGTATTCGTCAAGGTCATCCTGCAAAGGCGTATGAGTTTTGCAGGATTATCAAGCACTGACTTTGTTTCGTAGAGTTTCTCCCGTACTGGGCTATCGAAGGCCGCCTTATAGTCGACAAATAGATAGGTGTCGATTTGGTTTTCGTGTGCCTTCTCCGGGATTTGGCGTAGTGTGAAAATCTGGTCAGTTGTCGATTTTCCAGGCCCTAAGCCTCACTGATATGGTCCAGTCAGGTCAGCCATAATTGGTTTTAGTCTTTCGCACATTATACTTGATAGAACTTTATATGCTATGGGTAAAGGACTAACTCCACGGTAGTTGGCACAGAGACTCGACTAACTAAATTTTGCTAATGAGCTGCTGCATGTACCTTATGATCCATCGGCTCCTGCGGCTTTGTTTTTCTTAAGCCGGGCAATAACTGTTTTGACCTCCTCTTGGTTAGGAGGGGGACAATCGACGTCGTCGTCCAAATTGTGTTTGACTGTCGCATCGTCATTGGATATCTCAGGTACCAGTAGCGCGGAGAAATGATCTCTCTATATCCCCAACATGCTCTGGATGTCTCAATTTTCTCACTCTCCCGCTTTCTACACTGCCGTTTTTTACGCCTAAAAAAAAGACGTTTATTTTTCCCTACACCGCTCAGTCGCAGCTCGCGTTGCAATTGATTAAAGCATTGCCATACGTGCAGACTTTTTTCATCATTTTCACCTACTGCCAGGATATTTGATGGCAGCCGCCCATTATGTTTGGCTCATCCGCCATCTAAGGACAAAAGAATCTGCCCGATAGCTTGATGAGCTTCAGTGACATCAGTCACCTACTAAGCCTGAGACATACATATCAGTGATCGCATAACCAATCAGGCTGCTCATTTGTTTCGCCTTCTCACTCTAGCTAGCTAACGAAGGTTTCCGATAAAGCCATTGGCCAAGACATGCTGCATGTAAGTAGTGAGCTTGGGCTGCCCAATAAATGAAACATTTCTGGCGACTCCTAAGTGAATGGCTATCTGAAACTTTCCACCTCCACGGACAGTCCCATGTCCCATTGAATAATATACTTATGATATAAGAACAGATGATTTAACTATAATATTCATATTGTTACGAATAAGTAAAAGCTTTTACGTGCTGTTAATGACTCTACTAACAGTATGTAAATAACAGGCGGTTAGTGCTGCGCCTGAAAGTATGCATTGTAACAACGTACCAGCTCGCTCAACCAGTAGCATGAATTCACCTCAGTAAAGATAACTCTCCGCCATTCGAGATTGTTCTACAAAGATAAGCAACAACAACAGTGTCTAGAAGGTTCTTGAATTCGCTAGATCTACCTTCATTTGAGTATGGTGAATTGGTATAAATAGCGGAGGTCTTTGGAATGGAGAGTTCAGTTTGTGATTAAACCCCGTAAAATAAGCAACACGAATTGATAGTAAAATATAAGACTTGTTAAAGTGTTATAAATAAAGTAAACTGTTGTACTATATAAGTAAAATAAAAGGACGTTAAACCGTTGTAATTATCGTAATTTAAAACGAACCTTGTTTTATTACTGGGAATAAAGCAACGCAAAAAGGACGAAAAAGGAAATTCGTAACAATATATACATATCATGTTTCTGTACATTGCTGTTTACTTTTATTGTTGCACACAGGGGAAAGATTATGTAGTTGGAAATCAATTCAGGCATTGGAAATGCCATGATAAAGTATATATTTTGATTAGAATTCATAATTGTCAAACATCAGAATTATTTGTCGATGTTATTGATAGATTAAAAATAGGTCTTACTAAATACAAGTTGCTCTAACCGAACTTTAGTCGTATTAACCAATTTGAGTATTTCTAAAACCTCATTCATCTAAAATGGAAGATACAACTAATAAAAAGTACAATATCAGAATTCGTGTTCAAATATTAGTTACTGTAATCATAATTTAGTTGCTGTAACAAAAACACTTGTTACAAAGTTATGTATTCGATATTTCACGAGAGGTTTTGCTGTTAAAGAGAAACTACATTTATTTGAATGTTACACGAGGACTTTACAGAAAAACTATTAAACAGAAAGTGATAAACAAGGTTGTGAAAAAAACAATGAAGAAAGTAAATAAATTGAGGTGAAGTGAACACACAATCGTTGGATCTGAGGCCACTTCCCAGCGGCGGAAATCAGGAGCTGGAAGACCTGAAATCATGACCCAGAAGGCATTCTATAGAATACGGCAGGCCTTCCCTACACATTTCCTCCTCCTTTCTTTTTAACATTGCGTGAGATTGGGTGGCAAGGCCTTCCATCCCTCTCTACTAGAAGGCCTTACGAAAGCCTGCAAAAAGAGTAGTTTTAGAATGACTTACGTAAAAATAAAAAAATATATAAGGAAATTAGTTTCATAATTCAGATTTATACTTAAACCAATTGTAATTCTTATAAATGATTTTTTTAAATTATGCAGCCACAGGAATCGAACACACGACCTTAGAACTTACATTCGGACGCTTTATCTACTGGGCTATCGGATGTTATGATTTTGCAACACGAATTGCGAACATGTGGAAAGACAGGGTTTCATGAACAACAGCGTCTTCTGGCATTCTTTTAACAGACCTGTGGAAGCCTTATAAAGTCATGCATTTCGCAGGCATTATTAAAGTAGGCATTACCAAGGAATGATTCCGCATGCCTTATTCGTGGAAGGCCTCGCAAATTCCGCCGCTGGGTATTGACGCCTTCACAAACACATGCAACCAATTGTGGACACTTTTGGCTGGAGAAACTATTATCGAGGATGACACAAATTAACTTAAACATACATATGATACCCAGGGTAACCTAACCCCATTTTCAATCGAAAATATGAAAAATTTAGAAAATCTGTCTATATCTGGAAAACGAAGCGTTCAATCAAAAAAATAACAAATTTTTACGGGTTTCTAAGGGGTTTTCACAAAGTGTTCCAATTCGCATGAAATAATTTTTTTTTCAAAAAGTCGCCAAAATAAGCAAATCGCTAAAAAAAAAAATTTCTGGAATCAAAAATCGCTTAAACGCCAGTTTTGAAAAGAGAATTAAATTTGGATTTTTTTGTTAAAAAAATAATTTTTTTCTTCGCTAGATGACGCTTTAATTTTTAGATAAATTTAAAAAATAACCAAAAACGTAATGTAATGTAATGTAATGTAAATGTATTGTTGGAATTTATGACGTGATATACATAAATCCTGAAGCTAACACACGAAAAAATAAATGGCCAAAATTTTTAACACAAAATAAGATTTCATATAAATTTTTGTATTTTTACATTACATTACATTTTTGGTTCTTTTTAACTTTACATGGATATTAAAGCGCCATCTAGCGGGAAAAAATGTTTTTTTTATAAAAATAATCCAAATTTAATAAAATTTTTCAAAACTCCCTCAAGCATTAAAATCGGTTCACCCATTCGGTTTTTATAGAACTTTTTATAATAGTATTACATTACAAGTGAACCTCCACGGTTCTTCGAAGCTTAAAAATCGATTTTCTCAAATTGACGTGCTACAGTAAAACGCTGAAACACGTATTTCTTTATTTTTTCATATTCTGTTAACATTTATCATGTGTACCAACCACTGTCGTACTGTGTTATAAAGGGGTTTTCAACAGAGGCGCTACAAAAGTAAATCGATAGGGACAGCAAACGACGCCATATTTTTTCCCGCTGTTTTGACATTTCTCTTCAGTAAGGTTTGCCATTTCATCATGGAAAGATATACGAGCCAAAAACGAGTCGAAATTATTAAAATTTACTACCGAAATTTGGAGTCAGTGGCCTCAACTTTAAGAGCGCTACGTCCAATTTATGGTCGTCATAATCGTCCTACCAGATCAACAATTGAGCGTCAGTACAAAATGTTCCCGTGCCAGTGAGACAAAGAAGTGCCCGTAGTGTCGAGAATATTGCTGCTGCGGAGGCTTCAGTTCAAGAAAGCCCAAATGTGTCTCTCACACGTTGTTCTCAAGCGTTGGGCATCTCTGTGACGTCGTTGTGGCGAATTTAGCGAAAAGATCTTGGCCTACATCCTTACAAGATCAAATTGACACAAGAACTGAAGCCGCTTGACCACCATAAGCGTCGTATGTTCGTGAATTGGGCTGAGCAACAACTTGAAAATGATTCGGATTTTCATCGGAAAATCATCTTCAGCGATGAGGCTCATTTCTGGCTGAATGGCTTCGTCAATAATAAGCAAAATATGCGTTATTGGTCAGTTTGGTGCGGTTTATGGGCCGGCGGCGTCATTGGGCCGTACTTCTTCCGTGATGATCAAGACCGGCACATTACTGTTAATGCGAATCGCTACCGTTCAATTATAACCGAAATTTTTGGCCCCAATTGGATAATATGGACTTGGAGGACATGTGGTTCCAACAGGACGGCGCCACAAGCCACACAGCGAATGCCACAATCAATTTATTGGAAACCAAGTTTGGTGAACGTGTTATCTCACGAAATGGCCCAGTCGATTGGCCGCCTCGGTCGTGCGATTTGACGCCGTTAGATTATTTCCTGTGGGGCTACGTCAAGTTTATGGTCTATGCCAACAAGCCAGCGATGATTGATGATTTTCGTACGAATATCGAACGTGAAATTGCAGCAGTATCGGCCGATTTATGCTTGAAAAGCTTCGAAAATTGGGTTCAGCGTCTGGACTTCTGCAAGCGTGCCCGTGGTGGCCAAGCAAAAGAAATCGAGTTCCATACATAATGGCACCGAACGTACTTTCACAGGAATAGAGAATTTCATTGGTATCTAAAACCGGTTTTGTTTTATTTAAAAAAAACTTTTGTAGCGCTCTTATTGAAAAACCCGATACATATTCATGAGGATTATGTTGATTTACATATTTTCTCCACTGTATGTACATATACTTTCTACTGCTGAGATATCCACAAATTTGTTCAAAATATGTAAACAAAATTTATCGGTGATTATTGTAGAGCAATTTTTTGATAAAAATATTTTATAATAAGATTTAGTATACATATGTATATACAAATATAAGTATGTATGTATGTAGCATGTACATAATAAGTTCTACTTTTATAGTCCCCAAAGAACTAGTAAATAACAAGATTACAATTCTATAGCTTCATGTGGGTCAATATTCAAAACAAATCACTAGAAAACAGCATAAAAACTAGACACAATTTCTACGAATTTCTGTTCATACATACATATGTATGTATGTACATACAATAGAAAATTGTCGAAAAAATAAATAAATTATAAACTCGTCCCCCAAAAAATTTTCCACGTCAATAGTGTAAAATGTAGTGGATGTTTGTAAAGAGAGAGATACATACATATGTAGCATGAGAGAAGATTGGAGAATAAAATGATAGCATATTTGCTACAGGTATGATTAAAATGTTGTTTGTACATTTTTTAGTACCGTATTCAGATGTATGGAGGTCCTCATAACTTGCAACTTTAACTTTCTCGAAGTTACATACATATACATACATATATAAAACTCCAGTAGGCATTACACTGTATGTAGTACTATATTATAACACCCCGTCAGGAAATGTAGCTGGTTCAAAATTATTTACAGAGCTACTTAGCTTCAAAACAACCACCACTAACCACCTCCAAATCTACTTCTAATGTTATGAACTGGCGAATTTAACGTAGGGTTATCCTAGGACGGAGTCAATTCACCCCTCTCTGCATTACACCACTACAGCTCCGTAGCCAGTTTAAAGATTGCAATTACTGAAACAGGCTTAAGAGTTAAACTACGAAGCTAGTGCTTACACACTAACTACCCAACTAACCGAGTAATACTTTAAGAGTGTGCACTAGTTGCTTTTTATACTAACGAGTTCCGTGGAATACTTGGGAAACATATGTATAGAGTATAGCGTAGTAAAAGAAAATGTGTTTTGTTCACTTTTGTTTTGCGCTATGCTTCGCTTTTGATTTTCAGGATTTGTGTCGGGTTTCATTTACTTCCACCGAATAACCGCATTGCATCTAATTTGTTATTATATTTTTTGTTAATTTGATCACTTTTTGCAACTTTTTTAATAACGGGGTTTTCAACAGAGACGCTACAAAAGTAAATCGATAGGGACAGCAAACGACGCCATATTTTCCCCGCTCTTTTGACATTTCTCTTCAGTAAGGTTTGCCATTTCATCATGGAAAGATATACGAGCCAACGAGATGAAATTATTAAAATTTACTACCGAAATTTACTACCTCAACTTTAAGAGCGCTACGTCCAATTTTTGGTCTTCAGCGATGAGGCTCATTTCTGGCTGAATGGCTTCGTCAATAAGCAAAATATGCGTTATTGCATCATTGCAAAATTACGGTTTGGTGCGGTTTATGGTCCGTGATGACAACAAGCCAGCGACGATTGATGAACTTCGTACGAATATCGAACGTGAAATTGCAGCAGTATCGGCCGATTTATGCTTGAAAACCGTCGAAAATTGGGTTCAGCGTCTGGACTTCAGCAAGCGTGCCCGTGGTGGCCATGCAAAAGAAATCGAGTTCCATACATAATGGCATCGAACGTACTTTCACAGGAATAAAGAATTTCATTGGTATCTAAAACCGGTTTTGTTTTATTTAAAAAAAACTTTTGTAGCGCTCTTATTGAAAACCACTTTACAATATTTCACAAAACTACCCGAAATTAAGAACGCGCCACCAACGAAAAATCAAAAGAAAAGTGAAAACATTTTTGCTGAATTCCAGTCAGCTATCACCATTCCTTCTTTAAAAGCATATTCTCTATCTGTTCTCCAAGTACTAAATTGAACAGCTGTCTCATCGGCACTTCGATAACCCCATCGTACTCACTACATTCCTACCCCGTTGGAACCAATTACATTCGTGGAATATATGTATATCCCGAATAAATTCCTATTTAATTAAGATATGTTGAAAATTAAAAAACAAAAATATTCCAATAAGAGAATTTATTTAAAACGTAACATTAAACATTTCAAGACGGGCAACAAAAAGAATTCAGTTCACATATTTCATTGTACAAAACAAGATCAAACCAAAGAAATAAAACCATTTTAAAAATGGGGTTAATAATAAAATAAGTAACTAAAGGGTGTGCCAACAAGATCGCAATTTTTAAATTTTAAATAAAACACAGATATTTTAAAAAAAATCGTGAAACTTTATTATATCGTAAAGTAGACAGAATGAGGTTATGTATGGAACAATATATGGTGCAGATGGCCGCCGCGGCTTTGCTGGCATACACGCGATCTTTTAATGAAATTTTCAATGACCGTTTTGCATAAATGCTGCAGTATTTCATTAATGCAGCGTCCAATTTCCTCTTTTAAGGCTTGAGTCTTCGTCGGCTTATTCGTGTAAACCATCGACTTCAAAAAACCCCAAAGAAAAAAATCTAATGGTGTTAAATCGCACGATCTAGGCGGCCAATTCTGATCTCCAAAACGCGAAATAACACGACCGGGAAATGACTGATGCAGCAATTGAATTGTTTCTCTGGCTGTATGACTGTGGCGCCTGTGGCCATGTGGTTCCTGAGTCAATTGAACTTTGTATGCATGAAGATGCAAATCTTTCGTCAAAATTCGCTGCATAGTGGATTTGGAGACACCAATTTGCTGAGCTCGGTGTCGAATTGAGGTGGATGGAGTTTGAGCGACATCATCACGTACAGCTGCGACATTTTCGGTCGATCGACCTGGTCGATGGCGCGTTGTTGTCTTTACATCACTAACAGACCCAGTTTCGGCAAATTTATCCATTAATCTCTTTACAGTTGACTCTTTTGGAGCATTATTATGACCCCAAATTGATCGCAATTTGCGAACTGTAAACTTTCACCATTTTGGTAAAACAATTTCACAATGAGAATGCGTTGTTCATTCGTGTAGCGCTCCATTTTTACTAACATCGTACCTTCTACTAGCAAACAATAACAATTGTTCAAATGTCAAACAATGACACTTCGAATGTTGCCAGATTTAAAAATTGCGTTCTTGTTGGGACACCCTTTACATACTATTATTTTTCTTGTCTATGCATAGTTTTTGAAAATAACCCTTTTATTAGATTTTTACAGCTGTACCTCCGCCAAATCAGAAGCGGAAGTGACGGGAATCGCGCCTAGAAAAATATTGAATTTATAAAGTGCGCTTAAAAACCTTTTTTTTCATGAACGTCATCAATTTTGTAATTACTAACACTTTCTTGCAAATGCTTTAAATTTTTAAAATGTTACCCGGTTGAATTATTGAATTATATTAATATAATTTTTGTCCTTAATTCCCCCGAACTCATTATTACCTTTTTTACACACGACGTTTGCTGTTCACAATGTTAATCAAGACTAAATTAAATATGATCGACGCATCATCCGTTTTTAATTTTTGGCTTCATAAAATAACTTTCTATTCGCAAACTTATTTTTGACTTTTATTATAAGTTTTGATGGAGTGAGAACATAAAACGCAGAGAGGAAGATACTAAGAGAGGGCCAGAGTTTTATTTTCATCCCATTACCTTATATCCTACTAAGTTCCAAAAAAGTGTCGACTGCTTCGTCTCTGCACTACCAGTTGGTAGTTGAGAAACCAGTTCGCAAGTCTGATTGTAGAAATATTTTATTTACATAATTTTTGTAATTCTAAAAGCTATGATGGGCATGGAACAATCAAGAAGATATTAGTTTTTTTATAAACTCACTACGTTTTGTACTACCATAGTTTATAAAAGGTCGATTGTTCCTACCCTGCACTACATTGGAGTCAATTCTGAAACTAAAAACAGTACCACCGACAACGTTGCCGACTATTGGAGGGTAAAATAGGAAGTATATGCCTGGATATCCAACTACGAAGCTGGTTCCCAAGTTGTTATTGCCACTTACAAAACTGGCGGGACTCCCCAGTAGAACCTTTCTACCCGATTACTACGGTTCTATATTCTACCCTCATATACAGGGTGGAGCGCGGTAATTTGCTTATTTGGGAATGAAATAAAAAAATTATGAACCTTAGAAAAATTTATTTTATATTTTAATTATATTGAACAGTAAGGGAATTTTTAAATTATGTACATGGTTTTAAATATTGTATCTGGCAAATATCGACCTTCGCTATCCACACACTGCTGCTTACGTTTTCTGAAATTTTCATGAACTCTAACAAGCATGTCGGCTCGTAAAAAAAAAAAAATGTCTCCCATTACATCCCATGAAGGAATTGGGGAGAGCTTCTCACAACCAGTGAGCTGTGAGCTTTATAGTTTTATTATTTTAAGAAGCTTTTTCATGGCTAAGTACTCGATAGTGTCGCCGTCACTAAGCGAGGTGACCGTCGTCGACAGAAATTTTGAAGGCGGTCGGAGCAGGAATCGAACCTAGGATCTCCTGTACAAGAGGCGCGCACACAAACCATTGCACCACCGACGGCCCTGTCGACTCGTATTCTGCCAATTTCAGCCTCAATATTGTTAATTAGGTCTTCCAAGGTGTTGGGACGGTTGATATACACCATCGACTTCACGTAACCCTAAAGAACAAAATCGCATGAGGGTAAGTCTCTGAGGTGAAAATGTGCCTCATCAGAAAAGAACACAATTGCGTCACGGGGTATAGTTGCAAGAATGTCTTCACAAGAGGTCCGCCGTGTCAAATAGTCACGTGCTGACAATTGTTGGACCACGCACATTTTATACGCGTGAAAATTCAGTTCTTTATGAAGAATCCGGTGGAGAGAACGTATGGAAATGCCAAGAGCAAGTGATTGCTTCCGAGCAGAGCGTTTCGGAGATTGCAGTGTTGCTGCTCTAACTCTCTCGATGTTTTGCGGTGTTGTAATCCTTCTCACAGGTCCCCTTCGTACAAATATCACATTCCCTGCTGTTCTCAATGAAGTTACCCAATTTACAATTGATTGCCGTCCAGGAACACTTCAGCGTGGGGGAACAGCGAATCGTAAACGAAGAGCACGCTGCACTGCAAAGATCGAGTGCGCATTTGAAAAATACGCTTCAACACAAAATGACTTCTCCTCACGGGTCCAATGCATGATGGCAACTGAAAGGCAGACGAATACAAATCTCCCGTCAGCGACTATAAGCCACGCACACTCTCCACTCTCTTCGACTAACAGTGCCGCCACAGCCTGCAGTGCAAAAAAGCAAATTAACGCGCTCCACCCTGTACTTTCCAGAACAAATGGCCGCCTTTTTCATCGCACACATTAGTGGTCTTCATGAAAGCTCGAAAGAACCTCCTAAACTCGAAAACATCGTAAACTTGCACAGCAAACGTCAAAACAAACAAATTTCCCATACAAACCGACTTGCACAAAAGTGGAAAGTTTTCGAGGCAAATTTGCTGAGCAAACCTGGAAAAAGAAACGTGAAAACTTTTGACATTTCAATGTCAATATTTTTGTATTGAAAAAAGAGAGGGTTTTTGATTTATGTGAAAAAAATAAAATAATGGAATAGGTAAGGCGTATACTTTTAATTTTACTTTGTTTATTTACTTTATCAGCCTTTTTTGACAATTGCTGCATAGATACACTGAGCAACTTTATTTGGTGCCTCATGAAACGCTTCGGGCCAAACTTACGCTGAGCAAAAGTTGTAGGTTTTCTTGTTTGCATGAATACCACTAGTGTATATAATGAAACTATATGGAACACTTCGTAAGATATTTTCGTATCTCATATACACTCTCTAGCCACAAGGTTTGTGGGGAAGTTAACAGTCTAGTACACTATCCTTTGATTTGATTAATAGAAGCAGGACTGGTTTATCAGAGGAAAATGGTTGGCAACACAAGCTGAATAATAGTTCCCGATTAATTACGAATTAAATGTTGCTTAATTATATTCAAAGAATCTGAAGCGGGTAAGGAATTATAGATCTCATTGTAAATGAGGCAAACGCGTCGAAAAGGATTGTGGTCATTGAAAATAATTTTTCTGTCCAGAACAACACCCAAATATTTAACTTTAGATTCCCAGGGAACATCCACAGAATCAATTAAAAATTTGAATTTGATAAAAAAAACAATCTTTTCTTTTTCTTGAAAAGTAAATGGCCTGTGTCTTTGATGCATTAACAACTATCTTCCATTTGTTAAAATAATCAATAACAACATCTAGAGATTTTTGAAAATTGACAACTACATATATCGGAAGCATAAATCTCGGAACTCAAAAGCGCTGTATCGTCGGCGAAAATAGAGGATTTACACTCTTCTAACATGGGGAAATCATCAGTGTAAATATTATATACAATTGGAGAAAGGCAAGAACCCTGCGGACATCCAGCTGGTATTGTGAATACATTAGATGCCTTATCCCAAATATGGACTTTAAACGACCCGTTTGTTAAAAAGCTTTTAATAATTTTAACTGTTGGGTTATCTAATCCAATTTTAATTAGTTTGTGGATTAAAGCATCGTGCCAAACAGATTCGAAAGCAGACTTGATGTCCAACAATATCATAGCTGTTGATTTACCTTCAGTAAAATTATTTTTAACAATATGTTTAATCCGAGCAAGAGGTTATACAGTATTGTGTTGGGAACGAAAGCTAAATTGTTGTGGGGGTAAAATATTATCATTTTCTATGTATGAGACAACCCTTTCCTTTATTATTTTTTCTAAAATTTTACTCAACGAGATTAATAAGCTTATGGGTCTATACGAATCTGGACTGGATTTATCTTTTCCGGGTTTAGGAATAGCAATAATTTTAGCTTGCTTCCAGGTGTTGGGAAAGTAGCAGAGCTTAATACATGCATTAAACATGTTAGTTAGCAATCGTAGACCACTTTGTGGAAGAGCTTTCAGACACCTATTTAAAATTTTGTCAGAACCAGGACATTTCTTGACCTTCATACTTTTAACAATATTTTTAACAGTTCCCACACTTATGATTTCTACGTTTTGACTATTTTCGTTGTTTATACTCAATAATGATTCCGCGACCATATTTATGGTGTTTTGATCGCTCAAATTGGCCGATACAGAATGATTTGAATGGAACTGCTGGGCGAGCTTTTCTGCTTTTTCAAAATTTGTAATGTAAAGGCAATTATTTTCCTTAAGGGAAGGAATAGACCTAATTTTTTTTTCATAATTTTGGATATGTTCCAAAAAGGTGATGACGATTTACTCAGACTGTTTAACATTGAGTTCCAGTTTCTAAAGCGAGATATGGCATCGCGAATAACTCTATTTAAAAAGTTCACTTCCTTCTTGTAATGTATCAGTCTATACCTAATCCAATTTCGTCTGGAGTTGTTTAGCAAAGTTATTATATTTAAAATGTATCTAGGAAGACGTTTGACATAATTAGACGAATGTGTTATTTACAATAAATATTGTTAAATGCAATATTTAAAATGATTTAAACTAGATTTCAGACGCTATTTCGCATTTCTTCAGTTACTACTAACTATCTTAGGCAACTAATTGTTAAGTAATTTTTGATGGTAGTCTATTTTCTTAATACTGCTAATTCAGTTTTTAAAGGCTTGTTTAAAACTGGTTTCCCGTTACATCCCACGAGGGGATTAGAGAGAGCTCCTCACAACCAGTGAGCTGTGCGCGTTCTAGTTTTACACTCACTAATTGGGACCTACAGTTTAACACCGGTTCCGAACGGTAGTTTGAGAAGCTTTTTCATGGCTAATTACTCGATAGTGTCGCCGTCACTAAGAGAGGTGACCGCCGTCGAAAGTAATTTAAGGTGGTCAGAGTAGGGATCGAACCCACGTCCTCATGCACAAGAGCCGCGCACACTACCATTGCACCACCGAAGGCTTGTTTAACAACATAAATTTGCCTCGAAAACTTTCCACTTTTGAGCAAATCGCTTTGTATGTATGGGAAATTTGTTTGTTTTGACGTTTGCTGTGCAAGTTTACGATGTTTTCGAGTTTACGAGGTTCTTTCGAGCTTTCATGAAGACCACTATTGTTCCTTTTTTGAAACAACAACATATATGCAATGGCATGGTAGAATGAGAAGGTTCAATTGATTTCAATTTTTTCTTGTTGTTTAGTTGGCCGCTTCTGTCAGATTCAAAGGTTTTGTTTTTGTACATTTCTGTTTACATTTATTTGTTGGTATACGATGTGTTGACTTTGACATGAGGAGAACCAAAACAAAATGTCTGTTATTGTTGCCCACAATTGTTGTTGTATCTACTGCGACTACTTGGTATTTTTACTATGTGCAATGGCTTTCGATGAAAGCATGCATAGGAAAGAAGTATTGTGAATATTGATGGTTATGGCAAATTATTGTTGTGGATGTTTTCACACAAGTAGGGGTTTAGACAATTCTCGCTTACTTGAGATTTGTTTATCCCTATAATGTGTGATGATATACCTAAATACTTATGGGGAAGAGAGCTGATGATATGCCTTGTTTCTATTCTTTTCTTAAGATAATTAGCCTTTCTGAAAATAAGTACACTTTCTTAAAAAATATCCTTTTCCTAAAAAGAGTATAACTTTTTTAAAAAGTACTTCTTTGTAACAAAAATCATACTCTCATGGCTTTTTCTTACAGAAAGAACTTCTTCTTAAAAATAGTTAATTTTCTTAAAAAAAATTATTAGCTTTTAATAAGAGAAGGACCATTTCGGGAAAATATAATACATATTCTTACACAAAGGACCTAAAAATATACTTCAAAAAAAATACATTCTATAAAAAAAATTTCCTGATTCAAAAAGTATATCATTTTACAAAGAGTATGTTTTCTTAAAGATCCATTTAAATAATCGTATTTTTCAACGGGCGCCTTAGGCTTGTTGGAACTAACTAGAACATAATATATAGCGAAAGGAACTTCGTTCCAACCGGGTGTCCCCTGACACCTCATGTAATTTTTTTATGTCTTGGCGCAGCTATTTTGTTTTTACCGCAGCTGTATACATACTATGTATATTCCATTGTTTAAGAGTATTATCACGTAACGAGTGAGTGAATCTATCTCAGATACACACGCCGTCCCCGGAGGTGAAAAATGATAACACATAAGTCACTCTGCGGTCGAATTAGAATTTTTTCTAAAGTCGTTGCACTATGGGCTTGCTTTGGGAATTTCGTACTTTTTGGCAGAAACACGTGTTAAAATATCATAATTTGTAAACATAACGTTTGATTTGAAATTTTTGCTTGAATGTGTATGAGTCAGTTTTTCTCTATGTCAAAGTTTGCGTTCACATTTGTTTGTCTGAAACCCGCGTTCGCCTACAACTGCTGTTTTTTAAATGTTTTCTCTGTAAAAATCACAGAGAAACGTTTTCATTTTTACACTCAAACACTTAAAATATCAAATAAAACCATCATTTTCTAAATGCCACCTTTTCCAATTTTATTTACATTTTCATTGTTTTTCAATCAGCTGACTTTGACACAATACAGACAATGAGTAAAAACAAAATCCCTGTTGTTTTTGGCTTGTTGTCGTACTGCATTTACCATATACATACATGATATGTGCATATTTGTATCATGCTTCTTTCGTTAGTTTTGAATTGATATGTAGTTGTTTGTTATACCTAAATAAAGCATAAATTTATAACTATCTGTAAACTGTATACTCAAAACTAATGATGCTGAGAAATAGTATCAAATATTATGGATATTTATTTCATAATCATAACTTGTATTTGCCATACATTCACATCAAATTTTCCAGCTCTGGATTTTGACAGTTCATGTGACGTTTTAGTCACGGCTGCGTTATACTTATGTGCTACAGCAACCCAACCGGAAGTTCGTTTCTCAACCCAGGTAACCGCTTCTACGTTTTATGTGATTTAAAAATTAAGTGAAAGTGATGTGATTATTAGCTTATTTAAATCCATTTTCAGTGTGGGCCATTTGTAGTGTACATAAGTACATATATTCACGTACTGAAGTTAAAAAATAATTCTCATCGCTGGTAGTGGCAACATAAAGAGATGTAAACAAACAACATATGAGAACCGGTGAAAAGAGAAAAATTGTATATTTATGCATGGATGTATGTATGTATGTATCTACTTATGTTTAGAACAAAAGGTGGAGGACCGCAACAAAGAGATGTAAATAATTGTCACCAAAATGCAATGTCGACAAACGAACCAACACAATGTATATAGTATGTATGCACTCACAAATATACATATGTATGTATATACAATACGTGGTACGTTGAGACAAACTTTCTCAGCTATTTACTAAGTAGACTTATGTATCATTAAATGACACTCAAACATATTCTACAAAAAAATATTACGTGTCGTTTATACCGTTCCTCATATTTTAATCATCAGAGAATGTTGGGAGAAAAACAGAAACAAGAAAATGCGCATTAATTTTTTAGAATATACATACATACATAAGTATACTTTAAGCAAAATAAACTTGATGTGTTCGTGATTAACACTACAAATACAGTGATGGGTCAATGACGGACTTCGTGCATAATACAGGCTTTGATAAGAATAATGTTCTAAACATTCAGCTTGTTTTTTTAATTCCCGCTAAACTATTTTTTCGACGACTTTGTATGGGGAGCCGCTTAATATCGCTTAGCTCCCCATACAAAGTGGTCGTCAAATTAGTTTAGCACGGAATAAAAAAACAGGCTTATTATTGCATTGTTTGACAAAGATAAGTTGCTGGACTTCAAGTTGACACCAACTTCGATTTTAATGTTACACTCTCAAACAAGTTGAGGCAACTTAATTTTCTTGTCAGATGTCGAAATGAAAGGTGGTGAGCGCACTCCGAAAATGTCACAATTTTTAAGAAACACCACTGTTATTTTCTTTAAATATTTATATATGTAACTATAACACTACAAATCACATTTATTTAGTTTGTATTTTTTCGATAATGTTAATGTTATTTACTTATTTTGTGTTATAATTATTTGCATTTTGCCGATAATGTTGCCTCATGAACGTTTCTCTTCGAAATGCGTATGAAAGTTGTTGCAATGTTCCCCTTAACTGATGAATGAGTTGACATCAACTTCAAAAAAGCAAAATCGCTGTCATTTTACCTCCATTAATTTGTACAAACACCATCTTCACCTTACACCATGGATAAGTTGATGCCAACATACAGTCGCTGCAACTTACCCACAGGTCTAAGGCCTAATTTTTGAGTGGAAACTGATCTTTGCTCAACGATCAAACATAATTTATACTCCGAATTAATTTTTTAGGTTAATAGTTGAAAATTGGGTATTTAAACTATGATCAAGTTACCATATGATTTTGACAGGAAACAACAAAAAGAACAAACACAAAGCTTGCTTAATTGTTAATGTGAACAATTATAATCACCATCCTAGTTGAAATAACAATAAAACATATCATTTAAATTTCATTAAATATTTTGTATTTTATCACTTCACTTTTGTTTTGCAAATGTCGTCACTTCGATGCATCGAATACCGGTTATTTTTCGTAGCATTTGCCTCTGTTGCCACATGGTAGTAAGATTATTTGACAAAGCACTGAAAATTTCTTTTCGGATTTAAAGTCAGATCGAACATAAATCAAAATCAACTGATTACCAATTTAAATAACCAGTCAAAAATTGGGCCCATAGAATAATACATACATAGATAACCTTATTCTCTCATCTGACGTTTCATTTCACACTCTTCATCGTAGGTTTGTGGAAATGAGAGCAATTAAATATAAAGTTACCTTACACCAGGTGGAGTTACAAAATATGTTCACTTAACTCTTTCCTATCGTTTAGGTGTAGAACTGAAAAATTTAAATATATTTTGCACTTTTTTGTTGACTTTTATCGTTGGTATACATTTGTATTGTATTTAATACATCTAGTTTGCCACAAAAACACGAAATTCGGTTGTTGTTCCTTTGTTGATCGCTGTATACTATTGCCACTACCTGGTATTATTGAACCCATATTTTCCACCATCCAATGTTTACTTTCCATCGTACCTATGACGTTTAATTTATTGAGCGAATAAAAGCTTCTATGGTATGTATTATTCTATGATTGGGCCTAAGGGCGCTTTAAGTCAACAAAGTCAAAAAATATGACAATAAAAATCTAAAATTTCATATTAAAAGAAAAAATAAGTTTCAACAAAAATATCAAGAATACAACACGTTGCTTAACGGAGAATATCTGATGACCATCGAATTGCAAAGCCATGTCACCACCGTCTATGTACTAATAAATTGGTTCTTCCTCCGGTTCAGCTACCATTCCTTGTTGAGAGTCCTCAGATGTTCTAACTGTTTTGGCAACTGCGACCACTGAACTTGCTAAAGTTTTTAGGCGAGGAAGTTTTTAGATTATAAAGGCGTTCTGGGATGTTCATCTTTGGACGGTCTTACGGGTTTTCTCCTATTGATATCCCAACATCGGCCTCAAGGCTTTGAAATAGTTTTTTATATAAGAAACAAATGCAATTATGTAAAATCACATAAATTTTGTGACATTTTCCATTGTTTAAATTACTTTCACAAAAATTTCCCATAATTTTAACTAAACGTCAATGAGAATTATGGGAAACTTCAGTGAAAGTGACAGTAGTACAGGACAGCACCTAGTGATCAAAGTTGACAATGGTCGCGCTATATCTATTATTTCCTTTATCTATGATACAAACAATTACAGTAATGGTAAGATATACCAAAAATCTGACAAAAGATTCGGAAAGAGAACGCACAAAAGCCTGTAGACACAATATCAACTCGGAAAAAACATAAATGGCGTTTACGACAAAACAATAATCAACCGACGATATACTAAAAAATTTTATCTAAATCGGGCAATGGGAACACGGAGCATCGAGCTCAAAGTTTTTGGATTTCGGAATATTAGTAAATTTTTGTGGTTGGATGTTGGGAAGTATTGCTTTAATAATACCAGAGAGAGGCAATGGCTTAAACCAACCAACAATAAATCAGCAATGGCATTTCGTTTTGTGCGATAAAATTTGTGTGTAAATACCAGGGACCGTAATCATTATGAGTTTTATTACAAAAATTACGTATTAGTGATTATATTATTGAGTATTATGAGTTTGAAGTTTTGAGTAATATTACAAACGTCAGCCCATAATCGTTATTGTTGAGCAAACAAATTTAACTCAAAAATAATAAATATTTATGATTTTTATTTTTTTTCCGCTCAAAATAAAACTCATATTCAATTTTAGAATTTTTTGTGGGGGTTTTTCGTCAATTTCGTTGCATATCCTCATGAATTAATTTTTATTTGTATAAATAATTTTTTTTCCAGCTTGGTTGGTTCTTCTGGATTTGTTTCATGAGGATGTGCAACGATATTGGCAAAAACAAACACAAAAAAGTTGTAAATTAAAAGTGAGTTTTATTTTGAGCGAATAAAAAATAAAATTCATAAATAATTATAATTTTTGAGTTTTACGCCAAAATCCAACAAAAGCGGGGCAATCCCGCCAAACTGTTTTTACTCGAAATGCGGGATTTTGAACCAAAAGGATTTTTAATTTTTTTATAAATAATAGTTTTTATTAAATTATAATTACATTAGAAAATTATAATACATATTACGTTTTATATAACAAATAAACCGGTTTTTACTCAGTTAAAATTAGATTTAAACAAAATATATATTTTTTTTTTCGAATTTGATTCACTTTTATTCAAGTATATTTTATAAAGTATATAAAGGGTTTTCCAATGTGAGTGATATTATTTCTAAGTGACCATTTGTAGTACATCATGATCTGTCTTCTTTTTTTCATTGAATTCTGTAATGTTTACAATTTCATCATGGAGAGATATGTATAATCAAGACCAACGCTTACAAATTATTAAATTTTTTTTATCAAAATAATCGTTCTCCAATTGCAACTTTTCGTGCGCTTTTGGCATTTTATGGTTGTAATAATCGTCCACCTGTGATCGCTATTCGTCGAATTGTTGCAAACTACGAGCGTACATTTTCGTTACATAATGTTCAGGCAAGTGTTACTGAAGACAGCAATTTATCGATTCCAAGACGTCAAAAATTGAGACTGTTTTAGACCACAACCTGGCGTATTTTGAGAAAGGATTTGGGCTTGCATCCGCATAAAATTGTTGTCACTCAAGAAGTGAAGCCATTGGACCTTTGCCATTGGCAACAACCGAATTATTGTGAGAAAAGTTTGGAGATTCGATTATTTCAAGAAATTGTAACATTGAATGGCCTCCAAGAAGTTGTGATTTTCCACCATTAGACTATTTCTTGTGGGATTATTTGAAGTCATTGGTCTTTAGCAATAAACCAGACTCTCTTCAAGCTTTACAAGTCAATATTGAACGTGCTATTCATGACATACGACTTGATTTAGGAGAAAAAGTGCTTGAAAATTGGGTTCATCAAATTCGTTCCTGCAATTCGTTCCTTCCTTCCATTTGAAATACGTTATATTCCGAACGTAATTGTATCGATTGTACTTCATATTAAAAAAAAAAACACTCGAATTTCCGTAACAATTAGTGTGTTTTTTTAAAGAAATCATATCTCTCAAATTGGAAAACCATATATAAATTTGATTAAAAAGGCATATTTTTATATTATAAATTATGCCAGTGTTTAAAAAGGTGTACATTTTTGTTACCCGCTATATCTTCTAAAGACTTCACATTGCCCACCATGTTTTATTCAAAATGACGATTTGCATTATGTTGGGACTTAATCAACAATAAAACCGTATCAAATTATTTTAGTTATTGACACATTTGAAGCCTAGCTCTTCAGCCGCTGAAGGTAAAGCTCCAATAAGCATGGAAGCGATAGACGGCAATGTGAGTTTAAATTCTATTGGCGACTGTTTCAAATTTTTCTCTAAGACTGTAAGGAAAATTTTAATTTACTACTTTTAAAAACGAAAAACAAATGTCACAAACCGGGATTTCGCTTTAAAAAGCGGGATGAGATATCGGAAAGCGGGATAATCTCGAAAAAGCGGGATAATCCTGCCAAAATCGGGAAGGTTGGTCAGGTTAGGTATACATGAACATATGTAGATTTAGGTTGATTGCTCTTCAGCCGCTGAAGGTAAAGCTCCAAAAAGCATGGAAGCGATAGACGGGCAAAATGAGTTTAAATTCTATT
Organism: Phaonia tiefii; assembly: GCA_963931995.1. Taxonomy (NCBI): domain Eukaryota; kingdom Metazoa; phylum Arthropoda; class Insecta; order Diptera; family Muscidae; genus Phaonia; species Phaonia tiefii. The sequence continues at coordinate 250,898,944 of OZ008368.1, read as the reverse complement.
GGCGACTGTTTCAAATTTTTCACTAAGACTGTAAGGAAAATTTTAATTTACTACTTTTAAAAACGAAAAACAAATGTCACAAACCGGGATTTCGCTTTAAAAAGCGGGATGAGATATCGGAAAGCGGGATAATCTCGAAAAAGCGGGATAATCCCGCCAAAATCGGGAAGGTTGGTCAGGTTAGGTATACATGAACATATGTAGATTTAGGTTGATTGTTAGAAATTATTACGATATTTTCTACACAAAATATATACACATCCAGGTGTACACATTGTGTATATACTTATATACCATCACATGTACTTTTAAACCCGGATTTTCTTATCGCTCAAATGTAATTTTTTCACAACTTTTTATCAAAAATCAATTGTTAGCAAATGTTATGTTAATGTCAGGTTATCTCTAGTGTTAAGAAATTCAACGCCAAAACAGAAAAAAATAACAGAGATAATTTTAACACAAACCAAAAAGAGAGAAAGACGGTCAACAAAAATACATTGTTTGTTATCTCTCGCGAACTCTCATTCAGGGGTGTGTATATAAAAGCCCTCGACACGGCAGTGGGCAAGTTTAATAGTGATTTAAACACTGTTCGGAAAGGACTTACCGTTACAAAAAGTCTGCGCTTTAACCAAAAACTTAAACCAAAAAACATAATTTTTTTCTCTGAGTAAAAATAAAAGATAGCGTGAACAAAAAAAGAAGACGCAAAGCTGCAATCAACCGTAATAATACTTCCAATTGAAAAATAAAGTATTAAATTAAATTTTTATCGCGGCTCAATTACACAAACAAAGACACAACATGTCGGAAGCCTACTTCAATGACTACGATCACTACAATTATGACCAAGACAAGTATATTTTCTCGGCACACAGTGGCAAAAATCGTTCGAAGAAGGAGGCCGTTGAACACACTAACCACTTTGATCCCAGTGGACATTCCAGAAAACTTTTAACAAAATTTATGAATACCAACAACAATAAGAAAACTGTATGTGTTGGCCAGAAAAATTAAGACGCAAAAGAAGAAATACCAGAATAAAGGAAATCGCAAAACTGTGAAGTAAAACGTATAAAACACGAAAGAGCAATAAGAAAGCGTAAAGAAAAAGAAAGATTTAAAGAAGAGATATCGAATTTAAGTTAAAAATATTTTTAAAAAAAAGTGAAGTCACTTGTAAAAGAAAAAACTTGTTAAAGATAAGATTTTAAGGATTTAGTAATCAAACTAAGCCCCAAAGATTTGGTTACACTTACGGTTTAGCGCTGCTCTAAGCAGTGCTAAACTAGTAAATTGTAACCGCTTCTGCAACGAGAGATAAAAACACACCTACATATACATATTACATTTGTTCTCTATATCCTTTAAGACATATTATTAAAACTTAGTGGTTACTCTATTATTAATTTATATTCTTTTTAATTTTCGTTTTTTTTTTTGCTTTTTTTCGTAATTCTCTTGTGATTTATAATAATTTTATTTAAGCAATTTATCAAATCGCTAGAGTTTTACTATTTTGAAATCCTAAAACAATTTCCCCTATTAGGTTTTATTAAAAACAAAAAGTATTTTTATAATTATGCTTATCAATTTTTTTAATAAATATGCAGTTAATTATAGAAAACATGAAAACAACGAATGTGTTTATTTTTTAAATTTGCAGGTTATTTGTTTACTGATGGCTGTGGAGTGGTGGGGTATTACTTTGGTGTGTGTAATGTAACTTGGCCTTTACATTTAATTTCTTGTTATACAGTTATTGCACTGTGTAGTGAACATTGTTGTTGCTGTTAAGTGCATTGTTTTCACAAAATGGAGGCCGTTGTTTTTGCAATAACAACAACAAATTGTACATACATATGTACATAAATGCAAACATTAACATTCTCTGCTCTGGGGTTTGATTACTCTTTCTTCGCTTTTGTTGTAAGCAACTCAAGCCCCGGTATTCAGTTTTTATGAAATGTTCGTAGCCATAAGAAATACTTGTAAAAACAAATAACGTAAATTTCATGAACTGAGAATTTCGATCACTTTTCATTTCCTTGGTACTCAGCTCTCTGCGAAAATTTAGTAAGCAAAATCAATTACAGGGTTGTTACGCCAAAGTTATTTCGTACGAAAACAATTGTTTGATAATTGCTTGGGATCGGAATTTTGACATTTCGATAATTTTAGCAATCAGAAGTAAAAATAAAATAGAGTTTGTAGAGGAATTATAAATTAACAACGGTATTCATAAAAAGTTATGAGAGGTTTGAGAAACAGTTTATCATACAAAAGACGTCTCTCAAACCTCTCACAATTTTTTATGAATAAGGCGGTTAATATTTTCAAGGTAAAACAAAGATACCTACTGAATACGGGGGCTTCAGATTGCAATATTTTTACATTACTCTACAACTAGAGTGTCCAAACCCGGGTATTTTTACTGTTTTAAAAAAACACAATTTTCAAACAAACCGAATACCGGCTATTTGATGTCAGTTAACCGGGGTTTACACCTTAAAAAATTAATAAATAATTAATAAATTTGGATTAAGACTAGTGTATTCAAAAAACCGGGTTTTCAAAAATGTTGGTTTTCGGTTTCTTCGAATATTCCGATTTAGGCGAAACCGGTTTTCGGTTAAACCGAGGTGTAGAAACCGGTTAATAACAAATAGACAACTATGCGTTTTATAAACATCGTTTATTTTTAATTCGTCTCTTTGAATTTTGATATCGACTATCGAGTACATAACCATGAAATTGCTTGACAAGATACCGTTCTGAACCGGAGTAAAACTGGAGGTCCCAATCAAAGTGTGTGAGCCTATTCCTTCATGGGATGTCATGGGAAACTAAATTAGAAATTTAATTTCGCTTTAAAAAAATACTAATAGACTTTTTTTTCAAAATTATGATTTTATTGGTTATCTATTCAATTTGTTTTGCGTTTTAAGGCCTCAAAGGACTCGGGATTGTTTGCGTAACACTTATATTTTACGGCGCTCCTTAGATAATAGTCTAACGGGTTTAAATCGCCAATGGACTTACAGGTTTCGGCTGATTATGCGGTTTGCGAACACAGTTCGTACACAGTCGCCCTGTTTTCAACTTTTGGGAACAAAAAATAGTTGAGCATGGCACGATAATGCTCGTCGTTGACGGTTATGGTGGCTCCTTGCTCATTTTCGAAGAAAATTGGGCCTATGGTGCCGCCTGGACGAAAACCGTGGATGCATCGGATTCTCCTCGACGACGTGTGGATATTCCGAGCCCCAAATGCGACAATTTTGTTTGGTAACGTAATCCCTTAGGTGAAAATGAGCTTCATTGGGAAACATGATTTTTTCGTAAAGCTCTTAAAATTTTGCGAAAAGAAGTGCGAGAAATGTTCAGGTCTGTGAACGATGGCGAGTTGATGTTGACGGCTGTTCAAACACACTTTCAGCTAAAGCGGCAATTATTTCCACTGAACGCACAGGACGAGTAGTTTTGTTGATGTGTTGACGGCACTCTATTTCAGTCGATTTTATTTCGTAGATTTCTGGCAGTTTGATTTGAAGACTCAGAAATTTGGAAGAAAGTTTTTAATATTTCCCAATATCTGTTAGAGCGTAAAGCGACCCATTTTGAAAATTTCTAGCCTTTAGCAAATAATCTGTCACTTCATGGATTTGAAATGGGTCATCTGTTTCGAAATACCAGGAGGTTTAAGTTCCAAATTTTATGTGTCCCACCCCTTCTCATACCCATTTGATTTACCCAATTAGGCAAAATCAGCGTTGTGCAAATATTCCTTTGGACGTTTTGTACTTCTTTTTTGAATGTGAATACTGTTTTTTATGCATTTCAGCTAACATACCATCTGTGTTGTCATTAGATCCAGAACTTAGATCTAAATCGGAGTTGGCAGATATGACTAATGCCATTGGACAACCAATTCAGCAAAGTCTTTTGTGTCTGTCTGCGGGGGCCAGCAATCATTATGAGCTATGAAAAAGGCTTTAGGTGTGTAATTCTGCGGTGTTATATCAGTTGTGAAAAAACCGAAAACCCCGGTTAATCTACTTGAAATAACCGGTGAAACCGGTTCTTCGAAAATATACATTTTTAGAAAACCGACATACGGTTAACCGGTTTTGGTTTTGAATACACTAATTAAGACACATAATATGATTTTATGCTTCAATTCTTCAATTACATTTCCAATCAATTTGTTTCTATTTAAATTTCCAAACCGAATACGAATTTATTAAGCTTGGCAAACTCTTTTTTCAAATTTACAAATTAAAATTATTTTATAAATAAATATTTTAAACGTAATAAGATTTTCGTACATTAAAATCTGTTTCAAATTTGAATATGATTTTTTAATTTAAATCAGTTTAATGTGAATTTAAAAAAACTTAAATTTTATATTAAATACGCATTCCAAATTCGAATATGGCTAGTGTGCGCGCGGCTCTTGTGCATGAGAATGTGGGTTCAATCCCTGCTATCACTATCGAGTACTTAGCCATGAAATCGAGTACTTAGCCATGAAAGAGCTTCTCAAAATACCGTTCGGAACCGGGGTAAAGCTTTAGGTCCCAATCAGTGAGTAAAAAATTAGAAAGCGCACAGGGGGTGGATTCTGGTTCTGTGAAAACTTTTCAGTGATAATTCTTGTACCTAAAACAACATTGGAGATTTTTTTCATTTCACAGTTTCACAGAAACAGCTGAGGGTCGATTCTGGTTGTGAGAAGCTCTCCCCAATCCCTTCATGGGATGTAATTGGAAACCTTGTTTGTTGTTTACATATCGACACGTTCCCGGCAGAATGTATTAAGCGACGAAATGGAAATTGTTTAGGAAACGAAAAAAACTTTCTATCAAGTGGCTGATTTGTATTATTTTTTCGGTTATTACCATTTCATTTGCTTAATAACTCATGATGTGGTTATGCAAGGGACATTCTCTGTACATCGAAATGTGGAGCTTGGCATAAATTTTGAGGATATGGAAAAAAGTCATTGCCGAGAAATATGTCGCTTAATACATTCTGCCGGGAACGTGTCGATATGTATGTAATTTAATTTAAAACAAAAATCGGTTGCACTTTTGGCCACCAAGATTAGGCCGTGATATTTCTTTCTTTGGGGTTTTTGTGAAATCTCGTGTTCATGCGAATAATAATCTGATTCCTGAGCTCTAACCCGAGATCCAACGCGTCATCGGTGAGATACAGCTACATCTCTATGAAAAAGTCCCTGTCATCAGAGCCGTGGGGGGCATTTGACGGATCTTTTTTCTATACTTAATCGGAACATGTCTTCTTTACAATCCAATAAAAAAATCACAACTGTCTTAAAAAATACGTGTTTTTTTTTAAATTAAAAGTGCATTCTTTCTGAGACAGCCTTTACATACATACAGTCTACAGCAAAAGTCTTGATACCCCAGTCCAAATAAAATATATCAAGTTTCCCAAAAGTTACTTCTTAAAATAGTTGATATTTATTTATATTTTATGTGTTCATTTCATACATGGGTTTTTTTAATTTGCACTGGATTTTAATTTGCATTACTTTATCTAATGCAAATGCAAAAGAATTACCATTGTTCGCAATGCAATTAAAAATTGTTGAATTTGCATTTGCCCAGGCAATGCAAATGCAGGTTGTGGAATCAGATGCCAATTGTAATGAAATATGGGAATGCTTTTAATTATTTTGAATTTGTTTTACTGCTGGTTATTTTGTTTTTAAAATAATTTAAGTGTAGAGGTTTGTGGTTTCGTTAGGTATTGCCTCGTATTACTATCAAATTCATCAACCTGTACGTATAAAATATTTGAAAACTAAAATTTACAGATATGAAGGAAATGCTTTGAAAAAAAAAAGTACAATTGCCAATAGTATTGAAAGTTTTTTGAATTTCCATTTGGACAGGAAATTCAAATTATACAACAAATTATAATTGTCATATAATTAATTTGCCCCATGTATGTATGGTTCATTTACATACTAAAAGATAAAAGAAAAGTGTCTCAATAATTAACCCAAATAAAATATAAAAAAATCTGATATCATGACAACTCCAGCTGTTTGTACAGCATAAGTCTTGGTACCCCTGGGCAAAAAAGATATTATATTAATTTTGTCACTTTAATATTTGTGTAAACGTATTACAGATCCTACATTTTATACTAAATTTCCTTTGAAAACTACTATAACGGTACTTTCCTAATTTGTTATTGAAAAACGTTAAGTCATATAACTCCTAAAAATGCATAGAAAAGAATATCAGTAGATAAATGACCCATTATCATTAGTAATATCCGTGAAATGGTAAATCATATTCTGAAATAGATAGAATTACAAATCAGAGCAAATCAACCATGCAGCAACTTATAAATCGGTTCAAAAGTGAAAAAAAATAATCCACAAAGTTACGAACAGGTTGTGTCCAAATGTTGTCTATTAGAGTAGGAGGAAAAATAGATGCCATAATTAAGACACACCTATTTACAATATAGCTTCAGAGTTAATGGACATATGACAAATGTGTTTCTGCAGACACAGTTTGCAGGTGCATCAAAAGGCCGGGAACAATGACTGCTTTAAACGAAACTACAAGCCTTTGGGTAGCTAGACAATTATATTAGTGTATGAATTCAGCTAATGAATGAATAAACAGTCAATGGGTGTTCCAACTCACGGGCGATGTGTTAACACCTTGTTGTTACACGGTACCTGTTCGATTGCTATGAACACATTAGTAAATGTTACATTGGAAAATAAAAAAAAAAACAATGTGTAAGTAGCGACAAACAATCACTCTGCACAATAAAATAAATGTCTTCGGTTAGTGGCTAGTGTGAATACACACCGCAGTGGCTTAACAGGCTAGACGCTGCTGAAGATGATGCTTCACAAACATCGAAATGATCGTCCAGCGAGTGTGAGTTTGAATCCCACCCGCAGCATTTACATTTAAAAAAAAAAGAATAGTTTTCGTGCTGAAGGCTCTGTTGCTATTGCACTTTCTTTTTTCTTACATCTGCTTTAACATTAGATGTAATATTGTTAGAATAAATGAAGCAATATTTAACTCACTGAAATAATTGTTTTTGTTTTGTCATAAACAGAGCGACGACGACCTGTTTGTTTGAATGCTGGTATACAACTCAATAAAAAGCTATATTTAGCTCACTGAAATAATTGGTTTTGTTTTGTCATAAACAGAGCGACGACAAAAAGTATTGAATAGTATAGAGAACTTATTGCACTCGTTTTCCGCTCTCATGTAGAGAGCCTGAGTAAAAGAGCATAAACGAGCCTTATTCTCTTTATAGAATATTTCAATGGTGCGTTTACATTTCGACAATCTTATTACATAAAACAATACAAAAAGCATAAATGTTTCAAAAGGCATCAATATTTCACATCAAAATTATGAATGGACCAAGTTATGACAAAAAGAGAATAATACGTTTTAAATCATTCGCCAGATGTCGCCAGTGGTTTTGAGTCATACAATTCGTTCCATGAGTTCTCTATACTATTCAATACTCTTTGGCGACGACGTGCTTGTTTGTTCGCTGCCACTACATCAATACCATCATACTTATTCTCAGGCAGAGGCTATTGTTGTATAACCACCACGTATGTGATGCTAACGCTGTGAGTTATTTGCATGTGTTCCCTTTGATAGATTGCCCTACCCGTACCTATAGATGTTAAGACATCAAAAAGAAAATGATTTTGGAGATATCGTAGTAATATTCTCGGACGAATCAAATTTAATATTTTTGAATCAAACGGACACAGCTTAGTATGAGGAAAAAAGCAGGGCTGTGGGCCAAAATTGAACGCTTACTCCAGCAATTTGAAAACTCACGACTACAATATTAAATAACACCATTTAACCGATTATTATTATTCGAACTTATGAATTTGTTTTAATTAATTGTGGAAAATTTTATTTTGCCAATGGCCATTGTCGGCGTTGGTACAAATTTGGGCTCTTTTGATTACAGTTTACATAATGTGTGGCCGTCGGTGGTGCAATGGTTAGTGTGCGCGGCTCTTGTACATGAGATCCTGGGTTCGAACCCGGCTCTGACCACCTTCAAATTTTCTTCCGGCGGCGGTCACCTCGCATAGTGACGGCGACACTATCGAGTATCTAGCCATGAAAAAGCTTCTCAAATTACCGTTCGGAATCGGTGTAAAACTGTAGGTCCCAATCAGTGAGTGAAAACTGGAAAGCGCACAGCTCAGTGATTGTGAGAAGTTCTCCCCAGTCCCTTCATGGGATGTAATGGGAAACCATTTATTTATTTTTTTACATAACTGTGCGCAACATTTGTGGTATCTCGTTGGCAATTTCGGCTCGAATGTTGTTCTTTAACTCCTCTAAGGTGCGGGGTTCGCGTACACCAACGACTTTAATATCGAAGCCCGGGCCAGTCTAATCAGGAGATCTAGCTGGCCAAGCTAAATCACCGAAACGCGTGATTAACCGCGCTGGGAAGGCATCCTTCAAAATACGCATTGAATCACGAACCGTATTTCAAGAGGTTCAGTCCTGTTGGAACTGCATGTTCTTCAAATCCAGATCGTCAACTTCCGGTTAGAAAAATTCAGTTAGAATGGCTCTACAGCAGTTTCCGACGTAACTATACACCACTCGGTTACTAAATATTTAATGAAATTGGAGAATATTTGAGCAGAAATAAAGTTCTAACTGCACTACGAGTTAATGATACGTTTTTATTGTTATTTCAACTAGGATGGTGTTTATAATGGTTCACATTAACAATTAAGGAAGCTTTGTGTTTGTTATTCTTGTTGTTTTCTGTCAAAATCATATGGCCACTTGATCACAGTTTAAATGCCCAACTTTGGCTGTTTAAACATCAATTAACAATTTACCTAAAAAGTGAATTCAGAGTTTAAATTATGTTTGATCGTTGATCAATGATGATTTTCCACTAAACAAAATTAGGTCTACGTATATTAGTATTTTTTTTAAGCGAAATGAAGTTCCAAATTTTACATGTCCCATCCTTTATTAAACTTCAAGCTCTAATATTTCGATTATGTGTTTGGTGACACTAGACGCGTAGTGATCTGTAGATTATTATTATTTTAATATAAACTTTATATACATATAAATACTTATAATTTGTATTTATTTAATTCAAATTTTTCAATTTATATAACAAAAAACTTCGACGAGAAATTCACAGACTCCAAAATTATTTTAGGCACATGCTTTATGCGGAACAAGTGCTTCGAAATAGACAAAAAATCAACTGCTGGGCTATCATTTTTTGGCAAAAAAAACCGACCCATCCTTTTGTACATGGTAAAAGTTGCATATAGCTAAATTATTCCTGAAGAACACATGTTCGTACATATGTGTTTCTCTAGCGTGTTCTAATTAAAAAAACTATTGGTCAAATATATGTAATGGTTTCCGAGATATCTTTAGAACTATAACAACACCGAGGAAGGCTTATATTCAAATTAGAGTGGCTCAAAATTACCAACTAATGACAGCGAAAACGTTTAACGGCCTTATTCATAAAAAGTTATGAAAGCTTTGAGAGACGATTTATCATAGAAAAAGTGTCTCTTAAACTTCCCACAACTTTTTATGAATAAGGCCGTAAGTATCTGGGAAGCATGATATACTTGTTTTTCCTACTTGGAAGTCCTTACATGTATAATGCCTAATTTTTGATATAATTTAAACTCTGAATTCATTGTTTAGTTTAATAGTTGAATGCTGTTTAAACAGCCAGAGTTGGGCATTTAACCTATGATCAAGTGACCATATGATTTTGACAGAAAACAACAAGAAGAACAAACAACAACAAAGCTTCTTTAATTGTTAATGTGAACAAATATACTCATCATCCTAGTTGAAATAATAATAAAAACGTATCATTTAACTCGTAGTGCAGTTTGAACTTTATTTCTGCTCAAATATTCTCCAGTTTCATTAAATATTTTGTATTTTATCACTTCACTTTTGTTTTGCAAATGGCGTCAGGTTGATGCATCGTAACGATTAGCCGATAAATGTATGAATACCGGTTATCTTTCGTAGCATATGCCAATACTGCCTCATGGTAGTAAGATTATTTGACAAAACACTGAAAAACTCTTTTCGTATTTAAAGTCAGATCAAATATAAATCAAAATCAACTGATTACCAATTTAAATAGTTACTTCCTTATCCGGTCTCGGACAACCCCGGGGGGTCAGGGACCTTACAAAACGAAGATAACATATTTCGCCAACCAGTTCGATCTTTTGCTTTATCTCTCCAGTTGGCAATACCAAGTGTACGCAGGGATTCGTCAACCTGATCCCTCCAGCGGAGTCTTGGTCTTCCTATTTTTCGTCTTCCTTCGAGTTCGGTTTCGAAAACCCTTCGCGCTGGTTCATCTTCATCCATTCTACTGACATGGCCTAGCCAGCGCAATCGCGTTATCTTGATCCGGTTAACTATGTCAATGTCAGGATAAAGCTCATACAGCTCATGATTCATGCGTCGCCGATACTCGCAAGACAGGTTGAATGAGAGTCTGGTACAGCTGGACTTTTGTTACTCGAGAGAGGACTTTATCTCTAAAGTGCTTGCTTAGCCCAAAATAACATCTATTCGCAAGCACAATTCTCCGCTTGATCTCAAGGCTGACGTTGTTGTTTTTGTTCACGGCAGATCCGAGGTATATAAATTCGTTCACTACCTCGAAGTTATAACGGTTATCAACGTTCACGCTTTGGTCTAATCGCATGGAGGCCCTGTTCGTTGAAACCATTAATTTTGTCTTGTCCTCATTTACCGTCAGACCCACTTTTGCTGACTCCTTCTCAATTCTCGAAAAAACCGCAGTAACTTCTCTAATTGTGCGCCCAATGATATCTATATCATCGGCATACGCGAGCAGCATGTTACTTTTGCTGCTGATGGTTTTATTCATGTTGACAGCAGCTTTTCTCATAATGATCTCCATTAAGATGTTAAAGAGATCGCACGATAGGGTGTCGCCTTGCCTGAGGCCTCGCTTAGTTTCGAAAGGTTCGGTAAGATCCTTACCAACTTTCACTGCGGATTTGGTGTTCGTCAAGGTCATCCTGCAAAGGCGTATGAGTTTTGCAGGAATACCAAGCTCAGACATTGCTTCATAGAGTTTCTCCCGTATCGGACTATCGAAGGCCGCTTTATAATCGATAAATAGATGATAGGTGTCGATTTGTATTTCGTGTGTCTTCTCCAGGATTTGGCGTAGCGTGAAAATCTGGTCAGTTGTCGATTTTCCAGGCCTTAAGCCACACTGGTGTGGTCCAATCAGGTCAGCGATAAATGGTTTTAGTCTTTCGCACATTATACTTGATAGAACCTTATATGCTATGGATAAAAGGCTTATTCCACGGTAGTTGGCACAGATACTCGGGTCACCTTTTCTAAATATGGGACATAGTACACTGAGACTCCAATCGCCGGGCATGCATTCATCTAACCAAATTTTGCTAATGAGCTGATGCATGCACCTTATCAGCTCATCGCCGCCAGCCTTAAACAGCTCCGCCGGTAATCCATCAGCTCCTGCGACTTTGTTGTTCTTAAGCCGGGCAATAGCTGTTCTGACCTCGTCTTGGTTAGGAGGGGGCAATCGACGTCGTCGTCCATATTGTGATCGATTGTCCAATCGTCATCGGATATCTCAGGTACTAGTAGCGCGGAGAAATGCTCTCTCCATATTCCCAACATGCTCTGCACGTCTGCGACGAGATTTCCGTCCTTGTCTTTACAGAAGGGGGGCCCTGAACCATGTCCATTAGTTCCGTTTTCAACTTTTCGGTAGAATTTTCGGGCTTCGTTCCTCCTTCTGTATGTCTCAATTTTCTCACTCTCGCGCTTTCTCCACTGCCCTATACCGCTCAGTTGCAGCCCGCGTTGCAATTGACTGAAGCATTACCATACGCGCAGCGTTCTTTTCGTCATTTGCTATGCGACACTCTTCATCGTACCACGGTTTATTGCTGAGCGGTTTTTCGAAACCAAGTACGGTTGTTGCGGCAGTTTTTATAGAGTCGGAAATGGGTTTCCACTGCGCATCAGGATCTTCATCGGGAGGGGGTGGGTTCTGTGCCAAAAGTTGCGAGAGCTTCCTTGAGTAGGCTGTGGCTACCTCTGGTAATTGCAGCTTTCCGATGTCCAGCTTCCTCTGCGTCTGGTTTCGTACGATTTTCGCTCTACTTAATCTTGTGCGAACCTTTGCTGCTACCAGGTAGTGATCAGAATCGATGTTAGCTCCTCTGATCACTCTTACGTCCACTACACTGGATGAGTGCCTTCCATCAATTACCACGTGATCAATTTGGTTCTTAGTTCTTTGATCAGGGGATACCCAAGTAGCCTTGTGGATGTCCTTATGTTGGAATCTTGTACCACTAATGAGCATGTTTTCTGCCGCGGCAAAGTCAATCAGTCTCATACCGTTGTCGGAACTGTCAGCATGTAGATTGAAATTGCCAATAGTTGGATTAAACACATTCTCCCTTCCTACTTTGGCATTAAAATCTCCTAGTACAATCTTAATGTCATGGCCAGGGCAGCGGTCATACGTTTCCTCTCGGAGCTCATAGAATATGTCTTTGGCATCATCATCTTTCTCTTCTGTCGGGGCATGCACACAAATTAGGGAAATATAAAAATATTTCGCTTTTCGGCGGATTGTGGCTATTCGTTCACTCACAGGATTGAACCTAGAGACTAGATGTCGCAGTCTTTTGCCAACTACAAATCCGCAACCAAATTCATGTTTTTTTTCATGGCAACTGTAGTATATATCGCAGTTTCCTTTCCCTGTGCAGCCATGTCCTGTCCATCGCATTTCCCGGATAGCGGTAATGTCAGCCTTATAACTTTCGAGGACATCTGCCTGTTGGATACTTGCACCGGATCTATATAGAGTTCTCACATTCCAAGTGCATATCCGTAAATCGTGGTCCTTATAACGTCAAATAGGGGTTGTTTATGTTCTCCGTTTCGTTTTCGTATTTTCACTGCCATTATGAACGGTGGCGGGAGGCAAACCCAGTCCACCGGGTTTTTGCATTTTACCTACTGCCAGGATATTTCATTGCAGCCGCCCATTATGGATCAGACGCTGACCTGGATGCGATATGTTGAACCTGGATTTTCTTCCCCTAGTTTCCATCCGCCGTTGGCCCGTATGTTTGGCTCATCCGCCTTCTAAGGACAAAAGAATATGCCCGATGAGCTTCAGTGACATCAGTCACCTACTAAACCTGATTTGATGCTCATTTAAATAACCAGTCAAAATTGGGCCTTAGAAACATTAAAATGTTGCTCGATACATGTTACTGATGTTTCGCGTCAACAATTTAGGAAAGCAGGTGTTTTACGGAAACCTCGTTAATTGACCGCCTATAACCGTCCCTGCTTTTTCCATTCCAAAAAAAACTTAAAACTTACTTTAGCATGTATTAGGCTGACGACATGATGTAAGTTCTTCGAACTTTGAAATATAAATAGAGGTGACATTTTCAATGACAACATCGTATTTTCTTCTCCTTCCTCTTTCTTTTGTCATGTTCGTATGCAAAAGGCCATGATGCAAATATCATAATCCAAAAACATACAACATACATTTTCTAACAACGCATATTATGTTTACATATTTTGAGTTTCCGAAGGTATTTTTAGAAATGTTTGCATGTGTGTAAATAAAAACAGCATCAGAGAGATATTTTATCTGACCGGCTAACCAACCAAGTAGCCAGCCTCCACATGCATATCAAAAGTCAAGAAAACATTTCACTCATGCTCAGAGGCGAACGAACGACTTTGTTGTTCAGTTGTACTCCGAATCACTGGCATTGTCATAAGGAATGCCAGCAATGCAGCACAGTGTAAGATATCGCATGTTATCAGAAAACGAGAAAAATTGGTATGGTCTGTGTTTGTAAAGGCATGTACTAAGTTCAATATTTTACGGGAAATTTTATAGATGGAAACTTTTCCATACAAAAAAATTACGATAATATACGTGTAAGATCAACTTTTCACGGGTAATGTTTCTAAGAAAAATTCAACAACCAAATTATAGGAAGAAAAGATTGGTGTTGTCAACTCTCATTCAATTTTTCAAAACAAAGGAATTTTTAGTGTAAAAAAACTTAAAAGCAAAGAAAAAATAGTCGTCAACACTAATATGTTGCTGGCCCATTTCACAGGGAAATAAATTAATGTTGCTCAATACTCGTACTCTCAGCTACATCGACAATTTCCCAGCAGTGTAGTAACCATAGAGTAAATCATACTAGAGAGAATATTTTGCTCATCTGACGTTTCCTTTCACACTCTTCTTGATGCGGTCATAGATACATTTATTCTCTCAATAAATTAAACGTCAAAGGTACGGTGGAAAGTAAACATTGGATGGTAGAAAACATGGCTTTAATAATACCAGATAGAGGCAATAGTAAACAACGTCCAACAAAGGAACAACAACTGAATTTCGTGTTTTTGTGGCAAACTAGTTGTGTTAAATACAATACAAATGTATACCAACGATAAAAGTCAACAAAGAAGTGCAAATACATTTAAATTTGTCAGTTCTACACCAAAACGACATGAAAAAGTTAAGTGAACATATTTTGTAACTCCACCTGGTGTAAGTTAATTTTAAATTTAATTTCTCTCATTTCCACAAACCTACGACGAAGAGTGTGAAATGAAACGTCAGATGAGAGAATAAATGTATCTATGTATGTATTCGTCTATGTGTTTGACGAAAAGTGGCATACACCAGGTGGAATTACAATAACTTCTTGCTTTAATTTTTCATGTCGTTTTGGTGGAAAACTGTGAAATTTAAATGTGTTTTAAACTTTTTAATTGACTGTTATTGTTAGCATACATTTGTGTTGTATTTAACACAATAATTTTAACACACGAAACGGAATGCCGTTGTTGTTATTTTGTTCGTTGTTTTGAACCATTGCCTCTATCTGGTTTTAGTAAAGCAACAACATTCAACATCGAACGTAAATATCACACCAGGCCAAATGTCATAAATTTGGTGAGTGAACTATTAGGTCTACTAGAAGTATTAGTCTATGGTTCATATGATGCCCAGAATGCAGTCAATTCCAAAAGCCATTAAACGAAATGTACTTACTTCCTTAAACATAAAATTTAGTTTAAAATTGTTTTGTTGTGGTTTGGAATCGTTTTTTTTGTGCTTAAGGCTCTTTTGCTATTGCACTTTCATTTTTCTTACATCTGCTTTAACATTAGATGTAATATTGTTAAAAGAAATAAAGCAATATTTAGCTCACTGAAATAATTGTTTTTGTTTTGTTCTAACAGAGCGACGACAAAAAGTATTGAATAGTATAGAGAACTTATTGCACTCGTTTTCCGATCTCATGTAGAGAGCCTGAGTAAAAGAGCATAAACGAGTCTTATTCTCTTTATAGAATATTTCAATGGTGCGTTTACACTTCGACAATCTTATTACATAAAACAATACAAAACGCATAAATGTTTCAAAAGGCATCAATGTTTCACATCAAAATTATGAATGGACCAAGTTATGACAAAACGAGAATAATACGTTTTAAATCATTCGCCAGATGTCGCCAGTGCTTTTGAGTCATACAATTCGTTCCATGAGTTCTCTATACTATTCAATACTCTTAGCCGACGATGACCTGCTTGTTTGTTCGCTGCCGCTACATCAATACCATCATACTTATTCTCAGGCAGAGACTATTGTTGTAAAACAACCACGTACGTGATGCCAACGCTGTATTGTTTGCATGTGTTCACTTTGATAGATTGCCCTACACGTGCCTATAGATTTTAACACATCAAAAATAAAAAATAAAGTTTATCTACCTATTTTGCCTGTTTAGAACGTAATGTTCGCAACGCTCAGTGGTGCCGTTTGGAAAATACACGGTAATAATATCACAACTTTTAAAGTATTGTTCTGATCATTTTGGAATGTACTAGACATTTGTAGAGGAGGAGTCAGAATATTGTATTTAGAGGCACCCGGTGTGAACGCAGTTAACTGGTACTCTACTCTCTAATTGGTACTCTACAGGGTCTCAAAGTTGACCACTTTGGTCCTGTTACATCTTTCAAAGCCTGGTACTTCTACAGTTATAGGCCGATTTCAAAGATTTTTAGTTTTAAAAATCTACTATCTACGACAAACAAAAAATACGCTAAGTGTTGCGGAATATCTTTTATCGTTATTAAGATATTCCCTATCAAAGTTGATAAATGTCAATTTATTCATTGAATTTTTTCCTTTTTTTGTTAATAACTCTATCATTTGAGGGAAAGGAATATTTCTGAAAACACCACTAAATTGGAAATAGATACATATGTATGTACTTGAATAAAAAATGCACTTTAAAAATTGTTAAGTTACCTCAAGGCGTATGGAAATACCGACTTCTCAAAGTTAGTCATTAGATTCATTTAGTATTTTCGTTAGTTTTATCCAAGAAACTATACAATTTTTTTTCTGAAAAACAACGCTTTCGCAAATACATTTAATGTAAAAGTATGATCAGTTGGAAATGGAATTTTGTTTAACAAATTCTTCACTTTCGAAGTTTGGAAAAAATTTTGCTCGGGGTTTTATATATAGTTTTTTTTATTTATATTGTAGATTGAAATGTTCTTAAATACATGCCAAAAAAAAAGAAATAGATCCTACACAGAAAAAAACTTTGTGTAAAATTACCCAAATTCATGGTATGATATCAGCCAGTGTACTGGTCAACATTGGGTCAGCTATTTAATTGGGCAATATTACAAAGTAACGTAATTACATTGTATAATTACCCAAAGAAGAAAGGGCAATTTACAGAATTTATGTATGTGAATTATTACCAATCAAAATGTGCAGTCTTAACAAATATTTAGCCCATATTTTCCACATTTACAGAAACACATTTTGTTGTATTTTAATATAGAACCATTTATTGAATAATCAGATTGAATAAGCGATAATATCGGGTTTTTCAATATGAGCGCTACAAAAGTTTTTTTAAATAAAACAAAACCGATTTTAGATACCAATGAAATTCTCTATTCCTGTGAAAGTACGTTCGATGCCATTATGTATGGAACTCGATTCCTTTTGCATGGCCACCACGGGCACGCTTGCAGAGTCCAGACGCTGAACCCAATTTTCGACGGTTTTCAAGCATAAATCGGCCGATACTGTTGCAATTTCACGTTCGATATTCGTACGAAGTTCATCAATCGTCGCTGGCTTGTTGGCATAGACCATAGACTAGACGTAGCCCCACAGAAAATAATCTAACGGCGTCAAATCGCACGACCGAGGCGGCCAATCGACTTAGCCATTTCGTGAGATAAGACGTTCACCAAACTTGGTTTCCAATAAATTGATTGTGGCATTCGCTGTGTGGCTTGTGGCGCCGTCCTGTTGGAACCGCATGTCCTCCAAGTCCATATTATCCAATTGGGGCCAAAAATATTCGGTTATCATTGAACGGTAGCGATTCGCATTCACAGTAATGTGCCGGCCTTGATCTTCACGGAATAAGTACGGCCCAATGACGCGGCCGGCCCATAAACCGCACCAAACCGTAATTTTTTCGGGATGCAATGATGACTCATGGATTACGTGTGGATTTCTGTCTGACCAATAACGCATATTTTGCTTATTGACGAAGCCATTCAGCCAGAAATGAGCCTCATCATAAATTGGACGTAGCGCTCTTAAAGTTGAGGCCACTGACTCCAAATTTCGGTAGTAAATTTTAATAATTTCGACTGGTTGTTGGCTCGTATATCTTTCCATGATGAAATGGCAAACCTTACTGAAGAGAAATGTCAAAAGAGCGGGGAAAAATATGGCGTCGTTTGCTGTCCCTATCGATTTACTTTTGTTGCGTCTCTGTTGAAAAACCCTTTATTATAATACAGAAAGCATAGGCTCCTGAAATATAGTTCCACCCTGGGTTTATTTCTGTCGTTGACTCCAATCACGTTCCCTCAATTTCCTGTGAAGAAATTAATTAAAGATGAGATAAAACCACCAAACGTTTTGCTATAAAGTTTGGACAAACATTTATTTTATCCAAGTGGCTGAGATGTATTTATTTTCCCGTCGCGTATTAAAAACATTTAGCCAGTGTTTAACAAGAGACAACCAAGACAAGACACTTTCCTAATTCCACAAATTTGACCATGGAATCTTGGCCAATGCAAATATGTTGGCTATTAAAAACACTTGGAAATCAAATTTTTACTGACAGCTCTTTATGAAATTGGAAATTTGCACTATTTTTTTGAGAAATTTAATAAAATGAACGCTGAGAAACTGAGAAACAAAATTAGTAGTAATACAAACTCTTATAGCTTTACGATTATATTCGTCTCGCTTTAACGCACGGTGACTAGTCGGAATGCTGCTGCCTCGCCGCAATTCTTGATATACAAATAAGAAGCAGGGTATTTGCCAACATTAGTATGCAAATTCTGCATTGCTGTTGGTAGTATGGTTTACACTTTTGATTTAGGCAATAATGCCACCTTTTCTTGTCTTCATATAAAAAAAATCACCAAACACAAACTGGGTAATATTGCCGATGTTTATTTTTTCTGTGCACGCATAAATGAGCTCCGAAGAGCGTAATATGTAAAAAAAAGTCGAAATTTCATAGAAGACTTGTTTGGGATTAAAAATATCTAGGTTTATTTACTATTTGGAAAAAAAAATTACTTGGGTTTAATTTACCGTGCATTGGTCTATAAAAAATAAATAAATGGTTTCCCATTACATCCCATGAAGGGACATATACAAAATTAGTGAGATACCACCAATATGTAGCTATAACTTTAAATCAAATTTTTAAAAGATTTTACCATAATTATTTATTTTGGGTTTTGGCATAAAACTATTTTAGCAGCAAAATCAGATCTGCACCAAAAATTTCTCCAACGGTAAAGGCTTTGGCGCTGAGTTGAAAAATAAGTTTTGTTTTTTGCGCTTGGTCCAACTTCTTGAGATATAGGCCTTTAAAGCTTGAGTATATGATCGGTCATATCTGACGTATTTATCATCGGATCTGCTTGAAATATGTATCATTACAAAGCCCTTGTGAAACTCTATAACTCTGTATATAAATATATATTCTTTTATTATCTCATTTAAAAAAAAATTTTTAAAAAATGTTTTTTAACCTCACTTTTTTGGTTTAATCAAGTTGTTGTTCTTGTCTTTTGGTTTGTTGTCTTTTGTCGTTGTTGTAGTTGTCTTTTATTTCTGTTGTCCTTTTTTGTAGTTTTTACACACCAAAATAAAAAAATTATTTCTAAAAACTCGCGTGATTTTTCTGATTTTGTCACACATCGACTTAAGCTACAGATGGAATTTGATAGCCCCTACCTGAGTTATGCATTCAAGCTTTGGAGGCCTATATTTCGGAAAATATGGACTTCCGCAAACTTTTTTCTTTTTTTTTTAAATCCGCATTTAATGCTCTACCAGGCAAAAAAAAAAACGAAAAAAATCCCATTTTGCTGCTGAAAGAAATTTGGTCTTGGGTTTTTTTTCGTATTTTTGCATCGTTCAGGAGGACTAGTAGTGTATTGGCAAATACGTTATATTTTTATATGATGCCATTATTTTATAAAACTATGGTTTGGGATCATAAAAAACTTCAAACTTGCTAAATTTTGGCTAAGACCTCTTCAAATTCTACTTGCAGTGGTACCTTCTTTGCACTTTTTTTAAGAACACATGTAAACATATGTTCGAAATTGTAAATTCTTACTGAAATCTTTATTTTGATTCTTAGACCCACCATTCAGAAATCTCTTTCAGGTACATTTTGCGTACAATTTGTTTCATGTATGTGCGAGTACTTCAGCCAGGTGAAGCAAAAAAATTGGTGAAAACAATGCTCAATAACTTTCATAACATCAATGCATCTATGACATTGAAATTACATTGGGCCTTTCGGAAATGCATCACTGCTCTGCAACTGATGCGCAGCACGTTCGTAAATGCAACATCTGACAATTTTGCAGGTGTTTTGAAGCATCTGCAACAGTTGTTGCATTTCCGAATAGGCCCATTTTCTGCATCACCTCTTTGATGAGTTATTACACCAATTGCCCATCGAATCGGACGAACAAGGAGAGCGATTCTATCAGGTCACCATGCCAATGGAAAAACGATGCAAAGGAAAAAACATCGATGCATTGCTTGCAGACGTTTGTTGGTGGAGTCATCTAATATGAAGATGGAGTATCCTAATATGAAGATGCAGGCACCGAAATCGCGAAGGACGACTGATTTGTCGGACACACCGAAAGAGATATGTCATTGAGTGTGCTATCAAGCTCAGATTTGATGATGATTCAGATCAAGGACCTGAACCACCAACGAAAAAACCAAGAGCATCAACTTCACTGGATTCACCGAGAGTATCAACTTCAATGGATATTGTTTAATTAATATTTTTGTTTGACTTTTGCTACATTTCTCGAATTTTCTATGTAAAATACAGCTGAAAAATTAATAATTTTTTTTTTGTATTTTGATGGAAATAAAGTTAAAAAAGAGATATTTGTGGATAGTTTACGAGTTATGAGTTAATAATTTTAGTTTCGTGTGAAAAACTGATGTAAGTTCACAGTCTGGCAGCTATGGGCCAAAAATGGTATAAAAAAAGATAGAAAAAATTAAAATTTTTCAACATGTTTGTAATTTTGAGGCAGTAGATGCAGTTGTTTTGGAGTTAGTTTATTTTACACTTTTTTCTCCTAGTCTATAGCTACAATTGTGCCGAAGATATGAAAACAAAATTCCAATTGGTTTCCGAAATATAGCCGTTTGAAAAAGTCTATGTTCTTCGGAAAAAATAAGTTTTCGCCAAAATATACATCAGGCCATAATATCCGAACAGCAGCTAAACTAGTAAACCGCAAATAGGGGTTTGTTTTAAATTGCTAATAATTGGAGTCCTAGTAGGATAAATATCTAAAAAAAAAAAACAAGAAAATACAAATCTATGAGGGAAAGGCAAGAGAAAACTTGCTTGACGACCTGTTTATTGCTTCTGAATTTCATTGTATTCTATTAAAGGGACTGCTATGCTTTAAAGCGTGTGATGATTATGAATTATGCAACTGTGAATAAGTCCATACTAGTAATTCAATTAAATATTATGTATCCATGTCAACATTATTAGGGTTGACCACGATATGTAATTGATAATGTAATTTTCTTTAAACAATAAGTTTTAGATGGTTCCAAATGACAAATAATAACCTCGGTATTATTTTGTTGAAGTACTTAACGACTGGTATTATCTTTTGCATTTAATTGCGTTCTAATAAAATATATATTTGTCACCATTTTATTGAAACAATACATTCTTTATCGTTTATTTATAATTCATACAAAATGTGGTTTAAAGTAAATTTATTTTATGGAATAAACGCGCCAGAGTAAGACTTGGGGTTTCTTCTTATTTTATTCATTTGTATTAAATAAAAAACAAAATAAGACGTAAATTCTTGGAGTCAGAGTAGAAATATTTTAAAAGATAATAGAAGTGTAAACACAAACAATTCTGGAACTTTATATTAACTAAAACATTAATCCATATTTTGCTGCGAGACTGGAATTTTATTCAAACATTTTATCAAAGTTTTGGACAACATTTTATTAACGGATGGGTGATTTGTTATACACTGTGCAAACAAATTTTTGAAATCAAAAACGAATTATATTAGCATAAAAAAATGCAAACAATATTAATATTTTAATTCTTTTTTTTCAACAATTAAAATGCGGTTATTAGTGGAAATTATAGGTGGAAATATAGGTTAAAAATAGTCTCCCCATACAAATTCTAAGTTAAATTAAATTTAAGAATATTTTCCAAGTGGAAGTACTTAATTTTTGCCAGAGACTTTGAAACCATTCCACAGCAAAATAGTTTTCAACACGTAGAGAAAGAAGTATCTTTTCAAAAAGAAATATTATCGTTTTCCAGTTGTATGTCACAAACAAAATTAATTTGTTTTCCTTTCAACAAACAGCATCTTTCTTCCCTACAGAAAGTTAACAAATTGTGCGTGTATGTAATTAAAAATTGTAAACTAAAACCGTATAAATTTGTTTTTTAAGCCCCGTATTCAGTACTTTGCAAATTTTCGTAACAAATTTTGTCATTTATCTCTAAACGGAAAATTTGTTGCGGAGATTTACTACCTATCTTTGATTTACCTTGCAATTATTTCATTTATAATTCCTTTGCGCACTCCATTTTATTTTTAGCGCATGTGGTGTTACTTCTGGTTGTTAAAACTATCGAAATGTCAAAATTCCGGTCCCAAACAATTATCAAACAATTGTTTTCGTACGAAATAAATTTGGCGTAACAGCCCTGTAATTGATTTTGGCTACGAAATTTTCCCTAAGAGCTGAGTACCAACCAAATGAAAAGTGAGCGAAACTTTCGGTTAATTAAATTTTCGTTATTTTTTATACACGTACTTGTTATGGCAACGAAAATTTCATAAAAACTGAATTCCGGGCTATAATATGGATAGATTAACCAAACCTAGCATTTACTAGAGATGAGCGATATTTTAGAAGCGGTGATTTCGTTACCATGATTGAAAAATCACTGGTAACTGCAGTGACCGAATGGTTCAAGTAGCCGTTACTTTCAATGTCGTTATTTCATTGTTGTGGTTCCTTCAGTGTTGCCGTTCATTATTGATGGCGGCGTTCTTTCGATGTTTTTGGTTTTTTTCTATATTCTCGTTCTAGCACTGTTCTTGTTCTCGTTCTTGCACTGTTCTTTCAATGTTATCGTTGTTTATTTTTGTATTTCTAGATGTATTTGAAATGTGGAAAAACTTTAACAATAAATACAACAAGGTAATATAAATGAAAGTGGCATAAATTAACTTTAGTCAGACTTCTTTGCTCTACATCAAAATTTTTCCACCGACAAAGTTTGCCGCGTTGAGTTGAAAAAGTTAATTTTTCCCCCGCTCGGCCCAACTTCTTGAGATATAAGGCTTTAAACATTAAGTATATAATCCGCCATATCTCATGCATTTATTATCCGATCTAGTGCAAATGGGTATCATTACAAAGGCTTTTTTTTTTAGACTCTATATATCCATGTATAAATATATTTTGTTTTATTAACCCATTAGGGTCCCATTAAGAAAAAGGTTTTTGAACCTCACTTTTTTTGTTAAAAATTTACTAATTTCAAAAAAATCCCTAGTGTAGTTACTTGCTTCCTAGACCCCGATAATAGACAATACTTCCAGTTTTTTTTAAAGGTATAATACTACGCATTAACCTCTTACAGACCAGAGACATTTACATTAAAAATGTATACATTTTTCAACATAAAATAACGATTATTTTGAAATAATTTTTTGACTGCGGGACTTCCTTTCTGCCAAAATCAGAATAGTTATTTCAAGTTCTGAACCAAATAATATGCTGAAGCCGCGAAGCCGGTGCTGGACCTACACCAGAAGTGAAAATGCCTAAGCCCGGCCGCAGACCGGCCACACAGAAAGCTTTATGATATAAAAATACTATTTTATACTTTATAATATTTTCTTATACAAATCTAAAAAATAAGAAGAAAACATTAAATAACCATTTCCGATAACTAGCTTAGTTTGTTATCAAATGCTAACAAAGCTATAAAAAAAATAAAGGTTGACTTAGGGGTTAATTTTTTTAAACTTAAATATCTCCTGTCTTTGAAGGGTTATTGGTGAGTATTATACCTTAAAATAGGGTGAAGACTTGTCTATTATTGGAGGTTACGAAAAAAATAAGCTATAAAAAAATAAAGGTTGACTTGTAGGTTAATTTATTTTTACTTAAATATCTCCGGTCTTTGAGGGGTTATTGGCGAGTATTGTACTTTAAAAAAGCATAAAGACTTGTCTATTATCGGAGGTTACGAAAAAATAATCATATAATTGCAAGGTCAAACGTCTCCGCGACTACGTGCCTAGGACTGTCTTCGGACCATTCCCCAGTCATATTTTCAATTAATGGGCACCACGAGATAGAAGCCCCTAGGAGGCTAACATCCAAAAATACAAATTGGTTGAAATATAAAAAAATGTTATGCAGTCATGTCCCAGTTTTGAACAAAAGTATTGTCAATGAACTTGATATTGAAAACCAAGTCACTAATTTTAAGTCCTTGCTTGAGGAAGCAGCTTGCCACGCAACTCCATCTCCGAAGGAACGGCTACACTCACACAAATTGGAAAATTGAACGTCTGGTAAATGAGAAGAGAAAAGCTCGACGGGATTGGCAAAGATATGGATCACCAGCCGCAAGTCTTCGACTTACCTTTGCAACGAACGGTCTACGAGTTGCCCTCAGAAAGGATGATGACCACCAACATGCCTGTTACGTTGAGGGGCCAACAAAGACAAATGCGTGCCCATAAGAAATATAAGTAAGCCAGCTGAGTCTATTTTTCCCTTACGGAATGAAAGTGGAGAGTGGGTGACAACAGGTGAGGAAAAAACCAACCTCTATGCGAATCATTTAAGTCAAGTCTTCCGCCCCAACCCATGCACTAATAATTGTAATCTCTCGAACTTAGTTTGTATTAAGGAGTCCTCTACCATACCACTGGAGATAACGATTGAAGAAGTTGTTGCCTTTATAAAAGAAACTGCTAACCCGAAAAAAGCACCAGGTTTCGATCTCATATCACAGAAAAGTTTATCGTACGTGTGTTCAATCACATAATAAAACATAGTTACTTCCCTAAAGCGTGGAAAATTTCCTTAGTGAAAATGATATTGAAGCCTGGAAAAGATAGAACGCTCCCATCGTCTTATGGACCTATAAGCTTATTACCTTGCTTGTCAAAACTCTTTGAGAGAGTATTTCTATTGAAGCTTAAAAGTTTTATATCGTCCCATAATTTCATCCCTGATCATCAATTTGGGTTTAGGGAGGGTCATAGTACACTACAACAGGTAAACCGTCTTACTAACGAGATTAGAAAAACTTTTGAAAAAAGGCAGTATTGCTGTGCGATATTTTTGGATGTTGCACATGCATTTGACAAGGTCTGGTACGAGGGCTTAATATATAAAATTAGGAAATACTTTCCTGCAAACACTCATTGCCTCCTTGAAAGCTACTTGAAAAATAGAAGTTTTAGGGACAAATATGGAGAGTGTATTTCAGATGAAAGTGAAATAAATGCTGGGGTTCCGCAAGGAAGTGTTTTCGGCAATTTTCTTTACCTTATCTTTACAGCTGACATCCCAACTAGAACGGGCTTGCTCACGTCCACTTTTGCAGATGATACTGCAATACTGAGCTGCCATAAAGATTCAGTTACAGCCGCAAAAATTCTTAGTGACCATCTCCAAACAATAGAAACTTGGATTGCTAACTGGAGAATAAGAGTAAACGAAACAAAGAGTAAACAAGTTACGTTTACTCTAAACACAAAAACCTATCCACAAATAAAATTCCCTTATGTGACGAAATTACTCACTTAGGTATACACCTTGATCGCAGGATGACGTGGAGAAGACATCTTGAAGCTAAGAAAACTCAGATTAAATTGAAGACTCATCAACTGCATTGGCTACTCAATTCGAACCCGAAACTTAAACTGGACTACAAAGTTCAAATATACAACAGAGTAATTACGCCAATTTGGGCATACGGCTCTTAACTATGGGGCAATGCTAGTAAAAGTATATGCGAAATGAGAACATACATAGAGATTTAAAAATACCTGTAATAAAGGACGAAATCCATCGCATCAAACAAATTCACCAACAAAAACGCTTTCACAACACACAAACGCTCTAGCAAGAAATCTAAGAATAACAACAAGTTCATCCCGTCTACGTTGGGTGGAGTTCCCAACACTGTAATTAAGCAAGTAATCCCAAACGCAACGATACAGAGGCCCGCTTCAACATCAATTTAATTATTAATAATTGGATTAACCCCGTTTAGAATATAAGATTCAAATACTTATTGTTAAAGTCTTAAAAAAATATATATGTAATTAATTAAAAATTAAAATTGAGGTTAAAAATCATTTTTTACTACTAGCCCCTAATGGGTTAATAAAACCAAATATTTGTACATATACACTTACAGATTTTATAAGGACCTTTCTACTGAAATCAATTTCAACAGGGTCGGTTAAGAAATGACCAAATTATGCTCGATTATACATACATTTTTTTTATCAGAAAAAAAAACAAAAAATATGCGAATTCCGACTAAAGTAAGTTGCTCATTTGTACATATATTAAATTAAGAAATCGTGATCACGTTCACTGTTTAAAAGGACGGTGATTTACGAATCACTGGATCGCTCATCTATAGCATTTACCCTCATTAGCACTGTTCGATTATTGTTCGAAATTGTGCAAATTTTACTGAATGGTGTTCGTTTACTCCAAAAGTCCATTAAATGATATCCAGCTGTTTCCTTGCAAATTTTTACTGGAGGTAATTCGGGTACAAAAGTTATCTTACAGTTAAAGCTAACTGTGAAAGTTCTAGCTGTCAGTCTTGATTGAATTTAAAAATTAGAACTGCTAGCTCTAACTAAATATTGTGATAATAGCCCTTCAATTTAAATTAAATAAATCGTTTTCTTTGTATTAGTTAATTAATTTATTTGTTTTTTTTTTTGAATTGTGTGCAGTATAAAAAATAAATTACTAAAAAAGGTGATATATTATAGGCTAAATCAAATAACCAAACGAACAACGGGGTCATTAAAGTTAATTGTGATTAAATAGCAGAAATTAAATGCAATAGTCTCAGCGTCTATATCAATCCTACATTAATTTCGCATTAAGAATGAAATGTTTCTGTTTATTTCTTAAAATTTATCATTTTCAAGCCAATAAAACGTGACTATTGTAACTGTCATAACAGACTTCATTTAAATTTCATCATCCATATTGAAATCTTCTTCGGGGAAATCTCCAACTTCAACGGCTAATGGCGATACAAAGCCACCGTAGTTGGGTGGGCATGTAAAGTAACGTTTACCCTGCACAGATCCATCATTTTTACCCAGTGGCTCATCATATTTGACACCGACGAAAACGCCAGTTTTACCCTCCAAGGGTCCATTGTACATCACCGTACCACGGCGAGTGGGATGTCCTTTGACCGCAACCTGACAGCGCGAGCCAACCGTACATAAATCAGCCTTCTGTTTCTCCATCTCTTCTTTCTCTACACGTTTGGCGTCCTCTCTTTTTTGGTCTTCCTCATTATATTTGCCCATACGATTTCTTTTCAGGAAGCTTCTCACCGTGTTATCCTTTTGCTCATATTGGTCCTCCGACAAATTGAATTTCTCCACTGGTTCGTCGCTGACATCATAAATGAAATTGTCCACCACATGGAATCGCATACCTGGCTGTATTGGAAGGGCTCCCAACATCATTGTATCGTCGGAGAGTGACGTCACTAGCTCTTCGCCTTTGTAAAGCCCAACATTCATGGTGCCGGCACAACCCCCGGTAATTACCTGGAGTTTAAATTTCAGATCACCAACTGTCATCGATTTAGCCAATTTTATATCAAATGCTACATGATCGGTTTTGGAATTTGTTACATTTATTTTAATGAAGTCGCCTGGATTGCTTGTAAACATTTTTATTGGACACAATTGAGTTTAAATACTGTTTAACAAAAATTCCAAAATGCTTACAAATTTTTTCTTTTTCTCGATTGTGTTGTTGTGTAGGCGAAGTGTTGCCACTAAGATCAAAATTGTTGCAAAAAACAGATGACTCACAACAGTACGAGTATTTAGGGTGACCAGTTGTATTTTAATGAATAGCTTTATGGCTATTTTAGGGCTTAAGCTGTGTGTTCATTGAAAATATTTCAGTCGTGTTAAATTGTGTTGAATTTATTTAAGTGTGGTGAATATACAATTTCAATATTAGCGGTGTTTTTCCGTAACTTATGCAAGTTAACTCATTCTAAATGAAAACCTGCAAGTTAACATGTATAATTTTAGAAGTTGAGAATAACCCCGATAAAACTGTTACCAAGTTCGACTTTATTGTATGGGAAATATAAAATGTATGTCATTCCATTTCTTATAATTCCACGACGTTTCGAAAATTATGATGTAAATATAAGGGGTATATAATTTTTTTATCCAATTATTTAAAAAGTATAAAATATTTGTTTTTTCTTCTTCAAGAAGGATTCCAAGGCATTACTGGATTCCAAACAACTAAAGCAAAACTAAAAGGAAGTAAAGTGAAGAAGGAAGCCTTTACCTTACCATAACTCGACAAGATTCACAAGATCACCTTCAGCTCTGTCTACTTGCTGCACATTATGAAATTTTTTGCTATACATTGTGTACTTTTTTGGTATACATGTACTTTTTTATGTACTTTTTTGGTGCAGTTTACGCACCAATCACTACACTTAATGTAATTGTTTTTGCATTTTTGGTACAATTGATGAACTTTGTTGGTACTTGTTATGTATTTTTGGTACATTTTGTGTAGTTTTTGTAAATTTTTGACTA
Organism: Phaonia tiefii; assembly: GCA_963931995.1. NCBI lineage: Eukaryota > Metazoa > Arthropoda > Insecta > Diptera > Muscidae > Phaonia > Phaonia tiefii. Next base: position 250,870,292 of record OZ008368.1, on the reverse strand, counting down.
TATTGATGTACTTTCTGATGGAGTTCACGCACATTGTGGAACTTAATATGCACTTTGTGGTAAATTGTATGTAATTTTAGGTACATATAAATTATGTATGTAGTTTCTTGTACATTTTATGTACTTTGTGAATAAATAGCACTCCGATCCACATTCATTATTTCACTCCATTTTCTCTTACCTCTCTACAGAGTTTTACGTATCGCTTCCGGTACGCTAGCTGCTCCCGAGCTTGTTTGAGACGTAAAAGTGCACACGGCTTGCTCGGGGACGCCTTCTTTTTTGTTTTATTATTCGCCCGTGATCTCGAGTCGTGTATGTTGGCTTTGTTTTACATCTGACAACTACCGAGCATCTGCGCGTTTACGATGTTTGTTTTATTTTTAAATAGTGCTTACACCAATATGGCATTAAAGTCCTGAACCATTGCAATCGAAGTCTCATATTTGAATATTTCGTATAGCCAAACATCTGCTTTTCAATACTTTATTTAGAACTTAATTTACTCGAAATTTACAAATAAAAAAATTTTGCTGCAATGTGAATGTAAAATAACCACCTCGTATATTACAGCGTTTTCTTTAGTATTTTGTTTTGGTTTTGACTTTTAAATAAACAAATCATAGAATAATACATACCATAGAAGCTTTTAGTCGCTCAATAAATTAAACGTCATAGGTACGATGGAAAGTAAACATTGGATGGTGGAAAATATGGGTTCAATAATACCAGATAGTGGCAATAGTATACAGCGATCAACAAAGGAACAACAACCGAATTTCGTGTTTTTGTGGCAAACTAGTTGTGTTAAATACAATACAAATGTATACCAACGATAAAAGTCAACAAAAAAGTGCAAAATATATTTAAATTTTTCAGTTCTACACCAAAACGACAGGAAAAAGTTAAGTGAACATATTTTGTAACTCCACCTGGTGTAAGGTAATTTTAAATTTAATTGCTATCATTTCCACAAACCTACGATGAAGAGTGTGAAATGAAACGTCAGATGAGAGAATAAGTTTATCTACGTATGTATTATTCTATGAAACAAATTGACCAAAAAAAAATGAAAAATTATAGGATGAAGCCAAGTTGAATATACTGAACGTCTATACGTTTTTTCCGTAACAGTTGATGTTAACTTATGTAGGTTACGAAAAAAACGCCCCTATTGCTGTGTGAAATAGAAAATCAACAATTTGGCAGATGAAAGGTTATGTAAATTGTGTTGAATTTATTTTTGTGTGGTGAAGATTCAATTTCGATTTTGCTGTGCGGAATAGAAAATCAAAATTTTTTGGATGGAGTAGTAAACGTTATTTTAAGCAAACAAAGTATTCGCAGTTGATGGTGCAATGGTTAAGTGTACTCTTGTACATGAGTAAGTGGGTTCGATTCGTACTCCGACCACCTTACATTTCTTTCGACGACAGTCACCTCGCTTAGTGATGGCGACCCTATCGAGTACTTAGCCATCCCAAAATACCGTTCGGAACCGGTGTAAAAACAGTAGGTCCCAATCAGTGAGTGCAAAACAAGAAAGGGCATAGCCCTCCCCAATCCCTTCATGGGATGTGATGGGAAACTATTTATTTTATTTATTTCTTCAGAGTAATGGGCCCACAAAAATAAGATATGTATGTGTGAGAGTAATAGGTTTAAGGAATCGTCTAAGGCTATTGATCTGATCACTTTTGTATATAAAATAACCCAAAATAAACGCAAAAAAAGACAAATATCTTAAAATAAGTTTGATATTAATGTACAAATTGGTAAATATATACTAATAGCCAAGACTTCAAGCTTTCATTTGATACATTGTTTGTCCCAATTTTTATCACCAGAGGTATTAAAGGTTAACATTGTATATTTTGCTATTGTGATGCGTGTTATTTTTAATGGTTTTGTGCGCGGCTCTAGTACATGAGAACATGGGATCGATCCCTGCTCCTACCACCTTACATTTCTTTCAACGGCAGTCACTTTGCTTGTAACGGCGATACTATCAAATATTTAGCCATTAAAAAGCTTTTCAAAATACCGTTCGGAACTAGAATGTAAAACTAGAATGTACACAACTCACTGATTGTGAGAAACCGTCCATGGGATGTAATGGGAAACCATTTTGTTATGTGTGTTTACAGGCAATTGTGTGAAATTTACAACCCTATCGCGCTGACAAATTTTTTTATATAGAACATGTCAAAATAAGTCTAAATCATAATAGAATCTTGGGCTGTGGAGTCTGTCCAAAATTGAACGACTCCGACTCCAGCAATTTAAAAATCCACGACTTTGCTCCGACTTCCTTTCAGAGAAGGGAATTTCAATGCCTTCTAAGGAGACAGTTACAACAGTTGGTTCCTTATAGCACCCGCTAGAAAGAGTCAGTTCTGACTTGGTGATATGAAGGACCTGTTGCAGGATGTCCATAGGAGTACTTAGAAACTTATCTTTAAGCGCTGTTTCCAGGTCATCCGCGTAGGCAACAGGTTTAACACCCAACTTCTCCAGAGACAGAAGAATACTCTACAGATTCCACAGCAGAGACGATAAACGCCACCTTGAGGTGTTCCTCTGCTGACAAATCTATAGTGGTCCGTTGACCCTAAACTGAGCAAAATGCATCTCTTTGTAAGAAGGGTGGACAACCACCTCGATATTGCAATCGACCCCCCGAGCCGCGATTCCCGTAGTCATTGCGGCTGTATTCACATTGTTAAAGGCTCCTTCTGTCTAAGAACGCTACCATGATATATTCTTTAACAGCAAGATAACCTTCTATAAAGCTGACCATATCATGCAGAGCGGTTTCGGTAGTCCTACGCTTTCTATTGGCGTGCTGTTGTGTAGACAGTAGCCTGTGATCAATGTTGGTTCTAAGGTAGCTATTAAGTAATCTCTCCAACTGTAAAAAGTCAGCTGTTAATGTCATGACTGTTGATGGTGTTGATACTCAAAACAGTGAGAATATAGCCAATGCAGTAGCTGACGTCTTTGAAAACTCTCACTGCACAACACAGACAATTAGCTCTCCAGTTGATCAGAATGTGGCGAATTATGTCAATTGGTTAAACTCTCAGACTAACACGTGCGAAACAGCTGATCTTACATCGTTGGAAGAAGTGAGATATTACACAAAGAAACTGAAGAACAACAAATCACCTGGTAAAGATGGTATAAAACCAGTGTTGGTAAAGCAAATGTCTAATGTATTTTTCAACGCGCTGACTATTGTTTTTAATTGGTGCTTAATCAACGGTTACTTCCCCAGTATATTCAAAAATGCTAAAGTTATCCCAATTTTGAAACGTGGAAAGAATATCAAATCCCCTTCAAGCTACAGGCCAATTAGTATGCTAAGCATAATTGGGAAAATATTCGAAAAAATAATATTACGAAGAACATCTGAATTTGCGGAGGAAAACGGCATTTTAAACAAAGAACAATTTGGATTCAGGAAAGGACACTCCACCGTGCACCAACTAAAGAGAGTTGTTAACATAATATCAGAGAATAAGAATAACCGAAAAAGTACAGGGATGGTTCTACTGGATATTGAAAAAGCATTTGATTCGGTATGGCATGACGGCATCATCTTCAAACTGAATAATTTTAATTTCCCGATCTATCTACAAAAAATTGTCAAAAGTTTTTTATCCGGCCGCAACTTCAGCGTTTGTATTGATGATGCAGAATCATCATTAAGAAATATACCAGCCGGTGTTCCACAAGGTTCGGTCCTATCACCTATATTATACTCAATATACATCTCGGATTTTAAAATACCAACAAATCAAGCTGCCGCTTTCTATGCAGATGATTCAGCAATAATTAGTACCGGAAAGGTCTCAAATGCTATTATAAAGAGGATGAAAAAAGCGTTGCAAATATCACAAAAGTACTTTGAAAAATGGAAGATAAAAATCAACCAAAATAAAACACAATCGATTATATTCCCGTTTAATAAATCACCAAAACGTGTACCTACGGGAACTCTTGAAATACAGGGTTCAGTTCTTCCTCTGCAAGATTCAATAAAATATCTTGGTGTTATAATCGATAAAAAATTGAACTTCTCAAGTCACATCACAAATACACGAGACAAAGCACTAAAATGTGGAAGATCACTTTACCCGCTACTTTGCAGAAAATCTACATTGAATTTAAAAAACAAAATCCTCATTTATAATATGTGCATTCGCCCTATTATGACATATGGTTGTCAGGTCTGGTTTCCAAGAAGTGCCAAAACAAACCTTAAAAAATTACAAATTATACAGAACAAGAACTTAAAAATAATTCACAATTTAAATCGACGATTCAGTACTGATCTCTTGCATGAAAATTACAACCACAAACCACTTATTTCAGTTTATCTTGAACTACAACACAGATTCGAAGATAGATGTAGATCTTCAAACAACGAAATAATAAGAAATTTGTGTAACTAACTACATTTTATAATTTCGGCAACGAAGTTATCATAATTAATTAGTATAAAATTTCTCATAAAAATTAAAGGTTTTTCTCTATCTTTTTACCTTATATCAGAATTAATTTTAATTGTAAATATTTTTGTTAAAAACGATATATTTGCTGCAATACTAAATGTAAAAACTCAAACTATGTAAATATTTATTTTAATCTTTGTACAATGATAGTATTAATAAAAAAAAAAAAAAAAAAAAAAATAATCTCTCCAAGGGTTTCAATAGAATTGATAAGGTTTTCAATAGGTTTCCCCCCTTTAGGAATGAAGGAAAACTTAGCTTCCCTCCATTTCAAAGGTATGTATGCTTACTTGATACATCGGGTGAAGAGCTCTTTGAGCTATGGCACCAGTCTAGTAGTCACTGCCTGTAGTTCCGCTATGGTGGGTGGTAGGTTAGGTAGAAGTGGCTGTCTCTAATGACACACTTTGTCACACCATTAAATTGACCCGGTATGACCCTGATATTCACGGATGTTGTTGAAAAAGTGACGTACATTAGTACCGGCGAACCAATTAGTACTCTTCAGAAGATCCTAAGATCATTCAGATCCAACATGAAGTAAGATCCTAGTTTCATCCTCCTACTTATACCAAAGGCTCGGCGATAGCATATAAGATGTTCGACGCTCTCTTCCTCCTCTTCATACCCACAGCTTCTGAAGAAATCATGAGCTGTGACTCCAAGCTACTAGCATAGAGATATCTTGTCTAGGAATTGATACCAGGTTCAGCGTACGATTTAGGTCATAACTTGGCCATACTTGCCTGGGGATCCTGCAATTTGTGCCACGAGACCTTCTATCATTCGCATTGCTGAGAGTTTCGGTTGAATGCAGAATGGGGCATACCCACATGCTCAATATCTAGAGGAACAGGTAAGGTAGTTCCTAATTTTGCCAGCTCAATTGCTCTATGGTTCCCTGGAATTTTCCGGTGCCCCGGCACCAATATAAGGTGAATATCGAACTGCTTGCCATCACATTTAGAGATGCGCGGCAGTTGTGAGCAGTTTTTGAAGTAAGGAATACAGATTACAGAGATTATATAGCAGCCTCGCTCTCAGAGTAGATATTGATTCCCCAGGCGGTGATGACGTTTCGTCCCAGCCTCTCAGATTGCCATGACTTCTGCCAGAAAGACAATACAATGATCTGGTGGCAAAGTCAAGACCCAGCTCTTAAGAATAGACTCCAACCTCTATTTTTCAATGCCTTCACAGAAATGAGATCTTAACTCTTTATTATTAAGTCTGATTTTGTACGTATTCCAGTTTTGCTCTGTCCTTGAGGACTTTGCAAGCTTACTGCAAGACTTTCTCAGGATTTGCATGTCCTTGTTCCACCACGGGTTCTTCTTACCTCGGTAGGATCCGGTGAGTCATGCGAAATTATGGGATCTGTTAAGACTTGAGGTGAGAGCATCGGTAAGGCGTCAACCTCCGCGGTATTAGCTGGTTCAGAGAGAAGTATATTTTCACAAAACCACTCAGACTTTGTTTATACTTGGTCCAATTTCTTTTTCGAATGTTCTGTGAGATGTTCTATGAGAGTGAAAACCCTATGTGACGATGGTCGAAAAATTAATGCTCACTCGACATCTTTCATCCGTTGATCAACTCAAAGGTATCGTGTGAAGGTTAGTGGTCCAAATATAATCTAAAAGTGTCTGTCCTCTATCATTTATGTTGGTACTTCCCAAATTGTATGGTGTGCATTGACGTTCGCACAAAGAACAAAATCCATTTGATCCTTCTCCACCTCCTCAATTAGCTTCCTCAACAGAAGCGACGCGCGGGGCCATTATCTTAATAGGGCATACGAGCTTACGATAACCATATGTTGTTATTCTCCATTTCCAGGCTGGTAGCGTTAACGTCTATATCGCAACAGTGACATAAAAGAAATATATTCAAATGTTTATTGGCAACTATAGAGGTTCTCGCCGTGCATATGGCTTTGAAAATGAGAAGCTTGTAATCAAAGGTCGTCAATCTGCAAACCCTGCCGTAAATTGTTGAGGGTTCTTGGATGAAGACGGCACCAGCTCCATATTTTGGTATATGGAGCACGACAGCTGCAGAAGCAGCTTTAGAGTGGTATAGGTTCATCTGTAGTAGCGCCAACAAGAGCAGTTACGTCCCTCACCGCCACCGTGTTGTTGGAATCGTCGTCGGTGTCTTCCAGTAAGCTATCTGACAGCTCTTCTATGAGATTTGATTTATTCAATGAACTATCATCCCCCGCTGACTTCACAGTGCCAGTCACATCTGTATTTTCTTCACCATTCGCAGCTACGTTTTTCTCTACCAATATGAACTAGGATTTAGGCAATGAGGTAACTTCCCCAGCAATATTAACAGAGTTAGTCTCATGCAGGTTAGTCTCATGCAGGGTTGTGACACTACTTTTCAGTAGTTCAGCAACCTCCAGTATGACGGTAATTTCCGCCTGAAATGCACTACAGTGATCAGGCAGCTTGAGGGAGATATTTACGTTTAGGTCCGGTGAATAGACCCAATATCCTACTTGCTCGTCCAACTTTGATCCATCCGTGAAAAATCTGATACTACTGGTATCCCCTTCCATAGACTTTTCCCAGGTATTCCTGTTTGGAATAGAAGTCCTTAGATTTGTCGCTGGTAGAAGTTAGGGGATACAGTAGTCCATTTTTACGGAAATAGTAAAGAGCAACAGACGCCTTTTCACCCTCTCCTCCACTTGACCTTTTCCGTCAACTGTAATTGCACCCCATTAACTGACGGCAGTTCAAATGCGGGTATTTTATATTTTCGAGAGAACGAGATAAGCTCGGTTTTAAGTGGGTTAAGTGATAGTTCATTGTTAACGGTCCAGTTCGAAATCAGACTAAGTAGGCTGGTTGTACGAATGCTAAGTAAATTGAAGATGATAGCAACATCATCGGCATAGGCAAAGACCTGGCATTCGGCCCTGTCCAATTCAAGAAGCAGTTCATTGACAGCAGTTAACCATAATAGTGGAGACAGAACTCCCCCTGCGGTGTCACCCTATTAAGGTTCCTAGCAATTGTAACACCACCCCATTCAGCTTTGCCGGATGTATCCACCAGAAGCTTCCCAATTAGACGTGTCACTAAGCTGTCGACTCCTAGATTCTGTAACGACCTAATAATCGCCGAAGGTTGAAAGTTATTGAAGGCTCCCTCGATGTCCAGGAAGCTCTCCAGAGCGAAGACCTTATTCTCAAGAGAGTTTTCTATTATGCTGACTATAGAGTGGAGAGCCGTCTCAGTTGACCTGTCCTTGATATACATAGGCATGCTGAGAACTCGATAGTAGATTCGCGTAGTATTAAGTGTGGATGGTTTTATTTGGAAAGTCGTAAGTGGCGATAGCTTAATGGAATACATAGGCATGATATACATAGGCATGCTGAGAACTCGATAGTAGATTCGCGTACTGAGAACTCGATAGTAGATTCGCAAACACTCACCGCCATTCCCACCCGCATACATCCCTGGTCTACCCATCACCTAAGCATACACAACATCCATCAGTCGCACCAACCACCGCGAACAATCACACTCACTGACAACACACAAGCTCTGTCGACGTTGTGTACATATTAGCAGCGAACTAGTTTTAATGTCCACACGAGAATGAGTGGTTGGATGCAATTCTCATTTGCGTCACTACAGCAATGGTACTTAGTGTGAGGACTAGACTCAAGTCGTCGCCTCCGAGCGAACAACCAGACAAGATTATAGCATTTTGCCTGGGGCTCTAGTTCTGCAAAGGACAGGAGCACATTTTGGGATCCGTTCTTTAGTAAAGGTGGCCGTCGGTGGTGCAATGGTTAGTGTGCGCGGCTCTTGTACATGAGATCCTGGGTTCGAACCCGGCTCTGACCACCTTCAAAAAAAAATTCTTTCGGCGGCGGTCACCTCGCATAGTGACGGCGACACTATCGAGTATCTAGCCATGAAAAATCTTCTCAAATTACCGTTCGGAATCGGTGTAAAACTGTAGGTCCCCATCAGTGAGTGAAAACTGGAAAGCGCACAGCTCAGTGATTGTGAGAAGTTCTCCCCAGTCCCTTCATGGGATGTAATGGGAAACCATTTATTTATTTTCTTTAGTAAAGACGGTGAAAATACATTTGCTACACAGGAGTTTCGGCTCACTGTTCCTACACAGGAGTTTCGACTCACTGTTCCTACACAGGGGCTTCGGCTCACTGTTCCTACACAGGGGCTTCGGCTCACTGTTCCTACACAGGAGTTTCGGCTCACTGTTCCTACACAGGAGTTTCGGCTCACTGTTCCTACACAGGAGTTTCGGCTCACTGTTCCTACACAGGGGCTTCGGCTCACTGTTCCTACACAGGAGCTTCGGCTCACTGTTCCTACACAGGAGCTTCGGCTCACTGTTCCTACACAGGAGTTTCGGCTCACTGTTCCTACACAGGGGCTTCGGCTCACTGTTCCTACACGGGGGCTTCGGCTCACTGTTCTTACACAGGGGCTTCGGCTCACTGTTCCTACACAGGGGCTTCGGCTCACTGTTCCTTCACAGGAGTTTCGGCTCACTGTTCCTATGTAACTCACCCGACGATAACCGATACCGAACTGTTCTAACCGGACATGTAAAGCACATACCGAGCCAGCATCCCGCATATCCGATACCGATCTACGCAGCGAATCCGAAAAGTCGTAGGTGCGACGCACTAAGTGCCCGATCATCCCGAATCAACCAGCCTGCCCCAGAAGAGTGCTAAGCCAAGATAAGCGCCCCCATAAGAGTATTAAACCAAGATAAGTGCCCCCAGAAGAGTGTTAAGCCAACATAAATGCCCCCGGAAGACTGTTGTCAATCAAGACGGGTGATTTCAAGCTAAGAGGAGTGTTCCCACAGAGTGAAGCTGTTGATGTTATTCCTGTAGATCAAATTACTTTGTAAATTAAGTATCAATAAAGAATCTGAATTCGAAACTATTCTGTTCTTATTTCGAAAGGTTTGGTGGATCCTAACGAAAGACTCTGGACATGGCTGAGCTTACCCCAGCCCTAGACAAAACCACGTTACAGTCTTCATCCAAACGAAATCAGAACTACGAAAAGTTCTAGAAGACGACAATGGTTCTGTAAAATTGGAATATATACATATATATGTTCCGTGTACTGAAAACAGAGTTTTTCGGAATTCTAAATGAGGGGGTCTCAAAAGATGCGATTTGAAGAGCTGATTGCGATAACGGCAAACTTGTTTTTGGCGTAGAATACGTCTTACCTTACGGTATAGGGAGTCATGTCAGATTGTTATTGTTGTAATCTTTATTTCATTGATTATGAGGAAACGGCGAGATAACTTTTTTTAAAAACTTTTTGTAGGTAGGTTTTTTTGTAGATGTTATCTTTCGTTTGATATACATTTCATATTGGCTGATATCGTCCTAATATTTAAATTTCTCAAATGAAAATTGTTTAAACACATACACTCAAACATATGTGTGGTGTTTGGTTGAGTGTTTGAGTTTGTAGCGTGAACACAAACTATGCTGCTGTTTCAGTGTGGACACAAACCTTCGGCTGTTGTTTTGATTGATGAAATGTTGAAATTTCGTATATTTACTTAGGGGCCATCCATAAATGATGTCACACTCAAAGGGGGGGGAGGGGGTGCAACTATCCGTGACAACTTGTGACGATCTCGTGTGACAGCCTGTGACACATGGGGGGGAGGGGTGAAAAATTGACTAATTTAGTGTGACATCATTTATGGATGGCCCCTTATGTATTTAAGTGAAACAAAATGTTAAATGTGAATTTGAATTTAACATGGATATATAATTATAAAAATTATATGAAAAAATTAATTCATACATTTTTATGTTAAATGAAAGTGCTGCCAAGTAAGCAAAATAACAATGCTGCTTGATGCTGTTTGACAGCAGCTGACAGTTGACGTTTAGTAAATTAAAATAAAAACTACTAATTTATTTGACGATATCTGCTTAGCAGAAATTTCAATTAATAACGAGGTCAAACTTGTAATTGGTACTGTGTATTTTCATCCAAATGTTTCTCAAGTAGACAAGGAAATTATGCTGTATAGTACATTAATGAAATATTCCCCTTTAACTACGCAAATCAACAGAGACTTCCCCGTTGATACAGATGTCAGTATGCTTATTGGTGGTGATTTTAACACAGATATAACTTCAAATACCAGATTGGCGAAATATATGAGCGATACATTTAATTTGGATTATATTCGAAACGATGCTCCCACAACTATTGATAACACAACCATTGACTTAGTTTTTGCGAGAAATTTGAATGTTAATTTAAAAACATATTTATCCTATTTTTCCTATCATAAGCCCATATTATCAAAAGTAACTTTCAAATAATCAAATTGATTTTCGTCTGTTATTTATCATTTATCCTTACTCTTTTAATTTAAAAACATATTTATCCTATTTTTCCTACCATAAGCTTATGTATATTATCAAAAGTAACTATCAAATAAATAAATTCATTTGCTTATGTTATTTATCATTTATTGTTATATATGTTTTCTGTCTTATCAGATGGCGTATTCTACGTTAAACTTAATGGCCGTGTCTCTGACACAGCCTGCAGGGACAGTCCGTGGCCGAAGGCCTCGGACAACTGTCTGCTGTTTTTTTTAACACGAGCGTTGAAGTTTCAATTACTAGTGCATTTTGGCAATTTTTATAATTTGTACAACCACTGTCCATGACAAAAGATGGAATAAAAAATATTTACTGACGTACATATATATACGTATATTCATGTATGCATGAGATTATATTGTTATAAAATGTGTGTACGGTGTTTATTTAACTGATAAGAAAATATAAACAAAGTAGCTAAAATACCGGCTGATTTTTGTTTACGTTTCAAACTTCTTATATAAATATATGTATGTAGGTACATTCATAGGTACATAGATACTCTTGAACCTTGAGGTACGTGCTTATGGAATTTTTGTTTGTATAATGTGGCCATATACATATCTGTATAGTTTTATTACTATACCTATGTGTGTATTTATTGCATTTTTTAACGTATCAATTTCAATTCAAACGTATTTTCTAATCTGAGACCTGTTGATTTGAAATCACATTAAAAATTATTTGCCAATGCACGAATTTATGCCTCTTCAAATTGCGTCTTTAGAATTGTTTGACAATATATAGAACAGGAGACGAGGAGAATTTTATGCAAATGTTTGTAGTCTAGATTTGAATAACACATGTTTCATTTCAATTGTCGATATTTGTATGAATATGAAAAAAATAATATTTAACATATTTGTTGCTATTTTATGGTTAATTATATTTATTAGATATACAACACAAAAAATACATGACTAATTTTGAAAAAAAAAAATATTTCAATCGTACTCGTATAAAGTTAACTAAATAAAAGTTAACGTGTTAAAAATACTTATAACAAATAAACTCGACAATTGTACTTTAAAGTTAAGCGGAAATGTTAAGGCAACATAAATAGTTTGTATCAGATGTGGTGTTTGGAATATCAATAGTGGGTGGCCTCAAAAGATGCGTATTGAAGTGTTGAATACGGGAACGTCAAACATTTTTTAAGACGAGGGCCGTTGAAGTTTTGATTCCTGGTGTATTTGGGTAAAAAAATATTTGTTTGGTCAATATGGGCTCCAACGACGTGTCATCATGTGCACAATTAGAAAAATATGTTTTCAACATTCTGATAGAACATTTTTTTCACGGCAGCATTTTGAAGTTTTGATTAAGCATTTACCCCAATTTTTCGAGTATTTCTCATTGTAGTTGGCGAAGTAGACTTTAATTACATTTATTTTATACAGGGTGTCCCCTAAACTTTTGTCTAAACTTAAACACGTGATAGCTGAGAACAAGAGCTACATTGTTTGTTCTTACGCCAATTGCCTAGGTGGCTTCGTTTTCGAGATATTCGAGTTTAAAATAATTGCATTTTTAAATGCACTTTTTAAACTAGAAAAACTACTTGTTTAATTTGCAAGAAATTAAAAAAAAATTTGAAAAAGTTGATTGCTTAGAGTTTTTCGCTTTCTGTCATTTTTCTCGTTTCTAAATTTCTACAACTGAAATAAGAGACCGCTTATCTAAGTGCATAACGCAACAAGGCTCTCATTTTGAAAATTTTCGTTAATTGAAAACATTTAAAAAAAAATTAAAGCAGACAGTTGTCCGAGGCCTTCGGCCACGGACTGTCCCTGCAGGCTGTGTCAGAGACACGGCCATTAAGTTTAACGTAGAATACGCCATCCGATAAGACAGAAAACATATATAACAATAAATTCATTTGCTTATATTATTTATCATTTATTGTTATATATGTTTTCTGTCTTATCGGATGGCGTATTCTACGTTAAACTTAATGGCCGTGTCTCTGACACAGCCTGCAGGACAGTCCGTGGCCGAAGGCCTCGGACAACTGTCTGCTGTAATTTTTATATTTACCAACGGCATTTGATTCAAGTCCGTTTAAAAAAAAATATAATGTTAAATTTTTTTAAACTTAATTTAATTTATGTATTTTAATTAATATTTTTATTTTTAAAAAAGGCTTTTTTAATATTAAAAAAGGTTTACCTTATCGAGTCTTCGCATTAGCATTCGAGCGTTGTGTGAAAGCTTTACGCTTTACAATTCAAAATTAATGTTACAACAGCTTTATTGAAGCTTTCGCAAAAAAGCTTTATTACGTTAGCTTACTGTTTGTTTCACTTTTTACCAGATACATGTTCCTAAGCAATGTTGAGCAACCAAAAACACTCAACCAAACACCACACATATGTTTGAGTGTATGTGTTTAAACAATTTTCATTTGAGAAATTAAAATACTAGAAATATATCAACCAATATAAAATGTATATCAAACGAAAGATAACATCTTCATTTACCTACGAAAAAATTTTTAAAAAAATTCATCCAGCCGTTTCCTCAAATTCAATGAAATAAAGATTACAACAATAAAAACCTGACATGACTCCTCATACCGTAAGGTAAGACGTATTCTACGTCAAAAAATTCGTTTTCATTTCAAACGAAAAAATAAATTATTTAAAATCAATTTTGAAGCAATTTTCAATGATATTTCTTTTTAATTTAAAAAGTGGATTATGCATTTATTGAAAATGCATTCAAAAATGCAATTATTTTAAACACGAATATCTCGAAAACGAAGCCACCTAGGCAATTGGCGTAAGAACAAACATTGTAGCTTTTGTTCTCAGCTATCACGTGTTTAAGTTTAGACAAAAGTTTAGAGGACACCCTGTATACTTGACAGTATTTTTATGTAAAATAGAAAATTTATTTAGTAAATTGAAAACTTGATTGGAAAGAAAAAAATACGAATGATGGAAATTTCAGAAGGCTCAATCAAAATTTTGAAAATATATTTTTCTGTTTATGCTCGTCATGATACGTCGTTTGAGCCCATTATTACCCAAATTTTTTTTTCAAAATACACTTGGAATCTAAAATTCAGCAGCCAGTAGGGGACTATAAGTACCCTCGTATAAAAAAAGGTTGACTTTCCCGCAATCTGCTCTTTTGAGACGTCCTCCTCTAAAAATTTTTTCGAGTACACCCTAATATACAGTCACTCCAATAACCGAGTGCTCACTTTCCCATTAAATATTTAAACTAATAAATAATCAATATTCTTCGAGCTTGAGGTCAGATTTGCTGTTGTTATATTTATTTTCCTCGATATTTCGCTACTCCTTTGTGTAGCATCATCAGGAGATTTAAACAATATTTAACAATTAAAACAAAACAAAAATAACAATTGTGAAAAAATTATGTCAATTCAAAAATATTCAAACAAATTTTCCCGCCTTTTTTCAAAATTTTCTGAAGTTACACAAACAAAAATAATGTTCGTAAAAAGTTCATACAAATTAACCCAAAGAAAAATATTAGATTGATATGATAAATAATTCTTGCTTAAATGGTTCTACTTTTTACTAATTAAATGTCTGTAAATTTGGGCTACATTATCTGTATCTGTTTTATAGTTAATTCTTTTCAATGTTGGTGTATTAATTATCTGTAGCATTTCTAACATATAACGACGTTTATAATTGTTTTCTTTATTTAAAACTGCTGTATCCTGAAAGTTTGGGTAATGATTTAATCTAGCACAATGGGATGTTAATGCTGTTTTCTGTGTAGAAATGTGCCTATATTTCTGATCTGATTTGTGTCCTGCAATTCGTGTCTTTAGTTTATTTTTTGTAGTCCCTACATATACTTTGTTACAAACCTCGTTGTCATTTCCTTTACATGGTATTTTATATACTATATTACTCATATCAAATTTGTCCAAACTATCCTTTGTTTTACTAAATATTCTGCCTATTGTGTTATATGTTTTGTGTGCTATCCTATAATTCTTGTCGTCAAATATTTTTGACTTCGCCAACCTATCTGTTATTCCAGGTATATACGTTATTGACTTATAAATTTTTGGCTCATCTGTAGTAACCCTGTTCGGTTGTCGTTTATCCTCAAATTGCCTTATCAGTCTGTTGGTAAGATGGTTCGGGAAGTTGTTGTCCTTGAGAATGTTCCTTATCCTTTCCTTATTGACCTTGTGGAATTCTACATCACTTATAGTCAAAACGCGGTTTATTAAATTTTTCGCCGTATTTATAATCACACGTTTATGATGTTTCGAGTGGAAGTTGATTATTCTTCCTGAAGACGTTGGTTTCTGATACCAATTAATTGATAAATTTTCCCCTCTCCTGACCACCAATGTGTCCAAATAGGGAAGTTTTGAATTTGACTCTTTCTCCATTGTAAATTTAATACTGGAGTGGAAACTGTTAAAAACATCCAAAATTGTATTTATTTCGTCCTCTGAAACGACACAAAATAAATCGTCTACATATTTTGTTAAAATTTTTGGTTTTATATCCAATTTTTCGATACAAGAGTCCAGTAAATTTTCCATAACGATGTCAGCAACTATTGGAGAAGCTGGTGAGCCCATTGGGAGTCCCTTTTGTTGCAAATATATCCTCCCATCATGTTGGAAATATCGGTTATCCACTATACAAAATCTTAATATATCTAAAAATAAAGATTTATTAATGTCTGTATGTTGCTTTAATGTGTTCCATTTTTCCTCTATGATACTGATAGCTAAGTCTACGGGAACACTCGGGAATAGAGATACTACATCAAACGAAACTAAAATGTCGTTACTATTAATCTTCTGGTTCTTTATTCTGTCCTTAAATTGTATTGCATCTTTTACATTATATTTTGAATTTTCCGTTATCTTTTTAAGGATGTTTGTAATGTATTTACACAGTTCATATGATGGTGAGTTGACAAAAGAGCAAATTGGTCTTAATGGAAAATCTTCTTTGTGTATTTTTGGTACTCCATATAATCTCGGTGCTGTGGATACTATTGTTTTAAGTTTATTCTTCTGTGTTTGATTAATAATTCCTACTTTTTGAAGTTCGTCAACGAATTTATTATTCTTCCTTTCTAGTGTACTCGTAGGATCTTTGCTCACTAGCTTGTATTCTGCTGTATTTCCAACAATGTTGCCTATTCTCGAGTCATAGTCACATTTCTTTATAGCTACTGTTGCATTTCCCTTATCAGCATTAACAATTAAAATATCCTTATTACTTTTAAGGAATTTCTCTGCCTTATTCACTTTACCTAAAAAGAATTTATCTGTACTCGTTAGTTTCATTTTATTCATTTGACTATCTAACATTGTCGTTAATTTAGTCCGTGCTATTTCCTGTTCTTCCTTTTCCTCTAAAGTTTGTACAAGATCCTCCCCCTCTGCGATCATTTTCAAAATTGGGAAATCTTTCCTCTCTACTGGTAGTGCATGTTTCTGACCAAGTGAAAGAATTCCACTTCACTCTCTAGGAATGTCTACGTCAGTTTTATTAACAAACCACTTTTCATTTAATTTAAATCCTAAATTCTTTTCTTGTAAATTTACAAGTGAATTAAATTTCCTTTGATGTACTTCCTTTGTCCTATTATTTTTTGATATCGTTATCCTATCCTCATATTCTAAAATTCTCTAATTTCTTCTTCTGAAAAATATATACGTATATTATTTCTTATAGTATCCATCTCATTATTAGTTTCCCTTAGTAACACGTGCTTTTGTTTGATTGCTAGATTGAGTAGTTTGTTGTGTAACTCTTGTGTATAATTGGAAATATTTTGTTGAATTGATGGCAACCCATTTAATTCACTTGTAAATTTACAAGAAAAGAATTAGGATTTAAATTAAATGAAAAGTGGTTTGTTAATAAAACTGACGTAGACATTC